>JBBBVM010000702.1:1313253-2626506 GCA_037355625.1 Petunia x hybrida | reverse complement strand
TCTATGCTTCATAGGGAACATAGAAACTTTCCTGAGAGCTTGAGATTTTTACGAATGGCCACTGATGATTGACGGTAAGGTTGAAGTTTTAAGAATATCCAATCCCCTAGTTCAAATGTTCTTTCACTCCTCTTGGAATCTGTGTAATGCTTCATGCAATTTTGTGCTTGAATCAGGTTGTCCCTGAGGACTTTGTTCATCATTTGCCTCTCCTTCAGTAACTGATCCACCGAGTTCATCTTACTTTGGCTGACCAACTCAAATGTGGTAATTGGGGCATCATAACCATACAATGCTCTAAAAGGAGTCATTTTGAGAGCACTATGATAGCTCGAATTGTATCAAAATTCAGCTGAAGACAACCATCTTCCCCACTCATTAGTCTTGTGACTAGTCATGCACCAAAGGTAATTTTCTAAGCACCTATTTAACCTTTCGGATTGTCCATCCGTTTGTGGGTGGTATGAAGAACTTTGAATCAATTGTACCTTAAGCCCTTTGAAAAGCTCATTCTAAAAGTTACTAATAAAAAATAGGATCACGATCAGACACAATAGATGTAGGCTTACCGTGTAGTTTGCAAATGTTGTCTACGAATAGTTGTGCTATCTGAGAAGCTGAGTAAGGATGGGCTAAGGCAAAAAAAAATGCGCATATTTTGAGAATCTGTCTATAACCACCATAATTGAATCTTTACCTTAGGACTGTAGAAGTCCATTGATAAAATTCATCGTTACATGTTCCTAAGCTCGAGTAGGAATAGGTAGTGGCTGAAGTAAACCAAGGTATGCCACAGATTCATTCTTATTCCTTTGACAGATTTCACAAGCTTTTACCAACTCCTTCACTTCAGTAACAACTTACGCCAATAAAAAGGTTCCTTAATCAACCTCTCCCTTAGGCTACTAGTTTCACCCACCCAGACTTTCCCTTGATATCTTAGCACTCCATTGAGGTACTGACTGTCTGGAACTGCTTGAGGATTAATGCTTAACTTGGTAATAATACCCTTCACAACCTGATCATTTTCATAGTTGCTTATCACTTCAGAAACCCACTGTGGTTGCACTACTGTTATGGCAGAACATTCCCCTTCCTTAAACTTGCGAGAGAGTACATCTGCCACTATATTTTCAACTCCTTTCCTATAGTGGATCTCATAGCTTAGCCCCAACAACTTGGTTATTCCTTTACTTTGGAGAGAGGTGATTACTCTTTGGTCCTTTAGGAACTTTAGGCTAAAATGGTCATTTTTATGATAGAAATGGTTGGTTGCAAATAGTATCTCCAACGATCCACTGCCATAAGTAAAGCAATCAACTCTTTTTCATAGGTAGATAAACCTAGATGCTTAGGGCTTATAGCTTGGCTTAAGTATGCAATTGGCCTCCCTTCCTACATTAGCACTACTCCTACCCCCTTACCACTTGCATCCACTTCCACAAAAATGGTATGTTAAAGTTGGGTTGGGCTAACACTGGAGATCTCATCATGGCTTGTTTTAGCTCCTCAAAGGCCTTTCTTGCTTCATCAGACCATTGAAAACCACCCTTTTTCAGTAGATTAGTCAAAGGTTTGCTAATGACAGCAAAGTCTTTGATAAACCCTCGATAGTAACAAGTCAACCCCAAAAATCCCCTTAACTCCTTCACTGATTTGGGCTGCCCCCAAGATACCATTGCTTGAATCTTAGTTTCATCAGTACTAACTCCCTAATGAGTGATAACGTGGCCCAAATACTCGACCTTGCCTTGACCAAAAGCGCATTTGGATTTCTTTGCTAACAACTGGTGCTTCTTAAGCAATTCAAAGACTGTTTTAAGATGACTACTATGATCCACCAGTGAAGTGCTATACACTAAAATGTCATCAATAAAGACCAATACAAACTTGCGCAAATAAGAAACAAAGATTTGGTTCATCAATGCTTGAAATGTTGTTGGCACATTTGTTAACCCAAAGGGCATAACACGAAATTCCCAAAGGCCACGATGAGTGCGAAATGCTGTTTTATATTCATCACCAGCTTTGATTTGTATTTGGTGGTATCCGGAACGTAAATCAAGCTTTGAAAAATACTTCGCTCCACACAGCTCATCAAGCAAGTCCTCCACAACTGGAATTGGATATTTTTTCTTCACCGTAAGCTCATTTAACATATAATAATCTATGCACAAATGCCAACTAGAATCCTTCTTCTACACCAATAACACAGACAAAGCAAAAGGGGAAATACTGGACGTGACTATTTTGGCTTTGATCATATCAGCAACCATGTTGTCAATTATATTTTCCTGCTCAAAGGAATAACGGTATGGCCTTAAATTAATGGGCTTGGCACCAGGGATCAATTCAATACCATGGTCATGAGACCTTACGGTGGCAGTTCAGTTGGCTCTTGAAATAGCTCAGAATACTGGCCCAATAATAGCTGAATTGGTTGTGGAATGGACTCAGTAGTACCACTTTCTTCAATCAACATCAATTGGGCCATGTAATGACATTGGCCTTTGCCCAGCAGCTTGGATATCGTGCGAGAGTCCATTGTAGATATTGAATTAGCACTATTCTCACTAAGCAAATGCACAATCTCCTTGTATTTGACAAATTTTGGTGTTAAGTACCACTGGAGAAATGGATTCGAGCCAATCCATGCCAAGGACTATATCAACAACCAACTTCAAGTAGGCCCAATGGAAAAGAGAATTCCAAATCTTGCATCTTCCAGTGGAAATTTTTGCACACATGGTTATACAAATTACTTGACCATTAGCCACACTCACCCGCATTGGATTAACTAAAGGTTCCACTTCTAATGCTAATAATTTGCAAGATAAGGATTAAAAAAACTGTGTGTTGACCCACTATCGACTAAAATCAAACACTTGTGCTTCTTGGCCCATCCAGGCAATTCGATTGTGGCCGGGGATTGAGCTAGGCCCATAATGACATTTAATGAAATTTTAGCTTTTTCTTGGGCCTAAGCCATTTCCTCCAAAACCACTTCCTCCTCTATAAGATTTTCAGGAGCATCACAGAATTCTTCCACAACACCTTCCATTGCATTAAGCGTTTTGTTCTTGCAAACATATCTGGGGTAGTATTTTTTATGGAATTTGAAGCAAAGGTTCTTCTCACGCTGCATATCATAGGTTATATTACGAGTAGGCTGACCCCTCACATTAACACATTTGGTCCCTTCGCATTTCCACTGGCAGCCACCAATTTTGGATTAAGGAAAGCAAATTCTTGGGTGAGTTGTTTAACACTTGTTGAAACAATGAACAGAAGGAGGACTCAAAATGTTTGGCACAACTACAAGCTTCCAACAACATTTGATGGTGCTCTTGTTCAACAAGGGGCATTGTTGGTGTAATAACCTAATTTTGGCACGAAAATAAAAAATTTGCTCAAAACAGCCTTGCTAATTCCATACAATTTTTGTCAAATATTCCAAAAATTTAGTCTTTTATTTTAAACTAAAATTGTCATAATTGGGAAGAAAAATGTGGAAAATTACAAAAATGTTGTGTTTGTGAATTTTGTTTGGTTGAACTTTTTGTGGGTAGTTTAAAATGCTACTTGTATATTTTCTTGTTAATTATATAGCTCAATTAATAATTGTATAGTTTAAATGAGACCATTAAAATTGATAGTGAATTGGGCTATTCGTAGTATTAATTGAATTGGGCTATTAAATTCAGCCCACTCTATTTAGCCCATCCAATCAAGAAAAGATCTCAGCCTTAGATTAGTTTAATCCAATGGCTCACAACAGTCTCTCATCTAACCATATAAACTCACTTTCTCCTCATTTCCCCAACACCCCTTGAAGTCCCTAGAGACTTGGCCAAGCAATGGCTGAATTTAGCCAGCCACCGGAAACCTGAGGCCGCCACATCTCTGCCGCCTGACAGCCGGTGGACCACCACCTCTGGTTGGCCGGAAAATACAAAAATATATATATTTGGAGAATTCTTCTTCTCCTCTTTCCATTTACACTAATATTTTTCCAAATTCTTAGCTGAATTTCGCAGATTGGAAATCAATGTGATTAAAAATACAAAAAAAAAAAAAAAACTCCGGCAACACCCTATGTTTTCCGGTCAACATATACATATATGGCTTCGTCTTCTTTATGTCTGCACGCTTCTAAGTTTCATGGTGGACGTTGGCTAATGGTTTTTTATGGTGAGAATATGGGTGGTTATGGTGTCATTTTGGAGGCTGTGTTGGTGGAGCACGGGTGGGGCTGTTGTGAGGATTTTCCTTTGCTTTTGGGCTGAGATGATGATGTGGCTGCGCCCGGGCAGCAGCTGCGAGTTGATTATGGCGCCACAGCAATGATGCTGCCAAGACGAGGCAAGTGACGATATTGGTGGCGCGGGTCAAAAGTAAAATTCCTTTTTTTTCTTGCTTCGATTGTTATTTTTGCTAGTATTAGTGGTGAAATCATCCTATATGTTTTGGCTTTTAGTTTAGTTTAGTTTGGACACAATTGAAGTCATTAGTTATGATTATGCAAGGTGTTAGATTAAAATATGTTTATGTATTGATTAGTTTAAAAGAATCATAAAGTTAGTATGAAGGTTAAATCGTGTTGTATGTTGTTCCTTTGTTACAGTTAGTATACATTTATGTATACCTTTTTGTGACCTTTAGGACCCTTTTCTTGAAGAATTGTTTTAAGTATAGATAATGATATCTATTAATTTTGTTGTTGTTCTTTGTGTTCTAATGCATATGTTTCAATGTTCGCTTGTCGAGTTGGTGTTTGTTTCGTTGTAAATAATTTGTCCTCTGATCAAGAATAGATTTAATGTGTTAGTGTCTAAGGTATGTTGTTGAGTGTGGGGAAAATTAAAGTATGCAGGACTAGGATATAGTGTTGTATTCTGATTTATTGTTTCTGTGAGTTGGCATGAATTTGTCCTAAGTGTGCACATGTTTTTGTTACTTTTGAATTCATTATTTAGTCTAGGGAGTCTAGTTAGTGTTTTAGTTTGAGCTAGAATTTTAGTTAGCTTGGATTTTAGACATTTAGGTAAAATTTACAAAAAAGAACAAAATTCAGATTTTTGTCTTGGAAGAAAGGTGTCAAAAGTCAAAGAAGAGTACAATAAGTTGGCTGAAAAGTAGAACTTTTGCATAGGATTCTTGTACTTGTTTTGAAAAGCAATGACTTTGACACATGGGTGCTTGTACTTGGTTCTGAAAAGCAAATGGGTCGCATGTGACCTTTGTCCTTTTACCTACCTATTCACTAAATCTTTTGTCTACTTAAGAGAGTCTTTTACTTTCTTTGGGAGGAGGGAGATCAAAAAAAAATACACACTTGAGAAGAGCTGAAAATTTAATCCACACTCTTCTAAAAAAACAAAATCAGATCTGAGAAAGACACAAATAGATCTGGCTTTTTTTTTAGAGAGAAAATTTGAGAGAAAAGAAGTGATAAAAGAGGGTCTTTGTAAAATATTACAGGGTCTTGAATGAGAGTTAAGAGGTTGGTGTAAAGTGTAGTGAAGGGTTTGTTTAGTACTGTTGCTGGTTGTTGCTCCTTTTTGGTTAGTGGATGCTGCTGGCTCATCTGTCGAGGTTGTTTTCTTGCTGTTGGTGTACTTAGTTCTTTGCTGAGCTTTGGAACTTAAGCAGGTGAATTTTTCAAAGCTCTTTTTGTAATATTTTATGTATATGTAAGCATGTTTACAATCTTAGAAAATATATGAGAAGCCAGCTTGCTAGGCTTTAAGTTTGACAGGCCTAGTAGCCCTTCATCATGTTAAAAAGCTGCTATGTTTGTGAAGGAATGATGATGAACCATTTAATATTTTCATATATCACATGTCTTACATTTTTTTATGTTGCAAACGTATGATCACTGTTATTGTCCTAGTGATTGAAAAGAAAGGAGGAATTTAGTATGTTTAAATATTAAGCAATCTACTCAAGAAATCAGATTAAAAAAAAGGAATATATAGCTCCGTTAAAATCAAAACAAATCTGGAAAGAAAAGTAAAAATAGGACATTTTGTGTTACAGTCTTAGAAACAGGATTTTGTAGTGCAAGTTTTGCTTTAAAATTGGACGGTCGAGTTGGACAAATTAATAAAGTAACTGTTTTGGGGCCTGTACTCAACTATTTGCAATTTTCAGCCTATGATACATAAATGTTTGGCCATTAAGTTGAAGCCACAATTACTTAATATGAGAATAGGTCATTTATTAAATAATATAAAAGGTGATTATTTGTTTCAATTGATAGTAAAAGTAGAGCTTTTTAATTCAACAGTAAGCAATGCTCTTGTATTTGATGTGAAGTGTAACATAACAAAGGCAAAATAATAACAAAAAATTTTCTAGAAGCCAACTACTTTGGACCGTGTTATGTGCTAAAATGACATATGTATAATATTGGATAAATCTTGATGCTTGCATTCGGTGGACATCAGTACTGGAATGAGGAAATAATTTATTTTGTTTAACCTTGATAAATTTATTTAAAAATAGGCAATGGGTTTAAGTTTGGTGCATCAAGAAAAATGTTATTAGTAAACCTCAAAGTTCAATGTGCCTCGAACTCGATTAGGCAAACCATTTAGGAACGAAAAGACATCTCGCGCGATTAGAAAATTATAAGTATGATTTGTGATCTACTTATTAGGCAAAAGAACATAACTTGAAAAATTCAATTTGTTCAAATGTATACCTCGTGGGTTACTTGAGACAATTTTTGGTTTAGAAAATTAAAGCGTAACAAGTAGGCAAAATAAACAACAAACAATTTTCAAAGAGTCGAAATGCGTCAATGAAAGCAACTGTGCTTGGCACAGGACTCGAGGGTACCTAACACCTTCCCGAGAGTCAATCTAGATCCTTACCCGGAACTCTGACACAGACCATTTACGAGTCAAGGGTGTTCTAGGAACACCACTTTTGTGACTTGGTACACCTTTAACTTGTCAAGTGGTGACTCCGAAAATCTCTTAATAATTCGTGTACCTATCAACACCGTCACAGCCGTTTAAATATACAATTCTATTCTTTAATTTTTTTTAAGCAGAAGAAGGGTCGTGACAGCTTGGTGACTCTCCTGGGATGAAAGTGAAAACTGAGAGTCTCAGGCTTAGTAATTTGTCGCTTTTCGGCTAAGTGATATTGTTGTTGTTCGTTGGCATGCATTGAATGTTACCGCTTTGATATTGTTGAACTGTATATAAAATTGTCTTCTTTCGCACACCTCTGAGTCTCTGGAACACTTGCACACATGCACTTACTGGATTGCCAGTGGCATATGTGCCTTCTTACTAAAAAGCCCATGATTTAGGAGGAGGATGTGTTGGGATTTTAGGCCGGACACACTTTTGCCGGATGGCCCCGACGCATTCTCCGCTCGGTTTGCCCACCAGGTTCTTCAGCCAGTCTAGATACCGAGTCAGTTGCATCACCTGGAGTTAAACCTTTAGGGCCAATTATCTGCATCATAACTGACTTAGTGAGGTACGGTACACCGATATCGCACTTGTCTAGGATGTCCCCTATGTGTCAAGATGGGCTCGCGTCCCGAAAAGACACATTATTGGCATCTTATGTGTTGCATTTGTTGTAGAAAGAGGGTTGTTATGCTGACCGATCACTAGGGGTGAGTGTCAAATTGTGGAAAAAAAAGAGAAAAAAAAATGGGTTTAGTACTGTGTCTCAAAATATCTTTAGTTTTCATTTTACGCCATTATAATTGCGAATTTTTTCAAGAACTTTTAGAGTCTAATTTTGTGTCTGGGTTTGGTCTCAAGTATTGGAAAATAATTTGTCATAGTTTTTTGCGCCGTTATAGCTTTGCGCCGGTATAATGGCAAAATTTTGGGACCCTTTTGTCGTTGAGTCTGTGCCCAAGTCAAGTCCATATTGTGAAAGTAATTTATTGGGATTTTACGCCGTCATAATGGCAAATTTTTGTAAATCAATTTTGCATCTAATTCGTGTAATATTTTGTGTCGTTGTGTCGTCATAATAGCCAAATTTTGTAGATACTCTAAGATTCTTTTTCGAATTAGATCAAAGAGTTTGTTTCAAAAAAAAAAATTTGTGTCCATCTTTGTGTTGTCATAATGTCCGATTTTGGAATCACCTCGGATGAAAATAATAATAATAGTTTGTTTCATAATCTTCTCTTAGTTCCGTTAGAACCTCCCTCGGGTTGAGTCTTAAAATTTCATTAAACAAAAAAATGTTATTTTAGGGTCCCACTTTACTTTGTATTTTATTTTTCAAGGTCAAGACAGGGTACAGACGATAAATTGCAATTAGCTAAGTTGTATGTTGCCTCGATCCTCGTGGAATAATCTGACTCTGCTAAAATATCGTGTCTCATTATTTTCACCATCCGGGTGTACCCATCCAATGTGTCAGTTTGAATATATCTTTTGACTCGTGTATCACATTAAGCAGTTTATTTTGAGTCTGTCTCGGGTCGTTTGTCTAAATTATGTTTGTTGAGTCAGAAAAAGAAAAAATCAAAAAATATAATCCAAGTTTGTCCTTGTCCTAATTACGTGCCAATTAAAATTTTGTTCTGAATTTTTCTAAAGGCACGTAAGCAATCATTGGGGGATACGGTCGGTACACTCGGCTTGCGCCGAGAACCATTTTGGGATGACGCATAACAACCCTAGGCTTGCAATTTATGACTCTTTTGTGCTAATCTGATTTGTTTGCCAATAGCTTGGAGTTTGGAGATTTGGTACGGAATTCCGGCATCGACCTATCCGTGCGGAGCTAAATCAAAAGGACCTGTTACTTCACCAGTAGCCATGCCATCTGATGGAGAGAGATCTGAGACTGGTGCCCAGGAAGTCTTGGCTCTGGAAAATGAGAAATTGACTAGGGAGGTTAATACTTTGAAACAACTCGTGGCCGATATGTATCACGCATTAACCACAGGATGGGAACCTCCTCCTATGCCAACCAACCTAGATGAGGTTTTGCCGACAATGATGCAACGAGCCATGGGCACATCTGTGGGAGTTGAGAATCCAACATTTCCTTCTGGTCTCGCCTCTGTCTGTGGCGTAACAAATGCAACTGAAGTGCGCCCCTTGGCTCCACCACCGCCTCCAACACAAGGACAGTATGACCCACCTCTTGCACATGTTCCAGTATTTGCAGGCCCTGCTAGGCCCATGCCCAGGTCAAACAATGATCCACATCTGGTAGCTGGGAACCAACACTATGATCCGCCCCATGAATCCAATTTCCAGCAAAGTGGTCCATATGATCAGGGTTTCCATCCCGAGTCTCAAGTTGAGCTCGATCGGTTGGGAAAACTGGACGAGAGCGAGGTTTTGCGCAAAGTGAAGGATTTAGAACAAGCTGTGAGAATTATTCAGGGATATGGAGATCATTCCAACACTTCTTTCAAGGATCTTTGCCCTTTCCCTGAATTGTAATTGCCACAGGGGTTCATAATTCCCAAATTCGAACCATACATCGGGCAGGGAGATCCAAGGGTTCATATGAAGACCTACTGCAACAAAATGAGAGGGGTCAAGAAAGATAAGTTGTTGATAGCATACTTTTCTGAAATCTTGGGAGGTGCAGCTGCCGAATGGTCCATGAGACAGAATGTGACGAAATGGCCAACGTTTGAAGACATGGCTAAGGAGTTTTTTGACCAATCCAAGTACCACATTGAAGTCGTGCCAGATCGATCCTCTTTGGATGCGATAAAGAAGAAGCCAAGTGAAAGCTTCAGGGAATATGGCCTCAGATGGCGTGAACAGGCCGCTCGAGTGAGCCCTGCAATCCTTGATGAAGACATGGTTCGTTTATTCGTCGAAGCTTAAGATGAGGAATTTTATGGTGCATTGATCTCTGCCTGGCTAAAGCCGTTTAACGAGGTTGTCAAAATGGGCGAAATGATTGAGAAAGGAGTTAAAACTGGCAAGATTGTGAGCCAGACAGCATTAAGGGGAACCACCCAAGTGGTACAGGCCTAGGCAGGAGCCTTGGGGAATAAGAAGCAAGATAATATAGCCATGGTGGGTTCGGGTTCACAAAAGTGGAGCGAGAAAAGATACAATCAAACCCACTCATACCAAGCTCCATGAATACACCCTCCACAACACTACTACATCCCACAAAATCCGCAGTATTCCATCCCACAACCCCAATACTCAATCCATACAGTGCAGCCATATTCTCCAATATCGTCTTATCCGCAATGGCACACTCCAGCCCCACATCCTATATATCCCACTCACCAAACTCCACATAACCAATTCCAGCCTCCACCGAATCTTCCCCACTGGCCAAGAGGTCATCCAGGTTTTCGCCCAAAAGCTGAGGACAAAGGGGTGCATCAAGAGAAAAAGAATGAGTTCATGCCAATTGGAGAATCTTATGCCGAACTTTTTCAGAAGTTGCAAGCTTTGGACATACTGAAACCGATCAATGGAGGAATGCATCTTAGGGATAGTGTTGACGACTCTCATCAATATGCTTACCATTCAGGTGCACCGGGGCATGACACTGAGGATTGCCATTTTCTCAAGAAGGACATCCAAGCTTTGATTGATAACGGTCAGATTCAAGTTGAGGGTTCAGATGCACCATATATAAACCAGAACTCATTGCATGTCTATGATGATGTGCATATGGTCGGTATGGTATGTGGAGAAGATTTGAGAGCTGAATCTGCAATGCCGATAGTACCTGTTGGTGATGTGCCAATTGGAGCTAACCAAATGCTTATGACAATGAACTGTGTTCTTGAGATTGTTCTTGGGGTAGTAGACAGAGTAAGGGTTGAAGAAATGAAGAAGACGAACATGTCTCTCGAGAAGCAAATTCTATATCTTACCCAGTCAGCCATCAATCCCAAGGAAATGAAGTCTACGCTGATGGGAGTTGGAAAAAATGAGGAGAAGTAGAAGATGTTGCTGGATTCAAGGAATTTCTTTGGTATCAGCATGGTACATCTTGGTGAAGGGCTCAACAATGCCTAACACAGGAAAACTAGCCCTGACTTGCAATAGAGTGACTGTGAAATGTTGTAGCTTATTTTGCTAATCTTTCTGTGTACTTTTATTTTGCTTATTTTGATGTTCAAACCCTTCTATCTTTAATTCAATGAAAAGCGATATCTTTTTCTCGTCTCGACATTATTTATTTTATTTTCTTTCTTGGTCTTGTTTTCTTAGTATTCTGTTTTATGTTTTGCCGGCCTTAATAACATGACATGCGTGTGGAATTTACATCTTGATCTAAACACGTGTTATGACATTTTGAGCTATCTGAGAAGTAAAAAAAGGATAAAAGAGGGAGTGTAATAAATTGGGAATTAATCATTAGCCATCCGAAAAGGGGGATCGGTGAGAAGTTCAAAATCGTGCCCGATCGCTTCGACCGAATTTGAAATACCAGTTTTGAGAACCATCGTTGAAGTAGAAGTCGAGGACAGCGTGTGGATTAATCCAGGTCAATTGATTGAATCATCATTTGTACGAGGCATTCTCTGGTCGGGATGACGAACGGCCTTCGTTTCTTCTACCCAAACACTATATCCTTTGTCAACCCTTTTGAGCCTTGTTCTGTGTTTTCTTTGGCCTACCCTCCCTTGGAATCATTGATGTGATTAAAGAAAATAAAAAAGAAGGAGAAGAAAAAAAAAAGGAAAGAGGAAACAAAAAAAAAAAAACAAAAATCTACCTCAGTTGGTAGAGCTACGTCTGACCTGATTCCTCTCAAAAGGATATGTAGGCAACCATTCGGGTGCGGTCATCATAGGGGAAAGTTCATTTTTTCCCTATCTCATATCGACGCAAAACTTGCCTCCAAGGTTGCGGCCAATGTCGAAGAAAATTCAGATCCCCATTTTATGCTAAACTAGGGCAGAAGTTTGTTTTTATTGTATTTTATATAAAATAAAATAAAAAACAAACTTCTATTTTTGTACCATCTATTCATATGTTTCATGAGATATCAGTCTTGAAATCGGGGACGAAACTTAAGGTGCCCCAGTTTATCCTAAGCTGGGGCAGGAGTTTATCTTATTTTAAAAGAAAAGGGAGAAAGTCGATTCCTTTTGCTTTAATTGTGCTCATCTCAGGGGGAAGTCTCAATATCCCCTATGTTTTCATATCAGGAAAAATTCAAAAGATAATTCCTCGATTTGCACTAAACTAGGGCTACAATTTGTTATTATTTTAAAAGAAATGATTCCAAGGGTTGTAACATTTACCAAGTTGTTTCGTGAGATGTTTTCATACCGCTTTTCGAACCAAAGAGACAAAAAAGAAAGAAAAAAAAAGCAAAGAAAAGAAAAGGAAATCCTCAATTTTCCTAATCTGAAAAGACAAAAAAAAAAAGTGGTTTGTTTTATTTTCAAAAGTGGTGATTTTAAAGGTTTCAATGTTCATCTAGTAGTCTCATGAGATATTTTTGAGCTTTTACGCTTAACCCTTTCTTCATAGCCTAACCAAATCCAACGTTACATTCCAAATAAAGACCCTTCTGACCGATCAGTGAGAATGTCAAGCCAAGTGGGTATCAAGGGACAATGTTTCACGTTGTCAAGTCGCATTTTGTTGTCATCAATCACAATCAAGAGATGGGAGCATACAAGTCATTGAAAGGAGATCTCTGAGGGAACTGAGATGAAAGCAGACAAATGGAGAAAGACGGGGTCGACTTGCAAGAGAAGATGGGTGGTCGATGGGAAGAGTGTGAAATGAAAGATTAAAAAAATGAAAGAAAAAGAAAAAAAATGAAGTCTTGTTGGTGAAAACCTGAAAGGGCGCTGCAAGACAATGGTGAGGTAAAAGAACAAAGAGAGAGGCTAGTCAGTGAAAACCCCGAGGGGCACTACTAGTCGAATGAGGGCCGTTATATTTGACATCAAGCAAGATTGAAAAAAAATGGGAGCAAAATCAGGGATAGACTGTGTGAGCGGATTAATAGTTGATTCCAAAATGCATGTCATGTTTAATAAGGTCGTCATTTCACCACCGGATAAGTTTCTTCTTTTTCTAGAGACATATTTCGTTCAATGTCTCATCTTGAAATTCTTCACTTCAAATTTCATTTTATTTTTTCTCATTTCTTTCCGAGCAAGAGAAAGTTTCGCAAAACTTGTTTACAACTTTCAGTTGATTTAGAAAAAAGTTGGCAATGGGAGCCCAACACCGAGATTGTACCATAAAGATCATCAGGGAATGATTTGTTATTTCTACAAAGGTGTGACCAAAGACCGAGATGAGAATTTGGTTGGGAAGTGCGAGAATACAACAACATCAAATCAGTTGTTTGTCGGGGGACAAACTTGAAAAGCAGAAAGAAGAAATGAAATGAGAGAAAAGAAATAGCATGGACCATCTGAGCAATGAGCATCAATTTTCAACTTTCAACACAAGGCCCATTGGGATAATGGGTTAGAGTTTTATCTTTCACAACAAGATCCATCAGAGTGATTTTTTAACTCAGCTTTTAGAACAAGACCCACTAGAGTAGTGGTGTTAATTTTCAACAAGAACAAGACCCATCGGAGTGATGGTTTCCAATTTTTAGAAGAAGCAAGACCCATCAGAGTGATGGTTTCCAATTTCCAGAAGAAGTAAGACCCGTCAGAGTGATGGCTTTTATTTTCTAGCAAGAGCAAGATCCATCGGGGTGATGGTTTTCAATTCAGTAAAAAATAAGACCCATCAAAGTGATGGTTTCCAATTTCCAGTAGAAGCAAGACCCATCAGAGAGATGACTTTCAATTCAGCAAGAACAAGACCCATCAGAGAGATGGTTTTAATTTTCAGCAAAAGCAAGACCCATCAGAGTGATGGTTTTCAAAGCAGCAAGAACAAGACCCATCAGAGAGATGGTTTTAATTTTCAGCAAAAGCGAGACTCATCAGAGTGATGGTTTTCAATTCAGCAAGAACAAGACCCATCAGAGAGATGGTTTTAATTTTCAGCAAAAGCAAGACCCATCAGAGTGATGGTTTTCAAATCAACAAGAAAAAGACCCATCAGAGAGATGGTTTTAATTTTTAGCAAAAGCAAGACCCATCAGAGTGATGGTTTTCAATTCAGCAAGAAAAAGACCCATCAGAGAGATGGTTTTAATTTTCAGCAAAAAGCAAGACCCATCAGAGTGATGGTTTTCAATTCAGTAAGAATAAGACCCATCAGAGAGATGGTTTAAATTTTCAGCAAAAGCAAGACCTACCAGAGTGGTGGTTCCAGTTTTAACTTTCAAGTCAAAGCCTGTCAAAGCGGCAATTTCAACATTCAAGTCAGAGCCCGTCAAAGCGGCAATTTCAATATTAAAGTCAAAGTCCGCCCGAGCGGCAATTTCATGTTTGAAGACCCACTTGGGTAGTGGGAGTTTCGGACCAGTTTATAAGACTTGGGAAGCCAGAAGAGTTAGCTTTGAAATTGTAGTTTTACATTTTCAATGTTGTAATTTTAGTTTTCTTTGTAAAGCAATGATCACCAGCCAGCAACCAGCAACAAGCGGCATGCAGTAACAGCTCTAGTATGTCAGAAGTGTCTCTAGTCAGTTCATGTAAGTCTAGTCATCGATTTAGTCCCAATTAGTCCTAAAAGTGTCTAGAGTTAGTCTTTGAGTGTCTATAATCTACTGTAAGTCGAGAGAGGCTAGAAGCGTCTAGTGTCTGTTTGAATGCGGTAGTCCCAGCTACCGCACATGAGGAACTACACTGACCTGATTCCTTAGTCTGGGGATATGTAGGTAGCCTTGTTCTTGGTTAGAACCGAAAGTCAAGGTACGATCACCATTTTGCAGAGCATGCTCTTCGCTAGAACCAGAAAGCCAAAATTAGTTGTTGATTACTTCTTTGTCCGAAAACTCTTCATGTTCTTGAACAAAGAGGGGCAGCTGTAATCACCTAATTTTGGCACGAAAATAAAAAATTTGCTCAAAACAGCCTTGCTAATTCCATACAATTTTTGTCAAATTTTCCTAAAATTTAGTCTTTTATTTTAACTAAAATTGTCATTAATTAGGAAGAAAAATGTGGAAAATTACAAAATATTGTCTTTGCGAATTGTGTTTGGTTGATCTTTTTGTGGTAGTTAAAATGTTACTTGTATATTTTCTTGTTAATCATATAGCTCAATTAATAATTGTATAGTTTAAATGGACCATTAAAATTGATAGTGAATTGGGCTATTGGTAGTATTGATTGAATTGGGCTATTAAATTCATTCCACTCTATTTTTCCCATCCAAGCAAGAAAAGATCTCAGCTTTTAGATAATTTTAATACAATGGCTCAAAACAGTCCCTCATCTTACCATATAAACTCACTTTTCTCCTCATTTCCCCACACCCCTTGAAGTCCCTAGAGACTTGGCCAAGCCATGGCCGAATTTAGCCAGCCATATTTGGAGACCTCTTCTTCTCCTCTTTCCATTTTCACTAATATTTTTTCCAAATTTTTAGCCAAATTTCGTAGATCGGGACTCAAAGTGATTAAAAAATACAAAAAAAAAAAAAAAAAACTCCGGCGACACCCTATGTTTTCCGGTCAACATATACATATATGGCTTCGTCTTCTTTATGTCTACACGCTTCTAAGTTTTGTGGTGGATGTTGGCTAAAGGTTTGTTATGGTGAGAATATGGGTGGTTATAGTGTCATTTTGGAGGCTGTGTTGGTGGAGCACGGGTAGGGCTGTTGTGAGGATTTTCCTTTGCTTTTAAGGCTGAGATGATGATGGTGCTGCGGCCGGGCAGCAGCTGCGAGTTGATTATGGCGCCACAGCAATGACGCTGCCAAGACGAGGCAGTGGCGATATTGGTGGCGCGGGTTAGAAGTAAAATTCCTTTTTTTTTCTTGCTTCCATTGTTTATTTTTGCTAGTATTAGTGGTGAAATCATCCTATATGTTTTGGCTTTTAGTTTAGTTTAGTTTAGACATAATTGAAGTCATTAGTTATGATTATGCAAGGTGTTAGATTAAAATATGTTTATGTATTGATTAGTTTAAAAGAATCATAAAGTTAGTATGAAGGTTAAATGGTGTTGTATGTTGTTCCTTTGTTACAGTTAGTATACATTTATGTATAGCTTTTTGTGACCTCTAGGACCCTTTTTGTGAAGCATTGTTTAAGCATTGATAATGATATCTATTAATTCTATTGTTGTTCTTTGTGTTCTAATGCATATGTTTCAATGTTCGCTTGTCGAGTTGGTGTTTGTTTCGTTGTAAATAATTTGTCATCTGATCAAGCATAGATTTAATGTGTTAGTGTCTAAGGTATGTTGTTGAGTGTGGGGAAAATTAAAGTATGCAGGACTAGGATATAGTGTTGTACTCTGATTTTCTTATTTTTGTGAGTTGGCATGAATTTTGCCTAAGTGTGCACATGCTTTAGTTACTTTTGCATTCCTTGTTTAGTATAGGGAGTCTAGTTAGTGTTTTAGTTTGAGCTAGAAGTTTAGTTAGCTAGGAGTTTAGATATTTAGGTAAAATTTACAAAAAAGAACAAAATTCAGATTTTTGTCTTGGAAGAAAGGTGTCAAAAGTCAAAGAAGAGTATAATGAGTTGGCTGAAAAGTAGAACTTTTGCATAGGATTCTTGTACTTGTTTTGAAAAGCAATGACTTTGGCACATGGGTGCTTGTACTTGGTTCTGAAAAGCAAATGGGTCACATGTGACCTTTGTCCTTTTACCGACCTATTCACTCAATCTTTTGTCTACTTAAGAGAGTCTTTTACTTTCTTTGGGAGGAGGAGATCCGAAAAAATACACGCTTGAGAATGGCTGAAAATTTACTCCACACTCTTCTAAAAAAACAAAATCAGATCTGAGAAAGACACAAACAGATCTGGCTTTTTTTTAGAGAGAAAATTTGAGAGAAAAGAAGTGATAAAAGAGGGTCTTTTGTATAAAATTACAGGGTCTTGAATGAGAGTTAAGAGGTTGGTGTAAAGTGCATTGAAGGGTTTGTTTAGTGCTACCGCTGGTTGTTGCTCCTCTTTGGTTTAGTGGATGTTGCTGGCTCATCTGTCGAGGTTGTTTTCTTGCTGTTGGTGTACTTAGTTCTTTGCTGAACTTTGGAACTTAAGCAGGTGAATTTTTCAAAGCTCTTTTTGTCCTATTTTGTGTATATGTAAGCATGTTTAAGATCTAAGAAAATATATGAGAAGCCTTTTTGCTAGGCTTTAAGTTTGACAGGCCTAGTAGCCCTTCATCATGTTAAAAAGCTGCTATGTTTGAGAAGGAATGATGATAAACCATTTAATATTTTCGTATTTCACATGTCTTGTATTTTTTTTTATGTTGCAAACGTATGACCACTGTTATTGTCCTAGTATTTGAAAAGAAAGGAGGAATTTAGTATGTTTAAATACTAAGCCACTCAATAAATCAGATTAAAAAAAAGAAATATATAGCTCCGTTAAAATCAAAACAAATCTGGAAAGAAAAGTAATAGGACATTTTGTGTAAACAGTCTTAAAAATAGGATTTTGTAGTGCAAGTTTTGCTTTAAAATTGGACGGTCGAGTTGGACAAATTAATAAAGTAACTGTTTTGGGGCCTGTACTCAACTATTTGCAATTTTCAGCCTATGATACATAAATTGTTTGGCCATTAAGCTGAAGCCATAATTACATGATATGAGAATAGGTCATTTATTAAATAATATAAAAGGTGGTTATTTGTTTCAATTGATAGTAAATGTAGAGCTTTTTAACTCAACAGTAAGCAATGCTCTTGTATTTGATGTGAAGTGTAACATAACAAAGGCAAAATAATAACAAACAATTTTCTAGAAGCCAACTACTTTGGACCATGTTATGTGCTAAAATGACATATGTATAATATTGGATAAATCTTGATGCTTGCATTCGGTGGACATCAGTACTGGAATGAGGAAATAATTTATTTTGTTTAACCTTGATAAATTTATTTAAAAATAGGCAATGGGTTTAAGTTTGGTGCATCAAGAAAAATGTTATTAGTAAACCTCAAAGTTCAATGTGCCTCGAACTCGATTAGGCAAACCATTTAGGAACGAAAAGACATCTGCGCGATTAGGCAATACTAGGCAAAAGAACATAACTCGAAAAATTCAATTTGTTCAAAAGTATACCTCGTGGGTTACTTGAGACAATTTTTGGTTTAGAAAATGAAAGCGTAACAAGTAAGCAAAATAAACAACAAATAATTTTCAAAGAGTCGAAATGCGTCAATGAAAGCAACTGTGCTTGGCACAGGACTCGAGGGTGCCTAACACCTTCCCGAGAGTCAATCTAGATCCTTACCTGGAACTCTGACGCAGACGATATAGGGTATTCTAGGTACACCATTTTTGTGACTTGGCACACCTTTAACTTGTCAAGCGGCGACTCCAAAAATCTCTTAATAATTCGTGTACCTATCAACACCGTCACATCCGTTTAAATATACAATTCTATTTTTTAATTTTTTTAAGAAGAAGAAGGGTCGTGACAGTTGGTAAATGTTTTGAAGAATGAAAAACGAAGGACCCAGTAGTTCTGAAGGAGGACCTGGTCCTTGGGAAGAAGGGTACGACTGATCGAAAAGATTGAGGGTTGTAAACTAGGAAGAGTGACGCGTGAACAAGTATGCATCCTAGTCAGCTAAAGGAGGTTGTGCCGTGGCTGTGTCTTCGAAGTACGCATAAAAGTTGGAACTAAACAAGGAAAGATTCACAGAAAATGTCTTGCTATAATTACAAGGTTTTCTTGTAAAACTCAACTAGGAATGTGCAGCCCATATAAAAGTCAGTAGTTGATGTAACTGAAACATAGTTATTTACATACAGAAAGTTGAGAGTATACACAGGTGATCCAACAACTTTCAAAGTGACTTAACTGGAGAAGACAACTGTCGAAGGCTATTTAGTTAAATCTAGATCTTCTGTCTAGGTTCTTGGTTTGTAAGTTGTCTTAATTGGTACTATCATTGTTTTACCTATATGCTTACTTTAGAAGCAACTGTATAAGGTGAACCTTTGTGAGATTACTTTGTAAAGCTAGAGTTTAGCTTTGTTTAGTGATTAGGGTCTAGTGTGTAGCCCCTTGGTTACAGAGCTTTGTAATCTAAAACTTGCTCATTGTGTTAGTGGATTGGTTCGAAAATCCCAGAGTGTGGGTCGTGTTTTTTTCTCCATTGAGCAAGGAGTTTTCCACGTAAAAATACCGTGTTCCTTGAGTTTACTATTTGTGTGTGTTGAGGTGTTTGCAGTGGAAAACTGGTGAGTCTAGAACAAGCTTCTTGACGCTAAGAATCTGGTTCTCAAAGAAAAATTGATAGACACTATTCAACCCCCCTTCTAGTGTCCATAGGACGTGCTTGGATTATAACAAGTGGTATAAGAGCAGGTCTTCTCGTTCTAAGTTAACACCTTGAGGAAGATCAAAATCATGAGTGCACCACCTACTATTACGGAAGTACAGTCGGTTCTGAGGCCCCCACAGTTCAATGGGCAGTACTACGCTTGGTGGATGAACAGAATGGAGAACTATATTTGTGCTGAGGATTATCAACTCTGGCTTATAGTTTCTGAAGGAAACTTAATTCCTACCAAAGTAGTTGGGGAAGGAGCTGCTGCTCAAGAAGAACCCAAGTCGAAAGAGGAGTTCAATGAGGCTGACTATAAGATGGTTGAAAAGAATCACAAAGCCAAACGTTTGGTAATTTGTGGGCTTGGTCCTGAAGAGTTCAACAGAGTCTCATCTTATTAGACGGCTAAGGAAATTTGGGATGCCCTGGATATCGCGCATGAAGGAACCACTGAAGTGAAGGACTCCAAGAGAAGAATGCTGAAAAGACAATTTGAGTTGTTCACCATGGGAGAGAAGGAATCAATACAAGACATGATGATAAGGTTGACCATCATCACAAACGAGATGAGGTCTCTGGATATGGAGCTACCAGAAGTGTAGATGGTGGACAAGGTTCTGAATGTACTTCCTGATGCCTGGGAACTGATAAGGATCAAAATCAAAAAGACGATAAAAGCAAAGGATAAGGGTAACGAGACGCATCTCGAACTCCCTACAAGGTAACCACGGAGAACTTGTTCCGTGATACCCTCGTATCGGTGTCAAGAAGAGCCAACGTTAAGCAACTACCCTCGAGTCGACAAAGAACTCGCAAGTAGAATGATCGGGGGGGTTTGGAGATCAACTAGAATCCACTAGTAGACTCAAACCAACTCAAAAGTTTTTCATTCAAAGAGACTCCTCTCTTGAACATTGTTCATTCAATCATTCATCAAAGCTAGCTAAGTAAAATGAAAGGCTAATGTAGTATTTATAGGCTTCACCTAGACATTAGTGAAAGCCCCTAAGTACCCCCAAAGTGGGTCTAAATAACAAAAGCCACGTAGGGCTATAATAGTCAAAACATAACAAATAAATGAGGTGTCCCGTCATGTTTTCAGCCAAAACAGGCGCCCCGCCTGAAAAGTAGGCGCCCCGCGTAGTTGCTCCTTGCTGCAGAGTAGGCACCCCGCCTGAACACAGGGGCGGACCGCCTGGAAATGTTCAGAGAGTTGGGTAGGCGGTCCGCCTAGTAAATGGGCGGTCCGCCTCTTTCCCTGGCTCCTTGAAACGCCTCGAAATGTGTCTCCTATGCTCCTCGATCCATGGCGTTCCAATGCATAAGCTCTTCCTTGGCCTTGGATGGTGCTTTCGGATGGTTGCTCGAGTCGCCCCGCATCATCCTCCCCTTCTTGAGAAGATTTCGTCCTCGAAATCAAGGCTTGGTCTCTGATACCATCATCAACTCCTCGGGGTGGCCAAGATTCTCCTTCTTTGTCATTCTTGTTCGTCACTTTGGCATAGGCTTCTTCCAAGATCTCCCCGGCCTTAGCATGGAGCTTAGAACCTACAAGCAACGACAAGCAAATACAAGCAAATTTCCTACTTTGAAAGTAGGTTAGTGCAAGAAGTGTGGAAAACACACTCTTGTTGTATAACCAAGTATCAATAATAAGCACAAATAGTAAGTCTCCAAAGAGAACAATAAGTACTTGGTTAAAGATCAACATGCACTCAACACAATAATGAGCAAATAGGTCGTGGAGACATGGAAAATGCAAGATCAAGCTATCACAATCCCCTTAAACCTTAAGCTCAAAATCAACACACCAATCAATCCTCAAGGTGTGATTAACAAGTGGGGTGGAGTGAGTCAAATAACTCAACCTACAAGTAGAATCAAGCACTCCACTCCCCTTCTTTAGAGCATACTTACTCACACCAAGGGACTCCTCTTCCCCTCCAACTTCATCACTTAAGCAACCCTTCCCCAAAGACAAGCTCTCAATGAAGGTATTGATGATGGACTCTTCTTCATCATAACCCCAACAAGTAATGGTAGGGTCACTCAAAGAACCATCCACCTCACCCAAATTCGCAAACAAGGGGTTGCCTAAGGAGTCAAACCCTTCACACCATGGGGGTTCCATTTGACCACCCACCCTAGTCCGATACAAGTCATTTCCACTAATTAGAATGCCTTCAAATAATGGATTGGTAAAAACATGCATCTCAATATCATGATTAGGCATAGACAAGTTATCAAGACTAGGTTCACTTGAGAAGTCATCATAGACAACCTTGACCACATCATGCAATTTGGACTCTTCAAGGTCACTTCCATCTTTACCACAACACATTGGTCCACCAAATAGAAGCATATCAATAAGGGAATGAGCAACTATCTCATCTTTCCATTTGTCAAAGGTTGGTGGTGTGTCATAGCAAAGGTCACAATCATGGTCAACCACCAAATCTACACTAGGGAGGGGTTCAATGAACAATGAGCTCACATCATGATGTGGCATAGTGCTCCTCCCAACTAGTGTTTCACAAGCAAACTCAAGTTGACAACTAGACTCTTCATTAGTGGCATACTCACTAGATGCATCACAAACAACAACTAGTATTGAGTCATCACAAGACAAATAGCTAGTAGGCTCATGAAAAGGTGAAGTAACACTTACATTGGTAGTACTTCCTATGTCACTCATAAGGTTTGAAGTGTCATATGCAACTCCCCCTTCATGAAGCTCACTTTGAGGCTCCAATGGCTTGTCATCAAATGTACCTACAGAAGAGCTTTCACAAGAAAAAGTAGAAGATGAAGAATGGTTAGAACAATGGGTGCTCTCACTCTCAATTTTTCTTTCCTCACCTCTCTTCTCTCTCAATTTTACCTCATAGTCAAGTGTAGTTTGTGGTGACAACCCACTCACATCACTCCTCAAATCCTCTCCTTTAAACTATCAATTTACGTCATTAGGGCGATGTCTAATATCCCTATTTTTACCGTAAAAATATATTCAAACATACGTAATAAACTCAAATAATATATTAAGATCATTATCTGAATGTTCCAGGGTAAAAATTCTACTTTTCTCCGGCCCCTTTTTTCATTTTCTGGTATTTTCCTGTTTCATTTCTCTGCGTTTTTATTACGTTTTCTGCTCTACTTTTACTTTGAGCATCCCACTGCTGCTCTTTCTAAAGACATATATATATCCCTGCATATGCCACCACCCACTTTTATATTGATCTTGCTTTCTCTCTTTTGTCTTTTTCTATTTCCTTTTCTTTTATATTTTTTTCTTTTCGCGACAAAAATTAAAATAGTACCCTACGATATTCGAAATAATTCCAACTTTTGCATACAAGTTGTACAAAATATATGTAACATACTCGCAAAGGCGGATCTTAAATCAGACTCCCGAAACTCAAGATGCGAATTTAAATGAAAAGAAGTCAAATTATTTAACTTTCGGTATTTTAGCGGAAACTAGCCGAACAACCTCGAAATTCACTTTCGAAAGTTCATAAAAGTCACAAATAATCATACGAACCTAACGACGCTTTCGGATTTCGAATCGGAGCTCATTCGCCCGAAACCGAGCTCAAAAATCTCTTTTTAATATTTATCGCCAATAAAAACTGAAACCTTCTTCCGATGCCTATCAAACGAGGTCTGATTTAGCTCAAATTTTACAGACAGGCCCTAATGTATATTATGAATATTTTAGAATTATCAGCACGCCAATCGGAGTCCTAACTTCCGAAACGACTGACCGAGGTCGTTTCATTCTCCTCCACTTAAACTCTCGTTCGTCCTCGAACGAGCCTAAATCTAAAGCAAGATTCACGCTGATAACAAAAGAACTTGCACGACCTTCATAAACTATCCCACGGAATTTTTCTCATGATTACAGATTTAAAACTATAACACGAACACCGAACTCTTGGAATAAAATATATCTGGATAATATGATAACACCATTGCCCGGATTATTCTGACTAAGATGATCCTTCCTCGATCACGAGAGGAGAGTTCTACATTTTTGAAACAAAGATACACGGAACTTTGAATGGGTTAACATGATTCAGCCGATAATCACCCATTCGATATACCTTTTGATATAGAACAGGTCGATGGAACTAAAAATTAGCTCACGCTTGATGCAATAGGGGAAGCTTTGGAAGTACCTTGTTACTACAGACTATGGAAGATTTGATACAAGCTATATTATTTTTACGAATGCACTATATAACATCTCAATTGATTTAGTATTACCATTCAGTATTTAGAGGAAGACTCCTCCACTTAAAGCACAAACTCATGCAGCTATTTGAATAGGAATAACCATCCTCGCACAGTCTGCTGGACTAAAGAAGATTTCGCTAAAAGCTGAACGTAGGCAGACCTAAGCTACCAACTACCCTTTTGAGTTGCCAAACAGCTGCAACTCTCGAGTTCACAACTCCATACCTTTGTCGTAAACACCACCGCCTGATGGATGGTACTTCTATAAAAAAAATTTCGGCAAAGTTTCCCCTGAAACTGGATGATCCGCAAAAACAGAACCAGCACTATACTATACATGGGAATGGATACCCGGATAAACTGATAACATAAGCATGTTCAACGGATAACAAGATGAGACAACTGGACCAAAACAATAATATGCTTACCCAGCCACAATAACGTGTACTCTGGCTCAACACAGGGAACGTCACAAGCGGCTACCAATCGCCCAAGCTCACTAGTGCCGGACGAAGAAGAAATGGAAATGGATCGAGGATAGAAATAATTAGAGCTTCAGGAAGTTTATCTTTTTATTTGCTTGGCTACCAAAGCTAGACTACTTACGAGTCAAAGTAGCCCAAGAATCGCAATTGAAGAAACAGATATTAACTGAGCTTTATGGACAACATCCATGACAATTTGACCTCCCAATAAGAAGGAAGCTCTGACAATTTACCAGAAACTCTTTTTATAACTAAGACAAGCTCATAGAATAATATGACTCTACTAGAATCTCAAACCAAGAGAAGACACAGAGATCGAACATTACTTACTAGCCACTTTACACCGGAAGAAACAACGACACTTCCTGATGGTGACGAATAAGAATCCCATCATCCTACCAACACTGATTTTCGAGGAGAGAGGTAAAATGACTTGACATAATAACACAAGGTGGCATAACAGGATGCCAAGCAGGCAATAGCAATACTCACCGTCAAATCTCTCATATTTAGATCAGATAAACTAGTAGGGTCTCATAAATGCCAGGAATAAATTGTATCAGAAACTCACCCCTCTACCGCAACCGATTCTTAATTACGACAATATCTAAGGAAACCGTCGAAACATGATAAGACACACTATTTCCAGATCGATCGGAAAGATAAATCTTACTTACAGATAAGGGAAGAAGAAACACACGGGTCTACAATATCGGATGCCTCCGCATCCTGCCAGACTAGTTCATAGAACTGCCTCTGCAGCTGAGTCGAGCCACTACCCTGATAATTACTTCTAGAAGAATAACTGCCACCATGCTCTTGACCTCTATTGGATGGTGGCATTTCTCTGATTGATTAACATTTAAATGAAATTCCTACGACTGTGCAGGTGCCTGACGGCAAGAAGAAGGACGCTTATCTACTTTCTCCGTAAGGGAAAACTCCTCAAAGGATAGCCAGACTCACGACAATGATAACACCTTTTCGCTGAATATGGGAGCTGGACAGATTGTTGAATGCTACAAAGAGAAAGCTGACTCTGATCTTGACGAACTACCTGCGCACTTTGAGAATTACGCTCTACAAGCTGAGATAACCTGGCAGGTGACTTCTCAAAATAATCAGAACTCTTACCTCCAAATGAGGTACTATGGTTACCCACTAGGGCCACGGGATCTCTTGATCTCCCACTCTAACTCTTCCCACTTTAACTTATGGTATGCCTCATACCTTCGGGCAATATTAACAACAACATCAAATGAAATCCCGACCTCAATCTCTCGAACCATCTGGGTTCTTAAGGAAAAAGAAAGGTCATCAATAAATCTTTGAATCTCTCAAAAGGCTCATAGACTAGTTCTAATGCATATTCAGCCATTTTATAGAATTCAATCTCATATTCTGAAACACCAACAGGCTATCCGACAGGCTACCCTGTCCAATCCACTCAAACTGGCAACACTTTTCATCTCGCTCGCTACTCGAAAGGAACTTTTTCATGAATCTATAAGAAAAATCGAACCAAGTTAGCTAATAGGAGAGCTGTCCACAAATCAAGGGCCGGACCTTGAAACTGGAAAGTAGAATAATCAACACCATACCGCTTGATATAATCAAGAGCCTAAAGGATATGCTGACATCATTATATTTTAAAAATTTACGCAGGGATTATCTGATGCATGGCTTAAGAATATCGAAAAGTTCAATTGGGTAAAATAATGCAGCCTTTTCATATACTCGGACCGAGCCATTACTCGGGCTAGCTAATCAGCCAGAATAACTAGAGGCACAACACATGCTACCTTCGGAACATACTTTACTGCGGCAGTATTAAGAACTGGAATAGAAGCTCCCTGAGACCGAACATCTACATCTGCGGCAACCTGATAAGCTGCCTAGCGAATAATAGGTTCTTACGGTATCTGCATCGCCAAGATTCTCATAAAAACATCGTAGAGAACCAAAGGAACCACAAAGCCCTGCTCCCTTGCCAATCGTAAGCTCGTACAACTGGGACCTCCGTAATTAGATCGTCAGCACGATCAAAACTCTCGGAGATTCGTCAGTACTTACCCCAGGCCAGACTGCTTCATCTTGAACTCATACTGTTTGCTGATTTGTCACACGAGGATTCAAATTTACCATGAGTGAATTAACGAAAATACTTTTGCATCTTAGACCGACGCACGATTAGAAAAGAAGGAAGTGAAACTTCCTAGATGCCATCATAGCCTCTCGTAGATAAGTATGGACGTCTACGTACCCATCAGCGAGACTCTACTAGACACTGTCTTAGTCTGGATAGACTCTAATTCGGGCTTTGATACCAACTGACACGACCTGGAATCCGGTTAGGCCGTGCGGGCACCCGACATCCTTCCCTGGACCCGTCGGGCGAACCCTTATCAATTAAATCAGGAAAATAAATATAATTCAATTTATAAATAATAACAAGACTTAGAAAAAGTACAAACATAATGATATCTCTAAGCTGTAAAAAAGAAATTACGGCTGACTACCCACATACTAGGTTTAGGGCTATCCAGACTAGACATCTAAGAGTACAAAAGAAGACAAATACCTCCTGAAGGGAACAAAATGCAACTGAAATAATAACCAATAAACTGGTGGCCATCCGGAATAAAAGCTGGCTCACCCTGACAACTGAAGTCGTCTTCGCTCCTTCACAACGTGGCGAACTCAATTCTGGAGCGAACCTGCCGAAACGAAATAGATAGACAAGAAACAAACAACAAACAAGGGTGAGTCAAAAGGACTCAATAAGTAGGGCAGACTAGCCACCTCAAAGAATAGGATAGCTAGCCAGGGAGGAGAAAGAGATAAATAAAATTTCTCTTATTTAAATTATAAAAAGACAGAGCCAGATAATAACTAGAAACACGTATGGAATGACAAACTTATCAACAACCAGGAACGTAAGATAACCAAAACATATAAGTATCCCGAACACATCAACAATCAGAAATACATCCTGTTGCGGCGTGCAACCCGATCCCTATATTCATCCTGTTGCGGCGTGCAACCCGATCCATATATTCATCCTGTTGCGGCGTGCAACCCGATCCATATATTTATACCGTTGCGGCGCGCAACCCTATCCATATATTTATACCGTTGCGGCGTGCAACCCGATCCATATATGTGTACCGTTGCGGCGTGCAACCCGATCCCCGCAACTCAGAATACGAGCCAGAAATACATTGGCAAACTGAAATATGTCCACAATATGGTATACACACCGCACACACAAAACACATCATGATAGTCACACAATAGTCAGCACGCGGTGCAATGAAATGGGATGAATGCAGTATGATACAATAGTGTCACATGTGCCAAATAGATGGAGCGGAATCCTCCTGCTCCGAGGGTGGAATCCTCCTACCCTCAATATGATGCAATGGAGCGGAATCCTCCTGCTCCGAGGGCGGAATCCCCTACCCTCAATATGATGCAATGGAGCGGAATCCTCCTGCTCCGAGGGCGGAATCCTCCTACCCTCAATATGATGCAATGGACCTCATATGAATGACATATAATGCATATGAATGCAATGTGATGCAATAATAACCCTTCACCTGCACGGGACTCTCATCGACAGCCGGGAAGTAGATGCCAACTCACAGCCAAGGTAGAATGCTCAGATCCTCAATGCAATACCAACAATAGGACATAACATATAATATACAATGTAAATCCAAAGCTGAGGCGTAATGAGTACGCCTATCGGCAGCTACACACGTAAGGAATACGTGGTAGAAAATCCACGAGGCCAGGTGCCTCCAAAGAAATGGATGTAAACACTTACCTCTTCCAAAAGTTAGCTCTGCTAATCAACAACCACTTTATCCTTTGGTTTTCTTGCCAAACGATCCCACTCTATTCAATAAGCAGAAAAATATATCAATTTAGGCTAAAGGCTTCATTCCTCACATCTTAGGGAAATCCGGTTAGGAACCTGATACCCTATTTGCATATGCAATACGCAGACCAGACCTATGTACAGGGTTTAAGGTCACATAACCAAACCCTAAATAAATTACATTTATATGTCACCCATAACGCACTGAGTACGAATATATAATTAATTCCATTATCGGGGTCCATTTGACCCTTTAAACTATCAATTTACGTCATTAGGGCGATGTCTAATATCCCTATTTTTACCGTAAAAATATATTCAAACATACGTAATAAACTCAAATAATATATTAAGATCATTACCTGAATGTTCTAGGGTAAAAATTCTACTTTTCTCCGGCCCCTTTTTTCATTTTCTGGTATTTTCCTGTTTCATTTCTCTGCATTTTTATTACGTTTTCTGCTCTACTTTTCCTTTGAGCTTCCCACTGCTGCTCTTTCTAAAGAGATATATATATCCCTGCATATGCCACCGCCCACTTTTATATTGATCTTGCTTTCTCTCTTTTGTCTTTTTCTATTTCCTCTTCTTTTATATTTTTTTTTTCTTTTCGCGACAAAAATTAAAATGGTACCCTACGATATTCAAAATAATTCCAACTTTTGCATACAAGTTGTACAAAATATATGTAACATACTCGCAAAGGCGGATCTCAAATCAGACTCCCGAAACTCAAGATGCGAGTTTAAATGAAAAGAAGTCAAATTATTTAACTTGCGGCATTTTAGCGGAAACTAGCCGAACAACCTCGAAATTCACTTTTGAAAGTTTATAAAAGTCACAAATAATCATACGAATCTAACGGCACTTTCGGATTTCGAATCGGAGCTCATTCGCCCGAAACCGAGCTCAAAAATCTCTTTTTAATATTTATCGCCAATAAAAACTGAAACCTTCTTCCGATAGAAATCAACACACATCCTCCATGTCCCGTCTTTCTTTGGCTCAAGAATGACCGGTACGGCACGCGGGCTCAAGCTTTCACGAATCAAGCCTTTGTTGAGCAACTCATCCACTTGCCTTTGCAATTCTTTTGTATCTTCGGGGTTGTTCCTATAGGCCGGCTTGTTTGAGATTTGGGACCCCGGGACAAAATCAATTTGGTGCTCAATCCCCCTCAATGGAGGAAGACCACTTGGCATTTCTTCCGGGAACATGTCCTCAAATACCTTCAAAACATTCTCAATAGCACTAGGCAAAGGGTTAGGGTTAGAAGAATAATCACAATCGGAGTTTAGAACCATACCTTTGTGCACTAGGCAAATGAGCATTTTGGTGCCATCATTACCTCTCAAGTGCTCACCCGGTTGCATCATGGCACAAATGCGACCGGTAGAAGATGGTGGAGTCTCGGCCAAGGGTTTGGCCACAACGGGGGACTTAGCTTTAGCCGCTTCTCTCAACTCCCTCATGCGCCTATATCCATCACTTACTTGCTTCGGCGTCAAGGGCGTAAGCACATACTTCTTGCCCTAATGTTTGACCGTGTGAGTGTTGGCTCGACCATCATGAACCACATGCTTGTCATATTGCGAAGGCCTACCAAACAAGAGGTGGAAAGCTTGCATTGCCACCACATCAAACATGTGCTCATCTTGATAGTTCCGAATCTTGAACTTAATCAAGAATTGCTTCACCACCTTCAATTCCCCACACTCACTCAATCATTGCAAACGGTAGGGGCTTGGGTGTTTAAGGGTAGGCAATTTCAACTGTGAGACCAAAGATTGGCTCACCGCATTCACACAACTCCCCAAGTTAATAATCATGGAGCATACTTGTCCCTTCACTCTACACGTAGCATGGAACAAGTTCTCCCTTTGCTCATCCTCTTTCTCCCCACTCACCGCGGCACTCAAACTACGACGTACCACCAAGAACATGTTAGGATCATCACCCTCCGCCGCTCTTTCTTCACCCTCAACTACCTCACTCTCATCAACAACATCACCCTCGGGGTCACTTTCCTCCTCATACACCATACCATCATCCATCACAATCATTGTATTTTGGGTAGGGCAATCTTTGGCAAAGTGGCCATAGCCTTTACACTTGTGACATTGAAAAGAAGAAGGAGAAGGAGTATTTAATTGAGTTTTAGATATCCCTTCCACTTCTTTGAATTCGCTTCTTGGAGTGGCCTTCTCAAAAGGCTTCTTGACATCACGACTTCCACTAGCACCACTTGTGTTCAGGCTTTTCCATTCTTTGGGTCCAGTCATTGGAGTAGAAATAGTACTCCTAAAGCGAGGAGCTTTCTCTTCCTTGAGCCACTTTTCGGCTTCAACCGCGGCATCACAAACATCTTGAAGAGAATGAAAGATGTGTAGCCTCAATTGAGAAGCAATCTCCCGGCTCAAACCATTCTTGAAACGGATGATAGCTTGCTCTTCATCTTCGGTTTCCATGTCAAGGGCTATTCGGTTCTTTTCAAATTCGTTGAAATACTCATCAACGGACTTGTATCCTTGTTTCAACTCATAAAGCCTCTTGAGTTGTTCTTGCCTATACTTGGGTGTCACATATTTGGTGCTCATCACCTCTTTCAATTCCTCCCAAGTGATGTTCAATCGCATCCAAACTCTTCTTCTTGACCTCTTGACGGATTCCCACCAAGTGGAAGCATATGCTTCAAATGAAACAACGGCATAAGTGGTTTTCTTCTCCTCGGACATATCATTTGTGTCAAACACCCGCTCCAATTGAACCTTCCACTCTAAGAACTTTTCCGGATCACTAGACCCTTTGAAAGGTGGGATAGTGATCTTCACACTATTTAGGTTGTTGTCATGACCTCCACGGTTTGGCTCCGGTTGTCCCCCATAGTAGTCATCAACATCCTCATACTTTCGTCCCAAGTTCCTCCCCACAAAAGCCCTTGGAGGTCCTCGACCTCGCCCATGACCTCCATCTATACCCCGACCTCCATTCATCACCCTCCTATGTGGGTAGGGAGCATCAAACTCATCATAGTTGTCACCAAGTCCGGGACCCTCCCCTTCTTGAGCTTCATCAACTTTCTCAAGGGGTGCAACATTTTTTCGGGGCCTCATGAGTGGAACATCACCTTGGGGATTGCCCAAGGGTTGGGGATTGCCCAACAATCTTTCTCGAGTAAGAGCTTCATCCTTCAGCCATTGTCGACGAACTAGCTCTGCATATTGATCCAGTTTCATGATTGAGTCATCACTTGTGCCTTCTCCGGCATCTTTATGGACACTCGGGGTCCTTTCCTTTTCAAGAACCTCCATTTTGAGATTCAAAGCCTTCACTTCGGCCAATAGACTAGCCAAGACGTCGGTTGGAACCTCAATGGTATTCTTTACTTTCTCTTCCGCCATGTACCTATAAACAATCAAAAACATGCAAAGAGATTAGAGTAAAAGTCCTCACGCACTCCCTCACTTTGATTGTCGGTCGGGTTCACTCAAGTTTGGGGTAGGTTCACTCGTGCTTGATTCCAAAAGTCTTCCTCGGAGTTGAACAACCTCCTCAATGACCAAACAATTCAACAAGTTCCCAATGCTCTTCGGGAAGAGTGGAGTTAGTGGGACTCAATGGGCGTTCGGCTTTATAAGTGAGCACTTGAGCCAAAGAAATTCTACGAGTTTTCCTGGAATTTATCAACCACCAACACACACGAATATCCTAAGCGCTCAATGAATTAGTACTAATTGAGTAGGAGAATTACTCTCAAAGTACTAACCGGAAGTAACAGAAACAAACAAAACATGAAAACCTATGAAACAACTACCCGGACACCCCTTCCAGGAGTGGGCGGTCTGCCTCGGCACAGGGGCGGTCCGCCTACTAAACTTCATAGAGTTCTATAGGCAGTCCGCCTACTTTTCAGGCGCCCCACCTACTGGCAACTTCAGCACAATCCAACAACGTGTTCTTTGCTTTTGGCACCCAATTTTCCAAGGTTTTTAAAGGTGTTTACTCAATTCAAAGGTTCCCCAATGTGTATTCACCTATTACAAGCAATCCCCAATGGTTTATAACAACAATCAACCAACACAAATCCAAATCAAGAAATTTTGGAACAAATTCTAGGGTTTTCAACTTTTGGGGATTTGATTTTCAATTTTTCGATTCACAACCTTAAAACGTGTTTCGTGGGTACCCAATCAACGGGAATATACTAACATACATTTCCCGATAACAATCATCAAAGAAAACATCATAACCAAGAACAACTAGTGATTTTTTTTGTTTTTGAATTTTTTTCTTCTTTTTCAATTTAACAAGAATAAGAACATGAAAAACAACAAGAAACAAAGATAACAAGTACGAAGAGTAGGACGAGGGTTCGTAGGAACGTAACCCTAGCCTCGCTCTGATACCAACTGATGTAGGGTAAACTAAGAAAGCGGAAAAGAGAAAAAAATGAGACGAGACTCACACGATTGTTTAAGTAGCAACGAAGAACGCTGTTTCGTTACACCCCGAACGAAGGTCAAGAATCACCAACGTTATGAAACTATCCTCAAGAATCACGAGGTCCTTGCAAATAGAATGATCGGAAAGGTTTGAAGTTCAACTTGGAAGCGTCCAATTGAAATCAAGCCAAGATTCATAGGTTTCAATAGAGGGAATTCTCTTGTGTTTTTGTATTCAAAGATAGGTAAATGAGTTCAAGACCTAATGAAGACTTTTATAGTCTTCTACATACTTGAAATGAAAAGCCTAAAATATGTCGAAGTGGGTTAAAACAATAGAAGCCACTTAGGGCCATAGTTCGAATTACACACAAAAACATAGGAAATTCGGATTGGCTTGTATCATGGGTAGGCAGTCCGCCCACCCCAAGTAGGTGCTCCACCCAGTGGCCTTCCTCAGAAGAGTGGGTGGTCTGCCTCTACACGGGGGCGGTCCACCCAGTGGAGATCCAGAGAGTTGCTTAAAATCAGGCAGTCCGCCCTTTTGAGTAGGCGGTCCGCCTCTTCTTGAAGCCTCTTGAGGCACCTCAATTTGTGTCTCTTGAGCCTCCCCGTGTGGCCTAGAAGGTCCTCCTTCCATGGTGCTCCAATGCATGATCTTCAAGGTGGTTCCGGAGATCCCATCTTCCACGTCAAAGCCTTTCCATACCAAATGAAGGTGAGCATCATGGATTGCTTTGGCTTGGCTTCTCGTAAAGGGTCTTGTGGTGGTTTGCCCCGTATCATAATCACTTGCATCAAATGTTCGATACCTGATTTTCTTGTTGATATAGTTCTCTACCCTTTGCTTTTGTGCTTGTATCCGAATTAGAGCCATATCTCTCTTGCCTTCAAGTAAATCCAGATCTATCAGGATAGCTTCTTTATTTGACTCATATGTGGAATGGGCGAACCGAAGGCTTGGTTCACCAGCTTCCTTCGGAATCAATGCTTCCGATCCATAGACAAGGGAAAATGGAGCCTCGCCGGTGTTGTTCTTCACCATTGTTCGATGAGCCCATGATGCGGGGCATACTACCTCAAGGCCTTTCACTAGAAGTCAAGCCAAATTGATTCAAGACATTCATCTTCACTTGACTTGGAAGGACATGGAAGAAGACTCTGGGAGCGACTTAAAGATCATACATTGGAGTGCCATGGAAGGAGGACCGCCTAGGCTACTTGGAGAGGCATCCGGGACATATTTTGAGGCATTCCAAGGAGATACAGGAGGAGGCAGACCGCCCCTGTTACTAGGCGGACCGCCCCTGTTACTCGGCGGACCGCCCACTCCCCTGTGGCCATGAGGAGCATTGAGAAGAGGCGGGGTGCCTCTTTGAGGGGGCGGACCGCCCACCCCTGACCCTTCTAGACGGGACACCACATTAATTGCTTTGAATTCCCTATTCTAGCCCTACGCGGCCTATAGCATTTAAGCCCACTTTAGGGGTATTTTAGACTTTATATGTTTGATGTAATGCACATATAAAAGGGCCATTAATCTTCATTTGAACCTTAGCTTATTTTTGATGATTGATGAATGTTGTACGAGTTGAACTATTGAGTTATGGAAAGAACCCTTTTGTTGGCTTGAATTCTTCTGGTGGATCCTAGTTGATTGTCGAACCAACACCCGATCATTTTACTTGCGGGTCCCGAGTGCGACTCGAGGCTAGTTGCTTAGCGTAGGCGTATCTTGACACGATACGGGGGTTTCACGGAACGGGTTCTTTGTGGATACCCCGTAGGGAGTTCGAGAAGTCTCGCTCCTATCGTCTTTTCTTTGTTTCTATTTCGATCCTTATCATGTTGGTATCAGAGCAAGGCTCGGGTTTTATTTCTAAAAACCTCTGACCCTTGATTCTTCGTGCCTAGGTTCGTTTCTATCTTAGTTTCTTGTTTATTATTATTGAAAAGAAGAAAAACACAAAAAAATAGAAAAAATTGGAAAACACCAAAAATTTAATCATGTGTTCTTGGATTTGATGACCTGATGTTAGATTTATATTGGGGTTTGTTCCATGTTGGAAACCCGTCATTTTGGTACCTAGAACTCTTGATTTGAAGTTGTATTCCAAGATTTGAAAATTTGAAACCCTTTGAAGATTTGAAAATTTGAAACCCTAGCTATGAACTTGATGAACATGGTGAATTAATTGTTTTTGATTGGGGTTTGATAAAAATTATTGGGGTTTGATTATTGTGGTTAAAAACATATTTGGGTACCTTTGGATTGCCAAAACATCTTGAAAATTGTTGGATTTTTGGGTGCTTGAACCAAGAAACACGAGTTGGAACTGTGCTGAAGAACACAGTAGGCGGACCGCCCCTGTGTGTAGGCGGACCGCCCACTTTTTTTTCAATTCTCTGAAGTTCAAAGAGGCGGACTGCCCCTGTGTCTAGGCGGACCGCCCCTTTTGAAACAGGTGGGGTGCCTGTTTTGCTGGAATTTGTGCTTGGGTAGTTTTTCGTAGGATCTCTTGTTTCTTTGTTTGCATAACATCTAGCTAGTACTTCTTTGAGTAACCTTTCTACTTGATTGGTGCTAGTTCTTTGAAGCTTTTAGGTAACTCGAGTCTAGCTAGGAGAGTAGAATTCGAAGAAGACTCGTAGTATCTTTTGACTCAAGTCCTCACTTTAAAGAGCTTATCGTCCAATAGAGTCACATTGTAACGACCCTCAAATAGTCGTTACGGGATCTGGGACCTCGATTTGCGTGTCGATAGTCCCAAAAGCTCCGTTAGGTCATTTATGACCCGTCTGTGAAATCTGAGTCGAAACGGAGTCCGTTTGATAGGTTTTCGAGAAAAGGATCCGTTTATGAAATTCCGGAAAGGAATTTGGGGTTTCGATAGGTCGTTTTGAGTAAACGAACCCCGATGGAAAATCCAAGCGCACCGTTAGGTCCGTCTCGTCATTTATGATATGAAGCAACCTTCAAAATTGAAAACGGACCTCGTTTGATAGGACTTTTGATAAAGTCCCCGTTTCGGAAGTTTAAAAGAGTTAAAAGAGGTTTCCGAGCTCGATTTGAGCAAATGAGCTCCGATGAGAGATCCGATAGTTCCGTTAGGTTCGTATAGTCATTTGTGACTTGTAGCAACTTTCGGAATTGGATTCCGAGGTCGTTTGGTTAAATTTCGCTATTTTGGCGAAAGTCGAAAATTGAACCTTTGCCGTGGGACCCACTTTTTGAGTTCTGGAGGTCCGAATTGAGTTCCGTCTTGACGAGCATGTCACCCAAGTATTTTATGACTTGTGTGCAAAATTTGGGATCATTCCGAGCTTCGTAGGGTCCCGTTTTGCCCCTAAAACAGTAGAAAATCTGGTGCGACTTTTCTGTTCTGTTTTGGCGCAAACAGCCGGATAAAAGCTGATTTTCTGGCCAATCCGTGAGGAATTAGGAAACACTCAAAACATGAAAGTTGTAGCCCTTTGAGTTGTGGTTCCATTACAACCGGTTTCAGGTCATTTAGACATTCCTATCGAAAGTTATGATTTTTTCAAAAGAAGCTGTCACAGAGGCAAAAAAAACTGCTATAAAAAGGCCATTTCGGGCCATTTCGGTTCATAACTTATAAAAATCATTTGGTGAGCTCTTGAGGCGATTTTTGGGTATTTCTTGAAGACCCAATCATACTTACACTTAAGGTAAGCCCTTTCAATCCATCTTTATGTTGATTAACACAAGAATCAAAGGGTTGATTCTTGGAAATGGGTTAGAACCCTAGATTCTTAAGAATTGGGGAAAGACATCGAGCAAGGCTCGCATGTGGAATCTAAGTGTACTTTTGGACTCACGGGAGCGTGGGAAGTCCGGAAAAGTATATTTTGTAAATTTAGGGCTCGGCCCTACCCGGGGGCATTTTGGTAATTTTTACCCTAGGATGCCTATAGGCTTAAATAGCTATAATTGAACACTCATATGTGCTATATCTTGTCTTAATAGACCTAGTGGATAGTCCTTCGCGGACAAGGCGAGCGGGAAAGTAGATTCTTCCCGGCATTTGAGCCCGAATTTCGAGGTAAGTGAGACTTGACCTCTATTGTGCTTGTGGACTCTTCCTTCATGCTAGTATGCTTCATGTGCGCATATATATACGTAACAATGGTTAGGATTAATGATGTGAATTACTTGCTATTATTGTTTGTTATAAATAGCGAGATTGTGACTCGACCGAGGTATGTGCCGGTCTAAACGCTACGTCGAGGTAGCTTAAATTTATATCGTAGTAACGCTTGCTACGCCATGCTTAGATAGCAAGAACTTAGGACATGGCCAAGGATGTTGCCGGCATGTCATGATAAATGTCTTGCCGAAGATTTTGCCGGCTTTTGTATGATATTGGTACTTGATTTGTTCACGTGCCGGGTTGGGTAGTGCTGTCTATACGTAACCTTGGGTTGGACGACATGGGAGTAGGGATTGTACCCCCAAAATGTGGTCGGGTTAACCTTCGCCTTACGTTCAGCTAGCATAACCAACCTGGGTTACGGTGATTGTGAAATATTATCGTTATTAATATTTCTGTTATTATTTCTGTTATTGTTATTAATGTCGTGGATATTAATACTGTTAGAGGGACACTTGACAGGGGGTGTGGTGTCGCCTATACTATGAGATGTGTCACACTTGACAGGGGGTGTGGTGTGGACACTTGATCTTTGAGATGTGACACACTTGACAGGGGTGTGGTGTGGTCACTTGATTTATTGAGATACGACGCACTTGACAGGGGGTGTGGTGCGATCGTAGGCAGATTTGAGATGAGCCAACGACTACGGGTCGTTGGTCTACTTATTCATGATTGTGATAGTGACTTCGGGTCACGGTATATGGTTGATACTTAGTAGTGGTGTTGCTAGTCCATCGTAGGTCTAGGTTAGTCGGCACGGGAGTAGAGATTGGACCTCCAAACCGCCGCTGAGTTGACCTATGCCTTACGTTGGATGGGCATAATCCTTGAGACTTCTGGTTACTACTTGTGTGTATGGAATGTGTTACATCTATTTGTGATTTCACTACTTTATTGTATGATTACTATAGTATGTTGTTGCTTATGATGCATGTAGCGACTTGTCCCGCAAGGGTACCTTAGCAGGCCTGTCGGTGATCTTACTGGGCTTCGGCTCATAACTTACTCTGCTACGTGCGCAGGTCCTTCATCCAGTCAGCAGCCCGGACGTTAGCGGTTCCCGAGGCTTCTGAGACTTTTGATTGAGGTGAGCCGACCACACAGACCGTGGTGGCATACCGCCGGAGTCACTTAGAGATAGGACTCAGATTTCTTTGATGTATATTCATACTTTATTGAGTCACTCTTAGAATGCTCCAATTCTTTTGTGGATATATTCTTTTGGACTTCACACTTTTATATTTATATATCCATTTATGATCTTTTCACATTATTGTTCTTTTCCGCATCTTGTTTCATTGGTTCGCCTAGGCAAATGTTGTTTAGGTGCCATCACGAGCCCTTGGAAATTGGGTCGTGACAGTTTGGTATCAGAGCCTAGGTTCTAATTCGAGTCCTAGGAGTCTTGGAGCAGTGTCTGAGTAGAGTCTTGCTTATGGGTATGTTGTCGACCATACTTATGAGCGAGAGGCTACAAGGGCATGTTAGGAAATGTTTTCCCTTCGTTTCATCTCTATTCGTGCTGAGTAGCTTATATAGGTGCTGACCCTTTTTTGTGTATTGTATCAAATGGCGAGGACGCGAGCATCCTCAGCCAGGAGGGCTGCATCTTCTACACCCGCGTCTGCGGGAGAGCCATCAGCACCTACGCAGCCGCCAGCTGCTAAGAAGACTCGGGCAGGTCGCCCGTCAGCCACTAGGCAGGACACAGCTATCCCTGCGGTGTCCGCAGCGACTCTGTCAGCATCTATTCCCCCTGTGCCTGCTGTTGTGCCAGGCACCGTTGTGATCTCTTCAGAGGAGTATATGAGAATGATGGCCTTGTCTAGCCATCAGGTCCCTGTCAGAGATGATGTTGCAGCTCCTGTTTCGGCTCCTCAGCCGACCACACCTGTTATGAGCACGCCTACTTCTGAGGCTGCTCCTGATCATACTGCCCAGCCTTTTGCTTCTGCTCCTCAGGCAGGTCCTGTTATTTCTACTCCTCCTATGGGCACTGGGAGGTTGCCAAGAGGATAGAGTCATTCATGAAGCTTCAGCCTCCAGAGTTCGACGGTACCTCAGCTACATGTACTGCCCAGAGGTACATTCAGAAGTGTGAGAAGATTTTGACAGTTCTTGGTACTAGAGACACCTTAGGGGTGCAGTGTGCTTCTTTCAGATTATCGGGAGATGCGGAGACATGGTGGGTCTCCATGATGCGGCAGAGGTCTAGTGACCTCCCTCCTTTGTCCTGGGCTGAGTTCGTGTCTATGTTCATGAGCAGGTTCGTGCCCCAGAGTCAGCACGATGCTCAGAGGCGCGAGTTTGAGGGGTTGAGGCAGGGAAACCTGTCTGTTTCAGAGTATGACACCAGGTTCTTGTGGTTGTCTCAGTTTGCGCCGGCTATGGTGGCTCAGGAGAGGGACAAGGTCCTCCGGTTTGTTGAGGGTCTTCATCCCCGCTTGCAGGTAGCTGTTGCCCCTGATATGGGCAACAAGTCATATTTTGAGATAGTTGATGTGGCGCGGCGGATGGAGGATATCTTCGCCAGGGCTGACGCGGAGAGGGCGGCCAAGAGGTCGCGTCAGTCTGGTGGGTATAGTGGATCCGCTCAGAGGGGTCAGGGTCATCAGGGCCGTTCTCAGTCTAGGCCCCAGGCTGCTGCTTTGCCTGCCCAGGATTTTTCTTTAGAGACCCCGAAGCCTCAGTCATCCTAGAGGCGGGGTGGCTCTTCGCAGTCTGGTCCGCCGCAGTGCGGGAGGTGCCATCAGAGGCATCATGGGAGGTGTTCGTCTGGAGGTGGTCGTGGCAGAGGTGGTAGAGGCGGTAGAGGAGGTAGAGGTGATGGATGTTTTGAGTGTGGGTCTCCAGAGCACTATGTCAGGAGTTGCCCTTATGTTTCATCAGGTCGCCAGGGATCCGCAGCTATGGTACCATCTGGTCCTCAGGCCGCCAGGCCCGTTTCTCAGATTCCTCCTAGACAGCAGTCTCAGAGAGCTCCGGGTTCAAGAGGCTCGGCGCAGGTCTATGCTATGACTCGTCAGGATGCTGAGGCATCCAATGATGTCATCACAGGTATTATTTCTGTCTGTGGCCGCGATGCTTATGCTCTTATTGATCCAGGGTCTACCTATTCGTATGTGTCGCTGGAATTTGCCCCTTGCTTGGGCAGGGATCTGGTCTTCTTAGATGATCCCTTTATGGTTGCCACCCCTGTCGGGTCTTCTATATGTGTAGATAGGGGTTATCGGCAGTGTATGATCTCCATCTGTGGTGTAGAGTCCTTAGTGGACCTGATGCTGCTCGATATGTCTGATTTCGATGTCATTATGGGCTTGGATTGGCTGGCTTCCTGTCATGTGACTTTGGATTGCCATGCCAAGTCCGTGACGATCGGGGCAGAGGGTGAGTCTCGGGTTGTATGGAGAGGTTCCAGGCCTTCTCCGAAGAGTAGGATCATTTCTTTCTTGGAGGCGCAGAGGATGATATCTAGTGGGTGCGAGGGATATATTGCTTCAGTTCGGGATGTCCGGGCAGAGGAGTTATCCCTTGATAGAGTTCCGGTTGTTTGTGAGTATCCGGATGTGTTTCCTGATGATTTGCCGGGTTTGCCGCCTATGCGGGAGATAGAGTTTTGCATTGATCTATTGCCAGGCACTCAGCCTAAATCTATTCCCCCGTATCGTATGGCTCCTGTTGAGTTGAGGGAGCTGAAGGAGCAGATTCAGGATTTGCTCGATAAGGGCTTCATTAGGCCCAGTGTGTCTCCATGGGGTGCCCCGGTATTATTTGTGAAGAAGAAGGATGGCTCTATGCGGATGTGTATTGATTACCGGCAGCTGAATAAGGTTACTATCAAGAATAGGTATCCTTTGCCGCGTATTGATGATTTGTTTGATCAGCTTCAGGGTGCTACCTTCTTCTCGAAGATTGATTTGAGGTCGGGGTATCATCAGTTGAGGATTCGGTTCGAAGACGTTTCCAAGACTGCTTTTCGTACCCGATAAGGCCACTATGAGTTTCTGGTGATGTCTTTCGGGCTTATGAATGCCCCCAGCTGCTTTCATGGATCTGATGAACCGAGTGTTCAAGGCCTACCTTGACTCCTTCGTCATTGTGTTTATCGATGATATCTTGGTTTATTCGAGGAGCAGGGAGGAGCATGAGCAGCATTTGAGAGTTGTTCTTCGGACTCTGAGGGATCAGCAGTTGTATGCCAAATTCTCCAAGTGTGAATTTTGGCTCAGTTCTGTATCTTTCCTAGGTCACGTGGTGACCAAGGATGGGGTGTGTGTTGATCCGAAGAAGATAGAGGCCGTTCAGAGTTGGCCTAGGCCTACTTCTCCTACAGAGATTCGGAGTTTCTTAGGCTTGGCAGGTTATTATCGGCTGTTCGTCGAGGGGTTTTCTTCTATTTCAGCACCTCTGACGAAGTTGACCCAGAAGAATGTTCCTTTCCTGTGGTCCGATGCCTGTGAGTCTAGCTTTCAGAAGCTTAAGACTCTGTTGACTTCAGCGCCAGTGTTGGCCTTGCCTAGTGGATCCGGGGGATTCACCGTATATTGTGATGCTTCGGGTGTTGGCCTGGGTAGCGTTCTGATGCAGGAGGGTAAGGTGATAGCTTATGCTTCGAGACAGCTGAAGGTCCATGAGAAGAATTATCCTGTCCATGATTTGGAGCTGTTAGCTGTCGTGTTTGCACTGAAGTTGTGGAGGCACTATCTTTATGGCGAGCCATGTGAGATATTCACCGATCATAAGAGTCTCCAGTACTTGTTCACTCAGAAGGACTTGAACGGGAGACAGCGCCGCTGGTTAGAGCTGCTGAAGGATTATGATCTTTCTATCCGGTATCATCCCGGAAAGGCTAATGTTGTAGCCGATGCCTTGAGTAGGAAGTCCATGGGTAGCCTCGCCTATCTTGATGCTGATATGAGGCCGTTGGCCCGTGAGTTGCAGGCTTTGTCCATTAGTGGGGTTCGGTTTGATGATTCTGTTCCAGGCCGGGTGCTTGCATATGTGGGGTCTCAGTCGTCTTTAACTTCCCAGATTCGGGAAAGGCAGTTCGAGGATCCTTATCTGAGAGATCTCCGGGACAGGGTCCTGAGTGGGGGAGTGTCCTCGTTCGTGATTGGTGATGATGGTGCTTTGCGGCTTAACGGCCGGGTATGTGTTCCAGCCATTGTGGAGCTGAGGCAGATGATTTTGGCAGAGGCTCACAGTTCGAGATATTCCATTCATCCGGGTACTGCGAAGATGTATCATGATCTTCGAGAGCTGTATTGGTGGAAAGGGATGAAGAGGGATGTTGCTGATTATGTATCTCGGTGTTTGAATTGCCAGCAGGTGAAGTATGAGCACCGGAGGCCAGCCGGGGTGACCCAGTCTATGCCCATTCCCGAGTGGAAGTGGGAGCAGATCACTATGGATTTCGTAGTTGGTTTGCCGCTGACCGTGGGTAAGCATGATTCGGTGTGGGTAGTTGTTGATCGACTGACGAAGTCGGCTCACTTCATTCCAGTGAGGACTACTTATACCTCGGAGCGTCTGGCTCGTATCTTCATTGAGCAGATTGTGAGATTGCATGGTGCTCCTGTTTCTATCATTTCTGACCGAGGTGCTCAGTTCACAGCTCAGTTTTGGAGATCTTTTCAGAGAGAGCTGGGTACTCGGGTCGATCTCAGCACTGCATTTCACCCGCAGACTGATGGCCAGTCTGAGCGGACCATTCAGATCCTCGAGGATATGTTGAGGGCGTGTGCTATTGATTTTGGAGGCCATTGGGATAGCCATTTGCCGCTAGCAGAGTTTGCGTATAATAATAGCTATCAGGCTTCTATCCAGATGGCTTCGTTTGAGGCATTGCATGGTCGGAGATGTCGCTCGCCTATCGGTTGGTTCGAGTCTGGTGAGGTCCAGGTGTTGGGGCCCGATTTGGTGCAGCAGACCTTAGATAAGGTTCGGGTTATTCAGCATCGACTCCGCACGGCTCAGAGCCGGCAGATATCGTATGCAGATCGGAGGCGGAGAGATCTTGAGTTCATGGTTGGGGACCGGGTATTCCTCAGAGTGTCGCCCATGAAGGGTGTTATGAGATTTGGGAAGAAAGGCAAGATCAGTCCTAGGTTCATTGGGCCTTTTGAGATATTGGAGCGCGTTGGCGCCGTTGCTTATAGACTGGCTTTGCCTCCCTCTCTGTCTGTTAATCCGGTGTTCCATGCGTCCATGCTCCGGAAGTATGTTCACGATCTGTCTCATGTGATCGATATGGCTTCCGTGGAGGTAGATGGCGACTTAGCTTATTCGGAGGAGCCTATTGCTATTGTGGCTAGAGAGGTCCGTAAGATGAGATCGAAGGTGATCCCGCTTGTGAGAGTTCAGTGGGGGCATCACTCCATTGCCGAGGCCACTTGGGAGCTTGAGTCCGAGATGCGTGAGAGGCATCCGCGCTTGTTCGATGATTCAGGTATGAAATCCTTGTATTTTCTAAGCCTGAATTTGCATTTTTAAGTTTTATTGATTTCGGGTGGTACCGAGGGGTCCTCGAAATCCGTGCCAGCTCCGTGGCTAGTGTGTGGATCCTACCTTAGACTTAGGCTCGTCCGAGGACGGCCGAGAGTCTAAGTGGGGGAGAATGTAACGACCCTCAAATAGTCGTTACGGGATCTGGGACCTCGATTTGCGTGTCGACAGTCCCAAAAGCTCCGTTAGGTCATTTATGACCCGTCTGTGAAATCTGAGTCGAAACGGAGTCCGTTTGATAGGTTTTCGAGAAAAGGATCCGTTTATGAAATTCCGGAAAGGAATTTGGGGTTTCGATAGGTCGTTTTGAGTAAACGAACCCCGATGGAAAATCCGAGCGCACCGTTAGGTCCGTCTCATCATTTATGATATGTAGCAACCTTCAAAATTGAAAACGGACCTCGTTTGATAGGACTTTTGATAAAGTCCCCGTTTCGGAAGTTTAAAAGAGTTAAAAGAGGTTTCCGAGCTCGATTTGAGCAAATGAGCTCCGATGAGAGATCCGAAAGTTCCGTTAGGTTCGTATAGTCATTTGTGACTTGTAGCAACTTTCGGAATTGGATTCCGAGGTCGTTTGGTTAAATTTCGCTATTTTGGCGAAAGTCGAAAATTGAACTTTTGCCGTGGGACCCACTTTTTGAGTTCTGGAGGTCCGAATTGAGTTCCGTCTTGACGAGCATGTCACCCAAGTATTTTATGACTTGTGTGCAAAATTTGGGATCATTCCGAGCTTCGTAGGGTCCCGTTTTGCCCCTAAAACAGTAGAAAATCTGGTGCGACTTTTCTGTTCTGTTTTGGCGCAAACAGCCGGATAAAAGCTGATTTTCCGGCCAATCCGTAAGGAATTAGTAAAAACTCAAAACATGAAAGTTGTAGCCCTTTGAGTTGTGGTTCCATTACAATCGGTTTCAGGTCATTTGGACATTCCTATCGAACGTTATGATTTTTTCAAAAAAAGCTGTCACAGAGGCAAAAAAAAACTGCTATAAAAAGGCCATTTCGGGCCATTTCGGTTCATAACTTATAAAAATCATTTGGTGAGCTCTTGAGGCGATTTTTGGGTATTTCTTGAAGACCCAATCATACTTACACTTAAGGTAAGCCCTTTCAATCCATCTTTATGTAGATTAACACAAGAATCAAAGGGTTGATTCTTGGAAATGGGTTAGAACCCTAGATTCTTAAGAATTGGGGAAAGACATCGAGCAAGGCTCGCATGTGGAATCTAAGTGTACTTTTGGACTCACGGGAGCGTGGGGAGTCCGGAAAAGTACATTTTGTAAATTTAGGGCTCGGCTCTACCCGGGGGCATTTTGGTAATTTTTACCCTAGGATGCCTATAGGCTTAAATAGCTATAATTGAGCACTCATATGTGCTATATCTTGTCTTAATAGACCTAGTGGAGAGTCCTTCGCGGACAAGGCGAGCGGGAAAGGAGATTCTTCCCGGCATTTGAGCCCGAATTTCGAGGTAAGTGAGACCTGACCTCTATTGTGCTTGTGGACTCTTCCTTCATGCTAGTATGCTTCATGTGCGCATATATATACCTAACAATGGTTAGGATTAATGATGTGAATTACTTGTTATTATTGTTTGTTATAAATAGCGAGATTGTGACTCGACCGAGGTATGTGCCGGTCTAAACGCTACGTCGAGGTAGCTTAAATTTATATCGTAGTAACGCTTGCTACGCCATGCTTAGATAGCAAGAACTTGGGACATGGCCGAGGATGTTGCCGGCATGTCATGATAAATGTCTTGCCGAGGATTTTGCCGGCTTTTGTATGATATTGGTACTTGATTTGTTCACGTGCCGGGTTGGGTAGTGCTGTCTATACGTAACCTTGGGTTGGACGACATGGAAGTAGGGATTGTACCCCCAAACTGTGGTCGGGTTAACCTTCGCCTTACGTTCAGCTAGCATAACCAACCTGGGTTACGGTGATTGTGAAATATTATCGTTATTAATATTTCTGTTATTATTTCTGTTATTGTTATTAATGTCGTGGATATTAATACTGTTAGAGGGACACTTGACAGGGGGTGTGGTGTCGCCTATACTATGAGATGTGTCACACTTGACAGGGGGTGTGGTGTGGACACTTGATCTTTGAGATGTGACACACTTGACAGGGGGTATGGTGTGGTCACTTGATTTATTGAGATACGACGCACTTGACAGGGGGTGTGGTGCGATCGTAGGCAGATTTGAGATGAGCCAACGACTACGGGTCGTTGGTCTACTTATTCATGATTGTGATAGTGACTTCGGGTCACGGTATATGGTTGATACTTAGTAGTGGTGTTGCTAGTCCATCGTAGGTCTAGGTTAGTCGGCACGGGAGTAGAGATTGGACCTCCAAACCGCCGCTGAGTTGACCTATGGCTTACGTTGGATGGGCATAATCCTTGAGACTTCTGGTTACTACTTGTGTGTATGGAATGTGTTACATCTATTTGTGATTTCACTACTTTATTGTATGATTACTATAGTATGTTGTTGCTTATGATGCATGTAGCGACTTGTCCCGCAAGGGTACCTTAGCAGGCCTGTCGGTGATCTTACTGGGCTTCGGCTCATAACTTACTCTGCTACGTGCGCAGGTCCTTCATCCAGTCAGCAGCCCGGACGTTAGCGGTTCCCGAGGCTTCTGAGACTTTTGATTGAGGTGAGCCGACCACACAGACCGTGGTGGCATACCGCCGGAGTCACTTAGAGATAGGACTCAGATTTCTTTGATGTATATTCATACTTTATTGAGTCACTCTTAGAATGCTCCAATTCTTTTGTGGATATATTCTTTTGGACTTCACACTTTTATATTTATATATCCATTTATGATCTTTTCACATTATTGTTCTTTTCCGCATCTTGTTTCATTGGTTCGCCTAGGCAAATGTTGTTTAGGTGCCATCACGAGCCCTTGGAAATTGGGTCGTGACACACATAAACTCCACTCACCTCGGAGTGCACTTGACTTGTGGATTGAATGATTGAGTTGAGGTTTGTTGATCAACTTAGTGAAGCTTTTAGTTTTCAAGTTTGAGTGAAATATCCACCACCACTAAACAAGTGAACCGAGTGAAACACAAGTGAGGGAGTGAGTGAGTGAGTGAGGTGATTTCACTAACGTTTGCTTATTTTGTAGGTACAATGGCCAATGAAGGTGATGATTTCACAAAGAATGCCTTTGCTACTATCCTTGCCAAATTGGATAGTATGAACCTAAGGATTGAAAGTCTTGAAAGGGTGACCTCAAATACCCAAGTTGAGCAAGGGACCCCGAGTGTCAAAGTTGAGAAAGGGACCTCTAGTGTCCAAGTCGAGAAAGGGACCCCAAGTGTCCAAGTTGAAGCCGGTGAAGGTACAAGTAGTTCCACCTTTACCCCGGAACAAGTTGTTGAGTTGCTTAGGCAACAATAACGGGTAAAGGAAGATCGTGATAGAAATGAACAAGTGTTGGGCAATCCCCAACTAAGGGGCATTCCCCACCTTTTGGGCAATCCCCAAAGAAACATTCCACTTCCCGGACCCATTCAAAATGTTCAACCTCTTGAGCAAGTTGATAAAGCTCAAGAAGGGGATGAGGAAGAGTGTGGAGATTGTGACTTTGGGGCTCCTAATCCGAATGGGAGAGCCATGACTTGGGGTCGAAATGTAGATAGGGGTAGAGACCGAGATCGAGGTCAACCCATGGGGAATGTTGGGAGGAATGCTAGTAGGGATTATGGTGGTTATGGAGACAACTTTGGAGGCCAACCGGAGCCTTACCAAGGGGGTCGTGATAACAACAATCTCAATAGTGTGAAGCTTACTATTCCTTCTTTCAAAGGGAGTAGTGACCCGGTAGAGTACATTGATTGGAAGTTGACTATGGAGAGGGTGTTTGATACCAATGACATGACCGAGGAGAAGAAAGCCAAGTATGCTATATCTTCATTTGAATCTTTTGCTTCTACTTGGTGGAAATCGGTCAAGAGGAACCGAAGAAGAAATGCTTTGGCCATCAATGTGACTTGGGGTGAATTGATCCGTGTGATGGATGAAAAATACTTGACTCACCAATACCGTGTAGACCAATACAAACGTATTTATGAGTTGAAGCAAGGCTGCAAGACTTCAATGAGTTTGAGCAAATCCGGATGACCCTAGACGTGGATGGGGAGGACAATGAACCGGCCGTGATTAGATTTAGAAGTGGATTGAACCGAGACATAGCCTCTCAATTGAAGTTTCACAAGTATGACAACCACTATGATCTCTATGATGATGCGGTCGAAGCGGAGAAATGGCTCAACAAAGAGAAATCCACTCGCTACAAGAGTAGCACTCATACTCCCATGAGTAAACCAAAGGAGTGGAAACCTCCAAATGCAAGATTTCCAAGTGCAAGTGGTGCAAGTTCTAGCAAAGATAAGAAGAGGCCATATGAGAAATCTACACCACATGTAGGAGGTAATTCTAAAACTCACTTGAGTAATCCTACTTCTACTTCTACTCAATGCTATAAGTGTAAGGGGGTGTGTTCACATTTCTAAACATTGCCCTACTCGAAAGACCATGGTTGTGGTAGGTGAATTGGTGTATGAGCAAGATAGTGAACCAGAGGATGAGGGAGTAGAGGGAGATGAGGAGGTTGGTGTGGAGGAGGATGCAATCGAGGATGATGATCCTCATGCTTTCCTAGTTGTTAGGAGGAGTTTAGGTGCTATGTTTGTGGAGGATAGTGAGACCTTGCAAAGAGAAAACCTCTTCCATGCTAGATGCCGAGTCATGGGTGTTGTTTGTTCCATGATCATTGACTCGGGAAGTTGTGCCAATGTTATTAGCCAAACACTAGTTTCCCAATTGAAAATTCCCACTTTGAAACATCCCAATCCTTATCGTTTGCAATGGCTTAGTGAGTGTGGTGAAACAAGTGATGGTTAAATTCAAGATAGGGAACTATGTGGATGAACACATGTTTGACGTGGTACCTATGCAAGCATGCTACCTTCTATTTGGTAGGCCATGGCAATTTGATCGACATGTGGTTCATGATGTCCGTGTCAACACCTATACGGTCAAACATGAGAGAGAATTCTGTGCTCAAACCCTTGACACCCAAACAAGTAAGTGATGACTACAAGCGTATGAGGGAGTTAAGAGAAGCGGCAAAGGCTAAGTCGGTTGTTGAGACTAGTCCTTTAGCCGAGAGCTTGGTGGTGACTCCATCATCTTCTACCGGTAGCACTTGTTCCATGATGCAATCGGGTGAGCTTTTGAAAGGAAATGATGGCAACAAACTACTCATTTGCCTAGTGCACAAAGATATGATTCTTACTTCCAAATTTGATTATTCTTCTAACCCTTTTTGTCTAGTGCTCTTGAAAGTGTTTTGAAGGTTTTTGGAGACATGTTCCCGGATGAGATGACAATTGGTTTACCTCCCTAGAGGGGTATTGAACATCAAATTGACTTTGTCCGGGGATCCCAAATTCCAAACAAGCCGGCCTATAGAAGCAATCCCAAGGACACAAGGGAGTTGCAAAAGCTAGTAGATGAATTGCTTACCAAAGGCTTGGTGAGGGAGAGCTTGAGTCCTTGTGTCGTGCCCGTGATTCTTGTTCCAAAGAAGGATGGAACATGGAGGATGTCTGTGGATTGTCGTGCGGTCAACACGATCACCATAAAGTATCGACATCCCATACCTCGTTTAGATGATATGCTTGATGAACTAAGTGGTTCTAGCATCTTTTCAAAGATAGACCTTAGGTCCGGTTACCATCAAATCCGGATGAAACTCGGGGATGAATGGAAAACCACATTCAAGACCAAATTTGGTTTATATGAATGGTTGGTGATGCCCTCTGGCCTCTCCAACGCACCTAGTACTTTCATGAGGCTAATGAATCATGTGTTGAAGCCATTCATCAACAAATTTGCGGTCGTCTACTTTGATGATATTTTGATATATAGCAAGTCATTAGACGGCCATGTTGATCATTTAAGGCAAGTGCTTGCAGTGTTGAGAGCCGAAAAGCTCTATGCTAATTTTAAGAAATGTGCCTTTGGTGTTGAAAGGGTAGTCTTTCTTGGGTTTGTTGTGAGTGCCCAAGGGGTGGAAGTGGATGAGTCCATTGTAGAGGCCATTCGTGATTGGCCTACTCCAACTACCGTGTCTCAAATTAGAAGCTTTCATGGTCTTGCTAGCTTCTATAGGAGATTTGTGAAGGACTTGAGTGCTATTGCCACTCCACTCACTGAATTGGTGAAGAAAAGACCAACCTTTTGTGTAGGGAGAGCCTCAAGAGAAGACCTTCCAAGAATTGGAAAGTAGGTTGAGTATCGTCCCTCTATTGCAATTGCCCGACTTTGGAAAGGCATTTGAGGTTGAATGTGATGCCTCGGGGGTGGGAATTGGTGGTGTTTTAATGCAAGATGGAAAACCCATAGCCTACTTTAGTGAGAAATTTAAGGGTGCAACCTTGAACTACTCTACGTATAACAAGGAGTTGTATGCCCTAGTGAGGACTCTTGCTCATTTGCAACACTATCTTTGGCCTAGGGAATTTGTGATTAAGAGTGATCATGAGTCACTCAAACATCTTAGGGGCCAAGAGAAGTTTAACAAGAGGCATGCTAAGTGGGTAGAGTTAATTGAGTCTTTTCCCTATGTCATTCAATATAAAAAAGGGAAAGACAATGTTGTGGCTGATGCACTTTCTAGGAAGTTTGCTCTAGCCACCACTCTTGCCTCCAAGCTCATGGGTTTTGAGAGCATTAAGTTGATGTATGCTCAAGACCCTAAGCAAAAGAGCATTCATGAAGCTCTTGAGAAAGGAGAAAGAGTTGAGAAGTACCAATGGGTTGATGGCTATATCCTTAAAAATGGTAGAGTTTGTGTTCCCGAGTCCTCTTGGAGAGAATTGCTTATTCGTGAAGCACATTGTGGGGGCTTGATGGGACACTTTGGGAGAAACAAGTCCTTGGCCATTCTAATGGAACAATTCCGTTGGCCAAAGATGGGGGTGCAAGTTGAAAAGCTTTGTAAAAATTGCCTTGAGTGCAAGCATGCTAAATCCAAAGCGAACCCCCATGGTTTGTATACTCCTTTCCCCGTACCTACTAGCCCGTGGATAGATATTTCTATGGATTTTGTTATGGGTGCCACGGTCTTAGGGGGGTACATGATAGCATTTATGTTGTCGTGGATAGGTTTTCCAAAATGACTCACTTCATTCCATGTAAAAAGTGTGATGATGCACAACATGTTGCTTCTTTATTCATTGATAATTTGTTAAAGTTGCATGGTGTGCCTAAAAACCATTATGAGTGATAGGGACACCAAGTTCCTTACCATTTTTGGAGGAGCTTGTGGGGTGCTCTTGGCACCAAGCTATTGTTCTCTACGTCGCACCACCCTCAAACGGATGGGCAAACCGAGGTGGTGAACCGAACTTTGGGTGCTCTTCTTAGAGCTATGACTCGAGGTAAGGCCGAGACTTGGGTTGATAAGTTTCCTCTTATGGAGTTTGCATATAACCATACTTTACATAGTTTGATTGGTATGACTCCATTTGAGTTTTGTCTATGGCTTTAATCCTTTGATTCCACTTGATCTAACCCCATTGCCCAAAGATTTTGTTGTGAGTTTTGAAGGTAAAAGCCGAGCAAAGGCTATGGTTGAGCTCCATGCTAAAGTAAAGAAGAACTTGGAGGAAGCCTATGAAAAGGTGGCTTCCAAAAACAACAAAGGAAGGAAAAAGCTAGAGCTCAAGAAGGGAGATTGGGTGTGGGTGCACTTTCGTAAAGAAAGGTTTCCAAACCTTAGGAAAGGGAAGTTGGCACCCCGAGGAGATGGACCCTTCCAAGTGCTTTCCAAGATCAACAACAACGCCTATGTGATTGATCTACCCAGTAAGTATAATGTCTCAAATACTTTTAATGTGACTGACTTGACCCCTTTTGATGTAGGGAATGGTGATGTCGGGGAGGAGGAGGCCATGGTTTCGAGGACGAAACCTTCCCAAGAAGGGGAGGATGATGCGGGGCATACTACCTCAAGTCCTTTCACTAGAAGTCAAGCCAAATTGATTCAAGATATTCATCTTCACTTGACTTGGAAGGACATGGAAGAAGACTCCGGGAGCGACTTGAAGATCATACATTGGAGTGCCATGGAAGGAGGACTGCCTAGGCTACTTGGAGAGGCATCCGAGACACATTTTGAGGCATTCCAAGGAGCTACAGGAGGAGGCGGACCACCCACTTTACTAGGCATATCACCCCCTCAACTCTCTGAAGTTTCCACTCTCTGAAGATTGGAGTAGGTGGACCGCCCCTATTACTAGGCGGCCCGCCCACTCCCCTGTGGCCATGAGGAGCATTGAGAAGAGGCGGGGCGCCTCTTTGAGAGGGCGGACCGCCCACCCCTGACCCTTCTAGACAGGGCACCTCATTTAATTGCTATGAATTCCCTATTCTAGCCCTACGCGGCCTAATAGCATTTAAGCCCACTTTAGGGGTATTTTAGACTTTATATGTTTTGTGTAAGGCGTCACACCTTGTATGTCTAAAGTGAGGTATATTATTCTAATGACATGTTAAGAATGATTTAAGTGAGTCTAAAGTCATAATAGGACCATATATGACTTTTATATGTTGAATATAAAGGTTGGGAAAAATCAGATTTAAGTTGCGGAAAAACCGACTAAGGATTTGCCTTGTAACGGAGCTTTTTCAGCAATTAATTCTATTTATTATATAAGGTCTTTTAGGGACATATTATATACCAAATTGAAGGTCTTGGAGTGTAGTTTCCAAAACATTTGACGGTTTATTCATACAATGTCTGGATAAAAAGATATGAGTATCAGAAATCAGACCAGAAAAAGGGACATAAGCGCAAAAGAGGGCTAGAAATGAAATGTTTTCATTATAAAAGAGAAAAACTTCTCTTTTTCGACATTTTTCAGAAACACCACAATAGAAACAGTTAGTTCTTTTGTTTGAAGCAAATTTTTATGATTTTGAAGAAACAACATCAATCTTAACTCGATATTGAAGACAGATTGCGTCAAAACACTCTACGCGATTAAGGTGACGTTATGCTACCTTCAATTTCGTCTGTAGTTTGAGTTTTAGAATTACTTCATGGCTAAGTAAAGTACCTAAATTCTATGTTATAGCTTGTTTAAGCTTTAGAAGGTGTGGAATTCAAAGGAAACAAAGTTTAGAAGATAGAAACATCAAAGGTATGTAAGACTAAACCTTTCTTTTGGCAAGGCATGTATCTTTTAGCTTTTGAAGCTTTTCTTAGTTCTAAACTTAGTGTTTCTTGTAAGAAACTGGTATGGTATCAAAGGAACCTTGTATATACTTAATTTGGTACTAAAATCCAAGGTGAAAGACGTCCAAATCAGCAAGACAAAACGTTTCAAAATCTGGAAAATTGTTTTGATCTTTGGATAGTTGTTAATATATTGATCATAACTCCTTGTACAAAATTGATATTTAAATTATTTAAGAATATCCAGAACCCTAAGACATATATCTAAAACTTTCATCAAGACCAAGAAGTCTATATCTTTGATCTACACTCTGAAAATTAGGTTGAAAGGCAGGACAGTGGTTCTGTCCAGACATTCCATCTGCAGATTTGTTATGTCATCCAGTCGTCTCCTCTTGTAGTCTGTTTAACATGTTTATGTTATCAGTTTATTCGGATATCTATTTCCATGTATAGTATAGTGCTGGTTCTGTTTTTGCGGATCATCCAGTTTCAGGGAAAACTCTGCTGAAATTTTTATAGAAATTCAAAGAGTTGGACAAATTCTGAGTTCTAGGTTTTGTGTATAATTCCATCCAGAGTTTTCTTATCATTTCTTTAAGTTCATATCTATTGTTGCCACATGTGTTATGCCTCATGCATGCTTATGCGTATATTTTGAAATGTTATGTGTGATTTGGAGTCCCCCATAGAGGCTGGACATTAGACACACAGTCCGGTCGCGTGTGATACTACCCGTTTGGGGGACACAGCCCCTCTGGTTCAGGCGGGAGTTGAAACACCTAGTGTGACCGGGTGTCATTCACACACTCTGACCAGAGAGACTAGATATTACTGGCTGGGGGAGATATAGCCCATAACACCCGCCAGGTTTGTTATATACGCGTATATAGCCACAGTATGCACTGCATGATTATACATGAGGCTGGTTCTGGTTTTCAGTTACCTGATTTGGGGGGATACAGCCCATAACACCAGACAGGTACTAGTTCAGATGTTCAGTTACCTGATTTGGGGGGATATAGCCCATAACACCAGACAGGTACCAGTTCAGATAACAGTTCAGTTTTAGCTCAGTACCAGTTATCAGTTCTCAGTTATCAGCCACCAGTTCTTAGTGTCAGTATCAGTTGACAGCTATCAGTTCTAGTTTCTAGTTACCAGTTATCAGTCATATTACAGTTATTTATCAGTATAGTTCAGCTCAGTCTTCAGTTTCAGATTCAGTTAGACTTCAGTTTATATTTAGATCATGTTTAGTACGTTCTTCAAATTTCCAGCTATACTGCTATGCTCCAGCTCATATTTACATATTTATATTCCAGCCTTACAGTTTCATTCAGCTACGATATATTATATGCTCATGCCTTATATACTTGGTACATATCGTACACACGCCCTTTTCTGGGGCGCTGCGTTTCATGCCACGCAGGTGCAGATAGATCAATACTTGGACCACGTTAGTAGGCCATCTATCAGCTATTGGAGTCACTCCGCTTACTCCCGAAGTTACTTATCTTTTGGTATGTAGTTTGGGTATGGGTATGGTGGGGCCTTGTCCCGTCCTTTGTATATTCAGTTCAGCACTCTTAGAGGCCTGTAGATATGTCCCTGTGTGGTGCAGTCAGTATTTTATATATATTATCGTGTGATAGCCTTGTCATCTTTCCAGACTTTATGTTTTCAGTAAATATGTATGTATTTATAACCAGGTTGCCAGCTCATTTCTATAATTCATAGATTATTAATAGGTTTAGTCGGTTATCCGTCGCGGCCTCGGTTGGGTCGTGACATAAGGCACCTATAAAAGGGCCATTAGTCTTCATTTGAACCTTAGCTTATTTTTGATGATTTATGAATGTTGTAAGAGTTGAACTCTGAGTTATGGAAAGAACCCTTTTGTTGGCTTGAATTCTTCTAGCGGATCCTAGTTGATGGTCGAACCAACACCCGATCATTCTACTTGCTGGTCCCGAGTGCGACTCGAGGGTAGTTGCTTAGCGTAGGCGTATCTTGACACGATACGGGGGTTTCACGGAGCGAGTTCTTCATGGATACCCCGTAGGGAGTTCAAGACAAGTGTCGCTCCTATTGTCTTTTCTTTGTTTCTATTTCGATCCTTATCAGCCCACAGTGCGCCTAGGAGCTCATCTGGCCAATTGCCCTTTGACTTATGCATCATCATCTTCAAATACTCGATTACTGTCTTGTTGGATGATTCATCCTGTCCGTTTGCACTTGGGTGATACGGAGTTGATGCAATCCGCTTGATCCCCCATTTTGAAAAGAAAGATGTTATCTGCCTTCCAACGAACTGTTTACCATTGTCACATGTGATCTCCTTCGGGATCCCAAAAAGGCACATAATGTTTTGATGAATGAATTTAATAATCTCCCTTTCGCGTATCTTTGCCAAAGCAACTGCTTCCATCCACTTAGAAAAATAATCAGTCAAAATCAAAATAAATTTTACCCATCAGGCGCTATTGGAAGTGGCCCGACCAGATCCATCCCCCATTTCATAAACGGCCACGGTGATGTGACCGAATGAAGGGGCTCCGCTTGTTGATCGATGAGATTTCCATGTTATTGACACTTGTCGCATTTCTGGACGAAGGCTTTGGTATCTTCTCCCATTGTCGGCCAATAGTAGCTGGCTCTGATTAATTTTTGTACCAAAGACGTGCTTCCGGAGTGGTTTCCACATTCTCTTTTGTGAACTTCTCTCATCACATAGTCCACCTGCCCCGGGCTCATACATTTTGCTAAAGGGCCGTTATACATTTACCTAAAAAGTTTGTCATCCATAAGGCAATATCGGGCTGCTTTAGCTTCGAGCGCCCAGGCGGCTTTCTTGTCTTCGGGAAGAGTACATGCATGCAAATAAGATAGATATTTGTTCGTCCAATCCCAAGTGTTATTGATACTGTTTACCTCATTTCGAGCTCTGTTGAGTGGCGACTCATATAGATGCATGACCAATTCGTTAAGGTTGCCTTCAGTATTGGCCGCAGAACCAAGGTTGGCTAAGGCATCGACCTCAATGTTTTCTTCTCTTGGGATTTGCATTATCTTCCATTCTTGAAAAGAAATCAAAAGATTTTGCACCTTGGCCCACAACTGTTGCATTCTTGTATCTCGAGCATTGAATTCTCCTTGAACTTGGTTCACCACCAGTTTGGAATCACTTTTGATATCCAGCTGCTCGACTTTCAAGTCCTTGGCTATTTCAAGACCTGCAGCGAGGGCCTCATATTCGGCCTCGTTGTTAGTTTTAGCATGTATTTCAATTGAATACCTCAGCTTTTCGCCCGTTGGTGTTATGAGCAAAACTCTGAGGCCGGTCCCTTTTACATCCGAGGCACTATCCATGTAAAGCGTCCATACCCTAGGGTCCGGATCTGTCATCATCCATTCCTCTTTGTTCGCCTCCGGAAGAATACTGGCACTAAAATCAGCTACAAAATCAGCCAACACTTCTAATTTGATGGCGGTGCGAGGCTGATAAGTGATATCATACTCACTCAGTTCGACCGCCCATTTCATTAACCTTCCGGATAAATTTGGACCGTGCAAAATACTTCGTAAAGGTAGTAACAACAAATATAGAATGGCATTGAAAGTATGGCCTTAATTTTCGTGTAGCTATAACAAGTGCTAATGCTAGTTTTTCTAACTGTGGGTATCTGGTTTCTACATCAAGTAGAGTTTTATTAACATAATAAAAAGGGAATTGTTTACCTCTGTCCTCACAAACAAGGACTGCACTTACGGCCACTTCTGAAACAGTGAGGTAGATAAGAAATACTTCCCCCTCAACCAGTTTTGAAAGCAATGAAGGGTTATTTCTTTGAAACGATCTGGAATTCTGGCTAGGTCATGCGGGCACCCGACATCCTCCCTTAGATCCATCGGGCGAACCCTTCTAAATTGAATTCATAAAAACAAATATATAATCAACTTTTAGATAAGATATTTGACCTAAAGAGACATGAGCATAACTATACATAAGCTGTATGAAAGATGTTACAGCTGACTACCTAATGTACTAGGTTTAGGGCTATCCAGACAGACATCTAAGAATACAAATGAAGTATAAACATCTCCTGAAAGGAGAAAAATACAAATGAGATAATAAACATAAAATTGGCGGCCATCCTGAACAAAAGCTGGCTCACCCTGACAGCTGAAGTCGTCGTCGCTCCTCAACAACGTGGCGAACTCAATCTTAGAGCGAACCTGCCGAAACGAAATAAATGGAGAAGAAACAAACAACAAACAAGGGTGAGTCAAAAGGACACAATAAGTGAGGGCTGGCTAGCTACCTAAAAGAAGTAGATATGCTAACCAGGGAGAAGAAAAGCAGATAAACCAAATTCATCTTATTTAAACTATAAAAAGGCCAGAGCCAGATAATAACTTGAAACACGTATGGAATCATAAACTCATAAACAACCAGGGACATAAGATAGACAGAACATATAGGTTTTTAGGTATCCCGAACATATCAACAATAAAAAATACATACTATTGCGGCGTGCAGCCCGATCCATATATTTATACTGTTGCGGCGTGCAGCCCGATCCATATATTTATACTTTTACGGCGGGCAACTCGAGATACGAGCCAGAAACATATAGGTGAACTGAAATATGTCCACAACATGGTATACATACCGCATACATAAAACACAACACGATACACACAATAGTCAACATGTGGTTTAATGAAATGGGATGAATGTGGTATGATGCAATGCAGTCACATATGCCTGATACCTATCTTTGGTGCGGGACTCTCATCGTCTACTAGGAGATATATGCAATAATAACCCTTCACCGGCGCGGGACTCTTATCGACTACCGGGAAGTATATGCCATAATATGACCCTTCATCGGCGCGGGACTCTCATCGACTACCGAGAAATATATGCAATAATGACTCTTCACCGGCTCAGGACTCTCATTGATTACTGGGAAGTATATGCAATGATGACCCTTCACCGGCGCGGGACTCTCATCGACCACCGGGAAGTATATGCAATAATGACCCTTCACCGGCTCGGGACTCTCATCGATTATCGGGAAGTATATGCAATAATGACCCTTCACCAGCTTGGGACTCTCATCGAGTGATTGAAGCCAAACCGAGGACAAGCAAGCAATCGGAAACAACAAGAACACGACGCGGAAACAATAAAGATAAAGAGGCGGAAGCAACAAAGTATCCAAGATAACAAGAAATTAGGGATGGGGAGAACAGAAATAGAAGAAAGAATATATGATTCGAATCAAACATGATTGATTATCCAAGGGAGAAAAGGAAACTTGAACCTAACAAGGATTCATACTAGGGATGAAATCCATTCAATTCCAAGCCAAATAAGGCATACACGAAGCCTCGGGCTTCAACAAGATTTGATCGGCCAAATCCTATTTCTATTCTCACAATATCATCAATCAACTTACTTACTAATGATCTATGCTAGGAGTTTATATAGATAATAAAAAGGGAAAAATAGTAAAATTGTCAAGGGTGACTAATAAAATAAAGCCACGCAGGGCTGAAGTAGCTTTATGTGTTCGGCAGCTCAGCTCGAACACATTTGAGTCAGACGCTTGCTTGCCTCGGTCACAATTGGAATCGGACGCTCTTCTGCCTCGGGCACATTTGCAGCCCTTCGATCGATCCACTGCTCGACGTCATTCTTATTTGATTTGGGTTCTTTTCAGCTTCGGGCTCGAGCTTGATTGTTGAGCTTTCATAAGTTGTGCTCGGTCTCACAACTTCCGAAGTCAGCAACGGTCACTTGTTGTCTGCTCAGTGGATTTCCATCGTTGTTGCTTGGCGAGGCAGTCTTCGACATATTCCATTCCAGTCACACCTTTTGATCATGGGGGACATGTGACTCCTCGGTGGACTAGCTTGATGAATCGAACAGGTGAGCCTAGTTCGTATTGCATCATCCTCCCCTTCTTAAAAGGATTTCGTCCTCGAAATCAAGCCGACAAGACCTGCAAGCAAGGCAAAGACAAACAAAGCTTCCTACTACAAGAGTAGGTTAGTGTTCAAAAGTGTGGAAAACACACTCTTATGATAAAGCCAAGCATCAATACCGATCAAGAAAACTATGTCTCCGAAGGAAACAACAAGTTCTTGGATAAAAAAGGAATCATACCGAACACATGAGCGAACGAAGAGATCAATAGGACACTGAACATGCAATATGTATCGATCAAAGGACCTATCATCTCTAAACCCATATTCATCATATCGAGCCCTAAATTCACTTTTGACACCATGTGGCTTACGGGCTTCGGGAAGCATAGTAGTCGAGGTGTGATCAACATGTGGGATGAAGTAAGTAAGATGGTTCAATCGACAACTAACATCGAATACTTCACTCCCCTTCTTAAAAGCAGTCTTATTCACACCAAGAGATAGCTTGTTACCTCCAAAATCACCCTCAAGACAATCCTTCTCATTAGACAAACTTCCGAAGAAGGCCTCAGATAATGGATTATCGAAGGGGTTAAGCTTTTCAAACCGAGGTGGTTCATACTCTCCTCGAGTCGGACGCTCATCACTATCTCTTTCGAACAAAGGATTAGTGAAAACAAGTTCACTACCTAACAAAGGTGCATCCGAACCAAGTTCATCATCCACACTTGAGGAGTCATCGAATATAATCCGATCGAACTCTTCTACTAGGGACTCCTTAAGGTTTTCATCATCCTCACTACAACACATAGATCCACCGTAGGCAATAATGTCAATAAGGGTATGATCAAGCAACTCATTTTTCCTTTTATCAAAGATTGGTGGTGTGTCATAACAAGGGTAACAAGCAAGGTCAACTACAACTTCATCACTAAAGAGAGGTTCGCTGAAGATCGAGCTGACACCATGATATGGCTTATCATTCCTCTCAACTAGTGGTGCACATTCACTCACAAGTTGACCATTCGACTCTACACTAGTTGCAAACACATTGTAATCATACAAATCATCAACTAGCATTAAGTTTTTACAAGCAATATCACAAGACAAGGAAGTATCGTGCTTACGGAAAGGAAAACGATCACTTACCATGGAGTGGCCATCAGGCTCTCTCAATGCGTCCGAAGTGTCATAAGTAGTTTCTTCACCGTGAGGCCCACTTGAAAGTTCTTCTTCACCTTGTCTATCTACTTCAGAACATGGTTAAGGCTCCATCGGTTTGCCTCCAAGAGTACCTACATAAGAATTCAAACAAGTAGAAGAAAAAGATAAAGGGTTAAGGTTAGAATAAGGGGTGTCCTCAATCTCAATGATTCTTTTACCCTCTTTCTTTTCCCTCATTTTCTTTTCAAGGTTGGGTGTAGATTCGGGTGGTGATAACTCGCTCACATCACTCAACTCAGCCTCTCATTTTTCCACTCGAGTGTTGTCACCGGTCACTTCCTTACTCCTCTCAATCTTTTGTCTCTTATATTCGGGTGAGTTGGGTTGAGGCCCAAGAATACCCATAGCTGGAGTAGGTGGAATTTTAACATCAACCCAAAATCTTGGACTCGGAGACTCATTAACCGAGGTCTCCTTCTTCATTGTCGGTGAACCACTTGGCTCTGAAGCTGGTGTCCTCGGGTTCACCTTGTTTACATCGGTCAACTCTTTTCTGGCACTTGTCCTACCACTTTGTGTGTTCGTAGGACTCCTCAGTGGCACTCTTTCAATCATGGAATGGGATTTTTGCTCGTCTATCATCTGCAAAGCCGAAGCATATGCACTAATAGACTTCTTGCCCTTCCACCCGTAAGGTCTAAACTCGGAAACCGGTTGCAACTCTTTGTTGTATACGAGGTATACATCCCTTTCACCAATATAAAGCAACTCTTTGTTGTGCAACCACGGATCTCCTAGCCAAACATCAAAATAGGGCAAGGGGAACACATCACACCAAATATATTCTCTATAACCCTTATGAGATATGAGTACTCGAGCGTCATAGGAAATCCACTCTCCCTTATACTTATAAGGATGTTTCAATTTACAGCATGGTATCCTTAGGGTCTCAACCAAAGAAGTGCTAATGCAATTGGCATCGGTATCTCCAATCTTGAGCAAAGTTTCCTCCCATACAATTCACCTCAACAACGAACCTTCTTGAACCCAAGTTTTGTATAGGATAATCCAAGGAAGAACTTGAATGTCCAAGACTTTCAAAACCAACAACTTGGGTCTTCCTTATCCCTCCACTAGTGACAACACCACTAGGATAACTTCCACTTCCCTTCACCCTTCCAACATTAGAAGTATTGTTGAAAGTCGAGGAAAGAGTTTTAGTATGGGACCCGTAAGTACTTCTCCTCGGAGAAGGAGTTCGGTAGAAACCTCCTTTACCCTCCTCGGGTCCACAACCACCAGTGCTCCTCGAGCCACCCTTCCCATCGGAATTGGAAGTATTGAATTGTGTGGCATGGCTCAAAGTTGCAAGCCTTCCTCTTCCCATGGAAAAACCTCCACCACTTCCTCCCAACCCGATGGAAGGAACTCTACTACTCTTTTGCGCTCCACAGAAGACACCGAAAGAAGATGCGATCGAATAGTTCACTCGATCAACTTCATCATCGATTTCCCCAATGTCACGTTCATCGTATTCAAGATCATAAGAAGAAGAGTAAGTAGGATCATCATACCTCGAAGCGTCACTACCTTCATATTCTCGACTAGAAGCATAAGGATCTTCTCGTTCATCTTCACAAGCCTCGTAGTCTTCTTCTTCTTCGAAATCATCATAGTGACCTGCTTCGTCCTCGTAAGAGCCATAGTCCCCGGTGTCATTATAGCAATCATCACCATCGTAGGAACCATAGTCTCCATCATCTCCACACGAATCATACCCTCCATAATCATCATCATCCGAAGACATATCTGCAACAACAAGAGTAAAGGACCTCACAAGTTCACTCCCTCACGTGTATCACTCAAAAATTGGACACTCAATTTTCTTTCCACTCGTGTATACACTCAAGGTCGTTGGCTTTTGTGACTTCACTCTATTGCTCTTACCACTCTAGCCTTTTCCTACTCAAGATGGCCTTGCCCTCTTTACAGGAAACCAAAGTGATAAGTCAACAACTAGTACTTTCCAAGTATTGGTTCGGAAGGAGTTTATATGACTCGATGGAATGATCGCTATTTAAACTGCGCACGGGGAGTCAAAGAATTGTCTACGAAAATTTGGACTTCGGTCACCGCACGCACGAGTTCCTATTAAGCTCAAATGAATAGTGTGACCTCGAGTAGAATTATTACTCCAGAGATCCACTATCGAGAATATTCAGACATAGGAAAAGTGAAAAGCTAAGAGAGTCTACCTCCCCCTCGGTTCCGCTTTGGAATTCTCTGAACACGTGACCTCAGTACAAACAACATGGTCCCTCCTTCGGTACGGATAGGGTTTAACCTTATCCACTTTCCCTTTTCTACCCGACAAACTTTTCATCTGGGGTTTAGATTTTAACAGTTTTACCCCTTTCTTCTTCTCAATGGAACAGTGAACCTTTACTCTGGTGTACGGATAATTACAACTCCATTCACAGTCCATGAATAATCAGATTAAGCTCAGGATTTAGGTCGTCTCCGGTAAACTTGACAACAGAGATAATGTTTAGTTCCAAGCCAAGCTAAGATTAGCTATAACGTCGTCCGTACACTGTTAACAATTTAACAAGGTTCCATCGTACGGATGGTGGCTAAATAGTGGAACTTCGATTCCAAGCACTAAAATCGACCCAAATCAAACAACAACCACCAGTTTTCATCGATAAACACCAAATCATAACTGGGGTTCGATTTCAACAACACCACGTCAAGAACACAATCCAAAATCGAAGAAAAACCCTTGTTACAAACGATGTACGTCGGGTACTCAAATTGATCCTTGGACAGTGGTGATTCCAAATATGTGATTGTTTAATCCAAACAATCAACAACAAACAATTTTTGATAATTTTTTTTCAACCTTTTCAATTTTTTTTTTGTATTTTCTTCTTTTTCAAGTAACAACAACAAAGTAAAGATAAGATGAACAAGGAACGTGGATTCGTAAGAACGAAATCCAGGCCTTGCTCTGATACCAAGCTGATGCAATCCAAACCGAGGACAAGAAAGCAATCGGAAACAACAAGAACACGATGCGAAAATGATAAAGATAAAGAGGCGGAAACAATAAAGTATCCAAGATAACAAAAAATAAGGGATGGGGAGAACAGAAATAGAAGAAAGAATGGATAATCCGAATCAAAACATGATTGATTATCCAAGGGAGAAAAGGAAACTTGAACCTAACAAGGATTCATACTAGGGATGAAATCCATTCGGTTCCAAGCCAAAAAAGGCATACATGAAGCCTCAGGCTTCAACAAGATTGGCTCGGCCAAATCCTATTTCTATTCTCACAATATCATCAATCAACTTACTTACTAATGAGCTATGCTAGGAGTTTATATAGATAATAAAAAGGACAAAATAGTAAAATAGTCACAGGCGACCAATAAGATAAAGCCACGCAGGGCTGAAGCAGTTTTATGTGTTCGGCAGCTCAGCTCGAACACATTTGAGTCAGACGCTTGCTTGCCTCGGTCACAATTGGAATCGGACGCTCTCCTGCCTCGGGCACATTTGCAGCCCTTCGATCGATTCATTGCTCGGCGTCATTCTTCTTTGATTCGGTTGCTTTTGAGCTTCGGGCTCGAGCTTGATCGTTGATCTTTCATAAGTTGTGCTCGGTCTCATAGCTTCCGAAGTCAGCAACGGTCACTTGTTGTCTGCTCGGTGGATTTTCATCGTTGTTGCTCGGCGAGGCAGTCTTCGACATATTCCATTCCAGCCACACCTTTTGATCGTGGGCATCATGTGACTCCTCGGTGGACTAGCTTGATGAATCGAACAGGTGAGCCTGGTTCGTATTGCATCAAGGTCCCCTTGTACATTATGAATGATGTCATTTCCTGGTTTTTTATATCTATCAATATTTGATTATATCCCGAATATGCATCCAAGAAACCCAATATTTCGTGTCCTACCGTTGAATCAATCAGCCGATCGATGTGAGGTAACGGAAACGAATTTTTTGGGCAACCTTTATTTAAGTCGGTGTAGTCCACATACACTCTCAATTTCTCGTTCTTCTTTGGGACTATGACTGTGTTAGCCAGCTACTTTAGATACTTCACTTCTCTGATAAATTCATTTTTCAACAACTTTTTCACCTCATCATCAATAACTTTCCTTCTAAATTCCCGTTAGGTTATTTTTTCTGCTTCACCGGTCGATGTGACGGATCGACATTCAATTTATGAGTAGTAGCTTTTGGATCTATTCCCACCATGTCCGTATGAGACCAAGCAAAAAAATCAGAATTATATTTGAGAATGGAGTGTTGACACCCAATTTTGTCCCTCCCATTTTTGAAATTGGCTATATTTAATTAAAAGGTTCAATAGTAATTTTTTCAAACAAAATTGCATTAGATAGCATGCATCTACGTGCGTAACCCTATTACTGATCCCCTACTTATACCCGCCGGACCCTTATTCCTCTTTTTTCTCCCTTCCCCTCAAAACAATCCAAATACGTCACAACTGCCCTCTCCACCAGCCCGCCATCTCCTCCGCCAATCTCGCCAGTGAATCACCTCCCTCTCTCCAGTCCCATTTTTCATTGGGAAAAGGAAAGAAAATCATCTCTCCTCACTGTCAAGCAAATCCGAACCAATCAAGACAAAATTGTAATGGATACAATACTTACAAGGCAAAGTTGACAACTTAGAATTAAATCAAGAAAAAAAGGGGAAGAGTCAAAGGACCCGACCCGACCCGACCCGACCCGACCCGACCCGACATTGTAACGGGTACTATCTCTCCTTTTTCTATTTCTTTTATTTTACTCATTTTATTTGGATTCTTTGAATTTTTATGGAAGACAACATGAAATACATGCTTAATGTTAGTGTTTGGCTCTTGTGACAATTAGTTAATAACCATTCTAAAAAATTTGTAATAAATATGCCCGTTGTTATTCTCGCCCTTCATATATTGATAAGACATTTGTTAACGAAGCTCGCGTTATTCATAGATGACTGATTATATGAAATTAGTTTCATAAGAGTCGATGAACTGTCTGCTCATTTGGTGAAAGTGTTGTTGAATTCTGTTAACGCTGATTTCAAGGGTTGAATTGCACAAATATGACACGGTAAACAATGGTTTACATCTTTGCCATCAATAACAGTGGTTTAGCAAAACTACCCTCCATTAGTTTAATGAAACTTATTCCGTACGAAAATAGCCTCGCAACTAATAAAAAAAACCACAGTATCCTCTCCTTCCTTTTCTCCATTCAAACAATCTCTAAACCCTAAAAACCTACAACTTTTACAGATTCCTCCATTGAAACGAAGATTTAAGGCTTGATTCCTTCAAATTCCTACCGAGTTTTACTAAATGTTGCATTAAATACTACATAATTTCGTTTAACTTCTATTTAATTTTGCTTAAAATTTTGTATAACTACATATTACCTGAACGAGCTATGAATTTTAGTCATAATGACCCAAAAAAATTGTCCTATGGGCAGCAGATGATATTAGATCGATATTCAAGTAGTGAAAATATGAACTGCAAGTTGGCATTGCTCTAGTGCAATAGGCAGCTTACAAAGAAAGTCTCTGCAAGTTTTTGCTATTGCCAAGAGTTTAAGCTTTAGCGAATGGGCAACTTACAAAGAAAGTCACTACATGTCTTGGCTATTGCCAAGCGTTTAAGCTCTGGTGCAATGCATAACTTGCAGAGAAAGTCTCTAGAAGTCTTACTAATAGCCAAGACTTTAAACTTTGCTGCAATGGGCATCTCTACAAGTCATGTCAAAAGCCAATACTTTAAGCTCTGGTGCAATGGGCAACTTGCAGAGAAAGTCTTTTCAAGTCTTAGCAATAGCAAAAAATTTAAGCTCTTTGCAATGAGCAACTTGCAGAGAAAGTCTCTGCAAGTCTTGAAAATAGCCAAGACTTTAAGCTTTTAGTTTAATGGGCATCTTGAAGAGAAAGTCTTTGCCACTCTTGGCTTAAACTCTGGTGCAATGGGTAATTTACAGAGAATGTCTCTGCAAGTCTTGGAAATAGCTAAGACTTTAAGCTTTTGGTGCAATGGGCTACTTGCAGAGATAGTCTCTGCCAGTCTTGGCTTCAGCTCTGGTGCAATGGGCAATTCACAGAGAAAGTCTCTGCAAGTCTTGGCTATTGCCAAGAGTTTAAACTCAGGCGCAATGGGCAACTTGCAGATAAAGTCTTTACAAGTCTTGGCTATTGCCAAGAGTTTAAGCTCTGGTGCAATTGGCAAATTGCAGAGAAATTTTTTGCAAGTCTAACTAATAGCCAAGACTTTTAGCTTTGTTGAAATGGGTAACTTGCAGAGAAAGTCCCTGCAAGTCTTGGCAATAACCAATACTTGAAGCTCTGGTGCAATAGGCAACTTGCAAAGAAAGTATCTACAAGTCTTGGTAATAGCCAAGATTTTAAGCTCTGTACAATGGGAAACTTGCAGAAAAAGTCTCTGCAAGTTTTGGCAATAGCCAAGACTGTAAGCTCTGTGCAATGGGCAACTTGTAGAGAAAGTCTCTGCAAGTCTTGGCAATAGCCAATACTTTAAGATCCTGCTTCTATCTTGGTGATTTATCCATCAAAATCTAAGCACATCATTCATCTTCATTATGTGCAGGATTAGTACTATGGCAACAAATTGCATATACATCACTTACAACGGAAAATGGGATGCAAGCAATAAATATATGAACCATGACATTGATACTTGTGAAACATGGTATTACCTACCAGGCATTTGAAAAAGAAATTTTAATACTCTAAGCATCAGTAGTGAAAAGAGTGAAGAAAATATATGGTTTGATACCAATCTGGAAACGTGCAAGGGCATGATTGGAGCAAACGATCAAGAACTTATCACTTGCATGTATTTGCTGAAGAATTATGAGAATTTCAGAAAATCTCATTTCATAGTTAAAATTGTTAAAAGGAATAACTCGTCATCAAATAACAGCAGAACCACCAACACAAGGGAATTCGTTGTGAATGAAGCAAACCATAACATTGTGTTGTGTCAACAAGAATGACAATTGATTGACTTTACAAAAAGAAAGTTACCCTATAATTCATTTTAGTTATTCTTATGAACTTGAATTTAAATTATTAAGGTACTTTTTATTTGCACTATTAATGAACTTGATGTCCTATAAAATAGATTTTGTTTCACTATTTATTAACCCACTTAAACTCATAACCACCTAGGCTCAACCTCTTGGCAAGCGGCAAACACTTTCCTCAATCCCTCTCCCTTTCTCCGGGCTAAATTGCCTTGAAGTCTTGGCAGGGTAACATTTGTCCTCGAACCCTACCTTTTCGAAATCCAATAATTGGCTTGAGTTCTTGGCAAACAGACAACACTTTCCTCGACCTCCCTCTCCCTTCTTCAAGCCAACTTCTCTTCAAGTGTTGGCAGGGAAATGTTTGCCCTCGAACCCTTCCATCGCAATTCCAACTACGAATGCAAGACTTGGTAAAAGGGTAATACTCTCCTCACCCCAAGCCCCCCTCCTTCGCACATCTAACTTGCCTTGAAGTCTTGGCAAAATCGATATGTGTTTTCAACCACTTCCTTACCAACTAAATGAAATTTTTACGCTTTAAAAAACGCAAATGCAGAATAGCCTAAATGAATGAAAGAGCAAAAAAAGGTATTCTGCAGCACTAACAAATAACTAAAGCAATCATACATATAAAACGAGACACAATTCATTAACCAAGATATTAAGAGTTATAAGAATACACATTATACTATTAGTTTCTTGCACATATTCATACATTCTAAACCACAAAACACTATTACCAAATTCACATGAAGTAATCATCATAATTAACATTCCCAAAAAAATAAAAATACAATCACTCATTCACAAATACTACATGTTCAGTTGTTTCTTCTAAAACAAAATGGTACACAAAGTTCTCGTTCACATGACAAATCATTATATTCATGATAACCATCTCTTATCATCTCCGGAGGGGTCTCATACTCATAAGTTGCCTTGGAGTTCACTTGACACCACAGATTGACGGCCAAATCAAGTCGATGTTGCTAAAGCTGGGTAAGCCTATACCTTGAAACCTCCATCTTATTCATTAACAAGTCAGCAAACTTTATCGCATAAGCACCACAACCAACATTTCACAAATTAAACACAATACCTGATTATGAAAAATGAAAACAAAATAGGAAAGAACAAAAAAAGAAAGAAAATAATTCACTAATTACTAAAAGTTTATGTCAAGAATGCTTACTAGTTGCTCTACTTGGGGTACTTGCCAAAAAGTTCACCTTTCAACAGCATCATCTAACCCTCCGTAAAAAATGCACTAACCAAACCACTGTACTTTACATTACCACCCCAACAACCTTGGCATCAAACCAATGCTCAGACTTAAAAATTTGACCTCCTTCTTATGGGAACAAAAAATAAACTATACTTATTCGATAAACAAAATTTAAAAATTGTATGGTAACAAGACAACAAGTAAAGAAAAAGGAACATAAATTATGACGCGCCATAATGAATTCACAATTAATATGTAGAAAAATTCTTGTACAATCACCAATGTGTAAAGTCAACAGGACAAAGACAAAAAAATAAAATAAAATACACAGTAACTACTACTAAACAATAAAACTCATACATGATAGGCAATACATTACTAAACTAACTCATGCCTGGTGAAAAGACCAACTTACAGAGAAAGTCTCTGCAACTCTTGGTAATAGCCAAGACTTTAAGTTCTGGTGGAAGGTGCAACTTGCAGGAAAAGTCTCTACAATTATTGGCAATAGCTAAGACTCTAAGCTACGGTGAAATGAGCAACTTGTAGAAAATGTCTTTGGAAGTATTGGCAATAGCCAAAGGTTTCTGCTTTGGTGCAATGAGCAACTTGCAAAGAAAGTCTCTGCAAGTATTGGCAATAGTCAAGGCTTTAAGCTCTGGTGCAATGAGAAACTTGCAAAGAAAGTCTCTGCAATTCTTGGCTATAACCAAGACTAGTATCTCTGGTGCAATAGACAACTTACAGAAAATGTCTCTGCAAGTGATGGCAATAGCCAAGACTTTAAGCTCTGTGCAATGGAAAACAAGAAGATCTAATGGCTATAGCTGAGAAGAACCTTAAAATCACCTTAATCAAGTAAAAAAAGTTCACAGGAACCTCAAAATTAATACGATGATCATCAATCCAAGTAACAAAAACTAATAGATAAGTATATTAAAAGTAATTACCAAAAAATTACAGACAAAAGAAAAAAGATACAGATAAAGCATTAGACAAAATAGAAATTGCATTATAGCACAATTTAAACAAAAAATAATAAAAAAATATAAAATAAACACACGAAAAGAGAGAAAAACATACCCTAAATCTGCAGAACACAAAGAAGAAAGAAAGAAAGGAAGGAGGAAAGAAAGAGGAGAGCAGTCACGAAGAAGAATGGAAGAATGAAAAGGCTCAATATTAACTAGGTTTAGGCAGGGGTAAAATAGTCCTTTCATGTACTAACTTGTGATGTGGATGACAGTTAGTTAAAACATTTCAAAATAGGGGCATTTATTTAAAACAAGTGCTTACTAAGGGTACTGGGTGAAATTTTTTGGATTTCTAGTCTGATGAGTTTATTAATTTCAGAATTCGCATTAGTATCCCAAGATGAAATACTTATTGAGGAATTGACTTGTTTTTTTAGGATTAGACTACTTTTAGGCTTGAAATTGCATACTTAAGCTTGTACCAAGATATTCCTTTAGAAGTGGCCTATTTACATATACTTTAATTTGTTTGTGCACCATGTCTTCTTTATTAGCTTATAATATTTTCCCCCTTTTAAATAAATTGTATATTTAAACCCAATTATAGAAATCGGTCGGGAACCATATTGTAGAACTTAGGAGGTGCCAAACCCCTTTCTTCTAGGTTGACTTGAACACTTACCAGAATCCCGGATTAGTAGACCAAACCCGGAGTTATCTTTACATTAGTTAGAAATTCTTTTGGGTGACCTAATACGCCTTGATAAATATATTTAGTGGCGACTCCAAAATCAACTCCAAATGAGTTATCCAAGTCGGAAACAATTTTTTCGGGAGCGCGGTCCGATGGGTAAAATGTGATGTGTTACAAGGAGATGATTTTTGTTTTTATATCGGAGTCCAACTCTGCCCCAGCGTACACTTTCCGCTCCGATCAATCTTCAAACAAAATTATTTCCTCTAAATCCTCTATCGTTGAGTCCACACATGCCGAAATCTTGGAAAAATCTTTGTCCGTTGGGCTTAGCTCTATTTCATCGTCTTCGGCCAAGGATTCCGGTGGATGTGATTGCTATTGTGTGGTGCTTGAGCTAGCACCGCCCTTCACGGCCACTAAATAACATTCTCGGGCAGTCTGTTGCTCACCTCTGACTTCACGTATTCCCTACAGAGCGGTAAATTTAACAACTTGATGTAGAGTTGACGAGACTATTTATGACTAAAATCGGTCGCCTAGGTTAAACAATTAATTTAGAATGAGGTCACAAACAATATAGTAAATACGATGGAAAAGTAAATAAGCAAATGAAAGAAATAATGAGCAAGAAGAGTAAAGTAGTCTTATTCCTTGAGAATAGCCGGATTCTGTGGTAAATCGCTCTGTTGTACAATACAATGTAAGGAGGGGGTATTTGTAGTAGTGCATACCTAGTCTTAATTAAGGTAAAATACAAAAACTAATAAGGCTATGGGCCTATAACTCAAGGTGGTGGTATATACTAAACCCTAACTAGGAGACTGCAACCATAAGGCGGTAGGATGTATACCCTTCGTCCTACGCCTATACTGCCTGAACGGTCGTAACTCGTAGAACAGGCGTGCATCCTTTGCACCCGGTCACTTGTAAGATAAGCCTAGTCTCGCTAGCTGGACTTGTATCCCCGTAATAGTAGGTGGTGTATTTTTCCCCACATAGCCAGTCCCCCCACTTGCTGAGTGTTGACGCAAGCAGCCATGAAGTGAAAGCGGCGTGCAAGACAGATGTGAAAAGATATCTCACTGACTCCTTGAGACTCATAGTCTCTTTGACCAAGAATGATGCTGATTTCTTCGAGAACTCCGCTTGCTTTCATCTGAATGGTTGATACTGATTCTATGCACCTTTCCAAGAAGTGCTATTTACTACTTCGAATTGTTTTATATCTCCAGCAATAATGATACTTGTTCATTTGACTTATCATCCTTATCTCTTTTCTGCCTATATATAGGGACTTCGTGACAGTAGAAAAATTACAAACTTCTTTTCAGAAAATACTTCACTTCTTCAACAATTTCTTATGATAGTGAGAAAATTTTCTTTCTTAAAAATGTTTGTCTTCGATCCTGGTTTGATATTCCCATAAAGTTTTCTTCGTTCTGAATGGATGATGCATGAGGAAATTATAAAAGGAAACTCTTCTGTAGTTACCTTCTGGTCTTTCTTCATCCACAAAGGAACATATAAAGTCCCCTGAGTTATGAAATTTGATCGGGATTCTAATGATGATGTTCTTCAAAATGTTCTCGTTCTGGTAGACATATTGATTTGGTTATGTCCGTCTTCATGCGTGGTGAGTGCTGTGATATTATTCTTGTCATGTGGTGAGAGGAATGCAGCCCATTCGGGCTTCTTCTAGTCGTTCATCTTTTAGTTGCATGGGAACATATCCCAGAAGCAACTTCATTTGAAATAGGAGTGCGTCCCTGGGATATCCTCACCTTCTTCGAGCAGTTAACGCCTGAGGGCATTCTCCATACCAATATCGTTTAGGGTGGCTGTATAGCTCTGCCCTGTTCTTCGATTTTGGGGTTTGCATAAGCTTCCAATCATTCGGGAAGAGGGAGTATAAGGCATTTTCGAGATTCATAGGGGTTACTTATTGGGGTCTCTCCAAGTGAATCCAAGTGAAGTCTTCGATTCCCATTCTGCTGCCTCTACCCTTCTACCGAGAGATTCCTCAGTTGGGCTAATTTTCTCAATTCTCGTGGTGCAGCGTCACAAAGATGTTGCTGCTTGGGGTATTAACTTGGGAATTTCGCCTTCTGATGTTTGGCATTTTATGCCTATATTTCCTTAATATTTCCGCACGTTTGAGCTTGTTATTCGCTCGTTTTATAGTTTATGAATGTGGTTTTACACTAATTTTATGTCGTGTGTATGTAGGTTGTTACGCAGTGTAATTGGAGCTTTTAGGAGCATGATTGAGCAAGAAAAGGTTGGATTTTGATTGAGGATTGGATCGAGCACACGAAGGCACGACACGAGCAAGCAAAGGTGCTCGAAATCTGACGTCCTCTGGTTGTGGTCACGCGATCGTGGGCGCGGGGCGCCCGTTATAGCGCCCCTGGTGCGCGATTTATGTCCTATTTCGTCTAGGCTTGGGTCTAACTTATTACTAGGCTTTTGTAAACTCTATAAATACTCTTTTACTTAGTTTTTCATGGGAGTTCAGACTTTGGAGCAATTGGAGAGCTCATAACATCAAGAACAAGGGTTTTTCTTCCTTCCATTAATCTATTACATCATTATTTCATTATTACATCAAATCCTTGTGTTGTTATTATGAGTATGCGTGGCTAAATCTCTAGTTCTAGGGTTAGAGTATTTCATGAAAGTTGATGTTTGAAGATTGATTCCCATTAATTGAATCCCATTACGGGTTACTTATTCTTTCTTGATTTCACTTGTGTAATTGTCAGGGCCCGATTATTACGCATTATCTATGGTTTTTAGATTGAACTCGAAAGAGGGAATTTATTAACGCAATAAGAAAGAATAGGACTAGTTTGTGAACCCGGGCATCGGGGAACCAATTTGTGAGTAGGATAGACATATACTTGCTCGCCTAGTTTAACTAATTACAGAATTCGTTAATGCGTGCACGTGATTCAACCCATAGACATATAGGGATTGGAGTAGCCTGCATAGACTGTGAAGAATCGAAAGGTTTTCACAGGTACATTTAATCTGTCAGTTAGTAACCCGGGATTTAAGAAGTGGAATCAATTGGAAAACTCAACTGGATTGTTCGTAACTCTAACCCTGGACCGTCTCCTTATTACTGATAACAACCCATTTTTGCTCCATTGTTTGAATTCACTTTTACCCTCTTAATTATTGTTCTTTAGTTAACTAAATTATCACTATTGGAAAAAGATCCCTGGATAGTTACTTAGAAATTGTTTGTTATGAATCCAGTCTGAATAGTCCTCGTGGGAACGATACTCTACTTTCACTTTATTACTTGTCGACCACGTATACTTGCGTGTGCGTTGGGAGCAACAAGTTTTTGGCGCCGTTGCCGGGGACTAATTTTTGACTGATTTCTTTTTGAACAGTTTATTAATTTCTATTCAGGTTTAATTTTTGTTTTGAGTTTTGTGTTGTTTCAGGTATTAGGTACTGCTTGATCTTTACCTACAGGAATGGCAGAAGAACAAGCTTTAGCTGTGCGAGATGTTGCTCTCCCCAGTCTGGAGGGAGTAGCCTTGAGCATAGTTAAGCCTGAAATTACTGGAAATTTTGAGATTAAGTCCGGTATGATACAACTGTTACATACGACTGGACAATTTGGTGGATTACTTCATGAAGATCCGCAACAACATATCCAGAATTTCTTGGAGATCAGTGATACTTATACACCATCGGGAGTTCCTACTGATTATGTTCGCTTGACTTTATTCCCGTTTTCACTGATTGGGGCAGCAAAGAGGTGGTTAAAGGCTGAAAAGTCTGGGTCTATCACCACTTGGAATGATTTGGCTAAGAAGTTCTTGGCTAAGTTTTATCCATCTGCCAAGACAGCCCGGGTGCGGAGTGAAATTATGTCGTTCAGACAGTTAGAAGGAGAATCTTTATATTCAGCCTGGGAGCGGTTCAAAGCTTTACTGAGAGATTGTCCACACCACAACCAATCCAATGAGGTTCTTGCACATACTTTTGTTGAGGGGTTGACTGCACATACTAAGATCGTGGTAGATGCTGCTGCTGGAGGCCAAGTATTGGCTTTAAATTTTGACCAGATCTATGATTTACTAGATAAGTTTTCGCAGAGCAATCCCGACTGGCAGGGTGATAGTAGAGCTACTACACAGAAATCTGCAGGGGTACTTCAATTAGATGCAGTTTCAGAGCTAAGGGCGAGGATGGATGCTATTTCCAATCAAATTAGCAAGCTAGTTCTGCCAAAGACTCAGCAACCAGTGGCTCCAGTGCAACAACTCCAGAGCTTTTGTGAGGTTTGTGGTCAAGACCATGCTACAGAGGTTTGCCCCTCTAATCCAGAGTCAGTTTATTACGTGGGTAATCAAAACAGGCTGCAGGGTCAAAATCAGTTTGGTAATGGTTATTATCATGGTACTACGAGAGCCCCGAATAATTACCACCCACTTTCAGCTCCACCACAGCAGGCTAGCAGTTCAGTTGAAGATATGCTAAAGCAGATAATGGCAGGCCAGCAGAGAATGATAGCTGACACTGCAGCCCATGCACAGGCCATACAAGATCTTGCCAATGCTCAAAAGAACTTGGAGCACCAGTTGGGGCAGTTGGTGGGAGAAATAAGCACTGTGAAAAAAGAGCCTGAACAATGTCTTGCAGTGACTTTAATTGGAGGTGGAGAGCTGATGGCCAAGCCTGAGGAGAAAGCTGAAATTGAAAAAATTGAAAAATTGGAGAAGGTGAAGAAGAAAGAAGAGAGAAAGGAGGCACCTCTGCCACCTCCACCATTCCCGCAGAGACTTATACCATCGAAGGATTTGGCCCAGTATCAAAAATTTGTGAGTATGTTGAAAGAACTTCAAGTTAATATTCCTTTGACTGATGTGTTTGAATTGATGCCATCCTTTGTGAAGTTTTTAAAAGAGATTCTAGTCAAGAAGAAAAAGCCTAAAGAGATAGATTCAGTTGAGTTAGTTGAGGAGTGTAGCACAATCTTGAGCAAGCTACCTCCAAAACTTCAAGATCCTGGGAAGTTTACTATTCTTTGCACCATTGGAGGGCATAGTATTACTGGTGCCTTGTGTGATTTGGGTGCGAGCATAAATCTCATGCCTCTGTCTGTTTGCAAAAGGTTAGGGCTAGGAGCAATCAAGCCCGCTTCAGTTACTCTTAAGATGGCGGATGGATCACTCACTCACCCTGATGGTAAGTTGGAGGATGTGTATTTAAAAGTTGGTAAGTTTACATTCTCTGTTGATTTTGTAGTCCTAGATTATGAAGAGGACTTAGAAGCTCCAATTATTTTGGGGAGACCATTCTTAGTCACCTCGAAGGCAATTATTGACATGGAGCTAGGTGAGATGACGGTTAGAGCGCATGGAGAAAAGGTTACTTTCAAGGTGTATAATGAGAAGGAGCACATAGCTAAGGTTGAGGAGTGCTCTATAATTGAATGTGTTAGTCAAGAACGTGGAAGTAAACCACATGTGAAGTTAAAGTTGGGGTCTCTCAAAGAAAGGAAGAAAGCAAAAGTTCGGCGTAAGTAGAGAAGACGTAAATGCTGGAAGTGAGCTAAATGTGTCGTCGTGCCACGACGTTAACTAAGGCGCTTCTCGGGAGGCAACCCGAGTTTGTACTTGTATTATTTTATTTATTTTATAGTGTCACGTAGTTTTTGTTTTTCATTGGATTGCAGGTTCATGTAATGTCGAGGCTAAGTGTGGGGTGTCCTCACCCTTGCTTAATATTGATGACCTGATGGGGGAAGTCTGAGTACCTCATACTATATGGAAGCTTGGAGGATGCTAGCACCAAGGACTAGAGTCTTCAGAGAAGTTTTCTTTACCTTGCACTTTCTTATTTTTAGCACTGAGGACATTGCTTGATTTAAGTGTGGGGTGGGGAACTACCCTTTTACTTATTTTTGAGGTTAGGGATGCATGTACCGTAGGATTTTCTTTTGTCACTTGACTTTATTTTGATTTGTTTCTTGCTTTAATATATGAAAAAATTGAAAAAAATTAGAAAACTAATGAAAAATTTCAAAAAGATTTTCCTTTTAGTTTTTATTAGTGGTACATGTCATCCACCCCGTGGTTTTTCTTATGACCTCGGTTCTTTTCCACGGGTAGACCTTTGAACCGGGTAGTTTTTTACTTTTTAAGATTAGAGTAGTTAGTTGTTAGGTGGCCCTAGACGAAAGGAATAGGTGGAATGCTAGGTGCCTTTGATTTGTTTGATACCGGTGGACTTGGACTTGTTGCATGTGCTATTTGTGGTGTCCTTGGTTTTAATTTGATGCATGCCTAGAAAAAACATGGAACAACCCCCTTGAGATGCTTGAGTCCACTTGCTTGACTTTATTGTGAACCTTTGTGCATTAGTGCTTAATTTTCCACAAGTTGCACTCTAGATGCTTGATTGAGAGTTGTTGATGGAACCTTTTTGTGTAGATTGTGTGCAATGTGTGTGTGAGGCATGGTCTTGTTTGCTCCATGTTTGCATATTGGTGTCTAGAACTTGCCCCGTGTGTGTGCAAAGCGAAATCCTAGGTTTGCTCTAGTCGGGAAATGATACAAGGCCTTCTCTTGATTTGCCTACCCTTACATATACACCTTGAAAAAATTATTGTGATTTCTTTGACCCTTTTTGTTGGCACCCACACCCCGAGCCTACCCATTTGTTTTAAATTGACTCTTTTGGCCCTTACTCCTTAAGCACTTTATTGATATTGTGTGGTTGATTGGAGTTGTGGTTGGATTTTGGGAGGTTTTTGAGTGGAGCTAATGAAGGGAAATAATTGTGAAAATTGTGAAGTAGTGAAAAGCATTGGCAAGGTTGGAAGTTAATGAAATTGAAAAAATAAGATGAAAAGAAAAAGGAAAAAAAAGAGTTGTGAAAAGAAAAGAGAAATAAAAAGAGAGAAAGATATCCATTCCTTGCTAGTGTGTGCTTAAAAGAAAAAAATTGTTACTTGTTGAGAAGGTGTATGTGTGATAGTTGTGATTGGGTGGCTTGTTGAGAATTGTGGAGAAATATTGGTGATGTATTAAAGTGCTTAGGGAGGTAGTCACTATTACCCATATGTATCCTACCCGCCCCTTAGCCTACATTACAACCTTTTTAAAGTCCTAGTTAATCCCGATTGGAGTGAGCCTACATTAGTGGAGTCCTACACTACGGGCAAGCCTATGGTACATTGTGTGTGACATGTGAGCTTTTCATGAGAGCGAGTGAATTCTTTCTATGCTATTGTCCCCGTTCTATTCTTGATATTCATTGTTGTGTGTGATATTTGGGGGATACTCTCTTGCTTCATTTTGGTGAGGGCACTTGGTTTGCATGAAATAGGTGAAGTTGATGGTTCTTGGTTGAGTAGATATGTGTGATTTTGTGGGAGCATGGTTGCAATAAGTTGAGTTTGTGCATTTGAGCTATTTTCGGGTGGTTGTTCTCATATTTTTGGTTTTGGAAAAATTATTGGCATGTTGTGGATCCATAGTAGTCATGTGTGCATTGGTTCAATGGTCGGTATCAACCATAGTCATAGGCAGACCTGTTTTACCTAGGTTGGGAAGTTAGTTGTGACTTGCTCGAGGGCGAGCAAGGGTTCAAGTGTGGGGTGGTGATGTTTGGCATTTTATGCCTATATTTCCTTAATATTTCCGCACGTTTGAGCTTGTTATTCGCTCGTTTTATAGTTTATGAATGTGGTTTTATACTAATTTTATGTCGTGTGTATGTAGGTTGTTACGCAGTGTAATTGGACCTTTTAGGAGCATGATTGAGCAAGAAAAGGTTGGATTTTGATTGAGGATTGGATCGAGCACACGAAGGCACGACACGAGCGAGCAAAGGCGCTCGAAATCTGACGTCCTCTGGTTGTGGTCACGCGATCGTGGGCGCGGGGCGCCCGTTATAGCGCCCCTGGTGCTTGATTTTATGTCCTATTTCGTCTAGGCTTGGGTCTAACTTATTACTAGGCTTTTGTAAACTCTATAAATACTCTTTTACTTAGTTTTTCATGGGAGTTCAGACTTTGGAGCAATTGGAGAGCTCATAACATCAAGAACAAGGGTTTTTCTTCCTTCCATTAATCTATTACATCATTATTTCATTATTACATCAAATCCTTGTGTTGTTATTATGAGTATGCGTGGCTAAATATCTAGTTCTAGGGTTAGAGTATTTTATGAAAGTTGATGTTTGAAGATTGATTCCCATTAATTGAATCCCATTACGGGTTACTTATTCTTTCTTGATTTCACTTGTGTAATTGTCAGGGCCCGATTATTACGCATTATCTATGGTTTTTAGATTGAACTCGAAAGAGGGAATTTATTAACGCAATAAAAAAGAATAGGACTAGTTTGTGAACCCGGGCATCGGGGAACCAATTTGTGAGTAGGATAGACATATACTTGCTCGCCTAGTTTAACTAATTACAGAATTCGTTAATGCGTGCACATGATTCAACCCATAGACACATAGGGATTGGAGTAGCCTGCATAGACTATGAAGAATCGAAAGGTTTTCACAGGTACATTTAATCTGTCAGTTAGTAACCCGGGATTTAAGAAGTGGAATCAATTGGAAAACTCAACTGGATTGGTCGTAACTCTAACCCTGGACCGTCTCCTTATTACTGATAACAACCCATTTTTGCTCCATTGTTTGAATTCACTTTTACCCTCTTAATTACTGTTCTTTAGTTAACTAAATCATCACTATTGGAAAAAGATCCCTGGATAGTTAGTTAGAAATTGTTTGTTAGGAATCCAGTCTGAATAGTCCTCGTGGGACGATACTCTACTTTCACTTTATTACTTGTCGACCACGTATACTTGCGTGTGCGTTGGGAGCAACACCTTCTTGTTGCCGAGAGAGACTTCGATGCAAGAGCTAAAATCCAGACGAAGAGTCTCCGGCCGTGCAAATTCGAAGGAACTTGCGAATTTAGTCTTCCCTTTTCTTTTTCTTTTTATAATTGTTATGAACAAATATTGTATTCTGGAAGAACTAATTGTATATTATGAACCTACGGGCTGTTTGTTATTAATGAAACGGTCGTTCATCAATAGTTTTATACGTACTTGTGTAATTACATGTGGTGTAATGTGTAATCAAGCAGCATGCTTCGTGTGCCTTTTTGGGCTAATGCATCTAAAGGTTAGATGGCTTCCGATCGTCCTAAATGTTTTGATATTTAAAACATTTTTATCAGTGAGTCTTCTCGAGAAATTATGTCCGTTGTGCACCAATGGTTGGGGGCTTAGGTTGCATCTGTAGGAGATGTGATGTGGGGAAAATTGAGCCAAAGCACTAACCATCAAGAGCCAAGCTTGAAGGACAGATGGGATGCAAGATCAAGAGCTTCAAGAGGGAAGACGATGCAATCCAAGTTTCCTCAAGATCATCTATTTGGAGCCAAGCTAAAGAGATCCATGATGCTCCTATACATTTGGGATGGAAAGGTGTGGAAGATAGGAGCTCTGGAAGAGATTTAAAGATCACCTTGAATATTGAAAAACATGAGCTATGCTCTCTTTGAACCCTTGTATGGGCTTGAATTCAATTGGTTGAATCCAATTTGAACTTCATCCGTCTTTGATCATTCTATTTGCAAGAGTCGGGTATCTCTTGAGGATAGTTGCATAGCATAGGTGATTCCTTGACATTCACTTGAGGTGTAACGAGACAAGTTCCTCATTGCTACTTAGGTAATCATTCGAGTCTCGTCTCATTTTTATCTTTACTTTATTGCTTCTGCATTTTACTCTACATCAGTTGGTATCAGAGTAAGGCTCGGGTGTTGTTCTCACAAACCCTCGTTCCTTGTTCATCATGCTTTTATCTTTGTTCTTGTTGTTGTTTATGTTCTTATTCTTGTTTTATTGAAAAAGAAGAAAAAAATTCAAAAGCTTGAAAATATCAATAAAAATTACTAGATGTTCTTGGTTATGATGATTTCTTTGATGTTTGTTATCGAGGATTGTTTGTTATTGCATTCCCGTTGATTTGGAACCCTCAAAACACGATATAAAGTTGTGAATCAAAATCTTGAAAATCAAATCCCAAAATTTGTAATACCCTAGAAAAATTGCTCAAATTCTTAATCCGAGCTTGTTATTGATTGGGTGTTGTAATTCGTTGGGGATAGTTGAAAATACCAGTGGATACCTTTAGATTGCAAAACAACTTAAACGTTGAAAATTTGGGTGCGAAAGAGCCAAAAACCCATCGTTGAAGGTTGCAGGAACTAAGAACAGGCAGGGGCGCCTACTATTTCAGGCGGACCGCTGACTTTTGGGCAGCTCTCTAGAAATCACACTGGGCGGACCGCCCCTTTACCGCCTTTTTTCTTGAAGGTGTCTGGGTATTTTTGTTTCCTAGGTTTTCGTTGTTCTTTGCTTCCGTACTTCTTGGTTAGTGTTTCTAAGGTAATTGGCCTACTTGAAAGACACTAACTCTTTAGCGTATTAGAACATTCGTGCGTAGAGGAGATTAGAATTCAAAGAAGAGTCATAGAACTTTCTTTGGCCTCAAGTGTGCACTTAAAATAGCCGTCCATCCATAGATCCCATTAACTCTATTCCAAACCAATACTTGGACATACTAGTTGTGATCACCGTGGTTTCTAAGAAATTAAGGCCTTGCCCTTGAGTGTTCATATATTGAGTGATACACGTGAGGGAGTAAATTTTGTGAGGTTCTTTCTCTTATTAGTGCAACTATGTCGGATGATGATTGTGGAGGTTATGACTCATGTGGAGATGATGCGAGTTGCTATGACTTGTATGGAGATGATAGAGACTATGGTTCCTACAATGATGTTGAAAGGGATTACTATGATTACTCGGTAAACTATGGCTCCAATGGTGATGAAGCGGTTCACAATGATGATCGTAAGGTTGATGAAGACTATGAAGCTTATGATGATGAATGTGTTGATCTTTATGCTTCTAGTCAAGAATACGAAGATGGTGATGCTTCAAGGTACAATGTTCCTACTTACTCTTCTTGTGATGAATTTGAAAATATTGATAGTGACATAGAAAGAGTTGATGATTAAGTTGCTTATAGAGATTATTCATGTGCATCCTCATTTCTTAATGTTTCATGTGAACAATGGAGTAGTAGAGGTCTTTCCATTAGTTTGGGAGGAGGTGGTGGTTGTTCCATGGGAAAGGGAAAGCTTGCCTATCCTACTTGTGCTAAACGGCTCAAAGCTCCTAATTCCTGTGTGAAGGATGGTATGAGAGATGGTGTTACTTTTGATACAAAGGAGTTATATTGTTCCATCAATATCGTGAGGGGCTTGGATAGTTGTAGTAGGAGTAGTACTATTGGCTATGGAACCAAGGCGTGAGGCACTTATAGGTTCCATGGCAAGACTCCTTCCTTAACTTTCAACAACACTTCTAATGTTGGAAGAGTGACGGGAAGTGGAAGTTACACTAGCAATGTTGCTAGTAGAGGAGGGATAAGGGAGACCCAAGTTGTTGGTGTTGATACTCGTGGGCATTCAAGTTCTCTCTTGGATGCATCTCTACGAAACTTGGTTAGACGTAGGTTCAATTTTGAGGTAAATGGTATTGGAGGATACTTGCTCAAGATTGGTGATACCGATGCCAATTGCATTAGCACCTCCTTGGTTGATAAGTTAAGGATACCATGCCTTGCACTAGAGCATCCTTATGAGTGTGATGGAGTGTGGGTTTCCAAGGAAGCTAGGGTGCTCCTATCTCATAAGAACTACAAGGGTTATGTTTGGTGTGATGTGTATCCCATGCAACACTATGATGTTTGGCTAGGTTAGCTATGGTTGCATGACAAGAGGGTGCGGTATAGTGTTATGAAGGATGTGTATCTTGTGGGCATGGGTCAAAGGGTTTATGACTTTGTACCTTATCGGGCAAGAGCCCAATTGCCTACTAGTGCAGTTTCTTTGTCTATGCAAAAGAGCAAGGAGCGAGAACTTCATTCCAAAGTTGAAATGGTGCAATCAAGGAGTCCTATAAACACAAGAAATGGTGGGACTAGTGTAAGAAAAGGGTTGGCAAGTGTCAACGAGGTGAACCCGAAACCATAAGATTCAAAATAAAGTGATTCACCAACAAAGAAGAAGGAGACATCAAGCGATGAGTCTCCATGTCCTAGATTCCGGGTTGATGTGAAGAGTCCACCTACTCCGTCTATCGGCATTCTCGGGCCTCGTCCCAACTTGCGTGAATATGAGAGACAAAAGATTGAGAGGAGTAAGGGAGTGACCGGTGACAACTCTCGAGTGGAAAAAGGAGAGGTTGTGATGAGTGATGTGAGTGGGTTGTCACCACCCGAATCTACACCCGACCTTAAAAAAAATGAGGGAAAAGAGAGAGGGAAAAAGAATCATGGAGAGTGAGGGAACCCCTTATTCTAACTTTAACCCTTTATCTTTTTCTTCTACTTTTTTGAATTCTTGTGTAGGAATTCTTGGAGGCAAACCGATTGAGCCTCAATCATGTTTCGAAGTGGAAAGACAAGGTGAAGATAATTCCAAATATGAGCTACAAGGTGGAGACACTATTTATGACACTTCAAGTGCATTGAGTGAGCAAGATGGCCACTCAAGGTATGTGTCAGTTCTTCTTCCCTTGAGCATGTTACTTCCTTGTCTTGTGATATTGTTTGTGAAAACTCTATGCTAGTTGATGATTTGTATGATTACAATGTGTTTTCAACTAGTGTAGAGTCGAATGGTCAACTTGTGTGTGAATGTGAACCACTAGTTAAGAGGGTTGAAAAGCCACATCATGATGTGAGCTCGATTTTTATTAAACCTCTCTTTAGTGAAAATATTGTGGTTGACCTTGTTTGTGAACCTTGTTATGATACTCCACCTATATTTGATAGAGGAGAAGATGAGTGTAATGAATATCCTATTCTTCCCTTTGAATGCTTACTTGATGGTAGTGGTCTTATGTGTCGTAGTGTGGGTGGTTGTGACCTTGGGGAGTCTCTAGTGCATGAGATGGATCGAATTGTGTTCGATGACTCCTCAAGTGTGGATGTTGTCTCTAGTTTTGATACTTCACCTTTGCTTATTATTGAGCTTGAGAAGTGTGCCTATACTAATCCTTTATATGAGGGCAACTTCAATGGAAATGGTGATTTGTATCAAACTAGAGTAAAATGTGAGTTTGAACCTCCATGGATTGGAAAGCTTAACTCTATTGACAATCCATTATTTGATTATGATGGTGCATCTTCTAGTAGTCCTAATCTTGCTTGTGTGGGCTATAATGATGAAGAAGCTATGACAAGGACCTTCCTTGGTAGCTTGTCTAGTGAGGAGGATTGTCTTGGGGTCAAAAGTGGAGGTGAGGAGGTACCTCTCGGTGTGTATAAGAGTGCTTCTAAGAAGGGGAGTGGAGTATTTGATGTTAGTTGTAGATTAAATTATTTTGCTTACTCCATCCCATATGTTGATCACACCTTGAGTATGGGCATGCAAAAGCCATTGTGTCACCTTATGAAAAAAATGCATCGAAGGCTTGGTATGTTGGTCATGAGCTTAGGGGTCATAGGGAATTTCATTGCTACATCTTGCATGTTCCATGTCCCATTGATCTCTTTGCTTGTTCTTGTGTTGAATGCAGTTTCTTTTTTACTCAAGTACTTGTTGTTTCCTTTGGAGATATCAGCTTTTTTATAGTTATTGATGCTGGCTCTACCACAAGAGTGTGTTTTCCACACAATTTGCACTAACCTACTCTCGTAGCAGGAAGTTTGTTTGTGTTTGTCATTGCTTGTAGGTCTTGATGGTTTGATTTCGAGGACGAAATCCTTTCAAGAAGGGGAGGATGATGCGGGGCAAATTGAGACAAAGCACCAACCATCAAGAGCCGAGCTTGAAGGACACATGTGATACGAGATCAAGAGCTTCAAGAGGGAAGACGATTCAATCCAAGTTGCCTCAAGATCATCTATTCTGAGCCTAGCTAAAGAGATCCAAGATGCTCCTATACACTTGTGATGGAAAGGCGTGGAAGATAGGAGCTCTAGAAGAGATTTGAAGATCACATTGAATATGGAAAAACATGAGTTATGCTCTCTTTGAACCCTTGTATGGGCTTGAATTCAATTGTGGAATCCAATTTGGACTTCATCCGTCTTTGATCATTCTATTTGCAAGAGTCGGGTATCTCTTGAGGATAGTTGCATAGCATAGGTGATTCCTTGACATTCACTTGAAGTGTAACGAGAGAAGTTTCTCGTTGCTACTTAGGTAATCGTTCGAGTCTCGTGTCGTTTTTATCTTTACTTTATTGCTCCCGCATTTTACCCTACATCAAGATGGCTGTTTGTGCCCACAATGGGACGACTTTAACTTGTGTGATAATGGGCACTATTGCGTCTGACTCCGAACGTCTCTGCTTAATGACTCGCGTATTTACGATTTTCTGGTACTATGCGAACCGGCGTCCCCGTCGACATGTAGGTGCATTTGTTGAATTAATGAGTTCAACGTACGAGTAATGCCTGGTGGCTAAGCTAGACGTGGTCTTGCTCTAAGAGAGTAGTGTACCCTACTTTTGTAGCGAAAAGTGAGTTTATTACTTCAACTTAGGTCTGGTCGGGGCTATGAATAGTTGATCATAGATGGATCTTAATAAATAAGTAAAACTTACTAAAAATAGTAGTTTTATTGATGAATAGGGTGCGAAGCCTTCTAAACATAAAGAATGGGGCTGTGTGCTCGTTGTAAATAATGACAATAGAAGAAAACAAGAAAGGAGAAAATACATGTCCCAAGTATATGGGCTTAACTGAGTCATTCAAGAGTAGTACTTTTTTAGCCATATGATGTTCCAATTATTTGGAATGGATGTTCCTTCCATGTCTTCAAGAACATACGCATCTTTTCCAGCTATGCCTCGAACTTTGTACGACCCTTCCCAATTTGGGGCGAGTCTGCCTGCACCAGCCTGCTTATTGTTCTGAGTAGCTTTATGAAGGACAAGATCCCTATGTTAAAGGACAGTGGATTAGCCCTCGCGTTGTAATACTGCTCCACTTGCTGCTTCTGGGCTGCGAGCCATATGACCGCGATTTCTCACCGTTCATCCAAAGTATCGAGGGATGCTTTCAAAGCTTCATCGTTGGATTCTTCCACCGTAAATGACCACCTCATATTATATTCACCGATTTATAGGGGAATCATTGCTTTTGTTCCGTATGTTAATGAAAACAAAGTTTCTCCGGTGATGGCTTTGGACGTAGTACGGTAGGCCCATAGGACTTTTGACAATTCTTCTGACCGCTTTCTTTTGGCTTCCTTGAGTCGCTTTTTCAAATTCTTCACAATTGTCTTGTTCGTGGATTCTGCTGGGCCACTGGCCGAAGAATGATAGGGCGTAGAGGTTATTCTCTTTAACTCTCATTCATTTAGAAAAGCAGTGATTTTGTCTCCTATGAACTGAGGCCCAATATCACAAGTGATTTCCGCTGGAATGCCGAAACGACACATAATGTTCTTCCATATAAACTTTATCACCTCCTGTTCCCGGTCCCAGGCATAAGCTGCTACCTCGACCCATTTGGTAAAATAATCCGTCATGATGAGATGAAATTTGACACCGCTAGGTGCTTTAGGCATGGGTCCTACGATATCCATCCCTCATTTCATAAAAGGCCAATGGGCTATTACTGAGTGTAATAATTCTGGCGGCTGATGAAGTGCATGGGAGAATCTCTTGCAGCTATCGCACAACGAACATGCTTGCGTCGTCTTTCTTTAGGGGCCAGAAATAGCCCGCCCTGATTAACTTGTGAGCTAGAGATCGGTCGCTGGAATGGTTTCCACATTGCTCCTTGTGGATTTTCATGAGTCCATAATCTACTCGAGAGGGTCCCAAACATTTAGCCAAAGGTCCTCTAAACATCCGCCGATACAACTCGCCGTTGATTAAGCAATAGCGGGCCGCTTGGGCTCTCAACCTTCAGCTCACCTTTCTGTCTGCTGGAAGTACTCCCTCGTCCAGGTACTCAATGATCGGGTGTCTCAAATCCCATAATGATCCCACCGCGTTGACCTCATGGTGTTTGAAATCCGCGTAAGTTAATTCAATTATGGAAACTAGGTTGTCTGCATTCACGTCTGTAATGGCCGCTAGACTGGCTAATGCATCAGCCTCCTTATTTTTTTCTCTCGGTATCGGATTGATCTTTCATTTTTAAAAATTCTTCAAGCACTTTTCTACTCTGGCTAAGTATTTCTGTATGCAGGCATCTTTGGCGGTGTAGGCCCCGGTTACCTGATTGACTACGAGCCGAGAGTCGCAATTGACACTAATCTCCCTGGCCCCAATATGGAAGCTAATTCTAGAGCTTGAATTACTGCTTCATATTCATCCTCATTGTTCGTCATTTGGGAGCAGCTGCCAGCTTTTCTGAATATGCTCTTCATTGGGGATTTGATCACTGAACTATGCCTGGCCCCTTTTATGTTCGAGGCACCATCGGTGTGGATCACCTATTTTCCGGGGGTAATTCCCTCTATCAGTTTGCGCTCTGTCTCAGCTCCCAGCATCAAGTCGGTACTGAAGTCGGCGACAAAGTTTGTAAGCACCTGTGACTTGATGGCCGTACGAGGCTGATAAATGATGTCATACTCACCGAGTTTGACGGCCTACTTTGCCAACCTACTCGATAACTCGGGTTTGTGCAAAATAGTCTGCAAGGGGAAGGAGGAAACAACGATAATGGTGTGACTTTGAAAATATGGTCGTAGCTTCATCGCAGCCATGACTAAGGAAAGTGCGAGTTTCTCCAGGTGTTGATACGTAGTTTCTCCGTCTAAAAGAGACTTGCTGACATAGTACACTGTGATTGCACCCCCTTCCTTTCTTGTACCAAAACAGCGCTGCCAGGAATTTTGGATACTGCTAGGTATAACAATAACGTTTCTCCCTTGCTTACTTAGCAACGGGCAATTTGCTAGATATTGCTTCAGTTCATGAAGCGTGTTGCTACACTACTCTGTCCATTCGAAGCTTTTATTCTTCTTCAACACATTGAAAAAGTGGGGACACTTCTATAACGACCGTGAGATGAACCAGCTGAGTACTACAATTTGGCCGTTTAGCCTTTTAACTTCGACTTCATTTTTTAGGATCTCTGGTATAGCCTCGATTGCTTCGATCTTTACGGTGCTCAGTTCTATTCCCCTGTTGGAAACAATGAACCTAATCCCGTGGGATACGCCGAAGGCACACTTCTCTGGGTTGAGCTTCATTCCAAATTTGACCAGGATATTGAATGCTATCTTCAGATGGCCGATGTGATCTTTGTAGAATTTTTATTTGACCAGCATAAGATCTATGTAAACCTCCATGGTCTTACCAATATGCTACTTGAACATCAGGTTTACTAATCTCTGGTAAGTTGCTACAGCATTTTTCAATCTGAAAGTCATTACCCTGTAATAATAAGTCCCCCTATCCGTGATGAAAGAAGTCTTTTCTTGATCATCCGGGTTCATGAGGATCTAATTATATCCTTAGTAAGCGTCAAGAAAAATTAAAGCTTCATGGCCTGCCGTTGAATCGATGAGTTGGTCGATGTTGAGCAGTGGGAAAGAATCCTTCGGGCACGCTTTGTTCAGATCTGTGAAGTCGATGCACATCCTCCACTTCCCATTCTTCTTGGGGTGTACTACGACATTAGATAGCCAATCGGGATACTGCACCTCGTGAATGGAACCATTTTTTATTAACTTTTCGACCTCTTCATAGACCGCCAACCCCTTTTCACGACTGATCAGTCGCTTCTTCTGCTTGACTGGCTTGAAGTAGGGGTCGATGTTCAGATTATGTATGGTGATGCTAGTTGATATTCATGGCATGTAGGTATGTGTCCAGGCGAAGGTGCCTGACCGAGCACGCAGAAAGTTAGTGTATTCTTGCTTGGGTTCGGCTGAGAGTTTGGCCCCCACATAAAGCTTCTTATCTGGAACCTTCTCGTCGAAAATAAATGTGTCAATGTGCGATGGCTAGCTCTTGAGACCCGGCCACTTCATTCCAAACCCGAAAGGTACACTGGTGACTAGATCGGGACCTAGCAATTTATCTAGCTTATTCTTCTAATTTTTTGTCTATTTTTATGCGGCATCTATCACAGTAGTTACATAACAGCTCCGGGAAAACTTCTATTCCCCCTGAATTTCTCTCACCCCCAAGGAGTTGGGTATTTAAGGATTTGATGAAACGTAGATGGCACTGCGCATACTTCGTGAATCAAAGGCCTCCCGAGAGTAATGTTATACGAGAGGTCGTATGTCATTACTTGCAAGGACGCTACTTAGGTTTCTCCCGGTAGGTTTACCTGAAGGAGTATCTCTGCTACAGACTTTTTACTGGAGCTGTTAAAGATGGTTATGGTGTATGGATTGGGAATTATCTGATCTTGCACCTCCATCTGGCAAACAACCTACCAATGAATCATGTTAACCGCGCTGCCAGGATCTACCAACACACGCTTAACTTGAGCATCGTGTACCTGCAAGGTGATAACCAATGAATCATAGTGAGGGTGATGAACTCGTCACGAGTCCTTGTCATCAAACTCGATAGTGTTGATACGTGGCTTCTTGGTAATTCCTGATGAGCCTCGCAGACCATAATGGCTCTGGTCCTGGTACTTTCGACCCTGGGCCTCCCGAAGATGGTATTGATAAGCTTTTGGACCACCGGCATCGTTCCATGAGAGATATGATGAGGCGTGGTACACTGGTAAGACTTTAACTATGATGACAGATAACAGGGTTTTGATCTTAGACAGTTGTCCATAGTTTCAGTTGTATTGACTTAGTTATGAATTATTTGTTGGATCTCGTTATTAGTATCTCATATGGTGTGGTTGCCACTACTTGACATGATTGCGCCTTTTCCATCGTAGAATACCTACAATTGTCTGGGCTCCACGGTGGGCGGCAAACTGTTTATGCCTAAAATCAGTCGCCTAGGTTAAACAATTAATTTAGAATGACGTCAAAAGCAATATAGTAAATACGATGGAAAAGTAAGTAAGTAAAAGAAAAAAATAATGAGCAAGAAGAGTAACGTAGTCTTATTCCTTGAGAATAGCCAGATTCTGTGGTGAATCGCTCTGTTATACAATACAATATAAGGAGGGGTATTTGTAGTAGTGGATACCCAGTCCTAATTAATTTAAAATACAAAGACTAGTAAGGCTATGGGCCTATAACTCAAGGCGGTGGTATATACTAAACCCTAACTAGGAGACTGTACCCATAAGGCGGCATGATGTATACCCTTCATCCTCCGCCCGTACCGCCTGAACGGTTGTAACTCGTAGAACAGGCGTGCATCCTTTTCTCCTAGTGACTTGTAAGATAAGCCTAGTCGCCAGCTGGACTTGTATCCCCGTAATAGTAGGTGGCGTATTTTTACCCACACAGGGACCGCTCCCATAGCATGAATCCACGGCCAACCCAAAATTACATTATTAGCAATATCTCCCCTCATTACTTAAAACAAAGTTTCATTCTCAACTCCCTTTGCATACGTTTTTATCATGATTTCTCTTAACGTCGTTTCACTTGAATTGTTAAATCCTGAAAGGACTGTTAATTTTGGTATTACCTTATCGGTCAGTTGCCACTGTTCCACCGCTGTTGTTTGAATAATATTAACCGATTTGCCAGCATCGATGAAAACCCTCTTCATATCGGCATCATCTACCCTCATTGTGACTACCAAGGCATCATGATGGGGATGTATCCTCTTGTCGAAGTCGAAATCCCTGAATACAATGTCGTCATTCATAGTTTTTCGCTTCCGTTTATCTCGTCTAAATGAGACCTTAGCATATTTCTTTGTTGTGTACGTCACTCCATGACCTCAGCCCCTCCGGTATGACATTCACCATTGTTCTCGGAGCCAGAGGCTTTGGCGCCTGGTGGTCATCTTTTTTCTTGTTAAACTTCTCCCTTCCCCTTTCTGTCAAAAATTCCGCTAAGTGACCATTTTCGAGCAAATTTGCCCCCTTATAACGTAATGCTCTACACTCCTCACTCGTGTGTCCATGTTCATGATGGAAAGCACACCATAAATTATCGTCTCTACTGTGTGGATTAGTTTTTATTCGATCGGAGAATTTCACTACCTTGTCACCCATTCCCCTCAATGCATTCACCAACCCAGCTGTCGAAATGCAAAAATTATATTTCGAAATCTTGGGAAGCAATGGATCCTTCGAGACTAAAGACGGACCTAATTATTCCTTCTTTGGAACTACTACCTTCGTGTCTGTTTCCACTTTGATGAGGGAAACTGTAAGGTTCGAATCTCTGAGCCCTGGAGTTTTGCCTATCATTTTCCACTCTCCGTGGAGGAGCCGGCCGCTCATAGCGTCTATTGTAGAAGGCTAACTACAATTCTTCCTCTTTTGCCCTAATTTTTGGATCATACTCATGATGGAGATCATCAAAGGTAGTCGGAGTGATCTCCCTCAATCGGTCTCTCAACTTTCTACATGTCTCAGATACGTTCATACTTAATTGTTAATGAAAGCCAAACAACCCCATCTCTCCTCGACCTGAGGGATGACATCTTCAATGCATTGAACCATTCCATGAACTCATTGATCGTCTCATTTGGTCATTGTTTGATGTTTAATATATCTTCTACCCTTCTTTCTACTTTCTTAGCCCCTGTATGTGCTCTAATGGATTTTGCTACCATTTTATCGAAACTCATAATTCCATTCTTTGGCAATTGCATGTACACTTTCAATGCCCTACCTCTGAGCGTGTCACAAAACTTCTTCAGACTCACCGAATTGATATCATCAGCCGTTAAAATCGTTTGCTTGTACTGGGATTGCAAACAGATCTACGTGATCCCTCGAATCAGTAGTTCCATCATTAACGCAAACTTTCTGGTAACTTGAAATTCTTTGGAATTGGTAATAGAGCCGCACTTGCTAGAAACGGCCGCTTTGAGATTGACTTCGTAGCGGCATTCTCCGTTAACTTCGGAACCCTGGTAACTTCTCCATAAATGACTTCATTTCTCTGAACCTTTTATCTACTGTATCATTCAACAATGTCTGCATCTTAGCCATCATCCTTGCTTCTGTCCTGACGGAGCCCGGAGCTCCCGCACCCTCTGGATCTAACTCCTACTTCAGGCCCCCCTATTACCACGCCCTGAGGAATAGAGGTCAGAGTGCCTGTGGGGGGTGTGATCGGGAAGGCAGGCACTCTTTGACTAATAGAGCCAGACAGAAGCGCTAAGCGTGTACTTATCGATTCAAAATGCCTTTTATTTTTCTTAATGAGATCGATTAATAGTGCATTCGTATCAACCGGCGTAACCTCGACCACGAGATCCTTTTCCGGTTGGTGTCCATAAGGCACATTCAACTGTGAACTGGTTGCGGCGGTATTAAAGGCCAGATCCTGTTCATGGTGGGATGAATCACCGACCGCCTCTTCGGCGGCTAGAAGCTGGACCCCAATGGCAGGGTTAGGCTGCAGGACGCCATCACGACCGATGGTGTTAATATTGTTGCCTTTGTTGTCTACCATTGCACACAAAAAGAAGAAACGTAGGTAGAATCAACAACGAATTTCGGAACAAATCAATTGCCTAGACCCCACGGTGGGCGCCAACTTGTATTTCCTAAAATATGATTTCAGGTTTTATAATTAAATATATATTTGGTTGAGCCACAAGCGACCGTCTTGTATCAAAATCCAATTGGTTGATTATTAAGTTACATTCACAAGTCAAATCAATTAAAATTAATTAAGAAGCAATTCTTAAATGAGTTGATTGAATTTATTCAAACAATAGACGATAGATGATGAATAAAACAGGCGTTATGCAAACTCATATTAGCTATGCGGACAATAGGTAAACGAACGGGTTAAATAATTAGAATAAATTTATGCAATCGAACAAACTAACTTAATTGTCTAGCGAATAAATGGGAAGTGAATTCAGATGACTGGTCAATTATATAAACGAGTGGCAAACGAACTGACTATCCGATTTTAACTAGAATTAAACAATCAATTAAAGCAACTCAGATGAATGTTAATGATTGAGCAGGCAATGAACACAATAATTAATGGATTAAGATTGATATGTTCTTAGATTGCTGATATAAAGATTGATGATCTTAATAGAATCAATCAAATAAAGCAACACTGACAGCCAACAGACTAAGTAGGAACAACGATAACGATGAAAGCAATAAAAAAAAGGAAAACGATAAATAAACAAAGTGGTAAAGCTTATTGGATTAATCGGTCTCTCGTGCTCCAGCAGGGAAGATGAACTTCTTCTCCTCCAAAGCAAAGCAAGAAAAGGTTACAGCAGCGCAATAGTACAAGAATATTAATAGAAAAACAATGGTGACGACTGAGCGAAAATATTTAGATGATAATTGCAAGGAGGGATGCTTTTGTTCAGAAAAACGTAAGTTATACAATGGGATAGAGGAGCCGTATTTATAACAAAAGACTCTTTGACCTAACACGACTCTATCTTGAGCACGTTTCTCCTCCTATCACCACCAAAAATAGTAGAGGCGGTTGAGGATAAGGTTTATCTCCCAACTCAAATCAAGCTCTTGACTCCATAGTAGCTGCGACCGACCAAATGATCATCCGCCTTTCTTAAATTCCGCTGCTGTCCAACTTTCCGCAATGAAACCAAGACTGACTTGACTCCGACATGCATGATGTGTTTGCCACATCACTGATGACGTGTAATAAGTGTGCGTCCGATTTTTGACCAATACACAAGCTAACTCACAGTTTAATACAACTAATATTCTTTGATTTAATGTACTCAAACAAACTAAAAATAATTTAATTAGTTTTTATACTCTCCGTGCAACGAGCAGTGCTATACTAGTTATTATTATATATTAAAAGCTAAAAAGTTTAGCCACACATGCAGCCAAGTGTCAACAAACTACAAATCACTTGGCAATTTTAGGACACTAATTAGTTATTTTTAATTAATTTTTTTATTTTTCTAATTTTGAATTTTTCTTTACTAAATGCGATAGTATGAAACATTTTTTCAAAAAATTATAGCAGCAGAAACATTAAAAGATAATGCTACAATCTTCCAATTATTAGATATAAATTTTTTAAAATTAAAGATTCAACTTCTGAATTTGAATTGTATTGGAGGGTGCCCGCTTAAAGTCGGCCCAAGTGATCAAACCTACGTCATGATTTGTAGCAGCGAGGCTGCGTTCGCGTGGCCCCTACCCATATCTTAGTACAATTATTTGTGGCCCATCGTGTTGTTTTGACTTAACTATTAATGTGATCTGAAACTTGAACGCAAATTGTTTAAGAAGCTTCGATAGGAAAGATAAATCTCAACGTTTGTGTTTGAAAATTTAGAAAACAATTATGGTGTAAGACTGTTTGTTTTTAAACATCGGGATGTGTGCAATTTATTTATATTCAAATTTAACAAATATACAATTCAAAGAAGACATTGTAGATATTAGAGGAAATCTTATTTAAACAAAATAGAATTATTATTTAATAAAAAATTATATATTTAAAGATAAAGAAGTACTATTTTATATTTGGCAAGAACTTTGGACTAAAGTTATTGTTTTAAGCGAAGGTTATAAAGAACTCAAATGTCCCCGCCCCCATTTCAAATGATTACCCAACTAAATTAAATTTCTAGTAGTCTACTGCATATTTGTTTCATTAATACCTATTCCGTCCTATTAAGCAATTTTAAATAAAAAAATTAATGCACTTAATAGGTAGTTATCTGAATCATTCAGATCCAGACCACCATTAAGTGCAAACAAATGAGGCCTTAATAATTCAATGTTCAGATTCAATGACAATATCTTAATAGTCAGGTATACAATCAGATTCAGAGGTCTTAAACTTAATAAAAATAAATGGCCCATTAGTTTTTAAATTAGTGTACTTATTGTATTGGCCTAAACTGTTCTTAGGACACAAATCAAATTTGAATTGCGGATACAAGCAAAAAAAAATGTATCAAAGTCGAAATATGAACAATAATGAACGAAAATATAAGTAAAAGAACGAGATTTCAATATTTGCCAATGAGTACAAATTCTGCCAGAGCTTCTATATGTATTTGTGAATAGTTACATTATAGAATAAGAAGCTATTTTAGATCATTGAATTACAAGGCCATGATCTCACGTTCCCATTAAGCTCTGCGTGTCTCTACCTCTCAGATAGTGGAGTTAGTGGGCTAAAATAAGGGGAAAACCCTTTACTGCGGATGACCTTATTTACCGAAGCTCAAGTTGTTAGCTTCGAGTACATAGCCTTGCAAGCAACCGAGGTGACATTTCACCAAAGCAAAACACCTTGTCTCCTTTCCTCGGTCGTTAACTTCGGTCTCTTACTTCGGCGACCTATGGCTCGCCTCGGCTCGCACCTTGCCAACACCTGTTCGGTCAGCTCCAGATTATGCTACCGGGGTGCCGCATAGATGGGTCAATTTTTACCCAATACAGATAGTCCCCCACTCCTCGGTTGAGTGCCAGAGTCACCGAGGAGTGGAATGAAAGGCGTGGGAAGGTGATGTGTTCAATCCTATCCAAGCATTTCAAAATTCCGCAACCGGTACAAGTCTTTTCAAATCACTGTTCCACGAAACGTGGTGACCGTTCATTGGCTGCCGAACGGTCACGCCGTTTCTCTTACTTCTCCCAATATTATAATGATGACTTTTCACAAGTTGCCTTCTCAGTTGCCTATATGTACTTCCGTTTGAAGCTTCACCTCCCTACTTTGTTATTGTTTATCTAAAGTGAAAGGAGAAAATCCACATCCAACAACGAGATTACTCAAACTCCATTTGCTTTCCAGGCTTTTAAGAAATTTTTCCGTTTGATGGTTTAGCCATGTCTGCGACGCACTCTACCCAAGACTCCAGCGATTCAGGCGATAAGATTTCGTGCACTGCTGTCCTTATTGGTAGTGGCGATTTCATCGCCGGCGTTCCGCCGCTGCAAATTATTGAAGCAGAGGGCGGCGGTGGTGAAGTAACATCCCTGGTGAGCGGCTCTAGGCGGCGCAAGGCTAGATCAGGGCGCGATAGATCTAAAATGAGCGAGGACGTCAGCGTGGAAGGAGAAGATGACATCATCGGGGATGACGCCATGGTTGTAGCTAACGCTGACGCTGAAGAGGTCAGCAATAAGGGTGATGATGTCGAAGGGAATGACGCCGAGGGAGAGGACATCGAGGCCACTACAGAGATCGGGGGCGAATTGCCCGCTACCGAGGGTGGGCATGCTGCCGAATGTGGACCTTCGGGTCCTGAGAAAAAGCTTCCCAAGATTCCCCTCGAGCAACTACTCGAGCCTCACCAGATCATCTCCTCACACTTTGATATTGGCAAGGACTTTAAGTTGCAAAAGCAATCCGCCGACCAGCAAGAGTTAAACAGGAATATGCCGATGCAAACAACGCCTACACGCCTCACCCAAGCTCATATGGAATTAATCCGGAAGGATTGTAATTTCGAGCCCGAGGTGAAAGTTGTTATCCCTGATCCAGCTAGCAGATGCTGCGATCATGTAGAAGGGTTATCCTTCACATACACCTATCCATTTACCATTGGGTTTTCTCTCCCCGTTCATAGAGTGATTGATGAATTCTGCCGAGCATACAACTTATGCTTGGCTCAACTAGGCCCCGGTGTTTGGAGGGTCGTGTAATGTCTGGACTGGCTGAGTCGGAAAGCTGAGGCAGACTTTACTCTGCAACATCTCATATCTTTATTATCCATATTTTCACAAGGCTGGGGTCGTGGCCTTGAACAACTGTGGAAAACACGTGCTTCTCCACAAGAGTGAGGATCATGGGGACCGAGGATGATGTGATTGCTACATTCTCTTGGAGACTAGTGCTTTATCGACCGAGCCTAATTTCCCAGAAAAGTGGAATAGAACACGTCAGTGTCCCCTCGTTCCTAATTCTTTCTGGGAAATGTTCTTGTTTCCTGTTATCCTTGTTTCTGACCTCAACTCACTTCTTGTCCCTTAGCCAACAAAGTTGCTATCGTCCCTGCCGAGGGCTTGACCGAATGGGTCAGAGTTGTGACCGTAGCTCGCTTGCGTCCCATTCGAACCTGGATGGACATGGCTGCTAGCTTCGTTGGCAATGTAAAAAGCACGGTAATTACAACCCTTCATTAAGGATGTCACCCGAAGCTTTTATTTGGCCATTAATTCTTTTTACCTCGATGTCAGGTCTTCCCAACCGACCCATCAACAAGAAGAAGGACAAAAAGGGGAAAGGAAAAGGGAAGAAGAAGGGTGAAGAAGATACCAAATCCGATGATGAATTGGCTTCGGTGGTAGGTCTTGTTGGTGATTTGAAGGAAATCAAGGCTTCAAAGCCTTCAAAATCTTTGAAGGGGTCCTTAGGTCAAGGATCCTCAAAAGGTGATGCCAAACATTATCCTCGGTTAATACGTTTTCATTTGTTTCTCTTCGTTCTCATGTTCATGACCCTTCAACGTTGTCCTTTGTAGGTGTGAAGATGAAAAGAGCGGTTCCAAAGAAACCCTCGTGCTTGGTGAATCCTCGCATCGAGGCGACGAACTCCCCTCATCCCGAAGTGGTTATTGAAATGCGCCTAAGGCTGATCGACGAGCCTAGCTATTAGAATGCCAAGGGCTTGGAATCTCATAGGGGGTCGAAGTGGTGGACCTCGAGGATCAGGAGCATGATTCCGAAGCAGCTGTTGCCAAGGCCAAAGACAAAGCTAAAGTTGGAGAAGTCGGGGCTTCTGCTATTGAGAAAGAGGCAGATGTTGGTGCTGTTAGGGCGCAATCTGAACTTGCGAGGCTTTCGACCTCGGTGGGGTCCTTGCGAAAGCTGGAGGTGTCGACTTCTTCAAACCTTCTGGAGAGCACCCGAGGCGATGTATTAAGCCTTCTGCCCCTGCTTTGCCCAAAAGATGACGCCATCGTGCAGCAATTTTCCCCAGTTCGGTCAGCCAACACTCTTGCTGCGAATGCACTCAGAGTAAGCCTCGATGCCTTCATACTTATTTCTATCCTCGTGTATTCGCTTATGTTGATCCTTTAATAATTCCTGTTCAGGGTTTCATTCTATCACCGAGAGCTGTCGAGCTCGAAGCCACGAGGCAAGAGAAGATTTAACGCGTTGCCGGAGCTTGGGATAGACAGAGGGACAGCTTCAATGCTCAAATAGCTGAGTTGAAGGCTAAGTTGTCCAATCCTTGCTCCGATCTGCGAGAGGCCGGGGTTGCTGTTGAGGCTAAGATTCGGGCCCTTAATGATAGTTTTCAAGCAGAGTGCTCGAGGTTGGACGCCGAAGTTACGAGGCTCGGTGCAGAATTAGCCCAAGCTAGGAGTAAATTCGAGGACGCAGCTAATAAGCACCATGTGTAGCTAAAAAACCATGTAGCTCACATCCAAAGGCTGGAAGGCAAAAACTTCAAGAATCTGACCCTTGAGGCCGAAGTTAAACTACTTCGAGAAGAAGTTGTCGATCGTAAGGATAAGGCCAAGGTCAGGGCCAAAAGGGCGGAGCTAGAAAAGCGCTGGGCTGCTATCAAGTCTCGGCTGAAGTTTCTTAAGCAATGCCGCGCCGGTGAGCTGAACTTGGGGGAAGAAATTGCTAAGGCTGAAGATACAGCAGCCAATGCCCAAGCTATTATTGACGATCTTCCTTCGAGTGAAGGTTCGGGCGATGAAGATGCCGAAGATGAAGAAGAAGAAGAAAATGAAGATGATGATGATGATGAAGATGAAGAGGATGCCGAGGATGGGGCCTCTGAGGAGGGAGATGGGCCCGAAGCTTAGTGTTCCTTCCTTCATCTCTTGTTTTGTTTTTGTGTGGACCTTCGAGCCCTATAATGTAAATGTTTATATGGCCTTCGGGCCTTTTATGAATGGACTTATTTTTCGCACTCAATTGCTTGAACTTTTATTTTGCTTTATAAAGTATTTTGAGCCGAACAACTAGAATAATTTTGCTTGCAAGACTTAGCTCATATAATGCCGATGCTAACTTAGAACGACGTCTCGTTCTCGATTCAATGCATTTAAAAATAGCCTCAGTATATAAGATCATAGAAACAAAGCGGTATTGAATCAAGTTTATTTCATTGATGATATCAACGAGCCGCCATCGACTTTTTACATAAGGCCTAGTCTAAGTAGAACTTAGGCGCAAAAACAAGTTAATAACATGCCACTATTGGGCGAAAATACAAAGTACTAATATATTATCTGTGCATCAGTCCCCGGTTGTCAAATAGATAGACTTCGGTTGGGAGGCTCGAAGCGGACCTCGGCCGCATCCCACCTCTCACTTCCCCTAGTGTTCGGGTGTGAATCTTGATGAAGATCCGAGCACATAAGATCGTCTTATCCGTTTCCTGAAAATGTCAAGCAAAGTAAAACGGGGGTAAGTTCGAATATTTCGCCCAAATCCTTTGGAGCGTTTTTCGGCTCGAAGTTGTAGGTGAATTTTAAATGATCAAGGAATGCATAGCTTGACTTTAAAAGTAATACCGCTTCAAATTGGAGATGTTCCAATTCAAAGGTTCAGGTTTGCCTTGCAAATCTTCGATCTGATAAGATCCCTTTCCAACGATCGCTTTGACTCTGTAAGGTCCTTCCCAATTTGCAATGAGTTTTCCCCATTATTTTCTTTCGTTGATTGATTCGAAGCCTTTAGTACATAATCACCAACTTTGAAATCCCTAAGTTTGGCCTTCTTGTTGAGATATGCCTCGATTTGCCTTTTTTGTGCTGCTAACCGAACCAAGGCTAACTCTCTTTTCTCCTCGAGCAAATCCAACTCTATGCGCATGGCTTGTTGATTAGCATCTTCGGTGGAGTGGGCGTACCGAACACTTGGTTAGCCCACTTCCATGGGGATAAGTGAATCCATGCCACAAGCAAAGGACAATGGGGTTTTACCCGTGCTGTTCGTCTCCGTTGTTCGCATTGCCCATAGCACCCCTAGTAACTCTTCGGGCTAGGGACCTTTTTTCTCATCAAGCCTCTTCTTGAGATTTTCAACTATTATTGTGTTTTAGGATTCGGCTTGCCCATTGGCACTTGGGTGGTAGGGAGTTGATACTATTCTCTTTATTCCCCACTGCATAAGGAAATCAGTGATAGCTGTCCCCATGAATTGTGGACCATTGTCACAAGTGATCTCTTTTGGGACACCAAACCTGTAGATGATGTTTTTCTTGATGAAGTCGATTACCTCTTTCTGTCTAACCTCGGTGAAAGCTCCTGCTTCTACCTACTTTGTGAAGTAATCGGTCAATATAGGAATGAACCGGGCACCTCCTTTTCCCTTCAGTAAGGGGCCGATGATATCCATTCCCCACTTCATGAAAGGCCATGGTGACATGACCGAATGCAAAGGTTCAGCTTGCTGATGAATCATTCGGGCGTGGCGTTCACACTTGTCACATTTTTTTACGAAGGCTTTTTCGTCTGCGCTGATGGTGGGCCAATAGTACCAAGCTCGAAGTAATTTGCGCACTAAGGATTTTCCCCCCGAGTGGTTGCCACACTCGCCTTCGTGTACTTCTGCCATCACATATCTAGCTTTATTTGGACCCAAGCATTTGGCCATCGGGCCGCTGTACAGTTTTCTATATAACTTTCCCCAAATCATTGATTACGAAGCCGCTTGAGTCCTTAATTTCTTTGCTTCTCTCTTATCTTGGGGAAGAGTCCTCGAGTCAAAGTAAGAGATAAACTTGCTTCACCAGTCCCATTTGTGGTCCACCAAGTTGACTTCCAATTTCATTTCATTCATTTGTGCGGAAAACAACCGAACCACTGAATCAGTCCTCGAGTGTTTTTCGTCCACCGCCGAACCCAAGTTTGCTAAGGCATTGGCTTCAATATTTTCTTCCCGAGGTACTTGTTTGACTTGTCATTCTTGGAATTGAGCCAAGATTCTTTGTGCTCGGATCAAGAATTGCTGCATTCTAGGCTCTTGAGCCATATATTCACCGAGCACTTGGTTTGCCACCAACTGCGAATCACACCTTAATTCAACTCTTTCTACCCCCATCTCTTTGGCCACTCCAAGCCTGCTAAGGCTGCTTCGTATTCGGCCTCATTGTTGGTCACCTTTTTAAACCGAACTGAATGCCTGTCTTTCTCCCCGGTGGGCGCTATCAACACTATGCCTAATCCCGAACCCTTAGAATTGGTCGCCACATCAGTGTAGAGTACCTATAGTCCCGAAGTTGATCCCTTTGACATCGAGTTCTCCTTTCAAGTTTCGGGTAAGATCCCAACACTAAAATCAGCCACGAAGTCGGCCAAAACATGGGATTTAATGGCCGTTCGGGGTTGATAGGTGATATCATATTCACTTAATTCTACTGCCCATTTTATGCAATATACTTCTCAGGGGGAAGGTGGTAACTACCGCTATTGGATGACATTTTTTTTTTTGAAATGGTAAATTTTATTGATAGAAAACAGTATCCAGGGGATACTGTAAGCTGACTACATTATAGGTTCACAAAATCTAGCAAGTCTATCAAATCCTGAAAACTAAAAACAGAGCTCCCTTTCTTCCAATAATAGAGATTATGAATACATCTATATTTAACTGCATGAAGCGGCTCAATTTTGCCATCAAAACATCTCCTATTCCTTTCATTCCAAATAGACCATGCATTGCTTAAAGGAATGGTTGCCCAAAGACTTTTCTGACTTTTTCCGTGAAAGGCTGCATTCCAGCACAACAAAAGGTCCTTAAAGTTCTCTGGTATCACCCATTGGATGACATTAAAAATAGGGTAGTAGTTTCCGGGCAGTAACAATTAAAGCAAGTGCTAGTTTTTCCAAATGAGGGTACCTGGTCTCAGCGTCGAGGAGTGTTTTGCTCACATAGTAAATAGGTTGCTGCTTGCCATCCTCTTCTCGAACCAACATAGCGCCAACAGATACCTCGGATACAGGCAAGTAAACTAGCAAAGTTTCACCATCTTTTGGCTTGGCGAGCAACGGCGCGTTAGCCAGATAGCGTTTCAATTCCTTCAGCGCTTCTTTACACTCTGGTGTCCACTCAAAGTGATTATTCTTCCTTAAGATAGAGAAGAATTTTTGGCATCGCTCTGAAGACCTTGAGATAAATCTACTCAAGGCAGCGACTCGGCCAGTCAAACGCTAAACTTTCTTCACCCAGGTTAACTCATCGAGGATTTCCTCAATGGCTCTGATCTTGTCTGGATTGGCTTCTATCCCACGCTCATAGACTATGAATCCCAAATATTTTTCCGATCCCACACTGAAGGCACACTTTTCAGGATTCAACTTCATGTTGTATTGCCTAAAAACAGCGAAGGCTTCTCTCAGATGGCTTAGGTGGTCCTCCATCTAAATAGTTTTGATCAACACATCGTCTATGTAAACCTCCATAGACTTTCCAATGTAATCTTTGAACATGTGACACACTAGCCTTTGGTATGTCGCTCTAGCGTTCTTCAGACCGAAGGGCATTACTTTGTAGCAGAAGGTGCCTCAGTCAGTGATGAACGAGGTCTTTTCTACATCCTTCGGATCCATGAGAATTTGGTTATACCCCGAATAGGCATCCAAGGAGGTTAATAATTTTTGTCCAGCCGTAGAGTCTATTAACCTGTCTATCTATGGCAGTGGATAAAAGTCCTTGGGGCAAGCTTTGTTTAGATCTGTATAATCTACACACAGTTTCCACTTGCAATTCTTTTTGGGCACGACGACGATGTTAGCCAGCCATTCGGAGTACTTCACCTCTCTTATGAAGCCATTCTCTTGCAGCTTCATAGTTTCATCCTCGATTGCTTTCTTTTTGACACCAGCATGTGGCCTTTTCTTATGTTTTACCGGGGTAAAACGTGCGTCCACATTCAATTTATGGGTCATGATCTCCGGATCGATACCGACCATATCTGAATGGGACCAAGCAACGCAATCATTATTGGACTTCAAAACTTCAATTATGGCTCTCTTTGACTCTGGGTCCAATGATGTTTGGCATATTATGCCTATATTTTCTTAATATTTCCTCATGTTTGAGCTTGTTGTTCGCTCGTTTTATAGTTTGTGAATGTGGTTTTACACTAATTTTATGTCGTGTGTATGTAAGTTGTTATGCAGTGTAATTGGAGACTGTTAAGAGCATGATTTAGCAAGAATTGATTGGATGTTGATTGAAGATTGGATCGAACACACGAAGGCACGACACGAGGCGAGTTTCGGAGCAAGGAAAGAGCAGTTTTGCCTGGCGCTATGGGCCACGCACCGCGCCTTCTACCGCGCGCAGTGGCTAGGCGCGGTTTCCCATGCGCCGCGTGGCCAAAGCATGGAGAATGTGACGGGGTCTGCTTGTTTGGGCGCTTTCCGAGGCGCGGGGCGCCCGTTATAACGCCCCTTGTGCGCGTTTTTACGTCCTATTTCGTCTAGGATTGGGTCTAACTTATTACTAGGTGTTTGTAAACTCTATAAATACTCTTTTACTTAGTTTTTCATAGGAGTTCAGACTTTGGAGCAATTGGAGAGCTCATAACATCAAGAACAAGGGGTTTTCTTCCTTCCATTAATCTATTACATCATTATTTCATTATTTCATCAAATTCTTGTGTTGTTATTATGAGTATGCGTAGCTAAATCTTTAGTTCTAGGGTTAGAGTATTTCATGAAAGTTGATGTTTGAAGATTGATTCCCATTAATTGAATCCCATTACGGGTTACTTATTCTTTCTTGATTTCACTTGTGTAATTGTCAGGGCCCGATTATTACGCATTATCTATGGTTTTTAGATTGAACTCGAAAGAGGGAATTTAATTACGTAATAAGAAAGAATAGGACTAGTTTGTGAACCCGGGCATCGGGGAACCAATTCGTGAGTAGGATAGACATATACTTGCTCGCCTAGTTTAACTAATTACAGAATTCGTTAATGCGTTCACGTGATTCAACCCATAGACATATAGGGATTGGAGTAGCCTGCATAGACCGTGAAGAATCGAAAAATTTTCACGGGTACATTTAATCTGTTAGTTAGTAACCCGGGATTTAAGAAGTGGAATCAATTAGAAAACTCAACTGGATTATTCGTAACTCTGACCCTGGATCGTCTCCTTATTACTGATAACAACCAAGTTTTGCTCCATTGTTTGAATTCACTTTTACCATTTAAATTACTGCTCTTTAGTTATTAAAACTCTCACTATTGGAAAAGATCCCTGAATAGTTGTTAGAAATTGTTTGTTAGGAGTCCAGTCTGAATAGTCCTCGTGGGAACGAAACTCTACTTATCATTTTATTACTTGTCGACCACGTATACTTGCGTGTGCGTTGGGAGCAACAAGTTTTTGGCGTCGTTGCCGGGGACTAAATTGACTGTGTTCTTTTTGAACAATTTATTATTTTCTATTCAGGTTTAATTTTTTTTATTTTATTTTTAGTTTATTATTGTATTACTAGTTTACATGGCATCTTTTAATGAAAGTGGGTCGAATGATGGTTGCTCAAGTTTTATTGATTCTTGTCTACTTTGCGGAGGACATCACTTTTGGGAAAATTGTCAAACTCTTTCAACCCTGCGAGACTGGTTATGTGAATTTTCTACCACCTTTGATTGGAATTTTTGTAAATTGTGTGGTGGTCGGTGGAATGATTGTCCTAAGTGTAATGCTTCTTCCCCCAATAATTTTTGTGATGATTCTAATGATGTTTGTGAGTTTGATAGCAGCGATAAAGTGCAGGTTGTTAGCGAAACTTGGCTAATGGAGCAAGCCAAACTCTTAGAAGCTTATGGGGATTTCAGGAGTGAACTTACAAATATGACGAGGCAATTTATGGAAGAAAGAGTGGAGCTCGGACAAGAGATCGACCAATTTGGCTTGGCTATTTACGACTTGGAGGAGAATTTGAGTGATATGGTTGAGGTGTCTGAAGCTCAATTATCAGTTGTCGTGAATAGTAGATTTGAGATAGAAGAGCTTAGAAGCCAATTTGAGGAGCAAAAAGTGGAATTCCTACCACTCGACCCAATATTAGTTGATGATGCCGAAGTTGAGGAAATTACATTAGAGTCAAGTGAGGAAATAGAAAACATATTTGAGGACTCTAGTGTTTGTACAAGTGAGGGTGTCAAAAGTGATGCAATCTTAGAATTATAGCGCATTGGACCTCATTCCAATCATTTTTCAACATTGTGTTTGGATGGTGACATGAAAATTGAGCCATCCGAGCCTATGAAGAAACCAAAGGAGGAGGAACAAGGTGCTTATATTTTAGAGTTTGTGATGCCGAGGAGACAAAACGACATCCCTCATTTAAAGGCCAAGAAGTGCAAAATGCGACAATGGTTACTTGGTCCTTTTGTATTTTTGCCACCACCCCAATACCATAGTTGTAAACTTGAGGCAAAGTTGGGGATTCAATTCATAAGTTCAAGGTGGAGGAAAAAGTGATGATGTTGTCTTCGTCGTGCCGCGACGTTAAATCAAGCGCTTCTTGGGAGGCAACCCAATTTGCTTGCTTTACTTTTATTTATTATTATTATTATTTTTATAGTTGTATATTACTTTGGGTGATTCTTTGGATTGCAGGTTCATGTAATGTCAAGTTTAAGTGTGGGGTGTCCTCACCCCTGCCTAATAGTGATGACCTGTTGGGGGAAGTCTGAGTACCTCATACTATATGGAAGCTTGGAGGATGCTAGCACCAAGGACTAGAGTCTTCAGGGAAGTTTTCTTTACCTTGCACTTTCTTATTTTTAGCACTGAGGACATTGCTTAATTTAAGTGTGGGGTGGGGAACTACCCTTTATTTATTTTTGAGGTTATGGATGCATGTAATGTAGGATTTTCTTTTGTCACTTGACTTTATTTTGATTTGTTTCTTGCTTTAATATATGAAAAAAAATTGAGAAAAAATTAGAAAACCAATGAAAAATTTCAAAAAGATTTTCCTTTTAGTCTTTATTAGTGGTACATGTCATCCACCCCGTGGTTTTTCTTATGGCCTCGGTTCTTTTCCACGGGGAGGCCTTTGAACCGGGTAGTTTTTCATTTTTAGGATTAGGATAGTTAGTTGTAGATGACCCTAGACGAAAGAAATAGGTGGAATGCTAGGTGCCTTTGATTTGTTTGACCGGTGGACTTGAACTTGGTGCATGTGCTATTGTGGTGTTCTTTGGTTTTAAATTGTGATGCATGCCTAAAGAAAAAATGGAATAACCCCCTTGAGATGCTTGAGTCCACTTGCTTGACTTTATTGTGAACCTTTGTGCATTAGTGCTTAATTTTCCACAAGTTGCACTCTAGACGCTTGATTGAGAGTTGTTGATGGAGCCTTCTTGTGTGGATCATGTGCAATGTGTGTGTGAGGCATATTCTTGTTTTCTCCTTGTTTGCATATTAATGTCTAGAACTTGCCCCGTGTGTGTGCAAAGCGAAATCCTAGGTTTGCTCTAGTCGGGAAATGATACAAGGCCTTCTTTTGATTTGCCTACCCTTACATATATACCTTGAAAAAAAAATTGTTGTGATTTTCTTTGACCTTTTTGTTGGCACCCACACCCCGAGACTACCCATTTGTTCTAAATTATCTCTTTTGGCCCTTTACTCCTCAAGCACTTTAGTTAATATTGTGTTGTTGTTTTGGAGTTGTGGTTGGATTTTGGGAGGTTCTTGAGTGGAGCTAATGAAGGGGAATAATTGTTAAAATTGTGAAGTAGTGAAAAACATTGGCAAGGTTGGAAATTAATGAAAAAAAAAGAGAATGAAAAAGAAAAGAAAAAAATAGCAAAGTTGAAAAGAAAAAAATTGTAGAAAAGGAAAAAAGAGAAAAGAATATCCATTCCTTGCTAGTGTGTGCCTAAAAAGAAAAATGCTACTTGTTGGGAAGGTGTATGTGTGATAGTTGTTGATTGGGTGGCTTGTTGAGAATTCTGATGAATTAATTGTGATGTATTAAAGTGCTTAGGGAGGTAGTCACTATTACCCATATGTATCCTACCAGCCCCTTAGCCTACATTACAACCTTTTTAAAGTCCTAGTTAATCCCGATTGGAGTGAGCTTACATTAGTGGAGTCCGACACTACGGGCAAGCCTATGGTACATCGTGTGTGACATGTGAGCTTTTCATGAGAGTGAGTGAATTCTTTCTATGCTATTGTCCCCATTCTATTCTTGATGTTCATTGTTGTGTGTGATATTTGGGGGACACTCTCTTGCTTCATTTTGGTGAGGGCACATGGTTTGCATAAAATAGGTGAAGTAGTGGCTTCTTGGTTGAGTGGATAGGTGTGATTTTGTGGGAGCATGGTTGCAAATAGTTGAGTTTGTGCATTCGAGCTATCTTGGGGTGGTTGTTCTCATGTTTTTGAGTTTGTTAAATCGTGGCATGTTCGTTGGACCCATAGTAGTTCTGTGTGCATTTGTTCAATGACCCATAGACCTGTTCTACCTAGGTTGGGAAGTTATTTGTGATTGCTCGAGGGCGAGCAAAGGGTTCAAGTGTGGGGTGGTGATGTTTGGCATATTATGCCTATATTTCCTTAATATTTCCTCATGTTTGAGCTTGTTATTTGCTCGTTTTATAGTTTGTGAATGTGGTTTTACACTAATTTTATGTCGTGTGTATGTAGGTTGTTATGTAGTGTAATTGGAGCTTTTAAGAGCATGATTTAGCAAGAATTGATTGGATGTTGATTGAAGATTGGATCGAACACACGAAGGCACGACACGAGGCGAGTTTCGGAGCAAGGAAAGAGCAGTTTTGCCTGGCGCTATGGGCCACGCGCCGCGCCCTCTACCGCGCGCAGTGGCTAGGCGCGGTTTCCCATGCGCCGCGTGGCCAAAGCGTGGAGAATGTGACGGGGTCTGCTTGTTTGGGCGCTTTCTGAGGCGCGGGGCGCCCGTTATAGCGCCCCTTGTGCGCGTTTTTACGTCCTATTTCGTCTAGGCTTGGGTCTAACTTATTACTAGGTGTTTGTAAACTCTATAAATACTCTTTTACTTAGTTTTTCATAGGAGTTCAGACTTTGGAGCAATTGGAGAGCTCATAACATCAAGAACAAGGGTTTTTCTTCCTTCCATTAATCTATTACATCATTATTTCATCAAATTCTTGTGTTGTTATTATGAGTATGCGTAGCTAAATCTTTAGCTCTAGGGTTAGAGTATTTCATTAAAGTTGATGTTTGAAGATTGATTCCCATTAATTGAATCCCATTACGGGTTACTTATTCTTTCTTGATTTCACTTGTGTAATTGTCAGGACTCGATTACTACGCATTATCTATGGTTTTTAGATTGAACTCGAAAGAGGGAATTTAATTACGTAATAAGAAAGAATAGGACTAGTTTGTGAACCCGGGCATCGGGGAACCAATTCGTGAGTAGGATAGACATATACTTGCTCGTCTAGTTTAACTAATTACAGAATTCGTTAATGCGTGCACGTGATTCAACCCATAGACATATAGGGATTGGAGTAGCCTGCATAGACCGTGAAGAATCGAAAGGTTTTCACGGGTACATTTAATCTGTTAGTTAGTAACCTGGGATTTAAGAAGTGGAATCAATTGGAAAACTCAACTGGATTGTTCGTAACTCTGACCCTGGACCGTCTCCTTATTACTGATAACAACCAAGTTTTGCTCCATTGTTTGAATTCACTTTTACCATTTAAATTACTGCTCTTTAGTTATTAAAACTCTCACTATTGGAAAAGATCCCTGAATAGTTGTTAGAAATTGTTTGTTAGGAGTCCAGTCTGAATAGTCCTCGTGGGAACGATACTCTACTTATCATTTTATTACTTGTCGACCACGTATACTTGCGTGTGCGTTGGGAGCAACATCCAACTCCGAGCCGACAAACACTTTTCTGTCTGGAAAATCTTTCGATAACGTGAAGGATTCCAACTCTTCAATAGTTGAATCCTCGGCTTTCTTTTCCGAGGTTCTTGGATGCATACCGGGATCTTTTCTATTGCTCCTCGGGGGTCGCCTTGAGAACTTGACCCTCCCTCTTCGTTTGACCCCGGTTGCATTGGTTTCTATTTCTTTGGTCCGGTTGGGACGACTCAACTCTTCAGTGCAATCGAATAGCAATCTCTCGCTGCTCGCTGCTCTCCTTTAATCGAACGAACCCCCCATGGGGTAGGGAATTTGATCACTTGGTGGAGAGTAGACGGAACAGCCTCCATGGAGTGAATCCATGGTCTATCAAGGATCACATTATATGCCATGTCCTCGGGCAGAACTTGAAATAGTGTTTCCTTGCAAACTCCTTCGGCGTATGTCTTGAGCGTAATTTTGCCCAATGTCTTCTCGGTGGAGTTGTTGAAGCCAGTCCACACAGTTGCTTTTGGGATAACTTCTCCCTTCAGCCACATCTTTTTTATTGCCCCGTAGCTGATTATGTTGACAGAGCTACCAGGGTCAATCAAGACTCGTTTGATATCTGAGTCGTTTATCCTTAGCATGATAACCAAAGCATCGTGATGGGGAAACATCATCCCATCACAGTCATCGTCATCGAATACAATTTGCTTTCCCGAGCCTCCAACTCGAGTTCTCTTCTCCATAGTAATCGACAGCTTTGCAAACTTCTTAGCAGCTGTGAAATTTACTCCATTCACCTCTGAACCCCCGGTGAGTACATTCACAATTCTTTCGCGGGTGGCGCCCGAGGTGGTTATCCATCACCTCGGTTCTTTGTGTAGTTTTCCTTCCCTTTATCAGTGAGGAATTCAGCCAGCACGCCCTTCCTCAGCAGGTGCGCCACCTCGAGGCACAAGGCTTTGCAGTCCTCGGTGTGATGACCGTAGTCTGCGTGAAACTCGCAGTGTAGATTTTGATCTCTTTTGTCAGCAGGAGTCCTCATGTCCTTCGGTGGTCTTACCCCGGCCATCCCTTTCACTACATTGACCAACTCCGAGGTCGATATGTTGAAGTTATAATCGGGGATACGGGGTAATTCCTTGTTCTTTGAAACCAGAGCTGGGCTCGAGAGGTTTCTTTGGTTTGTGCTGGGTTGAAACTTTCCACCGAGGCGTTGGCTTACATGCGCATTTCCAAGCTTTTGAAAAACAGGCTGCCACGATGAAGTGTACGGTTCATATCTTCCCTTCGAGTTTCCTCATGGCGCCTCGGCGCGATATGAGGATTCAGACCTATTCTTTTAATTGTAGCTTTGGCCATTATTCTTCCACTCGGCTTCCTCCAACCTTATCTTGGTGTATGCTCTGTTCTGCAAATCATCCCATTTCAAGGTTTGGTACTACTGGAGCTCTTTTCGCAATTCAGCGGCTTGCCTCGGAGTTTCGAACATTATGCCATTTTTCGAACGCGATGATGGCCAAAGTATCATCCATGGGAGGCAGCTCCATGCGTTCGGCGTGAAACGCTTGAGGAAGTCTTTGAGTGGCTCGCCGGGCCGTTGTTTGACTTCAAATATATCCTCCTTCATTTGGAGGATTTTCTGTGCCCCGGTATGAGCTTTAACAAATGCGTTAACCAGTTCCTTAAAAGTAGAAATTGACCCCGATGGTACCAGCGTAATACTCCCTTCTCCAAAGATTCGCCAAATTTTTTCAAAAACATCGATTCCTTTTCTATCTCCATCAAGTCGTTACTCAACACAATTGACATATATTCGGTCACATGTTCGACGGGGTCAGTAGTCCCATCATACTTTTTCAGAAATAAAATCATGGAATTTTTTGGAGTTGGTGCTGGAGCAGCCTCGGGCTTAAACGACAATTGCCTGTATTGGTCAATATCAAGAGCATCATGAGCCTTAGTCACCCCGGGGATGCTTTCAAGTCGTTTTTCCACGCGCGCCTCGACACGAGCTTCAACTCGGGCTTGTATCTCCTTGCTTAGCTTTTCAACATCTACCGAGGAGGTAGTTTCAGCCATGGTGGAAATCGTCCCAAAGTATGGCGTGGTGCTCGGTACTGTGTTCGAACCCCCAGATGTGGCCCCATTTTGAAGTCCCCCTTTTATTGCGTACGTATGAACGAAGGCCGGGATGCCTCCAATTGGAACCACAGGTGGGACTCCATTCAGAGTTGAGCTATTTCTCGCCTCTAACGAGGCACGAAATTCAGCATTAATGTTAGCCTACTCGCCTTGCTGCTCTTGAAGAGCTTTCAGGGTGGAAACAACGTAGGCCTGAAAGGCTTCGGTTGAAGCTGAAGATGAAGGATTTGTTGCTGGTGATATTAGAGGTGCGTTGGAGTTTAGGTTCGATTGAACACTAGCCTGTCCATCGGGAGTTTGCTGAGGTTCAATGGGATTTCTACTATTGTCAGCTATCTTGTCGAATAAAAGCTGGAATCCAAACGAAAAAGGCGTTCAGCTTTGGAACAAAGCATTTATGCTCGTATCCCCACAGACGACGCCAATCTGTATTTGCCTAAACTGTTCTTAGGACACAAATCGAATTTGGATTGCGGATACAAGCAAAATGATGTATCAAAGTCGAAATATGAACAATAATGAACGAAAATGTAAGTAAAAGAACGAGATTTCAATATATGCAAATAAGTACAAATTCTGCCAGAGTTTCTATATGTATTTCTGAATAGTTACATTGTAGAATAAGAAGCTATTTATAGGTCATTTAATTACAAGGCCATGATCCCATGTTCCCATTAAGCTCTGCGTGTCTCTACCTCTCAGATAGTTGAGTCAGTGGGCCGAAATAAGGGGAACACCCTTTATTGCGGACGGCATTGGGCATAGCGTTGCAATCAACCGAGGTGACATTTCACCGAAGCAAAACACCTTGCCTCCTTTCCTCGGTTGTTAACTTCGGTCTCTGACTTCGGAGACCTATGGATCTCCTTGGTTCGCACCTTGCCAACACCTGTTTGGTTAGCTCCAGATTATGCTACCGGGGGTGCCACGTAGATGGGTCGATTTTTACCCAATACAGTTATACTTTGAGTTTTAATTATAAGATGACGATTCCTTCTAAATAACTGAATTGACGTGTTTTGACAGAAAAGTATAATAACCAAACAAACAGGCGTTCTTTTTTGCTCCTTATTGTAGCAATAGTTATCCAAAACAGTTTTGCTTCTTCCTTATGGTAAAAGAGACTTCCCTCAATACTTGTGTGGTTAATGCACCGAATTTTTTGCACCAGTTGCTTCGTGGTTTAGACACTACAGTGTTTTCTTACCATTTAACTTCTATACAGTTTTCTCACCATTTAACTTCCATACAAGATATACATAATCCTATTTCAAAAGTTAAACTTTCAGTAAAAGCTTTTTATTTGTTTTGAAAGAAGTATTTTTTAAGAAACCTTCTATTGAGAATCCTAATTATATAATTATGTCTTACATGGAATATTAAAATAATAAAATAGTAATATGATAAATTCTTATTATGTGGAGAAGTTACCAAGTTGTTTTTAAACTTCTCACAACTCCATGTTCACACGTTGTTGAAGGTCTATGTAAGAATAAAAATGGTCCTCTCTCTACCAGTGATCACTTTTCCATCAGAGTAGTTTCGAAAGTACAAGAATTGGAGAGAACTATTTTGAAGATTAAGCACTTCACTCAAGTAATTTCGTCAAAAAAGATAGATGGATTCAAGTAAGTTTTTTGATCAAAGAGAGTTTCTTGATGGAGTAAGCACTTCACTCCAGTAATTCAGTCAAAAAGATGATGGATTCAAGTAAGTTTCTTGATCAAAGTATTTATCTTGCAGAAGGATCTCTACAAAGAATGAATACGCTTCAAAGTTTGACAACATGAACCTGCAAATTTCATTGCATTGTTTTAATGTTAATGTAGTTGATGAATACTTTTGCATGATTGAATTTTTTTGTTTGGTTGTTATGGTGTAGTGTTTGTGGAAAGTCGAAGTTTTTATATCCAGAGGAGTGAACGGTGGATGGAACTGTTGCATCGTACAGAAGTAGTAGTTTCAAAAGAGATAAGGTTAAGTTTAATTATTTTTAAAAAATTCTAGAAATCGTGAAGTAGAGTTTGTATTGGGTAAAATTTGGTTCGTATAGGTGATACCTCGGGCGCTTGATTCGAGGTGCACCGAACAGATGATCATGAGCCAAGGTTCGAAGTGTACAGTAAGATCGTCGAAGGCTTCAACCGAAGATATGGTCAGGCTATGCCTCGGTAGATCATCACCTCAGTTAATCAGTAGATTTGCACCCTCGAGGTGGATGATTTCAACTTCGGTGAACCGCTCCATTTTCAGTGGGAAAGTAGTCCTATGATCTCATACCATTAACCCCACTTTCAGAGGTGTGAAACATGGGAAGATAAGTGGAAAACATGGGGGAAATGGCTTGTATCTATTTATTTATAAATAGTAGTTCATTTGATGTGATAGTCATTCAAACCTACATACAGAAACTCTGCTAAAATTTGTAATCATTGCATATATTGAAACTTTATTTTATTCGTTTATGAATTTACTCAATTTCGTTGCTTGATCTCAAAATTGATACTTAGCATTGCTTGTAAACCTGTCCTAAGTTCGATTTGATTGTCTTAACTGATTTAGGCCAATACAAATTGGCGCTGTCTGTGGGGTTTCATGCAATTATGCTTTATTCCAAAGTTGAGGGAAATCGTTCTCTTTCACGCGATGGCTGATAATGGTGATGACGCCAATGTGCACCTGTTACCTCCCGTTGGACAAACTGGTACGCTACTACCCCCCTTTCCAAGCGTTTGTTATACGCTATTTGAATGTTCTCCAAGCACGCCTCGATCAGCAAGCAACCTTTAATGCTGAATTTCGTAGCTCTTTGGAAGCGGTCTCGGTGAGAAATCACGCCACCCCCACTGATACTCCACCCATGGCTCTGAATAGAGGCATCCTGAATTTCGTTCCTGCGGGCGCGACATCTGAGGGACTTCAAAATGGGGCCACATCTGGAGACTCGTGGACTGCACCAAACATCAATCCACCATTCGGGATGGTTCCCAACGTGGCAGAAACCAACTCTTCAGTAGACCTCGAAATGCTAAAAAGAGAGATCGAGGCTCGAGTCGAGGCCAAATTTGAAAAGCGACTCGAAAACATCCCTGGGGTGAGGAAAACCCAGAGGGCGTTCGACATCGACCAATGTAGCAAGTTGACTTACAAACCTGAGGCTGCTCCAGCTCCAATCCCCAAGCACTTTAAAATGCAAATTTTAAAGAAATATGATGGCACCACTGACCCGGTCGAGCACATGACTGAATTCATGGTGATGGTGAAAGGGAATGTCTTATCCAAAAATGAAAAGGAGTCTATGTTCTTGAAAGAATTTGGGGACACATTGGAAAAGGGGGCACTGCGCTGGTATATGCATTTGCCCTTGGAATCTATCTCAGATTTCAAAGAACTAGCCAATGCGTTCATCAAGGCTCACACTGGGGCACAAAAGATTCTTCAAGGAAAGAAGATATCTTCGAGATCAAGCAATAATATGGGGATCCCATCAAAGACATCCTCAGGCAATTCCAAGCCGAGAAGATGGAACTTCCCCCCATCAGTGATAACATGGCCATCATGGCCTTCGAGAGGAATATCAATGTTCGGAACACTGACGCGGCTGCCGAGCTAAAGAAAGAGCTTCAACAATATTAAGCTCAGACGTGGAATGTGATGCACGACAGAGCTGCCAACAAGATAAGGCTGGAAGAAGCCGAATGGAGAGCTGCAGGCCGAAGCCTAAACTATAAGAGTCGCCCTAAGTCATCACGTCGTGCTGAGGCATCGAGGGGAAAATCAAAGGGCCGATATGAGCCATATGACTCGCAAAGGTATCATGTGAGCCAAAGGCTCGGTGGACCACCTATTTGCCAACGCCTCAGTGGTCGGGTACCAAAGACATAGACTTACCTCGGATACCAAATTACAACTTCAATGTGTCAACCACCGAACTGGTAAATGCCTTGAAGGGGATGACAGATAAGGGGGTGAGATTTCCCAAGGATATGATGACAACCCCCGAAAAGAGAGACAAAAGCTTGCATTGCGAGTTCCACGCTGATTATGGACATCGCACTGAGGATTGTAAGGTGCTTCGCTTCGAGGTGGCTCATCTGTTGAAAAACGGCTTACTAGGAGAGTCCCTCACTGATAAAGGCAAACAAAACTATGCAAAGAACCGAGATGATGGATAGCCAACAAAGGCCCCACCCCCCAAGAGGGTTGTAAACGTGATATTTGGAGGATCAGAAGTGAATGGCGTGATCTTCGAAACCGAAAAATTTTTTGCCAAGTTGTCGATAACAATAAAAAAAAGAACTCGAGTACGAGGTTCATGTAAAGAAATAGTGTTTGATGACGATGACTGCGATGGGATGATGTTTTCCCATCATGATGCCTTAGTCATCATACTGAGGATCAACGACTCGGATACCAAACGAGTCTTGATTGACACCAGTAGTTCTGTTAATACAATCAGCTACGGGGCTGTTAAGAAAATGTAGTTGAAGGGCCAAATCGTCCAGAAGGCAACCATATTAACTGGTTTTAATTACTCCATTGAGAAAATATTGGGCGAGATCACGCTCAACACGTATGCCGAAAGGATTGTTAAGGAAACAATATTCCAAGTCATGCCCGAGGATATTGTTTACAATGTGATCCTCGGGAGTCCGTGGATCCACTCGATGGAAGAAGTGGCGGAAAAGATCCCGGTGTGCATCCAAGAATCTCGGAAGCAAAAAGCCGAGAATTCAGCTATTGAAGAATTGGAATCCTTCATGCTGTCGAAGGATTTCCCGAATAGGAAAGTGTTCGTCGGCTAAAAGTTGGATCCAGAGTCGAAAAAATCCATAGTAAATGTGGTAAAATCCAACGGCAATTGCTTTGCGTGGTCCCATGCTGATATGGTCGGCATCGATCTGGAGATCATGACGCATAAGTTGAATGTGGACATATGCCATACCCCGGTAAAGCAAAAGAAAAGACCTCACGCCGTCGTAAAGAAGAAAGCAATGGAAGAAGAAACTGCCAAGTTGCAAGATAATGGCTTCATAAGAGAGGTCAAATACCTTTAATGGTTTGCCAATGTTATAGTTGTGCCCAAAAAGAATTGTAAATGGAGAATGTGTGTGGACTACATAGATCTGAACAAAGCTTACCCCAAGGACTCCTACTCGTTGCCTCAAACGGATAGGTTAATAGACTCCTCGGCTGGACACAAATTATTAACCTTTCTAGACGCCTATTCGGGGTACAACCAAATTCTGATGGACCTGGAGGACGAAGAAAAGACCTCGTTCATCACAGACCGAGGTACTTTCTGTTACAAAGTGATGCCCTTCGGTCTCAAGAACGCAGGGGGAACTTACCAAATGCTGGTGTGTCGCATGTTCAAAGATTACATTGGGAAATCAATGGAAGTGTATATAGATGACATGCTGGATAAGTCAGTTTGGGTGGAAGACCACTTAGATCATCTGAGGGAAGCCTTCGCTGTCTTGAAACAATACAACATAAAGTAGAACCCCGAAAAGTGTGCCTTCAGTGTCGGTTTGGGAAAGTTTATGGGATTCATAGTCTCTGAACGTGGAATCGAGGCTAATCCAGAGAAAAATTAAGACAATTGAAGAAATCCTCGATGAGCTTTCTGGGGTGAAAGAAGTTCAGCGCTTAACTGGCCGAGTCGCTGCCTTGAGTAGATTCATTTTGAGGTCATCAGAGCGATGCCATAAATTCTGCTCAATTCTGAGGAAGAACAACACCTTCGAATGGACACCGGAGTGTAAAGAAGCACTGAGAGAGTTAGAAACATTATTTGTAATGTGTCGTTGCTCGCCAAGCCAAAAGATGGGGAAACCTCGTTGGTTTATCTGGCCATGTCCGAGGTATCAGTGAGTGCATTGCTGGTTCGGGAAGAAGATGGCAAGCAACAGCCCATCTACTACGTCAGCAAAATGCTCCTTGACGCCAAAACCAGGTATCCACATTTTGAGAAGTTAACACTTGCCTTAATTATAACTGCTCGGAAACTACAGCCCTATTGTCAATGCCACCCAATAGCCGTAGTTACCACCTTCCCTTTAAGAAATATATTGCACAAATCGGAGTTGTTACGGAGGTTATCCAAATGGGCGGTAAAGTTAAGTGAATATGACATCACATATCAACCTCGAACAGCTATAAAGTCCCAAGTTTTGGTACACTTTGTGGCTGACTTTAGTGTTGGAATCCTCATCGAGGCGGAAAAGGAAAACTTGATGTCTAAAGGACCAACATTGGGGTTATGGATACTCTACACTGATGGAGCAACCAACTCAAAGGGTTCGGGGCTTGGATAGTCTTGGTGGCACCAACAGGAGAAAGAGTCAGGCATTTGGTTCGGTTCAAAAATGATGCGAGGCAAATCACCACAAGACCCTTTACTAGAAGCCAAGCCAAAGCAATCCATGATGCTCACCTTCACTTGGCATGGGAAGGCTTGGATATGGAAGAAGGGAGCTCCGGAAGCAACTTGAAGATCATGTAATTGAGCACCCTCGAGGGAGGACAGCTTAGGCTATAAGGAAAGGCACCCCAAGCTTATTTTGAGGCGCCCCAACACTTCCCAGGAGGAGGCGGAGCGCCCCCTGAAGTGGGCGGACCGCCTACTTGAAAAGGGGTTGAATTTTGGCTAAGTGTGGGATTGACCACCCTCTGGAATTTGAAGGGCGGAGCGCCCCTGAGACAGGGCGGGCGCCCTGAAGGGGAGGGTGGAACGCCTCCCCCTGCTCCAAGCATGACGAGATTTCCTTTATTTTTGTGTGAATTTCCAACTATAGCCCTGTGTGGCCTTATTTGTTTTAACCCACTTAGGGGGGTATTTTAGACCTTTTATTATACATAGAAGGAGACTACAAAAGTCTTCCTTAGGCTCTCATTTCATTACATTACCTTGAATATTGAAGAAACTTGAGCCATGCTCTCTTTAAACCCTTGTTGGGAACTTGAATTCAATTGGTGTATTCCAATTTGAACTTCATCCATCTTTGATCATTCTATTTGCAGAGTCGGGTATCTCTTGAGGATAGTTGCATAGCGTAGGTGATTCCTTGACATTCACTTGAGGTGTAGCGAGACAAGTTCTTCGTTGCTACTTAGGAAATCGTTCGAGTCTCGTCTCATTTTTATCTTTATCTTTATCGCTTCCGCATTTTCAAATTGTTTCTAGCTTACGCGTGTTTTTCCCTACATCATCTTGGTATCAAAGCAAGGCCTGGGATTTGTTCTTACAAACCCTCGATCCTTGTTCGTAGTATCTTTATCTTGTTGTTTATGTTCTTGTTCTTGTTTATTTGAAAAAGAAGAAAAAAATTCAAAAACTTGAAAATCACAAAAAAATTGGTAGATGTTCTTGGTTGTGATGATTCCTTTGGTGTTTGTTATCGGGGATTGTATGTTAGCCTATTCCCGTTGATTGGGTACCCACAAAATGCGTTTTAAGGTTGTGAATCGAAATCTTGAAATCCAAATCTCTAAAAGTAGAAATTCACAAAACTTGCTAGAACGTGTTTGTTTTTACGATTTTGTTGGTGTTTAGTATCGGGGATTGTTCTATGATATTAACCCATCGTTTTGATACCCTCATAACATCATTTGGAGTTGCGGTTTGAGAATCGAAATTTTTGAATCTAGAAAATTTTGAAAACCCTTTGAAAAATTGCTCAAATTTTGGAACAAGCTTGTTGTTTGTTGTTTGATGTTATAAACCATTGGGGTTTGCTTGTAGTAGTTGAAATACATTGGGGGTACCATTGGATTGAAAAAAAAAACCTTGAAAAAACATTGGAAAATCGGGTGTCAAGAACCAATAACACGTTCTTGAAGTTTGGAGAAAATTCCCAGTGGGTGGAGCACCCTCCATTTGGGGCGACCGCCCCCCTACTTCCTCCACTCTCTGAAGTTTGAGGGCGGACCACCCTGACATAGGGGCGGGCGCCCTTGCCTGAAAGGGGTACCGTTTTGTAGGATTTCGTGTTTTGTTTTCTTCCGTTACTTCCGGCTGGTACTTTGAGGGTAAAATTCCTACTTAATTAGTACTAGTTCATTGAGCGTATAGGGTTCTCGTGCTTAGAGGAGAGTAGAAATCAAAGAAGACTCGTAGTATATTGTTTGCTTCAAGTGCTCACCTAGATAGCCTAGCGTTTATCGAATCCCATCAATTCCACTCTTCCCGGAGAGTATTTGGTTCTTGTGAACATGAATGGTTATTAAGGAGGTTGTTCAACTACGAGGAATCCTTTGAAATCAAGCTTGACTGAAAAATCCCCCACTACTAAACGAGTGTACCCGAATGACATTCAAAAGTGAGGGAGCGGGTGAGTTTTTTTACTTTAACCTCTTTCTTGTCTTTGATTTATGTAGGTACATGGCTGGAGACATTGACGAGACCATTAAGGTCCCGGTAAGCACTTTGGCCTACCTCTTGGCCGATGTGAGATCTATAAGCCAAAGGCTTGAGAACCTTGAAGGAGAATGGACCCCGAGTGTCCAAAAGGGTACCGAAGAAGGTACTAGTGATGAAGTGTTGGGCATTCCCCAACAAATGGGCATTCCCCACAACTTGGGCATTCCCCAAGGTGATGTTGGACAAGATGATGAGCTTAAAATGACACTTGTGGTACGTAGGAGTTTGGGTGCCATGAGTCTTGAGGAGGAAGAGAATGTGCAAAGGGAAAATCTCTTCCATGCTAGGTGTCGAGTGATGGGGCAAGTGTGCTCAATGATCATTGATTTGGGAAGTTGTGCTAATACAGTGAGCGAAACCTTGATTTCCCAATTGAAATTGCCTACTATAAAGCATCCACATCCCTACAGTTTACAATGGTTGAGTGAGTGTGGAGAGTTGAGTGTGGTAAAGCGAGTCTTGATTGAGTTTAGCATTGGAAATTATCGAGATAAGATGATGTTCGATGTAGTACCTATGCAAGCTTGCCATCTCTTGTTTGGAAGGCCATGGCAATATGATTGGAGCATAGTGGATGATGGTAGAACAACCTCTTACACGGTTTTGCATGGTTCTAGAAAGTATGTACTCAAGCCCTTGACGCCGAGGCAAGTAAGTAATGACTATAGGATTATGAGGGAGTTGAGGGAAGCGGCTAAAGCCAAGTCACCTATGGTTCTTGAGCCCGAAGCCAAATATCTTATGGTCATGCCCTTGCAAGTTGAAAGTGAAAGTCACTCTAGTCCAAATGAAAACAATCTTGAGTCTCATTCCTTTGTACTTGAACATGAGAGATAAAAGAAAGAGAGGAGTGAGGGAGTGACCGGTGACAATCCTAGAGAGGAAAAAGGAGAGGAAGTGAGGAGTGATGCGAGTGGATTGTCACCCGAATCTACACTTGGCCTTGAGGGACAAATGAAAGAAAGGAGAGGAGAAGAAATACAAAATGAGAGTGAGGACAGCCTTTGTTCTAACCATGATTTATCTTCTTCTTCTTCTTCTTCTTCTACTTGTTTTGGCTTGTGTGTAGGTACTTTTGGAGGCGAACTAGTGGAGCCTCAACCGAGTGCTAAGGAAGGAAGGCTAGGCGATGGAGATCCTCATTGCAAGCTTCATGCAAAGGAAGTTGAACTTGATACTTCACGTGCTATGAGTGCTCAAGGAAGAAACTCAAGTGTAAGTGTTCCTTCACCTTTTCATGAACATGTTTATTCCTTGTCTTGTGAAGACTCAATGGTAGTTGGTACTTGTGTTGCATCTAATGAATTTGCAACTAGCATAGAGTCGACTAGTCAACTTATGAGTACTTGTGTATCACTAGTGGAGAGAAATGCTAAGCCACATCATGATGTGAGCTCATTGTTCAATGAACCTCCCCCTAGTGTAGATTTGATAGTTGACTTTGATTGTGACCTTTGCTATGACAGACAACCAATCTTTGACAAAGGGGAAGGCGAGATAGTTGATCATACCCTTATTGATATGCTTCTATTTAGTGGACCAATGTGTTATAGTAAGGATGGTAGTGACCTTGAGGAGTCCAAATTGCATGAATTGGACAAGGTTGTCTATGATGACTCCTCAAGTGAGAATGAAGAACCTAGTCTTGATACTATGCCTTTGTTTGACCATGAAATTGAGGTGCATGCCTTTATATTTCCATTGTGTGAAGACAATTTCATTGGTAGTAGTGAATCGTATCGGACTAGGGTTGGTAGTAACATGGAACCTCCATGGTGTGAAGGGTTTGACCCCTTAGGCAACCTGTTGTGTGAGAACTTGAGTGAGGTAAATGACTCTTTGAGTGACCCTACTATTTCTTGTTAGGGTTATGATGAAGAAGAAGTGATTATCAATACCTTCCTTAAGAATTTGTCTTGCGAGGAGGGTTGTCTAGATGATGAATTTGGAGGTGAGGAGGTATCTCTTGGTGTGAGTAGGAATACCTTTAAAAAGGGGAGTGGAGTAATTGATGCTAGTTTTAGGTTGGGCTATTTTACTTACTCCATTCCATATATTGATCACACTTTGAGAATTGAGCATGCCAAAACCAATGTGCCACATTATGATAACATTGCATTTAAGTGTTGGTGTGTTAGTCATGAGCTTAGGGGTCATAGGAAACTTGATGGTTTGATCTTGCATTTTCCATGCCATATTGATCTCTTTGTTTGCTCATGTGTTGGGGAAACTTCTTTGTTAAGCCAAGTACTCGTTGTTTCCCTTGGAAACATTAACTTTTCCATTACTATTGATACTTGGTTGTACCACAAGAGTGTGTTTTCCACACAATTTACACTAACCTACCCTCGAATTAGGAAGCTTTGCTTGTTTTTTTCATTGCTTTTAGGTCTTGACGGTTTGATTTTGAGGAGAAAATCCTTTCAAGAAGAGAGGATGATGCGGGGCAAATCACCACAAGACCCTTTACTAGAAGCCAAGCCAAAGCAATCCATGATACTCAACTTCACTTGGTATGGGAAGGCATGGATATGGAAGAAGGGAGCTCCGGAAGCAACTTGAAGATCATGCATTTGAGCACCCTCGAGGGAGGACCATTTAGGCTACAAGGAGAGGCACCCCAAGCTCATTTTGAGGCGCCCCAACACTTTCCAGGAGGAGGCGAAGCGCCCCCTGAAGTGGGCGGACCGCCTACTTGAAAAAGGGTTGAATTTTGGCTAAGTGTGGGATTGACAACCTTCTAGATTTTGAAGGGCGGAGCGCCCCTGAGACAGGGTGGGCGCCTCAAGGCACAGGGCGGGCACCCTGAAGGGGAAGGTGGAGCACCTCCCCCTGCTCCAAGCATGACGAGATTTCCTTTATTTTTTGTGTGAATTTCCAACTATAGCCCTGCGTGGCCTTATTTGTTTTAACCCACTTAGGGGGTATTTTAGACCTTTTATTATGCATAGAAGAAGACCATAAAGTTTTCCTTAGGCTCTCATTTCATTACATCACTTTGAATATTGAAGAAACTTGAGCTATGCTCTCTTTAAACCCTTGTTGGGAACTTGAATTCAATTGGTGGATTCCAATTTGAACTTCATCCGTCTTTGATCATTCTATTTGCAAGAGTCGGGTATCTCTTGAGGATAGTTGCATAGCGTAGGTGATTCCTTGACATTCACTTGAGGTGTAGCGAGACAAGTTCCTCGTTGCTACTTAGGTAATCGTTCGAGTCTCGTCTCGTTTTTATCTTTATCTTTATCGCTTCAACATTTTCACATCGTTTCTAGCTTCTGCGTGTTTTTCCCTGCATCAAAAAAGATAACAAACGAAGCTGAATATGAAGCTGCCCTAGCAGGCTTAGAATTGTCTAGGGAGATGGGGGTGGAAAGAGTTGAATTGAGGTGTGATTCACAGTTGGTGGTCAATCAATTGCTCGAGGACTACTCGGCTCGTGAGCCCAGGATGCAACAGTTCCTAGTCCGAGCCCACCAAATCTTGGCTCAATTTCAAGAATGGAAAATCAAACAAATACCCCGACATGAGAATGCAGAAGCCGACGCTCTAGCTAATTTGGGTTCGGATGTAGAAGAAGAGCACTTGGGGACTGACTCAGTTGTTCGGGTGCTCTAAGCGCAGATGAAGAAAATGAAATTGGAAGTTAATTCGGTGGACCACACTTGGGATGGGCGAACCAAGTTCATATCTTATTTGGAATCGGGGACTCTTCCCCCCGACAAGAGAGAAGTAAAAAGTTGAGGCCTCCTATTCGATGATTTTGGGAAAATTGTATGGGAGAATGTACAATGGCCCGACGGCCAAGTGTTTGGGTTCGAGAGAGATTAAGTATGTTATGAGGGAAATTCACGAAGGTGAATGTTGCAATCATTCGGGAGGAAAAGCTTTAGTGCACAAGCTACGTCAAGCTGGATACTATTGTCAAACTATTAGCGCAGACGCCAAAGCCTTTGTAAAGAAGTGTGATAAGTGTCAACGACATGGCCGAACGATCCATCAGTAGGCCGAACTCTTGCATTCGGTCGTGTCACCTTGGCCATTCATGAAATGGGGAATGGATATAATAGGTCCTCTACAAAAGGTGAAAGGAAGTGTTCGGTTTATACTTGTGTTAACCAACTACTTCACAAAATGGGTGGAAGCAGGGGCCTCCGACAGAAGGACGTGATAGATTTCCTTCGCAAAAATATCATCTACAGGTTCGGCGTCCCAAGAGAAATTACTTGTGACAATGGCTCTCAGTTTATGGGGTCGGCGGTCACTCATTTTTTAAATCAATAGGGCATAAAGAGGATAGTATCAACACCTTATCACCCAACTGTAAATGGTCAAGCTGAATCTTCAAACAGAGTTATCATTGAGAATATAAAGAAAAGGCTTGACGAGGTGAAAGGTCCATGGCCCAATGAGTTGCCTGGGGTGCTGTGGGCGATGCAAACCATGGAAAAGAACACCAGTGAAACTCCTTTTTCCCTTGCCTATAGGATGGACTCACTTATCCCCGTGGAGGTGGGGGAACCCAGCCTTCGGTACGCCCATGCCACCGAAGAAGCAAATCAACAGGCTATGCGCATAGAGCTGGACTTACTTGAAGAAAAAAGAGAACTAGCCTTGATTCGGTTGGAGGCTCAGAAGAGGCAAATCGAAGCATATCTTAATAAGAAAGCCAAATTTAGGGATTTTAAGATTGGCGATTATGTGCTAAAAGCTTCGAACCAATCAACCAAGGAGAAGAATGCTGAAAAACTTAATGCAAATTTGGAAGGGCCTTACAAAGTCAAAGCTATCATAGGAAAAGGGTCTTACCAACTGGAAGATTTGAAGGGCAAAGCCAAAACCTTAAATTGGAACATCTCCAACTTGAAGCGGTATTATTTCTAATAGTACGGTACGTAACCTTTAAATTGATAAAAATTCACCCACGGCTACGAGACAAAAGTGCTCTGAAGCTTAGGTAGAATGATTCTCACTAACCCCTCATTTACTTTGCTTGACCTTTTCAGGAAGCGAAGAGAACAACACAGTGTTCGGATCTTCATCAAGATTCACATCCGAACACTAGGAGGTGGGAGAGATAGGGTGCGGTCCACTTCGACTCGAGGCTCTAAGCACCAAAGATCAGCTATTTCAAACACCGGGGACTGTCTGCCTGAGGAATAGCTTAGTGCTTTGTATTTTATGCCCGATAGTGGTGTTGTTTTTGAAATTTACCTTTGTCTCTTTATGACTAGGTTTTATGAAAATGCCAATCTTGGCTCGTTATCATCAATGAAATGAACTTGATTCAACATTTCTTTATTTTTTTGATCATATTTATCAAACACATCTTGACTGACCGAAGTCATCTTCTAATGCCTCAGCTCGGAGACGAGATGTCGTCCCAAGTTTGTATCGAATAAAGCCTTGCAAGCAAAAATTATCCTAAGTGTTCAGCTTAAAAATCTCCAAGACAAAATGAAAGTTAACACTTGAAAGTAAAGGCAAATTAATTTAATAAAAGGCCTGAAGGCCACAAAAACTATTTATATTATAAGGCTCGAAAGCCTTAGCATAAAGCCCGAAGGCTACAAAAGATGTTTTCGGCTCGATGGCCATAACAAAAAAAAGCTAAGGCAAAGGTCCAAGAAGAAAAGCTAAGCTTGGGGATCCTCTTCCCCCTCAGAAGTCCCCTCCTGGGTGCCTTCTTCGCCATCCCCACCATCTTTGGAATCATCATCCAAACCCTCACTCGAGGGAAGTTCATCAACAATTTTTTGGGCCTCGGCAGCGTCACCTCGCACCTTAGCTATCTTATCATCCAACACAATCTTTCCGACTTTAACTTGCTCAAGAATTTCAAGCCGAATCTTGACCAAAGCCCATGCTTTTTCAAACTTCGCCCTGGTGGCTTTAACTTTGGCTCGCCTCCCGAGGTCAGTGATCTTCTCCCGAAGTTGAGTAACCTTATCTTCAAATGCAGGAAGTTGGCTTACGCGATTCTCCAATTCGTGAAGCTTGGCCGTATATTCCTTCAACTTGGCATGATAATCTTGGCCATTTTTTAGAAGTTCAGCCTTGACAAGATTCACTACGATGTGAAGCCATTTGATCTTAAAATTTATCCATGTGCGCTCAACTGCAAAGTTCTCATTCACCGCCAGCAGCCGAGCCTCCGAAGCAGCTACAGCTTCGCGAGCTTGGCCCAGCGCAAGGTTCGATGCAGCTAATTTTGATTGACGCTCGGAGATCTGAGCCAAGTAGCCCCTCTTCTTGTCCTCCCAAATGTCCATGACCTTTTGGATCTCCCCGGCCCTGGCACACTCTATTTGCACAACTTTGAATGAAAGGACAAGACTCTGAAAGGAAATGTTGAAATTCAAACACTACGAATTTAAAAGAAGGAAAAATACAAGTTGTGTGAAAACTTACGCGAAGGTCAGAAGCAGCCGAGGTACTCATCAACCTCATCGGGCTAAGGCGCCCAAGTGTTTCTCCTCCTTTAACCCAATCAATTCCTCAAGACCCATGAGATCTTGTTTGGTGCGATTCAGCAAGTTGGAACTGGGGGAAACCTCCAACCTCCTTAAAGCTTGTGCCGGGATCGGAGACTGTAGAGGCTCGTTGCACACCCGAACCACATTGGAGATCAAAACTTCGCCGACCTTGGCTTTGCCTTTGTCCTTGGGAGCTGAGTGGTCCGGCTCCTCACGATTGGTCATCTTGGTTTCCTTTGCCTTACAGACTTTAGGCGCCTCAGAAACTGCCTCGGGGGTAACCTCAGGACCAACTTCGAGCATCTCCTCGCTGGACTCATCAATAAGACCCTAACGCTTTTCAGCCACAAACTCGGAAAGCTTGAGCAGTCGCCACCGCCACTCGAGGATGCTTCGCCTTGGTAGGCCTCTTTGAAACGATTCTTTTTCTCTTCGAATCTGCGGAGGAAGAAGAAGAAAGCTTATAGGTAAAAATCGAAGTAGGAGCTGAAATACTGAAAAAATCGACCAACAAGGATATCTTTACCTTTTGAAGTCCCTTGGCCCCGCGAGCCCTTTGGCTTCTTCTCCTCGGCGAGTTGCTTCGCCAGGCTCGCCACCTGGCTAACACCATCCTTGAAATAAATCACTGTCTTCTCCTTCTTCTCTTTCTTTATCTCCTTCTTCTTTTCCTTTTTCTCTTCATCTTCCTTCTCACCCCCCTCGGTCTCTTTGGCCGCCTTATTTGAAAAACCTAGGAGGGAAACAAAATTTTGAGTCACTCAAAGTAACAAATTAGAGGGAAGGAAAGAAGCCAAAAGATGATAAAATCACTCACCATGCCTTTTACATGCCCACCAGTTCTCAGCATCGGCAGCTAAAGCATCTATTGCCTAATAGGAAGAGTTTGGATCGCTATTATTGCCTTCACCTAATCGAGCAAGCCACTCGGAGGGTTAAATGAGACTTTGTTGGCTGTGCAGGAAGGTAAATTAGTAAGAAGCTGCTTACCAAAGGAGATAAAGATAAAATTTTGTAAGGAAAACATACGTTGGGCATTCCACTCCTCGAAAAAATTGGGCGGAACTGAAAAAAACCTCGTTGGTACGAAGACATACCAATCGCACCAGCCTCTATCGCCATGATCCTCACTCTTACTTAGGATTGCATACTAACCTTGGTTGTTCAATGCCACAACCCCATCCCTATGGAAATAGGGGTAATAAAAGGTAATCAAGTGTTGAAAAGTGAAGGGCACCCCAGCTTGTTGGCTAAAAAAGTCGAGGGCTTGAACAACCCTCCAGACACCGGGGCCTAGTTGTGCCAAACATAAATTATATGTTCTGAAAAATGTGTCTATTATTCGGTGGACTGAAGGGTGAAGCCTATGGTAAAAGGGTATGTGTAAACGAAGCGGTAACCAGGAACATGGCCGGATACACTACTATTCGGGGGAGGTGCCAAAATCTCCACTTTGGGCCCCTATCGGCAATCTTCTCGAACGACCTCTATCAGGTCTTCGGTTATCAGGGTCGGTGTAGCGTGCACTGGTATGTTCCTATTCTTCCCATGCTGGGCGTCTAATTGATTTTACACCTTGAAATCTTTCTCGTTACTAAAATCCGAAGAGATGACCAATTGGGGTTTGACCTCTTGCTCAAGAGGAACCTCTTTCCTAGACCTCTTCGAGGTGCCAGCTTCGTTTTTAGATCCATCTTTGCTAGCCCCAGCATCACCCACTTGGCCACTGATCTCAGCAATATTGGTAACGTTATCACCACCAATGTCAACCCCATCGCCAGTACAGCCATCACTCGTGACATCATCATCACCGTCATTACCCTCCCCTAAGCTTACGTGGCGGCCAGCGGTGGCTTTACGCTGCCTTGAACCGCCTGCCTGAGACATTGCTTCTCCACCTGCCTGAGACATTGCTTCTCCACCACTGCCCGTCGGCGTGATAACCTTCAAGGGTTCCACGATGTTCACCAGCTCGCCGCCGACGATCATAGTGGTGGAGTCTGGAACCTTTCCCTCTGATCCACTGGAACCTTAAATGGAGTTTGTTGCAGACATGGTTAAATAACAAGTAGAAAATGGTGTTTCTGAAAGAAGGTTTGAGAAAGAATAAATAGGGGATCTTGCTTGCATTGAGAATTCTTTACTGTTGCTTAGTGATCACAAGTGGGAAAATAATCTTACAAGTGGAGGTATTTATAAGGGAGAAATCATCATCGCGGAAACATTGGGAAGAGCAAACGAAAAGGTGTGACCGTTCGAAGCCAACCAACGTGTTGCACTTGGTGCACCTATATAAGACACTAGTGGGGGATGAATAGTGTCCTTACTCGATTTTCGAATCCTAAAACTTGCCTTTAAACTTTAACGCCTAACTTACAAAGAACCAGGTTCCTTGCAAGTTTCACCTATCTCTGAAACTAAACAAATTGTGGAAACATAAAGAACACAGAGATTTTTACGTGGAAAAATCCTTGCTCAAGGGATAAAAAAACCACGACCCAAACTCTTGAGATTTAACTCTTCCACTAAAGGAAAACCCAAGCAAGTTTTAGACTACAACATAATGTAATCAAGGAACTAGAACCCCCTAGTACCTAGAACCTTCACAGCCACACGTTAGCTGGTAAGGTTACCTCTACTTAACCTCAAAAAGTAATCTCTACTATATGCTTCTAAACAAGCTGATAGATTACAACTCAATAGCCTATAACAAAGAAACTAAAACAACAGACTTAACTATGAAACTGCTCCTTCGTAAGGTTCTGCTACTCAGCCTTTGTTATTGCACACAAAGTCTCTCACGATCTGATTGTACTTGATATGCTCTGTTGAGATGTCTTTTGTGCGTCCTGATTCTAGCAAAATTAACTTGTATTTATAGGAGCTAGACTTAGCCAGATCAAACTAAGTTTAGGAATCCTTTTCCTCTTTGAAATCAGTTTTAAACAAGGTTACCCATATTTCCTTATTTAAAACCTAAGTTAATTTGCCTTAGTTCCCAATCCATTTACGTTTAGGAACCGCATCCTTCTCAGCACCGCTTCTTGCTTCTTCTATTTCCGGTAGGATTGGAACTTTGACCCCAGCTCTTCTCTTCTTTCCTTCTTAAACTCTGACTAGATTAACTCGTTGAACAGCTGGTCTTCTCACTTCGACTGTGAACCTTTTCGCGGTCCACTTAGCACCAGGTCCTTTGTCATCTTCAAAAATTCTCGTTCAACAAATTCCCCCTTTTTTATGATGACAAACAATGTTGTCTCACCGAGGGTTTATACGCTCAAGAACCTGTAAAAATCAGACACTAACCACGAACCAGGGTAATAATAGTTAGGCAAAAATTAGGTCACAAACATATAATGAACTAACAACAACTAACTTCCCCCTTTTGGCATCATCGAAAAGTTTCACAGTTGTACGAACCTGCTCAACTTAAATTAAGTCTAGTCGACTCTAGTGCCAAAGGCAGCAAGCCAACCTTTTAAACGTCAGGAACCTGTTTCAGACAATAAATACTAGCAGATAGGATATTTATATCAACAAAAAGTGCCAAACCGGCATAAAACATCCAAACATCATCTAGAATATTACAAACCGAAATATAAGATTGTCTTAAAAATAGGCAAAATAAAAGAACCAGGAGGGGACTAGGGAAAGGAACTGGTTAAGAATTGGGAAATATCATGGATGTTAAAGTGAGCAAGCAACAAGGCGAGGCGATGCGAGTTTCCTTCTCTTTCACGCTCCAGCTCTGCATCCAGCCTTGTGTTTTCAGCATTCATCCAGGCCAGCTCATCATTTTGCCTTTCAAGCTGCCTCTTGAACCCCTCAATTCTCCTGTCCATTCTATTGTTCCTCCTTTCATCTTCATCCTCCTCCATATGCTTTGGTTCATCAGCAGATTCACCATCCAACACATAATCACAGGATTTAAGAATGTTCCTCCCAAACAAGTCATTGTGGTCCGGCTCAGTCCAATTACCAAGAGGCACCCCAAAGAAATCAAATACCTTCCCAGAAGAAACCCATAGACCAGCGCATGTTTGCCTAACCCCATGTCAGCTACCCTACCAATGTGCTTGATAATTAATTCAGGCAGATTAATGCGAACCTCTCGATCTAGCAGGTCCATATAGGTCATATCCAGAAAGTTGGCCTCACTCCTCCTTTCCGACCTCTACAGTAAGTTCTTCAGCACAAATTCAAAGAGCAACTGGTAGAAGGGTTGCATTGCCGTCTTCTTAACTTGTGTAGCCCTTGCCAGTCTTGGTTTCCCTGCAAATTTTTTGGTCACCTCCAAAGCAGACACACCATCTCCTCTAGCCGGCCACGAAAGGAGATTGGGTGTGGGTGCACTTCCGCAAAGAAAGGTTTCCAAACCTTAGGAAAGGGAAGTTGGCACCCCGAGGAGATGGACCGTTCCAAGTGCTTTCCAAGATCAACAGCAACGCTTTAGTGATCGATCTACCCGGTAAGTATGATGTCTTAAATACTTTTAATGTGGCTGAATTGACCACTTTTGATGTAGGGGATGGTGATGGCGGAGAGGAGGAGGCCATGATTTCGAGGACGAAATCTTCCCAAGAAGGGGAGGATAATGCGGGGCACACTACCTCAAGGCCTTTCACTAGAAGTCAAGCCAAAATAATTCAAGACATTCATCTCCATTTGACTTGGAAGGACATGGAAGAACACTCCGGAAGAGACTTGAAGATCATGCATTGGAGTACCATGGAAGGAGGACAACCTAGGCTACATAGAGGAGAATCCGAGACCCATTTTGAGGCTCCTCAAGAAGCCCCAGGATGAGGCGGACCGCCCACAAAAAGGGGTTGACCGCCTAGTTGAAGATGGGTGGAAAATTGGCTAAGTATAGAATTGCCAACTCTCTGAAGTTTGAGTAGGCGGACTGCTCCTGTGTCATGGGCGGACTGCCCACTCTCCTGTGGTAATCTTACACCTTATGCAGAGGCGGGGCGCCTCCTTTAAGGGGCGGACCGCCCACCCCTGGTTTTTCTAGACGGGAAATCCCACGTATTTGTTATGTATTTCCTATTCTAGCCCTACGTGGCTTCTATCCTTTTAGAAAACTTTGGGGTCTTTTAGACTTTATGTTATGTGTGTAAGGCACCTATAAAAGGGCCATTAGTCTTCCATTTGAACTTAGATTACTTTGATGAATGGTGAATACTTTTGAAGAGTTGTATCTCTTGAGTTAATGAAAGAAACCTTTGTTTGGGACTTGAATCTTCTAGTGGACCTAGTTGACCTTCAACCCCACCCCGATCATTCTATTTGCGAGTCCCAAGTGTGACTCGAGGGTAGTTGCATAGCGTTAGGCAACTCTTGATCCGAATCGATGGTTTCACGGAACAAGTTCTCCGTGGATATCTCGTAGGGAGTTCAAGACGAGTCTCGCTCCTATCATTTTTCGTGCCTTTATTTTAATCCGTATCAGATGTGCAGGGGAAGTTAGACTGGATAATTGATAATGTGGTCAATACCCTGACCTACTTCCTTGCTCCCCGTTGATGTTATCGTTTATTCAGATACAATTTTAGTACTTTATCTTTTGGTCTGTAATATCTAATACTTTTAGCCAGAATTGCTCCCTTTTTGTTGATGCCAAAGGGGGAGAAAAACTATGATATATTTTCTGCAAGGAAACAGGGGGAGAAATAGTGACTAAGTTGTTCTTAATCAATGTTAATGCTTAAGCTATATCTGTGATAAAGTATTGTGCAGGATAACTCTTTTGTGCAGGGAAACAGGGGAGCAACTATGACTAAGTCGCTTTTTGTTAAGCTATATCTGTGATATAGTATTGTGCAGGATAGCTAAGGGAGTTAACTGTGGTAACATCTCAGGAGTCATAAACTCGTTCCTACAAGTATTGTGCAGGGAAACATGGGGAGTCAACTCAGAAAATGAGTAACTCCAAATTAAACTTCTCTGAACAAGTACCATGCAGGGAATCAGGGGGAGTCGACTATAACTATAATTAAACTTTTCTCTCTCTCTCTTTCTTTCTTTTTGTCATCATAAAAAAGGGGGACTCATTTTGATTATGACAAAAACTACACTAAGTGATGCTTATGTGGCAGGTAAGCAAAGGACTAAGAAAGAGATCTTGAAGACACGGGAAAGATCAAGTCTCCAGATTTAGTAGAATGCTACATACCAATCAAGGAGGCTGAGTAAGGAAAGAAGCTGACTGAAGATCAATCAAGGAGGCTAACAAAGGAAAGGATACAAACTGAAGATATGAAAATTAGGGTTCGCCTAAACAAGCGGGATACTACCTCAATGTGAACATACGCATCTAGATCAGCCTTATTCTCAAAGGATTCCCTAAGGATCCTTGAGGATAAAATCTCTTGGGTCACTGTATCTCGGTTGTAAAAAGATCTTCACGCTCTCAATTATGGAAAAGATCTTCAATCAAATATCTCATCAAGACAAATTCCTCAATCAAATCAATAATCAAGGAAGCAACAAGGAAGCAACTCGAACTCAACTATAAAAGGAATGCGTAGACTCGAGTTTTACTCATGCTTTCTATTCACTGCCTACACATTCTCTAGCTTTTACTTACAATCATCACTGTATTCTTGAGAGATTACGAGTGTTCGAAAAGAAAAGAAAGAGAAGATCAAAGTAGAGGTAAATAGTGGTGTCAAGTTGAAGTTTGTCTGATAAACTATAAATCTGACCTGGTCATTTGTTGGTGATCGCAACATTAAAACCAACAAGAGAACGTTAGTGGTGAACGATAAACCACATGCTGTAACCTTTAACAAAGAGCTAGAAGAGATACCCTCCCTTGTGGCCCAAGGGGACTGGATTAGGAACCACATTGATTCTGAACCAGTTTAAAAATTTATTGTGTCAAGCTTTACTTTCTATATTTACTTTATTGCTCGATTCATATTATCACATTCCATAGTTAACTGGTAAGAGGACTAAGTCGACTGATAACAATTAAAAATTTACAATTTACCCCCCTCTTGTACTTTCACTTAATACTCTTAGACAAATTATTTCCAATTGTAATCGTAACCAAAATGTTATCCTTATCAAAGTTATTTTTTACTAATTCTAACGTTTTTCATACTTAGCTCAAACTCATGTCAAAATCATTGATGCGGAAGTTTTGGTACTTTAGCCCATGGAAGACATCATTAAGTTCCCATAACCTCTTAATTAGTTATAGTTCCTTCTTGGTTTGAGAAGGTGTTTTCCATTCGTAATATTATTTATCTAATTCAAAATGCCTACAGATGATTATACATTAAAAAATTCGGAGAATGGGGACCAACTTAAATCACATTGTTCCTTTTCATTCATTGCACCTTTGCTGGAAATTTGATAACAATGCATATCAAGATCCGGAAAGGGCTAACCAAACGGGACAAAGGGGACATTCGTAATTGGAAAGAGAGGAAAAAGGAAGAGAAAAGAATAATTGTTTGTATTTTAGAGAAGAAAAAAATTAAGAAAAAGTTGGTAACCTGAGGTTAATGTTACCTGTGGCGTTAAACAATTATACACCAACAGTGTATAGAGCTTAAACTATATTAAAAATAAATTTTCAAATATTCTTACTTATTTTACTAATATTTAATCTTTAATTATTCCAATGATTAGACCAAATCAATATTGTTCCTATATTAGTTAAAAAAAGAATTCCTAGAACAAATTACTTTCTCTTTTTGGATACATTGTAATTTTTAACCATGGTATACAGTAGACGACGGCATTAGTGCTTCTGTTCTAAGAACACGCACATGTACATACATAAATCCTTTACTTCTTATGGTGGTAGAGATTCTCGCTTTTCTAACCTCTTAATGTTAATTTCACAATTTTACTTTTTTCCTCGAGTAATTACTTCCTTTACTACATTGTATCATTCACTTGTGTATAGCTTCATGCTTATTGAAGTTCACATCCATCAACATTATATTGCACAACTTCATGGCCGTCGGCATTTGCTGCATGTAGGCTATAAAGGATAGACTAATGCATACTTTAACCACTAAAAACAAATGCACAAAATAATATTCTCTGAAGTAAGAATATGAACAATGTGAGAAGGAACTTGTCAAAAGAAAAGTTTAAAATTAAAAGAAAGAATACAAACACGCACAATGCAGTAATGCATTTTGCAGACCTCATTGAAAGATTATTGTAATTAATACTTCTACTTATTTACTTCAAAAATCATGGATACAAAGATGTTATACTTCAATATTGTTGAAGTTTCTGAAATGAGAAGGTTTAGAGTTAGCTAATAATCAGATTTTACCTCAATGTACTTTGGAACAAAGGATATAATAAAGTTAGCTCAACAAAAATATATAGAAGTGGATTTAGAAAGATGTCAAGTAGCTTTGTTTTTCTTTTTTTTTTAGCAAAATACCACTAAACTTATAGCTTAGCGGCTAAATTTATTAATAATAAACAAACAAAAACAATAAATTCAGTCTTTACATTATGAATGAATTATAAACTTGCTAAGACTAAATAATGCCTAAGTAGTGGTACTGTTGGAAATTGGATTCGGGGCACCCATATGGGTCAACCCGGATCCATGTCCGAATAAATAAATTATATATATTTTGTTATATATATAATAATAAATAATAAGGAAAAAGGGAAAAGACAAAACCATTGGATATTATTGAAAAATTGTGTCTATTTGGAAAAGATAAAAGAAGTCCTAATAGTAGGAACTTCTTATCTGAAAATTAACGCTTCCTTTTGAGATGCAGAAAAAGAACCTCTCTCCCTCCCTTCTTATAGAAACTCTCTTAAAAGAACTTCATCTTGAAGATTCCCGAGAAGAACAGAAGTGCTCTTCTACAAATTGGAATAACTTCTGTAACAGGTACGTCATAGACTGTGAACCTTTGATGTAGTTCGTATTTTATTGATATGTGATTACATCCCTGACTAGTGAAACAAATACGGTAGACCCTGGGCAAACTGTTGAAACGACCTCGGTCAGTCGTTTCGGAAGTTAGGACTCCAATTGGTGTGCCGATAATTTTAAAATAATCATAAGGACCATTGAGACTTTTCTGTAAAATTTGAGTTAAATCAGACCTCGTTTGGTAGGCATCGGAAGAAGGGTTCAGTTTTTATTGTCGATAAATATTAAAAAGAGATTTTTGAGCTCGGTTTTGGCGAATGATCTCCGATTCGAAATCCGAAAGCGCCGTTAGGTTCGTATGATTATTTGTGACTTTTGTGAACTATCGAAAGTGGATTTCGAGGTTGTTCAGCTAGTTTCCGCTAAAATGCCGAAAGTTAAATAATTTGACTTTTTTTCCAATTAATTTGCATATTGAGTTTCGGGAGTTCGATTTGATATCCGCCTTAGCAAGTGTGTTACATATATTTTGTATTTAACTTGTATACAAAAGTTGGAATTATTTCAAATATTATAGGGTACCGTTTTAATTTTCATCACGAAAAAGAAAAAAAATAAATGAATGAAAAAGGAAAAGAAAGAAAAAGCAAAAAAAAAAAAAAAAAGTTAAGGGCGGTGGGTACATATCATTAGCTTTAAGGTTCAGCAAAAAAAGGACAAACACGGGTAATAGAAACAGATTATAGAACGAGGCAGCGAAAATTAAAGGAAAAAAATGCCAGAAAAATGAGAAAAAAAGCCGGAGAAAAGTAGGATTTTTACCCCGAGACATCCAGGTAATGATCTTAATATATTATTTGAGTCTATTACGTGTATTTGAATATATTTTAACGGTAAAAATTGGAATATTAGACATCGTTTTAATAAGTTCAATTAATAGTTTAAATGGTCAATTGGACCCCGATAATGAAATTGATTATATATTCGTACTCAGTGAGTTATGGGCAACATATAAATGTAATTTATTTAGGGTTTGGTTATGTGACCTTAAACCCTATACATAGGCCTGGCCTGCGTATTGCGTATGCGAATAAGGTATCAGGTTCCTAACCGGATTGCCCTAAGATGTGAGGAATGAAGCCTTTAGCCTAATTTGATATATTTTTCTGCTTATTGAATAGAGTGGGATCGTTTGGCAATGAAACCAAAGGATAAAGCGGTTGTTGATTAGAAGTGCTAACTTTTGGAAGAGGTAAGTGTTTGTATCCATTTCTTTGGAGGCACCTGACCTCGTGGATTTTCTACCACGTGTTCCTTACGTGTGTAGCTGCCGATAGGCATACTCATTACGCCTTAGCTTTGGATTTACGTTGTATATTATATGTTATGTCCTGTTGTTGGTATTGCATTGAGGATCTGAGTATTGTACTCTGGCTGTGAGCTGGCATCTACTTCCCGGCTATCGATGAGAGTTCCGCGCCGGTGAAGGGTTATTATTGCATCAGATCACATTCATATGCATTATATGTCATTCATATGCATTACATTGCATATCATATTGGGTGCAGGAGTATTCCGCCCTCGGAGCAGGAGGATTCCGCTCCATTGCATTATATTGGTGGTAGGAGGATTCCGCCCTCGGAGCAGGAGGATTCCGCTCCATTGCATCATATTGAGGGTAGGAGGATTCCGCCCTCGGAGCAGGAGGATTCCGCTCCATTGCATCATATTGGGGGTAGGAGGATTCCGCTCTCGGAGCAGGAGGATTCCGCTCCATTGCATCATATTGGGGGTAGGAGGTTTCCGCCCTCGGAGCAGGAGGATTCCGCTCTATTGATTTGGCACATGTGACCCTTTGCATCATATTTCATTTCATTTCATTTCATCTCACTTCATTTCATTTCATCTCACTTCATTTCATTTCATCTCAATTCATACCAGTGTGTAGACTTGCGGTACATGACTACTGTTCTGCTTATATATGCATTGCTTATTTGTTGATATATTTCTGGCACGCATCCTTGGTTGAGTTTATAAGTTTCTTACGTGTTTCCGGTTGTTATCTGGCTCTGCCCTTTTTATAATTTAAATAAAACGAATTTGGTCTATCTGTTTCTTTTCTCCCTGGCTAGTTATCCTATTCTTTAAGGTGGCTAGTCTGCCCCACTTATTGAGTCCTTTTGACTCACCCTTGTTTGTTGTTTGTTTCTTGTCTATCTATTTCGTTTCGGCAGGTTCGCTCCAGGATTGAGTTTGCCACGTTGTGAAGGAGCGAAGACGACTTCAGCTGTCAGGGTGAGCCAGCTTTTATTCCGGATGGCCACCAGTTTATTGGTTATTATTTCAGTTGCATTTTGCTCCCTTCAGGAGGTATCTGTCTTCTTTGTACTCTTAGATGTCTAGTCTGGATAACCCTAAACCTAGCAAGTTGGGTAGTCAGCTGTAATTTCTTTTGTACAGCTTAGAGGTATCAGTATGTCTGTATTTTTTTTAAGGTCCTGTCCTTATTTATGAATTATTATATTTACTTTCCTAATTTAATGGGTAAGGGTTCGCCCGACGGGTCTAGGAGAGGATGTCGGGTGCCCGCACGGCCTAATCGGATTCCGGGTCGTGTCAGTTGGTATCAGAGCCCGATTTAGAGTCTATCCAGACTAAGACAGTGTCTAGTAGAGTCTCGCTGATGGGTACGTAGACGTCCGTACTTATCTACAAGAGGCTATGATGGCATTTAGGAAGTTTCACTTCCTTCATTTCTGATCGTGCGTCGGTCTAGGATTCAAAAGTATTTTCGTTAATTCATTAATTCCTTCGTGGTAATTGTGAACCCTCGTGTGACGAATCAGCAAACGGTATAAGTTCAAGACGAAGCAGTCTAGCCTGGGGTTGGCACTGACGAAACCCCGAGAGTTTTGATCGTGCTGACTATCTAGTTACGGAGGTCCCAGTAGTACGAGCTCGCGATGGGCAAGGGAGCAGGACCTTGTGGTTTCCTTGGCTCTCTACGATATTTTTACGAGAATCTTAGCGACGCAGATACCGCGAGAACCTATTATTCCCTAGGCAGCTTATCAGGTTGCCGCAGATGCAGACGTTCGGTCTCAGGGAGCTCCTATTCCAGTTCTTAATATTGTCGCAGTAAAGTATGTTCCGGAGGCAGCATGTGTTGTGCCTCCAGTTATTCTGGCTGGTTAGGTAACTGAGGTAATTATTGGGTCCGAGTGCTCAAAGAGGTTGCATTATTTTACCCAATTGAACCTTCCGATATTCTTAAGCCATGCATCAGATAATGCCTGCATAAATTTTTAAAATACAATGATGTCAGCATATCCTTCAGGCTATTGATTATATCGAGCGGTATGATATTGATTATTCTGTTTTCCAGTTTCAAGGCCCAGCCCTAGATTGGTGGACCGCTCTCTTATTAGCTAACTTGGTTCGGTTTTTCTTCTAGATTCGTGGAAAAGTTCCTTTCGAGTAGTGAGCGAGATGAAGAGTGTTGCCAGTTTGAGTGGATTAGACAAGGTAGCCTGTCGGTTAGCCTGTTGCTTTCAGAATATGAGATTGAATTCTATAGAATGGCTGAATATGCATTAAAACTAGTCCATGAACCTTTCGAGAATGTTCAAAGATTTATTTGTGACCTTTCTCCTTCCTTGAGGTCCCAGATGGCTCGAGAAATTGAGGATGGGAATTCATTTGATGTCGTTGTTGATATTGCTCAGAGGTACTATGCATACCATAAGTTAGAGCGGGAAGAGTTAGAACGGGAGAGGAAGAGATCCTACGACCCTGGTGGGCACTATGGTACCTCATTTGGTGGTAAGAATTCTGACTATCGTGGGAGGTCACCTGCCAGGTTATCTCAGCTTGTAGAGCGTGATTCTCAAAGTGCGCTAGTGGATCATCAAGATAGACTCAATTTTCTCTTTGTACCTATCAATAATTTGTCCAGATTCCATTTTCAGCAAAAAGGTGTTATCATTGTCGTGAGTCTGGTTATCCTTTGAGGAGTTTTTCATTACTTTGACAAGTAGGCAGTCGTCTTTTCTCTCATCATCAGGCATCTGCACAGTCGCAGGGGATTTCATTTAGATCTCAATCAGCAAAAGAAATTCCAACATCCAGTAGAGGTTGAGAGTATGGTGGTAGTGGTTCTTCAGAAAGTGATTGTCAGGGTAGTGGCTCAGCTCAGCTGCAGAGGCAGTTCTATGAATTTCTTGTTTGGCGGGATGCTGAGGTATCCGATATAGTAGACCCTGAGATTTATTCTTCTCTTAAATGTGAGTAAGATTTGATTCTTCCAGTCGATCTAGAAATGGGGTGTCCTATCATATTTCCATGGTTTCTTTTGATGTCGTTTATATTAAGAATTGGTTGCGGTAGAGGAGTGAGCATCTGATATGATTTATTCCTGGCATTTATGATGGCCCTACTAGTTGATCTGGTTTAAATGTGAGAAATTTGGGAGAGAGTGTCGTGATGGTCTGCTTGGAATCTTTTTGTGCCACCTTCTATTATTATGTCAAATCAATTTACCTCTCTCGTCGGAATCCAATGTTGGTAGGATAATGGGATCCTAGTTCATCACCATCAGAGAGTGTCATTGTTTCTTCCTGTGTAAAGTGGTTAGTAAGTAATATTCGATCTACGTATCTCCTCTTGGTTCAAAACGCTAGTAAAATTATGTTATCCTATTAGCTTGTCTGGGTTGTAAAAGGGTTTCTGGTAAATTGCCAGAGTTTCCTTCTTACTGGAAGGTTAAATTGATATGGGTGTTGCTCCATAGAGCTCATTTAATGTCTATTTCTTCAATTGCGATTCTTTGGTTAGCCTGACTCGTAAGTAGTCTAGCTTTAGTAGCCAAGCAAATAAGAAGATGAGCTTCCTGAAGCTCTAATTATTTCTATCCTCGGTCCATTTCTATTTCTTCTCCGTCCGGCACTAGTGAGCTAAGGCGGTTGGTAGCCGCTTGTGATATTTCCTGTGATGAGCTAGAGTGCGTGTCAAGGTAGCTGGAAAAGCACATTGTTGTATTTTAAAGTTACAAAGGGTAATGAAAGGTGTCATTTGAACCCCTGAATCGAGCTATCGAGCGGTGATGCTTATGGAAAAGGTATGGAGTTGTGAACTCGAGAGTTGCAGCTGTTTGGCAACTCGAAAGGGTAGTTTGGTAGCTTAGGTCTGCCTACATTCAGTTTTTAGCTAAATCTTCTTTAGTCCAGCAGACTGTGCGGGGATGATTATTCCTATTCAAATAGCTGCATGAGTTTGTGCTTTAAGTGGAGGAGTCTTCCTTCAAATACCGAATAGGAACACTAAATCTCTAAGGCGTTGATACCACTTTTGTCACGACCCAACCTAGGGCCACGACAGAAACCTACAATGAGTGTCGATCATTGCTAAGCCCACTAATAATCTATTAATGATAGAGATAAGCTGGCAATCTGATCATATATACGTACCTATCTTCTGAAAGCATAAAGTCTAGAAAGATGACACGACTTTAACTTGCTGGCAATTAGAACACTGAGCCACAAATTCTGCTATGTCACACTTCCTTCCGTCCCACTAATAAATCTGCTTAAGATCATGGTACATCTTAGTCGAACCTGGATGAACAGTGTATTTGGAATAATGTGCCTCTATCATAATCTGTCCACGTAAATCAGCAACATCAGGGACACAAAGTCTTTCTTCATACATGAGAACGCCGTCAGTAGTAACCCTGTATGGTGACTCCGATTTTCTTCTGGCTATCTGTCTGTATTCAACCAGAACTGGATCCTAATACTGACGCTGTTTTACTTCATGAAAATTTAGAGTTAAAGGTCTAGTGCAGCTTATCGTCCATCCATCATTGGCATATCTCCTTCACACCTCAACTCTTTGAGAAGTTAGTTTAGCATTATAAGTGCACATGCAATCAACTTTATTGCTGGTATTCTGCCTCAGCTCATGGTCCAACTACTTGTCTCTTTTATTTTCACTTTTTCAAGTCATAATATTTCCAATTCAAAGACAATACCCTGAAGTAGATGTTTATTCGGAAGATCATTCCTGGTCTGTATTATACTATCCAGTAGTATCTGCATGATCGTTATCCTTATATGATAGACCTTGTTCAGATGAACCTTTGACATACATTAGGATATGAGTAACTACATTCCCACTAGGAGCTTGCGGAACAACACTAACATCAACTGAGATGTTGCATAGTGCGTTCGTAAAAATAATATAGCTTGTATCAAATCTTCTATAGTGTGTTGTGACAAGGTACTTCAAAAGCTCCCCCTATTGCATCAAGCGTGAGCTAATTCTTAGTTCCATCAACCTGTTCTATATAGAAGGGTATATCGAAGAGGTGATTATCGGCTGAATCATGTTAATCCATTCAAAGTTTCGTGTATCTTTGTTTCGAAAATCTAGAACTCTCTTCTCGTGATCGAGGAAGGATTGGCTTAGTCAGAATAAGCTGTACAATGGTATTATCATATTATTCAGATATATTTTATTCCAAAAGTACGATGTGTGTAATATAATTCTGATCCTGTAATCAGGAGGTAAGGACCAAGGAGTAGCTTATGAAGGTCGTGCAAGTTCTCTTGTTATCTGTGCGAATTTTTTTCTTTAGACTTAGGCTCGTTCGAGGACGAACGAGAGTTTAAGTTGAAGAGAATGAAACGACCTCGGTCAGTCGTTTTGGAAGTTAGGACTCCAATTGGTATGCCGATAATTTTAAAATAATCATAAGGACCATTGAGACTTTTCTATAAAATTTGAGCTAAATCAGACCTCGTTTGGTAGACATCGGAAGAAGGTTTCAGTTTTTATTGTCGATAAATATTAAAAAGAGATTTTCGAGCTCGGTTTTGGCGAATGAGCTCCGATTCGAAATCAGAAAGCGCCGTTAGGTTCGTATGATTATTTGTGACTTTTGTGAACTTTCAAAAGTGAATTTCGAGGTTGTTCGGCTAGTTTTCGCTAAAATACCGAAAGTTAAATAATTTGACTTTTTTTCCAATTAATTTGCATATTGAGTTTCGGGAGTCCGATTTGACATCCGCTTTAGCAAGTGTATTACATATATTTGTATAACTGGTATGCAAAAGTTGGAATTATTTCAAATATTGTAGGGTACCGTTTTAATTTTCGTCGCGAAAAGAAAAAAAATAAATGAATGATAAAGGAAAAGAAAGAAAAAGCAAAAAAAAAGTTAAGGGTGGTGGGTATTATGCTAATGATATATACATATCCTTAGCTTTAAGGTTCAGCAAAAAAAAGACAAAAATGGGAAACAGAAACAGATTATAGAACGAGACAGCGAAAATTATAGGAAAAAAATGCCAGAAAAATGAGAAAAAAAGCCAGGGAAAAGTAGAATTTTTACCCCGAGACATCCAAGTAATGATCTTAATATATTATTTGAGTCTATTACGTGTATTTGAATATATTTTAACGGTAAAAATTGGGATATTAGACATCGTTTTAATAAGTTCAATTAATAGTTTAAAGGGTCAATTGGACCCCAATAATAAAATTGATTATATATTCGTACTCAGTGAGTTATGGGCAACATATAAATGTAAGTTATTTAGGGTTCTGTTATGTGACCTTAAACCCTATACATAGGCCTGGCCTTTGTATTGCGTATGCGATTAGGGTATCAGGTTCCTAACCGGATTGCCCTAAGATGTGAGGAATGAAGCCTTTAGCCTAATTTGATATATTTTTCTGCTTATTGAATAGAGTGGGATCATTTGGCAATGAAACCAAAGGATAAAACGGTTGTTGATTAGCAAGTGCTAACTTTTGGAAGAGGTAAGTGTTTGTATCCATTTCTTTGGAGGCACCTGACCTCGTGGATTTTCTACCACGTATTCCTTACGTGTGAAGCTGCCGATAGGCATACTCATTACGCCTTAGCTTTGGATTTACGCTGTATATTATATGTTATGTCCTGTTGTTGGTATTGCATTGAGGATCTGAGCATTGTACTCTGGCTGTGAGTTGGCATCTACTTCCCGGCTGTCGATGAGAGTCCCGCGTCGGTGAAGGGTTATTATTGCATCAGATTGCATTCATATGCATTATATGTCATTCATATGCATTACATTGCATATCATATTGAATGCAGGAGTATTCGTCCCCAAGAGCAGGAGGATTCCGCTCCATTGCATCATATTGGGGGTAGGAGGATTCCGCCCTCGGAGCAGGAGGATTCCGCTCCATTGCATCATATTGAGGGTAGGAGGATTCCGCCCTCGGAGCAGGAGGATTCCGCTCCATTGCATCATATTTGGGGTAGGAGGATTCCGCCCTCGGAGCAGGAGATTTCCGCTCCATTGCATCATATTGGGATAGGAGGATTCCGCCCTCGGAGCAGGAGGATTCCGCTCCATTGCATCATATTGCGGGTAGGAGAATTCCGCCCTCGGAACAGGAGGATTCCGCTCCATTCATTTGGCACATGTGACCCTTTGCATCATATTTCATTTCATTTCATTTCATCTCACTTCATTTCATGTCATCTCAATTCATACCATTGTATAGACTTGCGGTACATGACTACTGTTCTGCTTATATGTGCATTGCTTATTTGTTGATATGTTTCTTGCACGCATCCTTGGTTGAGTTTATAAGTTTCTTACGTGTTTCCGGTTGTTATCTGGCTCTGCCCTTTTTATAATTTAAATAAAACGAATTTGGTCTATCTGTTTCTTTTCTCCCTGGCTAGTTATCCTATTCTTTAAGGTGTCTAGTCTGCCCCACTTATTGAGTCCTTTTGACTCACGCTTGTTTGTTGTTTGTTTCTTGTCTATCTATTTCATTTCGGCAGGTTCGCTCCAGGATTGAGTTTGCCACGTTGTGAAGGAGCGAAGACGACTTCAGCTATCAGGGTGAGCCAGCTTTTATTCCGGATGGCCACCAGTTTATTGGTTATTATTTCAGTTGCATTTTGCTCCCTTCAGGAGGTATCTGTCTTCTTTGTACTCTTAGATGTCTAGTCTGGATAACCTTAAACCTAGTATATTGGGTAGTCAGCTGTAATTTCTTTTGTACAGCTTAGAGGTATCAGTATGTCTGTATTTTTTTAAAGGTCCTGTCCTTATTTATGAATTATTATATTTACTTTCCTAATTTAATGGGTAAGGGTTCGCCCGGTGGGTCTAGGGGAGGATGTCGGGTGCCCGCACGGCCTAATCGGATTTTGGGTCGTGTCAGTTGGTATCAGAGCCCGATTTAGAGTCTATCCAGACTAAGACAGTGTCTAGTAGAGTCTCGATGATGGGTATGTAGACGTCCGTACTTATCTACGAGAGGCTATGATGGCATTTAGGAAGTTTCAGTTCCTTCATTTATGATCGTGCGTCGGTCTAGGATTCAAAGTATTTTCATTAATTCGTTAATTCCTTCGTGGTAATTGTGAACCCTCGTGTGACGAATCAGCAAATGGTATGAGTTCAAGACGAAGCAGTCTAGCATGGGGTTAGCACTGATAAAGCCCCGAGAGTTTTGATTGTGCTGACTATCTAGTTACAGAGGTCCCAGTAGTACGAGCTCGCGATGGGCAAGGGAGCAGGACCTTGTGGTTCCCTTGGCTCTCTACGATATTTTTACGAGAATCTTAGCGACGCAGATACCGCGAGAACCTATTATTCCCTAGGCAGCTTATCAGGTTGCCGCAGATGCAGACGTTCGGTCTCAGGGAGCTCCTATTCCAGTTCGTAATATTGCCGCAGTAAAGTATATTCCGGAGGCAGCATGTGTTGTGCCTCCAGTTATTCTGGCTGGTTAGGTAACTGAGGTAATTATTGGGTCCGAGTGCTCAAAGAGGTTGCATTATTTTACCCAATTGAACCTTTCGATATTCTTAAGCCATGCATCAGATAATCCCTGCATAAATTTTTAAAATACAATGATGTCAGCATATCCTTCAGGCTATTGATTATATCGAGCGGTATGGTGTTGATTATTCTGTTTTCCAGTTTCAAGGTCCAGCCCTAGATTGGTGGACCGCTCTCTTATTAGCTAAGTTGGTTCGATGTTTCTTCTAGATTCGTGGAAAAGTTCCTTTCGAGTAGCGAGCGAGATGAAGAGTGTTGCCAGTTTGAGTGGATTAGACAAGGTAGCCTGTCGGTTAGCCTGTTGCTTTCAGAATATGAGATTGAATTCTATAGAATGGCTGAATATGCATTAAAACTAGTCCATGAACCTTCCGAGAATGTTCAAAGATTTATTTGTGACCTTTCTCCTTCCTTGAGGTCCCAGATGGCTCGAGAAATTGAGGATGGGAATTCATTTGATGTAGTTGTTGATATTGCTCAGAGGTATTATGCATACCATAAGTTAGAGCGGGAAGAGTTAGAACGGGAGAGCAAGAGATCCTACGGCCCTGGTGGGCACTATGGTACCTCATTTGGTGGTAAGAATTCTGACTATCGTGGGAGGTCACCTGCCAGGTTATCTCAGCTTGTAGAACGTGATTCTCAAAGTGCGCTAGTAGATCATCAAGATAGACTTAATTTCTCTTTATAGCTACAAATAATTTGTCCAGATTGTATTTTCAGCAAAAAGGTGTTATCATTGTCGTGAGTCTGGTTATCCTTTGAGGAGTTTTACATTACTTCGACAAGTAGGCAGTCGTCTTTTCTCTCGTCATCAGGCATCTGCACAGTCGCAGGGGATTTCATTTAGATCTCAATCAGCAAAAGAAATTCCAACATCCAGTAGAGGTTGAGGGTATGGTGGTAGTGGTTCTTCAGAAAGTGATTGTCAGGGTAGTGGATCAGCTCAGCTGCAGAGGCAGTTCTATGAATTTCTTGTTTGGCGGGATGCTGAGGTATCCGATATAGTAGACCCTGAGATTTATTCTTCTCTTAAATGTGAGTAAGATTTGATTCTTCCAGTCGATCTAGAAATGGGGTGTCCTATCATGTTTCCATGGTTTCTTTTGATGTCGTTTATATTAAGAATTGGTTGCGGTAGAGGGGTGAGCATCTGATATGATTTATTCCTGCCATTTATGATGGCCCTACTAGTTGATCTGGTTTAAATGTGAGAAATTTGGGAGAGAGTGTCGTGATGGTCTGCTTGGAATCTTTTTGTGCCACCTTCTATTATTATGTCAAATAAGTTTACCTCTCTCGTCGGAATCCAATGTTGGTAGGATAATAGGATCCTAGTTCATCACCATCAGAGAGTGTCATTGTTTCTTCCTGTGTAAAGTGGTTAGTAAGTAATATTCGATCTACGTATCTCCTCTTGGTTCAAAACGCAAGTAAATTTATGTTATCCTATGAGCTTGTCTGGGTTATAAAAGGGTTTCTGGTAAATTGCCAGAGCTTCCTTCTTACTGGAAGGTTAAATTGATATGGGTGTTGCTCCATAGAGCTCATTTAATGTCAATTTCTTCAATTGTGATTCTTTGGTTAGCCTGACTCGTAAGTAGTCTAGCTTTAGTAGCCAAGCAAATAAGAAGATGAGCTTCCTGAAGCTCTAATTATTTCTATCCTCGGTCCATTTCTATTTCTTCTTCGTCCGGCACTAGTGAGCTAAGGCGGTTGGTAGCCGCTTGTGATATTCCCTGTGTTGAGCTAGAGTGCGTGTCAAGGTAGCCGGATAAGCACATTGTTGTATTTTAAAGTTACAAAGGGTAATGAAAGGTGTATTTGAACCCCTGAATCGAGCTATCGAGCGGTGATGCTTATGGAAAAGGTATGGAGTTGTGAACTCGAGAGTTGCAGCTGTTTGGCAACTCGAAAGGGTAGTATGGTAGATTAGATCTGCCTACATTCAGTTTTTAGCTAAATCTTCTTTAGTCCAGCAGACTGTGCGGGGATGATTATTCCTATTCAAATAGCTGCATGAGTTTGTGCTTTAAGTGGAGGAGTCTTCCTCCAAATACTGAATAGGAACACTAAATCTCTAAGGCGTTGATACCACTTTTATCACGACCCAACCTAGGGCCACGACAGAAACCTACAATGAGTGTCGATCATTGCTAAACCCACTAATAATCTATTAATGATAGAGATAAGCTAGCAATCTGATCATATATACGTACCTATCTTCTGAAAGCATAAAGTCTGGAAAGATGACACAGCTTTAACTTGCTGGCAATTAGAAGACTGAGCCACAAATTCTACTATGTCACACTTCATTCTGTCCCACTAATAAATCTGCTTAAGATCATGGTACATCTTAGTCGAACCTGGATGAACAGTGTATTTGGAATAATGTGCCTCTATCATAATCTGTCCACGTAAATCTGCAACATCAGGGACACAAAATCTTTCATTATACATGAGAACACTGTCAGTAGTAACCCTGTATGGTGACTCCGATTTTCTTCTGGCTATCTGTCATTATTCAACCAGAACTGGATCCTCATACTGACGTTGTTTTACTTCATGAAAATTTAGAGTTAAAGGTCTAGTGCAGCTTATCGTCCATCCATCATTGGCATATCTCCTTCGCACCTCAACTCTTTGAGAAGTTACTTTAGCATTATAAGTGCACATGCAATCAACTTTATTGCTGGTATTCTGCCTCAGCTCATGGTCCAACTACTTGTCTCTTTTATTTTAACTTTTTCAAGTCATAATATTTCCAATTCAAAGACAATACCCTGAAGTAGATGTTTATTCTGAAGATCATTCCTGGTCTGCATTATACTATCCAGTAGTATCTGCATGATCGTTATCCCTATATGATAGACCTTGTTCAGATGAACCTTTGGCATACATTAGGATATGAGTAACGACATTCCCACTAGGAGCTTGCGGAACAACACTAACATCAACTGAGATGTTGCATAGTGCGTTCGTAAAAATAATATAGCTTGCATCAAATCTTCTATAGTGTGTAGTGACAAGGTACTTCAAAAGCTCCACCTATTGCATCAAGCGTGAGCTAATTCTTAGTTCCATCAACCTGTTCTATATAGAAGGGTATATCGAAGAGGCGATTATCGGCTGAATCATGTTAATCTATTCAAAGTTTCGTGTATCTTTGTTTCGAAAATCTAGAACTCTCTTCTCGTGATCGAGGAAGGATCGACTTAGTCAGAATAAGCTGTACAATGGTATTATCATATTATTCAGATATATTTTATTCCAAAAGTACGATGTGCGTAATATAATTCTGATCCTGTAATCAGGAGGTAAGGACCAAGGAGTAGCTTATGAAGGTCGTGCAAGTTCTCTTGTTATCTATGCGAATTTTTTTCTTTAGACTTAGGCTCGTTCGAGGACGAACGAGAGTTTAAGTTGAATAAAATGAAACGACCTCGGTCAGTCGTTTCGGAAGTTAGGACTCCAATTGGTATGCCGATTATTTAAAAATAATCATAAGGACCATTGAGACTTTTCTGTAAAATTTGAGCTAAATCAGACCTCGTTTGGTAGGCATCGGAAGAAGGTTTCAGTTTTTATTGTCGATAAATATTAAAAAGAGATTTTCGAGCTCGCGAATGAGCTCCGATTCAAAATCCGAAAGCACCGTTAGGTTCGTATGATTATTTGTGACTTTTGTGAACTTTCAAAAGTGGATTTCGAGGTTGTTCGACTAGTTTCCGCTAAAATACCGAAAGTTAAATAATTTGACTTTTTTTCCAATTAATTTGCATATTGAGTTTCGGAAGTCCGATTTGATATCCGCCTTAGCAAGTGTGTTACATATATTTTGTATAACTTGTATCCAAAAGTTGGAATTATTTCAAATATTATAGGGTACCGTTTTAATTTTCGTCGCGAAAAGAAAAAAAATAAATGAATGAAAAAGGAAAAGAAAGAAAAAGCAAAAAAAAAAAGTTAAGGGTGGTGGGTATTATGCTAATGATATATACATATCCTTAGCTTTAAGGTTCAGCAAAAAAAAGACAAAAACGGGAAACAGAAATAGATTATAGAACGAGGCAGCGAAAATTATAGGAAAAAAAATGCCAGAAAAATGAGAAAAAAAGCCGGAGAAAAGTAGGATTTTTACCCCGAGACATCCAGATAATGATCTTAATATATTATTTGAGTCTATTACGTGTATTTGAATATATTTTAACGGTAAAAATTGGGATATTAGACATCATTTTAATAAGTTCAATTAATAGTTTAAAGGGTCAATTGGACCCCAATAATGAAATTGATTATATATTCGTACTCAGTGAGTTATGGGCAACATATAAATGTAATTTATTTAGGGTTTGGTTATGTGACCTTAAACCCTGTACATAGGCCTGGCCTGTGTATTGCGTATGCGAATAGGGTATCAGGTTCGTAACCGGATTGCCCTAAGATGTGACGAAAAAAGCCTCTAGCCTAATTTGATATATTTTTCTGCTTATTGAATAGAGTGGGATCGTTTGGCAATGAAACCAAAGGATAAAGCGGTTGTTGATTAGCAAGTGCTAACTTTTGGAAGAGGTAAGTGTTTGTATCCATTTCTTTGGAGGCACCTGACCTCGTGGATTTTCTACCACGTGTTCCTTACGTGTGTAGCTGCCGATAGGCATACTCATTACGCCTTAGGTTTGGATTTACGTTGTATATTATATGTTATGTCCTATTGTTGGTATTGCATAGAGGATCTGAGCATTGTACTCTGGCTGTGAGTTGGCATCTACTTCTCGGCTGTCGATGAGAGTCCCGCGTCGGTGAAGGGTTATTATTGCATCAGATTGCTGTAACGACCTCAAATAGTCGTTTCGGGAATCGGGACCTCGATTTATGTGTCGATAATCCCAAAAGCTCCGTAAGGTCCATTATGACATGCCTAAAATTTTTTAGCTAAAACGAACTTTGCTAGATAGGTATCGGAGAAAGACATCCGTTTCGGATATTCGTTAAGGCTAAAAGAGGTTTCGGAGTTCGATTTGAGCAAATGAGCTCTGATGTGAAATCTGAAAGTTGCGTTAGGTTCGTATCGTCATTTGGGACTTGTAGCATCTTTCGAATTTGGATTCCGGGGTCGTTTGATTAAAATTCCCTATTTTGGCGAAAGTCGAAATTTGACCCTTTTCCGTGGGACCCACTTTTTGAGTTCTAGAGATCCGAATTGAGTTTCGTCTTGACGAGCATGTCACACAAGTCTTGTATGACTTTTGTACAAAATTTGGGGTCATTCCGAGCTTCGTAGCATCCCGTTTGGACCAAAAAACAGTGGCTGACCTGGTGCAAAGCCAAAAAGCTGCTGAATTCTGTTTTTTTACTGTTCAGCCGGAAGGAAATCGACATTTCAGATAAATGCATAAGGAATTGGAAAAATGTTAAAACATTAAAGTCTTAGCTCTTTGAGTTTTGGTTCTAATGCCACCAACCTCGTATCATTTGGATATTTTTATAAAAAGTTATGGGTATTTTACTGAAAGCTATCCAGTGAGGTATAATTTGGACAGCATGTGGTACAACTCTTTAAAGCTGCGGGCTGCTATATATACTAGGGCGGGCATTCATTTTTATTTTCGTGTTTTGAGCTTCTAAAAGTTATTCCAAGGGGAATTTGAAGTACCAAAATCATTCCTAAACATAAGGTAACTATTCTTACCCATTTTAACGCTTTAATCCGAGGATCAAAGTGACGATCCTTGGAAAGAGGGTTTGAACCCTAGATTTGTGATATGGGAAAAATGACCGAGTTCGACTCGGGTATGTACAATAATGGTACTTTGGACTCGTGGGAGTATGGGGAGTCCGGAACATAAATTTTACGGGTTTTTTGGGTACGTCCGACCCGGGGGTATTTTGGTAAATTGCCTCTTAAATTGCGTAAGGGCTTAGAATCCTTTCCTCACATGCTTACGAGTGCGACACTATTTCTTTGGCTCAGAGAGGAGTCTTACGGAGGCACATCGTTTGGGAAAGGAGGTCGTTCCTTAGCCACTTGAGCCGATTTTGAGGTAAGTGAGACTTGACCTCTATTTTGCTTGCGGATAAGAGTTGATCTTGCTAAGCAAGATGTCCAGTACTTAATTGAGTAGCATTGTCTAGCAGATAGTATTATGTACTACTCGTTATATTTATACAAAAAGGAGAAAGCACAAACGTGACTTGTGTATAGTCGATGTTGTGTGCCGGTGTATTATTGATATGCTCTAGGGACAGAGGCCGGTGGTGCGTTATGACCTAGAAGCGAAATTCCATCTAGGGACAGAGGCCGGTGGTGCGTTATGACCTAGATGTGGAGACTTATAGGGACAGAGGCTTGTGGTGTGTTATGACCTATAAGTAAAGTTGTTTATAGGGACAGAGGCCTGTGGTGCGTTATGACCTATAAACAAAGCCGCACAGGGTGTGTGCTTATGCTATGTGCTAGGTATATCATTACCTATGTGGTATGCGAGATATATCATCACCATGCTGTGTGTTAATTATATTATTGCTTATGCCATAGTATCAATATAATATTGTATATGCTGCCTATATTATGTATCTTTATATTATTGACCATGTTATGTATTCGCGTATTATTGCTTGTGTTGTTGTATAATTATATTATCGTATGTAATGTTTATGGGTTACTGTAAAGGTCTGGATTGTACTTCCGTTAGCTTCTTATGCATTATCAAAGACTTGTCCCGAAAGGGTAATTTAGCGGGCCTGTCGATGATCTTACTGGGCTTTGGCTCATAACTTACTGTTTAAATGTGCAGATCCTTCTACTAGTCAGACAGCTGGACTTATCTGATCCGTTCAAGGCTGTGACTATTTTTGCTTGAGGTGAGCCAACCGCATGGTTCGCGGTGGCATACCGTCTGATCCACCTTAGTGTTTAGACGCTTCCTACATCTTATATTATATATATATATATATCGGATGTCAGAATTCGTAGATGCTCTATTGACACTGTATTTCGGGTGGATGTTTACACCTACATTTTATTGAAATATTTCTATCTAAATTATCATTATGAGTCAGTTTAATTATTCGTGGTTCGCCTAAGGATGTAACACTTAGGTGCCATCACGGCCCCGAAAATTGGGTCGTGACAAATTGGTATCAGAGCCCTAGGTTGTAAGTCGAGTCTTGGGAGTCAATGGAGCAGTGTCCGAGTAGAGTCTTGTTTATGGGTATGTTGTCGACCATACTTATAAGCGAGAGGCTGCAAAGGTATTTTAGAAAGAGTTGTTTCCCTTCATTTCATCTCTTCTCGTGCTTTGATGCTTACATAGGTGCTAATCCTTTAATGTGATTATGACAGATGGTGAGAACGCGATCGTCCTCTGCTTTTGGAGCTGGCGACGCACTGACTGAGTCGGTCCGTGGGAGAGCTGTGCGTAGCACACGGACTGGTGCGCGGGCACCTACTCAGCCGAGAGCGGCTACTACCAGAGCTTCTGTGGGCAGACCTCCTGCTGCCAGACAGACTAGTACAGTGCCACCGGTGTCTTCTGAGATATCCGTCGCACATGTCCCATCGACTATGCCTTCTCTTGTGCCGGGCACAACGGTATCTATTCCTGCAGATGTTCTATTGCGGATGATGGGCATGCTTGGATCTCAGGCCTCGCCTATGGGCGATATGCCAGTACCTTCTGCGGTACGCCAGCCAGCTACTCCAGCTATGAGTACGCCGACTCCTGAGGCTACTCCGGTGATTCCTCAGTCTACTCCAGTTATTAGTCCTATTGCTCAGCCTTCCACTTTGGCTCCTCAGTCGGCTATTCAGTTGGGTCATTCTATTCCTGCTCTTTCTATGAGTGACGAGGAGGTAGCTCGGAGGATTGAGTCCTTCATGAAGCTCAAGCCTCCCGAGTTTGATGGTACACCAGCTACTTGTTCTGCTCAGAGATATATTCAGAAGTATGAGAAGATATTTTCGGTGCTAGGTACTAGAGACACCCTTGGGGTGCGATGTGCTTCTTTTCGATTGTCCGGTGATGCCGAGATGTGGTGGGTTTCTGTGATGAGACAAAGGTCCAGTGATCTTCCTCCTTTGTCTTGGGCCGAGTTCGTTGCCATGTTTATGAGTAGATTTGTGCCTCAGAGCCGCCATGATGCCCAGAGGCGCGAGTTTGAGAGGTTGAGGTAGGGAGACATGTCCGTGTCTGCTTATGATACCAGATTCTTAGAGTTATCCCAGTTTGCGCCTGCTATGGTTGGGCTGGAGAGGGACAAGGTCCTTAGATTTGTTGAGGGTCTTCATCCTCGTCTTCAGATAGCTGTTGCCCCTAATATGGGCAGCAAGTCTTATTATGAGGTGGTTGATATTGCGAGGCGTATGGAGGATATTCATGCCAGGGCAGATGCAGAGAGAGCGAGCAAGAGGTCACCATATTCTGGTATTTCTAGTGGTCCTTCGCATGGAGACCAGGGTTCCCGTGGTCATACTCAGCCTAGACTTCCTCAGGCCGCTGCTTTATCATCTCAGGGTACTTCGTCGGGTGTTCAGAGGCCTCAGCCGTCTCAGAGGTGTGGGGATTCATCTCAATCTGTTCCACCTGTTTGTGGGAGATGCCATCAGAGGCACTATGGGAGGTGCAGGCCCGGAGGTGGACGCGGAGGAGGCGGTAGTAAGGCTTGTTACCAGTGTGGGGATCTCAGGCACTTTGTTAGGGATTGCCCCTATGTTACTTCATCTGGACCTACCTCCGCAGGACATCAGAGTTCTGCTGCTATGGTTCGGTCTTTTCCTCAGGCAGCTAGCCCTGTCACTCAGGTTCCTCCTAGGCAGCCGGTTCAGATAGCTCCTGGTCCTGGAGGTTCAGCTCAGGTTTTTGCTATGACACGCCAGGATGCCGAGGCATCCAATGATGTGATCACAGGTACTCTTTCTGTTTGTGGCCGCAGTGCCTTTGCTCTTATAGATCCGGGATCTACTTTCTCTTATGTGTCTCCTGGATTTTCACCTTGCTTGAGCGAGGATCTGGTTTTTATTGATGCTCCATTTATGGTGGCAACGCCTGTCGGAGATCCTATATGTGTAGATAAAGGGTATCGGGAGTGTGCGAATTCTATTTGTGGTGTTGAGTCTCTAGTAGACTTGATGTTGCTAGATATGGTGGAATTTGATGTGATCATGGGCATGGATTGGTTGGCATCCTGTCACGCGACGTTGGATTGCCATGCCAAGTCCGTGACTATAGGTGCCGAAGGTGAGCCTAAGGCTATTTGGAAGGGTTCCAGGTCTTCTCCGAGGAACAAGATCATATCATTCATGAAGGCTCAAAAGATGATAGCTCGCGGGTGCGGAGGGTATATTGCTTCTATTCGAGATGTTCGAGTGGAGGAGGTATCTATTGATCGAGTACCGATAGTATGCGAGTATCCGGAGGTCTTTCCGGATGACTTGCCGGGTTTTCCTCCTATGCGGGAGATTGAATTCTGTATTGATATATTGCCAGGTACTCAGCCTATATCTATTCCTCCATATCGTATGGCTCCTGCTGAGTTGAGGGAATTGAAGGAGCAAATTCAAGATTTGCTTGATAAGGGTTTCATTAGACCCAGTGTGTCTCCTGGGGTGCTCCAGTTCTTTTTGTAAAGAAGAAGGATGGTTCTATGTGCATGTGTATTGATTATCGGCAATTGAACAAAGTGACTATCAAGAACAGGTATCCTTTACCGCGTATAGATGATTTATTTGATTAGCTTCAGGGTGCTACTCATTTTTTCAAGATTGACTTGAGATCGGGGTATCATCAGTTGAGGATTCGGTCTGAAGATATTTCTAAGACTGCTTTCCGTACGAGATATGGGCACTATGAGTTTCTTGTCATGTCATTTGGGCTTACAAATGCTCCGGCCGCCTTTATGGATCTTATGAACCGTGTGTTCAAGCCATATCTTGATTCTTTTGTTATTGTGTTCATTGATGACATCCTTATATATTCAAGGAGCCGAGGGGAGCATGAGCATCACTTGAAGATTATCCTTCAGACCTTGAGAGACCATGAATTGTATGCTAAATTCTCTAAATGTGAGTTCTGGCTGGATACCGTGTCATTCCTGGGTCACGTGGTGACCAAGGACGGTATTAGTGTTGATCCCAAGAAAGTGGAGGCCGTTCAGAATTGGCCTAGGCCTACTTCTCCTACAGAGATTCGGAGTTTCTTAGGCTTGGCAGGTTATTATCGGCGATTCGTGGAGGGATTTTCTTCCATATCAGCACCACTGACTAAATTGACGCAGAAGAATGTTCCTTTTCTATGGTCTGCTGCTTGTGAGTCTAGCTTTCAGAGGCTCAAGACTGTCTTGACTACAGCACCTGTATTGGTCTTTCCTAGTGGATCCGGGGGATTCACAGTCTATTGTGATGCTTCTGGTATTGGCTTAGGTGGTGTTTTGATGCAGAATGGCAAGGTGATAGCTTATGCCTCGAGACAACTGAAAGTGCATGAGAAGAACTACCCTGTCCACGATCTAGAGTTATTGGCGGTGGTATTTGCATTGAAGTTGTGGAGGCATTATTTATATGGTGAGCCTTGTGAGATTTTCACTGATCATAAGAGTCTCCAGTATCTGTTCACCCAGAAGGACTTGAACGGGAGACAGCGCCGATGGTTGGAGTTGCTTAAGGATTATGACATCGCTATTCGGTATCATCCCGGGAAAGCTAATGTTGTGGCTGATGCTCTAAGCAGGAAGTCTATGGGTAGCCTTGCCTATCTTGATGTTGATATGAGACCACTAGCTCGAGAGTTGCAGGCCTTGTCCATTAGTGGAGTGCGATTTGATGATTCTGTGCCAGACCGAGTTTTTGCTTATATAGGGACTCAGTCATCCCTAGCTTCCCAGATCAAGGAAAAGCAATTTGATGATTCATATTTGCGTGATATTCGAGATAGAGTTTTAAGTGGGGGAGTGACCTCATTTATGATCGGAGATGATGGTGTACTGCGGCTCAACGGTCGGTTGTGTGTTCCGAATGTTGGGGAGTTGAGGCAGCTGATATTGGCAGAGGCACACAGTTCTCGGTATTCTATTCATCCTGGTATTACGAAGATGTATCAAGATCTTCGGGAGTTATATTGGTGGAAGGGAATGAAGAGAGATGTTGTTGATCATGTGTCTCGGTGCTTAAATTGTCAGTAGGTAAAGTATGAGCATAGAAGACCAGCTGGGGTGACTCAGTCCATGCCGATTCCGGAATGGAAATGGGAGCATATTACTATGGACTTTGTGGTTGGATTGCCTTTGACCTTGGGCAAGCATGATTCAGTATGGGTAGTAGTGGATCGTCTCACCAAGTCAGCTCATTTCATCCCCGTGAGGAATACTTATTCATCGGAGCGCTTAGCTCGTATCTTTATCGAGCAGATTGTGAGATTGCATGGTGCTCCAATCTCTATTATATCAGATCGCGGTACTCAGTTCACAGCTCAGTTCTGGAGATCATTTCAGAAGGAGCTGGGTACCCGAGTGGATCTTAGCACCGCATTTCATCCTTAGACTTATAGTCAGTCCGAGAGGACCATCCAGATTCTTGAGGATATGCTGAGGGCTTCTGCTATTGACTTTGGAGGCCATTGGGACAATTATTTGCCTTTGGCAGAATTTGCCTATAATAACAGTTATCAGTCTTCTATCCAGATGGCTCCGTTTAAGGCATTATATGGCCGCCGATGTCGTTCTCCAGTTGGTTGGTTTGAACCTGGAGAGGTGAAGGTGTTGGGTCCGGATCTAGTTCAGCAGACCTTAGATAAGGTCCGAATCATTCAGGATCGGCTCCGCACAGCTCAGAGTCGACAGATATCTTATGCGGATCGGAGGAGGAGAGATTTGGTGTTTATGGTAGGTGACCGGGTGTTTCTTAAAGTATCGCCGATGAAGGGTGTTATGAGATTCGGGAAAAAGGGCAAGCTTAGTCTGAGGTTCATTGTTCCTTTTGAGGTCTTGGAGCGCATTGGCGCTGTTGCATATATGCTTGCTTTGCCTCCATCTCTGTCAGTTCATCCGGTATTCCACGTATCTATGCTCCGAAAGTATGTTCATGATCCATCCCATGTGATTGATATGGATTCTGTCGAGATCGACGAGGACTTGGCTTATTTGGAGGAGCCGATTGCTATTGCGGCTAGAGAGATCCGTAAGCTAAGGTCGAAAGAGATCCCGTTGGTTAAAGTGCTATGGAAGAATCGTCCTAGCGAAGAGGCCACTTGGGAACTCGAGTCCGACATGCGGGAGAAGTATCCTCGCCTTTCCGATAATTCAGGTATGATTTCAATCTCTAAAGCCTGAAAGTTAGGTTGTTGTTTATGATTTCGGGTAGTAGCAAGAGTCCTCGAAATTCGTGTAATTATTTTCGTGAAAATGTGAATCTTACCTTAGACTCGGGCTCGTCCGAGGACGAACGAGAGTCTAAGTAGGGGAGATTATAACGACCTCAAATAGTCGTTTCGGGAATCGGGACCTCGATTTGCATGTCGACAATTCCAAAAGCTCCGTAAGGTCCATTATGACATGCTTAAAATTTTTTAGCTAAAACGAACTTTGTTAGATAGGTATCGGAGAAAGACATCCGTTTCGGATATTCGTTAAGGCTAAAAGAGGTTTCGGAGCTCGATTTGAGCAAATGAGCTCTGATGTGAAATCTGAAAGTTGCGTTAGGTTCGTATCGTCATTTGTGACTTGTAGCAACTTTCGAATTTGGATTCCGGGGTCGTTTGATTAAAATTTGCTATTTTGGCGAAAGTAGAAATTTGACCATTTCCCGTGGGACCCACTTTTTAAGTTCTAGAGATCCGAATTGAGTTTCGTCTTGACGAGCATGTCACACAAGTCTTGTATGACTTGTGTACAAAATTTGGAGTCATTCCGAGCTTCGTAGGGTCCCGTTTGAACCCAAAAACAGTGGCTGACCTGGTGCAAAGCCAAAAAGCTGCTGAATTCTGTTTTTTACTGTTCAGCCGGAAAGAAATCGATTTTTCAGATACATCCATAAGGAACTGGAAAAATGTCAAAACATGAAAAATGTAGCTCTTTGAGTTGTGGTGCTAATGAATCCAACGTCGTATCTGTTGGACATTTCTATAAAAAGTTATAGGTATTTTACTGAAAGCTATCCAGTGAGGTACAATTTGGACAGCATGTGGTACAACTCTTTAAAGATGCGGGCTGCTATATATACTAGGGCGGGCATTCATTTTTATTTTCATGTTTTGAGCTTCTAAAAGTGATTCCAAGGGGAATTTGAAGTACCAAAATCATTCCTAAACACAAGGTAACTATTCTTACCCATTTTTAACGCTTTTATCCGAGGATCAAAGTGACGATCCTTGGAAAGAGGGTTTGAACCATAGATTTGTGAAATGAGAAAAATGACCGAGTTCGACTCGGGTATGTACAATAATGGTACTTTTGGACTCGTGGGAGTATGGGGAGTCCGGAAACATAAATTTTACGGGTGTTTGGGTACGTCCGACCCGGGGGTATTTTGGTAAATTGCCTCTTAAATTGCGTAAGGGCTTAGAATCCTTTCCTCATATGCTTACGAGTGCGACAATATTTCTTTGGCTCAGAGAGGAGTCTTACGGAGGTACATCGTTTGGGAAAGGAGGTCGTTCCTTAGCCACTTGAGCCGATTTTGAGGTAAGTGAGACTTGACCTCTATTCTGCTTGCGGATAAGATTTAATCTTGCTAAGTAAGATGTCGAGTACTTAATTGACGAGCATTCTCTAGTAGATAGTATTATGTACTACTCGTTATATTTATACAAAAAGGAGAAAGCACAAACGTGACTTGTGTATAGTCGATGTTGTGTGCCGGTGTATTATATATATGCTCTAGGGACAGAGGCCGGTGGTGCGTTATGACCTAGAAGCAAAATTCCATCTAGGGACAAAGGCCGGTGGTGTGTTATGACCTAGATGTGGAGACTTATAAGGACAGAGGCTTGTGGTGCGTTATGACCTATGAGTAAAGTTGTTTATAGGGACAGAGGCCTGTGGTGCGTTATGACCTATAAACAAAGCCGCACAGGGTGTGTGCTTATGCTATGTGCTAGGTATATCATTACCTATGTGGTATGCGAGATATATCATCGCCATGCTGTGTTTTAATTATATTATTGCTTATGCCATAGTATCAATATAATATTGTATATGCTGCCTATAGTATGTATCTTTATATTATTGACCATGTTATGTATTCGCGTATTGTTGCTTGTGTTGTTGTATAATTATATTATCGTATGTAATGTTTATGGGTTACTGTAAAGGTGTGGATTGTACTTCCGTTATCTTCTTATGCATTATCAAAGACTTGTCCCGAAAGGGTAATTTAGCGGGCCTGTCGATGATCTTACTGGGCTTTGGCTCACAACTTACTGTTTAAATGTGCAGATCCTTCTACTAGTCAGACAGCTGGACTTATCTGATCCGTTCGAGGCTGTGACTATTTTTGCTTCAGGTGAGCCAACCGCATGGTTCGCGGTGGCATACCGTCTGATCCACCTTAGTGTTTAGACGCTTCCTACATCTTGTATTATATATATATTTATATTATATATATATATATATATATCGGATGTCAGAATTCGTAGATGCTCTATTGATGCTGTATTTCGGGTGGATGCTTACACCTACATTTTATGGAAATATTTCTATCTAAATTATCATTATGAGTCAGTTTAATTATTCGTGGTTCGTCTAAGGATGTAACACTTAGGTGCCATCACGGCCCCGAAAATTGGGTCGTTCCACGTATCTATGCTCCGAAAGTATGTTAATGATCCATCCCATGTGATTGATGTGGCTTCTGTCGAGATCGACGAGGACTTGGCTTATTTGGAGGAGCCGAATTCTATTGCGGCTAGAGAGATCCGTAAGCTAAGGTCGACAGAGATCCCTTTGGTTAAAGTGCTATGGAAGAATCGTCCTAGCGAAGAGGCCACTTGGGAACTCGAGTCCGACATGCGGGAGAAGTATCCTCGCCTTTTTGATAATTCAGGTATGATTTCAATCTCTAAAGCCTCAAAGTTATGTTGTTGTTTATGATTTCGGGTAGTAGCGAGAGTCCTCGAAATCCGTGTAATTATTTTCGTGAAAATGTGAATCTTACCTTAGACTCGGGCTTGTCCGAGGACGAACAAGAGTCTAAGTGGGGGAGATTGTAACGACCTCAAATAGTCGTTTCGGGAATCGGGACCTCGATTTGTGTGTCGACAATTCCAAAAGCTCCGTAAGGTCCAATATGACATGCCTAAAATTTTTAGCTAAAACGAACTTTGTTAGATAGGTATCGGAGAAAGACATCCGTTTCGGATATTCGTTAAGGCTAAAAGAGGTTTCGGAGCTCGATTTAAGCAAATGAGCTCTGATGTTAAATCTGAAAGTTGCGTTAGGTTCGTATCGTCATTTGTGACTTGTAGCAACTTTCGAATTTGGATTCCGGGGTCGTTTGATTAAAATTCGCTATTTTGGCGAAAGTCGAAATTTGACCCTTTCCCGTGGGACTCACTTTTTGAGTTCTAGAGATCCGAATTGAGTTTCGTCTTGACGAGCATGTCACACAAGTCTTGTATGACTTGTGTACAAAATTTGGAGTCATTCCAAGCTTCGTAGGGTCCGTTTGGACCAAAAAACAGTGGCTGACCTGGTGCAAAACCAAAAAGCTGCTGAATTCTGTTTTTTACTGTTCAGCCGGAAAGAAATCGATTTTTCAGATAAATGCATAAGGAATTGGAAAAATCTCAAAAAATGAAAGTTGTAGCTCTTTGAGTGTGGTTCTAATACCACCAACCTCGTATCATTTGGACATTTTTATGAAAAGTTATGGGTATTATACTGAAAGCTATCCAGTGAGGTACAATTTGGACAGCATGTGGTACAACTCTTTAAAGATGCGGGCTGCTATATATACTAGGGCGGGCATTCATTTTTATTTTCATGTTTTGAGCTTCTAAAAGTGATTCCAAGGGAAATTTAAAGTACCAAAATCATTCCTAAACACAAGGTAACTATTCTAACCCATTTTTAACGCTTTAATCCGAGGATCAAAGTGACGATCCTTGGAAAGAGGGTTTGAACCCTAGATTTGTGGAATGGGAAAAATGACCGAGTTGGACTCGGGTATGTACAATAATGGTACTTTTGGACTCGTGGGAGTATGGGGAGTTCGGAAACATAAATTTTACGGGTTTTTGGGTACGTCCGACCCGGGGGTATTTTGGTAAATTACCTCCTAAATTGCGTAAGGGCTTAGAATCCTTTCCTCACATGCTTACGAGTGCGACACTATTTCTTTGGCTCAGAGAGGAGTCTTACGGAGGTACATCGTTTGGGAAAGGAGGTCGTTCCTTAGCCACTTGAGCCGATTTTGAGGTAAGTGAGACTTGACCTCTATTTTGCTTGCGGATAAGATTTGATCTTGCTAAGTAAGATGTCGAGTACTTAATTGACGAGCATTGTCTAGTAGATAGTATTATGTACTACTCGTTATATTTATACAAAAAGTAGAAGCACAAACGTGACTTGTGTATAGTCGATGTTGTGTGCCGGTGTATTATATATATGCTCTAGGGACAGAGGCCGGTGCTGCGTTATGACCTAGAAGCAAAATTCAATCTAGGGACAGAGGCCGGTGGTGCGTTATGACCTAGATGTGGAGACTTATAGGGACAGAAGCTTGTGGTGCGTTATGACCTATAAGTAAAGTTGTTTATAGGGACAGAGGCCTGTGGTGCGTTATGACCTATAAACAAAGCCGCACAGGGTGTGTGCTTATGCTATGTGCTAGGTATATCATTACCTATGTGGTATGCGAGATATATCATCGCCATGCTGTGTGTTAATTATATTATTGCTTATGCCATAGTATGAATATAATATTGTATATGCTGCCTATATTATGTATCTTTATATTATTGACCATGTTATGTATTCGCGTATTATTGCTTGTGTTGTTGTATAATTATATTATCGTATGTAATGTTTATGGGTTACTGTAAAGGTGTGGATTGTACTTCCGTTATCTTCTTATGCATTATCAAAGACTTGTCCCGAAAGGGTAATTTAGCGGGCCTGTCGATGATCTTACTGGGCTTTGGCTCATAACTTACTGTTTAAATATGCAGATCCTTCTACTAGTCAGACAGCTGGACTTATCTGATCCGTTCGAGGCTGTGACTATTTTTGCTTGAGGTGAGCCAAACGCATGGTTCGCGGTGGCATACCGTCTGATCCACCTTAGTGTTTAGACGCTTCCTACATCTTGTATATATATATATATATATATATATATATATATATATATATATATCAATTGTCAGAATTCGTAGATGCTCTATTGATACTGTATTTCGGGTGGATGTTTATACCTACATTTTATGGAAATATTTCTATCTAAATTATCATTATGAGTCAGTTTAATTATTCGTGGTTCGCCTAAGGATGTAACACTAAGGTGCCATCACGGCCCCGAAAATTGGGTCGTTCCACGTATCTATACTCCGAAAGTATGTTCATGATCCATCCCATGTGATTGATATGGATTCTGTCGAGATCGACGAGGACTTGGCTTTTTTGGAGGAGCCGATTGCTATTGCGGCTAGAGAGATCCGTAAGCTAAGGTCGAAAGAGATCCCGTTGGTTAAAGTGCTATGGAAGAATCGTCCTAGCGAAGAGGCCACTTGGGAACTCGAGTCAGACATGCGGGAGAAGTATCCTCGCCCTTTCGATAATTCAGGTATGATTTCAATCTCTAAAGCCTGAAAGTTAGGTTGTTGTTTATGATTTCGGGTAGTAGCGAGAGTCCTCGAAATTCATGTAATTATTTTCGTGAAAATGTGAATGTTACCTTAGACTCGGGCTCGTCCGAGGACGAACGAGAGTCTAAGTGGGGGAGATTATAACGACCTCAAATAGTCGTTTCGGGAATCGGGACCTCGATTTGCATGTCGACAATTCCAAAAGCTCCGTAAGGTCCATTATGACATGCCTAAAATTTTTTAGCTAAAACGAACTTTGTTAGATAGGTATCGGAGAAAGACATCCGTTTCGGATATTCGTTAAGGCTAAAAGAGGTTTCGGAGCTCGATTTGAGCAAATGAGCTCTGATGTGAAATCTGAAAGTTGCGTTAGGTTCGTATCGTCATTTGTGACTTGTAGCAACTTTCGAATTTGGATTCCGGGGTCGTTTGATTAAAATTCGCTATTTTGGCGAAAGTCGAAATTTGACCCTTTCCCGTGGGACCCACTTTTTGAGTTCTAGAGATCCGAATTGAGTTTCGTCTTGACGAGCATGTCACACAAGTCTTGTATGACTTCTGTACAAAATTTGGGGTCATTCCGAGCTTCGTAGTGTCCCGTTTGAACCCAAAAACAGTGGATGACCTGGTGCAAAGCCAAAAAGCTGCTGAATTCTGTTTTTTTACTGTTCAACTGGAAAGAAATCGATTTTTCAGATACATCCATAAGGAACTGGAAAAACGTCAAAACATGAAAGTTGTAGCTCTTTGAGTTGTGGTGCTAATTCCACCAACCTCGTATCAGTTGGACATTTCTATAAAAAGTTATGGGTGTTTTACTGAAAGCTATCCAGTGAGGTACAATTTGGACAGCATGTGGTACAACTCTTTAAAGATGCGGGCTGCTATATATACTAGGGCGGGCATTCATTTTTATTTTCATGTTTTGAGCTTCTAAAAGTGATTCCAAGGGGAATTTGAAGTACCAAAATCATTCCTAAACACAAGGTAACTATTCTTACCCATTTTTAACGCTTTTATCCGAGGATCAAAGTGACGATCCTTGGAAAGAGGGTTTGAACCCTAGATTTGTGAAATGGGAAAAATGACCGAGTTCGACTCGGGTATGTACAATAATGGTACTTTTGGACTCGTGGGAGTATGGGGAGTCCGGAAACATAAATTCTACGGGTTTTTGGGTACGTCCGACCCGGGGGTATTTTGGTAAATTGCCTCTTAAATTTCGTAAGGGCTTAGAATCCTTTCCTCACATGCTTACGAGTGCGACAAAATTTCTTTGGCTTAGAGTGGAGTCTTACGGAGGCACATCGTTTTGGAAAGGAGGTCGTTCCTTAGCCACTTGAGCCGATTTTGAAGTAAGTGAGACCTGACCTCTATTTTGCTTGCGGATAAGATTTGATCTTGCTAAGTAAAATGTCGAGTACTTAATTGACTAGCATTGTGTAGTAGATAGTATTATGTACTACTCGTTATATTTATACAAAAAGGAGAAAGCACAAACGTGACTTGTGTATAGTCGATGTTGTGTGCCGGTGTATTATTGATATGCTCTAGGGACAGAGGCCGGTGGTGCGTTATGACCTAGAAGCGAAATTCCATCTAGGGACAGAGGCCGGTGGTGCGTTATGACCTAGATGTGGAGACTTATAGGGACAGAGGCTTGTGGTGCGTTATGACCTATGAGTAAAGTTGTTTATAGGGACAGAGGCCTGTGGTGCGTTATGACCTATAAACAAAGCCGCACAGGGTGTGTGCTTATGCTATGTGCTAGGTATATCATTACCTATGTGGTATGCGAGATATATCATCGCCATGCTGTGTGTTAATTATATTATTGCTTATGCCATAGTATCAATATAATATTGTATATGCTGCCTATATTATGTATCTTTATATTATTGACCATGTTATGTATTCGCGTATTGTTGCTTGTGTTGTTGTATAATTATATTATCGTATGTAATGTTTATGGGTTACTGTAAAGGTGTGGATTGTACTTCCGTTATCTTCTTATGCATTATCAAAGACTTGTCCCGAAAGGGTAATTTAGCGGGCCTGTCGATGATCTTACTGAGCTTTGGCTCATAACTTACTGTTTAAATGTGCAGATCATTCTACTAGTCAGACAGCTGGACTTATCTGATCCGTTCGAGGCTGTGACTATTTTTGCTTGAGGTGAGCCAACCGCATGGTTCGCGGTGGCATACCGTCTGATCCACCTTAGTGTTTAGACGCTTCCTACATCTTGTATTATATATATATATATATATATAAATATATATATATATATATATATATATGTTAGAATTCGTAGATGCTCTATTGACACTGTATTTCGGGTGGATGTTGTTGACACCCAATTTTGTCCCGATTTTTTTTTCAAAATTAATAAATTATGGCAATATTTATAATTGAGGATAATTTTTTGAAAATTAAATATAATTGGTTAATTTCTGATTAAAAGGGTCAAATTTTGCAATGCATAGTCTAATTTCTACCCTACCCGTGCAATCACCCGATTTTCTCATTTAAATCCTAAATTGGGGTCAAAATCACTTCTTCATTTAAATTCCAGCTTATTTATGCAAAGCCCATATCACACCCCACACAAAAAAGCCCCAACCCATCATTTACCAATCTTTCCATCACCCATATAAAAAAAACCCTAGACCCATTTTATGGGGATCAGCCGCGGCACTCAAAGAAAAGGAGGCACTTCATCTTCCCTTCATCACCATTCTCCCTTACAAAAAGGGATCAGCCCTTCCACACTCACAAAAAACCCTCCTCACATCGTCTCCCTCGCAACTTCACACGCAGAAACATATAAAAATCGAAGGGAGAGCAGATCGGGATAAAAAGGGGGTTTCTAGATTTTGTTGTGTGTTGTTGTTCCTGATTGTTATTAGGAAAAGGGAGATCGGGGTGAGGGGAAGAGGATCGGTCGATCTCTAAATCTATTTTCTGTTTTGGTTCTTAGATCAGAAACAGACCACCAGCGACGGTGGAGAAAGGAGGAGTTGAAGTGACGCCGGCAACGGTCGCCGGAATCTCCACCGGAGACCCACCAGGCAGTTGCTCCTCCTCTTCGTTCGATTGCTGCTTTGACCGGTGTTCTTGCCAGCGAATCGTTGCCATTGCTGGTGTTTCGTTAGCTTTGCTAGGCGACCTGCCTAGATTATCATTTCTTTCCCCTTGGCCGTTACCTGTTCTGTAGGGACATGGTTGACAATTTGTTTGGGTTACTCCATTGGTTTCGCTAATTTGAACTGATACTATAAAGTGGAATTGTCTCCTTCTTTTCGAGCTTCGATCCATTCAAATCTGTCCACTGCCCCTTTTCGTTGAATTGGTTATTGATTTTGTTTGGCTATTGTTTAGCCTGGCTATGCCATCTATAATTATGTTATTGATGCACAGTTGATTACGTTGCTTATGGTTCTGCTTTTGTTGTGACTATCACTAATTACGTTTGTTGAGAAGTTTTGCAGTTCCTTGGATACTATGGACCTTGATCTGGACAATCATTTTGATAAAATGGACTATGAAAATTACTAGTTTTGAGGCATACGGACTGATATTGAATCGATACTACACTGGCCGATGAAAAATACACATGCACGTATTGAGGCCTACACAAGGAATTGACGGATAATGAATTGACGGATTTTGAACATGATACTACACTTAAACCGTCCCGTCCCCGTGTCCCTAAAGCAAAAGGCGATGATGAATGCATTTTAATGCTAAGCAAGTTGAATAGAGTAGTGGGTTTTGTGCTTTGGCACGGCAACACGGCCCGGGCTCCGTGTTTGCAACCGTACCAAATCCCGAGCCTCTATTCGACGCGCCATACAAACCTGAGCCTAAATTTTGCAAAAACAAACCCCCCTTTACTATTATTATATTTTATTACTAATATTATTATTATTATTATTATTATACCTTATTACTTTATTATTATTATTATTTTATTTTCATTAGTTATTACTTTATATTATTGTACTAATCCGATTTCATTTTATTTGTTTTGCGAGGTACATTTGATTGAATGAATATGCCGCTCCCGGGTTCTACCTTTGAACTTATTCTCATTATTTATTTAGTTAGACTTGATAGAATTTGTACAAATTATCTGTAAAATGAACCTTTGCTTATATATGATTATTTGATTGATTGCTTTACTTTATGTTCATTGCCTTTTATTGTGAAGTCGTTATTTAATTTATTGCAAATTGGGGCCGTCTTAGCAAATGCGTGCAAGTAAAAGAATATTTTTGCAAAATAAGCTTTTTTTTTTATTCGATTAATTATTCTTATTATTATTATTACTATTTTTAAATAATTCTTTTGAAAGAAAGCAAATGATTTGGAAACCTGTCGGATTAACCGTATTTTACGGAATTTCGGAAGTGCCTTAAAAACCTTCTTCCGAAATTAATAAAACCTCTTACCTTTAGAATCTCTGAAAGAAAGACCGTCTTTTTCCTAAAACGGAGTTTTTGCACGCATTTGCTAATTTGGTTCCCTGTTTTCCTTAAATTGGGTGGCGACTCCAAAAACTCCAAAAGAGTTAGTCCATCCTGTCGATATTCCTGAATTTTAGCCCTTCGGGGTTAATGTTTTGGGGGTTCAACAGCATGGCGACTCCGCTGGGGAGCAATAAAGGTTTTGACCATAAAGGTTTCCAATTATTTGCAACTAGCATGCTTAATTTATTTTGCTTTATTATATCTGTTTGTTTGTGTGCCACGAAAAACATGTCACTACACTCTTATTTGCGCACATATAAACTGGCATTCCGTTCATACTTCCCCCACTCCTGGGAACCTCTTGCATTTTCACCCCAAATATCCGTGAGGTACGCTTCCACTTTCTTCCACTAAAGAACCCTGTGACGAGTTGGTACACCGGCGGTTGTCGTGGGAGTAATTCGGCTGCGAGGCCGCTTGCCACTCACCTGTTAGCCTCAACCGTTAACCCACTCTTAGAAGGAGATTAGGTCATGCATGCATTTACACCTTAGTTTGGGGGAAGGTTTGGCAGATTTGGTTGGTTTGTGTTTTGGAGATGGCTTGGTATAGTGAGATCTAAGAGGCGAAGCCCCTGGTGTCTTTAAAAGGATCAGTGGGGTCCCTCTCGTGAATGGCTTTGCGTGTGTGCAGGCCTATGTTGATTATCCAGCTGCAACTTTGTAAAAATTGAAGTATGCTTGTCGCATATTGGGAGAGCGAAGCCCCTGTGTCTTTGAATGACCAGTGGGGTCCCTCCTTGGAGACCAGTGCGGTCTTGGCTACCTAGGAAACTGAGAGGCTTGATTAGAGCCGAGGACCAGTGAGGAGCCCTATGAACAAGGTCTGTGAGCCTTGCAAAACCTAGGAAACTGAGAGGCTTGTCCAAAGCCGAGGACCAGTGAGGTTTTATTTTGAAAGGCCAATTGGCGCCTTTCGTGATTTGCAGTCTGGTATTGTGGAGGCAATTGGAAATTTCTCCCTGGATGTTGTAAACCAATTGGGAATTGTGCTTGGAGGAGTGTGGATGTTTGCAAAAGCTATGGAGGATTGTTTCGGGTTTTAGGCATTTGGGTTTAGAATTTTGTGCAGATTCTGTGGAGAGCATGAGCTGTGTTAAATACTTGTGATTGTCACATGTTAATTGTTTGCCTCGCTTTATTTGCTCAAAATGCGTCAAATACTAGGTGTTGCTTGCTTGTATGCAATCCTATGAATGACATGAAAGCTATCTTAGTTACCCTTTGTGAGGTTTCTTTGTTTTGATCATTTCTCTAAATGTTGGATTTGTGAAGTGCCTGACCATTTACCATGCAAAGGTTTCGAGATATGATTGATGGTAGACGCTCTAGCTTGTGAACAATGCAGTACCAGAAGCTAATGGCATTGCTTGAAAGAACTTGGTGATTGAACTTAGTAGCATTATTTTCAATTTTAATTCAGATTGAGGCCCTGAATTGCATTGTACCTTAAAGCTTATGTTAATCTGAATCAATTCATTTTGAATTTATGAAAGTTGAAATAAAATGCATCCCATTCTTATTATATTATTTACGCTTGCATTTGTTTCTGTTTCAAAATTAAAATTGATAAACCTGCCAAAACTTTGCTTGTGATGTATGGCAAAACAACTGAACAATTTGAAAACGATGCACTGAAAGTTATTGTCTGCGCTCTTTGGATATTGCACTATCTATTAGAACTTCAACTGGGGCAGCTTTATTTGTTGGTATATGGCGTTGAAGCAGTGATGCAGAACTACGCACGGTCTGATTCCCAAGGAGGGATACGTAGGCTCCCACATCGGGCTCGACCCTTTAGCATTTAAATTATTATTTTCCCCCAAGAAGGATAATTGGGGCAATTTTGCAAAACGAGTTGGAGATGCGAAAGATAATAACTGGGGCAGAATTTTGCAAGAAGCGGTGTTGGGTATTAAGGATGAGTTGGCAAGAATTTTGAAATTGGTTAAGCGAACAGCGCAAAGTCTAAGACAAAGGACGTTCACTTTGTTTTAAAATATGTTACAAGTTTAAGTCAAGGCAGAATTTTCAAAATGCATCTTTGACTTCATTTGCATGCTTATTTCACTCGCTATATTGCATTAAAATATTTTATCTTGCCTCTATTTTTCAAAATCTATGCTATCTGAGTTCATGAGTCAAGTTTCTGAAAGCAATTTGCAAATCCAAGTCCAATGAAGATGAGGAAGCAGCAGAAGCAGCAAGATCAGGATGAAGTCTGCACAAATCAAATACTTCCCCTTTCCTCCCCAAAGCTAACAATTTTTCTTTGAGAGCAGGAACATGAAAGCTTGCAATGAAAGGATCATTCACATTATGGATGAACAATTTGTTGAACTCGTATTCAAAGTTGTCTTGCAGATTGCGTCGCATTGCCCTTTTCATGACTTAAAGCATTATGCTTTGTCATGAGTTACTGCCGAACAGGCGGCATTTCTACCCCTATGATTTTCATTCCTAATAGGCGACAAAGCCGAGGCTTGTTTTGTGTTTTCAAAACTAAGCCAAATAGGGCATCGCTTGGTTTCAGGCGATAATCCGCACAAGGCCATCCTTGCCGGATTGTCTCGCCAATTGATTTATCAATGGTTATCGCACTGATTACATTTCCTCACTACTTTGCTCTGCGCTTGCTTTGAATTATGTCTTCGCACTTGCTTTGAAATTAACGCCTTGCTTTACTCTTTCAGGTTGACCACCAGAAATTGAACATCAGATTCAATATGAACTGAAGGGAGCATTCAACACTTTGCATCACTGTCAATACAAGCAACAGGACCCAGCTTTGCTTATTTGTTTTGCAGGCTGCTATCAAATTTAGGCTCGTTCACCTTATAATCGAACGTTTTAAGCTCGTTCGCCTTATAATTGAACGTTTTAGGCTCATTCGCCTTATAATTGAATGTTTGGGCTCGTTCGCCTTATAAATGAACGTTATGTTACCTGCGTAGGATATAGATTAGCCAAGTCGACTTGAGATATTATGTCTTGTTAGTCGACTTATTTTATGAAAGCCTTGCATTTTACTATTCGATCTCGCTTTACTTATTGTTTTGCTTTACTGTTTCAGAATAAGGATCAGCTTAGAGGTTCTCCGGGCGGAGTATCTTGTCAGTTGATCGAAGGAAGAACTTTGGATGATATCACCACCCGTATTTACAATTTTTGTTATCACTTTATTTATTTCTTATTCCAATTATTACAGTTTATTAGCAGTTGCTTGTTTACCGTTTGTTGAGATTATTACAGGATTTTTAGCAGCACCGCAACAGCATTTGGAGCATTGCGTGGAGCTTTTCTTAGCGGTGAAATGGGCAATCGTTGATATGAGCTGGACTCATCAACGAAGACCTGAAGAATCGCACCCGCATAAGTCATCCACCCTAGAGGTAAGTCTCTTGTTAACCCTGAGTCTGGGTTTGAGATTGAAGACAAGATGGCTCGGTTATCAAGGTGCAGTGGAAGCTATGTCCGTGTAAACCCCTCTTTATGGGTGTGTCGTCGACCACATTTTCATAACTTGGGTGATTACAAGCCTCTTTTCCCGCGCTCGAGTAGTCGTTACTATCTCGTCTTTGATTTTCAAATCGCGTCGAACTACATATGGCCTGATTCTCTTTCAGCCCGAGATATGTAGGCAACTCGGAAACCGAAGTTCGGCCATGCCCATAAGCCTCGCATTTTGATCCTAGGAATCGAAGTCTTGGCTTTACCGTGACAAAATTGGGTTTCACGTCAACTTCTTTACCCTGGAAACTCTTTCATCCTTTCCGGGTAAAGAGGGGCAGCTGTTGACACCCAATTTTGTCCCGATTTTTTTTTTCAAAATTAATAAATTATGGCAATATTTATAATTGAGGATAATTTTTTGAAAATTAAATATAATTGGTTAATTTCTGATTAAAAGGGTCAAATTTTGCAATGCATAGCCTAATTTCTACCCTACCCGTGCAATCACCCGATTTTCTCATTTAAATCCTAAATTGGGGTCAAAATCACTTCTTCATTTAAATTCCAGCTTATTTATGCAAAGCCCATATCACACCCCACACACAAAAGCCCCAACCCATCATTTACCAATCTTTCCATCACCCATATAAAAAAAACCCTAGACCCATGTTATGGGGATCAGCCGCGGCACTCAAAGAAAAGGAGGCACTTCATCTTCCCTTCATCACCATTCTCCCTTACAAAAAGGGATCAGCCCTTCCACACTCACAAAAAACCCTCCTCACATCGTCTCCCTCGCAACTTCACACGCAGAAACATATAAAAATCGAAGGGAGAGCAGATCGGGATAAAAAGGGGGTTTCTGGATTTTGTTGTGTGTTGTTGTTCCTGATTGTTATTAGGAAAAGGGAGATCGGGGTGAGGGGAAGAGGATCGGTCGATCTCTAAATCTATTTTCTGTTTTGGTTCTTAGATCAGAAACAGACCACCAGCGACGGTGGAGAAAGGAGGAGTTGATGTGATGCCGGCAAAGGTCGCCGGAATCTCCACCGGAGACCCACCAGGCAGTTGCTCCTCCTCTTCGTTCGATTGCTGCTTTGACCGGTGTTCTTGCCAGCGAATCGTTGCCATTGCTGGTGTTTCGTTAGCTTTGCTAGGCGACCTGCCTAGATTATCATTGCTTTCCCCTTGGCCGTTACCTGTTCTGTAGGGACATGGTTGACAATTTGTTTGGGTTACTCCATTGGTTTCGCTAATTTGAACTGATACTATAAAGTGGAATTGTCTCCTTCTTTTCGAGCTTCGATCCATTCAAATCTGTCCACTGCCCCTTTTCCTTGAATTGGTTATTGATTTTGTTTGGCTATTGTTTAGCCTGGCTATGCCATCTATAATTATGTTATTGATGCACAGTTGATTACGTTGCTTATGGTTCTGCTTTTGTTGTGACTATCACTAATTACGTTTGTTGAGAAGTTTTGCAGTTCCTTGGATACTATGGACCTTGATCTGGACAATCATTTTGATAAAATGGACTATGAAAATTACTAGTTTTGAGGCATACGGACTGATATTGAATCGATACTACACTGGCCGATGAAAAATACACATGCATGTATTGAGGCCTACACAAGGAATTGACGGATAATGAATTGATGGATTTTGAACATGATACTACACTTGAACCGTCCCGTCCCCGTGTCCCTAAAGCAAAAGGCGATGATGAATGCATTTTAATGCTAAGCAAGTTGAATAGAGTAGTGGGTTTGGTGCTTTGGCACGGCAACACGGCCCGGGCTCCGTGTTTGCAACCGTACCAAATCCCGAGCCTCTATTCGACGCGCCATACAAACCTGAGCCTAAATTTTGCAAAAACAAACCCCCCTTTACTATTATTATATTTTATTACTAATATTATTATTATTATTATTATTATTATTATTATTATTATTATTATTATTATACCTTATTACTTTATTATTATTATTATTTATTTTCATTAGTTATTACATTTTATTATTGTACTAATCCAATTTCATTTTATTTGTTTTGCGAGGTACATTTGATTGAATGAATATGCCGCTCCCGGGTTCTACCTTTGAACTTATTCTCATTATTTATTTAGTTAGATTTGATAGAATTTGTACAAATTATCTGTAAAATGAACCTTCGCTTATATATGATTATTTGATTGATTGCTTTACTTTATGTTCATTGCCTTTTATTGTGAAGTCGTTATTTAATTTATTGCAAATTGGAGCCGTCTTAGCAAATGCGTGCAAGTAAAAGAATATTTTTGCAAAATAAGCTTTTTTTTTATTCGATTAATTATTCTTATTATTATTATTACTATTTTTAAATAATTCTTTTGAAAGAAAAGCACACTTGCAAATGATTTGGAAACCTGTCGGATTAACCGTATTTTACGGAATTTCGGAAGTGCCTTAAAAACCTTCTTCCGAAATTAATAAAACCTCTTACCTTTAGAATCTCTGAAAGAAAGACCGTCTTTTTCCTAAAACGGAGTTTTTGCACGCATTTGCTAATTTGGTTCCCTGTTTTCCTTAAATTGGGTGGCGACTCCAAAAACTCCAAAGAGTTAGTCCATCCTGTCGATATTCCTGAATTTTAGCCCTTCAGGGTTAATTTTTTGGGGGTTCAACAGATGTTTACACCTACATTTTATTGAAATATTTCTATCTAAATTATCATTATGAGTCAGTTTAATAATTCGTGGTTCGCCTAAGGATGTAACACTTAGGTGCCATCACGCCCTCGAAAATTGGGTCGTTCCACGTATCTATGCTCCGAAAGTATGTTCATGATCCATCCCATGTGATTGATATGGCTTCTGTCGAGATCGACGAGGACTTGGCTTACTTGGAGGAGCCGATTGCTATTGCGGCTAGAGAGATCCGTAAGCTAAGGTCGAAAGAGATCCCGTTGGTTAAAGTGCTATGGAAGAATCGTCCTAGCGAAGAGGCCACTTGGGAACTCGAGTCCGACATGCGGGAGAAGTATCCTCGCCTTTTCGATAATTCAGGTATGATTTCAATCTCTAACGCCTGAAAGTTATGTTGTTGTTTATGATTTCGGGCAGTACCGAGAGTCCTCGAAATCCGTATAATTATTTTCATGAAAATGTAAATCTTACCTTAGACTCGGGCTCGTCCCAGGACGAACGAGAGTCTAAGTGGGGGAGATCGTAACGACCTCAAATAGTCATTTCGGGAATCGGGACCTCGATTTGCGTGTCGACAATCCCAAAAGCTTTGTAAGGTCCATTATGATATGCCTAAAATTTTTTAGCTAAGACGAACTTTGTTAGATAGGTATCGGAGAAAGACATCCGTTTCGGATATTCGTTAAGGCTAAAAGAGGTTTCGGAGCTCGATTTGAGCAAATGAGCTCTGATGTGAAATCTGAAAGTTTTGTTAGGTTCGTATCGTCATTTGTGACTTGTAGCAACTTTCGAATTTGGATTCCGGGGTCGTTTGATTAAAATTCGCTATTTTGGCGAAAATCAAAATTTGACCCTTTTCCGTGGGACCCACTTTTTGAGTTCTAGAGATCCGAATTGAGTTTCGTCTTGACGAGCATGTCACACAAGTCTTGTATGACTTGTGTACAAAATTTGGGGTCATTCCGAGCTTCGTAGGGTCCCGTTTGGACCCAAAAACAGTCGCTGACCTGGTGCAAAGCCAAAAAGCTGCTGAATTCTGTTTTTTACTGTTCAGCCGGAAAGAAATCGACTTTTCAGATAAACCATAAGGAACTGGAAAAATCTCAAAACATGAAAGTTGTAGCTCTTTGAGTGTGGTTCTAATGCCACAAACCTCGTATCATTTGGACATTTCTATGAAAAGTTATGGGTATTTTACTGAAAGCTATCCAGTGAGGTACAATTTGGACAGCATGTGGTACAACTCTTTAAATATGCGGGCTGCTATATATACTAGGGCGGGCATTCATTTTTATTTTCATGTTTTGAGCTTCTAAAAGTGATTCCAAGGGGAATTTAAAGTACCTAAATCATTCCTAAACACAAGGTAACTATTCTAACTCATTTTTAACGCTTTAATCCGAGGATCAAAGTGACGATCCTTGAAAAGAGGGTTTGAACCCTAGATTTGTGAAATGGGAAAAATGACCGAGTTGGACTCGGGTATGTACAATAATGGTACTTTTGGACTCGTGGGAGTATGGGGAGTCCGGAAACATAAATTTTACGGGTTTTTGGGTACGTCCGACCTGAGGGTATTTTGGTAAATTGTCTCTTAAATTGCGTAAGGGCTTCGAATCCTTTCCTCACATGCTTACGAGTGCGACACTATTTCTTTGGCTAAGAGAGGAGTCTTACGGAGGTACATCGTTTGGGAAAGGAGGTCGTTCCTTAGCCACTTGAGCCGATTTTTAGGTAAGTGAGACTTGACCTCTATTTTGCTTGCGGATAAGATTTGATCTTGCTAAGTAAGATGTCGAGTACTTAATTGACGAGCATTGTCTAGTAGATAGTATTATGTACTACTCGTTATATTTATACAAAAAGGAGAAAGCACAAACGTGACTAGTGTATAGTCGATGTTGTGTGCCGGTGTATTATTGATATGCTCTAGGGACAGAGGCCGGTGCTGCGTTATGACCTAGAAGCGAAATTCCATCTAGGGACAGAGGACCTAGATGTGGAGACTTATAGGGACAGAGGCTTGTGGTGCGTTATGACCTATGAGTAAAGTTGTTTATAGGGACAGAGGCCTGTGGTGCGTTATGACCTATAAACAAAGCCGCACAGGGTGTGTGCTTATGCTATGTGCTAGGTATATCATTACCTATGTGGTATGCGAGATATATCATCGCCATGCTGTGTGTTAATTATATTATTGCTTATGCCATAGTATCAATATAATATTGTATATGCTGCCTATAGTATGTATCTTTATATTATTGACCATGTTATGTACTCGCGTATTGTTGCTTGTGTTGTTGTATAATTATATTATCGTATGTAATGTTGATGGGTTACTGTAAAGGTGTGGATTGTACTTCCGTTATCTTCTTATGCATTATCAAAGACTTGTCCCGAAAGGGTAATTTAGCGGGCCTGTCGATGATCTTACTGGGCTTTGGCTCATAACTTACTGTTTAAATGTGCAGATCCTTCTACTAGTCAGACAGCTGGACTTATCTGATCCGTTCGAGGCTGTGACTATTTTTGCTTGAGGTGAGCCAACCGCATGGTTCGCGGTGGCATACCGTCTGATCCACCTTAGTGTTTAGACGCTTCCTACATCTTGTATATATATATATATATATATATATATATATATATATATATATATATATATATATATATATATATATATATATATATATATATATATCGGATGTCAGAATTCGTAGATGCTCTATTGATACTGTATTTCGGGTGGATGTTTACACCTACATTTTATGGAAATATTTCTATCTAAATTATCATTATGAGTCAGTTTAATTATTTGTGGTTCGCCTAAGGATGTAACACTTAGGTGCCATCACGGCCCCGAAAATTGGGTCGTTCCACGTATCTATGCTCCGAAAGTATGTTCATGATCCATCCCATGTGATTGATATGGATTCTGTCGAGATCGACGAGGAATTGGTTTATTTGGAGGAGCCGATTGCTATTGCGGCTAGAGAGATCCGTAAGCTAAGGTCGAAAGAGATCTCGTTGGTTAAAGTACTAAGGAAGAATCGTCCTAGCGAAGAGGCCACTTGGGAACTCGAGTCCGACATGCGGGAGAAGTATCCTCGCCTTTTTGATAATTCAGGTATGATTTCAATCTCTAAAGCCTGAAAGTTAGGTTGTTGTTTATGATTTTGGGTAGTAGCGAGAGTCCTCGAAATCCGTGTAATTATTTTCGTGAAAATTTGAATCTTACCTTAGACTCGGGCTCGTCCGAGAACGAACTAGAGTCTAAGTGGGGGAGATTGTAACGACCTCAAATAGTCGTATCGGGAATTGGAACCTCGATCTGCGTGTCGACAATCCCAAAAGCTTCGTAAGGTAGATTATGACATGCCTAAATTTTTTTAGCTAAAACGAACTTTGTTAGATAGGTATCGGAGAAAGACATCCGTTTCGGATATTCGTTAAGGCTAAAAGAGGTTTCAGAGCTCGATTTGAGCAAATGAGCTCTGATGTGAAATCTGAAAGTTGCGTTAGGTTCGTATCGTCATTTGTGACTTGTAGCAACTTTCGAATTTGGATTCCGGGGTCGTTTGATTAAAATTCGCTATTTTGGCGAAAGTCGAAATTTGACCCTTTCCCGTGGGACCTACTTTTTGAGTTTTAGAGATCCGAATTGAGTTTCGTCTTGACGAGCATGTCACACAAGTCTTGTATGACTTGTGTACAAAATTTGGAGTCATTCCGAGCTTCGTAGGGTCCCGTTTGGACCAAAACACAGTGGCTGACCTTGTGCAAAGCCAAAAAGCTGCTGAATTCTGTTTTTTACTGTTCAGCCGGAAAGAAATCGACTTTTCAGATAAATCCATAAGGAATTAGAAAAATGTCAAAACATGAAAGTTGTAGCTCGTTGAGTTGTGGTTCTAATACAACCCACCTCGTATCATTTGGACATTTCTATTAAAAGTTATGAGTATTTTACTGAAAGCTATCCAGTGAGGTACAATTTGGACAGCATGTGGTACAACTCTTTAAAGATGCGGGCTGCTATATATACTAGGCCGGGCATTCATTTTTATTTTCATGTTTTGAGCTTCTAAAACTGATTCCAAGGGGAATTTGAAGTACCAAAATCATTCCTAAACACAAGGTAACTATTCTTACCCATTTTTAACGCTTTAATCCGAGGATCAAAGTGACGATCCTTGGAAAGAGGGTTTGAACCCTAGATTTGTGAAATGGGAAAAATGACCGAGTTGGACTCGGGTATGTACAATAATGGTACTTTTGGACTCGTGGGAGTATGGGGAGTCCGGAAACATAAATTCTACGGGTTTTTGGGTACGTCCGACCCGGGGGTATTTTGGTAAATTGCCTCTTAAATTGCGTAAGGGCTTAGAATCCTTTCCTCACATGCTTACGAGTGCGGCAGAATTTCTTTAGCTTAGAGAGGAGTCTTACGGAGGCATATCGTTTGGGAAAGGAGGTCGTTGCTTAGCCACTTGAGCCGATTTTGAGGTAAGTGAGACTTGACCTCTATTTTGCTTGCGGATAAGATCTGATCTTGCTAAGTAAGATGTCGAGTACTTAATTGACTAGCATTGTGTAGTAGATAGTATTATGTACTACTCGTTATATTTAAACAAAAGGAGAAAGCACAAACGTGACTTGTGTATAGTCGATGTTGTGTGCCGGTGTATTATTGATATGCTCAAGGGACAGAGGCCGGAGGTGCGTTATGACCTAGAAGCGAAATTCCATCTAGGGACAAAGGCCGGTGGTGCGTTATGACCTAGATGTGGAGACTTATAGGGACAGAGGCTTGTGGTGCGTTATGACCTATGAGTAAAGTTGTTTATAGGGCAGAGGCCTGTGGTGCGTTATGACCTATAAACAAAGCCGCACAGGGTGTGTGCTTATGCTATGTGCTAGGTATATCATTACCTATGTGGTATGCGAGATATATCATCGTCATGCTGTGTGTTAATTATATTATTGCTTATGCCATAGTATCAATATAATATTGTATATGCTGCCTATATTATGTATCTTTATATTATTGACCATGTTATGTATTCGCGTATTGTTGCTTGTGTTGTTGTATAATTATATTATCGTATGTAATGTTTATGGGTTACTGTAAAGGTGTGGATTGTACTTCCGTTATCTTCTTATGCATTATCAAAGACTTGTCCCGAAAGGGTAATTTAGCGGGCCTGTCGATGATCTTACTGGGCTTTGGCTCATAACTTACTGTTTAAATGTGCAGATCCTTCTACTAGTCAGACAGCTGGACTTATCTGATCCGTTCGAGGCTGTGATTATTTTTGCTTGAGGTGAGCCAACCGCATGGTTCGCGGCGGCATACCGTCTGATCCACCTTAGTGTTTAGACGCTTCCTACATCTTGTATTATTTATATATATATATATATATATATATATATATATATATATCGGATGTCAGAATTCGTAGATGCTCTATTGATACTGTATTTCGGGTGGATGTTTACACCTACATTTTATGGAAATATATCTATATCATTTATCATTATGAGTCAGTTTAATTATTCGTGGTTCGCCTAAGGATGTAACACTTAGGTGCCATCACGGCCCCGAAAATTGGGTCGTTCCACGTATCTATGCTCCGAAAGTATGTTCATGATCCATCCCATGTGATTGATATGGCTTCTGTCGAGATCGACGAGGACTTGGCTTATTTGGAGGAGCCGATTGCTATTGCGGCTAGAGAGATCCGTAAGCTAAGGTCGAAAGAGATCCCGTTGGTTAAAGTGCTATGGAAGTATCGTCCTAGCGAAGAGGCCACTTGGGAACTCGAGTCCGACATGCGGGAGAAGTATCCTCGCCTTTTTGATAATTCAGGTATGATTTCAATCTCTAAAGCCTGAAAGTTATTTTGTTGTTTATGATTTCGGGTAGTAGCGAGAGTCCTCGAAATCCGTGTAATTATTTTCGTTAAAATGTGAATCTTACCTTAGACTCGGGCTTGTCCGAGGACGAACCAGAGTCTAAGTGGGGGAGATTGTAACGACCTCAAATAGTCGTATCGGGAATCGAGACCTCGATTTGCGTGTCGACAATCCCAAAATCTCCGTAAGGTCCATTATGACATGCCTAAAATTTTTTAGCTAAAACGAACTTTGTTAGATAGGTATCGGAGAAAGACATCCGTTTCGGATATTCGTTAAGGCTAAAAGAGGTTTCGGAGCTCGATTTGAGCAAATGAGCTCTGATGTGAAATCTGAAGTTGCGTTAGGTTCGTATCGTCATTTGTGACTTGTAGCAACTTTCGAATTTGGATTCCGGGGTCGTTTGATTAAAATTCGCTATTTTGGCGAAAGTCGAAATTTGACCCTTTCCCGTGGGACCTACTTTTTGAGTTTTAGAGATCCGAATTGAGTTTCGTCTTGACGGGCATGTCACACAAGTCTTGTATGACTTGTGTACAAAATTTGGAGTCATTCCGAGCTTCGTAGGGTCCCGTTTGGAACAAAAAACAGTGGCTGACCTTGTGCAAAGCCAAAAAGCTGCTGAATTCTGTTTTTTACTGTTAAGCCGGAAAGCAATCGACTTTTCAGATAAATCCATAAGGAATTAGAAAACTGTCAAAACATGAAAGTTGTAGCTCTTTGAGTTGTGGTTCTAATGCAACCCACCTCGTATCATTTGGACATTTCTATGAAAAGTTATGAGTATTTTACTGAAAGCTATCCAGTGAGGTACAATTTGGACAGCATGTGGTACAACTCTTTAAAGATGCGGGCTGCTATATATACTAGACCGGGCATTCATTTTTATTTTCATGTTTTGAGCTTCTAAAAGTGATTCCAAGGGGAATTTGAAGTACCAAAATCATTCCTAAACACAAGGTAACTATTCTTACCCATTTTTAACGCTTTAATCCGAGGATCAAAGTGACGATCCTTGGAAAGAGGGTTTGAACCCTAGATTTGTGAAATGGGAAAAATGACCGAGTTGGACTCGGGTATGTACAATAATGGTACTTTTGGACTCGTGGGAGTATGGGGAGTCCGGAAACATAAATTATACGGGTTTTTGGGTACGTCCGACCCGGGGGTATTTTGGTAAATTACCTCTTAAATTGCGTAAGGGCTTAGAATCCTTTCCTCACATGCTTACGAGTGCGACACTATTTCTTTGGCTAAGAGAGGAGTCTTACGGAGGTACATCGTTTGGGAAAGGAGGTCGTTCCTTAGCCACTTGAGCCGATTTTGAGGTATGTGAGACTTGACCTCTATTTTGCTTGCGGATAAGATTTGATCTTGCTAAGTAAGATGTCGAGTACTTAATTGACTAGCATTGCCTAGTAGATAGTATTATGTACTACTCGTTATATTTATACAAAAAGGAGAAAGCACAAACGTGACTTGTGTATAGTCGATGTTGTGTGCCGGTGTATTATTGATATGCTCTAGGGACAGAGGCCGGTGCTGCGTTATGACCTAGAAGCGAAATTCCATCTAGGGACAGAGGCCGGTGGTGCGTTATGACCTAGATGTGGAGACTTATAGGGACAGAGGACTGTGGTGCGTTATGACCTATAAGTAAAGTTGTTTATAGGGACAGAGGCCTGTGGTGCGTTATGACCTATAAACAAAGCCGCACAGGGTGTGTGCTTATGCTATGTGCTAGGTATATCATTACCTATGTGGTATGCGAGATATATCATCGCCATGCTGTGTGTTAATTATATTATTGCTTATACCATAGTATCAATCTAGGCTGTGACTATTTTTGCTTGAGGTGAGCCAACCGCATGGTTCGCGGTGGCATACCGTCTGATCCACCTTAGTGTTTAGACGCTTCCTACATCTTTTATTATATATATATATATATATATATATATATATATATATATATATATATATATATCGGATGTCAGAATTCGTAGATGCTCTATTGATACTGTATTTCGGGTGGATGTTTACACCTACATTTTATGGAAATATATCTATATCATTTATCATTATGAGTCAGTTTAATTATTCGTGGTTCGCCTAAGGATGTAACACTTAGGTGCCATCACGGCCCCTAAAATTGGGTCGTTCCACGTATCTATGCTCCGAAAGTATGTTCATGATCCATCCCATGTGATTTATATGGCTTCTGTCGAGATCGACGAGGACTTGGCTTATTTGGAGGAGCCGATTGCTATTGCGGCTAGAGAGATCCGTAAGCTAAGATCGAAAGAGATCCCGTTGGTTAAAGCGCTATGGAAGAATCGTCCTAGCGAAGAGGCCACTTGGGAACTCGAGTCCGACATGCGGGAGAAGTATCCTCGCCTTTTTGATAATTCGGGTATGATTTCAATCTCTAAAGCCTGAAAGTTATGTTGTTGTTTATGATTTCGGGTAGTAGCGAGAGTCCTCGAAATCCGTGTAATTATTTTCGTGAAAATTTGAATCTTACCTTAGACTCGGGCTCGTCCGAGGACGAACGAGAGTCTAAGTGGGGGAGATTGTAACGACCTCAAATAGTCGTATCGGGAATTGGGACCTCGATTTACGTGTCGGCAATCCCAAAAGCTCCGTAAGGTCCATTATGACATGCCTAAATTTTTTTAGCTAAAACGAACTTTGTTAGATAGGTATCGGAGAAAGACATCCGTTTCGGATATTCGTTAAGGCTAAAAGAGGTTTCAGAGCTCGATTTGAGCAAATGAGCTCTGATGTGAAATCTGAAAGTTGCGTTAGGTTCGTATCGTCATTTGTGACTTGTAGCAACTTTCGAATTTGGATTCCGGGGTCGTTTGATTAAAATTCGCTATTTTGGCGAAAGTCGAAATTTGACCCTTTCCCGTGGGACCTACTTTTTGAGTTTTAGAGATCCGAATTGAGTTTCGTCTTGACGAGCATGTCACACAAGTCTTGTATGACTTGTGTACAAAATTTGGAGTCATTCCGAGCTTCGTAGGGTCCCGTTTGGACCAAAAAACAGTGGCTGACCTTGTGCAAAACCAAAAAGCTGCTGAATTCTGTTTTTTACTGTTCAGCCGGAAAGCAATCGATTTTCAGATAAATCCATAAGGAATTAGAAAAATGTCTAAACATGAAAGTTGTAGCTCTTTGAGTTGTGGTTCTAATGCAACCTACCTCGTATCATTTGGACATTTCTATGAAAAGTTATGAGTATTTTACTGAAAGCTATCCAGTGAGGTACAATTTGGACAGCATGTGGTACAACTCTTTAAAGATGCGGGCTGCTATATATACTAGGGCAGGCATTCATTTTTATTTTCATGTTTTGAGCTTCTAAAAGTGATTCCAAGGGGAATTTGAAGTACCAAAATCATTCCTAAACACAAGGTAACTATTCTTACCCATTTTTAACGCTTTAATCCGAGGATCAAAGTTACGATCCTTGGAAAGAGGGTTTGAACCCTAGATTTGTGAAATGGGAAAAATGACCGAGTTGGACTCGGGTATGTACAATAATGGTACTTTTGGACTCGTGGGAGTATGGGGAGTCCGGAAACATAAATTTTATGGGTTTTTGGGTACGTCCGACCCGGGGGTATTTTGGTAAATTGCCTCTTAAATTGCGTAAGGGCTTAGAATCCTTTCCTCACATGCTTACGAGTGCGACACTATTTCTTTGGCTCAGAGAGGAGTCTTACGGAGGTACATCGTTTGGGAAAGGAGGTCGTTCCTTAGCCACTTGAGCCGATTTTGAGGTAAGTGAGACTTGACCTCTATTTTGCTTGCGGATAAGATTTGATCTTGCTAAGTAAGATGTCGAGTACTTAATTGACGAGCATTGCCTAGTAGATAGTATTATGTACTACTCGTTATATTTATACAAAAAGGAGAAAGCACAAACGTGACTTGTGTATAGTCGATGTTGTGTGCCGGTGTATTATTGATATGCTCTAGGGACAGAGGTCGGTGCTGCGTTATGACCTAGAAGCGAAATTCCATCTAGGGACAGAGGCCGGTGGTGCGTTATGACCTAGATGTGGAGACTTATAGGGACAGAAGCTTGTAGTGCGTTATGACCTATAAGTAAAGTTGTTTATAGGGACAGAGGCCTGTGGTGCGTTATGACCTATAAACAAAGCCGTACAGGGTGTGTGCTTATGCTATGTGCTAGGTATATCATTACCTATGTGGTATGCGAGATATATCATCGCCATGCTGTGTGTTAATTATATTATTGCTTATGCCATAGTATCAATATAATATTGTATATGCTGCCTATATTATGTATCTTTATATTATTGACCATGTTATGTATTCGCGTATTATTGCTTGTGTTGTTGTATAATTATATTATCGTATGTAATGTTTATGGGTTACTGTAAAGGTGTGGATTGTACTTCCGTTATCTTCTTATGCATTATCAAAGACTTGTCCCGAAAGGGTAATTTAGCGGGCCTGTCGATGATCTTACTGGGCTTTGGCTCATAACTTGCTGTTTAAATGTGCAGATCCTTCTACTAGTCAGACAGCTGGACTTATCTGATCCGTTCGAGGCTGTGACTATTTTTGCTTGAGGTGAGCCAACCGCATGGTTCGCGGTGGCATACCGTCTGATCCACCTTAGTGTTTAGACGCTTCCTACATCTTGTATTATATATATATCGGATGTCAGAATGCGTAGATGCTCTATTGATACTGTATTTCGGGTGGATGTTTACACCTACATTTTATGGAAATATTTCTATCTAAATTATCATTATGAGTCAGTTTAATTATTCGTGGTTCGCCTAAGGATGTAACACTTAGGTGCCATCACGGCCCCGAAAATTGGGTCGTTCCACGCATCTATGCTCCGAAAGTATGTTCATGATCCATCCCATGTGATTGATATGGCTTCTGTCGAGATCGACGAGGACTTGGCTTATTTGGAGGAGCCGATTGCTATTACGGCTAGAGAGATCCGTAAGCTAAGGTCGAAAGAGATCCCTTTGGTTAAAGTGCTATGGAAGAATCGTCCTAGCGAAGAGGCCACTTGGGAACTCGAGTCCGACATGCGGGAGAAGTATCCTTGCCTTTTTTATAATTCAGGTATGATTTCAATCTCTAAAGCCTGAAAGTTATGTTGTTGTTTATGATTTCGGATAGTAGCGAGAGTCCTCGAAATCCGTGTAATTATTTTCGTGAAAATGTGAATTTTACCTTAGACTCGAACTCGTCCGAGGACGAACCAGAGTCTAAGTGGGGGAGATTGTAACGACCTCAAATAGTCGTTTCAGAAATCGGGACCTCGATTTATGTGTCGACAATTCCAAAAGCTCCGTAAGGTCCATTATGACATGCCTAAAATTTTTAGCTAAAACGAACTTTGTTAGATAGGTATCGGAGAAAGACATCCGTTTCGGATATTCGTTAAGGCTAAAAGAGGTTTCGGAGCTCGATTTAAGCAAATGAGCTCTGATGTTAAATCTGAAAGTTGCGTTAGGTTCGTATCGTCATTTGTGACTTGTAGCAACTTTCGAATTTGGATTCCGGGGTCGTTTGATTAAAATTCGCTATTTTGGCGAAAGTCGAATATGACCCTTTTCCGTGGGACCCACTTTTTGAGTTCTAGAGATCTGAATTGAGTTTCGTCTTGACGAGCATGTCACACAAGTCTTGTATGACTTGTGTACAAAATTTGGAGTCATTCCGAGCTTCGTAGGGTCCTGTTTGGACCAATAAACAGTGGCTGACCTGGTGCAAAGCCAAAAAGCTGCTGAATTCTGTTTTTTACTGTTCAGCCGGAAAGAAATCGATTTTTCAGATAAATGCATAAGGAATTGAAAAAATCTCAAAACATGAAAGTTGTAGCTCTTTGAGTGTGGTTCTAATGCCACCAACCTCGTATCATTTGGACATTTCTATGAAAAGTTATGGGTATTTTACTGAAAGCTATCCAGTGAGGTACAATTTGGACAGCATGTGGTACAACTCTTTAAAGATGCGGGCTGCTATATATACTAGGGCGGGCATTCATTTTTATTTTCATGTTTTGAGCTTCAAAAAGTGATTCCAAGGGGAATTTGAAGTACCAAAATCATTCCTAAACACAAGGTAACTATTCTTACCCATTTTTAATGCTTTAATCCGAGGATCAAAGTGACGATCCTTGGAAAGAGGGTTTGAACCCTAGATTTGTGAAATGGGAAAAATGACCGAGTTGGACTCGGGTATGTACAATAATGGTACTTTTGGACTCGTGGGAGTATGGGGAGTCCGGAAACATAAATTTTACGGGTTTTTGGGTACGTCCGACCCGGGGGTATTTTGGTAAATTGCCTCTTAAATTGCGTAAGGGCTTAGAATCCTTTCCTCACATGCTTACGAGTGCGACACTATTTCTTTGGCTCAGAGAGGAGTCTTACGGAGGCACATCGTTTGGGAAAGGAGGTCGTTCCTTAGCCACTTGAGCCGATTTTGAGGTAAGTGAGACTTGACCTCTATTTTGCTTGCGGATAAGATTTGATCTGTCTAAGTAAGATGTCGAGTACTTAATTGACGAGCATTGTCTAGTAGATAGTATTATGTACTACTCGTTATATTTATACAAAAAGGAGAAAGCACAAACGTGACTTGTGTATAGTCGATGTTGTGTGCTGATGTATTATTGATATGCTCTAGGGACAGAGGCCGGTGGTGCGTTATGACCTAGAAGCGAAATTTCATCTAGGGACAGAGGCCGGTGGTGCGTTATGACCTAGATGTGGAGACTTATAGGGACAGAGGCTTGTGGTGTGTTATGACCTATGAGTAAAGTTGTTTATAGGGACAGAGGCCTATGGTGCGTTATGACCTATAAACAAAGCCGCACAGGGACTGTGCTTATGCTATGTGCTAGGTATATCATTACCTATTGATAAGACCCAAACCCCCACAAGACCCTTCACTCGGAGCCAAGCTAAGGAGATCCAAGGAGTCCACTTACACTTGGTAAAGAGAGGCCTTGAAGAAGGAAGCGAGTGGAAGCCATTCCGGGTGATCAAACTAGGCCTCACGCCTAAGGAATAAAGTGGCGCAGCAGAGCCAGGCGCCCCGCCTAGCCCGGGCGCCCCGCCTGGCCAGCACACTGCCTAAGGAGCCAAAAATGAATAGGCGGGCCGCCCAGCCAGGCGCCCCACCCAGGCGCCCGCCTAGCCAGGCGCCCCGCCTGAGCCAGGCGCCCGCCTAGCCAGGCGCCCCGCCTGAGCCAGGCGCCCCTCCCAGCTAAGGCCGCCCAGCAGAAGTCCAATCCAGGCGCCCCTCCCAGATCCCAGGCGCCCCTCCCAGCTGTGAAGCCTATGTTTATTTTACCGTTTTGCCCTACGTGGCCTATTTTGTGAACCTTATTAGTAAGGGTATTTTAGTCATTATGCAAGCTTGGGAAACACTATAAATATCCATGCTTAACCTATTTTGAACTTAGTTTATGATTGATGAATATTGAACATGAGCATAGCTCTTGAGTATTGAATGAAAACCTTGTTTATGGGACTTGTTGTTCGTCTAGCGGATCTAGATGACTACCTTTCCCCCCCCCCCCGACAATTCTACTTGCGTGCTCACGTTAGCTCGAGGGTAGTTGCCTAGCGTAGGTGTTCTTGTCCTTCTCTCGGGGTGTAACGGAACAAATTCTCCGTTGCTACTTGAGATTAGAGATCGAGTTACGTCTCGTTCTTATCTTTTACTTTCCGCGTTTGATTCTTATCAGCTTGGTATCAGAGCAAGGCTCGGGTCTCGTTTCTACGAACCCCAGACCCTTGATTCTTCGTGCCTAGTATCTTTTCCTTAGTTTTCTTGTGTTTGAAGTTATTAGGAAGGAGAAAATTACAAAAAAAAAAAAAAAAAAAAAAAAAAAAAAATTGAAAAATTGAAAATACAAAAATTTGGTGAATCTTGTTGATTTGGATGATTTATGATATGGGTGTTATGGATTCTTGATCGTGATTGAATTCCCGTTGCTTGGGTACCAAAATTACTTGGATTGGTGAAGTTTGAAAAATTGAAACCCCAAATTTTCCTTAAACCCTTGATGAACTTGTTCTTGATGATTTTTGGCTTGATTCTTGGGTTGGATTGATTTTTGATTGGAAACTTGATATTGGGGATTGATCTTCTTTGAAAAACAAACGATTTGGTACCAATTTTGTGGGATTTGAAAATGTATAACACCAATTTTGATGAATCACAATCCTTGTTGAAACCCTTTTGATAAACCCTAGTGTTCTTGAAGTTCTTGACTTGAACCTTGATTTGATTGATTGTTTGGATATAAATTTGATTGGGTTTTGTTAAGGAAGAACAAAAACAACTTTGGGTATCATTGGATTGTGAAAAACAAGTTGAAAACATCGGATTTGGGGCTTGGAAATCGACTTGGAACAAGTTTGAAACGAGCTGGAAAAGGCTTCAGGCCAGGCGCCCCGCCTAAGCCAGGCGCCCGCCTGACTTGCTCACTGCCTAAGACCTCAGGCGCCCCGCCTAGGTCCCAGGCGCCCCGCCTGATTGACTGCACAACTTGGGCGCCCCTCCTGAGTTTCAGGCGCCCCTCCTGAGTGCTGAACGTGTTGTTTTGGGTAGATTTTCGTAAGTTTTCCCATTTGTTTGATTGCATAACATCTAGTTAGTACTACTTTGAGTAACCGTCCTACTTGAATAGTACTAGCCCTTTAATTGCTTTTAGGTGATTCATGCCTAGTAAGGAGAGTAGCATTCTAAGAGAAGCGTAGCATCTTTTAGCTCAAGTCCTCACTTCAAAGTGCCTAGCGTTCATTGAGTCCCATTAACTCCACTCACCCCGGAGTGTACTTGACTCGTGAATAGTTTGGTTGAGTTGAGGGATTGATAATCATCTACGTGAAGCTTTTGGACTACAAGTCGAGTGAAAAATCCACCGCCCACTAAACGAGTGATCTGAGTGAAACACTTGTGAGGGAGTGTGTGAGGTTGTTTTGCTAACGTTTGTTACTTGTGTAGGTACAATGTCTACCGAAGGCGAAGATTTTGCTAAGAGTGCCCTTGCTACTATCCTTGCCAAATTGGATAGTATGAACTTGAGGATTGAAAGCCTTGAGAGGGTGAACTCTAGTGCTCTAGTTGAGCAAGGGACTTCCAATGTCCAATCGGAGAAAGGGACCCCGAGTGTCCAAGTTGAGAAGGGGACCACGAGTGTCCAAGTTGAAGTCTCAAGTACTCCTACCTTTACCCCGGAACAAGTTGTTGAGTTTCTTAATCAACAACGGGTAAAGGAAGATCGTGAGAGGATTGATCAAGTGTTGGGCAATACCAAACGAACGGGCATTCCCCGTATTTTGGACAACCCCCAAAGAAACATTCCACTTCCAAGTCCCATTCGCAATGTTCAAGCTCTTGAGCAACCTATTGAAGCTCAAGAAGGGGAGGAAGCCGAGTATGTTGATGAGGCTTATGGATATGATGATCACTTTCAACCAAGGCGAGGTATGAATTGGGGTCGAAATGTGGATAGGGGTAGAGGCCGAGGTCGAGGGCCACCCATGGGTTATGTTGGAGGGAATGTTAGGAGAGATTATGGAGGGTATGGAGATCACTATGGAGGCCAATTGGAGCCTTTCCAAGGGGTTCGTGACAACAACAACAATCTTAATAGTGTGAAGCTCACTATTCCTTCTTTCAAGGGAAGTAGTGACCCGGTGGAGTAGATTGATTGGAAGTTGACTATGGAGCGAATATTTGAAACCAATGATATGCCCGAGGTGAAGAAGACCAAGTATGCAATATCTTCCTTTGAATCCTTTGCTTCTACTTGGTGGGAGTCGGTGAAGAGGAATAGAAGGAGGACGGGGATGGCTATTAATCTTACTTGGGAAGAGTTGATCCGTGTGATGGATGAAAAGTACTTGACTAACCAATACCGGGTTGAACAACAAAAGCGTCTCTATGAGTTGAAGCAAGGTTCCAAATCGGTTGGGGAATATTTCAATGAATTTGAGCAAATCCGGATGAACCTTGATTTAGATGAGGAAGACAATGAGACGGCCATGATCCGTTTCAACGTGGGTTTGAACCGAGACATAGCTTCACAATTGAAGTTCCACAAATATGATGATCACTACAAGCTATGTGAAGATGCGGATGAAGCCGAGAAATGGCTCAAGGAGGAGAAATCTCTTCGCTACAAGAGTAGCACTACTACCCCAACAAGCAAACCAAAGGATTGGAAGACTTCTACTCCAAATACAAAATTTCCCAATGCAAGTGGTACAAGTGGTACAAATGCTAGCAAGGATGTGAAGAAGCCATATGAGAAGAACACATCTAATGTGGGAGGTAACTCTAAAACTCAATTACATGCTCCTACCTCTTCTTCAATACAATGTCACAAGTGCAAGGGCTATGGGCACTTTGCTCTGGAATGTCCTACGAAGAGGACCATGGTTGTTGTTGGTGAAAATGCATATGAGCAAGAGAGTGACCCGGAAGATGAGGGAGTAGAGGGAGTAGAGGGAGATGAGGGAGTAGAGGATGATTTGTTTGATGACACGGTGGAGGAGGAGGATCCTCATACTTTTTTGGTTGTGAGAAGGAGCCTAGGGGCTATGATTGTAGAAGATAGTGAAACCTTGCAAAGGGAAAATCTATTCCATGCTAGGTACTGGGTCAAAGATGTTGTCTGCTCTATGATAATTGATTCGGGAAGTTGTGCAAATGTAGTGAGTCAATCACTTGTGTCCCAATTGAAGTTGACTACTATGAAGCACCCCAAACCTTACCGGCTACAATGGCTTAGCGAATGTGGGGAGCTTAAAGTAGTAAAGCAAGTGATGATTCGATTTAAAATGGGGAGTTATGTAGATGAGCATTTGTTTGACGTTGTGCCCATGCAAGCGTGCCACCTACTCTTAGGGAGGCCTTGGCAATTCGATAGGCAAGTGGTGCATGATGGTCGTGTCAACACTTACACGGTCAAACATGAAGGGAGGAGATTTGTGCTTAAGCCCTTAACTCCTAAGCAAGTAAGTGAGGACTACAAGAAATGAAGGAGTTAAGAGAAGTGGCAAAGGCTAAGTCGGTGGTGAAGACTAGTCCTTTGGCCGAAAGTGTGGTGGCAATCCCACCATCTTCTACCGGTGGCATATGTGCCATGATGCAACCGGGCGAGCTCTTGAAAGGAAATAATGGCAACAAGCTTCTTCTATGCCTAGTGCACAAAGGTATGGTTCTAACTTTCGAATTTCATTATTCTTCTAACCCTTTGCCTAGTGCTTTTGAAAATGTCTTGAAGGACTTTGGGGACATGTTCCCGGATGAGATGCCCGATGGCTTACCTCCCTTGAGGGGTATTGAACATCAAATCGACTTTATCCCGGGATCTCAAATCCCAAACAAGCCGGCCTATAGAAGCAATCCCGAGGACACAAGGGAGTTGCAAAAACAAGTAGATGACTTGCTTTCCAAAGGCTTGGTGAGGGAGAGCTTGAGTCCTTGTGTCGTGCCCGTCATTCTTGTCCCAAAGAAGGATGGCACTAGAAGAATGTGCGTGGATTGCCGAGCCGTGAATAAGATAACGGTAAAGTACCGTCACCCTATTCCACGACTTGATGATATGTTGGATGAATTGAGTGGGTCATGTGTCTTTTCCAAAATCGACCTTAGGTCCGGTTACCATCAAATCCGGATGAAACCCGGGGATGAATGGAAAACCGCATTCACGACCAAATTTGGTCTCTATGAATGGTTGGTAATGCCCTTCGGGCTTTCCAACGCACCTAGCACTTTTATGAGACTCATGAACCACGTTTTGAAGCATTTTATCAATAAATTTGTCGTTGTCTATTTTGATGATATCTTGATCTATAGTAAGACAATAGATGAACATGTTTGCCACCTTAGGCAAGTGCTTGAAGTTTTGAGAGCCGAAAAGCTCTATGCTAACTCTAAAAAGTGTGCCTTTGGTGTGGAGAAGGTTGTCTTCCTTGGGTTTGTTGTGAGTGCCCAAGGAGTGGAGGTGGATGAGTCTAAAGTAGAGGCCATACGTGATTGGCCTACTCCTACTGCCGTGACTCAAGTGAGGAGCTTTCATGGTCTTGCTAGCTTTTATAGGCGATTTGTGAAAGACTTTAGCTCCATTGCCGCTCCACTCACCGAATTGGTGAAGAAGGACCAACCATTTGTTTGGGGAGAGCCTCAAGAGAAGGCCTTCCAAGAATTGAAAAGTAGGTTGAGTACCGCCCCTCTATTGCAATTGCCCGACTTTGGAAAGGCATTTGAGGTTGAATGTGATGCTTCGGGGGTGGGAATTGGTGGTGTCTTAATGCAAGATAGCAAACCCATCGCCTACTTTAGTGAGAAGTTGAAAGGGGCCTCCTTGAACTATTCAACATATGACAAGGAGTTGTATGCCCTTGGGAGAGCCCTTGCCCATTGGCAACACTACCTTTGGCCTCGAGAGTTTGTAATCAAGAGTGACCATGAGTCACTCAAGCATTTAAGAGGCCAAGAGAAGCTCAATAAGAGACATGCCAAGTGGGTTGAATTCATTGAGTCTTTTCCCTATGTTATCCAATACAAGAAAGGGATAGACAATGTGGTGGCGGATGCCCTTTCTAGGAAGCTCGCTCTTGCCACTACTCTCACCTCCAAGCTCATGGGATTCGAGAGCATCAAATTGATGTATGCTCATGATCCTAAGCTCAAGAGCATCCATGAAGCTCTAGAGAAGGGGGAGAGAGTTGAGAAATACCAATGGGTTAATGGATACATCTTTAAAAATGGTAGAGTGTGCATACCCGAGTCCTCATGGAGGGAATTGCTTGTGCAAGAGGCACATTGTGGAGGACTCATGGGTCACTTTGGGATAAGAAAGACTTTGGCCGTTCTTCAAGAACAATTCCATTGGCCGAAGATGAGGGTGTATGTGGAAAAGTTTTTGCACTAATTGCCTTGAGTGCAAACGTGCCAAATCTAAAGCCCACCCTCAAGGGTTATATACCCCTCTCCCCATACCTACTAGCCCGTGGATGGATATCTCAATGGACTTTGTCATGCGATTACCAAGGACTAGGGGGGCCACGATAGCATTTATGTTATTGTGGATAGGTTCTCCAAGATGGCTCATTTCATTCCATGCAAGAAATGTGATGATGCACAACATGTGGCTACCTTGTTTATTGACAATGTTTTGAAGTTGCATGGTGTGCCTCAAACTATAGTGAGTGATAGGGACACCAAGTTCCTAAGCCACTTTTGGAGATGCTTGTGGGGTGCCCTTGGCACCAAGCTCTTGTTTTCTACGTCCCACCACCCCCAAACCGATGGGCAAACGGAGGTGGTAAACCGAACTTTGGGTGCTCTTCTTAGAGCCATGACCCGAGGTAAGGCCGGGACTTGGATTGATAGACTACCCCTTATGGAGTTTGCCTATAATCGTACATTGCATAGCATGATTGGCATGACTCCTTTTGAATGTGTTTATGGTTTTAACCCCTTGATTCCCCTTGATCTAACCCCTTTGCCAAGGGAAATGGTTGTTAATTTTGAAGGAAAAGCTAGAGCAAGGCTTTGGTTGAACTCCATGCAAAGGCGAAGAAGAATTTGGAGGAAGCTTATGCTAAGGTTGCCTCCAAGAAAAATAAAGGACGCAAGAAGGTGGAACTCAAGAAGAGTGACTATGTGTGGGTGCACTTCCGGAAAGAAAGGTTTCCAAACCTTAGGAAAGGGAAGTTGGCACCCCGGGGAGATGGCCCATTCCAAGTGCTCTCGAAGATAAACAACAATGCATATGTGGTCGACTTGCCAAGTGAGTATCAAGTTTCTAATACTTTCAATGTTTGTGACTTGGTTCCTTTGGATGTAGGTAATGAAGAGGTCGTGAATGATGATGGAGAGGTCGTGAATGATGCTTCAATTACGAGGACGAAATCCTCTCAAGAAGGGGAGGATGATAAGACCCAAACCCCCACAAGACCCTTCACTCGGAGCCAAGCTAAGGAGATCCAAGGAGTCCACTTACACTTGGTAAAGAGAGGCCTTGAAGAAGGAAGCGAGTGGAAGCCATTCCGGGTGATCCCAGGCGCCCCTCCCAGCTGTGAAGCCTATGTTTATTTTACCGTTTTGCCCTACGTGGCCTATTTTGTGAACCTTATTAGTAAGGGTGTTTTAGTCATTATGCAAGCTTGGGAAACACTATAAATATCCATGCTTAACCTATTTTGAACTTAGTTTATGATTGATGAATATTGAACATGAGCATAGCTCTTGAGTATTGAATGAAAACCTTGTTTATGGGACTTGTTGTTCTTCTAGCGGATCTAGATGACTACCTTTCCCCCCCCCCCGACCATTCTACTTGCGTGCTCACGTTAGCTCGAGGGTAGTTGCCTAGCGTAGGTGTTCTTGTCCTTCTCTCGGGGTGTAACGGAACAAGTTTTCCGTTGCTACTTGAGATTAGAGATCGAGTTACGTCTCGTTCTTATCTTTTACTTTCCGCGTTTGATTCTTATCACCTATGTGGTATGCGAGATATATCATCGCCATGCTGTGTGTTAATTATATTATTGCTTATGCCATAGTATCAATATAATATTGTATATGCTGCCTATATTATGTATCTTTATATTATTGACCATGTTATGTATTCGCGTATTATTGCTTGTGTTGTTGTATAATTATATTATCGTATGTAATGTTTATGGGTTACTGTAAAGGTGTGGATTGTACTTCCGTTATCTTCTTATGCATTATCAAAGACTTGTCCCGAAAGGGTAATTTAGCGGGCCTGTCAATGATCTTACTGGGCTTTGGCTCATAACATACTGTTTAAATGTGCAGATCCTTCTACTAGTCAGACAGCTGGACTTATCTGATCCGTTCGAGGCTGTGACTATTTTTGCTTGAGGCGAGCCATCTGCATGGTTCGCGGTGGCATACCGTCTGATCCACCTTAGTGTTTAGACGCTTCCTACATCTTGTATTATATATATATATATATATATATATATATATATATATCGGATGTCAGAATTCGTAGATGCTCTATTGACACTGTATTTCGGGTGGATGTTTACACCTACATTTTATGGAAATATTTCTATCTAAATTATCATTATGAGTCAGTTTAATTATTCGTGGTTCGCCTAAGGATGTAACACTTAGGTGCCATCACCGCCCCGAAAATTGGGTCGTGACAAATGCATTCATATGCATTATATGTCATTCATTTACATTACATTGCATATCATATTGGGTGCAGGAGTATTCCGCCCCAGGAGCAAGAGGATTCCGCTCCATTGCATCATATTGGGGGTAGGAGGATTCCGCCCTCGTAGCAGGAGGATTCCGCTCCATTGCATCATATTGAGGGTAGGAGGATACCGCCCTCGGAGCAGGAGGATTCCGCTCCATTGCATCATATAGAGGGTAGGAGGATTCCGCCCTCGGAGCAGGAGGATTCCGCTCCATTGCATCATATTGAGGGTAGGAGGATTCCGCCCTCGGAGCAGGAGGATTCCGCTCCATTGCATCATATTGGGGGTAGGAGGATTCCGCCCTCGGAGCAGGAGGATTCCGCTCCATTGCATCATATTGGGGGTAGGAGGATTCCGCCCTCGGAGCAGGAGGATTCCGCTCCATTGCATCATATTGCGGGTAGGAGGATTCCGCCCTCGGACCATGAGGATTCCGCTCCATTCATTTGGCACATGTGACCCTTTGCATCATATTTCATTTCATTTCATTTCATCTCACTTCATTTCATGTCATCTCAATTCATACCATTGTGTAGACTTGCGGTACATGACTACTGTTCTGCTTATATGTGCATTGCTTATTTGTTGATATGTTTCTGGCACACATCCTTGGTTGAGTTTGTAAGTTTCTTACGTGTTTCCGGTTATTATTAGGCTCTGCCCTTTTTATAATATAAATAAAACGAATTTGGTCTATCTGTTTCTTTTCTCCCTGGCTAGCTATCCTATTCTTTTAGGTGGCTAGTCTGCTCCACTTATTGAGTCCTTTTGACTCACCCTTGTTTGTTGTTTGTTTCTTGTCTATCTATTTCGTTTCGGCAGGTTCGCTCCAGGATTAAGTTCGGCACGTTGTGAAGGAGCGAAGACGACTTCAGCTGTCAGGGTGAGCCAGTTTTTATTCCGGATGGCCACCAGTTTATTGGTTATTATTTCAGTTGCATTTTGCTCCCTTCAGGAGGTATCTGTCTTCTTTGTACTCTTAGATGTCTAGTATGGATAACCCTAAACCTAGTATGTTGGGTAGTCAGCTGTAATTTCTTTTATACAGCTTAGAGGTATCAGTATGTCTGTATTTTTTTTAAGGTCCTGTCCTTATTTATGAATTATTATATTTACTTTCCTAATTTAATGGGTAAGGGTTTGCCCGACGGGTCTAGGGGAGGATGTCGGGTGCCCGCACGGCCTAATCGGATTCCGGATCGTGTCAGTTGGTATCACAGCCCGATTTAGAGTCTATCCAGACTAAGACAGTTTCTAGTAGAGTCTCGCTGATGGATATGTAGACGTCCGTACTTATCTACGAGAGGCTATGATGGCATTTAGGAAGTTTCACTTCCATCATTTCTGATCGTGCGTCGGTCTAGGATTCAAAGTATTTTCATTAATTCGTTAATTCCTTCGTGGTAATTGTGAACCCTCGTGTGACGAATCAGCAAACGGTATGAGTTCAAGACGAAGCAGTCTAGCATGGGGTTAGCACTGACGAAGCCCCGAGAGTTTTGATCGTGCTGACTATCTAGTTACGGAGGTCCCAGTAGTACGAGTTCGCGATGGGCAAAGGAGCAAGACCTTGTGGTTCCCTTGGCTCTCTACGATGTTTTTATGAGAATCTTAGCGAGGCAGATACCGCGAGAACCTAATATTCGCTAGGCAGCTTATCAGGTTGCCGCAGATGCAGACGTTCGGTCTCGGGGAGCTCCTATTCCAGTTCTTAATATTGCCGCAGTAAAGTATGTTCCGGAGGCACCATGTGTTGTGCCTCCAGTTGTTCTGGCTGGTTAGGTAACTGAGGTAATTATTGGGTCCGAGTGCTCAAAGAGGTTGCATTATTTTACCCAATTGAACCTTCCGATATTCTTAAGCCATGCATCAGATAATCCCTGCATAAATTTTTAAAATACAATGATGTCAGCATATCCTTCAGGCTCTTGATTATATCAAGCGGTATGGTGTTGATTATTCTGTTTTCCAGTTTCAAGGTCTAGCCCTAGATTGGTGGACCGCTCTCTTATTAGCTAACTTGGTTTGATTTTTCTTCTAGATTCGTGGAATAGTTCCTTTCGAGTAGCGAGCGAGATGAAGAGTGTTGCCAGTTTGAGTGGATTAGATAAGGTAGCCTGTCGGTTAGCCTGTTGCTTTCAGAATATGAGATTGAATTCTATAGAATGGCTGAATATGCATTAAAACTAGTCCATGAACCTTCCGAGAATGTTCAAAGATTTATTGGTGACTTTTCTCCTTCCTTGAGGTCCCAGATGGCTCGAGAAATTGAGGATGGGAATTCATTTTATGTCGTTGTTGATATTGCTCAGAGGTATTATGCATACCATAAGTTAGAGCGGGAAGAGTTAGAACGGGAGAGCAAGAGATCCTACGGCCCTGGTGGGCACTATTGTACCTCATTAGTGGTAAGAATTCGGACTATCGTGGGAGGTCACCTGCCAGGTTATCTCAGCTTGTAGAGCGTGATTCTCAAAGTGCGCTAGTAGATCATCAAGATAGACTCAATTTTCTCTTTGTAGCTATCAATAATTTGTCCAGTTTCCATTTTCAGCAAAAAGGTGTTATCATTGTCGTGAGTCTGGTTATCCTTTGAGGAGTTTTTCATTACTTCGACAAGTAGGCAGTCGTCTTTTCTCTCATCATCAGGCATCTGTGCAGTCGCAGGAGATTTCATTTAGATCTCAATCAGCGAAAGAAATTCCAGCATCCAGTAGAGGTTGAGAGTATGGTGGTAGTGGTTCTTCAGAAAGTGATTGTCAGGGTAGTGGCTCAGCTCAGCTGCAGAGGCAGTTCTATGAATTTCTTGTTTGGCGGGATGCAGAGGTATCCGATATAGTAGACCCTGAGATTTATTCTTCTCTTAAATGTGAGTAAGATTTGATTCTTCCAGTCGATCTAGAAATGGGGTGTCCTATCATGTTTCCATGGTTTCTTTTGATGTCGTTTATATTAAGAATTGGTTGCGGTAGAGGGGTGAGCATCTGATATGATTTATTCCTGGCATTTATGATGGCCCTGCTAGTTGATCTGGTTTAAATGTGAGAAGTTTGGGAGAGAGTGTCGGGATGGTCTGCTTGGAATCTTTTTGTGCCACCTTCTATTATTATGTCAAATCAGTTTACCTCTCTCGTCGGAATCCAATTTTGGTAGGATAATGGGATCCTAGTTCATCACCATCAGAGAGTGTCATTGTTTCTTCCTGTGTAAAGTGGTTAGTAAGTAATATTCGATCTACGTATCTCCTCTTGGTTCAAAATGGTAGTAAATTTATGTTATCCTATGAGCTTGTCTGGGTTATAAAAGGGTTTCTGGTAAATTGTCAGAGTTTCCTTCGTACTCGAAGGTTAAATTGATATGGGTGTTGCTCCATAGAGCTCATTTAATGTCTATTTCTTCAATTGCGATTCTTTGGTTAGCCTGACTCGTAAGTAGTCTAGCTTTAGTAGCCAAGCAAATAAGAAGATGAGCTTCCTGAAGCTCTAATTATTTCTATCCTCGGTCCATTTCTATTTCTTCTTCATCCGGCACTAGTGAGCTAAGGCGGTTGGTAGCAACTTGTGATATTCCCTGTGTTGAGCTAGAGTGCGTGTCAAGGTAGCCGGATAAGCACATTGTTGTATTTTAAAGTTACAAAGGGTAATGAAAGGTGTCATTTGAACCCCTGAATCGAGCTATCAAGCGGTGATGCTTATGGAAAAGGTATGGAGTTGTGAACTCGAGAGTTGCAGCTATTTGGCAACTCGAAAGGGTAGTATGGTAGCTTAGATCTGCTTACATTCAGTTTTTAGCTAAATCTTCTTTGGTCCAGCAGACTGTGCGGGGATGATTATTCCTATTCAAATAGCTGCATGAGTTTGTGCTTTAAGTGGAGGAGTCTTCCTCCAAATACTGAATAGGAACACTAAATCTCTAAGGCGTTGATACCACTTTTGTCACGACCCAACCTAGGACCACGACATAAACCTACAATGAGTGTCGATCATTGCTAAACCCACTAATAATCTATTAATGATAGAGATAAGCTGGCAATCTGATCATATATACGTACCTATCTGCTGAAAGCATAATGTCTGGAAAGATGACACGACTTTAACTTGCTGGCAATTAGAACACTGAGCCACAAATTCTGCTATGTCACACTTCATTCCGCCCTACTAATAAATCTGCTTAAGATCATGGTACATCTTAGTCGAACCTGGATGAACAGTGTATTTGGAATAATGTGCCTCTAACATAATCTGTCCACGTAAATCTGCAACATCAGGGACACAAAGTCTTTCTTTATACATGAGAACACCGTCAGTAGTAACCCTGTATGGTGACTCCGATTTTCTTCTGGCTATCTGTCTGTATTCAACCAGAACTGGATCCTAATACTGACGCTGTTTTACTTCATGAAAATTTAGAGTTAAAGGTCTAGTGCAGCTTATCGTCCATCCATCATTGGCATATCTCCTTCACACCTCAACTCTTTGAGAAGTTACTTTAGCATTATAAGTGCACATGCAATAACCTTTGTTGCTGGTATTCTGCCTCAGCTCATGGTCCAACTACTTGTCTCTTTTATTTTCACTTTTTCATGTCATAATATTTTCAATTCAAAGACAATACCCTGAAGTAGATGTTTAGTCTGAAGATCATTCCTGGTCTGCATTATACTATCCAGTAGTATCTGCATGATCGTTATCCCTATATGATAGACCTTGTTCAGATGAACCTTTGGCATACATTAGGATATGAGTAAGTACATTCCCACAAGGAGCTTGCGGAACAACACTAACATCAACTGAGATGTTGCATAGTGCGTTCGTAAAAATAATATAGCTTGCATCAAATCTTCTATAGTGTGTAGTGACAAGGTACTTCAAAAGCTCCCCCTATTGCATCAAGCGTAAGCTAATTCTTAGTTCCATCAACCTGTTCTATATAGAAGGGTATATCGAAGAGGTGATTATCGGCTGAATCATGTTAATCCATTCAAAGTTTTGTGTATCTTTGTTTCGAAAATGTAGAACTCTCTTCTCGTGATCGAAGAAGGATCAGCTTAGTCAGAATAAGTTGTACAATGGTATTATCATATTATTCAGATATATTTTATTCCAAAAGTACGATGTGCGTAATATAATTCTGATCCTGTAATCAGGAGGTAAGGACCAAGGAGTAGCTTATGAAGGTCGTGCAAGTTCTCTTGTTATCTGTGCGAATTTTTTTCTTTAGACTTATGCTTGTTCGAGGACGAAAGAGAGTTTAAGTGGAGGAGAATGAAATAACCTCGGTCAGTCGTTTTGGAAGTTAGGACTCCAATTGGTGTGCCGATAATTTTAAAATAATCATAAGGACCATTGAAACTTTTCTGTAAATTTTGAGCTAAATCAGACCTCGTTGGTAGGCATCGGAAGAAGGTTTCAATTTTTATTGTCGATAAATATTAAAAAGAGATTTTCTAGCTCGATTTTGGCGAATGAAATCCGATTCGAAATCCGAAAGCACCGTTAGGTTCGTATGATTATTTGTGACTTTTGTGAACTTTCAAAAGTGGATTTCGAGGTTGTTCGGCTAGTTTCCGCTAAAATGCCGAAAGTTAAATAATTTGACTTTTTTTCCAATTAATTTGCATATTGAGTTTCGGGAGTCCGATTTGATATCCGCCTTAGCAAGTGTGTTACATATATTTTGTATAACTTGTATGCAAAAGTTGGAATTATTTCAAATATTGTAGGGTACCGTTTTAATTTTCGTCGCGAAAAGAAAAAAAATAAATGAATGAAAAAGGAAAAGAAAGAAAAAGCAAAAAAAAAGTTAAGAAAGAAAAAGCAAAAAAAAGTTAAGGGCGGTGGGTATTATGCTAATGATATATACATATCCTTAGCTTTAAGGTTCAGCAAAAAAAAAATGCCAGAAAAATGAGAAAAAAAGCCGGAGAAAAGTAGGATTTTTACCCCGAGACATCCAGGTAATGATCTTAATATATTATTTGAGTCTATTACGTGTATTTGAATATATTTTAACGGTAAAAATTGGAATATTAGACATCGTTTTAATAAGTTCAATTGATAGTTTAAAGGGTCAATTGGACCCCGATAATGAAATTGATTATATATTCGTACTCAGTGAGTTATGGGCAACATATAAATGTAATTTATTTAGGGTTTGGTTATGTGACCTTAAACCCTGTACATAGGCCTAGCCTGCGTATTGCGTATGCGAATAGGGTATCAGGTTCCTAACCGAATTGTCCTAAGATGTGAGGAATGAAGCCTTTAGCCTAATTTGATATATTTTTCTGCTTATTGAATATAGTGGGATCGTTTGGCAATGAAACGAAAGGATAAAGCGGTTGTTGATTAGCAAGTGCTAACTTTTGGAAGAGGTAAGTGTTTGTATCCATTTCTTTGGAGGCACCTGACCTCGTGGATTTTCTACCACGTGTTCCTTACGTGTGCAGCTGCCGATAGGCATACTCATTACGCCTTAGCTTTGGATTTACGTTGTATATTTTATGTTATGTCCTGTTGTTGGTATTGCATTGAGGATCTGAGCATTGTACTCTGGCTGTGAGTTGGCATCTACTTCCCGGCTGTCGATGAGAGTCCCCCACCGGTGAAGGGTTATTATTGCATGAGATTGCATTCATATGCATTATATGTCATTCATATGCATTACATTGCATATCATATTGGGTGCAGGAGTATTCCGCTCCAGGAGCAGGAGGATTCCGCTCCATTGCATCATATTGGGGGTAGGAAGATTCCTCCCTCAGGGCAGGAGGATTACGCTCCATTGCATCATATTGAGGGTAGGAGGATTCCGCCCTCGGAGCAGGAGGATTTATCTCCACTGCATCATATTGGGGGTAGGAGGATTCCGCCCTCGGAGCAGGAGAATTCCGCTCCATTGAATCATAGTGGGGGTAGGAGGATTCCGCCCTCGGAGCAGGAGGATTCCTATCCATTGCATCATATTGGGGATAAGAGGAATCCGCCCTTGGAGCAGGAGGATTCCACTCCATTGCATCATATTGAGGGTAGGAGGATTCTGCCCTCGGAGTAGGAGGATTCCGCTCCATTCATTTTGCACATGTGACCCTTTGCATCATATTTCATTTCATCTCACTTCATTTCATTTCATCTCAATTCATACCATTGTGTAGACTTGCGGTACATGACTACTGTTCTGCTTATATGTGCATTGCTTATTTGTTGATATGTTTCTGGCACGCATCCTTGGTTGAGTTTATAAGTTTCTTACGTGTTTCCGGTTGTTATCTGGCTCTGCCCTTTTTATAATTTGAATAAAACAAATTTGGTCTATCTGTTTCTTTTTTCCCTGGCTAACTATCCTACTCTTTGAGGTGGCTAGTCTGCCCCACTTATTGAGTCCTTTTGACTCACCCTTGTTTGTTGTTTGTTTCTTGTCTATCTATTTCGCTTCGGCAGGTTCGCTCCAGGATTGAGTTCGCCACGTTGTGAAGGAGCGAAGACGACTTCAGCTGTCAGGGTGATCTAGCTTTTATTCCGGATGGCCACCAGTTTATTGGTTATTATTTCAGTTGCATTTTTCTCCCTTTATGAGGTATCTGTCTTCTTTGTACTCTTAGATGTCTAGTCTGGATAACCCTAAACCTAGTATGCTGGGTAGTCAGCTGTAATTTTTTTTGTACAGCTTAGAGGTATCAGTATGTCTGTATTTTTTTTAAGGTCCTGTCCTGTCCTTATTTATGAATTATTATATTTACTTTCCTAATTTAATGGGTAAGGGTTCGCCCGATGGGTCTAGGGGAGGATGTCGGGTGCCCACACGGCCTAATCAGATTCTGGGTCGTGTCAGTTGTATGTTATTGGATTTTTTGTAATCCTTCATTGGTATCAAGAGCCCGAGTTATTTATTTCCTAGTCTTGATTTTGGTTCTTGAAAATTATTGTTAGAAAGTTCTGCACTAAAAGTTCTACGCTGTAGTTGTTGATATCGTGCACTGAGAAATCAAACCAACATATATGTTTGTTATCCTGCTTCTCTTATTTGAACTGAAAAGTTAGTTTTGGTTATACATTAAAAAAAAGGGAAGCCATAAATGTGTGCAGTGAAGCAGATACTTCATGCGACATGAAATTTTTATAGTACCATGACTTCTTGTTTTCTTTTTGATATTTGGAATGAAAACCGTTCTGAAATCAAACTAAGAAAACGAATTGCAATAAACAAAAATGTTGTTTTTTTTATTTGACAAGAAATTTTGGATAACCATCCATTCTGAAAGTGCATTGGTTGCCTTTGTTGGTGGGATATTAGATTGCCTGCCATGACAATGATTCGCAACATTTTTTTTAACCATATGTATGGTATTCTTCAATTATTGACTCATAATTGTAGGGAATTGTGTTTCCCATATGAAAGAACTTTAACTTAGAACAACTTACAGTGGCTCTTCAGACCACACGCATGACCAACATATTTCTTCTCATTATTTCCTTTTGAGAAGGTCTAGTTTTGGGGTAAAAATTTGTTGCAGATGTTAATTGCATTTGTTTTTTTCTTTGATGGTTTTTTAGCTCAATACCACACTAGCTATTGAATCTTGGATTAGAAAAAAGAGACAAAGGAATGAATGGGTGATCACCATGGAATGAAGATTTAGTTTTCATATTCCAATAATTTCTTTCAAGAATTACCCTTGAAGAGATTGAGAAAGTTTCATAAAGTGATGCATTTCTAAATATCTATTGCCTTGGTGGTGTTTGGCAGATGATGCCAAAACAAATTGGTGATCAAAGTTGACTTATTATTTGATTCTGAGTCAAAATTTCCCCTTATTTTGGCTATGTGATAGTCAGAAATTCAAGAATAAACGTAAAGCCATTATCTCAAACATATAAAAGAAGGTACTGTTTCCTTCAAGTTTGGTGACATTTGGGATAGAATATATTGTGGTTTGTTTTTCTCATCGCTTGTGTTGTGATGAGAATTTAAACAAAATTTAATCCCAAACTGGCTAGCCAAGCCCTTAAGCAGCGAAGGGTCCAAAAATAAGTCCAAAAATAATAACTTCCGTTGTTATTCCTGTGGTTTTTTAGTTTTGTATATGTTTAAAGAAAATAACATTGAGAATTTAAAAAGTTTTTTAGTAAAATTTTATTGTCACCAACTTTATGTGTACAAGTGCATATAAAACATAGCATATATACAGGCGCGCGCGTGTGTGTGTTAATATATATATATATATATATATATATATATATATATATATATATATATATATATATATATATATATATATATATATATATATATAGAGGTGAATTTCTGTTTTGTTTTCTTCATATGTGTTATGGAGAAATGCAAATAATTTTAATTAGTGTAACGTCTATTTGACATTATATTTATATAAGTATGTGTACTTGTATGAAATTTTAGATTTAATACTTTATGCTCTTGTGATTATTGAATATTTTTATATTTGTTATAGAATCTACACTAATTTAGTCTTGAATATTAGTGATTTAAGACGAGTATTCCTTTAATAATTGATTATGTTAGATTTATCGAATATTAGATTTTGGATGATGATTGGGAACATAGTGAACTTTCGATTCCAAATCTAATTTGAAATAAATATCAACATATTTAAATTATTTTAAGGATTAATATGTATATGAATTTTAGGCTTTAAGAAAGTACATAGTTGTCTCAATAAGTTTATACTAGTTTATATCAATATGTCAACTGCTACTAAAATGTTGTCCCGAGCTTAACAAAAGTGTTAATAGCGACAATAAAATTCAGTATGTCCTACAATAGCAAGAGGCTCTTGAGGCCTCTAGACGTGTCTATGATGCCTCTCCATTGCAATTAAGTCAGTCTGACATCTGTGATTCAAATAATATACTTCTTCCAAGTCAGTTAATTACTTCTACTCCATATAAGTTATGGATAGATGAAAACCCAATTTTTTCTATTGGGTTTGTGTTGCTTTTGTACATAAACCTTTTCCTACATGGAAAACTGGTTCCAAGGGGAAGGATGTGTACACTTCTATGATACTCGATGAAGTCTAAGGTTTATATGTTCATATGAGAACAAGACAATAGTGGCACTGTAACTGAAATTGAATCATAATGTATTTAGCTAATATTTTTCCTAAGCAGGGTGAGATAAGTCGAGGCTTGTCTCTTAATGAAATTGTGAACCATATTGATTCCGCTATTAATGCTAAAAGGACTCGTGTAGGAATTATATTTGGTAATAATGAATATGTTCCAATTAACATCAATACGTTGGCCAAAAGAGAATCCATTTAATATTGTAGGTCCCAGTGGGAGTAACTATCAATTAATAAATCAATTTTATCAATCTCAACCTCGACGAATGAGTCGTCTAGATATTTTCCGTCGTCGATTTGAGATTGAAGGGGAAGCATATATAGTTACTCCACAAGATGAATAAGAGCATTGAATATAAATAAAGCTCTTAAATACCTTGCTAAGGATAAGTATCTAGAACAATGGAACATGAAATGGAGTTAGTGAAACCAAACCAAGAGTTGGAATTGGTTGATGTACTAGTGGGTCATAGCGTCGTTGAGAACAAAGGGATTCTCAAAATACGTGAAAGACTTAATGTAGTATCGAAAAAAATGGGTGAATTCTTGAAGTTCAGATTTCAAGAGAACGTTCGAAGGGATTGTTATCTTTCTGAAAAATCTTATATGAAGAAATTTTCTTGAACGATTTAATATGCAATAGTGCATAGTGCAAACCCATTAATACTCCTATTTCTAGAGCCGAAGTTTCAAGTGGGAGGATGTGTCCTCATGAATCCACAAGAATATGATTTGTCTCATGAAGTTTGATATCTGTTATTCTAGTTAGCAGGTATCAATCTGACTTTTAAAAAAAAAAGGAATACTGAAAAGCAGTTAAAGGATACTAAGGTATCTCAAAGGCACATTTGATTATCCTTGTAAAGTAAAGGAAATGATCTACAACTCAAAGGCTATACTTACAATGATTGAGAAGGAGATTTAGGTGAGAGAAAATTTAAATCTTGAGTATGCTCTTCTTGCTAAACAATAGAGATGTTTATATTGTTGAATAGCAAGAACACTCATTAGCCTTATTTACAATCGAAGCTGAATTTGTAGCACTTTCAGCAACTGCGCTATAAGTTGTTGGGCTTAAACGTCTTAAGGATAGATTTGGGTGTGTTTGATAGTTCTATTGAATAAGTGACAATCAAGTGTGATAGTCAAGTCTCAATAGCTTACACAAAAAATCTCAAGTATCACTGGAAGACAATACATATTGATATAAAGTATAATTTTGCTAGGGACATAGCTATACTTGTACATAGAAAAGTGAACATGAAATACATCTCTACGCATTATATAATAGTAGATCCGATAATGCAACTCATAGCATTTGGTGTTTATGAGTGATATGTAAAGGGATTTAGTTTGCGTAAATGTTGATGTATTTATATTTTAACTTTTCCCTAGCATGTTCACATAAACTGCATATTTGGACTTAATGTAGTTGAAGCCTAAATTGCTGGTTGTTGGTTCATATACATAGAATGATTTTATGTTTAGTACATAAATTTAAAGTATGTCGGACAGATAAAAAGATTGGTCTATTCACACAAGCAATCGCCTCTATTGTCTAGGTGACTAATAGGGATGAGACAATTATAAACTTGTTATTATCTGAGGTGATAATAATAGAGAGCTTGAAGTTGAAGTTTATAGTAAGAATGTCGCTTGGTTTTTTGTTAATCATATTTGATTATATGTGAGTCTGTCTTAATGCTAGATGTGAGTTCTGAAGAATAAAATGTATGAGTAGATTTTTGAACTCAAAGTTAGACATGAGTTGTCTGAACTATCATCTGCACAGTTTTTAATTTGCGAAAGACATACGCTCCATGGAAAATGAGTCAATACTGTGATGCGTGATTCATACCATGTATGCATAAAGTGATCTATGGTCGAAACAAGTTTAATCTCTACTTGCTTAGCGTGTGAAGCCCTGAAAAATTAAAAGTAATTTTCTTTTCTTTGTACTCTCATGACTTTGATCAGTTTCCCGAGATTCAATTTGGTGTTTGCTATCTTAGGGTGTTGCCAAGAGATCATGGATGATTCGGTCTGGCGGGACATTTCTATAAAAGCAAGTCACATTGAGATTAAGAGATTCATGAGATGAGGAAGATCATTAATGTGTACTATCACATTAATTGTGTTCATTGGTCGACCCATTATGTTTGTCTTTGGGACAAGAACATAATAACATAATGATGAACTCAAAATTAATGCAAAGAGATCGTGAGAGATATGGATGTGATAAATGATCTAGGGTACTGCATACTACAGTCTACTCCAAGGTTCCGTTAATCGAGATACTATATATTCCTAACAGATGTATAGCAACTAAGCTCTCGAAGTATGCACTGGTCACACGGTCTAGTCGTTATGTATGAATGTTACAGATTGGGAATGATAGTTGACCCACTATGTGTGAGTGGGAGATGTTGAAAATTGGATTCGGGGCGCCCATGTGGGTCAACCCGGATCCATGTCCAAATAAATAAATTATATATATATTGTTATATATATAATAATAAATAATAAGGAAAAAGGGAAAAGACACAACCATTGGATATTGTTGAAAAATTGTGTCTATTTGGAAAAGATAAAAGAAGTCCTATTAGTAGGAACTTCTTATCTGAAAATTAACGCTTCCTTTTGAGATACAGAAAAAGAACCTCTCTCCCTCCCTCCTTATAGAAACGATCTTCAAAGAACTTCATCTTGAAGATTCCCGAGAAGAGCAGAAGTGCTCTTCTACAAATTGGAATAATTTCTTTAACAGGTACGTCATAGACTGTGAACCTTTGATGTAGTTCGTATTTTATTAATATGTGATTGCATTCCTGACTAGTGAAACAAATACGGTAGACCCTAGGCAAATTGTATGTTCTTGGATTGTGTGTAATCCTTCAGGTACTATAGCAAAATACCCAAGCATTGCGTTCATCTCATTGGGTTGAGCATCGTACAATGCTAATACTACCAATTGAGGCAAATTTAACACTTTCATAATATGCTTTACATGAATCACCATACTACTTAAGAATAATATGTATGAAAAACTAATGAAATATATAGTAGCTAAGAATTTGATTAAATCCATGAAAAATAATCTTGAAAAGCATCCTTGAATATGTTGCATTGTATTCTTGAAGATGTCAAGTAGTTTGCACCTCTTCATACCTTTTTTTTTTTCAATTTTCAACCCTATATTTAGTACCGATCAACTTTGAGTTCGACTAATTTCAGAGTTCCAACTTAAGACCTTTGCTTAAGGATATAAAAATAATACCTTTCCTACACGTAGCACTACACACTTCAAACAATTGCTTTTTGTGACTCAAGTCAGCACATTCAGTAACGACAACAACAAAATTATAGAAGTGTTATTCTTGGGAATAAGAGAATGCCATAATATTGAAAAAAATCCATAAAGTAATGTTTTTACTTTTTAATGTGATGAATAAAACAAAGCGTAGGTACTAACTACAAAGTAATCTATGGATTTCCTTATGTTACTTTGTCTAGCCTTCTAACACAAATTATAATACAACATCCGAAGACTTCTATGGGGAACGTTTCTTCCTCTATTAACTTAAGCTAAGCATGATCACCATTCATTCCCTTTAGCATTTACAATTTCTATTAGTTTTTGTTTTATAACTCAAACACAAATTAAAGAAAGAAAAAATACAGAACTGATAATATATTTAATCTTTAATTTTACGAAGTTTACTGAATTTGTCACCTTTTTCTTTAGTAACACACTTTAAAATAAATACTTCTGCAAAATTTTATGATGAAGGATATATAGAATTGTAGAGGTTTTTTTTCCTAGTTCCTAAGAGGATTTCTGTTTATGCCTAAAATTGGTCGTCTAAGTTAAACAATTAAATTTATGGAAGGGTCACAAGCAATACTGTATAAACGATGGAAAAAGTAAATAACTAGAGAGAAACGTAATGAGCAAGAAAGTAAGTAGTATTATTCCTTGAGAATAGCCGGATTCAAGGTGAATCGCCTGATGTACAATACAATGTAAGGAGGGGTATTTATAGTAAAGATTTACTCAGTCTTAATTATGGGAAAATACAAAGAATAATAAAGACCATGGACCTATGAACTCAAGGCGGTGGTGACACGACCCGAAATCCGGCTAGGCCGTACGGGCACCCGACATCCTCCCCTAGACCCGTCGGGCAAACTCTTACCAATTAAATTAGGAAAATATATATAATTCAATTTATCAATAAGAAAAATACTTACAAAAAAATACAGACATACTGATACCTCTAATTGTACAAAAGAAATTACAGCTGACTACCCAACATACTAGGTTTAGGGCTATCCAGACTAGACATCTAAGAGTACAAAAGAAGACAGATACCTCCTGGAGGGAGCAAAATGCAACTGAAATAATAAACAATAAACTGGTGGCCATCCAGAATAAAAGCTGGCTCACCCTGACAACTGAAGTCGTCTTCGCTCCTTCACAACGTGGCGAACTCAATCCTGGAGCGAACCTGCCGAAACGAAATAGATAGACAAGAAACAAACAACAACAAGGGTGAGTCAAAAGAACTCAATAAGTGGGGCAGACTAGCCACCTCAAGGAACAGGATAGCTAGCCAGGGAGAAAAAAATAGATAGACCAAATTCCTCTTATTTAAATTATAAAAAGGCAGTGCCAGATAATAACTAGAAACGCGTATGGAATCACAAACTCATCAACCACCAGGAACGTAAGATAGCCAGAACATATAGGTATCCCGAACATATCAACAATCAGAAATACATCCCGTTGCAGTGTGCAACCCGATCCATATATTTATACCGTTGCGGCGTGCAACCCGATCCATATGTTTATACCGTTGCGGCGTGCAATCCGATCCATATATTTATACCGTTGCGGCGTGCAACCCGATCCCCGCAACCCTGAATACGAGCCAGAAATATATAAGCAAACTGAGATATGTCCACAACATGGTATACATACCGCATAAGGCTAAAGGCTTCATTCCTTACGTCTTAGGGCAATCAAGCTAGGAACCTGATACCCTATTCGTATACGCAATACGCAGGCCAGGCCTATGTACAGGGTTTAAGGTCATATAACCAAATCCTAAATAAATTACATTTATATGTTGCCCATAACTTACTGAGTACGAATATATAATCAATTCCACTATCGGGTCCAATTGACCCTTTAAACTATCAGTTGAACTTATTAAAACGATGTCTAATATCCTAATTTTTACCGTAAAATATATTCAAACACACGTAATAAGCTAAGATAATGAGTTAACATCATCACCTGGATGTTTCGGGGTGAAAATTCTATTTTTCTTCGGCTCCTTTTCCTTTCCTTTTTCAATTTTCTTATATTTTTCGTACATTCTCTGTGTTGCTTACTTTTCAAACTCATTTCTGTTTTGCTTCTGCTTATATAAGCTAAGAGGCACCGCCTCCATTAATTACTTTTCCTTTTTGTCCTTTTCTCTTTTTCTTTTATTTTATTTTCTTTTCGCGACGAAAATTAAAATGCTACTCTGCGATATTCAAAATAATTTTCACTTTTGCATACAAGTTATAAAGAATATATGTAACAATCTCGCGAAGGCGGATCTCAAATCGGACTCCCGAAACTCAATATGCAAATTAAATAGAAAAAGATCAAATTATTTAACTTTCGGCATTTTAGCGGAAACTAGCCGAACAATATCGAAATTCACTTTCGAAAAATTACAAAAGTCACAAATAATCATACGAACCTAACGGTGCTTTCGGATTTCGAATCGGAGCTCATTCGCCAAAATCGAGCTCGAAAATCTCTTTATAATACTTATCGACAATAAAAACTGAAACCTTCTTCCGATGCCTACCAAATGAGGTTTGATTTAGCTCAAATTTTACAGACAGATCCTAATGGATATTACGAATATTTTAAAATTATCGGCACGTCAATCGGAGTCCTAACTTCCGAAACGACTAACCGAGATCGTTTCATTCTCCTCCACTTAAACTCTCGTTCATCCTCGAACGAGCCTAAGTCTAAAGCAAGATTCATGCTGATAACAAAAGAACTTGCACGACCTTCATAAACTATCCCACAGAATTTTTTTTCATGATTACAGAATCAAAATTATAACACGAACACCGAACTCTTGGAATAAAACATATCTGGATAATATGATAATACCATTGCCCGGATTATTCTGACTAAGATGATCCTTCATCGATCACGAGAGGAGAGTTCTACATTTTCAAAGTAAAGATACACAGAACTTTGAATGGGTTAACATGATTCGGCCGATAATCACCTCATCGATATACCTTTCGATATAGAACAGGTCGATGGAACTCAGAATTAGCCCACGCTTGATGCAATAGGGGGAGCTTTTGAAGTACCTTGTCACTACACACTATAAAAGATTTGATGCAAGCTATATTATTTTTACGAACGCACTATGCAACATCTCAGTTGATGTTAGTGTTATTCCGCAAGCTCCTTGTGGGAATGTAGCTACTCATATCCTAATGTATGTCAAAGGTTCATCTGAACAGGGTCTATCATATAAGGATAAGGATCATGCAAATACTTCTGGATAGTATGATGCAGACCAGGAATGATCTCCAGACTGAACATCTACTTCAAGGTATTGTCTTTGAATTTGAAATATTATGTCTTGCAAAAGTAAAAATAAAAGAGACATGTAGTTGGACCATGAGCTGAGGCAGAACACCAGCAACAAAGTTGATTACATGTGCACTTATAATGCTAAAGTAACTTCTCAAAGAGTTGAGGTGTGAAGGAGATATGCCAATAATGGATGAACGACAAGCTGCACTAGACCTTTAACTCTAAATTTTCATGAAGTAAAACAGCGTCAGTATGAGGATCCACTTCTAGTTTAAAACAGACAGATAGACAGAAGAAAACCGGAGTCACCATACAGGGTTACTACTGACGGTGTTCTCATGTATAAAGATAGACTTTGAGTTCCTGATGTTGCAGATTTACATTGACATATTATGATAGAGGCACATTATTCCAAATACAGTGTTCATCCAGGTTCGACTAAGATGTACCATGATCTTAAGAATATTTATTGGTGGGACGGAATGAAGTATGACATAGCAGAATTTGTGGCTTAGTGTTCTAATTTCCAGCAAGTTAAAGTCGTGTCATCTTTCCAGATTTTATGCTTTTAGCATATAGGTACGTATATATGATCAGGTTGCCAGCTTATCTCTATCATTAATTGATTATTAGTGGGTTTAGCAATGATCGACACTCATTGTAGGTTTCTATCGTGGCCCTAGGTTGGGTCGTGACAAAAGTGGTATCAACGCCTTAGAGATTTAGTATTACCTTTCAGTATTTGGAGAAAGACTCCTCCACTTAGAGCACAAACCCATGCAGCTATTTGAATAGGAATAACCATCCCCGCACAGTCTGTTGGACTAAAGAAGATTTAGCTAAAGGCTGAACGTAGGTAGACCTAAGCTACAAACTACCCTTTCGGCTTTCGAGTTGCCAAACAGCTGCAACTCTCGAGTTCACTACTCTCAAACCTTTACCACAAGCACCACCGCTCGATAACTCAATTCAGGGGTCGGACTACACTCTCCATCACATTTAGTAGCCTTAAAACACAACTATGTGCTTACCCGGCTACCTTAATGCATACTTTGGCTCAACACAGGGAACATCACAAGCGGCTACTAATTGCCCAAGCTCACTATTTTCGGACGAGGAAGAAATGGTAATAGACCGAGGATAGAAATAATTAGAACCTCATGAAGCTCATCTTCTTATTGCTTGGCTACCAGACTAGACTACTTCCGAGTCAGGTTAGCCAAAGAATTGCAATTAAAGAAATAGACATTAAATGAGCTTTATGGAAAAACATCCATGCCAATTTGACCTCCCAATAAGAAGGAAACTCTGACAATTTACCAGAAACCCTTTTATAACCGAGACAAGCTCATAGAATAACATGACTCTACTAGCGCCTCGAACCATGAGGAGAGGCGTAGATCGAGTATTACTTACTAATCATTTTACACCGGAAGAAACAATGATGCATTCTGATGGTGACGGGTAAGAATCCCATCATCCTACAAACACAGAGTTCCGAGAAGAGAGGTAAACTAATTTGACATAATAAGAGAAAGTGATACAACAGGATGCCAAGCAGACAATACTGACACTCACCCCCAAATCTCTCACATTTAAATTAGATAAACTAGTAGGGTCTCACAAATTCCTTGAATAACTCATACTAGAAGCTCACCCCTCTACCGCAATCGATTCTTAATAGAAACAATATCCAAGGAAGCCATGGAAACATGGTAAGATAAATGAAGTTTAGACCGATCGGAAGAATCAAATCTTACTCACATATAATGGAAGAAGAAATACTCCGGTCTACTACATCGGATGTCTCAGAATCCTGCCAGACTAGAAGTTCATAGAACTGCCTCTACAGTTGAGTCGAGCCGCTACCCTGAAAATTACATCTAGAATAACCACTACCACCACGCTCTCGACCTCTACTGGATGGTGGCATTTCTTTTGCTGATTGAGATCTAAATGAAATCCCCTGCGACTGCACAGATGCCTGATAACGGGAGAAATGACAACTGCGTACTTGTCGGAGTAAGGAAAAATCCCTCAAAGGATAACTAGACTCACGATAATGATAACACCTTTTCGCTGAAAAATGGAAGCTGGAAAGATTGTTGATAGCTGTAAAGAAAAGACTGAATCTGATCTTGACGAGCTACTGGCGCACTCTAAGAATCACGTGACACAAGCTGAGATAACCTGGAAGGTGACCTCCGAAAATAATCAGAACTCCTACCTCCAAATGAGGTACCATGATTACCCACTAGGGCCACGGGATCTCTTGATCTCCTGCTCTAACTATTCCCCCCCCCCCCCCAACTTATGGTATGCTAATACCTTTGAGCAATATCAACAACGACATCAAATGAAGTCCCAACCTCAATTTTTTCGAGCCATCTGGGATCTCAAGGAAGGAGAAAGGTCATCAATAAATCTCTGAATCACTCGAAAGGCTCATGGACTAGTTCTAATGCATATTCAGCCATTCTATAGAATTCAATCTCATATTCTGAAACCAACAGACTAACCGACAGGCTACCCTATCTAATCCACTAAACTGGCAACACTTTTCATCTCGCTCGCTACTCGAAAGGAATTTTTTTTCCCACAAATCTAGAAGAAAAATCGAACCAAGTTAGCTAATAAGAGAGCGGCCCACCAATTCAAGGCTGGACACTGAAATCGGAAAGCAGAATAATCAACACCATATCGCTCGATATAATTAAGAGCCTGAAGGATACGCTGACATCATTTTATTTTAAAAAAACTTACACAGGGATTATCTAATGCATTGCTTGGGAATATCGAGATGCTCAACCGCGTAAAATAATGCAACCACTTTGAGCACTCGGACCCAATAATTACCTCAGTTACCTAACCAGCCAGATCAACTTGAGGCACAACACATGCTGCCTCCGGAACATACTTTACTGCGGCAATACTAAGAACTGATATAGGAACTCTCTAAGTCTGAACATCTGCATATGCGGCAAACTGATAAGCTGTCTAGCGAATAATAGGTTCTTGCGGTATCTGCATTGCCAAGATTCTCGTAAAGCATCGTAGAGAGCCAAGGGAACTACAAGGCCCTGCTCCCTTGCCCATCGCGAGCTCGTACGGCTGGGACCTCCATAACTAGTTCGTCAGCACAATAAAAACTCTCGAAGCTTCGTCAGTGCTAGCCCCAGGCTAGACTGCTTCGTCTTGAACTCATACCGTTTGCTGATTTATCGCACGAGGGTTCACAATTACCACGAAGTTATTAACGAAAATAATTTTGCATCCTAGACCGACGCACGATCAGAAATGAAAGAAGTGAAACTTCCTAAATTCCATCAGCGAGACTCTACTAGACACTGTCTTAGTCTGGATAGACTCTAAACTGGGCTCTGATACCAACTGACACGACCCGAAATCTGGCTAGGCCGTGCGGGCACCCGACATCCTCCCCTAGACCCGTTGGGCGAACCCTTACCAATTAAATTAGGAAAATATATATAATTCAATTTATAAATAAGAACAATACTTAGAAAAAAACACAGAAATACTGATACCTCTAAGCTGTACAAAAGAAATTACAGTTGACTACCCAACATACTAGGTTTAGGGCTATCCAGACTAGACATCTAAGAGTACAAAAGAAGACAGATACCTCCTGGAGGGAGCAAAATGCAACTGAAATAATAAAAAATAAACTGGTGGCCATCCGGAATAAAAGCTGGCTCACCCTGACAGCTGAAGTCGTCTTCGCTCCTTCGCAACGTGGCGAACTCGATCCTGGAGCGAACCTGCCGAAACGAAATAGATAGACAAGAAACAAACAACAAACAAGGGTGAGTCAAAAGGACTCAATAAATGGGGCAGACTAGCCACCTCAAGGAATAGGATAGCTAGCCAGGGAGAAAAGAAACAGATAGACCAAATTCCTCTTATTTAAATTATAAAAAGGCATCGCCAGATAATAACTAGAAACACGTATGGAATCACACACTCATCAACCACCAGGAACGTAAGATAGCCAGAACATATAGGTATCCCGAACATATCAACAATCAGAAATACATCCCGTTGCGGCGTGCCACCCGATCCATATATTTATACCGTTGCGGCGTACAACCCGATCCATATATTTATACCGTTGCGGCGTGCAACCCGATCCATATATTTATACTGTTGCGGCGTGCAACCCGATCCCCGCAACACAGATACGAGCCAAAAATATATAAGCAAACTGAGATATGTCCACAACATGGTATACATACCGCATACAAAAAAAAAAAAACACAATACGCATAATAGTCAGTATGCGGTGCAATGAGATGTGATGAATGCGGTACGATGCGATGCAGTCACATATGCCTGATACCTATCTCCGGCGTGAGACTCTCATCGTCTACCAAGAGATATATGCAATAATGATCCTTCACCGGCGCGGGACTCTCATCGATTACCGGGAAGTATACGCAATGATGACCCTTCACCGGCTCAGGACTCTCATCGATTACCGGGAAGCATATGCAATAATGACCCTTCACCGGTGCGGGACTCTCATCGCCAACCGGGAAGTATATGCAATAATGACCCTTCATCGGTGCGGGACTCTCATCGCCAACGAGGAAGTATATGCAACAATGATCCTTCACCGGTGAGGGACTCTCATCGCCAACCGGGTAGTATATGCAATACTCAAAACAAGAGTGCAATGCTCATATGCTCGATGCAACACCAACAACAGGACATAACATATAATATACAACGTAAATTCAAAGCTAAGGCGTAATGAGTAGGCCTATCGGCAGCTACACACGCAAGGAACACGTGGTAGAATATCCACGAGGCCAAGGGCCTCCAAAGAAATGGATACAAATACTTACCTTGTTACAAAGTTAGCACAGCTACTCAACAATCGCTTTGTCCTTTGGATTCATTGCCAAGCGATCCCACTGTGTTCAATAAGCAGAAAAATATATCACATAAGGCTAAAGGCTTCATTCCTTACGTCTTAGGGCAATCAAGCTAGGAATCTGATACCCTATTCGCATACGCAATACGCAGGCCAGGCCTATGTACAGGGTTTAATGTCACATAACCAAACCCTAAATAAATTATATTTATATGTTGCCCATAACTTACTGAGTACGAATATATAACCAATTCCACTATCGGGGTCCAATTGACCCTTTAAACTATCAGTTGAACTTATTAAAACGATATCTAATATCCCAATTTTTACCGTAAAAATATATTCAAACACACGTAATAAGCTAAAATAGTGAGTTAACATCATTACCTGGATGTTTCGGGGTGAAAATTCTATTTTTCTCTGGCCCCTTTTCCTTTCTTTTTTCAATTTTCTGATATTTTTCGTACATTCTCTGTGTTGCTTACTTTTCAAACTCATTTCTGTTTTGCTTCTGCTTATATAAGCTAAGAGGCACCGCCTCCATTAATTACTTTTCCTTTTTGTCCTTTTCTCTTTTTCTTTTATTTTATTTTCTTTTCGCGACGAAAATTAAAACGGTACCCTACGATATTCAAAATAATTCCCACTTTTGCATACAAGTTATACAAAATATATGTAACATACTCGCGAAGGAGGATCTCAAATCAGACTCCTGAAACTCAATATGCAAATTAAATGAAAAAAGATCAAATTATTTAACTTTCGGCATTTTAGCGAAAACTAGCCGAACAACATCGAAATTCACTTTCGAAAAATCACAAAAGTCACAAATAATCATACGAACCTAACAGCGCTTTCGAATTTTGAATCGGAGCTCATTCGCCAAAACCGAGCTCGAAAATCTCTTTTTAATACTTATCGACAATAAAAACTGAAACTTTCTTCCGATGCCTACCAAACGAGGTCTGATTTAGCTCAAATTTTACAGACAGGTCCTAATGGATATTACGAATATTTTAAAATTATCGGCATGCCAATCGGAGTCCTAACTTCCGAAACGACTAACCGAGGTCGTTTCAGGTGGTATATACGAAACCCTAACTAGGAGACTGTAAACCTAAGGCGGCAGGATGTATGCCTTGTGTCCTACGCCCGTACCGCCTGAACGGTCGCAACTCGTAGAACAGGCGTGTATTCTCTATGTCCGGTGACATGTAGGATAAGTCTAGTCTCGCCAGCTGGACTCGTATCTCTATAACAACAGGTGGCGTATTTTTGCCCACACAGTCAGTCCCCCCACTTGCTGAGCTCTGACGCAAGCAGTCAGGAAGTGAAAGAGGTGTGATAGAAGACGTAAAGGTGTGACTGCACCTGATACTCGTCCCCTGTCTCTTTGCATGCGTTGCATTGAATGCAAATACTCTAATACAATGACGTGTACTCCAGTGATTGGAGGGGTTTTTATACGTATCTTCCCAATGCTGCCATTGCTCTGTCATATCCTGTAATTATTGGGATACATATTACATAAAATGGAATAATCACGATCCCACGTTATCAAGATCGTTCAGCTTCCCATTCAAGAATCCTCCTAGGCGTGTATAAGTACGCCGTAACAGTAGAGGCTTTTATTGATCTTCAAATTATTCAAGAACTTTCCTTCAAAAGACAAACCTTCTTCTAGCCTTAACAACAATTCTATCCTTTGACCTGACTCAAGGACCAAACTTCCTTCCCGTAGATTTCAAAGCTCAAGATTATCTTCCTACAACCTTTAACTTTGAAGGTGATGATTGAATACAAGGTCAGACATCTAAACATGAAGGAGAAAATAGCAACCTTTCTATTGAGTGCTACCCATCCGCAGTTTTGAGGGATGACATAACCCATATCTGGCTTCATTGTAAATGGCCTGAAATCATAGACATCATTGTCCCTACTACTAAAGAGAGAATTGTTTATGCCTAAATTTGTACGTCTAGGTTAAACACTTAAATTTATGAAGGGGTCGCAAGCAATACGCTAAAATACGATGGAAAATTAAGTAAACAGAGAAAAAAGTAATAGACAAGAAGTAGAAGGTATTATTCCTTGAGAATAGCCGGATGTAGTGGTGAATCACTTGATGCAAATACAATATAAGAAGGGGTATTTATTGCAGTAGATACACGGTCCTAATTATGGTAAAATAAAAAGGCTAATGAGGCTCTTGGCTTATAAACTTAAGATGGTGGTATATACGAAAACTTAACTAGGAGACAGTAACCCTAAGGCGGCAGGATGTATGCCTTGCGTTCTACGCCAGTACTGCCGAACGGTCGTAAATCGTAGAATAGGCGTGTATCCAGTATGCTCGATGACCTGTAGGATAAGTCGAGTATCGCCAGCTGGACAAATATCCTCATAACAATAGGTGGTGTATTTTTGCCAACACAGTCAGTCCCCACTTACAGAGTGGTGACGCAAGCAGTCCGAACGTGAAAGCAGTGTGAAAGATATCTAACTGACTCCTTGAAACTCGCAGTCTCTTTGACCAAGACTGATGTTTATTTATTCGAGAACTCCACCTGTCTTTATCTGATTGGGGTATGTCGATTACATGCACCTTTCCAAGAATGCTTTTTGCTATGCTGAATCCTATCTCAAGCCTTAATTATGGTTGGCCGTTCCGTGATCCATTCTTATCTCTTCCAGCCTATAAATAAGGGCTTCATGATAGTGGTAGAATCACAAATCTTCTTCAAGAAAATATTTCATCTTCTTCAAAGTTCCTCATGAAAGAATGGTTCTTCTATCTTTAAAAATATTTGCCTTTGATTCTGGTTTTAATATTCTCATAAAAACTCCTTCATTCATTCAGAATGGTGCATGAGAAAATTGTTGGGAAGAGACAATCGGCAGTTTTCTTCTTCTCTTTCCCCATCCGTGATTAGATGAAGGGAGTCCCCCGAGTAATGAAGTATGATCAGGATTCTAATAATATTCTTCAGAATATCTTCATCGTGGCATGTGTACTGGTTGTTGCATGCTCTGATTGCTGTGATATTTCTCTTGTCATGTGGGGTTTGCCAGCTGAAGAATTCCTTCCCAGCGGTGCTCCTGCTTCTGCTCGTCTTTTGATCTCCGAGGGCCATAGTCCCAGAAGCACCTCTATTTTAACGAGGATGGCATCCCTGGGATAACGTCTCCTTCTTTGGGCGGTTACTACCCAAGGGCCTTCCCCATACCAACGGGGTTCAGGGTGGTTGTATAGCTCTACCCTGTTCTTCGATTTTGGGGATTGCATCTGCTTCCAATCGCCCGGGAAAAAGGGACAACATCGTATTCTTGCGGTCGCTGAGCGTTCCTTATTGAGTCTCTCTAAGTGAATCCAAGTGAAGTCTCGGACTGCATTCTACTTCCTCCACCTTTCTACTGAGGGATTCCTCAGTTGGACTGATTTTCCCAACTCCCATGGCACAGCGTCATAAAGATGTTGCTGCTTGGGGTATCAACTTTGGAATTTCATCTTCTAGATGCCGAGAGAGACTTCGATTCAAGAGCTACAATCTAGAAAAAGAGTCTCTTGCCTTGAAAATTTGGGAGAACTTGCGAATTTAGTCTTCCCTTTTCGATTATTTTACAATTATTATGAATAATGTTGTATTCAGGAAGAACTAATTGTATATTATGAGTCTACGGCTTGTTTGTTATTAATGAAACAAATGTGTATTAATGTTTTTATGCATACTTGTGCAGTTTAAGCAGCATGCTTGAGTGCCTTTCTGGGCTACTGTCTGTAAAAGACGGGTGTGCGCACTGAAGGGCGCTTCATTTGCGTCAGTAGGTGATGGCTTATATTGCGCCTGTGGTAGACGGCTATTTTGCGCTCACAATGGGATGACTTTAGCCCGTGTGGAAACAGACACTTTTGCGTTTCGATTCAAAGTCGTTGCTTGTTTACTCGAGTATTTTAAGGCTTTCTAGCACTATGCGGGCGGGCGTCCCCACCGGCATGTAGGTGAAATTTTTTTGAATTAATGAGTTCAACTTACGAATAATTCCTGGTAGCTGAGCTAGACGTGTTCTAGCTCTAAGCGGGTAGTTTACTCTACTTTTTGTAGAGAAAAGTGGGTGTATTACTTCAACTTAGGTCTGGTCGGGGCTATTATTGGCTCGTTGAAGGATCTGAATTGTAACAGTAAAAATGAAAATGGAATAGTACTTTTATTGATAAGTTGGGCGTTGAGCCGTATAAAACTTAAAGAATGGGGCTACGGGCCTCTTATGAGATAATATTTATTAAAAAAATAGGAATGGAGTACATACATGTCTCGAGTATATTGGCATTGATGGCCTTTCAAGAGTAGTACTTTTTGAGCCATAAGATGTTCCAATTTTTTGGAATGACTGTTCCTTTCATGTCTTCGAGAACATACGCACCTTTTCCAGCTATGCCTCGGACTCTGTATGATCCTTCCCTGTTCGGAGCCAGTTTGCATGTTCTAGCCTCTTTGGTGCTTTGAGTAACTTTATGGAAGACGAGATCTCCTATGTTGAAAGAACGTAGATTAGTCCTCGCATTGTAGTACTACTCCACCCGTTGCTTCTGTGCTGTGAGGCGTATGGCCGCTATATCCTATCGTTCGTCCGAGGTATCAACTACAGCCTTCACAGCTTCATTGTTTGATTCTTGCTCGAAAAATGACCGTTGTACGTTGGACTCTCCAAAATCGAAGGGAATCATTGCTTCGGTTCCATATGTTATTGAGAATGAAGTTTCACCCATGCTGGCTTTGGACGTGGCGAGGTAGGCCTATAAGACTCCTGGCAGTTCCTGCAGCCACTTCCTCTTGGCTTCCTTGAGTCGCTTCTTCAGGCTTTCAACGATCGTTTTATTGGAAGATTCTGCTTGACCATTAGACGAAGGGTGATAGGGCGTTGGGGTTATCCTCTTTATTTCCCATTCTTTCAAGAAAGCAGTAATCTTGTCTCCTACGAACTGAGGTCCATTATTTGTGTTGGCCTCGATATAGTTTTGATTTTGATAAAGACTCTTATTATGACACCCCACCCTTGTTTGACGAAGAAGAACATGAACTTGAATTTTATTTTTCTACTATTTTTAGTGATGAAATTCATGATTAAGAGTTGACTCAAGTGGAGAATGATTGTGATTTTTCTACTTTTAATTCTCCACTACTTGTTGATAATATACTTGTTGGTTATGAGAAAAACTCTTGTTCGCTTCTTAATTTATTAACTATTTCTTGCACTAGTTCTTGTGTTTTCGTGCAAAAAAGTGATGAAAACTCTTTTGATAGAGAAAGTTTCATGCAACTAAATGTGGCAAGGGATATAAATGGATTCCTAGATGAATATGGAGGAATAAATTCTTTTTGGATATTGGAAGATGAAAGCTTAGTGACTGATTTATTTGTTACTGAACCGATTGAATATATTGATCCTTATTTAATGGTTAATAACATGAGGTTCTCTAAAACCATTGCTATGTTGGAGGCTTTCCATAAAAGAATACAAGGTGATGTTTTTCCACTAATGAACAAGTCCAAGTACGATATGTATAAATGGTTAATTCGTATTTTTGGACTTCTTAAAACACCTAAGGTATTTTTGGAGGTGGTGAATATTGTTCTTATTCCTTATGTTGGTGACTTTTTTATTTTGGAAGACGATGATGTTTTGATATATCTAAAGTCAGTAACGATAATATCTAAGTTCAAGAATAAGAGTAAGGTTTATGGGTACTATTTAATGTTATTCCAACAAAGGACTTGATTATTGTTTCTTTTGTACTTCTATTAATTTATCTTTTATGCAGGTTTGAATTCGAGGACGAATTCCTTCAAGAAGAGAGGAATGATAGCATCCAAGGAAGGAAAACTCCATTGAAATACTTGGATGAAACTTTGGAAGCTCTTGGAAAACATATGACAAAATCTCACACAAAGAAAGTTCAAAACAAGCTGATTGCACTTGAATTGTTAAGAGGGAGAGCTCAAGCCAAGGATGATCTTTTTTCTAAGTGATATAAATATGATATGGTCCAAATTGAGATACAAGTGATGAATATTCAAGTAAAAATTACTGCAGTTTGAAGTTGAAGAATTGGATTCCAAATCAGTCTATTTTTGGACTAATTAAGGAGCCTAAAGTGTGCCAAACTTGAAGTCCAAGAAGAGCCATATAGGGGGACGAAGTGCACCAAAGGCCACTTTTGGCAGTGGTCTTTGGTTTGAGACCACTTTTTTTATTGATTTTACATGAGAGGCCACTTTTTGGAACTTCAATTCTTTTGGGCTGAACTTCACACAAGTTCAGCCCACAAGGATTGAAGTTCAACTTAGCCCACCACAAGGATTGAAGTTCAACTTCAGCCCACAAGGGTTGAAGTTTATGCATCTATACCTAAAAGTTCAGCCCTTACAGATTCAAGTTGAAACTTCATAATTTAGGCATGAAGTTCAACCCACGAGGTTTGAACTTCATCCCACAAAGATCGAAGTTCCAAAAAGTGGCCTCTCATATAAGACCATTAAAAAAAGTGGTTTCAAACTAAATACCAGTGATAAAAGTGGCATGTGGGTGAAAATCTCGTTTTTAGCCATAAAATGTGCTTAGTTTCAGCCCAAAAACGTGCAAAGGATGGTCAAAGGATTCCATGAAGTATACTACAAGTTGCTTGCAAGTTCCTATCAGGGTTTCCTAGTTCAAGTGGGATTTATTTCCTAAATTAATTGGGATATATTTTTCCTATATTAATTAGGTTTTGAATCTAATATTAATTAGCTTACCAAGTTTATTTAGGATATTATTTACTTTTCCTAGTTTAGTTTTAATTTACTTCCTTTTCCTATTTTGTTAGTAATTTTTTCCTAGTTGGTTTCTTTTCCTATTTCATTATTACTTAGAAATCATATTTGAGTAGGATTTTGTAAGGCCCATGGCCAGCCCCTACTCCTATGTAAAAGATTTATTTCTTTATTTTTTAGATACAAACAGCAACATAATTTATGATGAATAAAAATTGAGAGGTTTTCTCTTGCACTTTTGTGTGTGTGGGCTACTCTTGGATTTATCATTCAATCTTCAAGTCTACACTTTTAGGTGATGAGGTAATTCTTGTTCAAATCTTTAGATTACTTTTAGGTATTCAAGAAAGGCGGTAATTTCTATTTTACTGTTGTTCTTTGTTACTTTAAGGGGGGTCGGGATTCCATAATCTACTTCTTGGGTTATTCTCTACCAAAGGCGGTTAGCTTAGTCTAATTGTTGTTGTTAGGAGTTTCTTTTCAAGATTTAGACTTGTCTTGAATTTCTAGATTCATTCTTGAAATTCTTGATCTGTTCCTGAATTTGAGAAATTTGTTCTTGAATTCATTCTATCTTTATTTTCAGTTCTTTTTTCGTTTTTAGGTTAATTTCTTTAGCTTCCGCGTGTTTCTTTTAATTTCATTATCAAGTTCTTGGATCCTTAATGTGAGCGTTATCGAGAGGTATCGTGATTGTTATCAAAACCATAACTAGGAGACTGTAACCCTAAGGCGGCAAGATGTATGCCTTGCATTCTACGCCCGTACCGCCTGAACGGTCAAAACACATAGAACAGCGTGTATCCAGTATGCCCGGTGACTTGTAGGATAAGTCTAGTCTCGCTAGCTAGACTCGTATCCCCGTAATAATAAGTGGCGTATTTTTTCCCACACAAGAATTTCCTCCCATCATGTTGGTTACTCGATGGTTCACACGTACCCTATTCCTCTACGTCTCGACGAGTGTGTTCATTCGATCGTTGAAGAAATATGCCGCCAATACAACATCTGCCTAGGTCAAGCAGGGCCCTCTATCTAGCGATTAGTGGCTGTGTTAGATCACCTGGCGAATCATGCCAGAGTAAAATTCTCCTTCTGGCATCTTCTTGCTTTCTACTCTCCCCGTCTCCAAAAGACGGACATGTTGATGTTCTTCAAACGGGGGAAGAAAGGCGTGGTTCGCAACAGTGAAGACTCCAAGGAACGCGACTGGGTTCATCGATATGTGGCGGTGCGGGCACCAGACATAGTTTCCTCTCTTCCCTTTCCAGAGGTCTTCAACGGGAGATGTAAGTTTCTACGCCCTTATCTTAGTGTCGCAACCCATTTTTAACTCATCGGACCGCACGCCCGGGAAGAGTTGTTTCCTAATTTGTAACTCGTTTGAAGTTGGTTTTGGAGTCGCCACCTAATAAATATGTCTAGGTGTATTAGGTCACCTAAAATATTTCTAATAATTCAAAAGATAACTCTGGGTATGGTCTACTTTTCAGAAATTCGGGTAAGTGTTCGAAATAACCTAGAAGGAAGGGGGTTAGGTACCTCCTAAGTTCCACTAAATGTGGCTTTCGGCCGATTTCTACAATTAGGTTTAGGCATATAATTTAGCTAATAGGGACAAAAATATAAATAGATATAACCAAATAAGTTATATGCATAAGTTAAAGTAAATCAAGGAGGATAGACTAGAATACAAGTTGAAGATCAAGGTCGCAATTCCAGCCTATGATAGACTATTTCCTCAAAATAAAGATCAAGATCGAAACAGTGTCTCAACCATGGGACACTACAGCAAATGTTCAAATTTAACCTTACTAGAGCAGATTACAAAGTGTAAGGGGGATAACAGTTCAATGATATACAAAGGCAGTTCTAAATAGCAGTCATATTGCACAAACAACCTAAAATCACTATATTAACTAATTAACCGATAAAAGAAATAATATTGTTATCTTTTCCTTTCGTTGACACCAATTTCTGTTGGAAAAATGACAAGACACAATGCATGTAGTAGTAAAAATAATGTGCGCCACCAAAAAAATGATATTGTGATATTAATGGTCACATACCGTTAATTTCGATAGCGACTTTAGTGTGAGGCCGTATTTAAAATAATTTTATTTAAAGAAAGTAATATATATTTAAAATATTAATAAAATAGATTAAATTAAACATATGACATATTGAAGAAACATAAAACATAATAAGCAGATAAGGAGACACATATATATCTAAATTAAGTAGGGGTAGATATAAGATTTAGAGATATTAATTATGGTTGTAATGAAAAAATAATATAAGTTTAAAAGATTAGCTCATAATTTTTATAGAAAAAATAATATAAATTTTAAAAGACTTGACCTCCAAAGTCCAAATCTTCCACAAGTTATTATTTAGCTTGGAGAGATTTAAAAAAACAAAACGGGCACATATACTCTTTTGGAAAACGTTCGAATTTACGTATTGCAAAAGCAGCCAAGTTTTAAAGTATTCTGCAGATTTTACAACTTTGCTGAAGTAGGCTAGTTTCTAAAGCAAATTGCACTTTTAATCCCTTTCGAAAAATCATACCTGTTATGATATCCCAGAAACTACATTTGCATAAAACAAACCATTTCACTATTAGCCTTTAGATTTCGACTCTAGCAGAAGCAGTCCACATTTTAAAGTTGTTTCGTTTAGCCTTTGACATGCCAATTAAAAGAGAAGGACGGGAAGTGGCCCATGTGTAGCCGAATATTCACTGCACGTAGCAGTAACTTATATGTAGTTTCACCTCCAGCGTTAGCACATAGTACAAAAAAATTCAATACAAGTTACCTTCAGATGAATGAATAACTTTTGTCAATCCGAATTTCAAGACAAGTCTTTAATGTGGCTCCTGATAGAGAAATAGAATAAAAGAATGAAGTAGTCTGTTAAAGATAAAAGAAGGGTAGAGAGAGATAAGTGGTTAAGTTGTGAGAAGTGAGAATGAAGTATCTAGGTAAATAAAAAATAGTGGTATTTATAGGTAAAATTACAACAAGAATTTCAATATCAAAAGGAAAACTTCTGAAAACTAGGATTTTAATCAATCAAAAATTAAGAGTTGTTAGGATTAGGATAATCATAGGCTTGATTTGCAAGATCCAAGAATCATTATAATAAAACAAAAGGAAAAAACTAAAAGATAAGATTGAAATAGACATAATCAGTTAAAAATTTGAAGGAAAAACTCAAATAAGTAAAGAAAGAAAAAGAACAGAAAATAAGGAACCGAAGTGATTGAGAATTAATGGCATGCTATTATCTTCAAATTAAGAGCCTGTTTGGCCAAGTGATGCCGGGCAAACTAGCTCGAGACCCTTTACGAGAAGCCAAGCCAAAGCTATCCATGATGCTCACCTTCACTTGGTATGGAAAGGCTTGGACGTGGAAGATGGGAGCTCCGGAACAACCTTGAAGATCATGCATTGAAGCACCATGGATGGAGGACCACTTAGACCACATGGAGAGGCTCAAGAGACACAAATTGAGGCATTTCAAGAAGCTTCAGGAAGAGGCGGACCGCCTACCAGAAGAGGCGGACCGCCTACCAAAAGAGGCGGACCGCCTATAAATTGTTGACTCTATGGATCTAGGGGAGGCGTACCGCCTACCTGCTAGAGGCGGCCGCCTACTCACTGGTGGCTCTCTGGATTATGCTGAGGCGGAGCGCCTACTAGGGGTGGGCGGACCGTCTACCCCTGTGTCAAGCCAATCCGAGTTTTTGTTGTTTTTCGCGTGTAATTCCAACTTTGGCCCTAAGTGGCTTCTATTATTTAAACCCACTTAGGGGTATTTTAGACACTTCATTACAAGTTTGTAGAAGGCTATAAAAGCCTTCATTAGGTCTTGAACTCATTTCACCTATCTTTGAATACAAAACACAAGAGAATACTCTCTATTGAAACCTTTGATTCTTTGCTTGAATTTCTATTGGACGATTCCAAGTTGAACCTCAAACCTTTTCGATCACTCTATTTGCAAGGACCTCGTGATTCTTGAGGATAGTTGCATAGCGTAGGTGTATCTTGCCATCGTTCGAGGTGTAACGAAACATCGTTCTTCGTTGCTACTTGAACAATCGTGTGAGTAACGTCTCGTTTTTATCTCTTTATTGCTTTCGTAGGTTTTCCCTACATCAGTTGGTATCAGAGAAAGGCTAGGGTTACATTCTTACGAACCCTCGTCCTACTCTTCGTGCTTGTCATCTTTGTTTCTTGTTTATTTTCATGTTCATGTTCTTGTTTATTTGAAAAAGAAGAAAAAAATTCAAAAATAGAAAATCCCAAAAATTTGCTAGAAATCGGTGGTTGTTGCGATTTTGTTGGTGTTATCTATCGGGGATTGTTTGTATTCGTATTCTCTTCGATTGGGTACCAACAAAACACATTTTGGAGTTGTGAATCAAAATTTTGAAAATCAAGTCCCAAAAGTTGAAATTTCCCAAAAATTGCTAGAACTTGTTTGATGTTATAATTTCTTGGATGTTTGGTATCGGGGATTGTTCCTTATAGTTACCCCGTCGTTTTGATACCCCCATAACATCATTTGGAGTAGCGGAGTGAAAATCGATGTTTTGAAATCTTGAAGTTTTTGAAAATTTTTGAAGAACTTGCTCTAAATTCTTGAAACAAGTTGATTGTTGATTGTTTGTTGGATTAAACCATTGGGGTTTGCTTGTTATAGTCCAAAACAACTTTGGGTATCATCGCATATCGAAAACCCCTTGAAAACATTGGAAAATCGGGTGCCAAAAACCAAGAACCGAAGTCGAGACTGTGCAGGAATTAGCCCTAGGCGGACCGCCCCTCATTATAGGCGGACCACCTCCCCACTGCAAGCTCTCTGGACTTTTTGAGGCGCTCCGCCCCTGTTCCTAGGCGGACCACCTACTCCTGGGAAGGTGTCTGGGTAGTTTGTTTCTTAAGTTTTTGTATTTTCTTTGCTTCCGTTACTTCCGGTTAGTACTTTGCGAGTAATTCTCCTACTCAACTAGTACTAATTCATTGAGCGCTTAGGATATTCGTGCGTGTTGGTGGTTGATAATTTCCAAGAAGACTCGTAGAATTTCTTTGGCTCAAGTGCTCACTTAAAAGCCGAACATCCATAGAGTCCCATTAAATCCACTCTTCCCGAAAAGCATTGGGAACTTGTTGAATTGTTTGGTTGTTGAGGTAGTTGTTCAACTCCGAGGAAGACTTTTGAATTCAAGCTTGAGTGAAACCACCCCAACTTGAGTGAACCCGAGAGGCAATCAAAAGTGAGGGAGTGAGTGAAGACTTTTACTCTAATCTCTTTGTTTGTCTTTGATTGTTTGTAGGTACAATGGCGGACGAGAAAGCCAAGAATACCATTGAGGTTCCAACCGACGTCTTGGCTAGCCTATTGGCCGAGGTGAAGACTTTGAACCTTAGAATGGAAGTGTTCGAAAAGGAAAGGACCCCAAGTGTCCAAAAGGATTCCAGTGAAGGCACAAGTGATGATTCGATCATGAAGCCGGATCAATACGCGGAGCTAGCTCGTCGACAACGGTTGAGGGATGAGGCTCTTGCTAGAGAAAGATTGTTGGGCAATCCCCAACCCTTGGGCAATCCCCAAGGAGATGTTCCACTCTTAAGGCCCCGAAGAAACATAGCACCCCTTGAGCAAGTTGATGAAGCTCAAGAAGGGGAGGGTCCCGGACTTGATGATGATTATGATGCTCCCTATCCAAATAGGAGGGCGATGATCGGAGGTCGTGGGCGAGGTCGAGGGCCTCCAAGGGCTTTTGTGGGGAGGAACTTGAGACGAGAGTATGATGAGGTTGAAGATTACTACGGGGGTCAACCGGAACCAAACCGTGGAGGCCGTGACACAAACCTCAATAGTGTGAAGATCACTATCCCACCTTTCAAAAGGACTAGTAATCCGGAAGCATTCTTAGAGTGGAAGGTTCAATTGGAGCGGGTCTTTGACACAAATGACATGTCCGAGGAGAAGAAAGCTACTTATGTCATCGCTTCATTTGAGTCCTATGCATCCACATGGTGGGAATCCGTCAAGAGGTCAAGGAGACGAGTTGGGTTGCGGATGAACATTACTTGGGAAGAGTTGAAAGAGGTAATGAGTACCAAATATGAAACACCCAAGTATAGACAAGAACAACTCAAGAGGCTCTATGAATTGAAACAAGGCTCCAAGGCCGTTGATGAGTACTTCAACGACTTTGAGAAGAATAGAATAGCCCTTGACATGGAAACCGAAGATGAAGAGCAAGCTATCATCCGTTTCAAGAATGGTTTGAACTGGGAGATCGCTTCTCAATTGAGGCTACACATCTTTCATTCTCATCAAGATGTTTGTGATGCCGTGGTTGAAGCCGAAAAGTGGCTAAAAGAAGAGAAGGCTCCTCGCTATAGGAGTACTACCACTCCAACAACTCGCCCCAAAGAATGGAAGAGCCCATATCCAAGTGGTGCAAGTGGGAGTCGAGATGTGAAGAAGCCTTTTGAAAAGGCTACCCCGAGAAGCGACAACAAAGAGGTTGGAGGTAATTCTAAAACTACTTTAAATACTCCTTCTCCTTCTTATTTCCAATGTCACAAATGCAAGGGTTACGGCCACTTTGCCAAAGAGTGCCCTACCCGAAAAAGAATGATTGTGATGGATGATGGGATGTTGAGGAGGAGAGTGAGGAAGTTGAGGGTGAAGAGAGAGCGGCAGAGGGGGATGATCCTAATATGTTCCTTGTGGTACGTCGTATTTTGGGTGCCATGGTGAATGAAGAGAGGGAAGATGAGCAAAGGGAAAACTTGTTCCATGCTAGGTGTAGAGTGAAGGGACAAGTGTGTTCCATGATCATTGACTCGGGTAGTTGTGCAAATGTGGTGAGCCAGTCTTTGGTTTCACAATTGAAGTTTCCTACCCTTATGCACCCAAGCCCCTACCGTTTGCAATAGTTGAGTGAATGTGGGGAGTTGAGGGTAGTAAAGCAAGTCTTGATTAGGTTCAAGATTGGGAACTACCAAGATGAACACATGTTTGACGTGGTGCCAATGCAAGCTTGCCACCTCTTGTTTGGTAGGCCTTCGCAATACGACAAACAAGTGATTCATGATGGCCGAGCCAACACTTACGCGGTTAAACATGAGGGGAAGAAGTTTGTGCTTACACCCTTGACCCCAAAGCAAGTAAGTGAAGACTATCGGCGCATGAAGGAGTTGAGGGAAGCGGCTAAGGCCAAGTCCCCGGTTGTGGCCAAACCTTTGGCCGAGACTCCACCATCTTCCACCGGTCGCATGTGTGCCATGATGCAACCGGGTGAGTATTTGAGAGGTAATAATGGCACCAAGATGCTCATATGCCTAGTGCACAAAGGTATGGTTTTAAATTCCGAAAGTGATTATTTATCTAACCCTAACCCTTTGCCTAGTGCCATTGAAAATGTTTTGAAGGTCTATGAGGACATGTTCCCGGATGAGATGCCAGATGGATTACCTCCCTTGAGGGGTATTGAACATCAAATTAACTTTGTCCCGGGATCTCAAATTCCAAACAAGCCGGCATATAGAAGTAATCCCGAGGACACAAGGGAGTTACAAAAGCAAATTGATGAATTGCTTACCAAAGGCTTGGTGAGGGAAAGCTTGAGTCCTTGTGCCGTGCCCGTGATCCTTGTTCCAAAGAAGGATGGCACTTGGAGGATGTGTGTGGATTGTCGAGCGGTCAACAAGATCACGGTAAAGTATCGACATCCCATACCTCGTTTGGATGATATGTTAGATGAGCTTAGTGGTTCTAGCATTTTTTCAAAAATAGACCTTAGGTCCGGTTACCATCAAATCCGGATGAAACCCGGGGATGAATGGAAAACCGCATTCAAGACAAAGTTTGGTCTATATGAATGGTTGGTGATGCCCTTTGGCCTCTCCAATGCACCTAGTACTTTCATGAGGCTAATGAACCACGTGCTAAAACCTTTCATCAACAAGTTTGTGGTCGTCTACTTTGATGACATATTGATTTATAGCAAGTCAATAGATGACCATGTTGGCCACTTGAGTCAAGTCCTTGAAGTGCTACGAGCCGAAAAGCTCTATGCCAACTTTAAGAAGTGTGCCTTTTGTGTTGAAAAGGTTGTCTTTTTGGGCTTTGTTGTTAGTGTCAATGGTGTAGAAGTTGATGAGTCCAAAGTTGAAGCCATTAGAGATTGGCCTACTCCTACCACCGTCTCTCATGTGAGGAGTTTCCATGGCCTTGCTAGTTTCTATAGGCGCTTTGTTAGAGACTTTAGCACCATTGCCGCACCACTCACCGAGTTAGTGAAGAAAGATAAATCCTTTGTGTGGGGATAGCCTCAAGAGAGAGCTTTCCAAGAATTGAAAGGTAGGTTGAGTACCGCCCCCTTGTTACAATTGCCCAACTTCGGGAAGGCTTTTGAGGTTGAATGTGATGCCTCGGGGGTGGGAATCGGGGGTGTTCTCATGCAAGAAGGGAAACCCGTTGCCTACTTTAGTGAGAAGTTGAAGGGCGCAACCTTGAATTACTCTACGTATGACAAGGAGTTGTATGCCCTCGTGAGAGCTCTAGCCCATTGGCAACACTATCTATGGCCTCGGGAATTTGTGATCAAGAGTGACCATGAGTCACTCAAGCATCTAAGATGCCAAGAGAAGTTGAACAAAAGACATGCCAAGTGGGTGGAGTTCATTGAGTACTTTTCCTATGTAATTCATTACAAGAAGGGAAAGGACAATGTTGTAGCCGATGCGCTTTCTAGGAAGTTCGCCCTTGCTACCACTCTTGCTTCTAGACTTATGGGTTTTGAGAGTATAAAATCTTTGTATGAACATGACCCAAAGTTCAAGAGCATTCATGATGCTCTAGTGAGTGGGAAGCGGGTGGAAAAGTACCAATGGGTAGATGGCTACATTTTCAAGAAAGGGAGAGTATGTGTCCCCGAGTCCTCTTGGCAAGAATTGTTAGTGCGTGAAGCACATTGTGGAGGCTTGATGGGTCACTTTGGGAGGGATAAAACTTTGGCCAAAGAAGCTACATGGCCAATGGAATTGCTCCAAAGAATGGCCAATGGAATTGCTCCAAAATGGCTCACTTTATTCCTTGTAAAAAGAGTAGTGATGCACACCATGTAGCTTCTTTGTTCATTGATAATGTGCTAAAATTGCATGGCGTGCCTCAAACCATTGTGAGTGATAGGGATACTAAGTTCCTAAGCCATTTTTGGAGATGTTTGTGGGGTGCCCTTGGCACCAAATTGTTGTTCTCTACGCCTCACCACCCTCAAACGAATGGTCAAACCGAGGTGGTGAACCGAACCTTGGGGTCTCTTCTTAGAGCTATGACCCGAGGTAAGGCCGAGACTTGGGTGGAGAAGTTACCACTCATGGAGTTTGCATATAACCGCACTTTGCATAGAATGATTGGCATGACTCCATTTGAGTGCGTTTATGGTTTTAATCCTTTGATTACACTTGATCTTACCCCTTTGCAAAGGGAAATGGTTTTTAATGTTGAAGGTACAAGCCGAGCTAAGGCATTGATAGAACTCCATGCCAAAGCAAAGAAGAACTTGGAGGAAGCTTATGAAAAGTTAGCCACCAAGAAGAACAAGGGGAGGAAGAAACTGGAACTCAAGAAAGGAGATTGGGTGTGGGTGCACTTCCGGAAAGAAAGATTTTCAAACATTAGAAAAGGGAAGTTGGCACCCCGAGGAGATGGCCCGTTCCAAGTGATGTCCAAGATCAACAACAATGCCTATGTGATTGATCTACCCGGTGAGTACAATGTTTCAAATACTTTCAATGTTAGTGACTTGGCTCCTTGTGATGTAGGTGATGCCGTGGAGGATGACGCCTTAATTTCGAGGACGAAATCTTCTCAAGAAGGGGAGGATGATGCCGGGCAAACTAGCTCGAGACCCTTTACGAGAAGCCAAGCCAAAGCTATCCATGATGCTCACCTTCATTTGGTATGGAAAGGCTTGGATGTAGAAGATGGGAGCTTCAGAACAACCTTGAAGATCATGCATTTGAGCACCATGGATGGAGGACCACTTAGCCCACATGGAGAGGCTCAAGAGACACAAATTGAGGCATTTCAAGAAGCTTCAGGAAGAGGCAGACCGCCTACCAAAAGAGGCGGACCGCCTATAAATTGTTGACTCTCTGAATCTAGGGGAGGCGGACCGCCTACCTGCTAGAGGCAGCCGCCTACTCACTGGTGGCTCTCTGGATTATGCTGAGGCGGAGCGTCTACTAGGGCTGGGCGGACCGCCTACCCCTGTGTCAAGCCAATCCGAGTTTTTGTTGTTTTTCGCGTGTAATTCCAACTTTGGCCCTAAGTGGCTTCTATTGTTTAAACCCACTTAGGGGTATTTTAGACACTTCATTACAAGTTTGTAGAAGGCTATAAAAGCCTTCATTAGGTCTTGAACTCATTTCTCCTATCTTTGAATACAAAACACAAGAGAATACTCTCTATTGAAACCTTTGATTCTTGGCTTGAATTTCAATTGGACGATTCCAAGTTGAACCTCAAACCTTTTCGATCAGTCTATTTGCAAGGACCTCGTAATTCTTGAGGATAGTTGCATAGCGTAGGTGTATCTTGCCATCGTTCGGGGTGTAACGAAACATAGTTCTTCGTTGCTACTTGAACAATCGTGTGAGTAACGTCTCATTTTTATCTCTTTATTGCTTTCGTAGGTTTTCCCTACATCACCAAGCTGCCAACATCAGCTTATTCTGAGAAGTGCTTTTTATCAAAAGTGCTTATCAAAGAAGTGCTTTGTGAGATAAGCAGTTTGTGTTTGGCCAAATTTTAGAGAAGTGCTTTTGTTATTAATTTGTATTTGGAAAATATTTGAAAAAATAATCAAATTACAAAAATAGATATATAATAATATTAATTTGATTAAATATGGAAGTTTGAAATAGGTATTCTTGTCCAAGATAATCAAAAACACTTATTTTTTCAAGAAGCTATTTTTTTCAGCTTCTTCTCCACAGCATAAAAATAGCTTCTGCTGCCACTTAGAAGCACTTATTTTTCCCTAGAAGCTTGGTCAAACACCTCAAAATTTTAAAATAAGCACTTTTTGAGAAAAATAAGCACTTCTGGCTCCCCAGAAGCTTGGTCAAACAGGCTCTAAGACTATATTGATGAGTATATGGAAAAGGAGATCAAGACCTATAACTCAAAACTATGTCTAGGCACATATTAGAGGTGCTATTTTGGGATATTAAGGATGGTAGGAAAGTGAAATATGGTAATTAGTCATTTAACTTGCAGAAAAAAATAGAAAAAGTAAGACTATGATTGTTAAGAAATATTACGGAATATTGTGATTGTAACTAACGGTAACAAAAAAAAAGGGAAGCATAATTAAGGAAATAAAACAAACAAAAGAAAAGAACTCAAAGTTTAAATAAATGGGACAATTTAAAAAGAGGAGGAATGGACATGTCGGGCATTAATGACGGAATGGACAAGGAGGATTTATGGGAAGTGAATTAGGATGTGTTGGAGGAGGTTGGTTTTCCTATTTTTTGGAATTTGATTTGCTGGCAATGACTAACTTTAAAACTTAAAAAAATGAGGTCATTTGAAATGAAAGGTTGGGCTATTGGTTTTATGTTGCACTGAGTAATTCATGAAATCACAGTATCAATTGTTTGGCCATGGTAATTTGTTTCGGCATATACATAATTTAGAACACTAATAGCATGAAATAATAAATAGAAGCAATGCAAATAAATATACTTTGACGCAAATAAAAACGAATAAGCTCAAACAATAATAAATATGTAAAAATAATTAAATACACGAGTATTGCAAGAATTGCACAAATAATCATAATTGAGATACATATTAAAGAAATAACCTAAATGATGCAATTACATAGTATAGTCATAATTAAATAAGGGTTATATATAAATAAAAGATTAGTAACATGGGTTATGCATTTACATGCTATCTCGTGCAAATGTATCGAAAAATTAATACTACACCTTTTTAACTAAATATAGCCAAATTGTAAAAAAAAAAAAAAAAAAAAAAAGGATAAAATTGGGTGTCAACAGCTGCCTCTCTTTGCCTGGGGAGGATGAAAGAATTCTCGGATAAAGATAGTTGACGTAGTAGCCAATTTTGTCACGATGAACTGAATGACATATAGCATGTTTGAAGGGTTTATAATACATAAGTAAAGTTTAAGCACAATTTCGACCAAAGAAGAAAGTATTTCTCAATATCGGGATGATGAGATATTGGTAATAGTTTTTCAGATTCAAATTAATGGAACAGTGGATCAAAAGTGTTGATTGCTATCTTGATTTTGGTTTAGGGATCAATTATCCCTAAAACAAAATTTGCTCAGTATGGAATGGCAAAGGTACCAGGTATTATGCCATTGGGACTTTGTTATCTTGATAATATGGCGGACATAGAGATCTAGTTAGAGTGTGGTTTGAGAGATAAAATAGAACATGTCTTCTTTTGATTGGATCATGGCTGTACCAAAAGGTCAACAATTTGGAGAGTAACTATGATATGTCCGGTTATTTAGGTGGACTACCTTGATATGTCCAATTTTCAGACGGACAACCTTGACATATGTCATATTATTAGGCAGAAGGCCTCGATGTATGTCCTATTATTAGGCGCAAAAACTATATAAGTGTCCTATTATTAGGCGGGCAACCTTGAAGTGTGTTAAATTTTTAGGTTTGAAAACCTAAAAATTCTACCCCAGTTTTCGATTTTTGATTGTTGATAAGTCCAATTAGCATATGTATCAAACTATTACATGGACTACCTTAATGTATATGCCCAATTATTAGGTGGACAACCTCGGTATATGTCCAATTATTAGGTGGACAACCTTAATGTATATGTCAAATTATTAGGTAGACAACCTCGGCATATATCCAATTATTAGGTGGACAACTTTAATGTGTCCGATTATTAGGTGGACAACATTAATGAATACCCTATTATTAGGCGGGTAGCCTGAATGTTTAATTTTCAGGTGAAAAACCTAAAAAGTTCTGCCCCTTTTTTAGACTGAGGACTCCTAATTTCATTGTGATATTGTTGTTGTGTCGAAACCATTGAACCTTTATATTGCTTTCATTTCTTTGTTATGTCAATTGTTTTAGTGTTGTTGTATGGTACTCATTTTTCTTTGTGTATATAAATATTCCTGCGTTCAAAAAAAATTATGAGTTTACTTGAAACAATGTATTCTTCCCTTGCTTTCGCCTGATCTTGCTTTGCCCTGCTTCTAAAACTTTGCCCCTATTTCACTTAAAGAAGATTCGTTAGTATAAAAGCAAATAGCTACCCTGCACGTAACACTAAACTCTCGGCTTTGAATCTGTATTTTGTTGGTGTGACAACCCTCGGCGTGCCATTTGTGTGTTTACTTGAAGTTGTGAATATGTTTGATATGAGGCTTTTGGTTTTGAAAGAAAGGGGGAATGGAAATGTTTATTATGTTGAGACCGTGCCAGAGTAGGCTGCCAACGTATCTTGGCGAGACAAGAATCAAGCCAAGAAAGTACAAAGGTTTAGAGAAAATTAGTAATGTAAAATTGGTAATCTTATTGCTTGCAGAAGCACATAATGGGAAGCAATTCAGTCATCTTCCAAACGACGCTTCTTCTTCAAATACTCTATGCTGCAGGTTGATGTTGTATTCTTCTCAACTGGTTGCAGCACCCGTAGTTGGTTAGTGTCAATCATACTCTAAATCTTATGCCTCAATGCTAGACATTCTTCAGTGTCGCACCCTCGGGTGTCTGAATGATAAGCACAATGCTAAAAAGGGTCAAATAAATGATGTGATGGATTAAGGACTCTTCCGTTTCTTGGTTGCATGGCTCCTGAAGCGCCCAGTCTAGCAAATATTTCAGATACTGGTTCAATCAAAGGAGTGAAGTGACGAAGCTTTCTCTTATTCCACTGGTGAGAGCGAATCTCATGCTGAGGTCGGTCACATGCTTGAACATGGTGGATGTCAGAGGTGGAATGCCGCGACTTCCCCAGATAATGCGATTCCATTGTATTTCTTAAATTCTTCCCTTCTCGGATGCCTCTTTCCAATTCTCTTGTAATATTAATAAGGCTAGCGAAGTCCCGTGCACCTGAGGCAGGTAACCTTTCATAGTAAATACCCTCTTGAATCTGGATGAAAGTTGAGACCAGCTCTTTTTTGGGCAATGTAGGATGTATTTTTGAAGCTTCTGTTCTCCAGCGGATAGCATAGTCTTCGAAAGGTTCGTGTCTCGTCCTTTTAACTTTGTAAAGGTCATGTAGATATAGATTGTATTGAATGTTGAACTTATATTGCTCTGCAAAATCTTGAGCCATATCTTCCCATGTGCGCCATTTGGTGAAGACTTATTTAGTATACTATGTAAGTGCTATTCCAGAAAGGCTTAGGATGAACAATTTAATCCGAGTAGCTTCATTATGCCCAATTCCCACTAGCCTGATGCAGTAGTCTTTCAAATGAGCAATAGGATCTCCTCCTCCATTAAAGATATTGAACTTTGGGATTTTGTACCTTGATGGTAATTCAAGCTTTGGATATAGACACAAATCTTCATAGCTCAAACTTTGGTAATTTCTTTAGCGCATTTCTATTCAGAACTTTCTCCAAATTGTGAATTTTCTTATCTAGATTGTTACAGCCATCTGACTTGATATCTGCTAGCTGATTTTTCTTGTTCTCGCTGATGGGTGCTGTGAGTGCGGTATGTCGTATGTTGGGTATCATAATAGTTGAAATAAAATTTGCATTTGATAATGCTTGATGGTTGCATTTGAGGAGGAATTATATGGTTAAGTATTGGTTGAGGGGATATGGTTAGGTAAATATTTTGGGCAGGATATAAAGTGGTGTTTCGTTTTGGCAAAATGTTTAGTGTGTTCCCTAAGTTGACGATCAGATTTCTTTGCGATACATTTTCTTCGTTGTTGTCCTTCCATGCTTGCACAAACTTAATACCAGAGTTGAATGTGCGAAACTGATCAATTGCAAATTATCTGCCGATTTTAGTGTTCAAATGCTAGTAACCTTGAGAAAATAGTAAAAGATAAAAAGTATAAGACAAGGTTAACACATTGCAAAATTTAAAGTAAAATATCATATAAATGTTAATCCCGTGGCTACAAGAAATAAATAGGTCAAACACTATAGATAAATGCATTTGCACTTAATGCGAGTGATAGAGGGCATAATAGGCTAATGCTTGAAAGAGAGACTACGAGTGGTTGCTTGAGCGCTTTTTATAGCAGTCAAGGCAAGGATTTTGGTTATGTGATCGTTGCCTACTCATGTTTATTGAGGTTAAAAAGGATATTTCAAATATCAACCTAATTCGCGATAGGATTGGAAGAAATTGGATATTGTATGACTTAAGGGAAGACCGGCTCTTGTCAAATACCAAGATCTTGAGTGTATTTGTCACAATGGCTATACGTCATTTTAAAAGATACTTATCAAACCCTTCCATACTTTTTATTAGCCAATAGTTGCATTTTGAACATCACACTGACTTCCATTCTCGGGGAAAATAAAATTTTTATTATCAAGGGACCGAACCCAGAGTAGGCTGCTTAAGTATCCTTCTACTGACATAAATCAGGTCAAGCGTAGTTCAAGTACAAAAGGAAATCTTAAAGAACATGCATTATAAAGCTTTCTATAAAGTAAAATGGATCTTCTGCAATTTGAAATCTTTTCTCTTGTACTCAAGTGTCCATCCTCAAACTACTGCTCCTCTAGGGTACTCTTTGGTCGTGATGAAAACTTTATTATCAGCACCTTTGATCTTGATTCATCCACACTTGATTAAATCTTCGACCTTCTCTTTAAAGGCTCGACATTCTTCTATGTTGTCTCCCAATAAACCTGAATAATAAGCACATGATTTCGTAACATCCACCTTCTAAAATTTTTTACAACCTTTGCTTATAATAGGATGTGCGAGCCCAACAACTTTTAAACTTTCGAAGAGACTTGCATATGACCCTGCAATTGGAGTAAATTCACGAAAACAGTCCTGAATAAATTTAGGGATTCCATTTGCCAGTTTCTTATGAGGAGTTAGGTTAACAGATCGCGAGTAAACTTCTAGCGTTGGGACAACGGTCAGTGGTTGGCACCATATAAGTTGAGGTTCTCCCTTCAAAATCTCGATTATCTTACCGCGTTCCAACAATCTCTGAATTTCTTTTCTTAAAGTGGTGCACTCATCTGTGGTGTGACCAGGTACATTGGAGTGAAAGATACAATGTTTGGTTGGATCAAAGTTAATTGATAATGGGGTAAAGATTTCTCCACAATTTGGTTGCAGCATCCCGAATAATCTTAATTTCTCAAATACGGCAAAGGGTGAATCTTGTAAGGGAATGAGATCTTGGGTATTAAGAGTTGGTGGGATAGGGTTTGGTGCCTTAGTAATGGTAGCTTCCCTTTCTTAGATTGTGCTTCAGTAAAATTGTTGCTTAAGACCTTTTTAGAGATTGGTCCTATTGCACTTTTTTTTTCAACAAGTTATTGCATGTACCATTGTCGTCATATGATCCATATTGCCCGAAGCAACAAGGTGGTCTTCGGACATTGGTTCTGGAAAGTGTTGTGGCATGTTAGAGTTACCCCTAAGGTTGACCATCATATCTCTTACTCTGTCAATTCTCCGTTCCATACGCATAATGCTTGATGCAATAGTCTTATCTTGATTTGATGAATCACTGATAAGTCCACTTTGCTTAGCCATATCCTTTACTTTGGTGTTCGACTCGAGCCAACCTTTCGGAAAGTAGGTCATTTAGTTAGTCAGGGATAGAAATAATTAGGACATGTGAAAGATCTCTACTTGATATGATCAAGGTATGCAACGAATATCAAGGTTTGAGTATAGATTTGGAAAGGAAAGCAAGGGTTAAGTGCATTGGTAGGAGATTAGATTTTGAAAGGATATGCCTAAGTAGGAAGAGGATTGGGAAGTATACTTCAACTAGTGTGCACGAGTCATACTATGGAAAGGAAATAACTAAAGCAATATTAAATTGACGATGCACATTTTTAGGACTAACAAAATTGATATAATATGCAATTTGCGTCATTTGATGATGCTTTAGACATGTACTATGCGTCATCCCATTTGTTCTCATAATTCAAAATGAACGAATAATAATTTTATTAAATAATTAATTTTCTTACATAAAAGTAGAAATAATGAAACTAATCTAAATGACTCTCTTCTTCAGTCTTTCAAGTCTTCACGACTTGTGATAACCTACAACCAAAATAAGCTATTAGACAATCCCTCCTTTCTTTCAAAACCAAAAGCCTCATATCAAACATATTTACGACTTCAAGTAAACACACAAATGGAACGCCAACGGTTGTCATACTAACAAAATGCAGATTCAAAGTCGAGAGTTTAGTGTTTTATGCAGGGTAGCTATTTGCTTTTATGCTAACAAATCTTCTTTAAGTGCAATAGGGGAAAAGTTTTAGAAGCATGATAAAGCAAGATTAGGTGAAAGCAAGGGAAAAATATATTGTTTCAAGTCAACTCATAATTTTCTTTGGTATCAAATATTCGGACATTAATGGGGGAGACAGCGCAACATTTATGGAGCTAGAGTTATGGAACTTACCTATTGGAGCAGCTTTATTTTTCCTAGGGAACTTTACAGTTTCCCAACCTTTGTCTTCTTCTGGTTCCTGTAATGTGGTAGGAATTGGTGTGCTAACAACTGTATTTATTGTATTTGGACAAGAATTGCCTTTTAATGGACCACACGGGCACATTGAATGCATATGTCCTAACCTTCCACATTCTTGACAAAGAATGTCTTCACCCTCATAAATGATCTTTTGTCTATGTCGTCCAATTTGGATGGATGTCCTGACAGGTACTTCAAGTGGCGCAGGAATATTGATATACAAAAAGGAGAATGAATACCATACAACAACACTAAAACAACTGACACAACAAAGAAATGAAAGAAATATAAAGGATCAATGGTTTCAGCACAACAACAATATGACAACGCAATTGGGAGTACTCAGTCTAAAACTGGTGCATAATACTTTAGGATTTTAACCTAAAAAATTAAACATTCAGGCTGCCCTCCTAATAATAGGGTACTCATCAAGGTTGTCAACCTGATAATCAGACACATTAAGGTTGTCCGCCTAATAATAGGACATATGTCGTGGTTGTCCACCTAATAATTGGACATATACATTAAGGTTGTCCACCTAATAATTGGACAGGCGGAACCCGTGCTTAGAACTTCAAGGTTCTTAAGGTCCGGGGGTGGGGGGTTGGCTCAATCACTACATGCTGGTCGTCTGAATCAGTGTGTGAATCCTTGGGGACTTCGTCCTAAGTTGAGCTTTCCTCCTTATAGACAAACTCCCATTTGTGAAAAAATTTCAGAAGTTCTTTAATTTTTCCTTGCCGACCTGGCGCACAGATGTCTTCTATGGTAAAAACCTCATTCGCTCGACTGACCACCAACTGAGAACTACTCTAATGCTTGGAACTTTTGCGGCCTTGCACAAGACCTTATCGGTGGGTGTCTTGATCCATAAATCGAGGTTGGCTCTCCTTTTTGAGATCCACGTCCGTACGGATCCCTAGTGCCCGCGCTCGATTGTCCCTGTATTTTGGATTGATTCCTCTGCCTTTGGTGCTAATTCTTCCACAAAATAGCAGGTGAAGCCTTCTAAAAACTGTGACTGGATGGTCATTTGTGGTTGATGAATTGACACGACCCGAAATTCGGCTATGCCGTGCGGGCACCCGACATCCTCCCCTAGACCCGTCGGGCGAATCCTTACCAATTAAATTAGGAAAATAAATATAATAATTCATAAATACGGACAAGACTTAAAAAAACACAGAGATACTGATACCTCTAAGCTGTACAAAAGAAATTACAGCTGACTACCCAATATACTAGGTTTAGGATTATCCAGACTAGACATCTAAGAGTACAAAAGAAGACAAATACCTCCTGAAGGGAGCAAAATGCAACTGAAATAACAACCAATAAACTGGTGGCCATCCAGAATAAAAGCTGGCTCACCCTGACAGCTGAAGTCGTCTTTGCTCCTTCACAACGTGGCGAACTCAATCCTGGAGCGAACCTGCCGAAACGAAATAGATAGACAAGAAACAAACAGCAAACAAGGGTGAGTCAAAAGGACTCAATAAGTGGGGCAGACTAGCCACCTCAAAGAATAGGATAGCTAGCCAGGGAGAAGAAAAATAGGTAAACCAAATCCATCTTATTTGAACTATAAACAGGCAGAGCCAGATAATAACTGAAAATACGTATGGAATCATAAACAACCAGGGACATAAGGTAGACAGAACATATAGATATCCTGAACATGTCGACGATCAGAAATACATCCTGTTGCGGCGTGCAACCCGATCCATATATTCATACTGTTGCGGCGTGCAATCCGTATATTTATACTGTTGCGGCGCTCAACCCGATCCGTATATTTATACTGTTGCGGCGTGCAACCCGATCCGTATATTTATACTGTTGCGGCGTGCAACTCGATCCATATATTTATACTGTTGCGGCGTGCAACCCGATCCGATCCATGTATTTATATTGTCGCGACGTGCAACTCTGGATACGAGCCAGAAATATATAGGCAAACTGAGATACGTTCACAACATGGTATACATACCGCATACATAAAACACAACACAATACACACAATAGTCAGTATGAGGTGCAATGAGATGGAAAGAATACGGTACAATGCAATGCAATCACATATGCATGATACCTATCTCCGGCGCGGGACTCTCATCGTCTACCAGGAGATATATGCAATAATGACCCTTCACCGGCTCGGGACTCTCATCGATTACCGGGAAGTATATGCAATAATGACCCTTCGCCGGTGCGGGACTCTCATCGCCAACCGGGAAGTATATGCAATAATGACCCTTCACCGGCTCGGGACTCTCATCGATTACCGGGAAGTATATGCAGTAATGACCCTTCGCCGGTGCGGGACTCTCATCGCCAACCGGGAAGTATATGCAATGCTCAAAACCAGAGTGCAATGCTCATATGCTCAATGCAATATCAACAACAGGGCATAACATATAATATACAATGTAAATTCAAAGCTAAGGCGTAATGAGTACGCCTATCGGCAGCTACACACGTAAGGAACACATGGTAGAATATCCACAAGGCCAAGGGCCTCCAAAGAAATGGATATAAACACTTACCTTGTTACAAAGTTAGTACAACCACTCAATAACCGCTTTTTCTGTTGGATTCACTGCCAAACGATCCCGCTGTATTCAATAAGCAGAAAAATATATCACATAAGGCTAAAGGCTTCATTCCTCACATCTTAGGGCAATCCAGGTAGGAACCTGATACCCTATTCGCATATGCAATACGCAGGCCAGGCCTATATACAGGGTTTAAGGTCACATAACCAAACTCCAAATAAATTACATTTATATGTTGCCCATAACTCACCGAGTACGAATATATATTCAATTTCATTATCGGGGTCCATTTGACCCTTTAAACTATTAATTGAACTTATTAGGATGATGTCTAATATCTCAATTTCTACCGTCAAAATATATTCAAACACACGTAATAAACTCAAATAATATATTAGGATCATTACCTGAATGTTTTGGGGTAAAAATTCTACTTTTCTCCGGCCCCTTTTCTCATTTTCTGGCATTTTCTCGCTGTGTCATCTCTGTTTTTCGTGTTTCTCTGTTTCTGTTCATTCTCTCTGTTTCTATCAATTTAAGCTCATAAGTGAGCTTTATATAAGCTTGTCCATCCAGCCGCACATCAACTTTTGTCTTTTCCCCTTTATTTTTTTTCTTTTTTTCCCTTTAAAATTCGCTGCTACGATATTCAAAATAATCCCAACTTTTGCATACAAGTTATACAAAATATATGTAACATACTCGCGAAGGCGGATCTCAAATTGGACTCCCGAAACTCAAGATGCGAATTTAAATAGAAAAAGTCAAATTATTTAACTTTCGACATTTTAGCGGAAACTAGCCGAACAATATCGAAATTCACTTTCGAAAGTTCACAAAAGTCATAAGTAATCATACGAACCTAACGGCGCTTTTGGATTTCGAATTGGAGCTCATTCGCCAAAACCGAGCTCGAAAATCTCTTTTTAATATTTATCGACAATAAAAACTGAAACCTTCTTCCGATGCCTACCAAACGAGGTCTGATTTAGCACAAATTTTACATACAGGTCCTAATGGATATTATAAATATTTTAAAATTATCGGCACGCCAATCGGAGTCCTAACTTCCGCAAGGACTGACCGAGGTCGTTCCATGAATGATATCGTATTCTCCTAGTTCTTCAGCCCATTCTGCCAACCTTTTTGAGAACCCGGGTCCGAAAAAAAGGCCTGTAACGGTACAGAAGAAACCACACTGACCGTATGGGTGAGAAAATACGCATGCAAATCCTGAGTTTCCATGACCACAGCTGCAATAAACTGAACAGGTAGAGGCAGAAGCCTATTCGGGTACGAAAGTCCTTTGCTGGCATACTTTATGGGAAGTTGTCTCCCATCTTTTTCTCGTGCAAGCACTGCATTCCATGCTACTTCTGATATTGAAACATACAGCAACAGGTATTCTCCTTAGGATGGCTCGGGGATTGTGGGAAACTGTAAGTCACCGGGCACTGTGTGGGAAAAAATACGCCACCTATTGTTACGGGGATATGAGTCCAGCTGGTGAGACTAGACTTATCCTATAAGTCACCGGGCACTGAGGATATACGCCCGCTCCTAGAGCCAATGATTGTCTAGGCGGTTTGGTCACAGAGCGCAGGGCACACATCCCGTCGCCTAGGATTTACAGTCTCCTAGATAGGGTTTAGTATACCACCACCTTGAGTTGTAGGGCCATGGCCCTAATCGTATTTGTATTTTACCTTATTTAGGACTAGGTATCACCATTATAGATATCCCTCATTACATTATATTATACATATCACACAATTCGCCATCAACTTCAGCTACTCTCATAGAATAATATTTGCATTTCTTTTCTCCATTACTTCTTATTTATTTACTTGTCTTTATTTTCATCGTATTTACTTACTTTTCCATCATAATTTACCATATTGCTTGTGACCTCATTCATAATTAATTTTTTAACCTAGACGTAAAAATTTAGGCATAAACAGTTTGGCGTCTACCATGGGGCCTGGGAAATTGTAGGTATTCTACGAAGGAAAAGGCACAATCATGTCAGACGACGGTAGCAGCGTTCTAAAGAACACCACAAATGCAGCAGAAGAATCTGCGAAGGATCTTAGCTATCCCAGCATGCAACAAAAGGATACCATCGACCAGCCAAAGAATTCTTCGCATGAGCCTATCCCTATTGCAAGCGATGGTGAAGGCAATCAACCGCCAGGAGGTAATTCAGAGTTCAGAGGCTTTCTCTTGGACATCCTCAAAACTGTGTCTGAGCGGAACTCGAACAACATAGCTGATGGGATATCCCTGAGACTGGGAGCAATGTTTGCTGGTTCGTCTTAGAGGCCATTGTCCCCGCAAGGACAGAAGCCCACGAAAAACTCGCCGGCATCAGTTCCCAATCATAGGCTCAACCTTAATGCTGCTCCAAGAGGCTCATCAACGATCAACAATCAAGACCTTAATGGGACCCCTATCATTCAGGATCTCATAAAGGAGATGAAGGCCATCCATGACCGAATTGGCAACATGTCGGGTGCTCCACCCCAAGTTACCACGGTAGATGAGCAGAAGTTTTACAAACATGCTTACAAAGCGAGCGCCGCACCTCTCTGCATAACAAAGAACTTCTGCCTGCCGGAAAACTTGAAGTATGACGAAACAACCTATTCAGACGAGCACATCGCTACTTACTATACCGCTGTGAAGAGTAACGAGATTACGGAAGAAGAAATCTAGTCTGCTCTGGTGAAGAGATTTGGCTCATCCCTGACCTAAGGAGCCCTTGCTTGGTACACTCAGCTACCAATGAGATCCATCGAATCATTCACATAGATGCAAGACCTGTTCAAGAAAGGGCATTCTGGTGCCTGCAAGCGAGAGAAGCGCATGGAAGACATCTTCGAGATACGACAACGTGACAACGAATTGCTGATGGATTACCTCGATAGATTTAAGAAGGAACGGAAGGAACTCCCTCCCGTCCCTGATAATAGCGTTGTGGTAGCCTTTGGCAAAAGCCTGAATTCAAAGGGATCTTTAGCTACCCGAGAATTGCAGTGGAGTTTAACCCAACACCCAGCATTCACATGGAGTGTGCTACATCAGAGGTATACTGAGAAACTTCGTTTGGAACAAGACCACTCTCATAACCCCGAGGATGAGCGAAGGAAGTGACGGGGAAGCCCGTCCCTAGAAGGTGAGCAGGATGGTAGAAGGATGAAGCCAAATGTTCAAAATCAAGTGGGCCCCGGGCGGCAGAATTCTCGAGCATCCAGGTCCCAGGAGAAGCGAACTGAACCCCAGAATTTCAGGAACTTTGGTCTTCGTGTCAATGTTGTGGACCTAGTCGCCAATCCCTTTGGTAAATTTTCTCCCAGGGTCCGATGGCCACCTTAAACGAAGGGATCTACAGGGAGAAATACAACGCCCTATTGCGACTTTCATCGCAGCGGGGGCCATGCAACGGTCTATTGCAACACCTTGATGATCGAGATTAAACATTTCCTAAAGGAAGGACATCTCAAAGAGCTGCTAGAAGATGGCCCCCACCATTTTAAGGGTTCAGTGTCTTAAAACCTATGGACTATCAACGCGATCTTTGTGGACGAAGGGGTGGACACGGACCAGGGGACTGTAATGACCGGGATAACGTTTGAGTCCATCCCATTCGACCTGGAGGAGCAAGCAGACCACTAAGGAGACCTCGTAGTATCTGCCGTACATATCCGGCGTACATATCCAGCAGGCTCTTATTGACCCCAGGAGTAGTTCTAGTATTATTCGGGGGGAGATGTTACACAAGATCAGCCATTTTCCTCAAATATCCTCGAGTACTCGAAACATAATGGGCTTCAACGGAATCTGGGAAGCATCCGCTGGAGAACTAGCTCTACCGGTCCATATACTGGGCGTGACGAGCACAACCATTTTCCAGGTGATGAATTGCAATTTCCCGTACGATGTAATCTTGGGTCGGACCAAGATACACGACATCAGGAGAGTGCCCTCAACACTTCATCAGGTCTTCAAGTACCCGACCCCGCACGGGGTCGTCGACCTACGAGGTGAGCGGCCTCTCCCCGAGGAATATCGCCTTACGCCAGATGGGATTACATGTTCCGAGTCAAAATTTATTGAGGCCTTAGTGCGAGAGGTTAGGGAGGAACTCAACGAGCGGCAGGATCAATTGGCGCTTCTGAATCAACTAGCCCCGAGAGCAACTGAATTGGTGTGTCGTCTCTTCGAGGTACTACGAAAGCAAGGAGGACCCCTCTAGCTGTTACAATGTTATTTGACAATGGCTTAGACGAACATCCAACTCCTGTAGATTCCATTCATAACCGAGCAAGAGACATGTGAGCACCTACTGTTATATGCTTCAATATCTGAGATAGCTTGGAATGCATTCCTTGTACGATAAAAGAACGGGCAGCAGTTTCCCATGAAGTACGCCAGCAGGATGCCGCGACGCATAGACAAGTTCTTGCTCTTACAGCTCCAGTTCATAGTAACTGTAGTAATGGCCACATGAGAGTTGCGCTTGTACTTTCAGGAGCACTTTGTCAATTTAGTCTCTTCGACACGGTGCGAGCTATTCTGTATAAGCCCGGTCTGCCAAAAGATATGACAAAGTGCACGGAAGAGCTGGGAGAGTACGACATCCTCTATCAACCCCTTACAGCTATCAAGACATAGGCACTGGAAGGTTTTACCTCAGTTTTTGCAGAAGAACTGGAATGGAAGGCTGAAAAGTCACTCTGGAATGAAGCAGTAATTGAGTACGGCCGTTGGGGAATTCGCACAGGAAAGAATCCCAACGGGGAGAAAATCGACCTGTGGATCAGAACACCATCTGGAATGATCTACCACCAAGCCATGAAAGCTGATGACAACGAAGCAGAGTGTGAAGCCATAATTCAAGCTCTTGACTTAGCCTACACACTGGGGGCCAGGGAGATCAGCCTGTACAACAAATCTCAGTTGATAATTAATCAACTAAAGGAAATCTTCATAGCCGAGGACATTTGCGAGCCAGATCCAAAGAAACAAATCAGGGCAATCCTGAAAATTTTTCATGCGTAGGAATTCATCCACCAAGAAGAAATCTCAGGAGACGTAGAAGCATCCGGAGACCCGGACGACTGGTATACGATAGTTGAATTAAACTCCACAGGCCTGATGAACCTTGATGTTCTAAATACAGGATCCTTCGCAGGGTAGCGTGATGCACTGGTCAACTATTTGAGCAAAGAAGATCTGTCTAAAGACATGTCTGAAAGCATTTACTTGTGAAAACAGGCAATTCACTATTGCTTGATCGGCGAGCAACTGTACCATAGGGTCGTCAACGACCTCGGGGATTACTTTCAAGGCTCAGCACCCTTAAACAGGAAAGCCCAACTGAATGACCCCGAATCTTTCAAGGATCAAACATGAAGTACCTTTGCTTGAGAAAGCATTTACTTTGTTTTTATTTCCTTTTGGTTATGATATTCATCAGACATGTTACGGGTTTTCACCAACAAGATCACAGGCCCCGCGCCTCTTCTATCAGTAAACCTACTATCTTACTTAGTCAGTTTTACTCATTTATTTAGATCTATCTACGATCTAACTATTCGTAGCCCCAGCCAGACCTAGGTTGAAGTAATACACTCACTTTTCGCTACAAAAAGTAGAATACACTACACTCTTAGAGTTAGACCACATTTAACTCAACCACCAGGCATTAATCGAGCGTCGATCTCATTAAATCAATAATTGCACCTACACGCTGATGGGGACGCCTGTCCGCATAGTGCCAGAATGTCTTAAATACTCACAGCGAAGATATTTTGTCTCAAAACGCAAAAGGACCATTTCCACGTGGGCTAAAGTCGTCCCATTGTGGGCGCAAACAACCATCTGCTACGGATGCAACCTAGTCGTTGTCTATCGGTGCACAACAGACGTAATTTCTCAAGGCAGGCACACTGACACACGTTCTTAAACAACTAGAACAGTTAGGTTGACCGGAAGCCATCTAATATCTAGGTGCACAAACATACTTCTTGGTTACACATTAAGAAACACATAATAACACAAGTACGCATAAAATATTGATGAACATTTGTTTCATTAATAACAAATAGCCTGTTGGCTCATAATATACATTTACTTCTTCTAGAATACAACATTTGTTTATAACAATTGTAGAAAAAAAAAGGAAGGGAAGACTAAAAACAAATAGCTGCTCAGGATGAACATGGCTGAAAAATCCTCCACCTGGATTGTAGTTATACGCCGTAAACGGTCCGGAGTTCTTCTTTTCTTCTGACAACCCGAGATATGTCGGCCCGAGCATTCTTTCAAGTTATACGGCCGCTGGTGCAATCAAAGCCTATCTTCTTGATCAAAGCAAGGGATCTAGGAAGCACCTGAGTATAGGCCTAACCTTCCCCCATCTCGTCCGTTGAACTTGAAGAGAAACTAGAAGACTAGCAGCGAAGCTCGACCATCCAGTTCAACCTCAATTGGCAAAACCGGAGTGCACAGCCCCGTAGATCTTCAAGCGCAAACATGAGTTCGCCGAGAGCAAAAAGGCTTGAGCTGGGAACCTACCACAAAGGAGCCTCTTCCCTGGGGTATCCCCAGTCAACGGCTGATGGAGCGTTACAATAGCGATATAGCTGAAGCAGATAACCAAGGTGAAAACCATGAACTACGAAAGACTCTAAAGTTTAGCGGCACCTGAGTCACATGTTGATGGTAAGCTATATCCTCTTCCATGCTGTGAGGCGGAGCCAAAGATTACTAGCCCAGTACCATTGAAGGAATGGCCTGGACACACGAGGTATCCTGGCAGAGAAGCCGCACGGATGCTGAAAGTGCTAAGCGTCCTGACCCCGCATGACAAGAAGAATACCACAACAACTATTGTGTTAGAAGATGAGCACACCATAATCAGTGCACGTGCAATAATGAGACATCCTGAAGGACATCATTGGAATCCCGATCAAACTTCATGACTCGGGGGACTTCATTCATTCCCTCGTGAACGAAGAGAGAAAAGAAGATAATTGCAGATGAGTTTCCTCCTCCATGCAACATCCATTCGGAACAAAGAAGGTTTTATGGGAATATCAAACAAGGATCAAAGACAAACATCGTAAAAGAAAAGCTTCTCATTACCATACGGAGTCGCTGGAGAAGCAAATTATTTTCTGAAGAAGAGTTGTGATTTTCCCACTATCAAGAAATTGCTATTTATAGGCAGAAAGGGATAAGGATGAGGCACAAAACGGTCACGTGTCACTATGGCTAGAGATATAAAATGATTTGCAGCAGTTAATGGCAGTTCCTAAAAAGGTGTGTGAGATCGGTGTCAGCCAATCAGAAGGAAGCACGCAAAATTCTCGAAGTGTTCAATATCATTCTTGGTCAAAGAGACTGCGAGTCTCAAGATTCAGTGAGACATCTTTTCACATCACGCAGCTTTCACTTCCTGACTTCTTGCATCAGCACTCAACAAGTGGGAGGACTGATTGTGTAGGCAAAAATATGCCACCTATTATTATGGGGATACGAGTCCAACTAGTGAGACTAGACTTATCCTACAAGTCACTGGGCACTGAGGATATACGTCTGATTCTAGAGCCAATGATCATTTAGCCGGCTTGGCCATAGGGCGCAAGGCACACATCCCGTCGCCTAGGGTTTACAGTCTCCTAGTTAGGGTTTAGTATACTACCGCCTTGAGTTGTAGGCCCATGGCCCTATTAGTATTTGTATTTTACCTTATTTAGGACTGGGTATCACCACTAAAAATACCTCTCCTTACATTGTATTATACATATCACATGATTCGCCATCAACTTCCGCTACTCTCAAGGAATAATATTTTCATTGCTTGTCTCCATTACTTCTTATTTATTTACTTCTCTTTATTTTCATCATAATTTACCGTATTTCTTGTGACCTCATTCATAATTAATTTTTTAACCTAGATGTACAAATTTAGCCATAAACAATACCAGGTAGCAGTGTATCAGCCACAATGGTCCTTCGTGCTTTACCTATACCTCGGTGAGCTGGAACCATAGTTCTGCTGCCTTGAGGATTAGTTGGGTCATCTCTGACAGCCTCTCTCTTAGCTCGCTGATCTCTATTCTACCCTTACGGTACATAGTCTCGTACCAGAAGCACTCCTCATCGATCATATTTACCTCGGCTATTGGCCCTTTTTGGTATCCACTGTTGGATATTAGATAGTCTCCAGGAAAAAGCCACTCACTCGGTAAGTCATTAATCCCATGTAAAGTAGGGTATCTGAAAACTTGGTGGAGTCTTGAGGGTACTCCTTTACACTGTGTATCAACAGCCGCCCCAGGATGACATCATATGACATATTACAAGTGAGTACTTGGAAAGAGGTTATGCTCGCCACACTCGAGATATGAACTGGTTGATGCAGCCCAAATTGAGGCTAGGCACCAGCCATCAAGAGCCAAGCTTGAAGGGTTCATAGGATGTAAGATAAAGAGCTTCGGAAAAAGGAAGATGATGCAATCCAAGTTGCATCAAGATCATTTAATCGGAGTCGAGCTAAAGAGATCCAAAGTGCTCATCAACACTTGGGTTGGAAGAGCTTTGAAGATGGAGGTTGTGGAGACGACTTGAAGAACTTTCACTTGAGTGCCTAGAATGACACAGCAATGGGCGGACCGCCCACAGCACTAGGCGGACCGCCTAGTCCTTGAAGCACTCTCTGGATTTTGCACCAGGTGCCCGCCCAAGCAGCCAGGCGCTCTGCCCACCTAGCCAAGCGCTCCGCCTCTATAGGCTGAGTTGCACTAGGCACTCCACCTACCCACTAGGTGCTCCGCCTACTCCTGTCAAGCCATGACGGGATTTTGTGTAATCTTTAGGTGTAATTCTTATTTTAACCCTACGTGGTCCTTATTATTTTACCCAACTTATGGGGGTATTTTAGACCTTTTATCTTATGTGGGAAGGACCTATAAATACTCCACTGAGGTCATTTATTTCATTAGTTAGAATTTGACATTGAAGAATAGACATAGAAGTGGCTTGGCCTCTCATGTTGAAGCTTGAAGCTTCGTTTATATCTTGGCTTGGAACCATGTGGATTTCATCCTAGTATGAAATCATTGTAAGGTTTGAGTTTCACTTCTCCCTTTGAATAATCAATTCATATTTTGAATCGTTTTATCCATTCTTTCTTCTATTTCTGTTCTTCCTAGTCTGGACTTTCTTATTATCGTGTTTTACTTACTTCCGCGTCTATTTTATTCGCTTCTGCTAGTTTATCCTGCATCAGTTTGGTATCATAGCACGGATAGATTTTGTTTCTACAAACCCTCGATCATGCCATTTTATCTTTGTGTTTGTTGTTATTGTGTTCTTGTTGTTCTTGAAAAAGAAAAGAACACAAAAAGGTGAAAAAATTGAAAAATCACAAAAAAAATTATAGATCAGTTTGGATTTGATTCCCCAAGTGTTAAAAGTTATTGGGAATTGTTCTATATTATTTACCCGTTCTTTTGGTACCATAAAATCGAAATTTAGTGTTGTGATTCAAAAGTTGAAAAATCAAAACCCCCATTTTTGAAAACCTTAAAATTTTGCTTCAAAACTTGAATCGAAGCTTGTTATTGATTGTTTGGGGTTGAAAATCATTGGGGATTGCTTAAAATAGTTGAATACACCTTTGGGTACCTTTGGATTTGAGAAACGGGTTGAAATCGTTGGAAAATTTGGGTGCACAACAAACCAAAACACGTTTTTCTGTTGCTGCAGTTTCAAGTTTGGGCGGACCGCCTAGCCACATGGGCGGACCGCCTTACATTTTGGTCACTCTCTGGACTCTGGGTCAGGCGGACTGCCTAACCACAGGGGAGGACCGCCTCTCCCTGTTTTAAGGTTCGGGTAGTTGATTTCTTAGGCTTTCGCTTGTTCTTTGCCTCCGAGCTTCTTGGTTAGTGTTTCTTGGGTAATTGTCCTATTCCACTGACACTAACTCTTGAGCATATTAGGCTAACTCGTGCGAATTAGAAACTTGATTCCAAGAAGACTCGTAGAAAATTCTTTGGCTTCAAGTGCTCACTTAAATAGTCGTCCGTCCATAGAGTCTCATTAACTCCATTCCGAACCAATACTTGGACATACTAGTTGTGATCTTACCACCATGGTTCCAAAGAGATTAAAGCCTTGCCCTTGAGTGTTCATATATTGAGTGATACACGTGAGGGAGTGAATTTGTGAGGCTCTTTCTCTTATTGTTGCAACTATGTCGGATGATGATTGAGGAGGTTATGACTCGTGTGGGGATGATGCGAGTTGCTATAATGATGGTGGAGACTATGGTTCCTATGTTGATGATGATGAGTATTGCTATGATGAATCGGGAAACCATGTCTGGTATGGTGATGAAGTGGGTTACTATGATGATCATGAAGTTTGTGAAGATGAATGTGAAGACTCTTATGCTTCTAGTCAAGAAGTTGAAGATAGTGACGCTTCAAGGTACAATGTTCCTACTTACTCTTCTTGTGATGAACTTGATAATGTAGATAGTGACATAGAGAGAATTGATGATGGAGTTGATTATAAAACTTGTTCATTTGCATCTTCTCCTGGTGTTTCTATGCATAAACAAGGGAGTAGTGGTAGTCTTTCCATTAGTTTGGGAAGAAAAAAAGGGAAGTTTGCATCTTCTATTAGTGCTAAAGGGGTCAATGCTCCTAATTCCCATGCGAAAGGCAATTTGATGCCAATGGTGAGAAAAGGTGTTGCTTTTGCTACAAAAGGTTTGTATTTTTCTAATAATGCCGAGAAAGGCTTGGATAGTTGTGGTAGAAGTAGTGCTATTGGCTATGGAACCAAGACGAGAGGATCTTATGTGTTCCTTGGTGAGACTCCTTCCTCGACTTTCAACAACACATCTAATGTTGGAAGAGTGACAAGAAATGGAAGTTACTCTAATAATGTTGCTAGGGGAGGAGGGATAAGGGAGACCCAAGTTGATAGTGTTGCTACTCTTAGGGATTCAAGTCCTTGCTTTGATGTAAATCTACAATACTTGGGTAGACGTAGGTTCGTTGTTGAGGTAAATGGGTGTTGACACCTAATTTTGTCCCTCATGTTTTCAATAGCCATTATTCAGACAAAATTACACCGATAACTACACAATTACCATACCATCACTCTTACTAGGCACTATCCCACATACGCACACCAATTAGACTATTTTAAAAGTATTTGCATAAACGGCCAGAATTTTAAAAAATTGGCATATCTTGTCATAATTTCTCACAATTATTGCTATTTTTAAGAAAAATCACCTAAATTATTTTAAAACCTAATATAATAGGTTTTCTTAATTATTTAGCTCTCATAATTAACCTTTTTATTTTTATAATCATTTTATACAATTTTCTGCGCATTTATATACATTTTATACACTTATATGTACTTTTATACACTACTTATACACCCAATATACGCACATGCATATACACACATTGCACCTCAGCATATACACACATCACACTCAACTTATACATGTCAGTGCCACGTCACGTCGACGTGGCCTGATCTCGACCGACCAAGCGCTTCATCCAACGGTCACGACCCCAATTTCCATTTTTAACTATCCCCGACCCCCCAAACCTAAAATCCCATTCATTTTCTCCTCTCCCATTTGAGCCGCCTCTCCCTTTGTTTCTCTCCCTAGGAAAAACCTAATCGCCACTGTCTATGGCGATTTCCGGCCAAAGTCACCGGCGAAATTAGCTGAGGATACACATCCCGATGTGTCCACTGAGGGTACACAGCCCGATGTCGATAATGTCATTTTAATTTAGCGGAGGGTACACAACCCAATGCGTCGACTGAGGGTACACAGCCCGATGTCAATTATGTCATTTTAATTTAGCAGAGGGTACACAGCCCGATGCGTCGACAGAGGGTACACAGCCCGATGTCGATTATGTCATTTTAATTTAGCGGAGGGTACACAGCCCGATTCGTCAACTGAGGGCACGCAGCCCGATGTCGATTATGTCATTTTAATTTAGCGGAGGGTACACAGCCCAATGCGTAGACTGAGGGTACACAACCCGATGTCGATTATGTTATTTTAAATTAGTTGAGGGTACACAACCCGATGCGTCGACTGAGAGTACATAGCCCGATGTCGATTATGTCATTTTAATTAAGCGGAGGGTACACAGCCCGATGCGTCGACTGAGGGTACACAGCCCGATGTCGATTATGTCATTTTAATTTAGCGGAGGGTACACAGCCCGATACGTCAATTGAGGGTACACAGCTCAATGTCGATCTTGTCATTTTAATTCTTGCGGAGGGGACACAGCGCGATGCGTCGACTGAGGGTACACAGCCCGACGTCAAATTTAACACTTGGCACAGCAATGAATACACAGTCAGACATAACACACACACCTTCACATGGTCAAGAATCCTCGAAAGACAATCCAGCCCAACGAGAAGGTACGTTTTACATATGATTATACACATACCATTTTGCAAGGCTCACCTTTATTGCAGGACCTACAATCTGGCAACACGAACGTTACGATCAAATGCCTCGCCAATTCTCGCAAGCCGTAAGCATTTCTCTAGAGTCCCGACAAAATTAGTCGTTCCGTCAACGACTTTGCCCGAAGAGTTTTTCATCATCCCCGGGCAAAGAGGGGCGGCTGTTGACACCTTATTTTGTTCCTCCTGTTTTAAATTGCCATTATTCAGACAAAATTACACCGATAACCATACAATTACCTTACCATCACACTTACTCTAGGCCACTATCCCACATACGCATACCAATTTGGCTATTTTAAAAGCATTTGCATAAACGGCCACAATTTTATAAAATTTGCATATCTTGTCATAATTTGTCACAATTATTGCTATTTTTAACAAAATCACCTAAATTATTTTAAAACCTAAAATAATTGGTTTTCTTATTTATTTAGCTCTCATAATTAATTTACTTATTTTTATAATCATTTTATACAATTTTCTACGCATTTATATAAATTTTATACACTTATATGCACTTTTTATACACACTATATACGCACATGCATATACACACATTACACCTTAGCATCTACACACATAACACTCCACTTATACATGTCAGCGCCACGTCACGTCGACGTGGCCTGATCTCCACCGACCAAGCGCGTCATCCAACAATCACGACCCCTATTTCAATTTTTAACTATCCCCGACCCCCCAAACCCAAAAACCCATTCATTTTCTCCTCTCTCATCTGAGCCGCCTCTACCTTCATTTCTCTCCCTAGGAAAAACCTAATCGCCACTGTCTATGGCGATTTTCGGCCAAATTCACCGGCGAAATTAGCTGAGGATACACAGCCCGATGCGTCCACTAAGGGTACACAGCCCGATGTCGATAATTTTATTTTAATTTAGTGGAGGGTACAAAACCCAATGCGTCGACTGAGTGTACACAGCCCGATGTCAATTATGTCATTTTAATTTAGCGAGGGTACGCAGCCCGATGCGTCGACTGAGGGTTCACAACCCGATGTCGATTATGTCATTTTAATTTAGCGGAGGATGCACAGCCCGATGCGTCGACTGAAGGTACACAGCCCAATGTCGATTATGTCATTTTACCTTAGCGATTGGTACACAGCCCGATGCGCCGACTGACGGCACACAGTCCGATGTCGATTATGTCATTTTAATTTAACGAAGGGTACACAGCCCGATGCATCGACTGAGGGTACACAGCCCGACGTCAAATTTAATACTTGGCACAGTAATGGATACACTGTCAGGCATAACAGACACACCTTTACATAGTCAAGAATCCTCGAAAGACAATCCAGCCCAACGAGAAGGTACATTTTCATTTGATTATACACACACCATTTTGCAAGGCTCACCTTTATTGCCGGACCTACAATCTGGCAACACGAACGTTACGATCTAACGCCTCGCCAATTCTCGCAAGCCGTTAGCATTTCTCTAGAGTCGCGACAAAACTAGTCGTTCCGTCAACGACTTTGCCTGAAGTCTTTTTCCTCATCCCCGGGCAAAGAGGGACGGCTGTTGACACCTAATTTTGTCCCTCCTGTTTTCACAGCCCGATGTCGATTATTCATTTTAATTTGGCGGAGGGTACACAGCCCGATGCGTCGACTGAGGGTACACAGCCCAATGCCGATTATGTCATTTTAACTTAGCGGAGGGTACACGGCCCGATGCGTCGACTGAGGGTACACATCTTAATGTCGATTATGTCATTTTAATTTACCAAAGGGTACACAGCCCGATGCGTCGACTGAGGGCACACAGCCCGATGTTGATTATGTAATTTTAATTTAGCGGAGGGTACACAACCCAATGCGTAGACTGAAGGTACACAACCCGATGTCGATTATGTCATTTTAAATTAGCTGGGGGTACACAACCCGATGCGTCGATTGAGGGTACATATCCCGTGTTGATTATGTCATTTTAATTAAGCGGAGAGTACACAGCCCGATGCGTAGACTGAGGGTACACAGCCCGATGTCGATTATGTCATTTTAATTTAGCGGAGGGTACACAGCCCGATGCGTCGATTGAGGGTACACAGCTCGATGTCGATCTTTTCATTTTAATTCTTACGGAGGGTACACAGCCCGATGCGTCGACTGAGGGTACACAGCCCGACGTCAAATTTAACACTTGGCACAGCAATGGATACACAGTCAGACATAACACACACAACTTCACATAGTCAAGAACCCTCGAAAGACAATCCAGCCCACCGAGAAGGTACGTTTTACATTTGATTACACACACCATTTTGCAAGGCTCACCTTTATTGCAGGACCTACAATCTAGCAACACGAACGGTACGATCTAACGCTTCACCAATTCTCGCAAGCCGTAAGAATTTCTCTAGAGTCGCGACAAATTAGTCGTTCCGTCATTGACTTTGTCCGAAGACTTTTTCATAATCCCCGGGCAAAGAGGGAGGGCTGTTGACACCTAATTTTGTCCCTCTTGTTTTCAATAGCCATTATTCTGACCAAAATTACACCGATAACCACACAATTGCCTTACCATCACTCTTACTCTAGGCCACTATCCCACATACGCACACCAATTAGGTTATCTTAAAAGCATTTGCATAAACGACCACAATTTTATAAAATTTGCATATCTTGTCATAAGTTCTCACAATTATTGCTAATTTTAACAAAATCACCTAAATTATTTTAAAACCAAATATAATAGGTTTTCTGAATTATTTAGCTCTCATAATTAATTTTTCTATTTTTATAATCATTTTATACAGTTTTCTACGCATATTTATAATCATTTTATACATTTATACGCACATGCATATACAAATCTTACACCTCAGCATCTACACACATCACACTCCACTTATACATGTCAGCGCCACGTCACGTCGACGTGGCCTGATCTCGGCCAACCAAGTGCTTCATCCAACGGTGACGGCCCCTATTTCCATTTTTAGCTATCCCCGACCCCCCAAACCCAAAAACCAATTCATTTTCTCCTCTCTCATCTGACCCGCCTCTCCCTTCGTTTCTCTCCCTAGGAAAAACCTAATCGCCATTGTCTATGGCGATTTCCGGCCAAATTCACCGGCGAAATTAGCTGAGAATACACAGCCCGATGCGTCGACTGAGGGTTCACAACCCGATGCCGATAATGTAATTTTAATTTAGTGGAGGGTACACAACCCAATGCGTCCACTGAGGGTACATAGCCCGATGTAAATTATGTCATTTTAATTTAGCGATTGGTAAACAGCCCGATGCGCCGACTGACGGCACACAGTCCGATGTCGATTATGTCATTTTAATTTAACGAAGGGTACACAGCCCGATGCGTCAACTGAAGATACACAACCCAGTGTCGTTTATGTCATTTTAACTTAGCTGAAGGTACATAGCCCGATGCGTCGACTGAGCGCACACAGCTCGATGTCGATCTTGTCATTTTAATTTAGCGGAGGGTACACAGCCCGATGCGTCGACTGAGGGTACACAGCGCGATGTCGATTATGTCATTTTAATTTAGCGGAGGGGACACAGCCCGATGTTTCCATTGAGGGTACACAGCTCGATGTCGATCTTTTCATTTTAATTCTTACGGAGGGTACACAGCCCGATGCGTCGACTGAGGGTACACAGCCCGACGTCAAATTTAACACTTGGCACAGCAATGGATACACAGTCAGACATAACACACACAACTTCACATAGTCAAGAACCCTCGAAAGACAATCCAGCCCACCGAGAAGGTACGTTTTACATTTGATTACACACACCATTTTGCAAGGCTCACCTTTATTGCAGGACCTACAATCTAGCAACACAAACGGTACGATCTAACGCTTCACCAATTCTCGCAAGCCGTAAGAATTTCTCTAGAGTCGCGACAAATTAGTCGTTCTGTCATTGACTTTGTCCGAAGACTTTTTCATAATCCCCGGGCAAAGAGGGGGGGGGGGGCTGTTGACACCTAATTTTGTCCCTCTTGTTTTCAATAGCCATTATTCTGACAAAATTACACCGATAACCACACAATTGCCTTACCATCACTCTTACTCTAGGCCACTATCCCACATACGCACACCAATTAGGTTATCTTAAAAGCATTTGCATAAACGACCACAATTTTATAAAATTTGCATATCTTGTCATAAGTTCTCACAATTATTGCTAATTTTAACAAAATCACCTAAATTATTTTAAAACCAAATATAATAGGTTTTCTGAATTATTTAGCTCTCATAATTAATTTTTCTATTTTTATAATCATTTTATACAGTTTTCTACGCATATTTATAATCATTTTATACATTTATACGCACATGCATATACAAATCTTACACCTCAGCGTCTACACACATCACACTCCACTTATACATGTCAGCGCCACGTCACGTCGACGTGGCCTGATCTCGGCCGACCAAGTGCTTCATCCAACGGTGACGGCCCCTATTTCCATTTTTAGCTATCCCCGACCCCCCAAACCCAAAAACCAATTCATTTTCTCCTCTCTCATCTGACCCGCCTCTCCCTTCGTTTCTCTCCCTAGGAAAAACCTAATCGCCATTGTCTATGGCGATTTCCGGCCAAATTCACCGGCGAAATTAGCTGAGAATACACAGCCGGATGCGTCGACTGAGGGTTCACAACACGATGCCGATAATGTAATTTTAATTTAGTGGAGGGTACACAACCCAATGCGTCCACTGAGGGTACATAGCCCGATGTAAATTATGTCATTTTAATTTAGCGATTGGTAAACAGCCCGATGCGCCGACTGACGGCACACAGTCTGATGTCGATTATGTCATTTTAATTTAACGAAGGGTACACAGCCTGATGCGTCAACTGAAGGTACACAACCCAGTGTCGTTTATGTCATTTTAACTTAGCTGAAGGTACATAGCCCGATGCGTCGACTGAGCGCACACAGCTCGATGTCGATCTTGTCATTTTAATTTAGCGGAGGGTACACAGCCCGATGCGTCGACTGAGGGTACACAGCGCGATGTCGATTATGTCATTTTAATTTAGCGGAGGGGACACAGCCCGATGTTTCGATTGAGGGTACACAGCTCGATGTCGATCTTGTCATTTTAATTCTTGCGGAGGGTACACAGCCCGATGCGTCGACTGAGGGTACACAGCCTGACGTCAAATTTAACACTTGGCGCAACAATGGATACACAGTTAGACATAACAGAACACCTGCACATGGTCGAGAATCCTCGAAACACAATCCAGCCCAACGAGTAGATACGTTTTACATTTGATTATATACACACCATTTTGCAAGGCTCACCTTTATTGCAGGACCTACAATCTGGCAACACGAACGTTACGATCTAACGCCTCGCCAATTCTTGCAAGCCGTAAGCATTTCTCTAGAGTCGCGACAAAATTTGTCGTTCCGTCAACGTCTTTGCCCGAAGACTTTTTCATCATCCCCGGGCAAAGAGGGGCGGCTGTTGACACCTAATTTTGTCCCTCCTATTTTCAATTGCCATTATTCAGACAAAATTACACCGATAACCACACAATTACCTTACCATCACTCTTACTCTAGGCCACTATCCCATCTACGCACACCAATTAGGCTATTTAAAAACCATTTGTATAAACGGCCACAATTTTACAAATTTTTTATATCTTGTCATAATATCTCACAATTATTGCTATTTTTAACAAAATCACCTAAATTATTTTAAAACCTAAAATAATAGGTTTTCTTAATTATTTAGCTCTCATAATTAATTTATTTATTTTTATAATCATTTTATACAATATTCTACGCATTTATATACATTTTATACACTTATATGCACTTTTATACACCACTTATACACCCAATATACGTACATGCATATACACACATTACACCCCATAATCTACACACATCACACTCTACTTATATATGTCAGCGCCACATCACGTCGACGTGGCCTGATCTCGACCGACCAAGCGCTTCATCCAACGGTCACGACCCCTATTTTCATTTTTAACTATCCCCGACCCCCCGAACCCAAAAATCCATTCATTTTCTCCTCTCTCATCTGAGCCGCCTCTCCCTTCGTTTCTCTCCCTCGGAAAAACCTAATCGCCACTGTCTATGGCGATTTCCGGCCAAATTCACCGGCGAAATTAGCTGAAGATACACAGCCCGATGCGTCGACTGAGGGTACATAACCCGATGTCGATAATGTAATTTTAACTTAGCGGAGGATACACAACCCAATGTGTCACCTTAGGGTATATAGCCCGATGTCAATTATGTTATTTTAATTTAGCGGAGGGTACACAGCCCGATGCGCCGACGGATGGCACACAGTCCGATGTCGAGTATGTCATTTTAATTTAGCGGAGGGTACACAGCCCGATGCGTCGACTGAAGGTACACAACCCAATGTCGTTTATGTCATTTTAACTTAGCTGAGGGTACACAGCCCGATGCGTCGTCTGAGGGCACACAGCCCGATGTCGATTATGTCATTTAAATTTAGCGGAGGGTACACAGCCCAATGCGTAGACTGAGGGTACAAAACTCGATGTCGATTATGTCATTTTAAATTAGCTGAGGGTACACAACCCGAAGCGTAGACTGAGGGTACAAAGCCCGATTTTGATTATGTCATTTTAATTTAGCGGAGGGTACACAGCCCGATGTGTCGTCTGAGGGTACACAGCGCGATGTCGATTATGTCATTTTAATTTAGCGGAGGGGATACAGCCCGATGTTTCGATTGAGGGTACACAGCTCGATGTCGATCTTGTCATTTCAGTTCTTGCGGAGGGTCCCCGATGCGTCGACTGAGGGTACACAGCCCGACGTCAAATTTAACACTTGGCACAACAATGGATACACAGTCAGACATAACAGAACACCTGCACATGGTCGAGAATCCTCAAAACATAATCCAGCCCAACGAGTAGGTACGTTTTACATTTGATTATACACACACCATTTTGCAAGGCTCACCTTTATTGCAGGACCTACAATCTGGCAACACGAATGTTACAATCTAACGCCTCGCCAATTCTCGCAAGCCGTAAGCATTTATCTAGAGTCGTGAAAAAATTAGTCGTTCTGTCAACGTCTTTGCCCGAAGAGTTTTTCATCATCCCCGGGCAAAGAGGGGCGGCTATTGACACCTAATTTCGTCCCTCCTGTTTTCAATAGCCATTATTCAGACAAAATTACACCGATAACGACACAATTACCTTACCATCACTCTTACTGTAGGCCACTATCCCACATAAGCACAGCAATTAGGCTATTTTAAAAGCGTTTGCATACATGGCCACAATTTTATAAAATTTGCATATCTTGTCATAAATTCTCACAATTAATGCTAATTTTAACAAAATCACCTAAATTATTTTAAAACCAAATATAATAGGTTTTCTTAACTATTTAGCACTCATAATTAATTTTCCTATTTTTAAAATCATTTTATACAATTTTCTACGAATTTATATACATTTTATACACTTATATGCACTTTTATACACCACTTATACACCCTATATACGCACATGCATATACAAACATTACACCTCAGCATCTACACACATCACCCTCCACTTATATATGTCAGCACCACGTCACGTCAACGTGGCCTGATCTCGGCCGACCAAGCGCTTCATCCAACGGTCACGGCCCCTATTTCCATTTTTAGCTATCCCCGACCCCCCAAACCCAAAAACCCAATCATTTTCTCCTCTCTCATCTGAGCCGCCACTCCCTTCGTTTCTCTCCCTAGGAAAAACCTAATCGCCATTGTCTGTGGCGATTTCCGGCCAAATTCACCGGCGAAATTAGCTGAGAATACACAGCCCGATGCGTCAACTGATGGTTCACAACCCGATGTCGATAATGTAATTTTAATTTAGCGGAGGGTACACAACCCAATGCGTCGACTGAGGTACATAGCCCGATGTCAATTATGTCATTTTAATTTAGCGGAGGGTACACAGCCCGATGCGCCGACTGACGGCACACAGTCCGATGTCGATTATGTCATTTTAATTTAGCGGAGGGTACACAGCCCGATGCGTCGACTGAAGGTACAACACCCAATGTCGATTATGTCATTTTAACTTAGCTGAGGGTACTCAGCCCGATGCGTCGACTGAGGGTACACAGCCCGATGTGGATTATGTCATTTTAATTTAGCGGAGGGTACACAGCCCAATGCGTAGACTGAGGGTACACAACTGGATATCGATTATATCATTTTAAATTAGCTGAGGGTACACAACCCGATGCGTCGACAGAGGGTACATAGCCCGATGTCGATTATGTCATTTTAATTTAGCGAAGGGTACACAGCCCGATGCGTCGACTGAGGGTACACAGCGCGATGTCGATTATGTCATTTTAATTTAGCGGAGGGTACACAGCCCGATGCTTCGATTGAGGGTACACAGCTCGATGTCGATCTTGTCATTTTAATTCTTGCGGAGGGTACACAGCCCGATGCGTCGACTGAAGGTACACAGCCCGACGTCAAATTTAACACTTGGCACAACAATGGATGCACAGTCAGACATAACAGAACACCTGCACATGGTCAAGAATCCTCGAAAGACAATCTAGCCCAACGAGAAGGTACGTTTTACATTTGATTATACACACACCATATTGCAAGGCTCACCTTTGTTGCAGGACCTACAATCTGGCAACACGAACGTTACGATCTAACTTCTCGCCAATTCTTGCAAGCCGTAAGCATTTCTTTAGAGTCGCAACAAAATTAGTCGTTCCGTCAACTTCTTTGCCCGAAGACTTTTTCATCATCCCCGGGCAAAGAGGGGCGGCTGTTGACACATAATTTTGTCCCTTCTGTTTTCAATAGCCATTATTCAGACCAAATTACACCGATAACCACACAATTACCTTACCATCACGCTTACTCTAGGCCATTATCCCACATACGCACACCACTTAGGCTAGTTTTAAAGTATTTGCATAAACAGCCAAAAATTTAAAAAATTTGCATATCTTGTCCTAATTTCTCACAATTATTGCTATTTTTAACAAAATCACCTAAATTATTTTAAAACATAAAATAATATATTTTCTTAATTATTTAGCTCTCATAATTAATTTTTTTATTTTATAATCATTTTATATATTTTTCTACGCATTTATATACATTTTATACACTTATATGAGCTTTTATACACCACTTATAAACCCTATATACGCACATGCATATACACACATTACACCTCAGTATCTACACACATCACACTCAACTTATACATGTCAGCGCCACATCACGTCGACGTGGCCTGATCTCGACCGACCAAGCGCGTCATCCAACGGTCACGACACCTATTTCCATTTTTAACTATCCCCGACCCCCCAAACCCAAAAACCCATTAATTTTCTCCTCTCTCATCTGAGCCGCCTCTCCCTTCGTTTCTCTCCCAAGGAAAAACCTAATCGCCACTGTCTATGGCGATTTCCGGCCAAAGTCACCGGGAAAATTAGCTGAGAATACACAGTCCGATGCGTCGACTGAGTGTATACAGCCCGATGTCGATACTAACATTTTAATTTAGCGGAGGGTACACAACCAACGCGTCGACTGAGGGTACATAGCCCGATGTCAATTATGTTATTTTAATTTAGCGGAGGGTACACAACCCGATGCGTCGACTGAGGGTACACAGCCCGATGTCGATTATGTCATTTTAATTTAGCATAGGGTACACAGCCCGATGCGTCGACTGAGGGTACACAGCCCAATGTCAATTATGTCATTTTAACTTAGCTAAGGGTACACAGCCCGATGTGTCGATTGAGGGCACACAACCCGATGTAGATTATGTCATTTTAATTTAGCATAAGGTACACAGCCCAATGCGTAGATTAAGGGTACACAATCCGATGTCGATTATGTCATTTTAAATTAGCTGAGGGTACACAACCGGATGCGTCGGATGAGGGTACATAGCCCGATGTCGATTATGCTCATTTAATTTTGCGGAGGGTACACAGCCCGATGCGTCGACTGTGGTTACACAGCTCGATGTCGATTATGTTATTTTAATTTAGCGGAGGGTACACAGCCCGATGCGTTGATTGAGGGTACATATCTCGATGTCGATCTTGTCATTTTAATTGTTGCGGAGGGTACACAGCCCGATGTGTCGACTGAGGGTACATAGCCCGACATCAAATTTAACACTTGGCACAACAATGGATACACAGGCAGACATAACCGACACACCTTCACATGGTCAAGAATCCTCGAAAGACAATCCAGCCCAAAAGAAGGTACGTTTTACATTTGATTATACACACACAATTTTGCAAGGCTCACCTTTATTGCAGGACCTACAATCTGGCAACACGAACGTTACGATCTAACGTCTCACCAATTCTCGCAAGCCGTAAGCATTTTTCTAGAGTCGCGACAAAATTAGTCGTTCCGTCAACGTCTTTGTCCGAAGACTTTTTCATCATCCCCGGGCAAAGAGGGGCGGCTGTTGACCCCTAATTTTGTCCCTACTGTTTTCAATAGCCATTATTCAGATATAATTACACCGATAACCACACAATTACCTTACCATCACTCTTACTCTAGGCCACTATCCCACCTACGCACACCAATTAGGCTATTTTAAAAGCATTTGCATAAACGGCCATAATTTTACAAAATGATCATATATTGTCATAATTTCTTACAATTATTGCTAATTTTAACAAAATCACCTAAATTATTTTAAAACCAAATATAATAGGTTTTCTTAATTATTTAGCTCTCATAATTAATTTTCTTATTTTATAATCATTTTATACAATTTTCTACGCATTTATATACATTTTATATACTTATATGCAGTTTTATACACCACTTATACACCCTATATACGCACATGCATATACACACATTACACCTCAGCATCTACACACATCACACTCCACTTATACATGTCAGCGCCACGTCACGTCGACGTGGCCTGATCTCGGCCGACCAAGCGCTTCATCCAACAGTCACGACCCCTATTTCCATTTTTAACTATCCGCGACCCCCCAAACCCAAAAATCAATTCATTTTCTCCTCTCTCATCTGAGCCGCCTCTCCCTTCGTTTCTCTCCCAAGGAAAAACCTAATCGCCACTGTCTATGGCTATTTCCGGCCAAATTAAACTGCGAAATTAGCTGAGTATACACAGCCCGATACGTCGACTGAGGGTACACACCCGATGTCAATAATTTTATTTTAATTTAGCGGAGGGTACACAACCCAATGCGTCGACTGAGGGTGCACAGCCCAATGTCAATTATGTCATTTTAATTTAGCGGAGGGTACACAGCCTGATGTCGATTATGTCATTTTAATTTAGCGGAGGGTACATAGCCCGATGCGTCGACTGCAGGTACACAACCCAATGTCGATTATATCATTTTTACTTAGCTGAGGGTACACAGCCCGATGCGTCGACTGAGGGCACACAACCCGATGTCGATTATGTCATTTTAATTTAGCGGAGGGTACACAGCCCAATGCGTAGACTGAGGGTACACATCTCGATGTCGATTATGTCGTTTTAAATTAGCTGAGGGTACACAACCTGATGCGTCGACTCAAGGTACATAGCCCGATGTCGATTATGTCATTTTAATTTAGCGGAGGGAACACAGCCCGATGCGTCGACTGAGGGTACACAGCCCGATGTCGATTATGTCATTTTAATTTAGTGGAGGGTACACAGCCTGATGCTTTGATTGAGGGTACACAGCTCGATGTCGATCTTGTCATTTTAATTCTTGCGGAGGGTACACAGCCGGATGCGTCGACTGAGGGTACACAGCCCGACGTCAAATTTAACACTTGGCACAACAATGGATACACTGTCAGACATAACAGACACACCTGCACATGTTCGAGAATCCTCGAAACACAATCCAGCCCAACAAGTAGGTACGTTTTTACGTTTGATTATACACACACCATTTTGCAAGGCTCACCTTTATTGTAGGACCAACAATCTGGCAACACGAACGTTACGATCTAATGCCTCGCCAATTCTCGCAAGCCGTAAGCATTTCTCTAGAGTCGCGACAAAATAATTCGTTCCGTCAACGTCTTTGCTCGAAGACTTTTTCATCATCCCCGCGCAAAGAGGGTCGGCTGTTGACACCTAATTTTGTCCCTCTTGTTTTCAATAGCTATTATTCAGAGAAAATTACACCGATAACCACACAATTACATTACCATCACTCTTACTCTAGGCCACTATTCCACCTACGCACACCAATTAGGCTATTTTAAAAGCATTTTCATAAAAGGCCATAATTTTACAAAATGTGCGTATCTTGTCATAATTTCTTACAATTATTTCTAATTTTAACAAAATCACCTAAATTATTTTAAACCAAAAATAATAGGTTTTCTTAATTATTTAGCTCTCATAATTAATTTTCTTATTTTTATAATCATTTTATACAATTTTCTACGCAATATATACATTTTATACACTTATATGCACTTTTATATACCACTTATACACCCTATATACGCACATGCATATACACACATTACACCTCAGCATCTACACACATCACACTCCACTTATACATGTCAGCGCAACGTCACGTCGACGTGGCCTGATCTTGGCCGACCAAGCGCTTCATCCAACGGTCACGATCAATATTTCCATTTTTAACTATCCCCGACCCCCCAAACCCAAAAACCCATTCATTTTCTCCTCTCTCATCTGAGTCGCCTCTCCCTTCGTTTCTCTCCTAAGGAAAAACCTAATCGCGACTGTCTAGGGCGATTTCTGGCCAAATTCATATGCGAAATTAGCTGAGGATACACAGCCCGATACGTCGACTGATGGTACACAGCCCGATGTCGATAATTTGATTTTAATTTAGCGGAGGGTACACAACCCAATGCGTCGACTGAGGGTACACAGCATGATATCGATTATGTCATTTTAATTTAGCGGAGGGTACACAGCCCGATGCTTCGATTGAGGGTACACAGCTAAATGTCGATCTTGTCATTTTAATTCTTGCGGAGGGTACACAGCCCGATGCGTCGACTGAGGGTACTCAGCCCGACGTCAAATTTAACACTTGGCACAGCAATGGATACACAGTCAGACATAACAGACGCACCTGCACAGGGTCAAGAATCCTCGAAAGACAATCCAGCCCAACGAGAAGGTACGTTTTACATTTGATTATACACACACCATTTTGCAAGGCTCACCTTTATTGCAGGACCAATAATCTGGCAACACGAACGTTACGATCTAATGCCTCGCCAATTCTCGCAAGCCGTAAGCATTTTTCTAGAGTCGCGACAAAATTAGTCGTTCCGTCAACGTCTTTGTCCGAAGACTTTTTAACCATCCCCGGGCAAAGAGGGGCGGCTGTTGACCCCTAATTTTGTCCCTCCTGTTTTCAATAGCCATTATTCAGATAAAATTACACCGATAACCACACAATTACCTTACCATCACTCTTACTCTAGGCCACTATCCCACCTACGCACACCAATTAGGCTATTTTAAAAGCATTTGCATAACCGGCCATAATTTTACAAAATGAGCATATATTGTCATAATTTCTTACAATTATTGCTAATTTTAACAAAATCACCTAAATTATTTTAAAACCAAATATAATAGGTTTTCTTAATTATTTAGCTCTCATAATTAATTTTCTTATTTTTATAATCATTTTATACAATTTTCTACGTATTTATATACATTTTATACACTTATATGCACTTTTATACACCACTTATACACCCTATATACGCACATGCATATACACACATTACACCTCAGCATCTACACACATCACACTCCACTTATACATGTCAGCGCCATGTCACGTCGACGTGGCCTGATCTCGGCCGACCAAGCACTTCATCCAACAGTCACGACCCCTATTTCCATTTTTAACTATCCGCGACCCCCCAAACCCAAAAATCCATTCATTTTCTCCTCTCTCATCTGAGCCGCCTCTCCCTTCGTTTCTCTCCAAGGAAAAACCTAATCGCCACTGTCTATGGCTATTTCCGGCCAAATTAAACTGCGAAATTAGCTGAGTATACACAGCCCGATACGTCGACTGAGGGTACACACCCGATGTCGATAATTTCATTTTAATTTAGCGGAGGGTACAAAACCCAATGCGTTGACTGAGGATACACAGCCCGATGTCAATTATGTCATTTTAATTTAGCGGAGGGTACACAGCTCGATGCGTCGACTGAGGGTACACAGCCTGATGTCGATTATGTCATTTTAATTTAGCGGAGGGTACATAGCCCGATGCGTCGACTGCAGGTACACAACCCAATGTCGATTATGTCATTTTTACTTAGCTGGGGTACACAGCCCGATGCGTCGACTGAGGGCACACAGCCTGATGTCGATTATGTCATTTTAATTTAGCGGAGGGTACACCGCCCAATGCGTAGACTGAGGGTACACAACTAGATGTCGATTATGTCGTTTTAAATTAGCTGAGGGTACACAACCTGATGCGTCGACTAAAGGTACATAGCCCGATGTCGATTATGTCATTTGAATTTAGCGGAGGGAACACAGCCCGATGCGTCGACTGAGGGTACACAGCCCGATGTCGATTATGTCATTTTAATTTAGTGGAGGGTACACAGCCTGATGCTTTGATTGAGGGTACACAGCTCGATGTCGATCTTGTCATTTTAATTCTTGCGGAGGGTACACAGCCGGATGCGTCGACTGAGGGTACACAGCCCGACGTCAAATTTAACACTTGGCACAACAATGGATACACTGTCAGACATAACAGACACACCTGCACATGTTCGAGAATCCTCGAAACACAATCCAGCCCAACAAGTAGGTACGTTTTACGTTTGATTATACACACACCATTTTGCAAGGCTCACCTTTATTGTAGGACCAACAATCTGGCAACACGAACGTTACGATCTAATGCCTCGCCAATTCTCGCAAGCCGTAAGCATTTCTCTAGAGTCGCGACAAAATAATTCGTTCCGTCAACGTCTTTGCTCGAAGACTTTTTCATCATCCCCGCGCAAAGAGGGTCGGCTGTTGACACCTAATTTTGTCCCTCTTGTTTTCAATAGCTATTATTCAGAGAAAAAAGAAAATTACACCGATAACCACACAATTACATTACCATCACTCTTACTCTAGGCCACTATTCCACCTACGCACACCCATTAGGCTATTTTAAAAGCATTTTCATAAAAGGCCATAATTTTACAAAATGTGCGTATCTTGTCATAATTTCTTACAATTATTTCTAATTTTAACAAAATCACCTAAATTATTTTAAACCAAAAATAATAGGTTTTCTTAATTATTTAGCTCTCATAATTAATTTTCTTATTTTTATAATCATTTTATACAATTTTCTACGCAATATATACATTTTATACACTTATATGCACTTTTATATACCACTTATACACCCTATATACGCACATGCATATACACACATTACACCTCAGCATCTACACACATCACACTCCACTTATACATGTCAGCGCAACGTCACGTCGACGTGGCCTGATCTTGGCCGACCAAGCGCTTCATCCAACGGTCACGATCAATATTTCCATTTTTAACTATCCCCGACCCCCCAAACCCAAAAACCCATTCATTTTCTCCTCTCTCATCTGAGTCGCCTCTCCCTTCGTTTCTCTCCTAAGGAAAAACCTAATCGCGACTGTCTAGGGCGATTTCTGGCCAAATTCATATGCGAAATTAGCTGAGGATACACAGCCCGATACGTCGACTGATGGTACACAGCCCGATGTCGATAATTTGATTTTAATTTAGCGGAGGGTACACAACCCAATGCGTCGACTGAGGGTACACAGCATGATATCGATTATGTCATTTTAATTTAGCGGAGGGTACACAGCCCGATGCTTCGATTGAGGGTACACAGCTAAATGTCGATCTTGTCATTTTAATTCTTGCGGAGGGTACACAGCCCGATGCGTCGACTGAGGGTACTCAGCCCGACGTCAAATTTAACACTTGGCACAGCAATGGATACACAGTCAGACATAACAGACGCACCTGCACAGGGTCAAGAATCCTCGAAAGACAATCCAGCCCAACGAGAAGGTACGTTTTACATTTGATTATACACACACCATTTTGCAAGGCTCACCTTTATTGCAGGACCAATAATCTGGCAACACGAACGTTACGATCTAATGCCTCGCCAATTCTCGCAAGCCGTAAGCATTTTTCTAGAGTCGCGACAAAATTAGTCGTTCCGTCAACGTCTTTGTCCGAAGACTTTTTAACCATCCCCGGGCAAAGAGGGGCGGCTGTTGACCCCTAATTTTGTCCCTCCTGTTTTCAATAGCCATTATTCAGATAAAATTACACCGATAACCACACAATTACCTTACCATCACTCTTACTCTAGGCCACTATCCCACCTACGCACACCAATTAGGCTATTTTAAAAGCATTTGCATAACCGGCCATAATTTTACAAAATGAGCATATATTGTCATAATTTCTTACAATTATTGCTAATTTTAACAAAATCACCTAAATTATTTTAAAACCAAATATAATAGGTTTTCTTAATTATTTAGCTCTCATAATTAATTTTCTTATTTTTATAATCATTTTATACAATTTTCTACGTATTTATATACATTTTATACACTTATATGCACTTTTATACACCACTTATACACCCTATATACGCACATGCATATACACACATTACACCTCAGCATCTACACACATCACACTCCACTTATACATGTCAGCGCCATGTCACGTCGACGTGGCCTGATCTCGGCCGACCAAGCACTTCATCCAACAGTCACGACCCCTATTTCCATTTTTAACTATCCGCGACCCCCCAAACCCAAAAATCCATTCATTTTCTCCTCTCTCATCTGAGCCGCCTCTCCCTTCGTTTCTCTCCCAAGGAAAAACCTAATCGCCACTGTCTATGGCTATTTCCGGCCAAATTAAACTGCGAAATTAGCTGAGTATACACAGCCCGATACGTCGACTGAGGGTACACACCCGATGTCGATAATTTCATTTTAATTTAGCGGAGGGTACAAAACCCAATGCGTTGACTGAGGGTACACAGCCCGATGTCAATTATGTCATTTTAATTTAGCGGAGGGTACACAGCTCGATGCGTCGACTGAGGGTACACAGCCTGATGTCGATTATGTCATTTTAATTTAGCGGAGGGTACATAGCCCGATGCGTCGACTGCAGGTACACAACCCAATGTCGATTATGTCATTTTTACTTAGCTGGGGGTACACAGCCCGATGCGTCGACTGAGGGCACACAGCCTGATGTCGATTATGTCATTTTAATTTAGCGGAGGGTACACCGCCCAATGCGTAGACTGAGGGTACACAACTAGATGTCGATTATGTCGTTTTAAATTAGCTGAGGGTACACAACCTGATGCGTCGACTAAAGGTACATAGCCCGATGTCGATTATGTCATTTGAATTTAGCGGAGGGTACACAGCCCGATGCGTCGACTGTGGGTACACAGCCCGATGTCGATTATGTCATTTTAATTTAGCGGAGGGTACACAGCCCGATGCTTCGATTGAGGGTACACAGCTCGATGTCGATCTTGTCATTTTAATTCTTGCGGAGGGTACACAGCCGGATGCGTCGACTGAGGGTACACAGCCTGACGTCAAATTTAACACTTGGCACAACAATGGATACACTGTCAGACATAACAGACACACCTGCACAGGGTCAAGAATCCTAGAAAGACAATCCAGCCTAACGAGAAGGTACGTTTTACATTTAATTATACACACACCATTTTGCAAATCTCACCTTTATTGTAGGACCAACAATCTGGCAACACGAACGTTACGATCTAATGCCTCGCCAATTCTCGCGAGCTGTAAGCATTTCTCTAGAGTCGCGACAAAATTAGTCGTTCCGTCAACGTCTTTGCCCGAAGACTTTTTCATCATCCCCGCGCAAAGAGGGTCGGCTGCTGACACCTAATTTTGTCCCTCTTGTTTTCAATAGCCATTATTCTGAGAAAATTACACCGATAACCACACAATTACATTACCATCACTCTTACTCTAGGCCACTATTCCACCTACGCATACCAATTAGGCTATTTTAAAAGCATTTTCATAAAAGGCCATAATTTTACAAAATGTGCATATCTTGTCATAATTTCTTACAATTATTGCTAATTTTAACAAAATCACCTAAATTATTTTAAACCAAATATAATAGTTTTTCTTAATTATTTAGCTCTCATAATTAATTTTATTATTTTTATAATCATTTTATACAATTTTCTACGCAATATATAAATTTTACACACTTATATGCACTTTTATACACCACTTATACACCCTATATACGCACATGCATATACACACATTACACCTCAGCATCTACACACATCACACTCCACTTATACATGTCAGCGCCACGTCACGTCGACGTGGCCTGATCTCGGCCGACCAAGCGCTTCCTCCAACGGTCACGACCAATATTTCCACTTTTAACTATCCCCGACCCCCCAAACCCAAAAACCCATTCATTTTCTCCTCTCTCATCCGAGTCGACTCTCCCTTCGTTTCTCTCCTAAGGAAAAACCTAATCACCACTGTCTAGGGCGATTTCCGGCCAAATTCATATGCGAAATTAGCTGAGGATACACAGCCCGATACGTCGACTGAGGGTACACAGCCCGATGTCGATAATTTCATTTTAATTTAGCGGAGGGTACACAACCCAATGCGTCGATGAGGGTACACAGCATGATGTCGATTATGTAATTTTAATTTAGCGGAGGGTACACAGCCCGATGCTTCGATTGAGGGTACACAGCTGGATGTCGATCTTGTCATTTTAATTCTTGCGGAGGGTACACAGCCCGATGCGTCGACTGAGGGTACACAGCCCGACGTCAAATTTAACACTTGGCACAGCAATGGATACACAGTCAGACATAACAGACACACCTGCACAGGGTCAAGAATCCTCGAAAGACAATCCAGCCCAACAAGAAGGTACGTTTTACATTTGATTATACACACACCATTTTGCAAGGCTCACCTTTATTGCAGGACCTACAATCTGGCAACACGAACGTTACGATCTAACGCCTCGCCAATTCTCGCAAGCCATAAGCATTTCACTAGAGTCGCGACAAAATTAGTCGTTCTGTCAACGTCTTTGCCCGAAGACTTTTTCATCATTCCCGGGCAAAGAGAGGCGGCTGTTGACACCTAATTTTGTCCCTCATGTTTTCAATAGCCATTATTCAGACAAAATTACACCGATAACCACACAATTACCTTACCATCACTCTTACTCTAGGCCACTACCCCACCTACGCACACCAATTAGGCTATTTTAAAAGCATTTGCATAAGCTGCCATAATTTTAAAAAATGTGCATATCTTGTCATAATTTCTTACAATTATTGCTAATTTTAACAAAATCACCTAAATTATTTTAAAACCAAATATAATAGGTTTTCTTAATTATTTAGCTCTCATAATTAATTTTCTTATCTTTATAATCATTTTATAAAATTTTCTACGCATTTATATACATTTTATACACTTATATGCACTTTTATACACCACTTATACACCCTATATACGCACATGCACATACACACATTACACCTCAACATCTACATACATCACACTCCACTTATACATGTCAGCGCCACGTCACGTTGACGGGGCCTGATCTCGGCTGACCAAGCGCTTCATCCAACGGTCACGACCCCTATTTCCATTTTTAACTATCCCCGACCCCCAAACCCAAAAACCTATTCATTTTCTCCTCTCTCATTTGAGCCGCCTCTCCCTGCATTTCTCTCCCAAGGAAAAACCTAATCGCCACTGTCTATGGCGATTTCCGGCCAAATTCATCTGCGAAATTAGCTGAGGATACATAGCCCGATACGTCGACTAAGGTTACACAGCCCGATGTCGATAATTTCATTTTAATTTAGCGGAGGGTGCAAACCCAATGCGTTGACTGAGGGTACACAGCGCGATGTCGATTATGTCGTTTTAATTTAGCGGAGGGTACACAGCCCGATGCATCGATTGAGGGTACACAGCTCGATGTCGATCTTGTCATTATAATTCTTGCGGAGGGTACAGAGCCCGATGCGTCGACTAAGGGTACACAGCCCGAAGTCAAATTTAACACTTGGCACAACAATGGATACACAGTCAGACATAACAGAATACCTGCACATGGTCAAGAATCCTCGAAAGACAATCCAGCCCGAGAGAAGGTACGTTTTACATTTGATTATACACACACAATTTTGCAAGGCTCACCTTTATTGCAGGACCTACAATCTGGCAACACGAACGTTACGATCTAACGCCTCGCCAATTCTCGCAAGCCGTATGCATTTTTCTAGAGTCGCGACAAAATTAGTCGTTCCGTCAACATCTTTTTCCGAAGACTTTTTCATCATCCCCGGGCAAAGAGGGGCGGCTGTTGACCCCTAATTTTGTCCCTCCTGTTTTCAATAGCCATTATTCAGACAAAATTACACCGATAACCACACAATTACCTTACCATCACTCTTACTCTAGGCCACTATCCCACCTAGGCACACCAATTAGGCTATTTTAAAAGCATTTGCATAAACGGCCATAATTTTACAAAATGAGCATATCTTGTCATAATTTCTTACAATTATTGCTAATTTTAACAAAATCACGTAAATTATTTTAAAACCAAATATAATAGGTTTTCTTAATTATTTAACTCTCATAATTAATTTTCTTATTTTTATAATCATTTTATACAGTTTTCTACGCATTTATATACATTTTATACACTTATATGCACTTTTATACACCACTTATACACCCTATATACGCACATGCATATACACACATTACACCTCAGCATCTACACACATCACACTCCACTTATACATGTCAGCACCACATCACGTCGATGTGGCCTGATCTCGGCCGACCAAGAGCTTTATCCAACGGTCACAGCCCCTATTTCAATTTTTAACTATCCCCGACTCCCCAAACCCAAAAACCCATTCATTTTCTCCTCCCTCATTTGAGCCGCCTCTCCCTTCGTTTCTCTCCCTAGGAAGAACCTAATCGCCATTGTCTATGGCAATTTCCGGCCAAATTCACCAGCGAAATTAGCTGAGGATAGATAGACCGATGCGTCGACTGAGGGTACACAGTCCGATGTCGATAATATAATTTTAATTTAGCGGAGGGTACACAACCCAATGCATCGACTGAGGGTACACAGCCCGATGTCGATTATGTCATTTTAATTTAGCGGAGGGTACACAGCCCGATGCATCGACTGAGGGTACAATGCCCGATGTCGATTATGTCATTTTAATTTAGCGGAGGTTACACAACCCGATGAGTCGACTGAAGGTACACAACCCAATGTCGATTATGTCATTTTAACTTTGCTGAAGGTACACAGCCTGATACGTCGACTGACGGCACACAGCCCGATGTCTATTATGTTTTTTTAATTTTGCGGAGGGTACACAGCCCAATGCGTAGACTGAGAGTACACAACTCGATGTCAATCATGTTATTTTAAATTAGCTGAGGGTATACAACCCGATGCGTCGACAGAGGGTACATAGCCCGATGTCGATTCCGTCATTTTAATTTAGCTGAGGGTACACATCCCGATGCGTCGACTGAGGGTACACAGCCCGATGTCGATTATGTCATTTTAATTTAGCGGAGGGTACACAGCCCGATGCTTCGATTGAGGGTTCACAGCTCGATGTCGATCTTGTAAGTGTAATTCTTGCGGAGAGTACACTGCCCAATGCGTCGACTGAGGGTACACAGCCCGACGTCAAATTTAACACTTGGCATAGCAGTGGATACACAGTCAGACATAACAGACACACGTGCACAGGGTCAAAAATCCTCGAAAGACAATCCAGCCCAACGAGAAGGTACGTTTTACATTTGATTATACACACACCATTTTGCAAGGCTCACCTTTATTGCAGGACCTACAATCTGGCAACACGAACGTTACGATCTAACGCCTCGCCAATTCTCGCAAGCCGTAAGCATTTTTCTAGAGTCGCGACAAAATTAGTCGTTCCGTCAACGTCTTTTTTCGAAGACTTTTTCATCATCCCCGGGCAAAGAGGGGCCGCTGTTGACCCCTAATTTTGTCCCTCCAGTTTTCAATAGCCATTATTCAGACAAAATTACACCGATAACCACACAATTACCTTACCATCACTCTTACTCTAGTCCACTATCCCACCTAGGCACACCAATTAGGCTATTTTAAAAGCATTTGCATAAACGGCCATAATTTTACAAAATGAGCATATCTTGTCATAATTTCTTACAATTATTGCTAATTTTAACAAAATCACCTAAATTATTTTAAAACCAAATATAATAGGTTTTCTTAATTATTTAGCTCTCATAATTAATTTTCTTATTTTTATAATCATTTTATACAATTTTCTACGCATTTATATACATTTTATATACTTATATGCACTTTTATACACCCTATATACGCACATGCATATACACACATTACACCTCAACATCTACACACATCACACTCCACTTATACATGTCAGCGCCACGTCACGTCGACGTGTCCTGATCTCGGCTGACCAAGCGCTTCATCCAACGGTCACGACCCCTATTTCCATTTTTAACTATCTGCGACCCCCCAAACCCAAAACTCCATTCATTTTCTCCTCTCTCATCTGAGCCGCCTCTCCCTTCGTTTCTCTCCCAAGGAAAAACCTTATCGCCACTGTCTATGTCTATTTCCGGCCAAATTAAACTGCGAAATTTGCTGAATATACACAGCCCGATAAGTCGACTGAGGGTACACAGCCCGATGTCGATAATTTCTTTTTAATTTAGCGGAGGGTACACAACCCAATGCGTCGACTGAAGGTACACAGCCCGATGTCAATTATGTCATTTTAATTTAGCGGAGGGTACACAGCCTGATGTCGATTATGTCATTTTAATTTAGCGGAGGGTACATAGCCCGATGCGTCGACTGCAGGTACACAACCCAATGTCGATTATGTCATTTTTTCTTAGTTGAGGGTACACAGCCCGATGCGTCGACTGAGGGCACAGAGCCCGATGTCGATTATGTCATTTTAATTTAGCGGAGGGTACACAGCCCAATGCGTAGACTTAGGGTACACAACTTGATGTCGATTATGTCGTTTTAAATAAGCTGAGGGTACAGAACCTGATCCGTCGACTAAAGGTACATAGCCCGATGTCGATTATGTCATTTTAATTTAGCGGAGGGTACACAGCCCGATGCATCGACTGAGAGTACACAGCCCGATGTCGATTATGTCATTTTAATTGAGCAGAGGGTACACAGCCCGGTGCTTTAATTTTGGGTACACAGCTCGATGTCGATCTTGTCATTTTAATTCTTGCGGAGGGTACACAGTCGGATTCGTTGACTGAGGGTACACAGCCCGACGTCAAATTTAACACTTGGCACAACAATGGATACACTGTCAGACATAACAGACACACCTGCACAGGGTCAAGAATCCTAGAAAGATAATCCAGCCTAACGAGAAGGTACGTTTTACATTTGATTATACACACACCATTTTGCAAGGCTCACCTTTATTGTAGGACCAACAATCTGGCAACACGAACGTTACGATCTAATGCCTCGCCAATTCTCGCAAGCTGTAAGCATTTCTCTAGAGTCGCGACAAAATTAGTCGTTCCATCAACGTCTTTGCCCGAAGACTTTTTCATCATCCCCGCGCAAAGAGGGCGGCTACTGACACCTAATTTTGTCCCTCATGTTTTCAATAGCCATTATTCAGAGAAAATTACACCGATAACCACACAATTACATTACCATCACTCTTACTCTAGGCCACTATTCCACCTACGCACACCAATTAGGCTATTTTAAAAGTATTTTCATAAACGGCCATAATTTTACAAAATGTGCATATCTTGTCATAATTTCTTACAATTATTGCTAATTTTAATAAAATCACCTAAATTATTTTAAAACAAAATATAATAGGTTTTCTTGATTATTTAGCTCTCATAATTAATTTTCTTATTTTTATAATCATTTTATACAATTTTCTACGCATTTATATACATTTTATACACTTATATGCACTTTTATACACCACTTATACACCCTATATACGCACATGCATATACACACATTACACCTCAGCATCTACACACATCACACTCCACTTATACATGTCAGCGCCACGTCACGTCGACGTGGCCTGATCTCGGCCGACCAAGCGCTTCATCCAATGGTCACGACCCCTATTTCCATTTTTAACTATCCGCGACCCCCCAAACCCAAAAATCCATTCATTTTCTCCTCTCTCATCTGAGCCGCCTCTCCCTTCGTTTCTCTCCCAAGGAAAAACCTAATCGCCACTGTCTATGGCTATTTCCGGCCAAATTAAACTGCGAAATTAGCTAAGTATACACAGCCCGATACGTCGACTGAGGGTACACACCCGATGTCGATAATTTCATTTTAATTTAGCGGAGGGTACAAAAGCCAATGCGTCGACTGAGGGTACACAGCCTGATGTCGATTATGTCATTTTAATTTAGCGGAGGGTACATAGCCCGATGCGTCGACTGCAGGTACACAACCCAATGTCGATTATGTCATTTTTACTTAGCTGAGGGTACACAGCCCGATGCGTCGACTGAGGGCGCACAGCCCGATGTCGATTATGTCATTTTAATTTAGCGGAGGGTACACCGCTGAAACGACCTCGGTCAGTCGTTTCGGAAGTTAGGACTCCGATTGGCGTGCCGATATTTTAAAATATTTGTCATGTCCATTAGGACCTGTCTGTAAAATTTGGGCTAAATCAGACCTCGTTTGGTAGGCATCGGAAGAAGGTTTAAGTTTTTATTGGCGATAAATATTAAAAAGAGATTTTCGAGCTCGGTTTTTTCGAATGAGCTCCGATTCAGAATCCGAAAGCGCCGTTAGGTTCGTATGATTATTTGTGATTTTTATGAATTTTCGAAAGTGAATTTCGATATTGTTCGGCTAGTTTCCGCATAAATGTCGAAAGTCAAATAATTTGACTTCTTTTCCATTTAATTTGCATATTGAGTTTCGGGAGTCCGATTTGAGATCCGCCTTCGCGAGTATGTTACATATATTCTGTATAACTTGTATGCAAAAGTTGGAATTATTTCGAATATCGTAGGGTACCGTTTTAATTTTTATCGTAACAGCGAATTAAAAAAAAAAAAAAAAAAAGAGAAAAAGACAAAATTACTAAAGTTAGGCGGTGGGTCCTTAGCTTTAAGCTAAGGACCCAGGCAGTAGTAGTAGTATGAAAACAGAAGCAATGAACGAAATGAAACAGAATTAGAGAAACGAGAATACGCGGTGGAAAAATGCCAGAAAATAAGAAAAGGGGCCGGAAAAAAGTAGAATTTTCACCCTGAAACATTCAGGTAATGATCCTAATATATTATTTGAGTTTATTACGTGTGTTTAAATATATTTTAACGGTAAAACTTGGAATATTAGACATCGTTTTAACAAGTTCAATTAATAGTTTGAAGGGTCAAATGGACCCCGATAATGAAATTGATTATATATTCGTACTCAGTGATTTATGGGCAACATATAAATGTAAATTATTTGGGGTTTGGCTATGTGACCTTAAACCCTGTATATAGGCCTGGCCTGCGTATTGCGTATGCAAATAGAGTATCAGGTTCCTACCTGGATTACCCTAAGATGTGAGGAATGAAGCCTTTAGCCTAATTTGATATATTTTTCTGGTTATTGAATACAGAGGAATCGTTTGGCAATGAATCCAAAGGACAAAGCGGTTATTGAGTGGCTGTACTAACTTTGTAACAAGGTAAGTGTTTATATCCATTTCTTTGGAGGCACCTGGCCTCGTGGATTTTCTACCACGTGTTCCTTACGTGTGTAGCTGCCGATAGGCGTACTCATTACGCCTTAGCTTTGAACTTATATTTTATATTATATGTTATGTCCTGTTGTTGGTATTGCATTGAGAATCTGAGTATTGTACTTTGGCTGTGAGTTGGTATATACTTTCCAGTTGTCGATGAGAGTCCCGTGCTGGTGATGGGTTATTATTACATCGTGTTGCATTTGTATGCACATTGCATCATATTGAGGGTAGGAGGATTCCGCCCTCGGAGCGGAAGGAGCAGGAGTATTCCGCTCCATTGCATCATATTGAGGGTAGGAGGATTCCGCCCTCGGAGCAGGAGGATTCCGCTCCATTGCATCATATTGAGGGTAGGAGGATTCCGCCCTCGGAGCAGGAGTATTCCGCTCCATTGCATCATATGGAGGGTAGGAGGATTCCGCCCTCGGAGCAGGAGGATTCCGCTCCATTGCATCATATTGAGGGTAGGAGGATTCCGCCCTCGGAGCAAGAGGATTCCGCTCTATTGCATCATATTGAGGGTAGGAGGATTCCGCCCCCGGAGCAGGAGGATTCCGCTCCATCTATTTGGCACATGTGACACCATTGCATCATACTGCATTCATCCCATTTCATTGCACCGCATACTGACTATTATGTGTACTGTGTTGTGTTTTATGTATGCGGTATGTATACTATGACGTGGACATATCTCAGTTTGCCTATATATTTCTGGCTCGTATCCCGGGTTGCGGGAATCAAGTTGCACGCCGTAACGGTATAAATATATGGATCAGGTTGCACGCCGCAATGGTATAAATCTAATGGATCGGGTTGCACGCCGCAACAGGATGAATATATGGATCGGGTTGCACGCCGCAGCAGGATATATTTCTGATTGTTGATGTGTTCGGGATACCTATATGTTTTGGTTATCTTACGTTCCTGGTTGTTAATGAGTTTGTCATCCCATACGTGTTTCTAGTTATTATCTGGCTCTGCGTTTTTATAATTTAAATAAGAGGAATTTTGTTTATCTGTTTCTTCTCCCTGGCTAGCCATCCTATTCTTTGAGGTGGCTAGTCTGCCCCACTTATTGAGTCCTTTTGACTCACCCTTGTTTGTTGTTTGTTTCTTGTCTATCTATTTCATTTCGGCAGGTTCGCTCCAGGATTGAGTTCGCCGCGTTGTTCAAGAGCGAAGACGACTTCAGCTGTCAGGGTGAGCCAGATTTATTCCAGATGGCCACCAGTTTATTGTTCATTATTTCAGTTGCATTTTGCTCCCTTCAGGAGGTATCTGTCTTCTTTTGTACTCTTAGATGTCTGGTCTGGATAGCCCTAAACCTAGCATGTTGGGTAGTCAGCTGTAATTTTTTTTGTACAGCTTAGAGGTATTAGTATGTGTGTGTTTTTATTTTAAGTCTTGTCCTTATTTGTAAATTGTTATATTTATTTTCCTGATTTAATTGGTAAGGGTTCGCCCGACGGGTCTAGGGGTGGATGTCGGGTGCCCTCACGGCCTAACCGGATTCCGGGTCGTGTCAGTTGGTATCAGAGCCTTATTTAGAGTCTATCCAGACTAAGACAGTGTCTAGTAGAGTCTCGGTGATGGGTACGTAGACGTCCGTACTTATCTACGAGAGGCTATGATGGCATCTAGGAAGTTTCACTTCCTTCATTTCTGATCGTGTGTCGGTCTAGGGTGCAAAAGTATTTTCGTTAATTCGTTCGTAGTAATTGTGAACCCTCGTACGACAAATCAATAAACGGAAGGAGTTCAGGACGAAGCAGTCTGGCCTGGGGTTAGCACTGATGAAGCCTCGAGAGTTTTTGATCATGCTGACGATCTAGTTACGGAGGTCCCAGATGTACGAGCTCGCGATGGGCAAGGGAGCAGGGCCTTGTGGTTCCCTTGGCTCTCTACGATGCTTTTACGAGTATCTTGGCACGCAGATACCACAAAAACCTATTATTCGCTAGGCAGCTTATAAGGTTGCTGCAGATGTGGACGTTCGGTCTCAGGGAGCTCCTATTCTGGTTCTTAATATTGCTGCAGTAAATAATGTTCCGGAGACAGCATGTGTTGTGCCTCTAGTTATTCTGGATGGTTGGTTAGCCTGAGTAATGGCTCGGTCCGAGTGTCCAAAGAGGTTGCATTATTTTACACGGTTGAACATCTCGATATTCCCAAGCAATGCATTAGATAACCCCTGTGTAAGTTTTTTTTGTAAAATAAAATGATGTTAGCATATCCTTCGGGCTCTTGTTATATCGAGCGGTATGGTGTCGATTATTCTGTTTTCCAGTTTCAGAGGTCCAGTATTGAATTGGTGGACTGCTCTTTATTAGCCAACTTTGTTCGATTTTTCTTCTAGATTCGTGGAAAAAAAATCCTTTCGAGTAGCGAGCAAGACGAAAAATGTTACCAGTTTGAGTGGATTGGACAGGGTAGCCTATCGGTTAATCTATTGGTGTTTCAGAATATGAGATTGAATTCTATAGAATGATTGAATATGCATTAGAACTAGTCCATGAGCCTTTCGAGAGATTCAAAGATTTATTGATGACCTTTCTTTTTCCTTGAGATCCCAGGTGACTCGAGAGATTGAGGTCGAGATTTCAGTTGATGTTGTTATTAATATTGCTCAGAGGTACGAGGCATACCATAAGTTAGAGCGGGAGAGCAAGAGATCCCGTGGCCATAGTGGGTAACCATGGTACCTCATTTGGAGGTAAGAGTTCTGATTATTTTGGGAGGTCACCTTCCAGGTTATCTCAGCTTGTAAAGCGCGATTCTCAGAGTGCGCGGGTAGTTCATCAAGATTAGACTTAGCTTTCTCTTTGTAGCTATCAACAATCTGTCCAGCTCCTATAGTCAGTGAAAAGGTGTTATCATTGTCGTGAGTCTGGCTATTCTTTGAGGATTTTTCCTTATTCCGATAAGTTAGCAGCCGTCCTTTCTCTTGTCATCAGGTACCTGCACAGTCGCAGGGAATTTCATTTAGATCTTAATCAAGCAGAGATATGCCACCATCCAGTAGAGGTTGAGAGTGTGGTTGCAGTGGTTCTCCAGAAAGTGATTGTCAGGGTAGTGGCTCAGCTCAGCTGTAGAGGCAGTTCTATGAATTGCTTGTCTGGCGGGATGCTGAGGCATCCAATGTAGTAGACCCGTGTGTTTCTTTTTCCCTTATCTGTAAGTAAGATTTATCTTTCCGATCGATCTAGAAATGGTGTGTCTTATCATGTTTCGACGGTTTCCTTGGATATTATCATAATTAAGAATCGGTTGCGGTAGAGGGGTGAGTTTCTGATACAATTTATTCCTGGTATTTATGAGACCTTACTAGTTTATCTGAACTAAATATAAGAGATTTGACGGTGAGTATTGCTATTGCCTGCTTGGCATCCTGTTATGCCACCTTGTGTTATTATGTCAAGTCATTTTACCTCTCTCCTTGGAAATCAGTGTTGGTAGGATGGTGGGACTCTTATTCGTCACCATCAGGAAGTGTCGTTGTTTCTTCCGGTGTAAAGTGGCTAGTAAGTAATGCTCGATCTATGTGTCTCCTTTTGTTTCAAAACGCTAATAAAATCATGTTATCCTATGAGCTTGTCTGGGTTATAATGGGGTTTCTGGTAAATTGTCAGAGTTTCCTTCTTATGGGGAGATTAAATTGACATAGATTTTGTTTTATAAAGCTCATTTAATGTCTATTTCTTCAATTGCGGTTCTTTGGTTAGCCTGACTCGGAAGTAGTGTAGCTCTGGGAGCCAAGCAAATAAAAAGATGAGCTTCTCGAAGTTCTAATTATTTCTATCCTCGATCCATTTCTATTTCTTCTTCGTCCGGCGCTAGTGAGCTTGGGCGATTGGTAGCCGCTTGTGACGTTCCCTGTGTTGAGCCAGAGTACGTGTTATTGTAGCCGGGTAGGCATATTATTGTTTTGGATATCAGTTTATCCGGGTATCCATTCCCGTGTATAGTATAGCGCTGGTTCTGTTTTGCGGATCATCCAGTTTCAGGGGAAACTCTGCCGAAATTTTTTATATAGAAGTACCATCCATCAGGCGGTGGTGTTTACGGCAAAGGTATGGAGTTTTGAACTCGAGAGTCGCAGCTGTTTGGCAACTCGAAAGGGTAGTTGGTAGCTTAGGTCTGCCTACGTTCAGCTTTTAGCTAAATCTTATTTAGTCCAGCAGACTGTGCGAGAATGGTTATTCCTATTCAAATGGCTGCATGAGTTTGTGCTTTAAGTGGAGGAGTCTTCCTCCAAGTACCGAATGGTAATATTAAATCTCTGAGATGTGGCATAATGCGTTCGTAAAAATAATATAGCTTACATCAAATCTGCTATAGTGTGTAATGATAAGGTACTTCAAAAGCTCCCCATTGCATCAAGCGTAAGCTAATTCTTAGTTCCATCGACCTGTTCTGTATCGAAAAGAATATCAACGAGGTGATTTGTCAGCAGAATTATGCTAATCCATCCAGAGTTTCGTGTATCATTATTTCAAAAATGTAGAACTCTCCTCTCGTGATCGAGGAAGGATCATCTAATCAGAATAATCCGGGCAATGGTATTATCATATTATCCAGATATGTTTTATTCCAAGAGTTCGGTGTTCGTGTTATAGTTTTAATTCTGTAATCATGAGAAAAATTCCGTGGGATAGTTTATGAAGGTCGTGCAAGTTCTTTTGTTATCAGCGTGAATCTTGCTTTAGATTTAGGCTCGTTCGAGGACGAACGAGAGTTTAAGTGGAGGAGAATGAAACGACCTTGGTCAGTCGTTTCGGAAGTTAGGACTCCGATTGGCGTGCCGATAATTTTAAAATATTTGTCATGTCCATTAGGACCTGTCTGTAAAATTTGAGCTAAATCAGACCTCGTTTGGTAGGCATCAGAAGAAGGTTTAAGTTTTTATTGGCGATAAATATTAAAAAGAGATTTTCGAGCTCGGGTTTTTCGAATGAGCTCCGATTCAGAATCCGAAAGCGCCGTTAGGTTCGTATGATTATTTGTGATTTTTATGAATTTTCGAAAGTGAATTTCGATATTGTTCGGCTAGTTTCCGCTAAAATGTCGAAAGTTAAATAATTTGACTTCTTTTCCATTTAATTTGCATATTGAGTTTCGGGAGTCCGATTTGAGATCCGCCTTCGCGAGTATGTTACATATATTCTGTATAACTTGTATGCAAAAGTTGGAATTATTTCGAATATCGTAGGGTACCGTTTTAATTTTTATCGTAACAGCGAATTAAAAAAAAAAAAAAAAAAGAAAGAGAAAAAGACAAAATTACTAAAGTTAGGCGGTGGGTCCTTAGCTTTAAGCTAAGGACCAGGCAGTAGTAGTAGTATGAAAACAGAAGCAATGAACGAAATGAAACAGAATTAGAGAAACGAGAATACGCGGTGGAAAAATGCCAGAAAATAAGAAAAGGGGCCGGGAAAAAGTAGAATTTTCACCCTGAAACATTCAGGTAATGATCCTAATATATTATTTGAGTTTATTACGTGTGTTTAAATATATTTTAACGGTAAAACTTGGAATATTAGACATCGTTTTAACAAGTTCAATTAATAGTTTGAAGGGTCAAATGGACCCCGATAATGAAATTGATTATATATTCGTACTCAGTGATTTATGGGCAACATATAAATGTAAATTATTTGGGGTTTGGCTATGTGACCTTAAACCCTGTATATAGGCCTGGCCTGCGTATTGCGTATGCAAATAGAGTATCAGGTTCCTACCTGGATTACCCTAAGATGTGAGGAATGAAGCCTTTAGCCTAATTTGATATATTTTTCTGGTTATAGAACACAGAGGAATCGTTTGGCAATGAATCCAAAGGACAAAGCGGTTATTGAGTGGCTGTACTAACTTTGTAACAAGGTAAGTGTTTATATCCATTTCTTTGGAGGCACCTGGCCTCGTGGATTTTCTACCACGTGTTCCTTACGTGTGTAGCTGCCGATAGGCGTACTCATTACGCCTTAGCTTTGAACTTATATTTTATATTATATGTTATGTCCTGTTGTTGGTATTGCATTGAGAATCTGAGTATTGTACTTTGGCTGTGAGTTGGTATATACTTTCCAGCTGTCGATGAGAGTCCCGTGCTGGTGATGGGTTATTATTACATCGTGTTGCATTTGTATGCACATTGCATCATATTGAGGGTAGGAGGATTCCGCCCTCGGAGCGGAAGGAGCAGGAGTATTCTGCTCCATTGCATCATATTGAGGGTAGGAGGATTCCGCCCTCGGAGCAGGAGGATTCCGCTCCATTGCATCATATTGAGGGTAGGAGGATTCCGCCCTCGGAGCAGGAGTATTCCGCTCCATTGCATCATATGGAGGGTAGGAGGATTCCGCCCTCGGAGCAGGAGGATTCCGCTCCATTGCATCATATTGAGGGTAGGAGGATTCCGCCCTCGGAGCAAGAGGATTCCGCTCCATTGCATCATATTGAGGGTAGGAGGATTCCGCCCCCGGAGCAGGAGGATTCCGCTCCATCTATTTGGCACATGTGACACCATTGCATCATACTGCATTCATCCCATTTCATTGCACCGCATACTGACTATTATATGTATTGTGTTGTGTTTTATGTATGCGGTATGTATACTATGACGTGGACATATCTCAGTTTGCCACTGTCTAGGGCGATTTCCGGCCAAATTCATATGCGAAATTAGCTGAGAATACACAGCCCGATACGTCGACTGAGGGTACACAGCCCGATGTCGATAATTTCATTTTAATTTAGCGGAGGGTACACAACCCAATGCGTCGACTACGGGTACACAGCATGATGTCGATTATGTCATTTTAATTTAGCGGAGGGTACACAGCCCGATGCTTCGATTGAGGGTACACAGCTGGATGTCGATCTTGTCATTTTAATTCTTGCGGAGGGTACACAGCCCGATGCGTCGACTGAGGGTACACAGCCCGACGTCAAATTTAACACTTGGCACAGCAATGGATACACAGTCAGACATAATAGACACACCTGCACAGGGTCAAGAATCCTCGAAAGACAATTCAGCCCAACGAGAAGGTACGTTTTAAATTTGATTATACACACACCATTTTGCAAGGCTCACCTTTATTGCAGGACCTACAATCTGGCAACACGAACGTTACGATCTAACGCCTCGCTAATTCTCGCAAGCCGTAAGCATTTCACTAGAGTCGCGACAAAATTAGTCGTTCCATCAACGTCTTTGCCCGAAGACTTTTTCATCATTCCCGGGCAAAGAGAGGCGGCTGTTGACACCTAATTTTGTCCCTCCTGTTTTCAATAGCCATTATTCAGACAAAATTACACCGATAACCACTCAATTACCTTACCATCACTCTTACTCTAGGCCACTATCCCACCTACGCACACCAATTAGGCTATTTTAAAGCATTCGCATAGGCTGCCATAATTTTAAAAAATGTGCATATCTTGTCATAATTTCTTACAATTATTGCTAATTTTAACAAAATCACCTAAATTATTTTAAAACCAAATATAATAGATTTTCTTAATTATTTAGCTCTCATAATTAATTTTCTTATCTTTATAATCATTTTATAAAATTTTCTACGCATTTATATACATTTTATACACTTATATGCACTTTTATACACCACTTATACACCCTATATACGCACATGCAAATACACACATTACACCTCAACATCTACACACATCACACTCCACTTATAGATGTCAGCGCCACGTCACGTCGACGGGGCCTGATCTCGGCCGACCAAGCGCTTCATCCAACAGTCACGACCCCTATTTCCATTTTTAACTATCCCCGACCCCCAAACCAGAAAACCCATTCATTTTCTCCTCTCTCATTTGAGCCGCCTCTCCCTACATTTCTCTCCCAAGGAAAAACCTAATCGCCACTGTCTACGGCGATTTCCAGCCAAATTCATCTGCGAAATTAGCTGAGGATACACAGCCCGATAAGTCGACTGAGGTACACAGCCCGATGTCGATAATTTCATTTTAATTTAGCGGAGGGTACAAACCCAATGCGTTGACTGAGGGTACACAGCGCGATGTCGATTATGTCGTTTTAATTTAGCGGAAGGTACACAGCCCGATGCATCGATTGAGGCTACACAGCTCGATGTCGATCTTGTCATTTTAATTCTTGCGGAGGGTACACAGCCCGATGCGTCGACTGAGGGTACACAGCCCGAAGTCAAATTTAACACTTGGCACAACAATGGATACACAGTCAGACATAACAGAATACCTGCACATGGTCAAGAATCCTCGAAAGAGAATCCAGCCCACCGAGAAGGTACGTTTTACATTTGATTATACACACACAATTTTGAAAGGCTCACCTTTATTGCAGGACCTACAATCTGGCAACACGAAGGTTACGATCTAACGCCTCGCAAATTCTCGCAAGCCGTAAGCATTTCTCTGGAGTCGCGACAAAATTAGTCGATCCGTCAACGTCTTTGCCCGAAGTCTTTTTCATCCCCCCGGGCAAAGAGGGCCGGCTGTTGACCCCTAATTTTGTCCCTCCTGTTTTCAATAGCCATTATTCAGACAAAATTACACCGATAACCACACAATTACCTTACCATCACTCTTACTCTAAGCCACTATCCCACCTACGCACACCTATTAGGCTATTTTAAAAGCATTTGCATAAACGGCCATAATTTTACAAAATGAGCATATCTTGTCATAATTTCTTACAATTATTGCTAATTTTAACAAAATCACCTAAAGTATTTTAAAACCAAATATAATAGGTTTTCTTAATTATTTAGCTCTCATAATTAATTTCCTTATTTTTATAATCATTTTATACAATTTTCTACGCATTTATATACATTTATATGCACTTTTATACACCACTTATACACCCTATATACGCACATGCATATACACACATTACCCCTCAGCATCTACACACATCACACTCCACATATACATGTCAGCGCCACATCACGTCGATGTGGCCTGATCTCGGCCGACCAAGAGCTTTATCCAACGGTCACAGCCCCTATTTCAATTTTTAACTATCCCCGACTCCCCAAACCCAAAAACCCATTCATTTTTTCCTCCCTCATTTGAGCCGCCTCTCCCTTCGTTTCTCTCCCTAGGAATAACCTAATTGCCATTGTCTATGGCGATTTCCGGCCAAATTCACCAGCGAAATTAGCTGAGGATAGATAGACCGATGCGTCGACTGAGGGTACACAGTCCGATGTCGATAATATAATTTTAATTTAGCGGAGGGTACACAACCCAATGCGTCGACTGAGTGTACACAGCCCGATGTCGATTATGTCATTTCAATTTAGAGGAGCGTACACAGCCCGATGCGTCGACTGAGGGTACACAGCCCGATGTCGATTATGTCATTTTAATTTAGCGTAGGGTACACAGCCCGATGAGTCGACTGAAGGTACACAACCCAATGTCGATTATGTCATTTTAACTTAGCTGAAGGTACACAGCCTGATGCGTCGACTGAGGGCACACAGCCCGATGTCGATTATGTCATTTTAATTTAGCGGAGGGTACACAGCCCAATGCGTAGACTGAGAGTACACAACTCGATGTCGATTATGCTATTTTAAATTAGCTGAGGGTATACAACCCGATGCGTCGACAGAGGGTACATAGCCCGATGTCGATTCCGTCATTTTAATTTAGCGGAGGGTACACAGCCCGATGCGTCGACTGAGGGTACACAGCCCGATGTCGATTATGTCATTTTAATTTAGCGGAGGGTACACAGCTCGATGTCGATCTTGTCAGTTTAATTCTTGCGGAGAGTACACAGCCCGATGCGTCGACTGATGGTACACAGCTCGACGTCAAATTTAACACTTGGCACAGCAGTGGATACACAGTCAGACATAACAGACACACCTGCACAGGGTCAAAAATCCTCGAAAGACAATCCAGCCCAACGAGAAGGTACGTTTTACATTTGATTATACACACACCGTTTTGCAAGGCTCACCTTTATTGCAGGACCTACACTCTTGCAACACGAACGTTACGATCTAACGCCTCGCCAATTCTCGCAAGCCGTAAGCATTTTTCTAGAGTCGCGACAAAATTAGTCGTTCCGTCAACGTCTTTTTCCGAAGAATTTTTCATCATCCCCGGGCAAAGAGGGGCGGCTGTTGACCCTAATTTTGTCCCTCTTGTTTTCAATAGCCATTATTCAGACAAAATTACACCGATAACCACACAATTACCTTACCATCACTCTTACTCTAGGCCACTATCCCACCTAGGCACACCAATTAGGCTATTTTAAAAGCATTTGCATAAACGGCCATAATTTTACAAAATGAGCATATCTTGTCATAATTTCTTACAATTATATCTAATTTTAACAAAATCACCTAAATTATTTTAAAACCAAATATAATAGGTTTTCTTAATTATTTAGCTCTCATAATTAATTTTCTTATTTTTATAATCATTTTATACAATTTTCTACGCATTTATATATATTTTATACACTTATATGCACCTTTATACACCACTTATACACCCTATATACGCACATGCATATACACACATCACACCTCAGCATCTACACACATAACACTCCACTTATACATGTCAGCACCACATCACGTCGATGTGGCCTGATCTCGGCCGACCAAGAGCTTTATCCAACGGTCACAGCCCCTATTTCAATTTTTAACTATCCCCGACTCCCCAAACGCAAAAACCCATTCATTTTCTCCTCCCTCATTTGAGCCGCCTCTGCCTTCGTTTCTCTCCCTAGGAAGAACCTAATCGCCATTGTCTATGGCGATTTCCGGCCAAATTCACCAGCGAAATTAGCTGAGGATAGATAGACCGATGTGTCGACTGAGGGTACATAGTCCGATGTCGATAATATAATTTTAATTTAGCGGAGGGTACACAACCCAATGCATCGACTGAGGGTACACAGCCCGATGTCGATTATGTCATTTTAATTTAGCGGAGGGTACACAGCCCGATGCGTCGACTGAGGGTACAATGCCCGATGTCGATTATGTCATTTTAATTTAGCGGAGGTTACACAGCCCGATGAGTCGACTGAAGGTACACAACCCAATGTCGATTTTGTCATTTTAACTTTGCTGAAGGTACACAGCCTGATGCGTCGACTGACGGCACACAGCCCGATGTCGATTATGTTATTTTAATTTAACGGAGGGTACACAGCCCAATGCGTAGACTGAGAGTACACAACTCGATGTAAATTATGTTATTTTAAATTAGCTGAGGGTACACAACCCGATGCGTCGACAGAGGGTACATAGCCCGATGTCGATTCCGTCATTTTAATTTAGCGGAGGGTACACATCCCGATGCGTCGACTGAGGGTACACAGCCCGATGTCGATTATGTCATTTTAATTTAGCGGAGGGTACACAACCCGATGCTTCGATTGAGGGTACACAGCTCGATGTCGATCTTGTCAGTTTAATTCTTGCAGAGAGTACACAGCCCGATGCGTCGACTGATGGTACACAGCCCGACGTCAAATTTAACACTTGGCACAGCAGTGGATACACAGTCAGACATAACAGACACACCTGCACAGGGTCAAAAATCCTCGAAAGACAATCCAGCCCAACGAGAAGGTACGTTTTACATTTGATTATACACACACCATTTTGCAAGGCTCACCTTTATTGCACGACCTACAATCTGGCAACACGAACGTTACGATCTAACGCCTCGCCAATTCTCGCAAGCCTAAGCATTTTTCTAGAGTCGCGACAAAATTAGTCGTTCCGTCAACGTCTTTTTCCGAAGACTTTTTCATCATCCCCGGGCAAAGAGGGGCGGCTGTTGACCCCTAATTTTGTCCCTCCTGTTTTCAATAGCCATTATTCAGACAAAATTACACCGATAACCACACAATTACCTTACCATCACTCTTACTCTAGGCCACTATCCCACCTAGGCACACCAATTAGGATATTTTAAAAGCATTTGCATAAACGGCCATAATTTTACAAAATGAGCATATCTTGTCATAATTTCGTACAATTATATCTAATTTTAACAAAATCACCTAAATTATTTTAAAACCAAATATAATAGGTTTTCTTAATTATTTAGCTCTCATAATTAATTTTCTTATTTTTATAATCATTTTATACAATTTTCTACGCATTTATATACATTTTATACACTTATATGCACCTTTATACACCACTTATACACCCTATATACGCACATGCATATACACACATTACCCCTCAGCATCTACACACATCACACTCCACATATACATGTCAGCGCCACATCACGTCGATGTGGCCTGATCTCGGCCGACCAAGAGCTTTATCCAACGGTCACAGCCCCTATTTCAATTTTTAACTATCCCCGACTCCCCAAACCCAAAAACCCATTCATTTTTCCTCCCTCATTTGAGCCGCCTCTCCCTTCGTTTCTCTCCCTAGGAATAACCTAATTGCCATTGTCTATGGCGATTTCCGGCCAAATTCACCAGCGAAATTAGCTGAGGATAGATAGACCGATGCGTCGACTGAGGGTACACAGTCCGATGTCGATAATATAATTTTAATTTAGCGGAGGGTACACAACCCAATGCGTCGACTGAGTGTACACAGCCCGATGTCGATTATGTCATTTCAATTTAGCGGAGCGTACACAGCCCGATGCGTCGACTGAGGGTACACAGCCCGATGTCGATTATGTCATTTTAATTTAGCGTAGGGTACACAGCCCGATGAGTCGGCTGAAGGTACACAACCCAATGTCGATTATGTCATTTTAACTTAGCTGAAGGTACACAGCCTGATGCGTCGACTGAGGGCACACAGCCCGATGTCGATTATGTCATTTTAATTTAGCGGAGGGTACACAGCCCAATGCGTAGACTGAGAGTACACAACTCGATGTCGATTATGCTATTTTAAATTAGCTGAGGGTATACAACCCGATGCGTCGACAGAGGGTACATAGCCCGATGTCGATTCCGTCATTTTAATTTAGCGGAGGGTACACAGCCCGATGTGTCGACTGAGGGTACACAGCCCGATGTCGATTATGTCATTTTAATTTAGCGGAGGGTACACAGCTCGATGTCGATCTTGTCAGTTTAATTCTTGCGGAGAGTACACAGCCCGATGCGTCGACTGATGGTACACAGCCCGACGTCAAATTTAACACTTGGCACAGCAGTGGATACACATTCAGACATAACAGACACACCTGCACAGGGTCAAAAATCCTCGAAAGACAATCCAGCCCAACGAGAAGGTACGTTTTACATTTGATTATACACACACCGTTTTGCAAGGCTCACCTTTATTGCAGGACCTACACTCTGGCAACACGAACGTTACGATCTAACGCCTCGCCAATTCTCGCAAGCCGTAAGCATTTTTCTAGAGTCGCGACAAAATTAGTCGTTCCGTCAACGTCTTTTTCCGAAGAATTTTTCATCATCCCCGGGCAAAGAGGGGCGGCTGTTGACCCTAATTTTGTCCCTCCTGTTTTCAATAGCCATTATTCAGACAAAATTACACCGATAACCACACAATTACCTTACCATCACTCTTACTCTAGGCCACTATCCCACCTAGGCACACCAATTAGGCTATTTTAAAAGCATTTGCATAAACGGCCATAATTTTACAAAATGAGCATATCTTGTCATAATTTCTTACAATTATATCTAATTTTAACAAAATCACCTAAATTATTTTAAAACCAAATATAATAGGTTTTTTTAATTATTTAGCTCTCATAATTAATTTTCTTATTTTTATAATCATTTTATACAATTTTCTACGCATTTATATACATTTTATACACTTATATGCACCTTTATACACCACTTATACACCCTATATACGCACATGCATATACACACATTACACCTCAGCATCTACACACATAACACTCCACTTATACATGTCAGCGCCACATCACGTCGATGTGGCCTGATCTCGGCCGACCAAGAGCTTTATCCTACGGTCACAGCCCCTATTTCAATTTTTAACTATCCCCGACTCCCCAAACGCAAAAACCCATTCATTTTCTCCTCCCTCATTTGAGCCGCCTCTGCCTTCGTTTCTCTCCCTAGGAAGAACCTAATCGCCATTGTCTATGGCGATTTCCGGCCAAATTCACCAGCGAAATTAGCTGAGGATAGATAGACCGATGCATCGACTGAGGGTACATAGTCCGATGTCGATAATATAATTTTAATTTAGCGGAGGGTACACAACCCAATGCATCGACTGAGGGTACACAGCCCGATGTCGATTATGTCATTTTAATTTAGCGGAGGGTACACAGCCCGATGCGTCGACTGAGGGTACAATGCCCGATGTCGATTATGTCATTTTAATTTAGCGGAGGTTACACAGCCCGATGAGTCGACTGAAGGTACACAACCCAATGTCGATTTTGTCATTTTAACTTTGCTGAAGGTACACAGCCTGATGCGTCGACTGACGGCACACAGCCCGATGTCGATTATGTTATTTTAATTTAACGGAGGGTACACAGCCCAATGCGTAGACTGAGAGTACACAACTCGATGTAAATTATGTTATTTTAAATTAGCTGAGGGTACACAACCCGATGCGTCGACAGAGGGTACATAGCCCGATGTCGATTCCGTCATTTTAATTTAGCGGAGGGTACACATCCCGATGCGTCGACTGAGGGTACACAGCGCGATGTCGATTATGTCATTTTAATTTAGCGGATGGTACACAACCCGATGCTTCGATTGAGGGTACACAGCTTGATGTCGATCTTGTCAGTTTAATTCTTGCGGAGAGTACACAGCCCGATGCGTCGACTGATGGTACACAGCCCGACGTCAAATTTAACACTTGGCACAGCAGTGGATACACAGTCAGACATAACAGACACACCTGCACAGGGTCAAAAATCCTCGAAAGACAATCCAGCCCAACGAGAAGGTACGTTTTACATTTGATTATACACACACCATTTTGCAAGGCTCACCTTTATTGCACGACCTACAATCTGGCAACACGAACGTTACGATCTAACGCCTCGCCAATTCTCGCAAGCCTAAGCATTTTTCTAGAGTCGCGACAAAATTAGTCGTTCCGTCAACGTCTTTTTCCGAAGACTTTTTCATCATCCCCGGGCAAAGAGGGGCGGCTGTTGACCCCTAATTTTGTCCCTCCTGTTTTCAATAGCCATTATTCAGACAAAATTACACCGATAACCACACAATTACCTTACCATCACTCTTACTCTAGGCCACTATCCCACCTAGGCACACCAATTAGGATATTTTAAAAGCATTTGCATAAACGGCCATAATTTTACAAAATGAGCATATCTTGTCATAATTTCTTACAATTATATCTAATTTTAACAAAATCACCTAAATTATTTTAAAACCAAATATAATAGGTTTTCTTAATTATTTAGCTCTCATAATTAATTTTCTTATTTTTATAATCATTTTATACAATTTTCTACGCATTTATATACATTTTATACACTTATATGCACCTTTATACACCACTTATACACCCTATATACGCACATGCATATACACACATTACCCCTCAGCATCTACACACATCACACTCCACATATACATGTCAGCGCCACATCACGTCGATGTGGCCTGATCTCGGCCGACCAAGAGCTTTATCCAACGGTCACAGCCCCTATTTCAATTTTTAACTATCCCCGACTCCCCAAACCCAAAAACCCATTCATTTTTTCCTCCCTCATTTGAGCCGCCTCTCCCTTCGTTTCTCTCCCTAGGAATAACCTAATTGCCATTGTCTATGGCGATTTTCGGCCAAATTCACCAGCGAAATTAGCTGAGGATAGATAGACCGATGCGTCGACTGAGGGTACACAGTCCGATGTCGATAATATAATTTTAATTTAGCGGAGGGTACACAACCCAATGCGTCAGCTGAGTGTACACAGCCCGATGTCGATTATGTCATTTCAATTTAGCGGAGCGTACACAGCCCGATGCGTCGACTGAGGGTACACAGCCCGATGTCGATTATGTCATTTTAATTTAGCGTAGGGTACACAGCCCGATGAGTCGGCTGAAGGTACACAACCCAATGTCGATTATGTCATTTTAACTTAGCTGAAGGTACACAGCCTGATGCGTCGACTGAGGGCACACAGCCCGATGTCGATTATGTCATTTTAATTTAGCGGAGGGTACACAGCCCAATGCGTAGACTGAGAGTACACAACTCGATGTCGATTATGCTATTTTAAATTAGCTGAGGGTATACAACCCGATGCGTCGACAGAGGGTACATAGCCCGATGTCGATTCCGTCATTTTAATTTAGCGGAGGGTACACAGCCCGATGTGTCGACTGAGGGTACACAGCCCGATGTGTCGACTGAGGGTACACAGCCCGATGTCGATTATGTCATTTTAATTTAGCGGAGGGTACACAGCTCGATGTCGATCTTGTCAGTTTAATTCTTGCGGAGAGTACACAGCCCGATGCGTCGACTGATGGTACACAGCCCGACGTCAAATTTAACACTTGGCACAGCAGTGGATACACATTCAGACATAACAGACACACCTGCACAGGGTCAAAAATCCTCGAAAGACAATCCAGCCCAACGAGAAGGTACGTTTTACATTTGATTATACACACACCGTTTTGCAAGGCTCACCTTTATTGCAGGACCTACACTCTGGCAACACGAACGTTACGATCTAACGCCTCGCCAATTCTCGCAAGCCGTAAGCATTTTTCTAGAGTCGCGACAAAATTAGTCGTTCCGTCAACGTCTTTTTCCGAAGAATTTTTCATCATCCCCGGGCAAAGAGGGGCGGCTGTTGACCCTAATTTTGTCCCTCCTGTTTTCAATAGCCATTATTCAGACAAAATTACACCGATAACCACACAATTACCTTACCATCACTCTTACTCTAGGCCACTATCCCACCTAGGCACACCAATTAGGCTATTTTAAAAGCATTTGCATAAACGGCCATAATTTTACAAAATGAGCATATCTTGTCATAATTTCTTACAATTATATCTAATTTTAACAAAATCACCTAAATTATTTTAAAACCAAATATAATAGGTTTTTTTAATTATTTAGCTCTCATAATTAATTTTCTTATTTTTATAATCATTTTATACAATTTTCTACGCATTTATATACATTTTATACACTTATATGCACCTTTATACACCACTTATACACCCTATATACGCACATGCATATACACACATTACACCTCAGCATCTACACACATAACACTCCACTTATACATGTCAGCGCCACATCACGTCGATGTGGCCTGATCTCGGCCGACCAAGAGCTTTATCCTACGGTCACAGCCCCTATTTCAATTTTTAACTATCCCCGACTCCCCAAACGCAAAAACCCATTCATTTTCTCCTCCCTCATTTGAGCCGCCTCTGCCTTCGTTTCTCTCCCTAGGAAGAACCTAATCGCCATTGTCTATGGCGATTTCCGGCCAAATTCACCAGCGAAATTAGCTGAGGATAGATAGACCGATGCATCGACTGAGGGTACATAGTCCGATGTCGATAATATAATTTTAATTTAGCGGAGGGTACACAACCCAATACATCGACTGAGGGTACACAGCCCGATGTCGATTATGTCATTTTAATTTAGCGGAGGGTACACAGCCCGATGTGTCGACTGAGGGTACAATGCCCGATGTCGATTATGTCATTTTAATTTAGCGGAGGTTACACAGCCCGATGAGTCGACTGAAGGTACACAACCCAATATCGATTTTGTCATTTTAACTTTGCTGAAGGTACACTGCCTGATGCGTCGACTGACGGCACACAGCCCGATGTCGATTATGTTATTTTAATTTAACGGAGGGTACACAGCCCAATGCGTAGACTGAGAGTACACAACTCGATGTAAATTATGTTATTTTAAATTAGCTGAGGGTACACAACCCGATGCGTCGACAGAGGGTACATAGCCCGATGTCGATTCCGTCATTTTAATTTAGCGGAGGGTACACATCCCGATGCGTCGACTGAGGGTACACAGCCCGATGTCGATTATGTCATTTTAATTTAGCGGAGGGTACACAACCCGATGCTTCGATTGAGGGTACACAGCTCGATGTCGATCTTGTCAGTTTAATTCTTGCGGAGAGTACACAGCCCGATGCGTCGACTGATGGTACACAGCCCGACGTCAAATTTAACACTTGGCACAGCAGTGGATACACAGTCAGACATAACAGACACACCTGCACAGGGTCAAAAATCCTCGAAAGACAATCCAGCCCAACGAGAAGGTACGTTTTACATTTGATTATACACACACCATTTTGCAAGGCTCACCTTTATTGCACGACCTACAATCTGGCAACACGAACGTTACGATCTAACGCCTCGCCAATTCTCGCAAGCCTAAGCATTTTTCTAGAGTCGCGACAAAATTAGTCGTTCCGTCAACGTCTTTTTCCGAAGACTTTTTCATCATCCCCGGGCAAAGAGGGGCGGCTGTTGACCCCTAATTTTGTCCCTCCTGTTTTCAATAGCCATTATTTAGACAAAATTACACCGATAACCACACAATTACCTTACCATCACTCTTACTCTAGGCCACTATCCCACCTAGGCACACCAATTAGGCTATTTTAAAAGCATTTGCATAAACGGCCATAATTTTACAAAATGAGCATATCTTGTCATAATTTCTTACAATTATTGCTAATTTTAACAAAATCACCTAAATTATTTTAAAACCAAATATAATAGGTTTTCTTAATTATTTAGCTCTCATAATTAATTTTTTTATTTTTATAATCATTTTATACAATTTTCTACGCATTTATATACATTTTATACACTTATATGCACCTTTATACACCACTTATACACCCTATATACGCACATGCATATACACACATTACACCTCAGCATCTACACACATAACACTCCACTTATACATGTCAGCGCCACATCACGTCGATGTGGCCTGATCTCGGCCGACCAAGAGCTTTATCCTACAATCACAGCCCCTATTTCAATTTTTAACTATCCCCGACTCCCCAAACGCAAAAACCCATTCATTTTCTCCTCCCTCATTTGAGCCGCCTCTGCCTTCGTTTCTTTCCCTAGGAAGAACCTAATCGCCATTGTCTATGGCGATTTCCGGCCAAATTCACCAGCGAAATTAGCTGAGGATAGATAGACCGATGCGTCGACTGAGGGTACACAGTCCGATGTCGATAATATAATTTTAATTTAGCGGAGGGTACACAACCCAATGCATCGACTGAGGGTACACAGCCCGATGTCGATTATGTCATTTTAATTTAGCGGAGGGTACACAGCTCGATGCGTCGACTGAGGGTACAATGCCCGATGTCGATTATGTCATTTTAATTTAGCGGTGGTTACACAGCCCGATGAGTCGACTGAAGGTACACAACCCAATGTCGATTATGTCATTTTAACTTTGCTGAAGGTACACAGCCTGATGCGTCGACGGACGGCACACAGCCCGATGTCGATTATGTTATTTTAATTTAGCGGAGGGTACACAGCCCAATGCGTAGACTGAGAGTACACAACTCGATGTCAATTATGTTATTTTAAATTAGCTGAGGGTACACAACCCGATGCGTCGACAGAGGGTACATAGCCCGATGTCGATTCCGTCATTTTAATTTAGCGGAGGGTACACATCCCGATGCGTCGACTGAGGGTACACAACCCGATGTCGATTATGTCATTTTAATTTAGCGGAGGGTACACAGCCCGATGCTTCGATTGAGGGTACACAGCTCGATGTCGATCTTGTCAGTTTAATTCTTGCGGAGAGTACACAGCCCGATGCGTCGACTGAGGGTACACAGCCCGACGTCAAATTTAACACTTGGCACAGCAGTGGATACACAGTCAGACATAACAGACACACCTGCACAGGGTCAAAAATCCTCGAAAGACAATCCAGCCCAACGAGAAGGTACGTTTTACATTTGATTATACACACACCATTTTGCAAGGCTCACCTTTATTGCAGGACCTACAATCTGGCAACACGAACGTTACGATCTAACGCCTCGCCAATTCTCGCAAGCCGTAAGCATTTTTCTAGAGTCGCGACAAAATTAGTCGTTCCGTCAACGTCTTTTTCTGAAGACTTTTTCATCATCCCCGGGCAAAGAGGGGCGGCTGTTGACCCCAAATTTTGTCCCTCCTGTTTTCAATAGCCATTATTCAGACAAAATTACACCGATAACCACACAATTACCTTACCATCACTCATACTCTAGGCCACTATCCCACCTAGGCACACCAATTAGGCTATTTTAAAAGCATTTGCATAAATGGCCATAATTTTACAAAATGAGCATATCTTGTCATAATTTCTTACAATTATTGCTAATTTTAACAAAATCACCTAAATTATTTTAAAACCAAATATAATAGGTTTTCTTAATTATTTAGCTCTCATAATTAATTTTCTTATTTTTATAATCATTTTATACAATTTTCTACGCATTTATATACATTTTATACACTTATATGCACCTTTATACACCACTTATACACCCTATATACGCACATGCATATACACACATTACACCTCAGCATCTACACACATCACACTCCACTTATACATGTCAGCGCCACATCACGTCGATGTGGCCTGATCTCGGCCGACCAAGAGCTTTATCCAACGGTCACAGCCCCTATTTCAATTTTTAACTATCCCCGACTCCCCAAACCCAAAAACCCATTCATTTTCTCCTCCCTCATTTGAGCCGCCTCTCCCTTTGTTTCTCTCCCTAGGAAGAACCTAATCGCCATTGTCTATGGCGATTTTCGGCCAAATTCACCAGCGAAATTAGCTGAGGATAGATAGACCGATGCGTCGACTGAGGGTACACAGTCCGATGTCGATAATATAATTTTAATTTAGCGGAGGGTACACAACCCAATGCATCGACTGAGGGTACACAGCCCGATGTCGATTATGTCATTTTAATTTAGCGGAGGGTACACAGCTCGATGCGTCGACTGAGGGTACAATGCCCGATGTCGATTATGTCATTTTAATTTAGCGATGGTTACACAGCCCGATGAGTCGACTGAAGGTACACAACCCAATGTCTATTATGTCATTTTAACTTGCTAAAGGTACACAGCCTGATGCGTCGACGGACGGCACACAGCCCGATGTCGATTATGTTATTTTAATTTAGCGGAGGGTACACAGCCCAATGCGTAGACTGAGAGTACACAACTCGATGTCAATTATGTTATTTTAAATTAGCTGAGGGTACACAACCCGATGCGTCGACAGAGGGTGCATAGCCCGATGTCGATTCCGTCATTTTAATTTAGCGGAGGGTACACATCCCGATGCGTCGACTGAGGGTACACAACCCGATGTCGATTATGTCATTTTAATTTAGCGGAGGGTACACAGCCCGATGCTTCGATTGAGGGTACACAGCTCGATGTCGATCTTGTCAGTTTAATTCTTGCGGAGAGTACACAGCCCGATGCGTCGACTGAGGGTACACAGCCCGACGTCAAATTTAACACTTGGCACAGCAGTGGATACACAGTCAGACATAACAGACACACCTGCACAGGGTCAAAAATCCTCGAAAGACAATCCAGCCCAACGAGAAGGTACGTTTTACATTTGATTATACACACACCATTTTGCAAGGCTCACCTTTATTGCAGGACCTACAATCTGGCAACACGAACGTTACGATCTAACGCCTCGCAAATTCTCGCAAGCCGTAAGCATTTTTCTAGAGTCGCGACAAAATTAGTCGTTCCGTCAACGTCTTTTTCTGAAGACTTTTTCATCATCCCCGGGCAAAGAGGGGCGGCTGTTGACCCCTAATTTTGTCCCTCCTGTTTTCAATAGCCATTATTTAGACAAAATTACACCGATAACCACACAATTACCTTACCATCACTCTTACTCTAGGCCACTATCCCACCTAGGCACACCAATTAGGCTATTTTAAAAGCATTTGCATAAACGGCCATAATTTTACAAAATGAGCATATCTTGTCATAATTTCTTACAATTATTGCTAATTTTAACAAAATCACCTAAATTATTTTAAAACCAAATATAATAGGTTTTCTTAATTATTTAGCTCTCATAATTAATTTTTTTATTTTTATAATCATTTTATACAATTTTCTACGCATTTATATACATTTTATACACTTATATGCACCTTTATACACCACTTATACACCCTATATACGCACATGCATATACACACATTACACCTCAGCATCTACACACATAACACTCCACTTATACATGTCAGCGCCACATCACGTCGATGTGGCCTGATCTCGGCCGACCAAGAGCTTTATCCTACAATCACAGCCCCTATTTCAATTTTTAACTATCCCCGACTCCCCAAACGCAAAAACCCATTCATTTTCTCCTCCCTCATTTGAGCCGCCTCTGCCTTCGTTTCTTTCCCTAGGAAGAACCTAATCGCCATTGTCTATGGCGATTTCCGGCCAAATTCACCAGCGAAATTAGCTGAGGATAGATAGACCGATGCGTCGACTGAGGGTACACAGTCCGATGTCGATAATATAATTTTAATTTAGCGGAGGGTACACAACCCAATGCATCGACTGAGGGTACACAGCCCGATGTCGATTATGTCATTTTAATTTAGCGGAGGGTACACAGCTCGATGCGTCGACTGAGGGTACAATGCCCGATGTCGATTATGTCATTTTAATTTAGCGGTGGTTACACAGCCCGATGAGTCGACTGAAGGTACACAACCCAATGTCGATTATGTCATTTTAACTTTGCTGAAGGTACACAGCCTGATGCGTCGACGGACGGCACACAGCCCGATGTCGATTATGTTATTTTAATTTAGCGGAGGGTACACAGCCCAATGCGTAGACTGAGAGTACACAACTCGATGTCAATTATGTTATTTTAAATTAGCTGAGGGTACACAACCCGATGCGTCGACAGAGGGTACATAGCCCGATGTCGATTCCGTCATTTTAATTTAGCGGAGGGTACACATCCCGATGCGTCGACTGAGGGTACACAACCCGATGTCGATTATGTCATTTTAATTTAGCGGAGGGTACACAGCCCGATGCTTCGATTGAGGGTACACAGCTCGATGTCGATCTTGTCAGTTTAATTCTTGCGGAGAGTACACAGCCCGATGCGTCGACTGAGGGTACACAGCCCGACGTCAAATTTAACACTTGGCACAGCAGTGGATACACAGTCAGACATAACAGACACACCTGCACAGGGTCAAAAATCCTCGAAAGACAATCCAGCCCAACGAGAAGGTACGTTTTACATTTGATTATACACACACCATTTTGCAAGGCTCACCTTTATTGCAGGACCTACAATCTGGCAACACGAACGTTACGATCTAACGCCTCGCCAATTCTCGCAAGCCGTAAGCATTTTTCTAGAGTCGCGACAAAATTAGTCGTTCCGTCAACGTCTTTTTCTGAAGACTTTTTCATCATCCCCGGGCAAAGAGGGGCGGCTGTTGACCCCAAATTTTGTCCCTCCTGTTTTCAATAGCCATTATTCAGACAAAATTACACCGATAACCACACAATTACCTTACCATCACTCATACTCTAGGCCACTATCCCACCTAGGCACACCAATTAGGCTATTTTAAAAGCATTTGCATAAATGGCCATAATTTTACAAAATGAGCATATCTTGTCATAATTTCTTACAATTATTGCTAATTTTAACAAAATCACCTAAATTATTTTAAAACCAAATATAATAGGTTTTCTTAATTATTTAGCTCTCATAATTAATTTTCTTATTTTTATAATCATTTTATACAATTTTCTACGCATTTATATACATTTTATACACTTATATGCACCTTTATACACCACTTATACACCCTATATACGCACATGCATATACACACATTACACCTCAGCATCTACACACATCACACTCCACTTATACATGTCAGCGCCACATCACGTCGATGTGGCCTGATCTCGGCCGACCAAGAGCTTTATCCAACGGTCACAGCCCCTATTTCAATTTTTAACTATCCCCGACTCCCCAAACCCAAAAACCCATTCATTTTCTCCTCCCTCATTTGAGCCGCCTCTCCCTTTGTTTCTCTCCCTAGGAAGAACCTAATCGCCATTGTCTATGGCGATTTTCGGCCAAATTCACCAGCGAAATTAGCTGAGGATAGATAGACCGATGCGTCGACTGAGGGTACACAGTCCGATGTCGATAATATAATTTTAATTTAGCGGAGGGTACACAACCCAATGCATCGACTGAGGGTACACAGCCCGATGTCGATTATGTCATTTTAATTTAGCGGAGGGTACACAGCTCGATGCGTCGACTGAGGGTACAATGCCCGATGTCGATTATGTCATTTTAATTTAGCGATGGTTACACAGCCCGATGAGTCGACTGAAGGTACACAACCCAATGTCTATTATGTCATTTTAACTTGCTAAAGGTACACAGCCTGATGCGTCGACGGACGGCACACAGCCCGATGTCGATTATGTTATTTTAATTTAGCGGAGGGTACACAGCCCAATGCGTAGACTGAGAGTACACAACTCGATGTCAATTATGTTATTTTAAATTAGCTGAGGGTACACAACCCGATGCGTCGACAGAGGGTGCATAGCCCGATGTCGATTCCGTCATTTTAATTTAGCGGAGGGTACACATCCCGATGCGTCGACTGAGGGTACACAACCCGATGTCGATTATGTCATTTTAATTTAGCGGAGGGTACACAGCCCGATGCTTCGATTGAGGGTACACAGCTCGATGTCGATCTTGTCAGTTTAATTCTTGCGGAGAGTACACAGCCCGATGCGTCGACTGAGGGTACACAGCCCGACGTCAAATTTAACACTTGGCACAGCAGTGGATACACAGTCAGACATAACAGACACACCTGCACAGGGTCAAAAATCCTCGAAAGACAATCCAGCCCAACGAGAAGGTACGTTTTACATTTGATTATACACACACCATTTTGCAAGGCTCACCTTTATTGCAGGACCTACAATCTGGCAACACGAACGTTACGATCTAACGCCTCGCAAATTCTCGCAAGCCGTAAGCATTTTTCTAGAGTCGCGACAAAATTAGTCGTTCCGTCAACGTCTTTTTCTGAAGACTTTTTCATCATCCCCGGGCAAAGAGAGGCGGCTGTTGACCCCTAATTTTGTCCCTCCTGTTTTCAATAGCCATTATTCAGACAAAATTACACCGATAACCACACAATTACCTTACCATCACTCATACTCTAGGCCACTATCCCACCTAGGCACACCAATTAGGCTATTTTAAAAGCATTTGCATAAACGGCCATAATTTTACAAAATGAGCATATCTTGTCATAATTTCTTACAATTATTGCTAATTTTAACAAAATCACCTAAATTATTTTAAAACCAAATATAATAGGTTTTCTTAATTTTTTAGCTCTCATAATTAATTTTCTTATTTTTATAATCATTTTATACAATTTTCTACGCATTTATATACATTTTATACACTTATATACACCTTTATACACCACTTATACACCCTATATACGCACATGCATATACACACATTACACCTCAGCATCTACACACATCACACTCCACTTATACATGTCAGCGCCACATCACGTCGATGTGGCCTGATCTCGGCCGACCAAGAGCTTTATCCAACGGTCACAACCCCTATTTCAATTTTTAACTATCCCCGACTCCCAAAACCCAAAAACCCATTCATTTTCTCCTCCCTCATTTGAGCCGCCTCTCCCTTCGTTTCTCTCCCTTGGAAGAACCTAATCGCCATTGTCTATGGCGATTTCCGGCCAAATTCACCAGCGAAATTAGCTGAGGATAGATAGACCGATGCGTCGACTGAGGGTACATAGTCCGATGTCGATAATATAATTTTAATTTAGCGGAGGGTACACAACCCAATGCATCGACTGAGGGTACACAGCCCGATGTCGATTATGTCCTTTTAATTTAGCGGAGGGTACACAGCCCGATGCGTCGACTGAGGGTACAATGCCCGATGTCGATTATGTCATTTTAATTTAGCGGAGGTTACACAGCCCGATGAGTCGACTGAAGGTACACAACCCAATGTCGATTATGTCATTTTAACTTTGCTGAAGGTACACAGCCTGATGCGTCGACTGACGGCACACAGCCCGATGTCGATTATGTTATTTTAATTTAACGGAGGGTACACAGCCCAATGCGTAGACTGAGAGTACACAACTCGATGTCAATTATGTTATTTTAAATTAGCTGAGGGTACACAACCCGATGCGTCGACAGAGGGTGCATAGCCCGATGTCGATTCCGTCATTTTAATTTAGCGGAGGGTACACATCCCGATGCGTCGACTGAGGGTACACAACCCGATGTCGATTATGTCATTTTAATTTAGCGGAGTGTACATAGCCCGATGCTTCGATTTAGGGTACACAGCTCGATGTCGATCTTGTCAGTTTAATTCTTGCGGAGAGTACACAGCCCGATGCGTCGACTGAGGGTACACAGCCCGATGTCAAATTTAACACTTGGCACAGCAGTGGATACACAGTCAGACATAACAGACACACCTGCACAGGGTCAAAAATCCTCGAAAGACAATCCAGCCCAACGAGAAGGTACGTTTTACATTTGATTATACACACACCATTTTGCAAGGCTCACCTTTATTGCAGGACCTACAATCTGGCAACACGAACGTTACGATCTAACGCCTCTCCAATTCTCGCAAGCCGTAAGCATTTTCTAGAGTCGCGACAAAATTAGTCGTTCCGTCAACGTCTTTTTCCGAAGACTTTTTCATCATCCCCGGGCAAAGAGGGGCGGCTGCTGACCCCTAATTTTGTCCCTCCTGTTTTCAATAGCCATTATTCAGACAAAATTACACCGATAACCACACAATTACCTTACCATCACTCATACTCTAGGCCACTATCCCACCTAGGCACACCAATTAGGCTATTTTAAAAGCATTTGCATAAACGGCCATAATTTTACAAAATGAGCATATCTTGTCATAATTTCTTACAATTATTGCTAATTTGAACAAAATCACCTAAATTATTTTAAACAAAATATAATAGGTTTTCTTAATTATTTAGCTCTCATAATTAATTTTCTTATTTTTATAATCATTTTATACAATTTTCTACGCAATATATACATTTTATACACTTATATGCACTTTTATACACCACTTATACACCCTATATACGCACATGCATATACACACATTACACCTCAGCATCTACACACAGCACACTCCACTTATACATGTCAGCGCCACGTCACGTCGACGTGGCCTGATCTCGGCCGACCAAGCGCTTCATCCAACGGTCACGACCAATATTTCCATTTTTAACTATCCCCGACCCCCCAAACCCAAAAACCCATTCATTTTCTCCTCTCTCATATGAGTCGCCTCTCCCTTCGTTTCTCTCCTAAGGAAAAACCTAATCGCCACTGTCTAGGGCGATTTCAGGCCAAATTCATATGCGAAATTAGCTGAGGATACACAGCCCGATACGTCGACTGAGGGTACATAGCCCGATGTCGATAATTTCATTTTAATTTAGCGGAGGGTACACAACCCAATGCGTCGACTGAGGGTACACAGCATGATGTCGATTATGTCATTTTAATTTAGCGGAGGGTACACCGCCCGATGCTTCGATTGAGGGTACACAGCTGGATGTCGATCTTGTCATTTTAATTCTTGCGGAGGGTACACAGCCCGATGCGTCGACTGAGGGTACACAGCCCGACGTCAAATTTAACACTTGGCACAGCAATGGATACACAGTCAGACATAACAGACACACCTGCACAGGGTCAAGAATCCTCGAAAGACAATCCAGCCCAACGAGAAGGTACGTTTTACATTTGATTATACACACACCATTTTGAAAGGCTCACCTTTATTGCAGGACCTACAATCTGGAAACACGAACGTTACGATCTAACGCCTCGCCAATTCTCGCAAGCCGTAAGCATTTCTCTAGAGTCTCGAAAAAATTAGTCGTTCCGTCAACGTCTTTGCCCGAAGACTTTTTCATCATTCCCGGGCAAAGAGAGGCGGCTGTTGACACCTAATTTTGTCCCTCCTGTTTTCAATAGCCATTATTCAGACAAAATTACACCGATAACCACACAATTACCTTACCATCACTCTTACTCTAGGCCACTATCCCACCTACGCACACCAATTAGGCTATTTTAAAAGCATTTGCATAAGCTGCCATAATTTTAAAAAATGTGCATATCTTGTCATAATTTCTTACAATTATTGCTATATTTAACAAAATCACCTAAATTATTTTAAAACAAAATATAATAGGTTTTCTTCATTATTTAGCTCTCATAATTAATTTTCTTATCTTTATAATCATTTTATAAAATTTTCTACGCATTTATATACATTTTATACACTTATATGCACTTTTATACACCACTTATACACCCTATATATGCACATGCACATACACACATTACACCTCAACATCTACACACATCACACTCCACTTATACATGTCAGCGCCACGTCACGTCGACGGGGCCTGATCTCGGCCGACCAAGCGCTTCATCCAACGGTCACGACCCCTATTTCCATTTTTAACTATCCCCAACCCCCCAAACCCAAAAACCCATTCATTTTCTCCTCTCTCATTTGAGCCGCCTCTCCCTTCGTTTCTCTCCCAAGGAAAAACATAATTGCCACTGTCTATGGCGATTTCCGGCCAAATTCATCTGCGAAATTAGCTGAGGATACACAGCCTGATATGTCGACTGAGGGTACACAGCCCGATGTCGATAATTTCATTTTAATTTAGCGGAGGGTACACAACCCAATGCGTCGACTGAGGGTACACAGCATGATGTCGATTATGTCATTTTAATTTAGCGGAGGGTACACAGACCAATGCTTCGATTGAGGGTACACAGCTCGATGTCGATCTTGTAATTTTAATTCTTGCGGAGAGTATACAGCCCGATGCGTCGACTGAAGGTACACAGCCCGACGTCAAATTTAACACTTGGCACAGCAATGGATACACAGTCAGACATAACAGAATACCTGCACATGGTCAAGAATCCTCGAAAGACAATCCAGCCCAACGAGAAGGTACGTTTTACATTTGATTATACACACACCATTTTGAAAGGCTCACCTTTATTGCAGGACCTACAATCTGGCAACACGAACGTTACGATCTAACGCCTCGCCAAGTCTCGGAAGCCGTAAGAATATCTCTAGAGTCGCGACAAAATTAGTCGTTCTGTCAATGTCTTTGCCCGAAGACTTTGTCATCATCCCCGCGCAAAGAGGGCGGCTGTTGACACCTAATTTTGTCCCTCCTGTTTTCAATAGCCATTATTCAGAAAATATTACACCGATAACCACACAATTACCTTATAATCACTCTTACTCTAGGCCACTATCCCACCTACGCACACCAATTAGGCTATTTCAAAAGCATTTTCATAAACGGCCATAATTTTACAAAATGTGCATATCTTGTCAAAATTTCTTACAATTATTGCTAATTTTAACAAAATCACCTAAATTATTTTAAACCAAATATAATAGGTTTTCTTAATTATTTAGCTCTCATAATTAATTTTCTTATTTTTATAATCATTTTATACAATTTTCTACGCATTTATATACATTTTATACACTTATATGCACTTTTATACACCACTTATACACCCTATATACGCACATGCATATACACATATTACACCTCAGCATCTACACACATCACACTCCACTTATACATGTCAGCGCCACTTCACGTCGACGTGGCCTGATCTCGGACTACCAAGCGCTTCATCCAACGGTCACGTCCAATATTTCCATTTTTAACTATCCCCGACCCCCCAAACCCAAAAACCCATTCATTTTCTCCTCTCTCATCTGAGCCGCCTCTCCCTTCGTTTCTCTCCCAAGGAAAAACCTAATCGCCACTGTCTATGGCGATTTCCGGCCAAATTCATATGCGAAATTAGCTGAGGATACACAGCCCGATACGTCGACTAAAGGTACACAGCCCGATGTCGATAATTTTATTTTAATTTAGGGGAGGGGTACACAACCCAATGCGGCGACTGAGGGTACACAGTGTGATGTCGATTATGTCATTTTAATTTAGCGGAGGGTACATAGCCCGATGTTTCGATTGAGGGTACACAGCTCGATGTCGATCTTGTCATTTTAATTCTTGCGGACGGTACACAGCCCAATACATCAACTGAGGGTACACAGCCCGAAGTCAAATTTAACACTTGGCACAACAATGGATACACAGTCATACATAACAGAACACCTGCACATGGTCAAGAATCCTCGAAAGACAATCCATCCCAACGAGAAGGTACATTTTACATTTTATTATACACACACCATTTTGCAAGGCTCACCTTTATTGCAGGACCTACAATCTGGCAGCACGAATGTTACGAGCTAACGCCTCGCCAATTCTCGCAGTCCGTAAGCATTTCTCTAGAGTCGCGACAAAATTAGTCGTTCCGTCAACGTATTTGCCCGAAGACTTTTCATCATCCCCGGGCAAAGAGGGGCGGCAGTTGACACCTAATTTTGTCCCTCCTGTTTTCAATAGCCATTATACAGACAAAATTACACCGATAACCACACAATTACCTTACCATCACTCTTACTTTAGGCACTATCCCACCTACGCATAACAATTAGGATATTTTAAAAGCATTTGCATAAACTGCCATAATTTTACAAAAATGTGCATATCTTGTCATAATTTCTTACAATTATTGCTAATTTTAACAAAATCACCTAAATTATTTTAAAACTAAATATAATAGGTTTTCTTAATTATTTAGCTCTCATAATTAATTTTCTTATTTTTATAATCATCTTATACAATTTTCTACGCATTTATATACATTTTATACACTTATATGCACTTTTATACACCACTTATACACCCTATATACGCAGATGCATATACAAACATTACACCTCAGTATCTACACACATCACACTCCACTTATACATGTCAGCGCCACGTCACGTCGACGTGGCCTGATCTCGGCCGACCAAGCGCTTCATCCAACGGTCACGACCAATATTTCCATTTTTAACTATCCCCGACCCCCCAAACCCAAAAATCCATTCATTTTCTCCTCTCTCATCTGAGCCGCCTCTCCCTTTGTTTCTCTCCCAAGGAAAAACCAAATCGCCACTGTCTATGGCGATTTCCGGCCAAATTCATATGCGAAATTAAATGAGGATACACAGCCCGATACGTCGACTGACGGTACACAGCCCGATGTCGATAATTTCATTTTAATTAAGCGGAGGGTACACAACCCAATGCGTCGACTGAGGGTACACAGCGTGATGTCGATTATGTCATTTTAATTTAGCGGAGGGTACAAAGCCTGATGTTTCGATTGAGGGTACACAGCTCGATGTCGATCTTGTCATTTTAATTCTTGCGGAGGGTACACAGCCCAATGCGTCGACTGAGGGTACACAACCCGAAGTCAAATTTAACACTTGGCATAACAATGGATACACAGTCAGACATAACAGAACACCTGCACATGGTCAAGAATCCTCGAAAGACAATCCATCCCAACGAGAAGGTACGTTTTACATTTGATTATACACACACCATTTTGCAAGGCTCACCTTTATTGTAGGACCTACAATCTGGCAACACGAACGTTACGATCTAACGCCTCGCCAATTCTCGCAAGCCGTAAGCATTTCTCTAGAGTCGCGACAAAATTAGTCGTTCCGTCAACGTCTTTGCCCGAAGACTTTTCATCATCCCCGGGTAAAGAGGGGCGGCTGTTGACACCTAATTTGGTCCCTCCTGTTTTCAATAGCCATTATTCAGACAAAATTACACCGATAACCACACAATTACCTTACCATCACTCTTACTTTATGCACTATCCCACCTACGCACACCAATTAGGCTATTTTGCAAGCATTTGCATAAACTGCCATAATTTTACAATTATTGCTAATTTTTACAAAATCACCTAAATTATTTTAAAACAAAATATAATATGTTTCTTAATTATTTAGCTCTCATAATTAATTTTCTTATTTTTATAATCATTTTATATAATTTTCTACGCATTTATATACATTTTATACACTTATATGCACTTTTATACACCACTTATACACCCTATATACGCACATGCATATACAAACATTACACCTCAGTATCTACACACATCACACTCCACTTATACATGTCAGCACCACGTCACGTCGACGTGGCCTGATCTCGGCCGACCAAGCGCTTCATCCAACGGTCACGACCAATATTTCCATTTTTAACTATCCCCATCCCCCAAACCCAAAAACCCATTCATTATCTCCTCTCTCATCTGAGTCGCCTCTCCCTTCGTTTCTCTCCCAAGGAAAAACCTAATCGCCACTGTCTATGGCGATTTTCGGCCAAATTCATATGCGAAATTAGCTGAGGATACACAGCCCGATACGTCGACAGAGGGTACACAGCCCGATGTCGATAATTTCATTTTAATTTAGCGGAGGGTACACAACTCAATGCGTCGACTGAGGGTACACAGCGTGATGTCGATTATGTCATTTTAATTTAGCGGAGGGTACACAGCCCGATGGTTCGATTGAGGGTACACAGCTCGATGTCGATCATGTCATTTTAATTCTTGCGGAGGGTACACAGCCCGATGCGTCGACCGAGGGTACACAGCCCGACGTCAAATTTAACACTTGGCACAACAATGGATACACAGTCAGACATAACAGACACACCTGCACAGGGTCAAGAATCCTCGAAAGACAATCCATCCCAACGAGAAGGTACATTTTACATTTGATTATACACACACCATTTTGCAAGGCTCTACTTTATTGCAGGACCTACAATCTGGCAACACGAACATTACGATCTAACGCCTCGCCAATTCTCGCAAGCCGTAAGCATTTCTCTAGAGTCGCGACAAAATTAGTCGTTCCGTCAACGTCTTTGTCCGAAGACTTTTTCATCATCCCCGGGCAAAGAGAGGCGGCTGTTGACACCTAATTTTGTCCCTCCTGTTTTCAATAGCCATTATTTAGACAAAATTACACCGATAACTACACAATTACCTTACCGTCACTCTTACTCTAGGCCACTATCCCACCTACGCACACTAGTTAGGCTATTTTAGAAGCATTTGCATAAGCCGCCATAATTTTAAAAAATGTGCATATCTTGTCATAATTTCTTACAATTATTGCTAATTTTAACAAAATCACCTAAATTATTTTAAAACAAAATATAATAGGTTTTCTTAATTATTTAGCTCTCATAATTAATTTTCTTATTTTTATAATCATTTTATAAAATTTTCTACGCATTTATATACATTTTATACACTTATATGCACTTTTATACACTACTTATACACCCTATATACGCACATGCACATACACATTACACCTCAACATCTACACACATCACCCTCCACTTATACATGTCAGCGCCACGTCACATCGATGGGGCCTGATCTCGGCCGACCAAGCGCTTCATCCAACGGTCACGACCCCTATTTCCATTTTTAACTATCCCGACCCCCCAAACCCAAAAACCCATTCATTTTCTCCTCTCTCATTTGAGCCGCCTCTCCCTTCGTTTCTCTCCCAAGGAAAAACCTAATCGCCACTGTCTATGGCGATTTTCGGCCAAATTCATCTGCGAAATTAGCTGAGGATACTCAGCCCGATACGTCGACAGAGGGTACACAGCCCGATGTCGATAATTTCATTCAAATTTAGCGGAGGGTACAAACCCAATGCGTCGACTGAGGGTACACAGCGCGATGTCGATTATGTCGTTTTAATTTTGCGGAGGATACACAGCCCGATGCTTCGATTGAGGGTACACAGCTCGATGTCGATCTTGTCATTTTAATTCTTGCGGAAAGTACACAGCCCGATGCGTCGACTGAGGGTACACAGCCCGAAGTCAAATTTAACACTTGGCACAACAATGGATACACAGTCAGACATAACAGAACACCTGCACATGGTCAAGAATCCTCGAAAGACAATCCATCATAACGAGAAGGTACGTTTTACATTTGATTATACACACACCATTTTGAAAGGCTCACCTTTATTCCAGGACCTACAATCTGGAAACACGAACGTTACGATCTAACGCCTCGCCAATTCTCGCAAGCCGTAAGCATTTCTCTAGAGTTGCGACAAAAGTTAGTCGTTCCGTCAACGTCTTTGCCCGAGGAATTTTCATCATCCCCGAACAAAGCGGGGCGGCTGTTGACACCTAATTTTGTCCCTCCTGTTTTCAAAAGCCATTATTCAGAGAAAATTACACCGATAACCACACAAATACCTTACCATCACTTAGGCACTATCCCACCTACGCACACCAATTAGGCTATTTTAGAAGCATTCGCATAAACTGCCATAATTTTACAAAAATGTGCATATCTTGTCATAATTTCTTACAATTATTGATAATCTTAACAAAATCAGCTAAATTATTTTAAAACCAAATATAATAGGTTTTCTTAATTATTTAGCTCTCATAATTAATTTTCTTATTTTTATAATCATTTTATACAAATTTCTACGCGTTTATATACATTTATACACTTATATGCACTTTTATACACCACTTATACACCCTATATACGCACATGCATATACACACATTACACCTCAGCATCTACACACATCACACTCCACTTATACATGTCAGCGCCACGTCACGTCAACGTGGCCTGATCTCGGCCGACCAAGCGCTTCATCCAACGGCCACGACCAATATTTCCATTTTTAACTATCCCCGACCCCCCAAACCCAAAAACCCATTCATTTTCTCCTCTCTCATCTGAGCCGCCTCTCCCTTCATTTCTCTCCCAAGGAAAAACCTAATCGCCACTGTCTATTGCGATTTCCGGCCAAATTCATATGCGAAATTAGCTGAGGATACACAGCCCGATACGTCGACTGAGGGTACACAGCCCGATGTCGATAATTTCATTTTAATTTAGCGGAGGGGACACAACCCTATGCGTCGACTGAGGGTACACAGCGTGATGTCGATTATGTCATTTTAATTTAGCGGAGGGTACACAGCCCGATGTTTTTATTTAGGGTACACAGCTCGATGTCGATCTTGTCATTTTAATTCTTGCGGAGGATACACAGCCCGATGCGTCGACTGAGGGTACACAGCCCGAAGTCAAATTTAACACTTGGCACAACAATGGATATACAGTCAGACATAACAGAACACCTGCACATGGTCAAGAATCCTCGAAAGACAATCCATCCCAACGAGAAGGTACGTTTTACATTTGATTATACACACACCATTTTGCAAGGATCGCCTTTATTGCAGGACCTACAATCTGGCAACACGAACGTTACGATCTAATACCTCGCCAATTCTCGCAAGTCGTAATAATTTCTCTAGAGTCGCGACAAAATTAGTCGTTCCATCAACGTCTTTGCCCGAAGACTTTTCATCATCCCCGGGCAAAGAGGGGCGGCTGTTGACACCTAATTTTGTCCCTCCTGTTTTCAATAGCCATTATTCAGAGAAAATTACACCGATAACCACACAATTAGCTTACCATCACTCTTACTTTAGGCACTATCCCACCTACGCACACCAATTAGGCTATTTTAAAAGCATTTGCATAAACTGCCATAATTTTACAAAATGTGCATATCTTGTCATAATTTCTTACAATTATTGCTAATTTTAACAAAATCACCTAAATTATTTTAAAACAAAATATAATAGGTTTTCTTAATTATTTAGCTCTCATAATTAATTTTTTTATTTTTATAATCATTTTATTTAATTTTCTACGCATTTATATACATTTTATACACTTTTATACACCACTTATACACCCTATATACGCACATGCATATACACACATTACACCTCAGCATCTACACACTCCACTTATACATGTCAGCGCCACGTCTCGTCGACGTGGCCTGATCTCGCCCGACCAAGCGCTTCATCCAACGGTCACGACCCCTATTTCCATTTTTAACTATCCCCGACCCCCCAAACCCAAAAACCCATTCATTTTCTCCTATCTCATCTGAGCCGCCTCTCCCTTCGTTTCTCTCCCAAGGAAAAACCTAATCACCACTGTCTATGGCCATTTCCGGCCAAATTAAACTGCGAAATTAGCTGAGGATACACAGCCCGATACGTCGACTGAGGGTACACAGCCCGATGTCGATAATTTCATTTTACATTAGCGGAGGGTGCACAACCCAATGCGTCGACTGAGAGTACACATCCCGATGTCAATTATGTCATTTTAATTTAGCGGAGGGTACACAGTCCGATGCGTCGACTGAGGGTACACAGCCTGATGTCGATTATGTCATTTTAATTTAGCGGAGGGTACATAGCCCGATGCGTCGACTGCAGGTACACAACCTAATGTCGATTATGTTATTGTTACTTAGCTGAGGGTATACAGCCCGATGCGTCGACTGAGGGCACACAGCCCGATGTCGATTATGTCATTTTAATTTAAGGGAGGGTACACAGCCCAATGCGTAGACTGAGGGTACACAACTCGATGTCGATTATGTCGTTTTAAATTAGCTGAGGGTACACAACCTGATGCGTCGACTAAAGGTACATAGCCCGATGTCGATTATGTCATTTTAATTTAGCGGAGGGTACACAGCCTGATGCGTCGACTGAGGGTCCACAGCCCGATGTCGATTATGTTATTTTAATTTAGCGGAGGGTACACAGCCCGATGCTTCGATTGAGCGTAGACAGCTCGATGTCGATCTTGTCATTTTAATTCTTGCGGAGGGTACAAAGCCGGATGCGTCGACTGAGGGTACACAGACTGACGTCAAATTTAACACTTGGCACAACAACGGATACGTAGTCAGACATAACAGACACACCTGCACAGGGTCAAGAATCTTAGAAAGACAATCCAGCCCAACGAGAAGGTACGTTTTATATTTGATTATACACAAAACATTTTGCAAGGCTCACCTATATTGCAGGACCTACAATCTGGCAACATGAACGTTGCGATCTGACGCCTCGCCAATTCTCGCAAGCCGTAAGCATTTATCTGGAGTCGCGATAAAATTAGTCGTTCCGTCAACGTCTTTGCCCAAAGACTTTTTCATCATCCCCGCTCCAAGAGGGGCGGCTGTTGACACCTAATTTTTTCCCTCCTGTTTTCAATAGCCATTAGTAAGAGAAAATTACACCGATAACAACACAATTACCTTACCATCACTCTTACTCTAGGCCACTATCCCACCTACGCACATCAATTAGGCTATTTTAAAAGCATTTTCATAAACGGCCATAATTTTACAAAATGTGCATATCTTGTCATAATTTCTTACAATTATTGCTAATTTTAACAAAATCACCTAAATTATTTTAAACCAAATATAATAGGTTTTCTTAATTATTTAGCTCTCATAATTAATTTTCTTATTTTTATAATCATTTTATACAATTTTCTACGCATTTATATACATTTTATACACTTATATGCACTTTTATACACCACTTATAAACCCTATATACGCACATACATATACACACATTACACCTCAGCATCTACACACATCACACTCCACTTATACATGTCAGCGCCACGTCATGTTGACGTGGCCTGATCTCGGCCGACCAAGCACTTAATCCAACGGTCACGACCCCTATTTCATTTTTTCACTATCCCCGACCCCCCAAACCCAAAAACCCATTCATTTTCTCCTCTCTCAGCTGAGCTGCCTCTCCCTTCGTTTCTTTCCCTAGAAAAACCTAATCGCCACTGTCTATGGCGATTTCTGGCCAAATTTACCGGCGAAATTAGCTGAAGATACACAGCCTGATGCGTCGACTGAGGGTACACAGCCCGATGTCGATAATGTCATTTTAATTTAGCGGAGGGTACACAACCCAATGCGTCGACTGAGGGTACAAAGACCGATTTCAATTATGTCATTTTAATTTAGCGGAGGGTACACAGCCCGATGCGTCGACTGAGGGTATACAACACGATGTTGATTATGTCATTTTAATTTACCGGAGGGTACACAGCCCGATGCGTCGACTTAGGGCACACAGCCCGATGTCGATTATGTCATTTTAATTTAGCTGAGGGTACACAGCCCAATGCGTAGACTGAGGGTACACAACCCGATGTCGATTATGTCATTTTAAGTTAGCCGAGGGTACACAGCCCGATGCATCGACTGAGGGTACACAACCCGATCTCGATTATGTTATTTTAAGTTAGCCGAGGGTACACAGCCCGATGCATCGACTGAGGATACATAGCCCGATGTCGATTACGTCATTTTAATTTAGCAGAGGGTACACAGCCCGATGCGTGAACTGAGGGTACACAGCCCGATGTCGATTATGTCATTTTAATTTAGCGGAGAGTACACAGCCCGATGTTTCGACTGAAGGTACACAGCTTGATGTCGATCTTGTCATTTTAATTCTTGCGGAGGGTACACAGCCCGGTGCGTCGACTGAGGGTACACAGCTCGACGTCAAATTTAATACTTGGCACAGCAATGGATACACAGTCAGACATAACAGACACACCTGCACAGGGTCAAGAATCCTAGAAAGACATTCCAGCCCAACGATAAGGTACGTTTTACATTTGATTATACACATACCATTTTGCAAGGCTCACCTTTATTGCAGGACCTACAATCTGGCAACACGAACGTTACGATCTAACGCCTCGCCAATTCTCGCAAGCCGTAAGCATTTCTCTAGAGTCGTGACAAAATTAGTCGTTCCGTCAACGTCTTTGCCCGAAGACTTTTTCATCATCCCCGGGCGAAGAGGGGCGGCTGTTGACACCTAATTTTGTCCCTCCTGTTTTCAATAGCCATAATTCAGAAAAAATTACACCTATAACCACGCAATTATCTTACCATCACTCTTACTCTAGGCCACTATCCCACCTACGCACACCAATTAGGCTATTTTAAAAGCCTTTTCATAAACGGCCATAATTTTACAAAATGTGAATATATTGTCATAATTTCTTACAATTATTGCTAATTTTAAAAAAATTACCTAAATTATTTTAAACCAAATATAATAGGTTTTCTTTATTGTTTATCTCTCATAATTAATTTTCTTATTTTTATAATCATTTTATACAATATTCTACGCATTTATATACATTTTATACACTTATATGCACTTTTATACACCACTTATACACCCTATATACGCAGATGCATATACAAACATTACACCTCAGTATCTACACACATCACACTCCACTTATACATGTTAGCGCCACGTCACGTCGACGTGGCCTGATCTCGGCCGACCAAGCGCTTCATCCAACGGTCACGACCAATATTTCCATTTTTAACTATCCCCGACCCCCCAAACCCAAAAATCCATTAATTTTCTCCTCTCTCATCTGAGCCGCCTCTCCCTTTGTTTCTCTCCCAAGGAAAAACCAAATCGCCACTGTCTATGGCGATTTCCGGCCAAATTCATATGCGAAATTAAATGAGGATACACAGCCCGATACGTCGACTGACGGTACACAGCCCGATGTCGATAATTTCATTTTAATTAAGCGGAGGGTACACAACCCAATGCGTCAACTGAGGGTACACAGCGTGATGTCGATTATGTCATTTTAATTTAGCGGAGGGTACAAAGCCTGATGTTTCGATTGAGGGTACACAGCTCGATGTCGATCTTGTCATTTTAATTCTTGCGGAGGGTACACAGCCCAATGCGTCGACTGAGGGTACACAACCCGAAGTCAAATTTAACACTTGGCACAACAATGGATACACAGTCAGACATAACAGAACACCTGCACATGGTCAAGAATCCTCGAAAGACAATCCATCCCAACGAGAAGGTACGTTTTACATTTGATTATACACACACCATTTTGCAAGGCTCACCTTTATTGTAGGACCTACAATCTGGCAACACGAACGTTACGATCTAACGCCTCGCCAATTCTCGCAAGCCGTAAGCATTTCTCTAGAGTCGCGACAAAATTAGTCGTTCCGTCAACGTCTTTGCCCGAAGACTTTTCATCATCCCCGGGTAAAGAGGGGCGGCTGTTGACACCTAATTTGGTCCCTCCTGTTTTCAATAGCCATTATTCAGACAAAATTACACCGATAACCACACAATTACCTTACCATCACTCTTACTTTATGCACTATCCCACCTACGCACACCAATTAGGCTATTTTGCAAGCATTTGCATAAACTGCCATAATTTTACAATTATTGCTAATTTTAACAAAATCACCTAAATTATTTTAAAACAAAATATAATAGGTTTTCTTAATTATTTAGCTCTCATAATTAATTTTCTTATTTTTATAATCATTTTATATAATTTTCTACGCATTTATATACATTTTATACACTTATATGCACTTTTATACACCACTTATACACCCTATATACGCACATGCATATACAAACATTACACCTCAGTATCTACACACATCACACTCCACTTATACATGTCAGCACCACGTCACGTCGACGTGGCCTGATCTCGGCCGACCAAGCGCTTCATCCAACGGTCACGACCAATATTTCCATTTTTAACTATCCCCGACCCCCCAAACCCAAAAACCCATTCATTATCTCCTCTCTCATCTGAGTCGCCTCTCCCTTCGTTTCTCTCCCAAGGAAAAACCTAATCGCCACTGTCTATGGCGATTTTCGGCCAAATTCATATGCGAAATTAGCTGAGGATACACAGCCCGATACGTCGACAGAGGGTACACAGCCCGATGTCGATAATTTCATTTTAATTTAGCGGAGGGTACACAACTCAATGCGTCGACTGAGGGTACACAGCGTGATGTCGATTATGTCATTTTAATTTAGCGGAGGGTACACAGCCCGATGGTTCGATTGAGGGTACACAGCTCGATGTCGATCATGTCATTTTAATTCTTGCGGAGGGTACACAGCCCGATGCGTCGACCGAGGGTACACAGCCCGACGTCAAATTTAACACTTGGCACAACAATGGATACACAGTCAGACATAACAGACACACCTGCACAGGGTCAAGAATCCTCGAAAGACAATCCATCCCAACGAGAAGGTACATTTTACATTTGATTATACACACACCATTTTGCAAGGCTCTACTTTATTGCAGGACCTACAATCTGGCAACACGAACATTACGATCTAACGCCTCGCCAATTCTCGCAAGCCGTAAGCATTTCTCTAGAGTCGCGACAAAATTAGTCGTTCCGTCAACGTCTTTGTCCGAAGACTTTTTCATCATCCCCGGGCAAAGAGAGGCGGCTGTTGACACCTAATTTTGTCCCTCCTGTTTTCAATAGCCATTATTCAGACAAAATTACACCGATAACTACACAATTACCTTACCGTCACTCTTACTCTAGGCCACTATCCCACCTACGCACACTAGTTAGGCTATTTTAGAAGCATTTGCATAAGCCGCCATAATTTTAAAAAATGTGCATATCTTGTCATAATTTCTTACAATTATTGCTAATTTTAACAAAATCACCTAAATTATTTTAAAACAAAATATAATAGGTTTTCTTAATTATTTAGCTCTCATAATTAATTTTCTTATTTTTATAATCATTTTATAAAATTTTCTACGCATTTATATACATTTTATACACTTATATGCACTTTTATACACTACTTATACACCCTATATACGCACATGCACATACACATTACACCTCAACATCTACACACATCACCCTCCACTTATACATGTCAGCGCCACGTCACATCGATGGGGCCTGATCTCGGCCGACCAAGCGCTTCATCCAACGGTCACGACCCCTATTTCCATTTTTAACTATCCTGACCCCCCAAACCCAAAAACCCATTCATTTTCTCCTCTCTCATTTGAGCCGCCTCTCCCTTCGTTTCTCTCCCAAGGAAAAACCTAATCGCCACTGTCTATGGCGATTTTTGGCCAAATTCATCTGCGAAATTAGCTGAGGATACTCAGCCCGATACGTCGACAGAGGGTACACAGCCCGATGTCGATAATTTCATTCAAATTTAGCGGAGGGTACAAACCCAATGCGTCGACTGAGGGTACACAGCGCGATGTCGATTATGTCGTTTTAATTTTGCGGAGGGTACACAGCCCGATGCTTCGATTGAGGGTACACAGCTCGATGTCGATCTTGTCATTTTAATTCTTGCGGAAAGTACATAGCCCGATGCGTCGACTGAGGGTACACAGCCCGAAGTCAAATTTAACACTTGGCACAACAATGGATACACAGTCAGACATAACAGAACACCTGCACATGGTCAAGAATCCTCGAAAGACAATCCATCATAACGAGAAGGTACGTTTTACATTTGATTATACACACACCATTTTGAAAGGCTCACCTTTATTGCAGGACCTACAATCTGGAAACACGAACGTTACGATCTAACGCCTCGCCAATTCTCGCAAGCCGTAAGCATTTCTCTAGAGTTGCGACAAAAGTTAGTCGTTCCGTCAACGTCTTTGCCCGAGGAATTTTCATCATCCCCGAACAAAGCGGGGCGGCTGTTGACACCTAATTTTGTCCCTCCTGTTTTCAAAAGCCATTATTCAGAGAAAATTACACCGATAACCACACAATTACCTTACCATCACTTAGGCACTATCCCACCTACGCACACCAATTAGGCTATTTTAGAAGCATTCGCATAAACTGCTATAATTTTACAAAAATGTGCATATCTTGTCATAATTTCTTACAATTATTGATAATCTTAACAAAATCAGCTAAATTATTTTAAAACCAAATATAATAGGTTTTCTTAATTATTTAGCTCTCATAATTAATTTTCTTATTTTTATAATCATTTTATACAAATTTCTACGCGTTTATATACATTTATACACTTATATGCACTTTTATACACCACTTATACACCCTATATACGCACATGCATATACACACATTACACCTCAGCATCTACACACATCACACTCCACTTATACATGTCAGCGCCACGTCACGTCAACGTGGCCTGATCTCGGCCGACCAAGCGCTTCATCCAACGGTCACGACCAATATTTCCATTTTTAACTATCCCCGACCCCCCAAACCCAAAAACCCATTCATTTTCTCCTCTCTCATCTGAGCCGCCTCTCCCTTCATTTCTCTCCCAAGGAAAAACCTAATCGCCACTGTCTATTGCGATTTCCGGCCAAATTCATATGCGAAATTAGCTGAGGATACACAGCCCGATACGTCGACTGAGGGTACACAGCCCGATGTCGATAATTTCATTTTAATTTAGCGGAGGGGACACAACCCTATGCGTCGACTGAGGGTACACAGCGTGATGTCGATTATGTCATTTTAATTTAGCGGAGGGTACACAGCCCGATGTTTTTATTTAGGGTACACAGCTCGATGTCGATCTTGTCATTTTAATTCTTGCGGAGGGTACACAGCCCGATGCGTCGACTGAGGGTACACAGCCCGAAGTCAAATTTAACACTTGGCACAACAATGGATATACAGTCAGACATAACAGAACACTTGCACATGGTCAAGAATCCTCGAAAGACAATCCATCCCAACGAGAAGGTACGTTTTACATTTGATTATACACACACCATTTTGCAAGGATCACCTTTATTGCAGGACCTACAATCTGGCAACACGAACGTTACGATCTAATACCTCGCCAATTCTCGCAAGTCGTAATAATTTCTCTAGAGTCGCGACAAAATTAGTCGTTCCATCAACGTCTTTGCCCGAAGACTTTTCATCATCCCCGGGCAAAGAGGGGCGGCTGTTGACACCTAATTTTGTCCCTCCTGTTTTCAATAGCCATTATTCAGAGAAAATTACACCGATAACCACACAATTAGCTTACCATCACTCTTACTTTAGGCACTATCCCACCTACGCACACCAATTAGGCTATTTTAAAAGCATTTGCATAAACTGCCATAATTTTACAAAATGTGCATATCTTGTCATAATTTCTTACAATTATTGCTAATTTTAACAAAATCACCTAAATTATTTTAAAACAAAATATAATAGGTTTTCTTAATTATTTAGCTCTTATAATTAATTTTTTTATTTTTATAATCATTTTATTTAATTTTCTACGCATTTATATACATTTTATACACTTTTATACACCACTTATACACCCTATATACGCACATGCATATACACACATTACACCTCAGCATCTACACACTCCACTTATACATGTCAGCGCCACGTCTCGTCGACGTGGCCTGATCTCGGCCGACCAAGCGCTTCATCCAACGGTCACGACCCCTATTTCCATTTTTAACTATCCCCGACCCCCCAAACCCAAAAACCCATTCATTTTCTCCTATCTCATCTGAGCCGCCTCTCCCTTCGTTTCTCTCCCAAGGAAAAACCTAATCACCACTGTCTATGGCCATTTCCGGCCAAATTAAACTGCGAAATTAGCTGAGGATACACAGCCCGATACGTCGACTGAGGGTACACAGCCCGATGTCGATAATTTCATTTTACATTAGCGGAGGGTGCACAACCCAATGCGTCGACTGAGAGTACACATCCCGATGTCAATTATGTCATTTTAATTTAGCGGAGGGTACACAGTCCGATGCGTCGACTGAGGGTACACAGCCTGATGTCGATTATGTCATTTTAATTTAGCGGAGGGTACATAGCCCGATGCGTCGACTGCAGGTACACAACCTAATGTCGATTATGTTATTGTTACTTAGCTGAGGGTACACAGCCCGATGCGTCGACTGAGGGCACACAGCCCGATGTCGATTATGTCATTTTAATTTAAGGGAGGGTACACAGCCCAATGCGTAGACTGAGGGTACACAACTCGATGTCGATTATGTCGTTTTAAATTAGCTGAGGGTACACAACCTGATGCGTCGACTAAAGGTACATAGCCCGATGTCGATTATGTCATTTTAATTTAGCGGAGGGTACACAGCCTGATGCGTCGACTGAGGGTCCACAGCCCGATGTCGATTATGTTATTTTAATTTAGCGGAGGGTACACAGCCCGATGCTTCGATTGAGCGTAGACAGCTCGATGTCGATCTTGTCATTTTAATTCTTGCAGAGGGTACAAAGCCGGATGCGTCGACTGAGGGTACACAGACTGACGTCAAATTTAACACTTGGCACAACAACGGATACGTAGTCAGACATAACAGACACACCTGCACAGGGTCAAGAATCTTAGAAAGACAATCCAGCCCAACGAGAAGGTACGTTTTATATTTGATTATACACAAAACATTTTGCAAGGCTCACCTATATTGCAGGACCTACAATCTGGCAACATGAACGTTGCGATCTGACGCCTCGCCAATTCTCGCAAGCCGTAAGCATTTATCTGGAGTCGCGACAAAATTAGTCGTTCCGTCAACGTCTTTGCCCGAAGACTTTTTCATCATCCCCGCTCCAAGAGGGGCGGCTGTTGACACCTAATTTTTTCCCTCCTGTTTTCAATAGCCATTAGTAAGAGAAAATTACACCGATAACAACACAATTACCTTACCATCACTCTTACTCTAGGCCACTATCCCACCTACGCACATCAATTAGGCTATTTTAAAAGCATTTTCATAAACGGCCATAATTTTACAAAATGTGCATATCTTGTCATAATTTCTTACAATTATTGCTAATTTTAACAAAATCACCTAAATTATTTTAAACCAAATATAATAGGTTTTCTTAATTATTTAGCTCTCATAATTAATTTTCTTATTTTTATAATCATTTTATACAATTTTCTACGCATTTATATACATTTTATACACTTATATGCACTTTTATACACCACTTATAAACCCTATATACGCACATACATATACACACATTACACCTCAGCATCTACACACATCACACTCCACTTATACATGTCAGCGCCACGTCATGTTGACGTGGCCTGATCTCGGCCGACCAAGCACTTAATCCAACGGTCACGACCCCTATTTCATTTTTTCACTATCCCCGACCCCCCAAACCCAAAAACCCATTCATTTTCTCCTCTCTCAGCTGAGCTGCCTCTCCCTTCGTTTCTTTCCCTAGAAAAACCTAATCGCCACTGTCTATGGCGATTTCTGGCCAAATTTACCGGCGAAATTAGCTGAAGATACACAGCCTGATGCGTCGACTGAGGGTACACAGCCCGATGTCGATAATGTCATTTTAATTTAGCGGAGGGTACACAACCCAATGCGTCGACTGAGGGTACAAAGACCGATTTCAATTATGTCATTTTAATTTAGCGGAGGGTACACAGCCCGATGCGTCGACTGAGGGTATACAGCCCGATGTTGATTATGTCATTTTAATTTACCGGAGGGTACACAGCCCGATGCGTCGACTTAGGGCACACAGCCCGATGTCGATTATGTCATTTTAATTTAGCTGAGGGTACACAGCCCAATGCGTAGACTGAGGGTACACAACCCGATGTCGATTATGTCATTTTAAGTTAGCCGAGGGTACACAGCCCGATGCATCGACTGAGGGTACACAACCCGATCTCGATTATGTCATTTTAAGTTAGCCGAGGGTACACAGCCCGATGCATCGACTGAGGATACATAGCCCGATGTCGATTACGTCATTTTAATTTAGCAGAGGGTACACAGCCCGATGCGTGAACTGAGGGTACACAGCCCGATGTTGATTATGTCATTTTAATTTAGCGGAGAGTACACAGCCCGATGTTTCGACTGAAGGTACACAGCTTGATGTCGATCTTGTCATTTTAATTCTTGCGGAGGGTACACAGCCCGGTGCGTCGACTGAGGGTACACAGCTCGACGTCAAATTTAATACTTGGCACAGCAATGGATACACAGTCAGACATAACAGACACACCTGCACAGGGTCAAGAATCCTAGAAAGACATTCCAGCCCAACGATACGGTACGTTTTACATTTGATTATACACATACCATTTTGCAAGGCTCACCTTTATTGCAGGACCTACAATCTGGCAACACGAACGTTACGATCTAACGCCTCGCCAATTCTCGCAAGCCGTAAGCATTTCTCTAGAGTCGCGACAGAATTAGTCGTTCCGTCAACGTCTTTGCCCGAAGACTTTTTCATCATCCCCGGGCAAAGAGGGGTGGTTGTTGACACCTGTTTTTGTCCCTCCTGTTTTCAATAGCCATTATTCAGACAAAATTACGCCGATAACCACACAATTACCTTACCATCACTCTTACTCTAGGCCACTATCCCACCTACGCACACCAATTCGGCTATTTTAAAAGCATTTGCATAAACGGCCATAATTTTACAAAATGTGCATATCTTGTCATAATTTCTTACAATTATTGCGAATTTTAATAAAATCACCTAAATTATTTTCAAAACCAAATATAATAGGTTTTCTTTATTATTTAGCTCTCAAAATTAATTTTCTTATTTTTATAATCATTTTATACAATATTCTACGAATTTATATACATTTTATACACTTATATGCACTTTTATACACCACTTATACACCCTATATACGCACATGCATATACACACATTACACCTCATCATCTACACACATCACACTCCACTTATACATGTCAGCGCCACGTCACGTCGACGTGGCCTGATCTCGGCCGACCAAGCGCTTCATCCAACGGTCACGACCCCTATTTCATTTTTTCACTATCCCCGACCCCCCAAACCCAAAGACCCATTCATTTTCTCCTCTCTCATCTGAGCCGCCTCTCCCTTCGTTTCTTTCCCTAGAAAAACCTAATCGCCACTGTCTATGGCGATTTTCGGCCAAATTCACCGGCGAAATTAGCTGAAGATACACAGCCCGGTGTGTCGAGTGAGGGTACACAGCCCGATGTCGATAATGTCATTTTAATTTAGAGGAGGGTACACAACCCAATGCGTCGACTGAGGGTACAAAGACCGATGTCAATTATGTCATTTTAATTTAGCGGCGGGTACACAGCCCGATGCGTCGACTGAGGGTATACTGCCCGATGTCGATTATGTCATTTTAATTTAGAGGAAGGTACACAGCCCGATGCGTCGACTGAGGGCACACAGCCCGATGTCGATTATGTCATTTTAATTTAACTGAGGGTACACAGCCCGATGCGTCGACCGAGGGAACACAGCTCGATGTCGATTATGTCATTTTAATTTAGCGGAGGGTACACAACCCAATGCATAGACTGAGGGTACACAACCCGATGTCGATTACGTCATTTTAAGTTAGCCGAGGTTACACAGCCCGATGCATCGACTGAGGGTACATAGCCCGATGTCGATTACGTCATTTTAATTTAGCAGAGGGTACACAGCCCGAAGCGTCAACTGAGGGTACACAGCCCGATGTCAATTATGTCATTTTAATTTAGCGGAGGGTACACAGGTGGATGCGTCGATATAGGGTACACAGATCGATGTCGATCCTGTCATTTTAATTCTTGCGGAGGGTACACAGCCCGATGCGTCGACTGAGGGTACACAGCCCGACGTCTAATTTAGCACTTGGCACAGCAATGGATATACAGTCACACATAACAGACACACCTTCACATGTTCAAGAATCCTCGAAAGACAATCCAGCCCAACGAGAAGGTACGTATTACATTTGATTATACACACACCATTTTGCAAGGCTCACCTTTATTGCAGGACCTATAATCGTGCAACACGAACGTTACGATCTAACGCCTCGCCAATTCTCGCAAGCCGTAAGCATTTCTCTAGAGTCGTGACAAAATTAGTCGTTCCGTCAACGTCTTTGCCCGAAGACTTTTATATCATCCCCGGGCGAAGAGGGGCGGCTGTTGACACCTAATTTTGTCCCTCCTGTTTTCAATAGCCATAATTCAGAAAAAATTACACCTATAACCACGCAATTATCTTACCATCACTCTTACTCTAGGCCACTATCCCACCTACGCACACCAATTAGGCTATTTTAAAAGCCTTTTCATAAACGGCCATAATTTTACAAAATGTGAATATATTGTCATAATTTCTTACAATTATTGCTAATTTTAAAAAAATTACCTAAATTATTTTAAACCAAATATAATAGGTTTTCTTTATTGTTTATCTCTCATAATTAATTTTCTTATTTTTATAATCATTTTATACAATATTCTACGAATTTATATACATTTTATACACTTATATGCACTTTTATACACCACTTATACACCCTATATACGCACATGCACATACACACATTACACCTCAGCATCTACACACATCACACTCAACTTATATATGTCAGCGCCACGTCACGTCGACGTGGCCTGATCTCGGCCGACCAAGCGCTTAATCCAACGGTCACGACCCCTATTTCATTTTTTCACTAATCCGACCCCCCAAACCCAAAAACCCATTCATTTTCTCCTCTCTCAGCTGAGCCGCCTCTCCCTTCGTTTCTTTCCCTAGAAAAACCTAATCGCCACTGTCTATGGCGATTTCCGGCCAAATTCACCGGCGAAATTAGCTGAAGATACACAGCCCGATGCGTCGACTGAGGGTACAGAGCCTGATGTCGATTATGTCATTTTAATTTAGCGGAGGGTACACAACCCAATGCGTCGACTGAGGGCACAAACACCGATGTCAATTATGTCATTTTAATTTAGCGGAGGGTACACAGCCCGATGCGTCGACTGAGGGTATACAGCCCGATGTTGATTATGTCATTTTAATTTAGCGGAGGGCTGTGTCGATTATGTCATTTTAATTTAGCTGAGGGTACACAGCCCGATGCGTCGACTGAGGGCAGACAGCCCGATGTCGATTATGTCATTTTAATTTAGCGGAGGGTACACAGCCCAATGCGTAGACTGAGGGTACACAACCCGATGTCGATTATGTCATTTTAAGTTAGCCGAGGGTACACAGCCCGATGCATCGACTGAGGGTACATAGCCCGATGTAGATTACGTCATTTTAATTTAGCAGAGGGTACACAGCCCGATGCGTCAACTGAGGGTACACAGCCCGATGTCGATTATGTCATTTTAATTTAGCGGAGGGTACACAGGTGGATGCGTCGATATAGGGTACACAGCTCGATGTCGACTGAGGGGACACAGCCCGATGTCGATTATGTCATTTTAATTTAGCTGAGGGTACACAGCCCGATGCGTCGACTGAGGGCAGACAGCCCGATGTCGATTATGTCATTTTAATTCAGTGAAGGGTACACAGCCCAATGCGTAGACTGAGGGTACACAACCCGATGTCGATTATGTCATTTTAAGTTAGCGGAGGGTGCACAGCCCGATGCATCGACTGAGGGTACATAGCCCGATATCGATTACATCATTTTAATTCTTGCGGAGGGTACACAGCCGGATGCGTCGACTGAGGGTACACTGCTCGACGTCAAATTTAATACTTGGCACAGCAATGGATACACACTCAGACATAACAGACACACCTGCACAGGGTCAAGAATCCTAGAAAGACATTCCAGCCCAACGATAAGGTACGTTTTACATTTGATTATACACACACCATTTTGCAAGGCTCACCTTTATTGCAGGACCTATAATCTGGCAACACGAACGTTACGATCTAACGCCTCGCCAATTCTCGCAAGCCGTAAGCATTTCTCTAGAGTCGTGACAAAATTGGTTGTACCGTCAACGTCTTTGCCCGAAGAGTTTTTCATCATCCCCGGACGAAGAGGGGCGGCTGTTGACACTTAATTTTGTCCCTCCTGTTTTCAATAGCCATAATTCAGAAAAAATTACACCGATAGCCACGCAATTACCTTACTATCACTCTTACTCTAGGCCACTATCCCACCTACGCACACCAATTAGGCTATTTTAAAATCATTTTCATAAACGGCCATAATTTTATAAAATGTGCATATCTTGTCATAATTTCTTACAATTATTTCTAATTTTAAAAAATTACCTAAATTATTTTAAACCAAATATAATAGGTTTTCTTTATTATTTAACTCTCATAATTAATTTTCTTATTTTTATAATCATTTTATACAATATTCTACGAATTTATATACATTTTATACACTTATATGCACTTTTATACACCACTTATACACCCTATATACGCACATGCATATACACATATTACACCTCAGCATCTACACACATCACACTCCACTTATACATGTCAGTGCCACGTCACGTCCACGTGGCCTGATCTCGGCCGACCAAGCGCTTCATCCAACGGTCACGACCCCTATTTCCATTTTTAACTATCCCCGACCCCCCAAACCCAAAAACCCATTCATTTTCTCCTCTCTCATTTGAGCCGCCTCTCCCTTCGTTTCTCTCCCAAGGAAAAACCTAATCGCCACTGTCTATGGCGATTTACGACCAAATTCATCTGCGAAATTAGCTGAGGATACACAGCCTGATACGTCGACTGGGGTACAGCGCCCGATGTCGATAATTTCATTTTAATTTAGCGGAGGGTCCACAACCCAATGCGTCGACTGAGGGTACACATCGCGATATCGATTATGTCATTTTAATTTAGCGGACGGTACACAGCCCGATGCTTCGATTGAGGGTACACAACTCGATGTCGATCTTGTCATTTTAATTTTTGCGGAGGGTACGCAGCCCGATGCGTCGACTGAGGGTACACAGCCCGAAGTCAAATTTAACACTTGGCACAACAATGGATACACAGTCAGACATAACAGAACACCTGCACAGGGTCAAGAATCCTCGAAAGACAATCCAGCCCAACGAGAAGGTACGTTTTACATTTGGTTATACACACACAATTTTGGAAGGCTCACCTTTATTGCAGGACCTACAATCTGGCAACACGAACGTTACGATCTAACGCCTCGCTAATTCTCGCAAGCCGTAAGCATTTCTCTAGAGTCGCGACAAAATTAGTCGTTCCGTCAACGTCTTTGCCCGAAGACTTTTCATCATCCCCGGACAAAGAGGGCGGCTGTTGACACCTAATTTTGTCCCTCCTGTTTTAAATAGCCATAATTCAGAAAAAATTACACCGATAACCATGCAATTACCTTACTATCACTCTTACTCTAGGCCACTATCCCACCTACGTACACCAATTAGGCTATTTTAAAAGTATTTTCATAAACTGCCATAATTTTACAAAATGTGCATATCTTGTCATAATTTCTTACAATTATTGCTAATTTTAACAAAATCACCTAAATTATTTTAAACCAAATACAATAGGTTTTCTTAATTATTTAGCTCTCATAATTAATTTTCTTATTTTTACAATCATTTTATACAATTTTCTACGTATTTATATATATTTTATACACTTATATGCACTTTTATACACCACTTATACACCTCATATACACACATGCACATACACACATTACACCTCAGCATCTACACACATCACACTCCACTTATACATGTCAGCGCCACGTCACGTCGACGTGGCCTGATCTCGGCCGACCAAGCGCTTCATCCAACGGTCACGACCCCTATTTCATTTTTTCACTATCCCCGACCCCCCAAACCCAAAAACCCATTCATTTTCTCCTCTCTCAGCTGAGCCGCCTCTCCCTTCGTTTCTTTTCCTAGCAAAACCTAATCGCCACTGTCTATGGCGATTTCCGGCCAAATTTACCGGCGAAATTAGCTGAAGATACACAGCCCGATGCGTCGACTGAGGGTACACAGCCCGATGTCGACAATGTCATTTTAATTTAGCGGAGGGTACACAACCCAATGCATCGACTGAGGGTACAAAGACCGATGTCAATTATGTCATTTTAATTTAGCGGAGGGTACACAGTCCGATGCGTCGACTGAGGGTATACAGCCCGATGTTGATTATGTCATTTTAATTTAGCGGAGGGTACACAGCCCGATGCGTCGACTGAGGGCACACAGCCTAATGTCGATTATGTCATTTTAATTTAGCTGAGGGTACACAGCCCGATGCGTCAACTGAGGGCAGACAGCCCGATGTCGATTATGTCATTTTAATTTAGTGGAGGGTACACAGCCCAATGCGTAGACTGAGGGTACACAACCCGATGTCGATTATGTCATTTTAAGTTAGCGGAGGGTGCACAGCCCGATGCATCGTTTGAGGGTACATAGCCTGATGTCGATTACATCATTTTAATTCTTGCGGAGGGTACACAGCCGGATGCGTCGACTGAGGGTACACAGCTCGACGTCAAATTTAATACTTGGCACAACAATGGATACACACTAAGACATAACAGACACACCTGCACAGGGTCAAGAATCCTAGAAAGACATTCCAGCCCAACGATAAGGTACGTTTTACATTTGATTATACACATACCATTTTGAAAGGCTCACCTTTATTGCAGGACCTACAATCTGGCAACACGATCGTTACGATCTTAACGCCTCGCCAATTTTCGCAAGCCGTAAGCATTTCTCTAGAGTCGCGACAGAATTAGTCGTTTCGTCAACGTCTTTGCCCGAAGACTTTTTCATCATCCCCGGGCAAAGAGGGGCGGCTGTTGACACCTAATTTTGTCCCTCTTGTTTTCAGTAGCCATTATTCAGAAAAAATTACACCGATAACCACACAATTACCTTACCATCACTCTTACTCTAGGCCACTATCCCACCTACGTACAACAATTAGGCTATTTTAAAAGTATTTTCATAGACTGCCATAATTTTACAAAATGTACATATCTTGTCATAATTTCTTACAATTATACTAATTTTAACAAAATCACCTAAATTATTTTAAACCAAATACAGTAGGTTTTCTTAATTATTTAGCTCTCATAATTAATTTTCTTATTTTATAATCATTTTACACAATATTCTACGAATTTATATACATTTTATACACTTATATGCACTTTTATACACCACTTATACACCCTATATACGCACATGCACATACACACATTACACCTCAGCATCTACACACATCACACTCAACTTATATATGTCAGCGCCACGTCACGTCGACGTGGCCTGATCTCAGCCGACCAAGCGCTTCATCCAACGGTCACGACCCCTATTTCATTTTTTCACTATCCCCGACCCCCCAAACCCAAAAACCCATTCATTTTCTCCTCTCTCAGCTGAGCCGCCTCTCCCTTCGTTTCTTTCCCTAGAAAAACCTAATCGCCACTGTCTATGGCGATTTCCGGCCAAATTATACTGCGAAATTAGCTGAAGATACACAGCCCGATGCGTCGACTAAGGGTACAGAGCCTGATGCCGATAATGTCATTTTAATTTAGCGGAGGGTACACAACCCAATGCGTCGACTGAGGGCACAAACACCGATGTCAATTATGTCATTTTAATTTAGCGGAGGGTACACAGCCCGATGCGTCGACTGAGGGTATACAGCCCGATGTTGATTATGTCATTTTAATTTAGCGGAGGGAACACAGCCTGATACGTCGACTGAGGGCACACAGCCCGATGTCGATTATGTCATTTTAATTTAGCTGAGGGTACACAGCCCGATGAGTCGACTGAGGGCAGACAGCCCGATGTCGATTATGTCATTTTAATTTAGCGGAGGGTACACAGCCCAATGCGTAGACTGAGGGTACACAACCCGATGTCGATTATGTCATTTTAAGTTAGCCGAGGGTACACAGCCCGATGCATCGACTGAGGGTACATAGCCCGATGTAGATTACGTCATTTTAATTTAGCAGAGGGTACACAGCCCGATGCGTCAACTGAGGGTACACAGCCCGATGTCGATTATGTCATTTTAATTTAGCGGAGGGTACACAGGTGGATGCGTCGATATATGGTACACAGCTCGATGTCGATCTTGTCATTTTAATTCTTGCGGAGGGTACACAGCCCGATGCGTCGACTGAGGGTACACAGCCCGACGTCTAATTTAGAACTTGGCACCGCAATGGATACACAGTCACACATAACAGAAACACCTTCACATGTTCAAGAATCCTCGAAAGACAATCCAGCCCAACGAGAAGGTACGTATTACATTTGATTATACACACACCATTTTGCAAGGCTCACCTTTATTGCAGGACCTATAATCTAGCAACACGAACGTTATGATCTAACGCCTCGCCAATTCTCGCAAGCCGTAAGCATTTCTCTAGAGTCGTGACAAAATTAGTCGTTCCGTCAACGTCTTTGCCCGAAGACTTTTTCATCATCCCCGGACGAAGAGGGGCGGCTGTTGACACCTAATTTTGTCCCTCCTGTTTTCAATAGCCATAATACAGAAAAAATTACACCGATAGCCACGCAATTACCTTACTATCACTCTTACTCTAGGCCACTATCCCACCTACGCACACCAATTAGGCTATTTTAAAAGCATTTTCATAAACGGCCATAATTTTATAAAATGTGCATATCTTGTCATAATTTCTTACAATTATTTCTAATTTTAAAAAATTACCTAAATTATTTTAAACCAAATATAATAGGTTTTCTTTATTATTTAGCTCTGATAATTAATTTTCTTATTTTTATAATCATTTTATACAATATTCTACGAATTTATATACATTTTATACACTTATATGCACTTTTATACACCACTTATACACCCTATATACGCACATGCATATACACATATTACACCTCAGCATCTACACACATCACACTCCACTTATACATGTCAGCGCCACGTCACGTCCACGTGGCCTGATCTCGGCCGACCAAGCGCTTCATCCAACGGTCACGACCCCTATTTCCATTTTTAACTATCCCCGACCCCCCAAACCCAAAAACCCATTCATTTTCTCCTCTCTCATTTGAGCCGCCTCTCCCTTCGTTTCTCTCCCAAGGAAAAACCTAATCGCCACTGTCTATGGCGATTTACGACCAAATTCATCTGCGAAATTAGCTGAGGATACACAGCCTGATACGTCGACTGGGGTACAGCGCCCGATGTCGATAATTTCATTTTAATTTAGCGGAGGGTCCACAACCCAATGCGTCGACTGAGGGTACACATCGCGATATTGATTATGTCATTTTAATTTAGCGGACGGTACACAGCCCGATGCTTCGATTGAGGGTACACAGCTCGATGTCGATCTTGTCATTTTAATTTTTGCGGAGGGTACGCAGCCTGATGCGTCGACTGAGGGTACACAGCCCGAAGTCAAATTTAACACTTGGCACAACAATGGATACACAGTCAGACATAACAGAACACATGCACAGGGTCAAGAATCCTCGAAAGACAATCCACCCCAACGAGAAGGTACGTTTTACATTTGGTTATACACACACAATTTTGGAAGGCTCACCTTTATTGCAGGACCTACAATCTGGCAACACGAACGTTACGATCTAACGCCTCGCTAATTCTCGCAAGCCGTAAGCATTTCTCTAGAGTCGCGACAAAATTAGTCGTTCCGTCAACGTCTGTGCCCGAAGACTTTTTCATCATCCCCGGAGAGAAGAGGGGCGGCTGTTGACACCTAATTTTGTCCCTCCTGTTTTCAATAGCCATAATTCAGAAAAAATTACACCGATAACCACGCAATTACCTTACTATCACTCTTACTCTAGGCCACTATCCCACCTACGTACACCAATTAGGCTATTTTAAAAGTATTTTCATAAACTGCCATAATTTTACAAAATGTGCATATCTTGTCATAATTTCTTACAATTATTGCTAATTTTAACAAAATCACCTAAATTATTTTAAACCAAATACAATAGGTTTTCTTAATTATTTAGCTCTCATAATTAATTTTCTTATTTTGATAATCATTTATACAATTTTCTACGCATTTATATACATTTTATACACTTATATGCACTTTTATACACCACTTATACACCTTATATACACACATGCACATACACACATTACACCTCAGCATCTACACACATCACACTCCACTTATACATGTCAGCGCCACGTCACGTCGACTGGCCTGATCTCGGCCGACCAAGCGCTTCATCCAACGGTCACGACCCCTATTTCCATTTTTAACTATCCCCGACCCCCCAAACCCAAAAACCCATTCATTTTCTCCTCTCTCATCTGAGCCGCCTCTCCCTTCGTTTCTCTCCCAAGGAAAAACCTAATCGCCACTGTCTATGGCGATTTCCGGCCAAATTCATATGCGAAACTAGCTGAGGATACACAGCCCGATACGTCGACTGAGGGTACACAGCCCGATGTCGATAATTTCATTTTAATTTAGCGGAGGGTACACAACCCAATGCGTCGACTGAGGGTATACAGCGTGATGTCGATTATGTCATTTTAATTTAGCGGAGGGTACACAGCCCGATGTTTCGATTGAGGGTACACAACTCGATGTCGATCTTGTCATTTTAATTCTTGCGGAGGGTACACAGCCCGATGCGTCGACTAAGGGTACACAGCCCAAAGTCAAATTTAACACTTGGCACAACAATGGATGCACAGTGAGACATAACAGAACACCTGCACATGGTCAAGAATCCTCGAAAGACAATCTATCCCAACGAGAAGGTACGTTTTACATTTGATTATACACACACCATTTTGCAAGGCTCACCTTTATTGCAGGACCTACAATCTGGCAACACGAACGTTATGATCTAACGCCTCGCCAATTCTCGCAAGCCGTAAGCATTTCTCTAGAGTCGCGACAAAATTAGTCGTTCCGTCAACGTCTTTGCCCGAAGACTTTTCGTCATCCCCGGGCAAAGAGGGGCGGCTGTTGACACCTAATTTTGTCCCTCCTGTTTTCAATAGCTATTATTCAGACAAAATTATACCGATAACCACACAATTACCTTACCATTAGTCTTACTTTAGGCACTATCCCACCTACGCACACCAATTAGGCTATTTTAAAAGCATTTGCATAAACTGCCATAATTTTACAAAAATGCACATATCTTGTCATAATTTCTTTACAATTATTGCTAATTTTAACAAAATCACCTAAATTATTTTAAAACCAAATTTAATAGGTTTTCTTAATTATTTAGCTCTTATAATTAATTTTCTTATTTTTATAATCATTTTATACAATTTTCTACGCATTTATATACATTTTATACAATTATATGCACTTTTATACACCACTATACACCCTATATACGCACATGCATATACAAACATTACACCTCAGTATCTACACACATCACACTCAACTTATACATGTCAGCGCCACGTCACGTCGACGTGGCCAAATCTCGGTCGACCAAGCGTTTCATCCAACGGTCACGACCCCTATTTCTATTTTTAACTATCCCCGACCCCCCCAAACCAAAAAACCCATTCATTTTCTCCTCTCTCATCTGAGCCGCCTCTCATTTCATTTCTCTCCCAAGGAAAAACCTAATCGCCACTGTCTATGGCGATTTCCGGCCAAATTCATTTGCGAAATTAGCTGAGGATACACCGCCCGATACGTCGACTGAGGGTACACAGCCCGATGTCGCTAATTTTATTTTAATTTAGCGGAGGGTATACAACCCAATGCGTCGACTGAGGATACACAGCCCGATGTCAATTATGTCATTTTAATTTAGCGGAGGGTACACTGCCCGACATCAAATTTAACATTTGGCACAACAATGGATACACAGTCAGACATAACAGACACACCTGCACAGGGTCAAGAATCCTAGAAAGACAATCCAGCCCAACGAGAAGGTACGTTTTACATTTTATTATACACACACCATTTTGCAAGGCTCACCTTTATTGCAGGACCTACAATCTGGCAACACGAACGTTACGATCTAACGCCTCGCCAATTCTCGCAAGCCGTAAGCATTTCTCTAGAGTCGCGACTAAATTAGTCGTTTTGTCAACGTCTTTGCCCGAAGACTTTTTCATCATCCCCGCGCAAAGAGGGGCGGCTGTTGACACCTAATTTTATCCCTCCTGTTTTCAATAGCCATTATTCAGAGAAAATTACACCGATAACCACACAATTACCTTACCATCACTCTTACTTGAGGCCACTATCCCACCTACGCACACCAATTAGGCTATTTTAAAAGCATTTTCATAAACGACCATAATTTTACAAAATGTGCATATCTTGTCATTATTTCTTACAATTATTGCTAATTTTAACAAAATCACCTAAATTATTTTAAACCAAATATAATAGGTTTTCTTAATTATTTATCTCTCATAATTAATTTTCTTATTTTTATAATCACTTTATACAATTTTCTACGCATTTATATACATTTTATACACTTATATGCACTTTTATACACCACTTATACACCCTATATACGCACATGCATATACACACATTACACCTCAGCATCTACACACATCACACTCCACTTATACATGTCAGCGCCACGTCACGTCGACGTGGCCTGATCTCGGCCGACCAAGCGCTTCATCCAACGGTCACGACCAATATTTCCATTTTTAACTATACCCGACCCCCAAACCCAAAAACCCATTCATTTTCTCCTCTCTCATCTGAGCCGCCTCTCCCTTCGTTTCTCCCCCAAGGAAAAACCTAATCGCCATTGTCTATGGCGATTTCCGGCCAAATTCATATGCGAAATTAGCTGTGGACACACAGCCCGATACGTCGACTGAAGGTACACAGCCCGATGTCGATAATTTCATTTTAGTTTAGCGGAGGGTACACAACCCAATGCGTCGACTGAGGGTACACAGCGTGATGTCGATTGTGTCATTTTAATTTAGCAGAGGGTACACAGCCCGATGCTTCGATTGAGGGTACACAGCTCGATGTCGATCTTGTCATTTTAATTCTTGCGGAGGGTACACAGCCCGATGCGTCGACTGAGGGTACACAGCCCGACGTCAAATTTAACACTTGGCACAGCAATGGATACACAGTCAGACATAACAGACACACCTACACAGGGTCAAGAATCCTCGAAAGACAATCTAGCCCAACGAGAAGGTACGTTTTACATTTGATTATACACACACCATTTTGCAAGGCTCACCTTTATTGCAGGACCTACAATCTGGCAACACGAACGTTACGATCTAACGCCTCGCCAATTCTCGCAAGCCGTAAGTATTTCTCTAGAGTCGTGACAAAATTAGTCGTTTCGTCAACGTCTTTGCCCGAAGACTTTTTCATCATCCCCGCGCAAAGAGGGGCAGCTGTTGACACCTAATTTTGTCCCTCCTTTTTTCAATAGCCATTATTCAGACAAAATTACACCGATAACCACACAATTACCTTACCATCACTCTTACTCTAGGCCACTATCCCACCTACGCACACTAATTAGGCTATTTTAAAAGAATTTTTATAAACGGCCATAATTTTACAAAATGTGCATATCTTGTCATTATTTCTTACAATTATTGCTAATTTTAACAAAATTACCTAAATTATTTTAAACCAAATATAATAGGTTTTCTTAATTATTTAGCTCTCATAATTAATTTTTTTATTTTTATAATCACTTTATACAATTTTCTACGCATTTATATATATTTTATACACTTATATGCACTTTTATACACCACTTATACACCTTATATACGCACATCCATATACACACATTACACCTCAGCATCTACACACATCACACTCCACTTATACATGTCAGCGCCACGTCACGTCGACGTGGCCTGATCTCGGCCGACCAAGCGGTTCATCCAACGGTCACGACCAATATTTCCATTTTTAACTATCCCCGACCCCCAAACCCAAAAACCCATTCATTTTCTCCTCTCTCATCTGAGCCGCCTCTCCCTTCGTTTCTCCCCCAAGGAAAAACCTAATCGCCATTGTCTATGGCGATTTCCGGCAAAATTCATATGCGAAATTAGCTGTGGACACACAGCCCGATACGTCGACTGAGGGTACACAGCCCGATGTCGATAATTTCATTTTAATTTAGCGGAGGATACACAACCCAATGCGTCGACTGAGGGTACACAGCGTGATGTCGATTGTGTCATTTTAATTTAGCAGAGGGTACACAGCCCGATGCTTCGATTGAGGGTACACAGCTCGATGTAGATCTTGTCATTTTAATTCTTGCGGAGGGTACACAGCCCGATGCGTCGACTAAGGGTACACAGCCCGACGTCAAATTTAACACTTGGCACAGCAATGGATACACAGTCAGACATAACAGACACACCTGCACAGGGTCGAGAATCCTCGAAAGACAATCCAGCCCAACGAGAAGGTACGTTTTACATTTGATTATACACACACCATTTTGCAAGGCTCACCTTTATTGCAGGACCTACAATCTGGCAACACGAACGTTACGATCTAACGCCTCGCCAATTCTCGCAAGCCGTAAGTATTTCTCTAGAGTCGTGACAAAATTAGTCGTTTCGTCAACGTCTTTGCCCGAAGACTTTTTCATCATCCCCGCGCAAAGAGGGGCGGCTGTTGACATCTAATTTTGTCCCTCCTGTTTTCAATAGCCATTATTCAGAGAAAATTACACCGATAACCACACAATTACCTTACCATCACTCTTACTCTAGGCCACTATCCCACCTACGCACACCAATTAGGCTATTTTAAAAGCATTTGCATAAACGGCCATAATTTTACAAAAATGTGCATATCTTGTCATAATTTCTTACAATTATTGCTAATTTTAACAAAATCACGTAAATTATTTTAAAACCAAATATAATAGGTTTTCTTAATTATTTAGCTCTCATAATTAATTTTCTTATTTTTATAATCATTTTATACAATTTTCTACGCATTTATATACATTTTATACACTTATATGCTTTTTTATACACCACTTATACACCCTATATACGCGCATGCATATGCAAACATTACACCTCAGCATCTACACACATCACACTCCACTTATACATGTCAGCGCCACGTCACGTCGACGTGGCCTGATCTCGGCCGACCAAGCGCTTCATCCAACGGTCACGACCCCTATTTCAATTTTTAACTATCCCCGAACCCCCAAACCAAAAAACCCATTCATTTTCTCCTCTCTCATCTGAGCCGCCTCTCCCTTCGTTTCTCTCCCAAGGAAAAACCTAATCGCCACTGTCTATGGCGATTTTCGGCCAAATTATACTGCGAAATTAGCTGAGGATACACAGCCCGATACGTCGACTGAGGGTACACAGCTCGATGTCGATAATTTCATTTTAATTTAGCGGAGAGCACACAACCCAATGCGTCGACTGAGGGCACACAGCCCGATGTCAATTATGTCATTTTTATTTAGCGGAGGGTACACAGCCCGATGCGTCGACTGAGGGTACACAGCCTGATGTCGATTATGTCATTTTAATTTAGCGGAGGGTACATAGCCCGATGCGTCGACTGCAGGTACACAACCCAATGTCGATTATGTTATTTTTACTTAGCTTAGGGTACACAGCACGATGCGTCGACTGAGGACAAACAGCTCGATGTCGATTATTTCATTTTAATTAAGCGGAGGGTACACAGCACAATGCGTAGAGTGAGGGTACACAACTCGATGTCGATTATGTCGTTTTAAATTAGCTGAGGGTACACAACCTAATGCGTCGACTAAAGGTACATAGCCCGATGTCGATTATATTATTTTAATTTAGCGTAGGGTACATAGCCCGATGCGTCGACTGAGGGTACACAGCCCAATGTCGATTATGTCATTTTAATTTAGCGGAGGATACACAGCCCGATGCTTCGATTGATGGTACACAGCTCGATGTCGATCTTGTCATTTTAATTCTTGCGGAGGGTACACAGCCGGATGCGTCGACTGAGGGTACACAGCCTGACGTCAAATTTAACACTTGGCACAGCAATGGATACAAAGTCAGACATAACAGACACACCTGCACAGGGTCAAGAATCCTCGAAAGACAATCCAGCCCAACAAGAAGGTACGTTTTATATTTGATTATACACACACCATTTTGCAAGGCTCACCTTTATTGCAGGACCAAAAATCTGGCAACACGAACGTTGCGATCTAAAGCCTCGCCAATTCTCGCAATCCATAAGCATTTCTCTGGAGTCGCGACAAAATTAGTCCTTCCGTCAACGTCTTTGCCCGAAGACTTTTTCATCATCCCCGCGCAAAGAGGGGCGGCTGTTGACACCTAATTTTGTCCCTCCTGTTTTCAATAGCCATTATTCAGACAAAATAACACCGATAATCACACAATTACCTTAACATCACTCTTACTCTAGGCCACTATCCCACCTACGCACACCAATTAGGCTATTTTAAAAGCATTTTTATAAACGGCCATAATTTTACAAAATGTGCATATCTTGTCATAATTTCTTACAATTATTGCTAATTTTAACAAAATCACCTAAATTATTTTAAACCAAATATAATAGGTTTTCTTAATTATTTATCTCTCATAATTAATTTTCTTATTTTTATAATCACTTTATACAATTTTCTACGCATTTATATACATTTTATACACTTATATGCACTTTTATACACCACTTATACACCCTATATACGCACATGCATATACACACATTACACATCAGCATCTACACACATCACACTCCACTTATGCATGTCAGCGCCACGTCACGTCGACGTGGCCTGATCTCGGCCGACCAAGCGCTTCATCCAACGGTCACGACCAATATTTCCATTTTTAACTATCCCCGACACCCCAAACCCAAAAACCCATTCATTTTCTCCACTCTCATCTGAGACGCCTCTCCCTTCGTTTCTCTCCAAGGAAAAACCTAATCGCCACTGTCTATGGCGATTTCCGGCCAAATTCATATGCGAAATTAGCTGAGGATACACAGCCCGATACGTCGACTGAGGGTACACAACCCGATGTCGATAATTTCATTTTAATTTAGCGGAGGGTACACAACCCAACGCGTCGACTGAGGGTACACAGCGTGATGTCGATTATGTCATTTTAATTTAGCGGAGGGTACACAGCCCGATGTTTCGATTGAGGGTACACAGCTCGATGTCGATCTTGTCATTTTAAATCTTGCGGAGCGTACACAGCCCGATGCGTCGACTGAGGGTACACAGCCCGAAGTCAAATTTAACACATGGCACAACAATGGATACACAGTCAGACATAACAGAACACCTGCACATGGTCAAGACTCCTCGAAAGACAATCCATCCCAACGAGAAGGTACGTTTTACATTTGATTATACGCATACCATTTTGCAAGGGTCACCTTTATTGCAGGACCTACAATCTGGCAACACGAACGTTACGATCTAACGCCTCGCCAATTCTCGCAAGCCGTAAGCATTTTCTAGAGTCGCGACAAAATTAGTCGTTCCGTCAACGTCTTTGCCCGAAGACTTATCATCATCCCCGGGCAAAGAGGGACGACTGTTGACACCTAATTTTGTCTCTCCTGTTTTCAATAGCCATTATTCAGACAAAATTACACCGATAACCACACAATTACCTTACCATCACTCTTACTTTAGGTACTATCCCACCTTCGCACACCAATTAGGCTATTTTAAAAGCATTTGCATAAACTGCCATAATTTTACAAAAATGTGCATATCTTGTCATAATTTCTTACAATTATTGCTAATTTTAACAAAATCACGTAAATTATTTTAAAACAAAATATAAAAGGTTTTCTTAATTATTTAGCTCTCATAATTAATTTTCTTATTTTTATAATCATTTTATACAATTTTCTACGCATTTATATACATTTTATACACTTATATGCACTTTTATACACCACTTATACACCCTATATACGCACATGCATATGCAAACATTACACCTCAGTATCTACACACATCACACTCCACTTATACATGTCAGCGCCACGTCACGTCGACGTGGCCTGATCTCGGCCGACCAAGCGCTTCATCCAACGGTCACGACCCCTATTTCAATTTTTAACTATCCCCGACCCCCCAAACCAAAAAACCCATTCATTTTCTCCTCTCTCATCTGAGCCGCCTCTCATTTCGTTTCTCTCCTAAGGAAAAGCCTAATCGCCACTTTCTATGACGATTTCCGGCCAAATTCATCTGCGAAATTAGCTGAGTATACACCGCCCGATACGTCGACTTAGGGTACACAACCCGATGTCGATAATTTCATTTTAATTTAGCGGAGGGTACACAACCCAATGTGTCGACTGAGGGTACACAACCCGATGTCAATTATGTCATTTTAATTTAGCGAAGGGTACACAGCCCGATGCATCAACTGAGGGTACACAGCCCGATGTCGATTATGTCATTTTAATTTAGCGGAGAGTACACAGCCCGATGCGTCGACTGCAGGTACACAACCCAATGCCGATTATGTCATTTTTACTTAGCTGAGGGTACACAGCCCGATGCGTCGACTGAGGGCACACAGCCCGATGTCGATTATGTCATTTTAATTTAGCGGAGGGTACACAGCCCAATGTGTAGACTGAGGGTACACAACTCGATGTCGATTATGTCGTTTTAAATTAGCTGAGGGTACACAACCTGATGCGTCGACTAAAGGTACATAGCCCGATGTCGATTATGTCATTTTAATTTAGCGGAGGGTACACAACCCGATGCGTCGACTGAGGGTACACAGCCCGATGTCGATTATGTCATTTTAATTTAGCGTAGAGTACACAGCCCGATGCTTCGATTGAGGGTACACAGCTCGATGTCGATCTTGTCATTTTAATTCTTGCGGAGGGTAAACAGTCGGATGCGTCGACTGAGGGTACACAGCCCGACGTCAAATTTAACACTTAGCACAACAATGGATACACAGTCAGACATAACAGACACACCTGCACAGGGTCAAGAATACTAGAAAGACAATCCAGCCCAACGAAAAGGTACGTTTTACATTTGATTATACACACACCATTTTGCAAGGCTCACCTTTATTGCAGGACCTACAATCTGGCAACACGAACGTTACGATCTGACGCCTTGCCAATTCTCGCAGGCCGTAAGCATTTCTCTAGAGTCGCGACAAAATTAGTCGTTCCGTCAACGTCTTTGCCCGAAGACTTTTTCATCATCCCCGCGCAAAGAGGGGCGGCTGTTGACACCTAATTTTGTCCCTCCTGTTTTCAATAGCCATTATTCAGACAAAATTACACCGATAACCACACAATTACCTTACCATCACTCTTACTCTAGGCCACTATCCCACCTACGCACACCAATTAGGCTATTTTAAAAGCATTTTTATAAACGGCCATAATTTTACAAAATGTGCATATCTTGTCATTATTTCTTACAATTATTGCTAATTTTAACAAAATCACCTAAATTATTTTAAACCAAATATAATAGGTTTTTTTAAATATTTAGCTCTCATAATTAATTTTCTTATTTTTATAATCATTTTATACAATTTTCTATGCATTTATATACATTTTATACACTTATATGCACTTTTATACACCACTTATACACCCTATATACGCATATGCATATACACACATTACAACTCAGATTCTACACACATCACACTCCACTTATACATGTCAGCGCCACGTCACGTCGACGTGGCCTGATCTCGGCCGACCAAGTGCTTCATCCAACAGTCACGACCAATATTTCCATTTTTTACTATCCCCGACCCCCCAAACCCAAAAACCCATTCATTTTCTCCTCTCTCATCTGAGCCGCCTCTCCCTTCGTTTCTCTCCCAAGGAAAAACCTAATCGCCACTGTCTATGACGATTTCCGGCCAAATTCATATGCGAAATTAGCTGAGGATACACAGCCCGATACGTCGACTGAGGGTACACAGCCCGATGTCGATAATTTCATTTTAATTTAGCGGAGGGTACACAACCCAATGCGTCGACTGAGGGTACACAGCGCGATGTCGATTATGTAATTTTAATTTAGCGGAGGGTACACAGCCCGATGCTTCGATTGAGGGTACACAGCTCGATGTCGATCTTGTCATTTTAATTCTTGCGGAGGGTACACAGCCCGATGCGTCGACTGAGGGTACACAGCCCGACGTCAAATTTAACACTTGGCACAGCAATGGATACACAGTCAGACATAACAGACACACCTGCACAGGGTCAAGAATCCTCGAAAGACAATCCAGCCCAACGAGAAGGTACGTTTTACATTTGATTATACACACACCATTTTGCAAGGCTCACCTTTATTGCAGGACCTACAATCTGGCAACACGAACGTTACGATCTAACGCCTCGCCAATTCTCGCAAGCCGTAAGAATTTCTCTAGAGTCGTGACAAAATTAGTCGTTTCGTCAACGTCTTTGCCCGAAGACTTTTTCATCATCCCCGCGCAAAGAGGGGCGGCTGTTGACACCTAATTTTGTCCCTCCTGTTTTCAATAGCCATTATTCAGACAAAATTACACCGATAACCACACAATTACCTTACCATCACTCTTACTCTAGGCCACTATCCCACCTACGCACACCAATTAGGCTATTTTAAAAGCATTTTTATAAACGGCCATAATTTTACAAAATGTGCATATCTTGTCATTATTTCTTACAATTATTGCTAATTTTAACAAAATCACCTATATTATTTTAAACCAAATATAATAGGTTTTCTTAATTATTTAGCTCTCATAATTAATTTTTTTATTTTTATAATCACTTTATACAATTTTCTACGCATTTATATATATTTTATACACTTATATGCACTTTTATACACAACTTATACACCCTATATACGCACATGCATATACACACATTACACCTCAGCATCTACACACATCACACTCCACTTATACATGTCAGCGCCACGTCACGTCGACGTGGCCTGATCTCGGCCGACCAAGCGCTTCATCCAACGGTCACGACCAATATTTCCATTTTTAACTATCCCCGACCCCCAAACCCAAAAACCCATTTATTTTCTCCTCTCTCATCTGAGCCGCCTCTCCCTTCGTTTCTCCCCCAAGGAAAAACCTAATCACCACTATCTATGGCGATTTCCGGCCAAATTCATATGCGAAATTAGCTGTGGACACACAGCCCGATACGTCGACTGAGGGTACACAGCCCGATATCGATAATTTCATTTTAATTTAGCGGAGGATACACAACCCAATGCGTCGACTGAGGGTACACAACGTGATGTCGATTGTGTCATTTTAATTTAGCAGAGGGTACACAGCCCGATGCATCGATTAAGGGTACACAGCCCGATGTCGATTATGTCATTTTAATTCTTGCGGAGGTTACACAGCCCGATGCGTCGACTGAGGGTACACAACCCAATGTCGATTATGTCATTTTTACTTAGCTTAGGGTACACAGTCTGATGCGTCGACTGAGGGTACACAGCGCGATGTCGATTATGTCATTTTAATTTAGCGGAGGGTACACAGCCCAATGCGTAGATTGAGGGTACACAACTAAATGCCGATTATGTCGTTTTAAATTAGCTGAGGGTACTCAACCCGATGCGTCGACTAAAGGTACATAGCCCGATGACGATTATGTCATTGTAATTTAGCGGAGCGTACACAGCCCGATGCGTCGACTGAGGGTACACAGCCTGATGTCGATTATGTCATTTTAATTTAGCGGAAGGTACACAGCCCGATGCTTCGATTGAGGGTACACAGCTCGATGTCGATCTTGTCATTTTAATTCTTGCGGAGGGTACACAGCCGGATGCGTCGACTGAGGGTACACAGCCCGACATCAAATTTAACACTTGGCACAGCAATGGATACACAGTCAGACATAACAGACACACCTGCACAGGGTCAAGAATCCTCGAAAGACAATCCAGCCCAACGAGAAGGTACGTTTTACATTTATTATACACACACCATTTTGCAAGGCTCACCTTTATTGCAGGACCTACAATCTGGCAACACGAACGTTACGATCTAACGACTCGCCAATTCTCGCAAGCCGTAAGCATTTCTCTAGGGTCGCGACAAAATTAGTCGTTCCGTCAACGTCTTTGCCCGAAGACATTTTCATCATCCCCGCGCAAAGTGGGGCTGTTGTTGACACCTAATTTTGTCCCTCCTGTTTTCTATAGCCATTATTCAGAGAAAATTACACCGATAACCACACAATTACCTTACCATCACTCTTACTCTAGGCTACTATCCCTCCTACGCACACCAATTAGGCTATTCTAAAAGCATTTTCATAAACGGCAATAATTTTACAAAATGTGAATATCTTGTCATAATTCTTAGAATTATTGCTAATTTTAACAAAATCACCTAAATTATTTTAAACCAAATATAATAGGTTTTCTTAATTATTTAGCTCTCATAATTAATTTTCTTATTTTTATAATCATTTTATACAATTTTCTACGCATTTATATACATTTTATACACTTGTATGCACTTTTATACACCACTTATACACCCTATATACGCACATGCATATACACATATTACACCTCAGCATCTACACACATCACACTCCACTTATACATGTCAGCGCCACGTCACGTCCACGTGGCCTGATCTCGGCCGACCAAGCGCTTCATCCAACGGTCACGACCGCTATTTCCATTTTTAACGATCCCCGACCCCCCAAACCCAAAAACCCATTCATTTTCTCCTCTCTCATCTGAGCCGCCTCTCCCTTCGTTTCTCTCCCAAGGAAAAAACCTAATCGCCACTGTCTATGGAGATTTCCGGCCATATTCATCAGTGAAATTAGCTGAGGATACACAGCCCGATACGTCGACTGAGGGTACACAGCCCGTTTTCGATAATTTCATTTTAATTTAGCGGAGGGTACACAACCCAATGCGTCGACTGAGGGTACACAACCCGATGTCAATTATGTCATTTTAATTTAGCGGAGGGTACACAGCCCGATGCGTCGACAGAGGGTAAACATCCCGATGTCGATTATATCATTTTAATTTAGCGGAGGGTACACAGCATGATGCGTCGACTGCAGGTACACAACCCAATGTCGATTATGTCATTTTAACTTAGCTGAGGGTACACAGCCCGATGCGTCGACTGAGGGCACACAGCCCGATGTCGATTATGTCATTTTAATTTAGCGGAGGGTACACAGCCCAATGCGTAGACTAAGGATACACAACTCGATGTCGATTATGTCATTTTAAATTAGTTGAGGGTACACAACCCGATGCGTCGACTGAAGGTATATAGCCCGATGTCGATTATGTCATTTTAATTTAGCGGAGGGTACACAGCCCGATGCGTCGACTGAGGGTACACAGCCCGATGTCGATTATGTCATTTTAATTTAGCGGAGGGTACACAGTCCGATGCTTCGATTGAGGGTACACAACTCGATGTCGATCTTGTCATTTTAATTCTTGCGGAGGGTACACAGTCGGATGTGTCGACTGAGGGTATACAGCTCGACGTCAAATTTAACACTTGACACAGCAATGGATACACAGTCAGACATAACAGACACACCTGCAGAGGGTCATGAATCCTAGAAAAACAATTCAGCCCAACGAGAAGGTACGTTTTACATTTGATTATACATACACCATTTTGCAAGGCTCACCTTTATTGCAGGACCTACAATCTGGCAACACGAACGTTACGATCTAACGCCTCGCCAATTCCCGCAAGCCGTAAGCATTTCTCTAGAGTCGCGACAAAATTAGTCGTTCCGTCAACGTCTTTGCCCGAAGACTTTTTCATCATCCCCGCGCAAAGTGGGGCGGCTGTTAACACCTAATTTTGTCCCTCCTATTTTCAATAGCCATAATTAAGAAAAAATTACACTGATAACCACGCAATTACCTTACCATCACTCTTACTCTAGGCTACTATCCCACCTACGCACACCAATTAGGCTATTTTAAAAGCAATTTCAAAAACGGCCATAATTTTACAAAATGTGAATATCTTGTCATAATTCTTAGAATTATTGCTAATTTTAACAAAATTACCTAAATTATTTTAAACCAAATATAATAGGTTTTCTTAATTATTTAGCTCTCATAATTAATTTTCTTATTTTTATAATCATTTTATACAATTTTCTACGCATTTATATACTTTTTATACACTTGTATGCACTTTTATACGCCACTTATACACCCTATATACGCACATGCATATACACATATTACACCTCAGCATCTACACACATCACACTCCACTTATACATGTCAGCGCCACGTCACGTCCACGTGGCCTGATCTCGGCCGACCAAGCGCTTCATCCAACGGTCACGACCCCTATTTCAATTTTTAACGATTCCCGACCCCCCAAACCCAAAAACCCATTCATTTTCTCCTCTCTCATCTGAGCCGCCTCTCCCTTCGTTTCTCTCCCAAGGAAAAACCTAATCGCCACTAACTATGGCGATTTCCGGCCATATTCATCAGTGAAATTAGCTGAGGATACACAGCCCGATACGTCGACTGAGGGTACACAGCCCGATTTCGATAATTTTATTTTAATTTAGCGGATGGTACACAACCCAATGCGTCGACTGAGGTACACAACCCGATGTCAATTATGTCATTTTAATTTAGCGGAGGGTACACAGCCCGATGTGTCGACAGAGGGTAAACATCCCGATGTCGATTATATAATTTTAATTTAGCGGAGGGTACACAGCACGATGCGTCGACTGCAGGTACACAACCCAATGTCGATTATGTCATTTTAACTTAGCTGAGGGTACACAGCCCGATGCGTCGACTGAGGGCACACAGCCCGATGTCGATTATGTCATTTTAATTTAGCGGAGGGTACACAGCCCAATGCGTAGACTGAGGGTACACAACTCGATGTCGATTATGTAATTTTAAATTAGTTGAGGGTACACAACCCGATGCGTCGACTGAAGGTATATAGCCCGATGTCGATTATGTCATTTTAATTTAGCGGAGGGTACACAGCCCGATGCGTCGACTGAGGGTACACAACCCGATGTCGATTATGGCATTTTAATTTAGCGGAGGGTACACAGTCCGATGCTTCGATTGAGGGTACACAACTCGATGTCGATCTTGTCATTTTAATTCTTGCGGAGGGTACACAGTCGGATGTGTCGACTGAGGGTATACAGCACGACGTCAAATTTAACACTTGGCACAGCAATGGATACACAGTCAGACATAACAGACACACCTGCACAGGGTCATGAATCCTAGAAAGACAATTCAGCCCAACGAGAAGGTACGTTTTACATTTGATTATACACACACCATTTTGCAAGGCTCACCTTTATTGCAGGACCTACAATCTGGCAACACGAACGTTATGATCTAACGCCTCGCCAATTCTCGCAAGCCGTAAGCATTTCTCTAGAGTCGCGACAAAATTAGTCTTTCCGTCAACGTCTTTGCTCGAAGACTTTTTCATCATCCCCGCGCAAAGTGGGGCGGCTGTTAACACCTAATTTTGTCCCTCCTGTTTTCAATAGCCATAATTAAGAAAAAAATACACCGATAACCATGCAATTACCTTACCATCACTCTTACTCTAGGCTACTATCCCACCTACGCACACCAATTAGGCTATTTTAAAAGCATTTCATAAATGGCCATAATTTTTCAAAATGTGAATATCTTGTCATAATTCTTAGAATTATTGCTAATTTTAACAAAATTACCTAAATTATTTTAAACCAAATATAATAGGTTTTCTTAATTATTTAGCTCTCATAATTAATTTTCTTATTTTTGTATAATCATTTTATACAATTTTCTACGCATTTATATACATTTTATACACTTATATGCACTTTTATACACCACTTATACACCCTGTATACGCACATGCATATACACACATTAAACCTCAGCATCTACACACATCACACTCCACTTATACATGTCAGCGCCACGTCACGTCCACGTGGCCTGATCTCGGCCGACCAAGCGCTTCATCCAACGGTCACGACCCCTATTTCCATTTTTAACGATCCCCGATCCCCCAAACCCAAAAACCCATTCATTTTCTCCTCTCTCATATGAGCCGCCTCTCCCTTCGTTTCTCTCCCAAGGAAAAACCTAATCGCCACTGTCTATGGCGATTTCCGGCAAAATTCATCAGCGAAATTAGCTGAGGATGCACAGCCCGATACGTCGACTGAGGGTACACAGCCCGATGTCGATAATTTCATTTTAATTTAGCGGAGGGTACACAACCCAATGCGTCGACTGAGGGTACACAACCCGATGTCAGTTATGTCATTTTAATTTAGCGGAGGGTACACAGTCCGATGCGTCGACTGAGGGTACACATCCCGATGTCGATTATATCATTTTAATTTAGCGGAGGGTACACAGCACGATGCGTCGACTGCAAATACACAACCCAATGTGGATTATGTCATTTTAACTTAGCTGAGGGTACACAGCCCGATGCGTCGACTGAGGGCACACAGCCCGATGTCGATTATGTCATTTTAATTTAGAGGAGGGTACACAGCCCAATGCGTAGACTGATGGTACACAACTCGATGTCGATTATGCCATTTTAAATTAGCTGAGGGTACACAACCCGATGCGTCGACTGAAGGTATATAGCCCGATGTCGATTATGTCATTTTAATTTAGCGGAGGGTACACAGCCTGATGCGTCAGTTGAGGGTACACAGCCCGATGTCGATTATGTCATTTTAATTTAGCGGAGGGTACACAGCCCGATGCATCGACTGAGGGTACACAGCCCGATGTCGATTATGTCATTTTAATTTAGCGGAGGTTACACAGCCCGATGCGTCGACTGCAGGTACACAACCCAATGGCGATTATGTCATTTTTACTTAGCTGAGGGTACACAGTCTGATGCGTCGACTGAGGGTACACAGCCCGATGTCGATTATGTCATTTTAATTTAGCGGAGGGTACACAGCCCAATGCGTAGATTGAGGGTACACAACTCGATGCCGATTATGTCGTTTTAAATTAGCTGAGGGTACTCAACCCGATGCGTCGACTAAAGGTACATAGCCCGATGACGATTATGTCATTGTAATTTAGCGGAGCGTACACAGCCCGATGCGTCGACTGAGGGTACACAGCCTGATGTCGATTATGTCTTTTTAATTTAGCGGAAGGTACACAGCTCGATGTTTCGATTGAGGGTACACAGCTCGATGTCGATCTTGTCATTTTAATTCTTGCGGAGGGTACACCGCCGGATGCGTCGACTGAGGGTACACAGCCCGACATCAAATTTAACACTTGGCACAGCAATGGATACACAGTCAGACATAACAGACACACCTGCACAGGGTCAAGAATCCTCGAAAGACAATCCAGCCCAACGAGAAGGTACGTTTTACATTTGATTATACACACACCATTTTGCAAGGCTCACCTTTATTGCAGGACCTACAATCTGGCAACACGAACGTTACGATCTAACGCCTCGCCAATTCTCGCCAGCCGTAAACATTTCTCTAGAGTAGTGACAAAATTAGTCGTTCCGTCAACATCTTTGCCCGAAGACATTTTCATCATCCCCGCGCAAAGTGGGGCTGCTGTTGACACTGTAGACAAATAAATTTTATTAGATTTAAATCCATAAAATAATATGGCTATATGTTAAATTCGAGACATATTGGTCCAAATAAGTGTTATGGGCTAATATAATTGGGCTAATTATTTAAATATAATAAAAGTCCAATCTTGAAAGGCTAGCCCAAATTAGCCTAAGGCCCAATGGATATAAGTTTTCCTAGAGGCCCAAAAAGTGCCACATTGCAAGTGACGTGGCGCCAAGTCAAACGAAAGAGCCAATTGGATCATGCCACACATCAAATGACGTGGCAATCCAAGTCAAACCCAAAGACCAATGAAAATACGCCATGTGGACATGTGACATGTTATGGCCAATCAAATACGGCCTAGTCACTGCTTAAATCTGATTGGCCGGTCTACGGGCCAAGGCCCGTCAGGGTTTCTTGCTGGCTACTCCACCCCATATCTATATAAAGGGGTCAAATCTCTCATTTGAGATGAGAAGAAATCAGAAGCAAGAATCCATAACAGGAAGCAAGAAAGAGCTGGTGGATCAAAGCAAGAGATTTCTACAAAAGCTGCAAGCACTCAAATATTTCTCTACAAGTTCTAGAGACCAAGACGAAGATTCAAGATCAAGCTTCAAGCCCTTGAATCCAAGTACAAGTTAAAGATCAAGACCAAGTTCAAGATAAAGCTCCAAGCTCTTGAACTCATCAAGTCAAGATCAAGATCAAGATCAAGATCAAGATCAAATCCAAATCCAAATCCCAACTTCAAGATCAATCTCAAAAGCCCTTGAAGTTATAGTTTGAAAAGACGAATCAGAGGAATCATAGAGATTGTAACACTCATATTTTGATAAATAAAATATATTGTTGCAATATTTTCCTGTCTCGATATTTATTTTCTTGATGCGAATTTAGTTGTTACAAATTCTGGCACGCCCAGTGGGACAATCTCTACCTCTCATCTCAACTTTTCAACTCACGAAGTTCAACAACATTGAGATGGCTTCCAAGAACACCAACTCAAAATCTGTCGTTGCGAAATCTGTCTAGCCTCATGACCTTGATGCCAATTCCAAGTTCTCTTCTGAGGTTCAAAGCTGCATGAATGCTACTAAGGGAAGCTTTGGACCAGTCACAAGAAACAAAGCAAACTTGATGGGACAACAAGCACTTCAGGTGCCGCCCGCATCAACTCCAACTTTCGGTTCTTCATCTTCCAAAGGAGCAGGATCATCTACTGAGCCATTGGAAAAAGGGGAAAATATCGCTGAGATGGTTGAAAACACTTTGGCTCGACTTAGGCTCTGCAGATCCAGAAGTCCAGCAGCGAAGAAAGACGATGAAGTTTCAAGCATTGGGTCCTCTCCAACCACGCCGTGCGAGTCATTCCAGTCAAAGATCAATCTATGGGAGAATCCATGTTATTCTTCGTCATCTCCAACAGCTGTGCATGCCATGGCGACTAACACTTTAACAGTGGAGGAACAACTTGCAAACTTGACAAAGGCGATTGATCGCTTATCGAACTATGTCAAGGATCAAGACGCCCGCATCAACAAGATGGAAAGCATGATGGAGGGAGAATCTAGCCATGCACCAGGAAAACGCCCAGAAGTTCAAGAGATGATTAATACTCCTGCTGAACAAGTAACACCTGCTAAGGAAATCCAAGTTTCTGCCAATGGGGTGATTCCAATTGATCAGCTGAAGGAGTTTATTATGGGAACAATCAAGGATAAGTACGAGGTTTCTTCCAAGTCTTCTCTTGCATATGAAAAGCCATACACCGCAAGGATCGATAGCTTGAAGATGCCCATCGGTTATCAACCCCCAAAATTTCAGCAGTTCGATGGCAAAGGAAACCCAAAGCAGCATGTGGCGCACTTCGTTGAGACATGCAACAATGCTGGAACCTACGGTGATTATCTCGTCAAGCAGTTCGTCCGTTCCCTCAAAGGGAATGCTTTCGATTGGTATACAGACCTTGAGTCTGGTTCAATTGATAGCTGGGAGTAGCTGGAACATGAGTTCCTCAATCGCTTTTACAGTACAAGGCGTACCGTAAGCATGATAGAGCTTACAAACACGCAGCAGCGAAAGGAAGAACCAGTCATTGACTTCATCAATCGATGGAGGAATGCAAGTCTCAACTGCAAAGATAGACTCAGTGAAGCTTCAGGAATTGAGATGTGCATTCAGGGTATGCATTGGGGGCTTCGCTACATCTTGCAAGGCATAAAGCCAAGGACTTTTGAAGAGTTGGCAACGCGTGCTCATGATATGGAGCTAAGCATGGCTTCCACTGGAAAAGAAGGGCCGCCGGTCACCGAACCTCGCAAGGGAAAAGACAAGCAAGAAGTCAAGAGATGGAGCAAAGTGGTACCCAAGGTTGAAAGCAAAGAGTCCATGAATGTTGATGCCAAACCTGTGAAGTTCACCACAAAGTTCAGCAAGAAACAAAGTGTGAAGACGACTTCTTTCAAGGATAAGACAGGTCGGAAATCAACCTTGAGAGAGATGCAAGATAGGGAATACCCATTCCTTGATTCTGATGTTCCCGCAATCTTCGATGAACTTCTGGAACTAAAGCTCATTGAGCTACCAGAAATGAAGCGTCCTAATGAAGCTGGAAGAACGAATGATCCAAACTACTGCAAGTACCATCGGCTTTTAGGCCACTCTCTTGAAAAATGTTTTGTCTTTAAGGACAAAGTCATGGAGTTGGCCGACAAAGGGGAGATTATACTCGAAGATGAAAAGGAAAATGCAAACCAAGTTTCCATCACCTTTGGCTCACAACACCCTGTTGTGATCTGCAACTTCACTGAAGGATTCGAAGGGCAAGATGTCATGATCAAGTTCGGCGACTTCGAACCTGTTCCAGCAAAAGGATCATTTTCTCCCCCAAAGCTGTGTGAGCAAAGTATGAAGAAAGCATCGCTCGAGGAAGATGATGATGGTTGGACATTGGTGACTCGACGGAAGCATCGTAAGGCAAGCCCACGAGACGAACCAGCTAAGAAGCCAACAAGGAAGAAGATGGTAAGGAAGCCAAGGAAGCAAAAAGCAATCGGACGTCCACGAGAGGCAAAGGTGGAGGTTTACCATCACCAAAAGTCGCGTCAGCCAGTGACCCTAGAGGAGTTTCTACCAAGTTGGTTCCGCATGAAGATCCCTAAAGATGATACGAAGGCCTCATGTTGTAATGCTGATAAAGTAGAGGAGAGCAATGAAAGTCCAGAGCCATCTTCACCTGCGAAGTCAGAAAAACTCACTGAATCTACAGCCGGAGAAGCAAATACTTGTGAAGCAAAGATCACATTCACAAGTGATGATATCCTACTTGGGGAAGTTCCTCACAATCGTCCGTTGTTCATGGTTGGATATGTGAATGAACAAAGAGTGAATAGAATCTTGATTGATGGAGGATCCGGAATCAACATTCTGCCTATTCACACAATGAACGAACTTGGCATCTCAAGAGAAGATTTGATTGAAAGCCGTTTGATGATCCATGGATTCAATCAAGGGGGGCAAAGGGCCATAGGTGCTACAAAAATAGACCTCACTATTGGAGAAATGACTTCAAGCGCATGGTTGCATGTGATCGATGCAAAGACTTCCTATAACATCTTACTGGGAAGGCCGTGGATACACGAGAATAAAGTTGTTCCATCCACTTATCACCAATGCCTTAAGTATCATGAAGATGGTATTGAGAAGAAAATCGTTGCTGATGACAAGCCATTCACCGAATCTGAAGCGTACTGTGCTGATGCTAAATTCTACTTGAAGAATATCGCGAATGAAGTCAGGGTTGATGACATCGCCAAGACATTGGATCCTAAGATTGCAATAAAGAAGGCTGAGATTGCAGCTGGGAAAGCAAAAGTTGTAGAGGATGAAGATAGAAGCCACTCTATTCAAAGGAAACCACATAAGCAATACTTTGCACCTTCAGGCAAGAAGACGGGACCTACGCTCCGCTACGTCCCAAAACTGAAGGAGAAGAAAGACCAATCATCTGACCTGCAAAGTGACGTGCTGAATGGATTAACCCTTCCTATCAAGCGGCTTGATGCTTTAAAGTTATCCTCAAATTTGCTTGGAAAGTTTGTGGCCCGAAATCTGCCGGAGAATAGTGCACTCCCCACAAAGCGCACAGACGAGGGTTTTGATCCAAATGCTTATAAACTATTTGCAAAGGCTGGGTACGATCCCAACGAACCATCTAAGTTAGGGAAGCTCCTACCAGAAGGTTCAATGAAGAAATCACGTGAAGGCTTGGGCTTCGAAAAACCCCCACCAGTTCGCATCACTGTAAGGAGGGCAAGCATCAATTATGTCGGTGCTGAGGATGAGTCTGTTCCTTCGAACAAAAGAAAATCTGTCTTTGATCGACTCAGAGAACCAACTGCAAGAACTTCTGTCTTTAATAGATTGGGGCCATTGAAGAAGAGGAACAAGCTCCAAAAGGGTGATGTAAAGTCAAGGATAACCATTTCTCCTAATGCCCTAAACCTTTCAAGAGATTGCCAAAGTCTAATCCCTTCAAGGATGAAGCGTCAAGAAAAACTAGTAGTTTCATGTGGAGAAGTGTTAAAGGCAAGGACTCATACTATAGTCCACACAAAGGAGCGTGAAGAAGATGAAGAAAGTGTAAGATCTTCATATTATGTCGTTGCAGAAGAAGAGCGGAATGCTTTATATCCAAATAATGTCAAGAATGAGTCGGAGGATATTTCTTGGTGTCACCACATATCTTTCAATGATGGAGATCTGCAGGAAGATGAAGATGCTAAAGATGCTCCACCTGAGCTTGAAGAAGGAGTAAAGGCGACAGTTGACGCATTGAAAGAAATCAACCTCGGCACAGATGAAGAACCAAGACCCACATATATAAGTGCTTTGCTGATGAAGGATGAAGAAAGTGCTTATGTAGAGCTGCTGAAAGAATATAGAGATGTCTTTGCTTGGAGCTACAAAGAGATGCCTGGTTTAAACCCCAAAGTAGCGGTTCATCATCTGGCAGTTAGAAATGGTGCTCGTCCTGTTAAGCAAAGCCAACGCCGCTTCAGGTCAGAGCTGGTGCCCTTGATCGAGAATGAAGTCAACAAGCTTATTGAGGCTGGTTTTATTCGGGAAGTCAAGTATCCTACTTGGATTTCAAGTATAGTCCCTGTAAGGAAGAAAAATGGCCAAATTCGAGTTTGTGTTGATTTTAGAGATCTCAACAATGCATGTCCTAAGGATGAATTTCCACTCCCCATCCCAGAACTCATGATTGACGCCACTACTGGATATGAGGCAATGTCTTTTATGGATGGCTCATCTGGCTATAACCAGATTCGTATGTCTCCTAAGGATGAAGAACTCACAGCATTTCGAACTCCTAAGGGAATTTACTGCTACAAGGTGATGCCATTTGGCCTGAAGAATGCTGGAGCTACCTATCAAAGAGCGATGCAAAATATCTTTGACAGCATGCTTCACAAAAGTGTCGAGTGCTATGTTGATGACTTGGTGGTGAAATCAAGAAACAAAGAGGATCACCTACAGGACTTAAGAACGGTGTTTGAATTGCTGCGAAGATACCAACTTCGGATGAATCCTTTAAAGTGCGCATTCGGAGTTACTTCTGGTAAATTCCTTGGTTTCATTGTTCGACACCGAGGGATTGAAATTGATCAAGCTAAAGTCGATGCAATTTTGAAGATGCCTGAGCCTATAAATATTCATGAACTAAAGAGTCTACAAGGAAAATTGGCGTATCTTAGGAGATTCATTTCAAATCTGGCTGGAAGATGTCAACCATTCAGTCGTCTTATGAAGAAAGGTGTCCCTTTCGAATGGGACCATGCTTGCAGCAACGCATTCGAGAGCATCAAGTCGTACCTGATGAAACCTCCAGTTTTAGCTGCACCTATACCTGGAAAGCCGTTGATACTATATATCGCAGCGCAAGAAAGGTCTGTTGGGGCGCTTTTGGCTCAAGAGAATAGTGAAGGGAAAGAAAACTCCCTTTACTATTTAAGTAGGATGATGACACCAAATGAGTTGAAGTACTTGCCAATCGAAAAGTTGTGTTTGGCGCTAGTCTTCTCTATTCAAAAGTTGAAGCACTACTTTCAAGCTCACGTCGTCCGACTCATTTCCAAAGCAAATCCTATAAAATTTGTGATGTCGAAACCAGTCCTTAGTGATCGTTAGGCGAGATGGTACCTCCAGTTTCAACAATTTGAGATTATGTACGTTCCTCAAAAAGCGGTGAAAGGACAAGCATTAGCAGACTTCTTGGCAGACCATCCGATACCTGATGATTGGGAGCTCACTGATGAATTACCTGATGAAGACGCAATGGTCGTCGAAGTTCAACCATCGTGGAAGATGTACTTCGACGGTGCTGCACGTCGTGATGGAGCTGCGGCTGGTGTGGTTTTCGTAACTTCTGAAGGAGAGGTTTTCCCATATTCTTTCACGCTGACACAACGTTGCTCTAATAACGTCGCAGAGTATCAAGCGCTCATACTTGGTCTCGAAATGGCAGTCGACATGAAGCAGTTACAATTGCAAGTATATGGAGACTCTAAATTGGTAATCAATCAGCTTCTAGGTAGCTATGAGGTAAGGAAACCAGAGTTACAACCCTATCACAATTATGCACAGAAATTAATAGGATGGCTTGGGGATGTAACTCTCCAGCATGTGCCGAGGAAGGAGAATAAGAGAGCTGATGCCTTAGCGTCTTTGGCATCAACACTTGCCTTGCCTGAACAGACGCAAGTTACTATCTGCCAAAAATGGGTAGTACCACCGTTTGATGAAGGCGTAGATGGTGAAAATGAGCTTCAACGTCTTGTTGCTGTTTCCGAGGCTGAGAAGGAAGACTGGCGGAAACCTATAATTGATTACCTCAGTCACGGAACCCTTCCAGAAAATCCGAGAAGGAGAGCCGAAATCCGTCGTAGAGCACCGCGTTTCCTTTACTACAAGGACACTCTATATAGAAGATCATTCGAGGGAGTACTTTTGCGATGTCTAGGAGATGATGAAACACTTCAAGCTCTGGAAGAAGCACACTCTGGGGTATGTGGATCACATCAGTCTGGGCCTAAGCTTCACTTCCATATAAAAAGGATGGGGTACTATTGGCCAACAATGGTGAAGGATTGCTTGGACCATGCTCGGAGATGCAAAGCTTGCCAGCTCCATGCAAACTTCATACATCAACCACCCGAAGTATTGCACCCAACAGTCGCGTCTTGGCCATTTGATGCTTGGGGACTAGACATTGTTGGACCATTGCCGAAGTCTTCTGAAGGACACGTGTTCATATTAGCTGCAACTGATTACTTCTCAAAATGGGCAGAAGCCGTCGCCCTCAAGGAAGTAAAGAAGGAGAAGGTTGCAAACTTCATTCGAGTGAACATTATTTACCGCTTCGGTATCCCTCGTTATATAATAACGGATAATGGCAAGCCATTCGATAATAGACTGATGAATAAAATATGTGATCTCTTTGGCTTCAAGCAGCGCAAATCTTCCATGTACAATGCTGCCGCCAATGGCCTAGCCGAAGCATTCAACAAGACCTTGTGCAATTTGCTTAATAAAGTTGTTTCCAAATCCAAGCGAGATTGGCATGAAAGGATGGAAGAAGCTTTATGGGCGTATAGGACAACTCACCGCACACCAATGCAAGCAACCCCTTACTCGCTTGTTTATGGAGTTGAAGCTGTGTTGCCACTGGAGCGTCAAATACCATCCTTGAGACTTGCTCTCCAAGAAGGGCTCACTGATGAAGAAAATGCTCGCTTACGCCTTGAAGAGTTGGAGGCTCTCGATGAGAAAAGACTTGAAGCTCAGCAAAGCCTTGAATGTTATCAAGCTCGTCTATCTCGTGCTTTCAATAAAAAGGTTCGCCCAAGATCTTTCCAAGTTGGTGATCAAGTCCTTGCAGTAAGAAGACCCATCATCACTTCCCATAAATCTGGGGGCAAGTTCACTGCAAAATGGGACGGACCGTATGTTGTGCAAGAAGTCTATTCAAGTGGTGCTTATAAGCTTATTGATGCTGAAGGAAAAAGACTCGGTCCCATTAACGGGAAATTCTTGAAGAAGTACTATCCTTGAAGTTCATACGCTCCTCGACGCACGAGCCTAAACTGCAAGTTGACACACTCCTCGACGCACGAGCCTAAACTGCAAGTTGACACGCTCCTCGACGCACGAGCCTAAACTGCAAGTTGACACGCTCCTCGACGCACGAGCCTAAACTGCAAGTTGACACGCTCCTCGACGCACGAGCCTAAACTGCAAGTTGACACGCTCCTCGACGCACGAGCCTAAACTGCAAGTTGAAATGCTCCTCGACGCACGAGCCTAAACTGCAAGTTGAAACGCTCCTCGACGCACGAGCCTAAACTGCAAGTTGAAACGCTCCTCGACGCACGAGCCTAAACTGCAAGTTGAAACGCTCCTCGACGCACGAGCCTAAACTGCAAGTTGAAACGCTCCTCGATGCACGAGCCTAAACTGCAAGTTGAAATGCTCCTCGACGCCCGAGCCTAAACTGCAAGTTGAAACGCTCCTCGACGCACGAGCCTAAACTGCAAGTTGAAATGCTCCTCGACGCACGAGCCTAAACTGCAAGTTGAAATGCTCCTCAACGCACGAGCCTAAACTGCAAGTTGACATGCTCCTCGATGCACGAGCCTAAACTGCAAGTTGAAACGCTCCTCGATGCACGAGCCTAAACTGCATGTTGAAATGCTCCTCGACGCACGAGCCTAAACTGCAAGTTGACATGCTCCTCAACGCACGAGCCTAAACTGTAAATTGAAATGCTCCTCGACGCACGACCCTAAACTGCAAGTTGACACGCTCCTAGAAGCACGACCTTAAACTTCAAATCGCCACGCTCCTTTGAGGCACGAGCATAAACTGCATAAAACTCCTGGCCCGCAAGAATCTAAACTGTGCACTGCCTTAAAAAAAAAAATCTGCTAGGTTGAAAACCTCGAAAGAGGCGGCCTAGGCAAAAGTTAGGACCAAAAAAAGAGGGGAAAAAAAGAAAAAAAAAAAGGAACACACCTCTTCTACTATGAACTACGTAATGACTTGATCCTCTTCGTTGAGGTACGTAGGCAGCTTAGAGCTCAAATTCTAAGTTCAGTCGCCCAAAAAGAAGAAAAGTTCTTTTCCTTGTCAAGTTTCACATTGTTATTTATAGATCAAGTTTAAATTGTTAAAGCCTGCAACCTAGAGAGAAAATATGATTACCTTCCAGGGTGTTTCAAATTCTGAGTATTACTATTCTAGGAAAGTTTAGAGAGACTCGGCTCAAGATATTAGATTTGTGGAGGGAGGATATCGCTTCTACTCTCTCGTATACTTCAAGCATGGAAAGTGAGAGATGACCCTCGGGATTCAAACAATGATGGTTTAATATGGGCAACCCTCCAAAGAAAAATGGTGGTAGTCCTTCAGGCTACCAAGTCTTCATCTTGGAGTCTTCGAATTCGTCAAGTCTTCAAGTGTGAGCCTTCAAATTCGCCAAAGTCTTCAGGCTGGGATCTTCAAATTTGCCAAGTCTTCGAGTTGGAGTTGGTAGTCTTCAAGTTTGAGCCTTTAAATTTGCAAGTCTTCCAAGTCTTTAAGCTGGAATCTTCATATTCGCCAAGTTTTCAAGTTGGAGTTGGTCAAGTCTTCAAGTAGAATCTTCCTCGAAGCTGGAGTCTCTAAATCTGCCAAGTCTTCAAGTTAGAGTTTTCAAATTTGCGAGTCTTTAAATTTGCATATCTTCTAGTTAGAGTCTTCAAATTTATCAAGTGTTCAAGTTAGAGTCTCCAAGTTTGCCAAGTCTTCGAGTTGGAGTCTACAAACTTCAAATTTTCCAAGTCTTCAAGTCGGAATCTTCATATTCGCCAAGTGTTCAAGCTGGAGTCTCCAAATTCTCCAAGTCTTTAAGCTGATGTCTTCAAATATATGTCAAGTCTTCAAGTTGGGGTCTTCAAGTTTGTCAAGTCTTCAAGTGGGGTCTTCAAATTTGACAATCTTTCAAGTTAAGGTCTTCGACTCTTCCAAGTTTGACAAGTCTACAGGTTGAAGTCTTCAAGTCCATCGGTCTTCAAGTCGATGTCATTCAGGTACGGAAAGTCTTCAAAGCTGAAGTACTTAATTTAAAGAGCCTTCGAGTTTATCGAGTCTTGGGATGGGGTTTTCATATTCGCCGGTCTTTTGCTCTTCCAAATGACTTCTTCCATGGGATTGTCGTCGTTAAAGTGGGAGTGCGTTTCCACTCCAATCACCTTAAACTCGACTTTTCCATGAGTATCGCTTCCAACCAAGTCTTCCATGGGATCGTCATCGTTAAAGTGGGAGTGCGTTGCCACCCCAATCACCTTAAACTTGACTTTCCCATGAGTATCGCTTCCAACCAAGTCTTCCATGGGATTGTCGTCGTTAAAGTGGAAGTGCGTTGCCACCCCAATCACCTTAAACTTGACGTTCCCATGAGTTTTGCTTTCAAATAAATCTTCAACCGGTTGCTTTTGTTAAATAAAAGGTGACTTCTTCATAATTATCTTTTGGCCTACAACAAAAAGAAGAGCAAAAAAAATACAAGAAAGGAAGTACAAACAAAAAAAAAGTAATTACCTGTGAAGAAAAAGTACAATCACTCCAAGTGATTGAAGAAGCATAGAATTGTTGAGTAAGATGCTGCGAGCTAGTCATGAAACAAGCACCATTTAGTGGATATACGTCAAACAAAAAGGGGGCCGAACTGAAAGAAAGTGATGGGCACCTTGATCTTTTGCAAATCGGACTTGAGCTTCTACTGAAAAGAGTTCACAAATTGTGCTCTACGAATGAGAAAGGCACATATATTTATAGAGGTCATAGGGACGACATTTAAGAGTTAGTATTGGTATAGGAGCAGTAATCATTGTCCAACACTAATTAGGTGATACAGTTTTATTGGAACAAAAGAAAGGGCTTTTGGCGGTAATTTGTCCTAACCACAATGGAATGGAAAGTCTACGTGGTATTATATATCCATGTTTACAAAGGAGAACATTGTTTAATTCTTAAAAGAATTGAAGATAAAATAAGAGGAAAAAAAAAAAGATCCACCGCCTGTCATTAAATTCAACGTGAGCTAGGAATGAACAGGGAATGCAAAGATTCCTTACGTGGCAATACCATGGAAAGATCAACAGCCTGTTCAATTTCCGTCTCATGATTTTATGGGAATTTGACTAATAGCCCTTTTGTGGATTGTTAGCTGGAGGATAGCCAATTGTTGGCACAACTTGCTTATGAAGTAACTACATTGTACGCCGTTAATTCAAAATCACCACATGACCAAAGAAATTACTTCAAGCCTAGTCTTCGGGATGCCAACAAGTTTAACCCCGACAAGCCTTGAAGTAGGGGGCATTTGTAGAGAAATAAATTTTATTAGATTTAAATCCATAAAATAATATGGCTATATGTTAAATTCGAGACATATTGGTCCAAATAAGTGTTATGGGCTAATATAATTGGGCTAATTATTTAAATATAATAAAAGTTCAATCTTGAAAGGCTAGCCCAAATTAGCCTAAGGCCCAATGGATATAAGTTTTCCTAGAGGCCCAAAAAGTGCCACATTGCAAGTGACGTGGCGCCAAGTCAAACGAAATAGCCAATTGGATCATGCCACACATCAAATGACGTGGCAATCCAAGTCAAACCCAAAGACCAATGAAAATACGCCATGTGGACATGTGACATGTTATGGCCATCAAATACGGCCTAGTCACTGCTTAAATCTGATTGGCCGGTCTACGGGCCAAGGCCCGTCAGGGTTTCTTGCTGGCTACTCCACCCCATATCTATATAAAGGGGTCAAATCTCTCATTTGAGATGAGAAGAAATCAGAAGCAAGAATCCATAACAGGAAGCAAGAAAGAGCTCGTGGATCAAAGCAAGAGATTTCTACAAAAGCTGCAAGCACTCAAATATTTCTCTACAAGTTCTAGAGATCAAGACGAAGATTCAAGATCAAGCTTCAAGCCCTTGAATCCAAGTACAAGTTAAAGATCAAGACCAAGTTCAAGATAAAGCTCCAAGCTCTTGAACTCATCAAATCAAGATCAAGATCAAGATCAAATCCAAATCCAAATCCCAACTTCAAGATCAAGCTCAAAAGCCCTTGAAGTTATAGTTTGAAAAGACGAATCAGAGGAATCATAGAGATTGTAACACTCATATTTTGATAAATAAAATATATTGTTGCAATATTTTCCTGTCTCGATATTTATTTTCTTGATGCGAATTTAGTTGTTACAGACACCTAATTTTGTCCCTCATGTTTTCTATAGCCATTATTCAGAGAAAATTACACTGATAACCACACAATTACCTTACCATCACTCTTACTCTAGGCCACTATCCCACCTACGCACACCAATTAGGCTATTTTAAAAGCATTTTCATAAACGGCCATAATTTTACAAAATGTGCATATCTTGTCATAATTTCTTACAATTATTGCTAATTTTAACAAAATCACCTAAATTATTTTAAACCAAATATAATAGGTTTTCTTAATTATTTAGCTCTCATAATTAATTTTCTTATTTTTATAATCATTTTATACAATTTTCTACGCATTTATATACATTTTATACACCACTTATACACCCTATATACGCACATGCATATACTCACATTACACCTCAGCATCTACACACATCACACTCCACTTATACATGTCAGCGCCACGTCACGTCGACGTGGCCTGATCTCGGCCGACCAAGCGCTTCATCCGACGGTCACGACCAATATTTCCATTTTTAAATATCCCCGACCCCCCAAACCCAAAACCCCATTCATTTACTCCTCTCTCATCTGAGCCGCCTCTCCCTTCGTTTCTCTCCCAAGAAAAAACCTAATAGCCACTGTCTACGGCGATTTTCGGCCAAATTCATCTGCGAAATTAGCTGAGAATACACCGCCCAATGTGTCGACTGAGGGTACACAGCCCGATGTCGATAATTTCATTTTAATTTAGCGGAGTGTACAGAAACCCAATGTGTCGACTGAGGGTACACAGCCCGATGTCAATTATGTCATTTTAATTTAGCGGAGGGTATACAGCCCGATGCGTCGACTGAGGGTACATAGCCCGAAGTCGATTATGTCATTTTAATTTAGCGGAGGGTACACAGCCCGATGCGTCGACTGCAGGTACACAACCCAATGTCGATTATGTCATTTTAACTTAGCTGAGGGTACACAGCCCGATGCGTCGACTGAGGGCACACAGCCCGATGTCGATTATGTCATTTTAATTTAGCGGAGGGTACACAGCCCAATGCGTAGACTGAGGGTACACAACTCGATGTCGATTATGTCATTTTAAATTAGTTGAGGGTACACAACCCGATGCGTCGACTGAAGGTATATAGCCCGATGTCGATTATGTCATTTTAATTTAGCGGAGGGTACACAGCCCGATGCGTCGACTGAGGGTACACAGCCCGATGTCGATTATGTCATTTTAATTTAGCGGAGGGTACACAGCCCGATGCTTCGATTGAGGATACACAGCTCGATGTCGATCTTGTCATTTTAATTCTTGCGGAGGGTACACAGTCGGATGTGTCGACTTAGGGTGTACAGCTCGGCGTCAAATTTAACACTTGGCACAGTAATGGATACCCAGTCAGACATAACAGACACACCTGCACAGGATCATGAATCCTAGAAAGACAATTCAGCCCAACGAGAAGGTACGTTTTACATTTGATTATACACACACCATTTTGCAAGGCTCACCTTTATTGCAGGACCTACAATCTGGCAACACGAACGTTACGATCTAACGCCTCGCCAATTCTCGCTAGCCGTAAGCATTTCTCTAGAGTCGCGACAAAATTAGTCGTTCCGTCAACGTCTTTGCCCGAAGACTTTTTCATCATCCCCGCGCAAAGTGGGGCGGCTGTTAACACCTAATTTTGTCCCTCCTGTTTTCAATAGCCATAATTAAGAAAAAATTACACTGATAACCACGCAATTACCTTACCATCACTCTTACTCTAGGCTACTATCCCACCTACGCACACCAATTAGGCTATTTTAAAAGAATTTTCATAAACGGCCATAATTTTACAAAATGTGAATATCTTGTCATAATTCTTAGAATTATTGCTAATTTTAACAAAATTACCTAAATTATTTTAAACCAAATATAATAGGTTTTCTTAATTATTTAGCTCTCATAATTAATTTTCTTATTTTTATAATCATTTTATACAATTTTCTACGCATTTATATACATTTTATACACTTGTATGCACTTTTATACACCACTTATACACTCTAAATACGCACATGCATATACACATATTACACCTCAGCATCTACACACATCACACTCCACTTATACATGTCAGCGCCACGTCACGTCCACGTGGCCTGATCTCGCCCGACCAAGCGCTTCATCCAACGGTCACGACCCCTATTTCCATTTTTAACGATCCCCGAACCCCCAAACCAAAAACCCATTCATTTTCTCCTCTCTCATCTGAGCCGCCTCTCCCTTCGTTTCTCTCCCAAGGAAAAACCTAATCGCCACTGTCTATGGCGATTTCCGGCCATATTCATCAGTGAAATTAGCTGAGGATACACAGCCCGATACGTCGACTGAGGGCACACAGGCCGATGTCGATTATATCATTTTAATTTAGCGGAGGGTACACAACCCAATGCGTCGACTGAGGGTGCACAACCCGATGTCAATTATGTCATTTTAAGTTAGCCGAGGGTACACAGCCCGATGCATCGACTGAGGGTACATAGCCCAATGTCGATTACGTCATTTTAATTTAGCGGAGGGTACACAGCCCGATGCGTAGACTGAGGGCACACAGCCCGATGTCGATTATGTCATTTTAATTTAGCGGAGGGTACACAGCTCGATGTCGATCTTGTCATTTTAATTCTTGCGGAGGGTACACAACCCGATGCGTCGACTGAGGGTACACAACCCGACGTGTCGAATTTAACACTTGGCACAACAATGGATACACAGTCAGACATAACAGACACACCTTCACACGGTCAAGAATCCCAAAAAGACAATCCAGCCCAACGAGAAGGTACGTTTTACATTTGATTATACACACACCATTTTCCAAGGCTCACCTTTATTGCAGGACCTACAATCTGGCAACACGAACGTTACGATCTAACGCCTCGCCAATTCTCGCAAGCCGTAAGCATTTCTCTAGAGTCATGACAAAATTAGTCGTTCCGTCAACGTCTTTGCCCGAAGACTTTTTCATCATCCCCGGGCAAAGAGGGGCGGCTGTTGACACCTAATTTTGTCCGTCCTGTTTTCAATAGCCATTATTCAGAAAAAATTACATCGATAACCACACAATCACCTTACCATCACACTTACTCTAGGCCACTATCCCATTTACGCACACCAATTAGGCTATTTTAAAAGCATTTTCATGAACGACCATAATTTTACAAAATGTGCATATCTTGTCATAATTTCTTACAATTATTGCTAATTTTAACAAAATCACCTAAATTATTTTAAACCAAATATAATAGGTTTTCTTAATTATTTAGTTCTCATAATTAATTTTCTTATTTTTATAATCATTTAATACAATTTTCTACGCATTTATATACATTTTATACACTTATATGCACTTTTATACACCACTTATACACCCTATATACGCACATGCATATACACACATTACACCTCAGCATCTACACACATCACACTCCACTTATACATGTCAGTGCCACGTCGCGTCAGCGTGGCCTGATCTCGGCCGACCAAGCGCTTCATCTAGCAGTCACGACCCCTATTTCCATTTTTTAACTATCCCCGACCCCCCAAACCCAAAAACCCATTCATTTTCTCCTCTCTCATTTGAGCCGCCTCTCCCTTCGTTTCTCTCCCAAGGAAAAACCTAATCTCCACTATCTATGGCGATTTCCGGCAAAATTCATCTGCGAAATTAGTTGAGGATACACAGCCCGATACGTCGATTGCGGGTACACAGCCCGATGTCGATAATTTTATTTTAATTTAGCGGAGGGTACACAACCCAATGCGTCGACTGATGGTACACATCGCGATATCGATTATGTCATTTTAATTTAGCGGACGGTACACAGCCCGATGCTTCGATTGAGGGTACACAGCTCAATGTTGATCTTGTCATTTTAATTCTTGCGGAGGGTACACAGCTCGAAGTGAAATTTAACACTTGGCACATCAATGGATACACAGTCAGACATAACAGAACACCTGCACATGCTCAGGAATCTTTGAAAGACAATCCAGCCCAACGAGAAGGTACGTTTTACATTTGATTATACATACACCATTTTGCAACGCTCACCTTTATTTCAAGACCTACAATCTGGCAACACGAAAGTTACGATCTAACGCCTCGCCAATTCTCGCAAGCCGTAAGCATTTCTCTAGAGTCGCGACAAAATTAGTCGTTCCGTCAACGTCTTTGCCCGAAGACTTTTTCACCATCCTCGGGCAAAGAGGGGCGGCTGTTGACACCTAATTTTGTCCCTCCTGTTTTCAATAGCCATTATTAAGAAAAAATTACACCGATAACCAAACAGTTACCTTACCATCACTCTTACTCTAGGCCACTATCCCACCTACGCACACAAATTACGCTATTTTAAAAGCATTTGCATAAACTGCCGTAATTTTACAAAATGTGCATATCTTGTCATAATTTCTTACAATTATTGCTAATTTTAACAAAATCACCTAAATTATTTTAAACCAAATATAATAGGTTTTCTTAATTATTTAGTTCTCATAATTAATTTTCTTATTTTTATAATCACTTGATACAATTTTCTACGCATATATATTTATTTTCTACACTTATATGCACTTTTATACACCACTTATACACCCTATATACGCACATGCATATACACACATTACACCTCAGCATCTACACACATCACACTCCACTTATACATGTCAGCACCACGTCACGTCGACGTGGCCTGATCTCGACCGACCAAGCGCTTCATCCAACGGTCACGACCCCTATTTCCATTTTTAACTATCCCCGACCCCCCAAACCCAAAAACCCATTGATTTTCTCCTCTTTCATCTGAGCCGCCTCTCCCTTCGTTTCTCTCCCAAGGAAAAACCTAATCGCCACTGTCTATGGCAATTTCCGGCCAAATTCATCTGCGAAATTAGCTGAGGATACACAGCCCGATACGTCGACTGAGGGTACACAGCTTGATGTCGATAATTTCATTTTAATTTAGCGGAGGGTACACAACCCAATGCGTCGACTGAGGGTACACAGCCCGATGTCAATTATGTCATTTTAATTTAGCAGATGGTACACAGCCCGATGCGTCGACTGAGGGTACACATCCCGATGTCGATTATGTTATTTTAATTTAGCGGAGGGTACACAGCACGATGCGTCGACGGCAGGTACACAACCCAATGTCGATTATGTCATTTTAACTTAGCTGAGGGTACACAGCCCGATGCGTCGACTGAGGGCACACAGCCCGATTTTGATTATGTCATTTTAATTTAGCGGAGGGTACACAGCCCAATGCGTAGACTGAGGGTACACAACCTGATGTCGATTATGTCATTTTAAATTAGCTGAGGGTACACAGCCTGATGGGTAAACTGAGGGTACATAGCCCGATGTCAATTATGTCATTTTAATTTAGCGGAGGGTACACAGCCCGATGCGTCGGCTGAGGGTACACATCCCGATGTCGATTATGTTATTTTAATTTAGCGGAGGGTACACAGCACGATGCGTCGACGGCAGGTACACAATCCAATGTCGATTATGTCATTTTAACTTAGCTGAGGGTACACAGCCCAATGCGTCGACTGAGGGCACACAGCCCGATGTCGATTAAGTCATTTTAATTTAGTGGAGGGTACACAGCCCAATGCGTGGACTGAGGGTACACAGCCCGATGTCGATTATGTTATTTTAATTTAGCGGAGGGTACACAGTCCGATGCTTCGATTGAGGGTACACAGCTCGATGTCGATCTTGTCATTTTAATTCTTTCGGAGGGTACACAGTCGGATGTGTCGACTGAGGGTATATAGCTCGACGTCAAATTTAACATTTGGCACAGCAATGGATACACAGTCAGACATAACAGATACACCGGCACAGGGTGAAGAATCCTAGAAAGACAATACAGCCCAATGAGAAGGTACGTTTTACATTTGATTATATACACACCATTTTGTAAGGCTCACCTTTATTGCAGGACCTTCAATCTGGCAACACGAACGTTACGATCTAACGCCTCGCCAATTCTCGCAAGCCGTAAGCATTTCTCTAGAGTCGCGACAAAATTAGTCGTTCCGTCTACGTCTTTGCCCGAAGACTTTTTCATCATCCTCGGGCAAAGAGGGGCGGCTGTTGACACCTAATTTTGTCCCTCCTGTTTTCAATAGCCATTATTCAGACAAAATTACACCGATAACCACACAATTACCTTAGCATCACTCTTACTCTAGGCCATTATCCCACCTACGCACACCAATTAGGCTATTTTAAAAGCATTTGCATAGACTGCCATAATTTTACAAAATGTGCATATCTTGTCATAATTTCTTACAATTATTGCTAATTTTAACAAAATCACCTAAATTATTTTAAAACCAAATATAATAGGTTCTCTTAATTATTTAGCTCTCATAATTAATTTTCTTATTTTTATAATCATTTTATACAATTTTCTACGCATTTATATACATTTTATACACTTATATGCACTTTTATACACCCTTTATACGCACATGCATATACACACATTACACCTCAGCATCTACACACATCACACTCCACTTATACATGTCAGCGCCACGTCACGTCGATGTGGCCTGATCTCGGCCGACCAAGCGCTTCATCCAACGGTCACGACCCCTATTTCCATTTTTAACTATCCCCGACCCCCCAAACCCAAAAACCCAGTCATTTTCCCCTCTCTCATCTGAGCCGCCTCTCCCTTCGTTTCTCTCCCAAGGAAAAACCAAATCGCCATTGTCTATGGCGATTTCCGGCCAAATTCATCTGCGAAATTAGCTGAGGATACACAGCCCGATACGTCGACTGAGGGTACACAGTCCGATGTCGATAATTTCATTTTAATTTAGCGGACGGTACACAACCCTATGCGTCGACTGAGGGTACACAGCCTGATGTCGATTATGTCATTTTAATTTAGCGGAGGGTACACAGTCCGATGCATCGACTGCAGGTACACAAACCAATGTCGATTATGTCATTTTTACTTAGCTGAGGGTACACAGCCCGATGCGTCGACTGAGGGCACACAACCCGATGTCGATTATGTCATTTTAATTTAGTGGAGGGTACACAACCCGATGCGTCGACTGAATGTACATAGCCCGATGTAGATTATGTCATTTTAAATTAGCTGAGGGTACACAGCCTGATGGGTCGATTGAGGGTACATAGCCCGATGTTAATTATGTCATTTTAATTTAGCGGAGGGTACACAGCCCGATGCGTCGCCTGAGGGCACACAGCCCGATGTCGATTATGTAATTTTAATTTAGCGGAGGGTACACAGGCTGATGCGTCTATTGAGGGTACACAGCTCGATGTCGATCTTGTCATTTTAATTCTTGCGGATGGTACACAGCCCGATGCGTCGACTGAGGGTACACAGCCCGACATCTAATTTAACACTTGGCACAACAATGGATACATAGTCAGACATAACAGACATACCTTCACATGGTCAAGAATCCTCGAAAGACAATCCAGCCCAACGAGAAGGTACGTTTTACACTTGACTATACGCACACCATTTTGCAAGGCTCACCTTTGTTGCAGGACCTACAATCTGGCAACACGAACGTTACGATCTAACGCCTCGCTGATTCTCTTAAGCCGTAAGCATTTCTCTAGATTCGCGACAAAATTAGTCGTTCTATCAACGTCTTTGCACGAAGAGTTTTTCATCATCCCCGGGCGAAGAGGGGCGGCTGTTGACACCTAATTTTGTCCCTCCTGTTTTCAATAGCCATTATTAAGAAAAAATTACACCGATAACCAAACAGTTACCTTACCATCACTCTTACTCTAGGCCACTATCCCACCTACGCACACAAATTAGGCTATTTTAAAAGCATTTGCATAAACTGCCATAATTTTACAAAATGTGCATATCTTGTCATAATTTCTTACAATTATTGCTAATTTTAACAAAATCAACTAAATTATTTTAAACCAAATATAATAGGTTTTCTTAATTATTTAGTTCTCATAATTAATTTTCTTATTTTTATAATCACTTGATACAATTTTCTACGCATTTATATTCATTTTATACACTTATATGCACTTTTATACACCCTATATATGCACATGCATATACACACATTACACCTCAGCATCTACACACATCACACTCCACTTATACATGTCAGCGCCACGTCACGTCGATGTGGCCTGATCTCGGCCGACCAAGCGCTTCATCCAACGGTCACGACCCCTATTTCCATTTTTAACTATCCCCGACCCCCCAAACCCAAAAACCCATTCATTTTCCCCTCTCTCATCTGAGCCGCCTCTCCCTTCGTTTCTCTCCCAAGGAAAAACCAAATCGCCATTGTCTATGGCGATTTTCGGCCAAATTCATCTGCGAAATTAGCTGAGGATACACAGCCCGATACGTCGACTGAGGGTACACAGCCCGATGTCGATAATTTCATTTTAATTTAGCGGACGGTACACAACCCTATGCGTCGACTGAGGGTACACAACCTGATGTCGATTCTGTCATTTTAATTTAGCGGAGGGTACACAGTCCGATGCATCGACTGCAGGTACACAACCCAATGTCGATTATGTCATTTTTACTTAGCTGAGGGTACACAGCCCGATGCGTCGGCTGAGGGCACACAACCCGATGTCGATTATGTCATTTTAATTTAGCGGAGGGTACACAACCCGATGCGTCGACTGAAGGTACATAGCCCGATGTAGATTATGTCATTTTAAATTAGCTGAGGGTACACAGCCTGATGGGTCGACTGAGGGTACATAGCCCGATGTTCATTATGTCATTTTAATTTAGCGGAGGGTACACAGCCCGATGCGTCGACTGAGGGCACACAGCCCGATGTCGATTATGTAATTTTAATTTAGCGGAGGGTACACAGGCTGATGCGTCTATTGAGGGTACACAGCTCGATGTCGATCTTGTCATTTTAAATCTTGCGGAGGGTACACATCCCGATGCGTCGACTGAGGGTACACAGCCCGACATCTAATTTAACACTTGGCACAACAATGGATACACAGTCAGATATAACAGACATACCTTCACATGGTCAAGAATCCTCGAAAGACAATCCAGCCCAACGAGAAGGTACGTTTTACACTTGACTATACGCACACCATTTTGCAAGGCTCACCTTTGTTGCAGGACCTACAATCTGGCAACACGAACGTTACGATCTAACGCCTCGCTGATTCTCTTAAGCCGTAAGCATTTCTCTAGATTCGCGACAAAATTAGTCGTTCTATCAACGTCTTTGCACGAAGAGTTTTTTTATCATTCCCGGGCGAAGAGGGGCGGCTGTTGACACCTAATTTTGTCCCTCCTGTTTTCAATAGCCATTATTATGAAAATATTACACCGATAACCAAACAGTTACCTTACCATCACTCTTACTCTAGGCCACTATCCCACCTACGCACACAAATTACGCTATTTTAAAAGCATTTGCATAAACTGCCATAATTTTACAAAATGTGCATATCTTGTCATAATTTCTTACAATTATTGCTAATTTTAACAAAATCACCTAAATTATTTTAAACCAAATATAATAGGTTTTCTTAATTATTTAGTTCTCATAATTAATTTTCTTATTTTCATAATCACTTGATACAATTTTCTACGCATTTATATTCATTTTATACACTTATATGCACTTTTATACACCACTTATACACCCTATATACGCACATGCATATACACACATTACACCTCAGCATCTACACACATCACACTCCACTTATACATGTCAGCGCCACGTCAAGTCGACGTGGCCTGATCTCGGCCGACCAAGCGCTTCATCCAACGGTCACGACCCCTATTTCCATTTTTAACTATCCCCGACCCCCCAAACCCAAAAACCCATTGATTTTCTCCTCTTTCATCTGAGCCGCCTCTCCCTTCGTTTCTCTTGTTGACACCCAATTTTGTCCCGAATTTTTTTTCAAATTTAATAAATTATGGCAATATTTTATAAATGAGGATAATTTTGGAAATTAAATATAATTGGTTAATTTCTGAGTAAAAGGGTCAAATTTTGCAATGCATAGCCTAATTTCTACCCTACCCGGGCAATCACCCGATTATCTCATTTGAATCCTAAATTGGGGTCAAAATCATTCCTTCATTTAAAATTCCAGCTTATTTTTGCAAAGCCCATATCACACACACACAAAACACACTATTATCTTATACACACTACACAAAAACCCTACCAGATATTAACAAGAGATCAGCCGCGCCCCATCTCACCCTTCATCTCCCTTTCCTCCATTTTTTCACACACACCCACCACATACGCCTCTCCATTACACCAAACAACTCCCTTTAACACAGGCACAGATCTGAAAATGGGGAACTGGAGAGGGAAAATCGAAGAGGGGTTCGGGGTGGCGAAAGGCCACCATCGTCGGAGTCCACTGTTTGTTTCCGGTGACCGGAGATTGTTTTTCTTTGCTTCGTTCAAAAGTGATTTAGGCTGTTCATTGGCGTTGCTTATGGATTCTCTTTTGTTCCTTTGTTAATTCGTGACTGAAATAGAAAGGGGAGCGGGGGGAGTGGTAGCGACGCCACCAAATCGGCGTTGCTCCTCCGTCCGTTTCCTCTGTTTGGGTGTTGCTCTGCCTGTTTGTTCTCGCCGGAAACTTGGCTGCTTTTGTGCCATTTGCCACTTCTCTGCGTCACCGGAATCTGGCTGATTCTTGACCGGCGACCATACTTTTGCTTTGGTTCTCGATTGACCTTTGCTTTGACTTGCACATGCCTTGGTCTTCGGTTGGGTTTTTCTGATCTGCGACACTTCTATTATTCTATATCTGTTGCCTAATTTGATTATGCTTGTTTCAGATTGTTGACAGGTTGTGGGTGTTGTTTTGGGCTTTGTTAGCCGACGATGACACTTTGTAGATGGCGTTTGACTTTTCTTTGGCCAACGCTGATTGCTTGTTAATATGTCTACTGTGTTGCACATAGCTTTCAAGTTGTTTTGCAGGCTGCTTTTGATTCAGATGAATATTGCACCTTCATTAGCCCAATGAAAAAATATGCCTACACAAGGAATTGACGGGCTAATGACGGCCAATGAAAATAATCAAATAATTGATTTGAGGCTTATGGACTGATATTGAATTGATACTACACGGGCCGATGAAAAAATACATATACACGTATTGAGGCCTACACAAGGAATTGACGGATTTTGAACATGATACTACACTTGATCCGTCCCGTTCCCGTGTCCCTAAAGCAAAAGGCGATGATGAATGCATTTTAATGCTAAGCAAGTTGAATAGAGTAGTGGGTTTGGTGCTTTGGCATGGCAACACGGCCCGGGCTCCGTGTTTGCAACCGTACCAAATCCCGAGCCTCTATTCGACGCGCCATACAAACCTGAGCCTAAATTTTGCAAAGCAACCCCCGTTACTATTATTATTATTATTATTATTATTATTATTATTATTATTATTATTATTATTATTAATATTATTATATATTCTATTATTATTATTACTATTATTATTATATATTTTATTATTATTATTATTATTATTATTATTATTATTACTTTATTATTTACTTTATTTCATTAATTATTATACCTTATTATTGTACTAATCCAATTTCATTTTATTTGTTTTGCGAGGTACATTTGATTGAATGAATATGCCGCTCCCGGGTTCTACCTTTTGAACTTATCCTCATTATTTATGTAGTTAGACTTGATAGAATTTGTACAAATTATCAGTAAAATGAACCTTTGCTTATATATGATTATTTGATTGATCGCTTTACTTTATGTTCATTGCCTTTTATTGTGAAGTCGTTATTTAATTTATTGCAAATTGGGGCCATCTTAGCAAATGCGTGCAAGTAAAAGAATATTTTTGCAAAATAAGCTTTTTTTTATTTCGATTAATTATTCTTATTATTATTACTATTTTTAAATAATTCTTTTGAAAGAAAAGCACACTTGCAAATGATTTGGAAACCTGTCGGATTAACCGTATTTTACGGAATTTCGGAAGTGCCTTAAAAACCTTCTTCCGAGACTAATAAAACCTCTTACTTAGAATCTCTGAAAGACCGTCTTTTTCCTAAAACGGAGTTTTTGCACGCATTTGCTAATTTGGTTCCCTGTTTTCCTTAAATTGGGTGGCGACTCCAAAAACTCCAAAAGAGTTAGTCCATCCTGTCGATATTCCGGAATTTATCCCTTTCGGGGGTAATTTTTGGGGTTCAACAACATGGCGACTCCGCTGGGGAGCAATAAAGGTTTTGACCATAAAGATTTCCAATTGTTTGCAATTAGCATGCCTAATTTATTTGTTTTATTATATCTGTTTGAGATTGCCTGGTTTTGTCATGGCCAGTTCTACTGCGTTGTGAGGCCAGGTCTATCCCGCATAGGTCGATTCAGCCTCAACCGTTAGCCCACTCTTAGAAGGAGATTAGGTCATGCATGCATATACACCTTAGTTTTGGGGAAAGTTCGGCAGATTTGGTTGGTTTGTATTTTGGAGATGGCTTGGTGTAGTGAGATCTAAGAGGCGAAGCCCCTGGTGTCTTTAAAAGGATCAGTAGGGTCCCTCTCGTGAATGGCTTTGCGTGTGTGCAGGCCTATGTTGATTATCCAGCTGCAGCTTTGTAAAAATTGAAGTATGCTTGTCGCATACTAGGAGAGCGAAGCCCCTGTGTCTTTGAATGACCAGTGGGGTCCCTCCTTGAAGACCAGTGCGATCTTGGCTGCCTAGGAAACTGAGAGGCTTGATTAAAGCCAAGGACCAGTGAGGAGCCCTATGAACAAGGTCGGTGAGCCTTGCAAAACCTAGGAAACTGAGAGGCTTGTCCAAAGCCGAGGACCAGTGAGGTTTTATTTTGAAAGGCCAATTGGCGCCTTTCGTGATTTGCAGTCTAGTATTGTGGAGGCAGTTGGAAATTTCTCCCTGGATATTGTAAAACAATTGGGAATCGTGCTTGGAGGAGTGTGGATGTTTGCAAAGCTATGGAGGATTGTTTTGGGTTTTAGGCATTTGGGTTTAGGATTTTGTGCAGATGCTGTGGAGAGCATGAGCTGTGTTAAAATGTTAATTGCCTGCCTTGCTTTATATGTTCAAAATGCGTTAAATACTAGGTGTTGCTTGATTGTATGCAATCCTATGAATGACTTGAAAACTATCTTAGTTACCCTTTGTGAGGTTTCTTTTGTTTTGTTTACTTCTCCCGCAAATGTTGGATTTGTGAAGTGGCTGACCATTCACCACGCAAAGGATTCGAGATCTGATTGATGGTAGATGCTCTAGCTTGTGAATGATGCAGCACCAGAAGCTAATGGCATTGTTTGAAAGAACTTGGCAATTGAACTTAGTAGCATTATTTTCAATTTTAATTCAGATTGAGGCCCTGAATTGCATTATACTTTAAAGCTTATGTTAATCTGAATCAACTCATTTTGAATTTATGAAAATTGAAGTAAAATGCATCTCATTCTTATTATATTATTTACGCTTGCATTTGTTTCCATTTTAAAATTAAAATTGATAAACTTGCCAAAGCTTTGCTTGTAATGTATGGCAAAACAACTGAATAAAAATATTATTATGTTATTTAAAAATAGTCTATGTCTCATTGACAAAATGTGAATATCAATTACTCTTTAAACTCTCCAATTCGGAATAACATGTTCTCTTGGATCATTCAATGCATTCGATGAGATCTTCATTTTGGTATACTCGATAGGAGGTATTGAATTTGGGCAACCACTCCATTATCCAGACAGCAAACTATCCCTTCGAGGATGAAACCTTCCCAAGAAGGGGAGGATGATGCGGGGCATACTAACTCATGGCCTTTCACTAGAAGTCAAGCTAAGTTGATTCAAGACATTCATCTCCAGTTGACTTGGAAGGACATGGAAGAAGACTCCAGGAGCGACTTGAAGGTCATGCATTTGATGGAGGATCACCTAGGCTACTTGGAGAGGCATCCAGGACACATTTGGAAGCATTTCAAGAACTCTCAGGAAGGGGCGGTCCACATATAGAGTTCACATTTACACAAGAAGTTAAAGCAAGTTTATTACCTGCTGCGGTGCAGTTAACTATGAGCGAGGGATCCGAGAAGAAGCAACTCGAACAAGCGACGATGCAAACAAGGAGGCGAGGACTCGAATGATGAAGCGACGACACGAATAATGAAGCGATAACACAACACAAATGCCAGGAACCAACCAGAAAAATAGTAACACTATATGTATTTGAAGAAAACTTAAAACTAAAAATGGTGTATGTTCTGCCGTTTTTTGCCTCTCTCCCCCTATATTTTCTGCCTCTAAAATTGGAACCCCCCCTAAAAAATGAAAGAAAAGATGAATATATACCTGCAGATTTAGGGTTTCGGATTGCTGATTTTGAAATTCAAATTTTTACCCCAAAGTGCAAATGAAATGTGTGGTCCCCAATTTACATTGAAATGCAATATCTGAGAAGCCAATACTTACCTTAAAAGTCTGTTGGATGCCTAGGCTTGTCCAATATGTTTGACAAGCTGATATCCACAAGCATTGAGATCACATGTTTCTGCGCAACAAACCAATGTAATTTAAGTATCGTTGAGCAATACCATATGCCTTGAGCAATACCTGAGATATAAATATGAACCATTGCTTTCATTAAGAAAAATACTTAAATATAAGGCTATGATGGCAAACATGGATGCAGAAATTTAAGTGTACTTTCATAGTTACCTCAAATACTCAGAACCATTGCTCCTGACTGGTCTTTGCTATTTGAATTGATGTGTGATGCGAGTGATAATGCTATTGGGGCTGTTCTAGGCCAAAGAATTGGAAGAATTTTTCACTCCATCTACTATGCAAGCAAGACGCTTGATGCAGCCCAGTCCAACTATACCACCACTGAGAAGGAGTTGCTAGCCGTGGTTTATGCTTTTGATAAATTTAGATCTTATTTGGTTGGCACTCGTGTTGTTGTCTACACTGATCATGCCGCAATCCGGTATTTGTTTGAAAAGAAGGACTCCAAGCCTAGACTCATTAGATGGGTTCTCCTATTGCAAGAGTTTGATGTTGAAATTCGAGATCGAAAGGGGACTGAGAATCAAGTTGCTGATCATTTGTCAAGGCTGGAGAATAGAGATCATGTAGATGAGGGGCCTGAGATTAAAGAGGTATTTCCTGATGAGCAACTTTTTGCTCTAGATGAAGCTGAAGCGCCATGGTATGCTGACATGGTGAATTTTCTTGTGAGTAATGGGTATCCCCCTGGGGCAACTGCCGAGCAGAAGCGTAAACTCCTTCATGAGAGCAGATTTTATGTGTGGGATGAGCCCTATTTGTACAAGATAGGTGTTGATCAACTAGCTAGGAGATGTGTTCCAAGGGAAGAAGTAGAGCCGATTCTACAGAGCTGCCATTCCTCTCCTTATGGTGGCCACCTTGGTGGAGATCGAACAGCTGCAAAGGTACTTCAATCTGGTTTCTTTTGGCCTACTTTATTTAAAGATGCTCATGTCTTAGTGAAACAATGTGATCGTTGCCAAAGAACGGGTACCATTACTAGGCGTCACGAGATGCCTTTGAACAATATCTTGGAGATTGAGCTGTTTGATTGTTGGGGTATTGATTTTATGGGTCCATTCCCACCTTCTATGGGCAATAAATACATCCTTGTAGCAGTTGATTATGTATCTAAATGGGTGGAGGCCATTGCACTTCCTACAAATGATGCGAGTGTGGTGGTGAAGTTCGTGAAGAAGAATATTTTCACTCGTTTTGGGACACCGCGGGCTATAATCAGTGATGAAGGTACGCATTTTTGCAACCGGTTGTTCAATAAGTTATTGGCTAAGTATGGGGTTCGCCACAAGGTGGCTACTGCTTATCATCCCCAAACTAGTGGCCAAGTGGAAGTGTCTAATAGAGAGATCAAGCAAATCCTTGAAAAGACTGTGAATGCCTCGAGGAAGGATTGGGCTATGAAGTTAGATGATGCTCTCTGGGCCTACCGAACTGCTTTCAAAACACCTATTGGAACCTCTCCATATAGGCTTGTTTATGGTAAGGCTTGTCACTTGCCGGTTGAATTAGAGCATAAGGCGTATTGGGCAATTCAAAAGCTCAATCTTGATATGGCTTTGGCGGGTGAGAAGAGGATGCTCCAATTGCATGAACTTGAAGAGTTCCGTTTCCATGCGTATGAAAATGCGAAATTGTATAAGGAACGGACAAAGAAGTGGCATGATAAGCACATTGAGCGTCGTTCTTTTGAGCCCGGGCAGCTTGTATTGTTGTTCAACTCGAGGTTGAAATTATTTCCGGGCAAGTTGAAGTCGAGATGGTCGGGACCTTTTGAAGTAGTTCGTGTTACCGCACATGGAGCGGTTGAACTGAGAGCTCCAGATTCGGGAAACACATTTTTGGTTAATGGTCAAAGGGTGAAACATTATTGGGGAGGTGCGGTGAATCACCGCACTTCAATTACTTTGAGGGACCCTTGAAAGCGACGCACTGAAAGTTATTGTCTGCGCTCTTTGGATATCGCAGTATCTGTTAGAACTTCAACTGGGGCAGCTTTTATTTGTTGGCATATGGCGTTGAAGCAATGGTGCAGAACTACGCACGGTCTGATTCCCAAGGAGGGATACGTAGGCTCCCCCATCGGGCTCGACCCTTTAGTATTTAAATTTTTATCTTCCCCAAAGAAGGACAACTGGGGCAATTTTTGCAAAACGAGTTAGAGATGCGGAAGATAATAACTGGGGCAGAATTTTGCAAGAAGCGGCGTTGGTTGTTAAAAATGAGTTGACAAGAATTCTGTAGTTGGTTAAGCAAACAGTGCAAAGTCTAAGCCAAAGGACATTCAGTTTGTTTTAAAATATATTACAAGTTTAAGTCACGGCAAAATTTTCAAAATGCATCTTTGACTTCATTTGCATCCGCATTAAAATATTTTATCTTGTCTCTATTTTCGAAAATCTATGCTATTTGAGTTCATGGGCCAAGTTTCTGAAAGCAATTCGCAAATCCAAGTCCAATGAAGACGAGGAAGCAGCAGAAGCAGCAAGATCAGGATGAAGTGTGCACAAATCAAACGCTTCCCCTTCCCTCCTCAGAACTAACAATTTTCTTTGAGAGCAGGAACATGAAAGCTTGCATTGAAAAGATCATTCTCACTATGGATGAACAATTTATGGAACGCGCATTCAAAGTTGCCTTGCAAATTGCGTCGCATTGCCCTTTTCATGACTTAAAGCATTATGCATTGTCATGAGTTATTGCCGAACAGGCGGCATTTCTACTCCTATGACTTTCATTCCTAATAGGCGACAAAGCCGAGGCTTGTTTTGTGTTTTCAAAACTAAGCCAAATAGGGCATCGCTTTGTTTCAGGCTATAATCCGCACAAGGCCATCCTTGCCGGATTGTCTCGCCAATTGATTTATCAATGGCTATCGCACTGACTACATTTCCGCACTACTTTGCTTTGCACTTATTTTGAATTAACGCTTTGCTTTACTCTTTCAGGTTGACCATCGGCTACGAGGATTCCCTTTTTTGGACTACCTCGCCTATTGATTCGCCAAATGGCTCTCGCACTGACTACATTTCCGCACTACTTTGCTTTGCGCTTGCTTTGAATCATGTCTTTGCACTTGCCTCAAAAATTAACGCGTTGCTTTCCTCTTTCAGGTTGACCACCAGAAATTGAACATCAGATTCAATAATAACGGGAGGCATTCAACGCTTTGCAGCACTATTAATTCAAGCAACACGACCCAGTTTTGTTTATTTGTTTTGTATTATCTTGCCTTAATTAATCCAATTTGCGACCTTGTTTTGCAGGCTGCTATCAAATTTAGGCTCGTTCACCTTATAATCGAACGTTTTAGGCTCGTTCACCTTATAATCGAACGTTTTAGGCTCGTTCGCCTTATAATTGAACGTTTTAGGCTCATTCGCCTTATAATTGAATGTTTGGGCTCGTTCGCCTTATAAACGAACGTTATGTTACCTGCGTAGGATATAGATTAGCCAAGTCGACTTGAGATATTATGTCTTGTTAGTCGACTTGTTTTATGAAAGCCTTGCATTTTACAATTCGTTCTTGCTTTACTTATCATCTTGCTTTACTGTTTCAGAATAAGGATCAGCTTAGAGGTTCTCCGGGCGGAGTATCTTGTCAGTTGATCGAAGGAAGAACTTTGGATGATATCAAGACCCAACTTTGCTTATTTGTTTTGCATTATCTTGCCTTAATTAATCCAATTTGCAACTTTGTTTTGCAGGATGCTATCAAATTTAGGCTCGTTCACCTTATAATCGAACGTTTTAGGCTCGTTCGCCTTATAATTGAACGTTTTAGGCTCATTCGCCTTATAATTGAATGTTTGGGCTCGTTCGCCTTATAAATGAACGTTATGTTACCTGCGTAGGATATAGATTAGCCAAGTCGACTTGAGATATTATGTTTTGTTAGTCGACTTATTTTATGAAAGCCTTGCATTTTACTATTCGATCTCGCTTTACTTATTGTTTTGCGTTACTGTTTCAGAATAAGGATCAGCTTAGAGGTTCTCCGGGCGGAGTATCTTGGCAGTTGATCGAAGGAAGAACGTTTGATGATATCACCACCCGCATTTACTATTTTTGTTATCACTTGATTTATTTATTATTCCAATTATTACAGTTTATTAGCAGTTGCACGCTTACCGTTTGTTGAGATTATTACAGGATTTTAGCAGCATCGCAGCAGCGTTTGGAGCACAACATGGAGCTTTTCTTAGCGACGAACCGGGGCAATCGTTGATATGAGCCAGACTCGTCAATGAAGACCTGAAGAATCGCACCCGCATAAGTCATCTACCCTAGAGGTAAGTCTCTTGTTAACCCTGAGTCTGAGGTTTGAGATTGAAGACAAGATGGCTCGATTATCGAGGTGCAGTGGAAACTATGTCCGTGTAAACCCCTCTTTATGGGTGTGTCGTCGACCACATTTTCATAACTTGGGTGATTACAAGCCTCTTTTCCCGCGCTTGAGTAGTCGTTACTATCTCGTCCTTGATTTTCAAATCGCGTCGAACTACATATGGCCTGATTCTCTTTCAGCCCGAGATATGTAGGCAACTCGGAAACCGAAGTTCGGCCATGTCCAGAAGCCTCGCATTTTGATCCCAGGAATCAGAACCTTGGCTTTACCGTGACAAAATTGGGTTTCACGTCAACTTCTTTACCCTGAAAACTCTTTCATCCTTTCCGGGTAAAGAGGGGCAGCTGTTGACACCCAATTTTGTCCCTAATTTTTTTTCAAATTTAATAAATTATGGCAATATTTTATAATTGAGGATAATTTTGAAAATTAAATATAATTGGTTAATTTCTGAGTAAAAGGGTCAAATTTTGCAATGCATAGCCTAATTTCTACCCTACCCGGGCAATCACCCGATTATCTCATTTGAATCCTAAATTGGGGTCAAAATCATTCCTTCATTTAAAATTCCAGCATATTTTTGCAAAGCCCATATCACACACACACACACAACACACTATTATCTTATACACACTACACAAAAACCCTACCAGATATTAACAAGAGATCAGCCGCGCCACATCTCACCCTTCATCTCCCTTTCCTCCATTTTTTCACACACACCCACCACATACGCCTCTCCATTACACCAAACAACTCCCTTTAACACAGGCACAGATCTGGAAACGGGGAACTGGAGAGGGAAAATCGAAGAGGGGTTCGGGGTGGCGAAAGGCCACCATCGTCGGAGTCCACTGTTTGTTTCCGGTGACCGGAGATTGTTTTTCTTTGCTTCGTTCAAAAGTGATTTAGGCTGTTCATTGGCGTTGCTTATGGATTCTCTTTCGTTCCTTTGTTAACTCGTGACTGAAATAGAAAGGGGAGCGGGGGGAGTGGTAGCGACGCCACCAAATCGGCGTTGCTCCTCCGTCCGTTTCCTCTGTTTGGGTGTTGCTCTGCCTGTTTGTTCTCGCCGGAAACTTGGCTGCTTTTGTGCCATTTGCCACTTCTCTGCGTCATCGGAATCTGGCTGATTCTTGACCGGCGACCATACTTTTGCTTTGGTTCTCGATTGACCTTTGCTTTGACTTGCACATGCCTTGGTCTTCGGTTGGGTTTTTCTGATCTGCGACACTTCTATTATTCTATATCTGTTGCCTCATTTGATTATGCTTGTTTCAGATTGTTGACAGGTTGTGGGTGTTGTTTTGGGCTTTGTTAGCCGACGATGACACTTTGTAGATGGCGTTTGACTTTTCTTTGGCCAACGCTGATTGCTTGTTAATATGTCTACTGTGTTGCACATAGCTTTCAAGTTGTTTTGCAGGCTGCTTCTGATTCAGATGAATATTGCACCTTCATTAGCCCAATGAAAAAATATGCCTACACAAGGAATTGACGGGCTAATCACGGCCAATGAAAATAATCAAATAATTGATTTGAGGCTTATGGACTGATATTGAATTGATACTACACGGGCCGATGAAAAAATACATATACACGTTTTGAGGCCTACACAAGGAATTGACGGATAATGAATTGACGGATTTTGAACATGATACTACACTTGATCCGTCCCGTTCCCGTGTCCCTAAAGCAAAAGGCGATGATGAATGCATTTTAATGCTAAGTAAGTTGAATAGAGTAGTGGGTTTGGTGCTTTGGCACGGCAACACGGCCCGGGCTCCGTATTTGCAACCGTACCAAATCCCGAGCCTCTATTCGACGCGCCATACAAACCTGAGCCTAAATTTTGCAAAGCAACCCCCGTTACTATTATTATTATTATTATTATTATTATTATTAATATTATTATATATTCTATTATTATTACTATTATTATTATTATATATTTTATTATTATTATTATTATTATTACTTTATTATTTACTTTATTTCATTAATTATTATACCTTATTATTGTACTAATCCAATTTCATTTTATTTGTTTTGCGAGGTACATTTGATTGAATGAATATGCCGCTCCCGGGTTCTACCTTTTGAACTTATCCTCATTATTTATGTAGTTAGACTTGATAGAATTTGTACAAATTATCTGTAAAATGAACCTTTGCTTATATATGATTATTTGATTGATCGCTTTACTTTATGTTCATTGCCTTTTATTGTGAAGTCGTTATTTAATTTATTGCAAATTGGGGCCATCTTAGCAAATGCGTGCAAGTAAAAGAATATTTTTGCAAAATAAGCTTTTTTTTATTTCGATTAATTATTCTTATTATTATTACTATTTTTAAATAATTCTTTTGAAAGAAAAGCACACTTGCAAATGATTTGGAAACCTGTCGGATTAACCGTATTTTACGGAATTTCGGAAGTGCCTTAAAAACCTTCTTCCGAGATTAATAAAACCTCTTACTTAGAATCTCTGAAAGACCGTCTTTTTCCTAAAACGGAGTTTTTGCACGCATTTGCTAATTTGGTTCCCTGTTTTCCTTAAATTGGGTGGCGACTCCAAAAACTCCAAAAGAGTTAGTCCATCCTGTCGATATTCCGGAATTTATCCCTTTCGGGGGTAATTTTTAGGGTTCAACATCTCTCCCAAGGAAAAACCTAATCGCCACTGTCTATGGCAATTTCCGGCCAAATTCATCTGCGAAATTAGCTGAGGATACACAGCCCGATACGTCGACTGAGGGTACACAGCTCGATGTCGATAATTTCATTTTAATTTAGCGGAGGGTACACAACCCAATGCGTCGACTGAGGGTACACAGCCTGATGTCAATTATGTCATTTTAATTTAGCAGAGGGTACACAGCCCGATGCGTCGACTGAGGGTACACATCCCGATGTCGATTATGTTATTTTAATTTAGCGGAGGGTACACAGCCCGATGCGTCGACTGAGGGTACACATCCCGATGTCGATTATGTTATTTTAATTTAGCGGAGGGTACACAGCACGATGCGTCGACGGCAGGTACACAACCTAATGTCGATTATGTCATTTTAACTTAGCTGAGGGTACACAGCCCGATGCGTCGACTGAGGGCACACAGCCCGATGTCGATTAAGTCATTTTAATTTAGTGGAGGGTACACAGCCCAATGCGTGGACTGAGAGTAGACAGCCCGATGTCGATTATGTCATTTTAATTTAGCGGAGGGTACACAGCCCGATACGTTGATTGAGGGTACACAGCTCGATATCGATCTTGTCATTTTAATTCTTGCGGAGGGTACACAGCCCGATGCGTCGACTGATGGTACACAGCCCGACGTAAAATTAAGCACTTGGCACAGCAATGGATACACTGTCAGACATAACAGACACACCTTCAGATAGTCAAGAATCTTCGAAAGACAATCCAGCCCAACGAGAAGGTACGTTTTACATTTGATTATACACACACCATTTTGCATGGCTCACCTTTATTGCAGGACCTGCAATCTGGCAACACGAACGTTACGATCTAACGCCTCGCCAATTCTCGCAAGCCGAAAACATTTCTCTAGAGTCGCGACAAAATTAGTCGTTCTGTCAACGTCTTTGCCCGGAGACTTTTTCATCATCCCCGGGCGAAGAGGGGCAGCTGTTGACGCCTAATTTTGTACCTACTGTTTTCAATAGCCATTAATCATAATAAATTACACCGATTACCACGCAATTACCTTGCCATCACTCTTACTCTAGGCCACTATCCCACTTACGCACACCAATTAGGCTATTTTAAAAGTATTTTCATAAACGGCCATAATTTTACAAAATGTGCATATCTTGTCATAATTTCTTACAATTATAGATAATTTTAACAAAATCACCTAAATTATTTTAAACCAAACATAATAGGATTTCTTAATTATTTAGCTCTCATAATTAGTTTTCTTATTTTTATAATCATTTAATACAATTTTCTACGTATTTATATACATTTTATACACTTATATGCACTTTTATACACCACTTATACACCCTATATACGCACATGCATATACACACATTACACCTCAGCATCTACACACATCACACTCCACTTATACATGTCAGCGCCACATCACGTCGACGTGGCCTGATCTCGGCCGACCAAGCGCTTCATCCAACGGTCACGACCCCTATTTCCATTTTTAACTATCCCCGAGCCCCCAAACCCAAAAACCCATTCATTTTCTCCTCTCTCATCTGAGCCGCCTCTCCCTTCATTTCTTTCCCTAGAAAAACCTAATCGCCACTGTCTATGGCGATTTCCGGCCAAATTCACTAGCGAAATTAGCGGAGGGTACACAGCCCGATGCGTTGACTGAGGGTACACGGCCCGATGTCGATAATGACATATTAATTTAGCGGAGGGTACACAGCCCGATGCGTCGACTGAGGGTACACAGCCCGATGTCGATTATGTCATTTTAATTTAGCGGAGGGTAAACAGCCCGATGCGTCGACTGAGGGCACACAGCCCGATGTCGATTATGTCATTTTAATTTAGCTGAGGGTACACAGCCCGATGCGTCGACTGAGGGCACACAGCCCGATTTTGATTATGTCATTTTAATTTAGCGGAGGGTACACAGCCCAATGCGTAGACTGAAGGTACACAACCTGATGTCGATTATGTCATTTTAAATTAGCTGAGGGTACATAGCCTGATGGGTCGACTGAGGGTACATAGCCCGATGTTAATTATGTCATTTTAATTTAGCAGAGGGTACACAGCCCGATGCGTCGACTGAGGGCACACAGCCCGATGTCGATTATGTAATTTTAATTTAGCGGAGGGTACACAGGCTGATGCGTCTATTGAGGGTACACAGCTCGATGTCGATCTTGTCATTTTAATTCTTGCGGAGGGTACACAGCCCGATGCGTCGACTGAGGGTACACAGCCCGACATCTAATTTAACACTTGGCACAACAATGGATACACAGTCAGACATAACAGACATACCTTCACATGGTCAAGAATCCTCGAAAGACAATCCAGCCCAACGAGAAGGTACGTTTTACACTTGACTATACGCACACCATTTTGCAAGGCTCACCTTTGTTGCAGGACCTACAATCTGGCAACACGAACGTTACGATCTAACGCCTCGCAGATTCTCTTAAGCCGTAAGCATTTCTCTAGATTCGCGACAAAATTAGTCGTTCTATCAACATCTTTGCACGAAGAGTTTTTCATCATCCCCGGGCGAAGAGGGGCGGCTGTTGACACCTAATTTTGTCCTTCCTGTTTTCAATAGCCATTATTCAGACAAAATTACACCGATAACCACACAATTACCTTACCATCACTCTTACTCTAGGCCACTATACCACCTACGCACACCAATTAGGCTATTTTAAAAGCATTTGCATAAACGGCCATAATTTTACAAAATGTGCAAATCTTGTCATAATTTCTTACAATTATTGCTAATTTTAACAAAATCACCTAAATTATTTTAAAACCAAATAAAATAGGTTTTCTTAATTATTTAGCTCTCATAATTAATTTTGTTATTTTTATAATCATTTTATACAATTTTCTACGCATTTATATACATTTTATACGCTTATATGAACTTTTATACAACACTTATACACCCTATATACGCACATGCATATACACACATTACACCTCCGCATCTACACACATCACACTCCACTTATACATGTCAGCGCCAAGTCACGTCGACGTGGCCTGATCTCGGCCGACCAAGCGCTTCATCCAACGGTCACGACCCCTATTTCCATTTTTAACTATCCCCGACCCCCCAAACCCAAAAACCAATTCATTTTCTCCTCTCTCATCTGAGCCGCCACTCCCTTCGTTTCTTTCCCTAGGAAAAACCTAATCGCCATTGTCTATGGCAATTTCCGGCCAAATTCACCGGCGAAATTAGCTGAGGATACACAGCCCGATGCATCGACTGAGGGTACACAACCCAATGTCGATAATGTCATTTTAATTTAGCAGAGGGTACACAACCCAATGCTTCGACTGAGGTTACACAGCCCGATGTCAATTATGTTATTTTAATTTAGCGGAGGGTACACAGCCCGATGCGTCGACTGAGGGTACACAGCCCGATGTCGATTATGTCATTTTAATTTAACGGAGGGTACACAGCCCGATGCATTGACTGAGGGCACACAACCCGATGTCGATTATGTCATTTTAATTTAGCGGAGGGTACACAGCCCGATGCGTAGACTGAGGGCACACAGCCCGATGTCGATTATGTCATTTTAAGTTAGCAGAGGGTACACAGCCCGATGCGTCGACTGAGGGTACATAGCCTGATGTCGATTATATCATTTTAATTTAGCGGAGGGTACAGAGCCCGATGCATCGACTGAGGGTACAAAGCCCGATTTCGGTTATGTCATTTTAATCTAGCAGAGGGTACATAGGCCGATGCGTCGATTGAGGGGACACAACTCGATGTCGATCTTGTCATTTTAATTCTTGCGGAGGGTACACAGCCCGATGCATCGACTGAGGGTACACAGCCCGACGTCAAATTTAACACTTGGCACAACAATGGATACACAGTCAGACATAACAGACACACCTTCACATGATCAAGAATTCTCAAAAGACAATCCAGCCCAACAAGAAAGTACGTTTTACATTTGATTATACACACACTATTTTGCAAGGCTCACCTTTATTGCAGGACCTACAATCTGGCAACACGAACGTTACGATCTAACGCCTTGCCAATTCTCGCAAGCCGTAAGCATTTCTCATGAGTCGCGACAAAATTAGTCGTTCCGTCAACGTCTTTGCTCGAACACTTTTTCATCATCCCCGGGCGAAGAGGGCGGCTGTTGACACCTAATTTTGTCCCTCCTGTTTTTAATAGCCATTATTCATAAAAAATTACACCGATAACCACACAATTACCTTACCATCACTCTTACTCTAGGCCACTATCCTACCTACGCACATTAATTAGGCTATTTTAAAAACATTTGCATAAACGTCCATAATTTTACAAAATGTGCATATCTTGTCATAATTTTTTACAATTATTGCTAATTTTAACAAAATTGTCTAAATTATTTTCAAACCAAATATAATAGGTTTTCTTAATTATTTGGCTCTCATAATTAATTTTCTTATTTGTATAAACATTTTATACAATATTCTACGCATTTATATACATTTTATATACTTATATGCACTTTTATACACCACTTATACACCCTATATACGCACATGCATATTCACACATTACACCTCAGCATCAACACACATCACACTCTACTTATACATGTCATCGCCACGTCGCGTCGACGTGGCATGATCTCGGCCGACCAAGCGCTTCATCCAACGGTCACGATCCTTATTTCCATTTTTTATTATCCCTGAACCCCCAAACCCAAAAACCTATTCATTTTCTCCTCTCTCATCTGAGCCGCCTCTCCCTTCTTTTCGTCCCTAGGAAAAACCTAATCGCCACTGTCTATGGCGATTTTCGGCCAAATTCACCGGTGAAATTAGCTGAGGATACACAGCCCGATACGTCGACTGAGGGTAAAAAGCACGATCTCGATAATGTCATTTTAATTTAGCGGAGGGTACACAACCCAATGCGTCGACTGAGGGTACACAACCCGATGTCAATTATGTTATTTTAATTTAGCCGACGGTACATAGCCCGATGCATCGACTGAAGGTACACAGCCCGATGTCGATTATGTCATTTTAATTTAGTGGAGGGTACACGGCCCGATGTCGATTATGTCATTTTAATTTAGCTGAGGGTACACAGCCCGATGTGTCGATTGAGGGCACACAGCCTGATGTCGATTATGTCATTTTAATTTAGCGGAGGGTACACAGCCCAATGCGTAGACTGAGGGTACACAACCCGATGTCGATTATGTCATTTTAAATTAGCTGAGGGTACACAGTCCGATGCGTCGACTGGGCGTACATAGCCCGATGTCGATTATGTCATTTTAATTTAGCGGAGGGTACACAGCCCGATGCGTCGATTAGATTATGTAATTTTAATTTAGCGGAGGGTACACATACCGATGCGTCTATTGAGGCTACACAGCTCGATGTCGATCTTGTCATTTTAATTCTTAAAGAGGGTACACAGCCCGATGCGTCGACTGAGGGTACACAGTCCAACGTCTAATTTTACACTTGGCACAGCAATTGATGCACAGTCAGACATAACAGACACACCTTCACATGGTCAAGAATCCTCGAAAGAAAATCTGACCCAACGAGAAGGTACGTTTTACATTTGATTATACACACACCATTCTTCAAGGCTCACCTTTAATGCAGGACCTACAATCTGGCAACACGAACGTTACGATCTATCGCGTCGCCAATTCGCTTAAGCAGTAAGCATTTCTCTAGAGTCGCGAAGAAATTAGTCATTCTATCAACGGCTTTGCCCGAAGACTTTTTAAACATCCCTGGGCGAAGAGGGACAGTTGTTGACACCTAATTTTGTCCTTTCTGTTTTCAATAGCCATTATTCAGACAAAATTACACTGATAACCACACAATTACCTTACCATCACTCTTACTCTAGGCCACTATCCCACCTACGTACACCAATTAGGCTATTTTAAAAGCATTTGCATAAACGGCCACAATTTTACAAAATGTGCATATCTTGTCATAATTTCTTACAATTATTGCTAATTTTAACAAAATCACCTAAATTATTATAAAACAAAATATAATAGGTTTTCTTAATTATTTAGCTCTCATAAATAATTTTGTTATTTTTATAATCCTTTTATACAATTTTCTACGCATTTATATACATTTTATACACTTATATGCACTTTTATACACCACTTATACACCCTATATACGCACATGCATATACACACATTACACCTCAGCATCTACACACATCACACTCCACTTATACATGTCAGCGCCAAGTCACGTTGACGTGGCCTGATCTCGGCCGACCAAGCGCTTCATCCAACGGTCACGACCCCTATTTCCATTTTAACTATCCCAGACCCCCCAAACCCAAAAACCCATTCATTTTCTCCTCTCTCATCTGAGCCGCCTCACCTTTTGTTTCTTTCCCAAGGAAAAACCTAATCGCCACTATCTATGGCGATTTCCGGCCAAATTCACTGGCGAAATTAGCTGAGGATACACAGCCCGATATGTCGACTGAGGGTACACAGCACAATGTCGATAATGTCATTTTAATTTAGCGGAGGGTACACAACCCAATGCATCGACTGAGGGTACACAGCTCGATGTCAATTATGTCATTTTAATTTAGCGGAGGGTACACAGCCTGAAACGTCGACTGAGGGTACACAGCCCGATGTCGATTATGTTATTTTAATTTTGCGGAGGGTACACAGCCCGATGCGTCGATTGAGGGCACACAGCCAGATGTCGATTATGTAATTTTAAGTTAGCTGAGGGTACACAGCCCGATGCGTCGACTGAGGGCACACAGCCCGATGTTGATTATGTCATTTTAATTTAGCGGAGGGTACACTGCCCAATGCGTAGACTGAGGGTACACAACCCGATGTCGATTATGTCATTTTAAATTAGTTGAGGGTACACAGCTCGATGGGTCGACTGAGGGTACATAGCCCAATGTCGATTATGTCATTTTAATTTAGCGGAGGGTACACAGCCTGATGCGTCGACTGAGGGTACACAGCCCGATGTCGATTATGTAATTTTAATTTAGCGGAGGGTACACAGGCCGATGCGTCTATTGAGGGTACACAACTCGATGTCGATATTGTCATTTTAATTCTTGCAGAGGGTACACAGCCCGATGCGTCGACTGGGGTACACGGCCCGACATCTAATTTAACACTTGGCACAGCAATGGATACACAGTAAGACATAACAGACACACCTTCACACGGTCAAGAATCCTCGAAAGACAATCCGACCCAACGACAAGGTACGTTTTACATTTGATTATACACACACCATTTTACAAGGCTCACCTTTGTTGCAGGACCTACAATCTGGCAACACGAACGTTACGATGTAACGCCTCGCCAATTCTCGCAAGCTGTAAGCATTTCTCTAGAGTCGCGACAAAATTAGTCGTTCTATCAACGTCTTTGCCCGAAGACTTTTTCATCATCTCCGGGCGAAGAGGGGCGGCTGTTGACACCTAATTTTGTCCGTCCTATTTTCAATAGCCATTATTCAGAAAAAATTACACCGATAACCACACAATTACCTTACCATCACTCTTACTCTAGGCCACTATCCCACCTAAGCACACCAATTGGGCTATTTTAAAAGCATTTGCATAAACGGCCATAATTTTAAAAAATGTGCATATCTTGTCATAATTTCTTACAATTATTGCTAATTTTAACAAAATCACCTAAATTAATTTAAAACCAAATATAATACGTTTTCTTAATTATTTAGCTCTCATAATTAATTTTCTAATTTTTATAATCATTTTATACAATTTTCTACGCATTTTTATATATTTTATACACTTATATGCACTTTTATACACCACTTATGCACCCTATATACGCACATGCATATACACACATTACACCTCAGCATCTACACACATCACACTCCACTTATACATGTCAGCGCCACGTCACGTCGACGTGGCCTGATCTCGGCCGACCAAGCGCTTCATCCAACGGTCACGATCCTTATTTCCATTTTTTACTATCCTTGAACCCCCAAACCCAAAAACCGATTCATTTTCTCCTCTCTCATCTAAGCCGCCTCTCCCTTCGTTTCTTTCTCTAGGAAAAACCTAATCGCCACTGTCTATGGTAATTTCCGGCCAAATTCACCGGCGAAATTAGCTGAGGATACACAGCCCGATACGTCGACTGAGGGTAAACTGCACGATGTCGATAATGTCATTTTAATTTAGCGGAGGGTACACAAACCAATGCGTCGACTGAGGGTACATAGCCCGATGTCAATTATGTCATTTTAATTTAGCGGAGGGTACACAGCCTGATGCGTTGATTGAGGGTACACAGCCCGATTTCGATTATGTCATTTTAATTTAGTGGAGGGTACATAGCCCGATGTCGATTATGTCATTTTAATTTAGCTGAGGGTACACAGCCCAATGCGTAGACTGAGTGTACACAACCCGATGTCGATTATGTCATTTTAAATTAGTTGAGGGTACACAGCCCGATGCGTCGACTGAGGGTATATAGCCCAATGTCGATTATGTCATTTTAATTTAGCGGAGGGTACACAGCCTGATGCGTCGACTGAGGGTACACAGTCCGATGTCGATTATGTAATTTTAATTTAGCGGAGGGTACACAGGCCGATGCGTCTATTGAGGGTACACAGCTCGATGTCGATCTTGTCATTTTAATTCTTGCGGAGGGTACACAGCCCGATGCGTCGACTGAGGGTACACAGCCCGACGTCTAATTTAACACTTGGCACAGCAATGGATACACAGTCAGACATAACAGACACACCTTCACACGGTCAAGAATCCTCGAAAGACAATCCATCCCAACGAGAAGGTACGTTTTACATTTGATTATACACACACCATTTTGCAAGGCTCACCTTTGTTGCAGGACCTACAATCTGGCAACACGAACGTTACGATCTAACGCCTCGCCAATTCTCGCAAGTTGTAAGCATTTCTCTAGAGTCGCGACAAAATTAGTCGTTCTAGCAACGTCTTTGCCCGAAGACTTTTTCATCATCTCCGGGCGAAGAGGGGCGGCTGTTGACACCTAATTTTGTCCGTCCTATTTTCAATAGCCATTATTCAGACAAAATTACACCGATAACCACACAATTACCTTACCATCACTCTTACTCTAGGCCATTATCCCACCTAAGCACACCAATTGGGCTATTTTAAAAGCATTTGCATAAACGGCCATAATTTTACAAAATGTGCATATCTTGTCATAATTTCTTACAATTATTGCTAATTTTAACAAAATCACCTAAATTATTTTAAAACCATATATAATAGGTTTTCTTAATTATTTAGCTCTCTTAATTAATTTTCTAATTTTTATAATCATTTTATACAATTTTCTACGCATTTATATACATTTTATACACTTATATGCACTTTTATACACCACTTATACACCCTATATACGCACATGCATATACACACATTACACCTCAGCATCTACACGCATCACACTCCACTTATACATGTCAGCGCCACGTCACGTCGACGTGGCCTGATCTCGGCCGACCAAGCGCTTCATCCAACGGTCACGATCCTTATTTCCATTTTTTACTATCCCTGAACCCCCAAACCCAAAAACCCATTCATTTTCTCCTCTCTCATCTGAGCCGCCTCTCCCTTCGTTTCTTTCTCTAGGAAAAACCTAATCGCCACTGTCTATGCCGATTTCCGGCCAAATTCACTGGCGAAATTAGCTGAGGATACACAGCCCGAAACGTCGACTGAGGGTAAACAGCACGATGTCGATAATGTCATTTTAATTTTGCGGAGGGTACACAAACCAATGCGTCGACTGAGGGTACACAGCCCGATGTCAATTATGTCATTTTAATTTAGCGGAGGGTACACAGCCCGATGCGTCAATTGAGGGTACACAGCCCGATTTCGATTATGTCATTTTAATTTAGTGGAGGGTACAAAGCCCGATGTCGATTATGTCATTTTAATTTAGCTGAGGGTACACAGCCCGATGCGTCGACTGAGGGCACACAACCCGATGTCGATTATGTCATTTTAATTTAGCGGAGGGCATACAACCCAATGCGTAGACTGAGGGTACACAACCCGATGTCGATTATGTCATTTTAAATTAGGTGAGGGTACACAGCCCGATGCGTCGACTGAGTGTACATAGCCCGATGTCGATTATGTCATTTTAATTTAGTGGAGGGTACACAGCCCGATGCGTCGACTGAGGGTACACAGCCCGATGTCGATTTTGTAATTTTAATATAAAACCAAATATATACATTTTATACACTTATATGCACTTTTATACACCACTTATACACCCTATATACGCACATGCATATACACACATTACACCTCAGCATCTAGACACATCATAGTCCACTTATACATGTCAGCGCCACATCACGTCGACGTGGCCTTATCTCGGCCGACCAAGCGCTTCATCCAACGGTCACGACCCCTATTTCCATTTTTAACTATCCCCGACCCCCCAAACCCAAAAACCCATTCATTTTTTCCTCTATCATCTTAGCCGCCTCTCCCTTCGTTTCTTTCCCTAGAAAAACCTAATCGCCACTGTCTATGGCGATTTCCGGCCAAATTCACCGGCGAAATTAGCTAAGCATAGACAGCCCGATGCGTCGACTGAAGGTACACAGCCCGATGTTGGTAATGTCATTTTAGTTTAGCGGAGGGTACACAACTCAATGCGTCGACTGAGGGTACACAGCTCGATGTCAATTATGTCATTTTAATTTAGCGGAAGGTACACAGCCCGATGCGTTGACTAAGGGCACACAGCCCGATGTCGATTATATTATTTTAATTTAGCGGAGGGTACACAACCTTATGCGTCGACTGAGGGCACACAACCCGATGTCGATTATGTCATTTTAATTTAGATGAGTGTACACAGCCCGATGCGTCGACTGAGGGCACACAGTCCGATGTCGATTATTTTATTTTAATTTAGTGGAGGGTACACAGCCCAACGCGTAGACTGAGGGTACACAACCCGATGTCGATTATGTCATTTTAAGTTAGCCGAGGGTACACAGCCAGATGTGTCGACTGAGGGTACATAGCCCGATGTCGATTACGTTATTTTAATTTAGCAAAGGGTACAAAGTCGATGCATCGACTGAGGGTTCACAACCCGATGTCGATTATGTCCTTTTAATTTAGTGGAGGGTACACAGCCCGATGCGTCGATTGAGGGTACACAGCTCGATGTCGATCTTGTCATTTTAATTCTTGCGGAGGGTACACATGATGCAATGGAAAATACGCGGAAGCCAAACAAACTATAAACGAGCGGAAGCAAGTAAATTTGATAACGAGATATCTAGGATATCGAGAAGTTCAAGACTAGGAAGACAAGAATTAGAAGAAAGAACGGATAAACAATTCAAACGAGAATTTAACTATCCAAAGGGAGAAAGTGAAACTCGGACCTTACAAGGATTTCACACTAGCGATGAATCTCCATAGGTTCCAAGTCAACGAGATACATGAAGCCTCGGGCTTCGACAAGAAAGGCTCGGCCTTCTCTCAATTCTCTCTTCTTCAAAGTTCAATACAAGGTAAAAACTAACTATGAAATGTAGCTAATGTGATATATATACATTTACATTAAGTTTTTGGACAAAAATGGCCCTGCAGCTGATTCTGGAACGCTGCTCAACACTTCTTCTTCGCGATCGCGCAACAAGATATGCGATCGCGCTGGGAACTATTCAAAGCATCGCGATCGCGCAGGTCACCGGCATCCTGAGCATCGCTATCGCGCAGAGCATGGCGCTGTCGCGCAGGGCATCCCACTCCTCTTCGCGATCGCGTGTGTCATGGTCGCGATCGCGCAGAGGAAATCTTCTTCCTCAGGCAGTGAGCTCCCAGTTGCTCCCCTGTTTTGCCCTGTTTTGGGCTGCCTGTTTTCCTGCCCTGTTTCCTCCATCCGTTGGCGCTCCAATGCATGATCTTTCAAGATGTTCCCGGAGGCCTTGACTCGTATCCGTTGTGCTCTCGAGCTCGGCTTTTGATGGTTGTCGTTGAGGCCATTTTGGGCTGCATCATCCTCCCCTTCTTGAAAGGATTTCGTCCTCGAAATCGAACCATCAAAACCTACAATCAAAACAAGCACAACCAACAAAAACTTCCTACTTCACAAGTAGGTTAGCTCAACAATAATAAGTGCAAGTGGTGTGGAAAACACACTCTTGTGATAGAGCCAAGCATCAATACCAATTAAAAAGCGTATGTCCCCAAAGGAGACGACATAGTCTTGGCTCGACAAGAACAAGCACTCATTGTCAAAACAAGCAAAGAGATCAAGGATATGCATGTAGCAATTAAATTTCCCACGACCGCTAAGCCCATGACCAACACACCAAGCCTTCAAATCAATCTTATCACTAAGTGACCCATCGGCTTTGGCATGCTCAACACTCAAGGTGTGCTCAACATATGGGATGGAGTAAGTAAGATAGTTCAAGCGACAACTAACATCAAATGCTCCACTCCCCTTCTTAAGAGCATTCCCACACACACCAAGAGGTACCTCCTCACCTTCAAATACTCCCCCAAGACAACCCTCGTCACTAGACAAACTCCCAAGGGAGGTCTCAAACAATGGGTTATCCATAGAGTTAGGCATTCTATTCCATGGAGGTCCAAACTCACACTCTTCTCTAGTTTGATACAATTCACCATTTCCATTGAAGTTTCCCTCGTACAAAGGATTAGTATAGGCACACTTCCCGAGTTCATAAGCAAACAAAGGTGAAGTTCTCAAACTAGAGGCATCATCATCCACACTTGAGGAGTCATCGAACACAAGTCGATCTATCTCATTCTCAAGAGACTCCTCAAGGTTACAACCTTCCTCACTACGACACAAGGTACCACCATTAGCAAATAAGCAATCAAAGGGAAGAATAGGGTAATCATGCAATTCATCTTCTCCTTTATCAAACATGGGTGGGGTGTCAGAACAAGGTTCCCAAGCAAGGTCAACTTCAACATTTTCACTAAAGAGAGGTTCAATGAAGATCGAGCTCACATCATGATGTGGCTTTTCAACCCTCTCAACTAGTGGTTCAATTTCACACACAAGTTGACCCGAAGGCTCTACACTAGTTGCAAAACACATTGTAGTCATGCAAATCATCAACTAGTCTAGAGTTCTCACTAACAATATCACAAGACAAGGAAGTAGCATGCTCAAGGGAGGAATAACTATCATATACCTTTGAGGTGTCATGAACGTCTCCACCTTGTAGCTCACATTCGGCATCTCCTTCACCTTGCCTTTCCATCACGGAACATGGTGGAGGCTCCATCGGTTTGCCTCCAAGAATACCTACACAAGTACTTAAACAAGTAGAAGAAAAGCAAAAGGGTTAAGGTTAGAATAAGGGGTGTCCTCACTCTCAATTTTTCTTTTTCCCTCTTTCTTTTCCCTCATTTTCTTTCAAGGTCGGGTGTAGATTCGGGGTGGTGACATCCCACTCACATCACTCATCACATCCTCTCCTTTTTCCACTCTAGGAATGTCACCGGTCACTCCATTACTCCTCTCTATCTTTTGTCTCTCAAATTCGGGCGAATTGGGACGAGGCCCGAGAATGCCCATAGCCGGAGTAGGTGGACTTTTTACATCAACCCGGAATCTAGGACTTGGAGACCCATCACTCGACGTCTCCTTCTTCTTTGTTGATGAACCACTCGGCTTTGGAAGTGGCTTCGGGCTCACCTTGTTGACATTTATCAACCCTTTTGTAGCACTAGTCCCACCATTGCTTGTGTTCGTATGACTTCTTGTTTGCACTCTTTTAACCCTAGGTTGGGGTTCTTGCTCCTTTTCTTCTTGCATAGGCCTAGAAGATGTACTAGGTTGGAACTTAAACTTTGCACGGCAAGGTTCAAAGTCATAAGTTCTTTGCCTCTTGCTCACTTGGTACACATCCCTCACGAGATCATACCGCACCCTCGTGCCTTGCAACCACGGTTTTCCTAGCCAAACACCATAATACTCCATGGGCAACACATCACACCAAACATATTCCTTGTAACTCCCATGAGATATGAGTATTCGGGCTTCACTAGTGACCCAAACACCTTGATACTCATAAGGATGTTGCAATTTATAGCAAGGTATCGTTAGTCTATCAACCCAAGAGTTGTTAACAAAATTAGTGTAGGCTTCACTAATCTTGAGCAAGCATCCTCCACTACCATTCACCTCAAAAATGAACCTACATTCACACATGTCTCGTATAGGATCATCCCCAAGAAACCCATCACCCCAAGTTGGGTTCTCCTTATCCCTCCACTAGTGGCAACACCACTAGAATAACCTCCACTTCCCGTCACTCTCCCAACATTAGAAGTGTTGTTGGAAGTCGAGGAAGGACCACCACTACGGAACCCATAGTTGCCTCTCGCCTTGGTTCCATAGCCCATAGCACCACTCCTACCACCACTACTAGAGCAATGTACCCCCGTAACGGTAAGAGCAACGCTTCTCGTTCCACCCTTCACATGGGAACTAGAAGATGCAAATCTCCCATTTCCCATGGAACAACCACCACCACCTCCCATACTAATGGAAGGTCCTCCACTACTCCCTTGCACTCCATTAGCAACACCAAGAGAAGATGCATAAGAACAATTCATATAATCAACATCATCATCAACTCTATCTATGTCACTATCATGCTCAAGTTCATCACAAGTAGAGTAGGTAGGATCAATGTACCTTGAAGCGTCACCATCTTCGAATTCTTGACTTGAAGCATAGGAGTCGTCACGATCTTCATCACAAGCTTCATAGTCTTCATCAATCTCACGATCATCATAGTGAACCGCTTCATCAACATAGGAGCCATGGTTTCCATCATCATAGTAATGGCCATCATCACCATCATAGGAACCATAGTCTCCATCATCACCATACGAGTCATAGCAACTCGCATCATCGCCACATTAGCCATAATCCCCACAATCATCATCCGACATGGTTGTAATCACCAAGAACAAAACCTCCCGAAAGTCACTCCCTCACGTGTATCACTCAATATATGTACACTCAAGAGCGAGGGCCTTATCAACTTGGGAACCAAGGTAATCACAACTAGCATGTCCAAGTTAAAGTTCAGAGTGGAATTAATGAGACTCTATGTACGGACGGCTATTTAAAGTGCGCACTTGAGGCCAAAAGGAGTTCTACGACTCTTCTTTGAATTCTAATCTCCTCTACGCACGAATACCTAATACGCTAAAGGATTAGTGTCTTTCAAGTAGGCCAATTACCTTCAAAACACTAACCAAGAGGTACAGTAGAAAACGGGACACAAAAGATTCGACTCGAATTGGGACCAAACGGATTTGGAATCGGATGAAATTTTGTTGTGATCTACAAACTCATCATATTTAATGGTCCAATTGGAGTTTAGATGTTTGGAAACTATTTAGAAGTCGTTGCGAACATTTTGTCCAAAACTGGAATTTTCTGGAAAAACTTGTTCTTCGCTATCGCGTGTAGCAAGTCGCGATCGCGAAGGCAAAATTTTTACTCAGCGCGATTGCGTGAGCTTCTGCGCGATCGCGCAGGTCTGCAGTGCAGAACCAGAACCTCGACTGCAACTTCAGTTTTTGGCACCCAAAACAACCCCAACTCGACTTTTACTCAGTCCAACGATACCCAATGGTGTATACAACTATAACAACCAATCCCCAATAGTTTTCAACTCCAAACAAACAACAACAAGCTTCGATTCAAGATTGAAGCGTTTTCAAGAATTTTCAAACCTTTTGGATTTTGATTTTTGGAAATTTTGATTCGTAACACCAAAACACGAGATATAGGTATCAAAACGACGGGAATACAACAAGGAACAAACCCCACTACTTTTTAACACTCGGGAATTCGTATCCAACCCGCTCAACCAAATTTTGTCTAGTTTTCTAGTTTTTCAATTTTTTTGTTTTTCTTCCTTTTCAAGAACAACAAGAAAAACACAACAACAATACTAACATATGGAACAAGGAACGGGGGTTTGTAAGAACATAACCCGAGCCTTGCTCTGATACCAACTGATGCAATGGAAAATACGCGGAAGCCAAACAAACTATAAACGAGCGGAAGCAAGTAAATTTGATAACGAGATATCTAGGATATCGAGAAGTTCAAGACTAGGAAGACAAGAATTAGAAGAAAGAATGGATAAACAATTCAAACGAGAATTTAATTATCCAAAGGGAGAAAGTGAAACTCGAACCTTACAAGGATTTCACACTAGCGATGAATCTCCATAGGTTCCAAGTCAACGAGATACATGAAGCCTCGGGCTTCGACAAGAAAGGCTCGGCCTTCTCTCAATTATCTCTTCTTCAAAGTTCAATACAAGGTAAAAACTAACTATGAAATGTAGCTAATGTGATATATATACATTTACATTAAGTTTTTGGACAAAAATGGCCCTGCAGCTGATTCTGGAACGCTGCTCAACACTTCTTCTTCGCGATCGCGCAACAAGATATGCGATCGCGCTGGGAACTATTCAAAGCATCGCGATCGCGCGAGGCAGCTCGCGATCGCGCAGGTCACCGGCATCCTGAGCATCGCTATCGCGCAGAGCATGGCGCTGTCGCGCAGGGCATCCCACTCCTCTTCGCGATCGCGTGTGTCATGGTCGCGATCGCGCAGAGGAAATCTTCTTCCTCAGGCAGTGAGCTCCCAGTTGCTCCCCTGTTTTGCCCTGTTTTGGGCTGCCTGTTTTCCTGCCCTGTTTCCTCCATCCGTTGGCGCTCCAATGCATGATCTTTCAAGATGTTCCCGGAGGCCTTGACTCGTATCCGTTGTGCTCTCGAGCTCGGCTTTTGATGGTTGTCGTTGAGGCCATTTTGGGCTGCATCAACACAGCCCGAAGCATCGACAGAGGGTACACAGCCCGACGTCAGATTTAACACTTGGCACAACAATGGATACACAATCAGACATAACAGATACGCCTTCACACAGTGAAGAATCCTCGAAAGACAATCCAGCCCAACGAGAAGGTACGTTTTAGATTTGATTATACAAACACCATTTTGCATGGCTCACCTTTATTGCAGGACCTACAATCTGGCAACACGAACGTTACGATCTAATGCCTCGCCAATTCTCGCAAGCCGTAAGCATTTCTCTAGAGTCGCGTCAAAATTAGTCGTTCCATCAACGTCTTTGTCCGAAGACTTTTTCATCATCCCGGGCAAAGAGGGGAGGCTGTTGACACCTAATTTTGTCCCTCTTGTTTTCAATAGCCATTATTTAGACAAAATTACATCGATAACCACACAATTACCTTACCATCACTCTTACTCTAGGCCACTATCCCACCTACGCAATCCTATTAGGCTATTTTAAAAGCATTTTCATAAAAGAACATAATTTTGCAAAATGTGCATATCTTGTCATAATTTCTTACAATTATTGCTAATTTTAACAAAATTGTCTAAATTATTTTCAAACCAAATATAATAGGTTTTCTTAATTATTTGGCTCTCATAATTAATTTTCTTATTTGTATAATCATTTTATACAATATTCTACGCATTTATATACATTTTATACACTTATATGCACTTTTATACACCACTTATACACCCTATATACGCACATGCATATACACACATTACACCTCAGCATCTACACACATCACACTCCACTTATACATGTCAGTGCCATGTCACGTCGACGTGGCCTGATCTCGGCCGACCAAGCGCTTCATCCAAGGGTCACGACCTTTATTTCCATTTTTAACTATCCCTGACCTCCCAAACCCAAAAAAACCCATTCATTTTCTCCTCTCTCATCTGAGCCGCCTCTCCTTTCGTTTCTTTCCCTAGGAAAAACCTAATCGCCACTGTTTATGGCGATTTCCGGCCAAATTCACCGGCGAAATTAGCTGAAGATACACAGCCCGATGCGTCGACTGAGGGTTCACAACCCGATGTCGATAATGTAATTTTAATTTAGCGGAGGGTACACAACCCAATTCGTCGACTGAGGGTACACAACCCAATGTCAATTATGTCATTTTAATTTAGCGGAGGGTACACAGCCCGATGCGTCGACTGAGGGTACACAGCCCGATATCGATTATGTAATTTTAATTTAGCGGACGGTACACAGCCCGATGCATCGACTGAGGGAACACAGCCCGATGTTGATTATGTCATTTTAATTTTGCTGAGGGTACACAGTCCGATGCGCCGAGTGAAGGAACACAGCCCGATATTGATTATGTCATTTTAATTTAGCACAGGGTACACAGCCCAATGCGTAGACTGAGGGTAAACAACCCGATGTCGATTATGTCATTTTAAGTTAGCGGAGGGTACATAGCCCGATGCGTCGACTGAGGGTACATAGCTCGATGTCGATTATGTCATTTAATTTAGCGGAGGGTACACAGCCCGATGCGTCGATTGAGAGTACACAGCCAAATGTCGATTATGTTATTTTAATTTAGCAAAGGGTACACATGCCGATGCATTGATTGAGGGAATATAGCTCGATGTCGATCTTGTTATTTTAATTCTTGCGGAGGGTACACTGCCCGATGCGTCGACTGAGGGTACACAGCCCGACGTCAAATTTAACACTTGGCACAGCAATGGATACATAGTCAGACATAACAGTCACACCTTCACATGGTCAAGAATCCTCGAAAGATAATCCAGCCCAACGAGAAGGTACGTTTTACATTTGATTATACACACACCATTTTGCAAGGCTCATCTTTATTGCAGGACCTACAATCCGATAACCACAATATTACCTTACCATCACTCTTACTCTAGGCCACTATCCCACCTACTCACACCAATTAGGCTATTTTAAAAGCATTTGCATAAACGGCCATAATTTTACAAAATGTGCATATCTTGTCATAATTTCTTACAATTATTGCTAATTTTAACAAAATCACCTAAATTGTTTTAAAACGAAATATAATATATTTTCTTAATTATTAAGCTCTAATAATTAATTTTCTTATTTTTATAATCATTTTATACAATCTTCTACGCATTTATATACATTTTATACACTTATATGCACTTTTATACACCACTTATACACCATATATACGCACATGCATATACACACATTACACCTCAGCATCTACACACATCACACTCCACTTATACATGTCAGCGCCACATCACGTCGACGTGGCCTGATCTCGGCCGACCAAGCGCTTCATCCAACGGTCACGACCCCTATTTCGATTTTTAACTATCTTCGACCCCCCAAACCCAAAAACCCATTCATTTTCTCCTCTCTCATCTGAGCCGCCTCTCCCTTTGTTTCTTTCCCTAGAAAAACCTAATCGCCATTAGCTATGGCAATTTTCGGCGAAATTCACCGGCGAAATTAGCTGAGGATACACAGCCCGATGCACCGACAGAGGGTACACAGCCTGATGTCAATAATGTCATTTTAATTTAGCGGAGGGAACACAACCCAATGCGTCGACTGAGGGTACACAGCCCGATGTCGATCAATTTATTTTAATTTAGCGGAGGGTACACAGCCCGATGTGTCGACTGAGGGTTACACAACCCGATGTCGATTATGTCATTTTAAGTTAGCCGAGGGTACACAGCTAGATGCGTCGACTGAGGGTACATAGCCCGATGTCGATTACGTTATTTTAATTTAGCGAAGGGTACACAGCCGATGCGTCGACTGAGGGTACACAGCCCGATTTCGATTATGTCATTTTAATTTAGCGGAGGGTACACAGCCCGATGCGTCGATTGAGGGTACGCAGCTCGATGTCGATCTTGTCATTATAATTCTTGCGGAGGGTACACAGCCCGATGCGTCGACTGAGGGTACACAGCCCGACGTCAAATTTAACACTTGGCACAGCAATGGATACACAATCAGACATAACAGACACACCTTCACACAGTCAAGAATCCTCGAAAGACAATCCAGCCCGACGAGAAGGTACGGCTTACATTTGATTATACGCACACCATTTCGCAAGGCTCACCTTTATTGCAGGACGTACAATCTGGCAACATGAACGTTACGATCTAACGCCTCGCCAATTCTCGCAAGCCCTAAGCATTTCTCTAGAGTCGCGACAAAATTAGTCGTTCCGTCAACGTCTTTGCCCGAAAACTTTTTCAGCATCCCTGGGCGAAGAGGGGCGGCTGTTGACACCTAATTTTGTCCCTCCTATTTTCAATAGCCATTATTCGAACTAAATTACACCGATAACCACACAGTTACCTTACCAACATCTTACTCTAGGACACTATCCCACCTACGCACACCAATTAGGCTATTTTAAAAGCATTTGCATAAATGGCCATAATTTTACAAAATGTGCATATCTTGTCATAATTTTTACAATTATTGCTAATTTTAACAAAATCACCTAAATTATTTTAAAACCAAATATAATAGGTTTTCTTAATTATTTAGCTCTCATAATTAATTTTATTTTTAATCATTTATACAATTTTCTACGCATTTATATATATTTTATAGGGTTTTTACACAAATATACAAATTTTCACCCTTAATTACAAAAAAATAGCAATATTTCCTAATTACAATGCATAGCATTATTTTTCTAACACATTTCACTTTCACTTCCCATTTTCCCCAAATTAAAATTTCTCTCACTTACTCTCTCTTTCTCCCATCACCCCACACCCACCCCGACCCCGACCCCTTCATCACTGCCAATCGCGACCTACACCAGAACTCCCCCCCCCCCCAATTACTCATCTCTGCTATTTCTAGAAATGCGCTAACCTCATTACATTTACTTTGAACCAACCCACTATAAGTATTCCCTAAACTTTGTGCTAAACACGTTTCTACAAAGTCACCTAGTAGAAGAAACAAAAGTTTCGAGAAACGGGATCTTCCAGAAACCAACTTCATGTTTCAACACTGTTAATGTAAGGGTAAAATTCATAAAAACTCTATCAATGTTGATCAACTTAGACACAAACGAAGACATGTCAAATGGAATCACATTAGCATAGACCCTTGTATTCTCCTGATAATTGCTGCCTCTTGAGCTGACATTTCCTTTGATAAATAAAGAGTTCTTGTGGGTGAAGCACTTTGTTCAACAGTATCTATAAATCAAAATTCCTTCTGCAAATCAATCAAGCATATAACTGGTGCATCAGTTATAATTCTTAGAGATTCCGTCTGATAAAAGAATCAACCAAGCATATAATTGATGCACATTTTCTGATTATAAAGACACAATTGCGATATTACAGATCTTGGGCTATTCAGATGTCAATTTTGTTACAAATTAGTAAAATTTTATGTTTTTTTTATAGATGTTCTTTTTCTATAAAAATAGTTAAATAGTTTAGAAACAGTAAAAACAACATACGAGTAGAATGAAACAATGCAGAAACAACAGAGATACAGTTAAAACGGTGCAGAAAACAGTTAGAAACAGTTGAAACGGTGCAGAAACAGTTAGATACGGTGCTGCAGAAACAGTTGAAACAGTGCAGAAACAGTTGAAAACGGTGCAGAAACAGTTAGATACGGTGCTGCAGAAACATTTGAAACGCTGCAGAAACAGTTAGATACGGTGCTGCAGAAACAGTTGAAACGGTGCAGAAACAGTTAGATACGGTGCTGCAGAAACAGTTGAAACGGTGCAGAAACAGTTAAAAACAGTTGAAACGGTGCAGAAACAGTTAGATACGGTGCTGCAGAAATATTTGAAACGCTGCAGAAACAGTTAGATACGGTGCTGCAGAAACAGTAGAAACGGTGCAGAAACAGTTAGATACGGTGCTGCAGAACAGTTGAAACGGTGCAGAAACAGTTGAGATATGTGAGATACAACGAGATACATCGAGGATGGGATGAGAAAAAGTGAAATTGGGGGAAATGATAGGAATAAAAGTGAAATTGGGGGAAATGGTGGGAGGAAAAGTGAAATAGGGAGAAATAGGAGGAGCAAAAGTGATTGTGGGGGAAATAGGAGGAAGAATATAAGGGTTTGGTATGTTATGGAAAAATATTGCTATGTTTTTGCTATATTTGTAATTAACTTGTGTTTTCCTCTATATAGGGTTATTTTGCTAAAATATTGCTATGTTTGGTAATTAAGTTCTAAAACTTGTACTTTTATGTAAAAAATCCTATTTTATATACTTATATGAACTTTTATACACCACTTATACACCCTATATATGCACATGCATATACACACAGTACACCTCAGCATCTACACACATCACACTCCACTTATACATGTCAGCGCCACGTCACGTCGACGTGGCCTGATCTCGGCCGACCAAGCGCTTCATCCAACGGTCACGACCCCTATTTCCATTTTTAACTATCCCTGACCCACCAAACCCAAAAGCCCATTCATTTTCTCGTCTCTCATCTGAGCCACCTCTACCTTCGTTTCTCTCCCTAGGAAAAACCTGATCTCCACTGTCTATGGCGATTTCTGGCCAAATTCACCGGCGAAATTATCTGAGGATACACAGCTCGATGCATCGACTGAGGGTACACAGCCCTATGTCAATAATTTCATTTTAATTTAGCGGAGGGTACACAACTCAATGCGTCGACTGAGGGTACACAACCCGATGTCAATTATGTTATTTAATTTAGCGAAGGGTACACAGCCCGATACGTTGACTGAGGGTACACAGCCCGATGTCGATTATGTCATTTTAATTTAGCGGACGGTAAACAGCCCGATGCGTCGACGGAAGGTACACAGCCCAATGTCGATTATGTCATTTTAACTTAGCTGAGGGTACACAGCCCGATGCGTCGATTGAGGATACACAGCTCGATGTCGATCTTGTCATTTTAATTCTTGCGGAGGGAACACAGCCCGATGCGTCGACTGAGGGTACACTGCCCGACGTCAAATTTAACACTTGGCACAACAATGGATACACAGTCAGACATAACAGACACACCATCACACGGTCCAGAATCCTCGAAAGACAATCCAGCCCAACGAGAAAATAAGTTTTACATTTGATTATACACACACCATTTTGCAAGGCTCACTTTTATTGCGGAACCTACAATCTGGAAACGCGAACGTTACGATCTAACGCCTCGCAAATTCTCGCAAGCCGTAAGCATTTCTCTAGAGTCGCGAAAAAATTAGTCGTTCCGTCAACATCTTTGCCCGAAGACTTTTTCATCATCCCCGGGCGAAGAGGGGCGGCTGTTGACACCTAATTTTGTCCCTCCTATTTTTAATAGCCATTATTCGGACAAAATTACACCGATAACCACACAATTACCTTACCACCACTCTTACTCTAGGCCACTATCCCACCTACGCACACCAATTAGGCTATTTTAAAAGCATTTGCATAAACGGCCATAATTTTATAAAATGTGCATATCTTGTCATAATTTCTCACAATTATTGCTAAGTTTAAAAAAATCACCTAAATTATTTTAAACCAAATATAATAGATTTTCTTAATTATTTAGCTCTCATAATTAATTTTCTTATTTTTATAATTATGTTATACAATTTTCTACGCATTTATATACATTTTATACACTTATATGCACTTTTATACACCACTTATACACCCTATATACGCATATGCACATACACACATTACACCTCAGGATCTACACACATCACACTCCACTTATACATGTCAGCGCAACGTCACGTCGACGTGGCCTGATCTCGGCCGACCAAGCGCTTCATCCAACGGTCACGACCCTTATTTTTTCATTTTTAACTATCCCTGACCCCCCAAACCCAAAAACCCATTCATTTTCTCCTCTCTCATCTGAGCCTCCTCTCCCTTCATTTCTTTCCCTAGGAAAAACCTAATCGCCACTGTCTATGGCGATTTCCGGCCAAATTCACCGGAGAAATTAGCTGACGATACACAGCCCGATACGTCGACTGAGGGTACACAGCACTATATCGATAATGTCATTTTAATCTAGCGGAGGGTACACAACCCAGTACGTCGACTGAGGGTACACAGCCCGATGTCAATTATGTCATTTTAATTTAGCGGAGGGTACACAGCCCAATGCGTCGACTGAGGGTACACAGCCCGATGTCGATTATGTCATTTTAATTTAGTGGAGGGTACACAGCCCGATGTCGATTATGTCATTTTAAGTTTGCTGAGGGTACATAGCCCGATGCATCGACTGAGGGCACACAGACCGATGTCGATTATGTCATTTTAATTTAGCAGAGGGTACACAGCCCAATGCGTAGATTGAGGGTACACAACCCGATGTCGATTATGTCATTTGAAATTAGCTGAGGTTACACAGCCCGATGCGTAGACTGATGGTACATAGCCCGATGTCGATTATGTCATTTTTATTTAGCGGAGGGTACACAGCCCTATGCATCGACTGAGTGTACACAGCCTGATGTCGATTATGTCATTTTAATTAAGCGGAGGGTACATAGCCTGATGCGTCGATTTAGGGTACACAGCTCGATGTCGATCTTGTCATTTTAATTCTTGCGGAGGGTACACAGCTCGATGCGTCGACTGAGGGTACACAGCCTGACGTCAAATTTAACACTTGGCACAACAATGGATACACAGTCAGACAAAACAGACACACCTTCACACGGTCAAGAATCCTCGAAAGACAATCCAGCCCAACGAGAAGGTACGTTTTACATTTGATTATACACACACCATTTTTCAAGGCTCACCTTTATTGTAGGACCTACAATCTGGCAACACGAACGTTACGATCTAACGCCTCGCAAATTCTCGTAAGTCGTGTGCATTTCTCTGGAGTCGCGATAAAATTAGTCGTTCCGTCAACGTCTTTGCCCGAAGACTTTTTCAGCATCCCCGGGCGAAGAGGGGCGGCTGTTGACACCTAATTTTGTCCCTCCTATTTTTAATAGCCAATATTCGAACTAAATTACACCAATAACCACACAATTACCTTACCATCACTCTTACTCTAGGCCACTATCCCACCTACGCACACCAATTAGGCAATTTTAAAAGCATTTGCATAAACTGCCATAATTTTACAATATATGCATATCTTGTCATAATTTCTTACAATTATTGCTAATTTTAACAAAATCACCTAAATTATTTTAAAACCAAATATAATAGGTTTTCTTAATTATTTAGCTCTCATAATTAATTTTATTGTTTTTTAATCATTTTATACAATTTTCTTCGCATTTATATACATTTTATACACTTATATGCACTTTTATACACCACTTATACACCCTATATATGCACATGTATATACACACAGTACACCTCAGCATCTACACACATCACACTCCACTTATACATGTCAGCGCCTCGTCACGTCGACGTGGTCTGATCTCGGCTGACCAAGCGCTTCATCCAACGGTCACGACCCCTATTTCCATTTTTAATTATCCCTGACAACCCAAACCCAAAAGCCCAGTCATTTTCTCGTCTCTCATGTGAGCCACCTTTCCCTTGGTTCTCTCCCAACGAAAAACCTAATCTCCACTGTCTATGACGATTTCTGGCCAAATTCACCGGCGAAATTATTTGAGGATACACAGCCCGATGCGTCGACTGAGGGTACACAGCCCTATGTCGATAATTTCATTTTAATTTAGCGGAGGGTACACAAGTCAATGCGTCGACTGAGGGTACACAACCAGATGTCAATTATGTTATTTTAATTTAGCGGAGGGTACACAGCCCGATCCGTTGACTGAGGGTACACAGCCCGATGTCGATTATGTCATTTTAATTTAGTGGACGGTACACAGCCCGATGCGTCGACTGAAGGTACACAGCCTAATGTCGATTATGTCATTTTAACTTAGCTGAGGGTACACACCCCGATGCGTCGATTGAGGATACACAGCTCGATGTCGATCTTGTCATTTTAATTTCTTGTGGAGGGTACACAGCCCGATGCGTCGACTGAGGGTACACAGCCCGACGTCAAATTTAACACTTGGCACAACAATGGATACACAGTCAGACATAACAGACATACCTTCACACGGTCAAGAATCCTCGAAAGACAATCCAGCCCAACGAGAAAATACGTTTTACATTTGATTATACGCACACCATTCTGCAAGTCTCACTTTTATTGCAGGACCTACAATCTGGCAACACGAACGTTACGATCTTACACCTCGAAAATTCTCGAAAGCCGTTAGAATTTCTCTAGAGTCGCGACAAAATTAGTCTTTCCGTCAACGTCTTTGCCCGAAGACTTTTTCATCATTCCCGGGCGAAGAGGGGCGGTTGTTGACACCTAATTTTGTCCCTCCTATTTTTAATAGCCTTTATTCGGACAAAATTACACCGATAACCACACAATTACCTTACCATCACTCTTACTCTAGGCCACTATCCCACCTACGCACACCAATTAGGCAATTTTAAAAGCATTTGCATAAACTGCCATAATTTTACAAAATGTGTATATCTTGTCATAATTTCTTACAATTATTGCTAATTTTAACAAAATCACCTAAATTATTTTAAAACCAAATATTATAGGTTTTCTTAATTATTTAGCTCTCATAATTAATTTTATTGTTTTTTTAATCATTTTATACAATTTTCTTCGCAATTCTATACATTTTATACACTTATATGCACTTTTATACACCACTTATACACCCTATATATGCACATGCATATACACACAGTACACCTCAGCATCTACACACATCACACTCCACTTATAAATGTCAGCGCCTCGTCACGTCGACGTGGCCTGATCTCGGCCGACCAAGCGCTTTATCCAACGGTCACGACCCCTATTTCCATATTTAATTATCCCAGACCACCCAAACCCAAAAGCCCATTCATTTTCTCGTCTCTCATGTGAGCCACCTTTCCCTTGGTTCTCTCCCAACGAAAAACCTAATCTCCACTGTCTATGGCGATTTCTGGCCAAATTCACCGGCGAAATTATCTGAGGATACACAGCCCGATGCGTCGACTGAGGGTACACAGCCCTATGTCGATAATTTCATTTTAATTTAGCGGAGGGTACACAACTCAGTGCGTCGACTAAGGGTACACAACCCGATGTCAATTATGTTATTTTAATTTAGCGGAGGGTACACAGCCCGATACGTTGTTTGAGGGTACACAGCCCGATGTCGATTATGTCATTTTAATTTAGCGGACGGTACACAGCCCGATGCGTCGACTGAAGGTACACAGCCCAATGTCGATTATGTCATTTTAACTTAGCTGAGGGTACACACCCCGATGCGTCGATTGAGGATACACAGCTCGATGTCGATCTTGTCATTTTAATTTCTTGTGGAGGGTACACAACCCGATGCGTCGACTGAGGGTACACAGCCCAACGTCAAATTTAACACTTGGCACAACAATGGATACACAGTCAGACATAACAGACACACCTTCACACGGTCAAGAATCCTCGAAAGACAATCCAGCCCAACGAGAAAATACGTTTTACATTTGATTATACACACACCATTCTGGAAGTCTCACTTTTATTGCAGGACCTACAATCTGGCAACACGAACGTTACGATCTTACACCTCGGAAATTCTCGAAAGCCGTTAGCATTTCTCTAGAGTCGCGACAAAATTAGTCTTTCCGTCAACGTCTTTGCCCGAAGACTTTTTCATCATTCCCGGGCGAAGAGGGGCGGCTGTTGACACCTAATTTTGTCCCTCCTATTTTTAATAGCCTTTATTTGGACAAAATTACACCGATAACCACACAATTACCTTACCATCACTCTTACTCTAGGCCACTATCCCACCTACGCACACCAATTAGACTATTTTAAAAGCATTTGCATAAACGGCCATAATTTTACAAAATGTGCATATCTTGTCATAATTTCTTACTATTATTGCTAATTTTAAACAAATCCCCTAAATTATTTTAAACCAAATATAATAGATTTTCTTAATTATTTAGCTCTCATAATTAATTTTCTTATTTTTATAATTATTTTATACAAATTTCTACGCATTTATATGCATTTTATACACTTATATGCACTTTTATACACCACTTATACACCCTATATACGCACATGCACATACACACATTACACCTCAGCATCTACACACATCACACTCCACTTATACATATCAGCGCCACGTCACGTCGACGTGGCCTGATCTCGGCCGACCAAGCGCTTCATCCAACGGTCACGACCCTTACTTCCATTTTTAACTATCCCAGACCCCCCAAACCCAAAAACCCATTCATTTTCTCCTCTCTCATCTGAGCCGCCTCTCCCTTCGTTTCTTTCCCTAGGAAAAACCTAATCGCCACTGTCTATGGCGATTCCCGGCCAAATTCACCGGCGAAATTAGCTGAGGATACACAGCCCGATACGTCGATTGAGGGTACACAGCACGATGTCGATAATGTCATTTTAATTTAGCGGAGGGTACATAACTCAATGCGTCGACTGAGGGTACACAACCCGATGTCAATTATGTTATTTTAATTTAGCGAAGGGTACACAGCCCGATACGTTGACTGAGGGTACACAACCCGATGTCGATTATGTCATTATAATTTAGCGGACGGTACACAGCCCGATGCGTCGACTGAAGGTACACAGCCCAATGTCGATTATGTCATTTTAACATAGCTGAGGGTACACAGCCCGATGCGTCGATTGAGGATACACAACTCGATGTCGATCTTGTCATTTTAATTCTTGCGGAGTGTACACAGCCCGATGCGTCGACTGAGGGTACACTGCCCGACGTCAAATTTAACACTTGGCACAACAATGGATACACAGTCAGATATAACAGACACACCTTCACACGGTAAAGAATCCTCGAAAGACAATCCAGCTCAACGAGAAAATAAGTTTTACATTTGATTATACACACACCATTTTGCAAGGCTCACTTTTATTGCAGGACCTACAATCTGGAAACACGAACGTTACGATCTAACACCTCGCAAATTCTCGCAAGCCGTACGCATTTCTCTAGAGTCGCGAAAAAATTAGTCGTTCCGTCAACGTCTTTGCCCGAAGACTTTTTCATCATCCCCGGGCGAAGAGGGGCGGCTGTTGACACCTAATTTTGTCCCTCCTATTTTTAATAGCCATTATTCGGACAAAATTACACCGATAACCACACAATTACCTTACCATCACTCTTACTCTTGGCCACTATCCCACCTACGCACACCAATTAGACTATTTTAAAGCATTTACATAAACGGCCATAATTTTACAACATGTGCATATCTTGTCATAATTTCTTACAATTATTGCTAATTTTAAAGAAATCGCCTAAATTATTTTAAACCAAATATAATAGATTTTCTTAATTATTTAGCCCTCATAATTAATTTTCTTATTTTTATTATTATTTTATACAATTTTCTACGCATTTATATGCATTTTATACACTTATATGCACTTTTATACACCACTTATACACCCTATATACGCACATGCACATACACACATTACACCTCAGCATCTACACACATCACACTCCACTTATACATATCAGCGCCACGTCACGTCGACGTGGCCTGATCTCGGCCGACCAAGCGCTTCATCCAACGGTCACGACCCTTATTTCCATTTTTAACTATCCCTGACCCCCCAAACCCAAAAACCCATTCATTTTCTCCTCTCTAATCTGAGCCGCCTCTCCCTTCGTTTCTTTCCCTAGGAAAAACCTAATCGCCACTGTCTATGGTGATTTCCGGCCAAATTCACCGGCGAAATTAGCTGAGGATACACAGCCCGATACGTCGACTGAGGGTACACAGCACGATGTCGATAATGTCATTTTAATTTAGCGGAGGGTACATAACTCAATGCGTCGACTGAGGTACACAACCCGATGTCAATTGTGTTATTTTAATTTAGCGAAGGGTACAAAGCCCGATACGTTGACTGAGGGTACACAGCCCGATGTCGATTATGTCATTATAATTTAGCGGACGGTACACAGCCCGATGCGTCGACTGAAGGTACACAGCCCAATGTCGATTATGTCATTTTAACTTAGCTGAGGGTACACAGCCCGATGCGTCGATTGAGGATACACGACTCGATGTCGATCTTGTCATTTTAATTCTTGCGGAGTGTACACAGCCCGATGCGTCGACTGAGGGTACACTGCCCGACGTCAAATTTAACACTTGGCACAACAATGGATACACAGTCAGACATAACAGACACACCTTCACACGGTAAAGAATCCTCGAAAGACAATCCAGCTCAACGAGAAAATAAGTTTTACCTTTGATTATACACACACCATTTTGCAAGGCTCACTTTTATTGCAGGACCTACAATCTGGAAACACGAACGTTACGATCTAACGCCTCGCAAATTCTCACATGCCGTAAGCATTTCTCTAGAGTCGCGAAAAAATTAGTCGTTCCGTCAACGTCTTTGCCCAAAGACTTTTTCATCATCCCCGGTCGAAGAGGGGCGGCTGTTGACACCTAATTTTGTCCCTCCTATTTTTAATAGCCATTATTCGGACAAAATTACACCGATAACCACACAATTACCTTACCATCACTCTTACTCTAGGCCACTATCCCACCTACGCACACCAATTAGACTATTTTAAAAGCATTTGCATAAACGGCCATAATTTTACAAAATGTGCATATCTTGTCATAATTTCTTACAATTATTGCTAATTTTAACCAAATCGTCTAAATTATTTTAAACCAAATATAATAGATGTTCTTAATTATTTAGCTCTCATAATTAATTTTTTATTTTTATAATTATTTTATACAATTTTCTACGCATTTATATACATTTTATACACTTATGTGCACTTTTATACACCACTTACACACCCTATATACGCACATGCACATACACAGATTACACCTCAGCATCTACACACATCACACTCCACTTATACATGTCAGCGCCACGTCACGTCGACGTGGCCTGATCTCGGCCGACCAAGCGTTTCATCCAACGGTCACGACCCTTATTTCCATTTTAACTAACCCTGACCCCCCAAACCCAAAAACCCATTCATTTTCTCCTCTCTCATCTGAGCCGCCTCTCCCTTCGTTTCTTTCCCTAGGAAAAACCTAATCGCCACTGTCTATGGTGATTTTCGGCCAAATTCACCGGCGAAATTAGCTGAGGATACACAGCCCGATACGTCGACTGAGGGTACACAACACGATGTCGATAATGTCATTTTAATTTAGCTGAGGGTACACAACCCAATGCGTCGACTGAGGGTACACAGCCCGATGTCAATTATGTCATTTTAATTTAGCGGAGGGTACACAGCCCGATGCGTCGACTGAGGGTACACAGCCCGATGTCGATTATGTCATTTTAATTTAGCGGAGGGTACACAGCCCGATGCGTCGACTGAGGGCACACAGCCCGATGTCGATTATGTCATTTTAAGTTTGTTGAGGGTACACAACCTGATGCATCGACTGAGGGCACACAGCCCGATGTCGATTATGTCATTTTAATTTAGCAGAGGGTACATAGCCCAATGCGTAGATTGAGGGTACACAACCCGATGTTGATTATGTCATTTGAAATTAGCTGATGGTACACAGCCCGATGCGTAGACTGATGGTACATAGCCCGATGTCGATTATGTCATTTTCATTTAGTGGAGGGTACACAGCCCGATGCATTGACTGAGGGTACACAGCCTGATGTCGATTATGTCATTTTAATTTAGCGGAGGGTACTCAGCCCGATGCGTCGATTGAGGGTACACAGCTCGATGTCGATCTTGTCATTTTAATTCTTGCGGAGGGTACACAGCCCGATGCATCGACCGAGGGTACACAACCCGACGTGTCGAATTTAACACTTGGCACAACAATGGATACATAGTCAGACATAACAGACACACCTTCACACGGTCAAGAATCCCCAAAAGACGATCCAGCCCAACGAGAAGGTACGTTTTACATTTGATTATACACACACCATTTTGCAAGGCTCACCTTTATTGCAGGACCTACAATCTGGCAACACGAACGTTACGATCTAACGCCTCGCCAATTCTCGCAAGTCGTGTAAATTTTATTGAGTCGCGATAAAATTAGTCGTTTCGTCAACATCTTTGCCCAAAGACTTTTTCAGCATCCCGGGCGAAGAGGGGCGGCTGTTGACACCTAATTTTGTCCCTCCTATTTTAAATAGCCATTATTCAAACTAAATTACACCGATAACCACACAATTACCTTACCATCACTCTTACTCTAGGCCACTATCCCACCTACGCACACCAATTAGGCAATTTTAAAAGCATTTGCATAAACGACCATAATTTTACAAAATGTGCATATCTTGTCATAATTTCTTACAATTATTGCTAATTTTAACAAAATCACCTAAATTATTTTAAAATAAAATATAATAGGTTTTCTTAATTATTTAGCTCTCATAGTTATTTTTATTATTTTTTAATCATTTTATACAATTTTCTACGCATTTATATACATTTTATACACTTATATGCACTTTTATACACCACTTATACACCCTATATATGCACATGCATATACACACAGTACACCTCAGCATCTACACACATCACACTCCATTTATACATGTCAGCGCCACGTCACGTCGACGTGGCCTGATCTCGGCCGACCAAGCGCTTCATCCAACGGTCACGACCCCTATTTCCATTTTTAACTATCCCTGACCCACCAAACCCAAAAGCCCATTCATTTTCTCGTCTCTCATCTAAGCCACCTTTCCCTTCGTTTCTCTCCCTACGAAAAACCTAATCTCCACTGTCTATGGCGATTTCTGGCCAAATTCACCGGCGAAATTATCTGAGGATACACAGCCCGATGCGTCGACTGAGGGTACATAGCCCTATGTTGATAATTTCATTTTAATTTAGCGGAGGGTACACAACTCAATGCGTCGACTGAGGGTACACAACCCGATGTCTATTATGTTATTTAATTTAGCGGAGGGTACACAGCCCGATACGTTGACTGAGGGTACACAGCCCGATGTCGATTATGTTATTCTAATTTAGCGGACGGTACACAGCCCGATGCGTCGACTGAAGGTACACAGCCCAATGTCGATTATGTCATTTTAACTTAGCTGAGGGTACACAGCCCGATGCGTCGATTGAGGATACACAGCTCGATTTCGATCTTGTCATTTTAATTCTTGCGGAGGGTACACAGCCTGATGCGTCGACTGAGGGTACACAGCCCGACGTCAAATTTAACACTTGGCACAACAATGGATACACAGTCAGACATAACAGACACACCTTCACATGGTCAAGAATCCTCGAAAGACAATCTTGCCCAACGAGAAAATACGTTTTACATTTGAGTATACACACACCATTTTGCAAGGCTCACTTTTATTGCTGGACCTACAATCTGGCAGCACGAACGTTACGATCTAACGCCTCGCAAATTCTCGAAAGCCGTTAGCATTTCTCTAGAGTCGCGAAAAAATTAGTCGTTCCGTCAACGTCTTTGCCCAAAGAATTTTTCATCATCCCCGGGCGAAGAGGGGCGGCTGTTGACACCTAATTTTGTCCCTCCTATTTTTAATAGCCTTTATTTGGACAAAATTACACCGATAACCACACAATTACCTTACCATCACTCTTACTCTAGGCCACTATCCCACCTACGCACACCAATTAGACTATTTTAAAAGCATTTGCATAAACGGCCATAATTTTACAAAATGTGCATATCTTGTCATAATTTCTTACTATTATTGCTAATTTTAAACAAATCGCCTAAATTATTTTAAACCAAATATAATAGATTTTCTTAATTATTTAGCTCTCATAATTAATTTTCTTATTTTTATAATTATTTTATACAAATTTTTACGCATTTATATGCATTTTATACACTTATATGCACTTTTATACACCACTTATACACCCTATATTCGCACATGCACATGCACATACACACATTACACCTCAGCATCTACACACATCACACTCCACTTATACATGTCAGCGCCACGTCACGTCGACGTGGCCTGATCTCGGCCGACCAAGCGCTTCATCCAACGGTCACGACCCTTATTTCCATTTTTAACTATCCCTGACCCCCCAAACCCAAAAACCCATTCATTTTCTCCTCTCTCATCTGAGCCGCCTCTCCCTTCGTTTCTTTCCCTAGGAAAAACCTTATCGCCACTGTCTATGGCAATTTCCGGCCAAATTCACCGGCGAAATTAGCTGAGGATACACAGCCTGATACGTCGCCTGAGGGTACACAGCACGATGTCGATAATGTCATTTTATTTTAGCGGAGGGTATACAACCCAATGCGTCGACTGAGGGTACACAGCCCGATGTCAATTATGTCATTTTAATTTAGCGGAGGGTACACAGCCCGATGTCGATTATGTCATTTTAATTTAGCGGAGGGTACACAGCCCGATGCGTCGACTGAGGGCACACAGCCCGATGTCGATTATGTCATTTTAAGTTAGCTGAGGGTACACAGCCTGATGCATCGACTGAGGACACACAGCCCGATGTCGATTATGTCATTTTAATTTAGCAGAGGGTACACAGCCCAATGCGTAGATTGAGGGTACACAACCCGATGTCGATTATGTCATTTGAAATTAGCTGAGGTTACACAGCCCGATGCGTAGACTGATGGTACATAGCCCGATGTCGATTATGTCATTTTTATTTAACGGAGGGTACACAGCCCGATGCGTCGACTGAGGGTACACAGCCTGATGTCGATTATGTCATGTTAATTAAGCGGAGGGTACACAGCCCGATGCGTCGATTGAGGGTACACAGCTCGATGTCGATCTTGTCATTTTAATTCTTGCGGAGGGTACACAGCTCGATGCGTCGACTGAGGGTACACAGCACGATGTTAAATTTAACACTTGGCACAACAATGGATACACAGTCAGACATAACAGACACACCTTCACACGGTCAAGAATCCTCGAAAGACAATCCAGCCCAACGAGAAAGTACGTTATACATTTGATTATACAAACACCATTTTGCAAGGCTCACCTTTATTGCAGGACCTACAATCTGGCAACACGAACGTTAAGATCTAACGCTTCACCAATTCTCACTAGCCGTAAGCATTTCTCTAGAGTCGCGACAAAATTAGTCGTTCCGTCAACTTCTTTGCCCGAAGACTTTTTCATCATCCTCGGGCGAAGAGGAGCGGCTGTTGACACCTAATTTTGTCCCTCCTGTTTTCAATAGCCATTATTCAGACAAAATTACACCGATAACCAAACAATTACCTTAGCATCACTTTTACTCTAGGCCACTATCCCACCTACGCACACCAATTAGGCTACTTTAAAAGCATTTGTATAAACGGCCATAATTTTACAAAATGTGCATATCTTGTCATAATTTCTTAAATCACCTAAATTATTTTAAAACCAAATATAATAGGTTTTTTTAATTATTTAGCTCTCATAATTAATTTTCTTATGTTCATAATCATTTTATACAATTTTCTACGCATTTATATACATTTTATACACTTATATGCATTTTTATACCCAACTTATACACCCTATATACGCACATGCATATACACACATTATACCTCAGCATCTACACAGATCACACTCCACTTATACATGTAAGCGCCACGTCATGTCGACGTGGCCTGATCTCGGCCGACGAGGCGCTTCATCCAACGGTCACGACCCCTATTTCCATTTTTAACTATCCCCGACCCCCCAAACCCAAAAACCCATTCATTTTCTCCTCTCTCATCTGAGCCACCTCTCCCTTCGTTTCTCTCCCTAGGAAAAGCCTAATCGCCACTGTGTATGGCGATTTCGACCAAATTCACCAGCGAAATTAGCTGAGGATACACAGCCTGATGCGTCGACTGAGGGTACACAACCCGATGTCAATAATTTCATTTTAATTTAGCAGAGGGTACACAATCCAATGCGTCGACTGAGGGTACACAGCTCGATGTCAACTATGTTATTTTAATTTAGCGGAAGGTAAACAACTTGATACATCGACTGAGGGTACACAGCCCGATGTCGATTATGTCATTTTAATTTAGGGGACGGTACACAGCCCGATGCGTCGACTGAAGGTACACAGCCCAATATCGATTAGGTCATTTTAACATAGCTGAGGGTACACAGCCCGATGCGTCGACCGAGGACACACAACCCTATGTCGATTATGTCATTTTAATTTAGCGGAGGATACACAGCCCAATGCGTAGACTAAAGGTACACAACCCGATGTCGATGATGTCATTTTAAATTAGCTGAGGGTACACAACCCGATGCGTCGAGTGAGGGTACATAGCCCGATGCCGATTATGTTATTTTAATTTAGCGGAGGGTATACAGACCGATGCGTCGACAGAGGGTACGCAGCCTGATGTCGATTATGTCATTTTAATTTAGCGGAGGATACACAGCCCAATGCGTCGATTGAGGGTACACAACTCGATGTCGATCTTGTCATTTTAATTCTTGCGGAGGGTACACAGCCCGATGCGTCGACTGAGGGTACACAGTCCGATGTCAAATTTAACACTTGGCACAACAATGGATACACAGTCAGACATAACAGACACACCTTCACACGGTCGAGAATCCTCGAAAGACAATCCAGCCCAACGAGAAGGTACGTTTTACATTTGATTATACACACACCATTTTGCAAGGCTCACCTTTATTGCAGGACCTACTATCTGGCAACAAGAACGTTACGATCTAACTTCTCGCCAATTCTCGCAAGCTGTAAGCATTTCTCTAGAGTCGCGACAAAATTAGTCGTTCGTCAACGTCTTTGCCCGAAGACTTTTTCATCATCCCCAGGCGTAGAGGGGCGGCTGTTGACACCTAATTTTGTCCCTCCTACTTTCAATAGCCATTATTCAGAAAAAAATTACACCGATAACCACACAATTACCTTACTATCACTCTTACTCTAGGCCACTATCCCACCTATGCACACCAATTAGGCTATTTTAAAAGCATTTGCATAAACGGCCATAATTTTACAAAATGTGCATATCTTGTCATAATTTCTTACAATTATTGCTAATTTTAACAAAATCACCAAAATTATTTTAAAACCAAATATAATAGGTTTTCTTAATTATTTAGCTCTCATAATTATTGTTCTTATTTTTATAATCATTTTATACAATTTTCCACGCATTTATATATATTTTATACACTTATACGCACTTTTATACCGCACTTATACACCCTATATACGCACATGCGTATACACACATTACACCTCAGCATCTACACACATCACACTCCACTTATACATGTCAGCGCCACGTCACGTCGACGTTGCCTGATCTCAGCCGACCAAGTGCTTCATCCAACGGTCACGACCCCTATTTATATTTTTAACTATCCCCGACCCCCCAAACCCAAAAACCCATTCATTTTCTCCTGTCTCATCTGAGCCACCTCTCCCTTCGTTTCTCTCCCTAGGAAAAATCTAATCGCCACTGTCTATGGCGATTTCCGACCAAATTCACTGGCGAAATTAGCTGAGGATACACAGCCCGATGCGTCGACTGAGGGTACACAGCCCGATGCATTGACTGAGGTTACACAGCCCGATGTCAGTAATTTCATTTTAATTTAGCGGAGGATGCACAACCCAATGCGTCGACTGAGGGTACACAGCTAGATGTCAATTATGTCATTTTAATTTAGCGGAGGGTACACAGCCCGATACGTCGGCTGAGGGTACATAGCCCGATGTAGCTTATGTCATTTTAATTTAGCGGACGGTACACAGCCCGATACGTCGACTGAAGGTACACAGCCTAATGTCGATTATGTCATTTTAACTTAGTTGAGGGTACACAACCCGATGTCGATTATGTCATTTTAATTTAGGGGAGCATACATAGCCCAATGCGTAGACTGAAGGTACACTACCCGATGTCGATTATGTCATTTTAAATTAGCTGAGGGTACACAACCCGATACGTCGAGTGAGGGTACATAGCCCGATGTCGATTATGTTATTTTAATTTAGCGGAGGGTACACAGCCTGATGCGTAGACTGAGAGCACACAGCCCGATGTCGATTATGTCATTTTAATTTAGCGGAAGGTACTCAGCCCGATGCGTCGATTGAGGGTACACAGCTCGATGACGATCTTGTCATTTTAATTCTAGCGGAGGGTACACAGCCCGATGCGTCGACTGAGGGTACACAACCCGACGTGTCGAATTTAACACTTGGCACTACAATGGATACACAGTCAGACATAACAGACACACCTTCACACGGTCAAGAATCCCCAAAAGACAATCCAGCCCAACGAGAAGGTACGTTTTACATTTGATTATACACACACCATTTTTCAAGGCTCACCTTTATTGAAGGACCTACAATCTGGCAACACGAACGTTACGATCTAACGCCTCGCCAATTCTCGCAAGCCGTAAGCATTTCTCTAGAGTCGCGACAAAATTAGTCGTTCCGTCAACGTCTATGCCCGAAGACTTTTTCATCATCCCCGGGCGAAGTGGGGCGGCTGTTAACACCTAATTTTGTCCCTCCTGTTTTCAATAGCTATTATTCAGATAAAATTACACCGATAACCACACAATTACCTTACCATCACTCTTACTCTAGGCCACTATCCCACCTACGCACACCAATTAGGCTATTTTAAAAGCATTTGCATAAACGTCCATAATTTTAGAAAATGTGCATATCTTGTCACAATTTCTTACAATTATTGCCAATTTTAACAAAATCACCTAAATTATTTTAAAACCAAATATAATAGGTTTTCTTAATTATTTAGCTCTCATAATTAATTTTTTTATTTTAATAATTACTTTATACAATTTCCATGCATTTATATACATTTTATACACTTATATGCACTTTTATACACCACTTATACACCCTATATACGCACATGCACATACACACATTACACCTCAGCATCTACACACATCACACTCCACTTATACATGTCAACGCCACGTCACGTCGACGTGACCTGATCTCGGCCGACCAAGCGCTTCATCGAATGGTCACGACCCTTATTTCCATTTTTAACTATCCCTGACCCCCCAAACCAAAAAACCCATTCATTTTCTCCTCTCTCATCTGAGCCGCCTCTCCCTTCGTTTCTTTCCCTAGGAAACCTAATCGCCACTGTCTATGGAAATTTTCGGCCAAATTCACCGACGAAATTAGCTGAGGATACACAGCCCGATGCGTCGACAGAGGGTACACAGCACGATGTCGATAATGTCATTTTAATTTAGCTGAGGGTACACAACCCAATGCGTCGACTGAGGGTAAACAGTCTGATGTCAATTATGTCATTTTAATTTAGCGGAGGGTACACAGCCCGATGCATCGACTGAGGGTACACAGCCCGATGTCGATTATGTCATTTTAATTTAGCGGAGGGTACAAGCCCGATGCGTCGACTGAGGGCACACAGCCCGATGTCGATTATGTCATTTTAAGTTAGCTGAGTGTATACAGCCCGATGCGTCGACTGAGGGCACACAGCCCGATGTCGATTATGTCATTTTAATTTAGCAGAGGGTACACAGCCCAATGCGTAGATTGAGGGTACACAACCCGATGTCGATTATGTCATTTTAAATTAGCTGAGGGTACACAGCCCGATGCATAGACTGATGGTACATAGCCCGATGTCGATTATGTCATTTTTATTTAACGGAGGGTACACAGCGCGATGCGTCGACTGAGGGTACACAGCCTGATGTCGATTATGTCATGTTAATTAAACGGAGGGTACACAGCCCGATGCGTCGATTGAGGGTACACAGCTCGATGTCGATCTTGTCATTTTAATTCTTGCGGAGGGTACACAGCTCGATGCGTCAACTGAGGGTACACAGCCCGACGTTAAATTTAACACATGGCACAATAATGGATACAAAGTCAGAGAAATAATAGACACACTTTCACACGGTCAAGAATCCTCGAAAGATAATCCAGCCCAACGAGAAGGTACGTTTTACATTTGATTATACACACACCATTTTGCAAGGCTCACCTTTATTGCAGGACCTACAATCTGGCAACACGAACGTTACGATCTAACGCCTCGCCAATTCTCACAAGCCGTAAGCATTTCTCTAGAGTCGCGACAAAATTAGTCGTTCTGTCAATTTCTTTGCCCGAAGACTTTTTCATCATCCTCGGGCGAAGAGGGGCGGCTGTTGACACCTAATTTTGTCCCTCCTGTTTTCAATAGCCATTATTCAGATAAAATTACACCGATAACCACACAATTACCTTACCATCACTTTTACTCTAGGCCACTATCCCACCTACGCACACCAATTAGGCTATTTTAAAAGCATTTGTATAAACGGCCATAATTTTACAAAATGTGCATATCTTGTCATAATTTCTTACAATTATTGCTAATTTTAACAAAATCACCTAAATTATTTTAAAATATAATAGGTTTTCTTAATCATTTAGCTCTCATAATTAATTTTCTTATTTTCATAATCATTTTATACAATTTTCTACGTATTTATATACATTTTATACACTTATATTCATTTTATACACAACTTATACACCCTATATACGCACATGCATATACACACATACACCTCAGCATCTATACAGATCACACTCCACTTATACATGTCAGCGCCACGTCATGTCGACGTAGCATGATCTCGGCCGACGAGGCGCTTCATCCAACGGTCACGACCCCTATTTCCATTTTTAACTATCCCCGACCCCCCAAACCCAAAAACCCATTCATTTTCTCCTCTCTCATCTGAGCCACCTCTCCCTTCGTTTCTCTCCCTAGGAAAAGCCTAATCGCCACTGTCTATGGCGATTTCCGACCAAATTCACCAGCGAAATTAGCTGAGGATACATAGCCCGATACGTCGACTAAGGGTACACAGCACGATGTCGATAATGTCATTTTAATTTAGCGGAGGGTACACAACCCAATGCGTCGACTGAGGGTACACAGCCCGATGTCAATTATGTTATTTTAATTTAGCGGAAGGTACACAACTTGATACATCGACTGAGGGTACGCAGCCCGATGTCGATTATGTCATTTTAATTTAGGGGATGGTACACAGCCCGATGCGTCGGCTGAAGGTACACAGCCCAATGTCGATTATGTCATTTTAACTTAGCTGAGGGTACACAGCCTGATGCGTCGACCGAGGACACACAACCCGATGTCGATTATGTCATTTTAATTTAACGGAGGGTACACAGCCCAATGCGTAGACTAAAGGTACACAACCCGATGTCGATGATGTCATTTTAAATTAGCTGAGGGTACACAACCCGATGCGTCGAATGAGGGTACATAGCCCGATGCCGATTATGTCATTTTAATTTAGCGGAGGGTACACAGATCGATGCGTCGACTGAGGGTACACAGCCTGAGGTCGATTATGTCATTTTAATCTAGCGGAGGATACACATCCCAATGCGTCGATTGAGGGTACACAACTCGATGTCGATCTTGTCATTTTATTTCTTGCGGAGGGTACACAGCCCGATGCGTCGACTGAGGATACACAGCCCGATGTCAAATTTAACACTTGGCACAGCAATAGATACACAGTCAGACATAACAGACACACCTTCACACGGTCGAGAATCCTCGAAAGACAATCCAGCCCAACGAGAAGGTACGTTTTACATTTGATTATACACACACCATTTTGCAAGGCTCACCTTTATTGCAGGACCTACAATCTGGCAACACGAACGTTACGATCTAACTTCTCGCCAATTCTCGCAAGCTGTAAGCATTTCTCTAGAGTCGCGACAAAATTTGTCGTTCGTCAACGTCTTTGCCTGAAGACTTTTTCATCATCCCCGGGCGAAAAGGGGCAGCTGTTGACACCTAATTTTATCCCTCATATTTTCAATAGCCATTATTCAGAAAAAAAATTACACCAATAACCACACAATTACCTTACCATCACTCTTACTCTAGGCCACTATCCCACCTATGCACACCAATTAGGCTATTTTAAAAGCATTTGCATAAACGGCCATAATTTTACAAAATGTGCATATCTTGTCATAATTTCTTACAATTATTGCTAATTTTAACAAAATCACCTAAATTATTTTAAAACCAAATATAATAGGTTTTCTTAATTATTTAGCTCTCATAATGAATTTTCTTATTTTTATAATCATTTTATACAATTTTCCACGCATTTATATACATTTTATACACTTATATGCACTTTTATACCGCACTTATACACCCTATATACGCACATGCATATACACACATTACACCTCCGCATCTACACACATCACACTCCACTTATACATGTCAGCGCCACGTCACGTCGATGTTGCCTGATCTTAGCCGACCAAGCGCTTCATCCAACGGTCACGACCCCTATTTATATTTTAACTATACCCGACCCCCCAAACCCAAAAACCCATTCATTTCTCCTGTCTCATCTGAGCCACCTCTCCCTTCGTTTCTCTCCCTAGGAAAAATCTAATCGCCACTGTCTATGGCGATTTCCGACCAAATTCACTGGCGAAATTAGTTGAGGATACACAGCCCGATGCGTCGACTGAGGGTACACAGCCTGATGTCAGTAATTTCATTTTAATTTAGCGGAGGGTAGACAACCCAATGCGTCGACTGAGGGTACACAGCTAGGTGTCAATTATGTCATTTTTATTTAGCGGAGGGTACACAGCCCGATACGTCAGCTGAGGGTACATAGCCCGATGTCGATTATGTCATTTTAATTTAGCGGACGGTACACAGCTTGATGCGTCGACTGAGGGTACACAGCCTAATGTCGATTATGTCATTTTAACTTAGTTGAGGGTACACAGCCCGATGCGTCGACTGAGGTCACACAGCCCGATGTCGATTATGTCATTTTAATTTAGCGGAGGGTACACAGCCCAATGCGTAGACTGAAGGTACACTACCCGATGTCGATTATGTCATTTTAAATTAGCTGAGGGTACACAGCCCGATGCGTCGACTGAGGGCACACAGCCCGATGTCGATTATGTCATTTTAATTTAGCTGAGGGTACACAGCCCGATACGTCGACTGAGGGCACATAGCCCGATGTCGATTATGTCATTTTTATTTAGCGGAGGGTACACAGCCCAATGCGTCGACTGAGGTTACACAACCCGATGTCGATTATGTCATTTTAAGTTAGCTGAGTCGATTATGTCATTTTAAGTTAGCTGAGGGTACACAGCCCGATGCGTCGACTGAGGGTACACAGCCCGACGTCAAATTTAACACTTGGCACAGCAATGGATACATAGTCAGACATAACAGACACACCTTCACATGAGCAAGAATCCTTGAAAGACAATCCAGCCCAACGAGAAGGTACGTTTTACATTTGATTATACACACACCATTTTGCAAGGCTCACCTTTATTTCAGGACCTACAATCTTTCAACACGAACGTTATGATCTAACGCATCGCCAATTCTCTAAGTCGTAAGCATTTCTCTAGAGTCGCGACAAAATTAGTCGTTCCGTCAACGTCTTTGCCTGAAGACTTTTTCATCATTCCTGGGCGAGGAGGGGCAGCTGTTGACACCTAATTTTTTCCCTCTTATTTTCAATAGCCATTATTCAGTGAAAATTACACCGATAACCACACGATTACCTCACCATGACTCTTACGCTAGGCCACTATCCCACCTACGCACACCAATTAGGCTATTTTAAAAGCATTTGCATAAACGGCCATAACTTTACAAAATGTGCATATCTTGTCATAATTTCTTACAATTATTGCTAATTTTAAAAAAATCACCTAAATTATTTTAAAACCAAATATAATAGGTTTTCTTAATTATTTAGCTCTCATAATTAATTTTCTTATTTTTATAATCATTTTATGCAATTTTCTACGCATTTATATATATTTTATATACTTATATGCACTTTTATACACCAATTATACACCCTATATACGCACATGCATATACACACATTACACCTCATCATGTACACACATCACACTCCACTTATACATGTCAGCGCCACGTCACGTCGACGTGGCCTGATCTCGCCGACCAAGCGCTACATCCAACGGTCACGACCCCTATTTCCATTTTTAACTATCCCCGACCCCCCAAACCCAAAAACCCATTCAGTTTCCCCTCTCTCATCTGAGCCGCCTCTCCCTTCGTTTCTCTCCCTAGGAAAAACCTAATCGCTACGGTCTATGGCGATTTCCGGCCAAATTCACAGACGAAATTAGCTGAGGATACACTGCCCGATGCGTCAACTGAGGGTACACAGCTCGATGTCGATAATGTCATTTTAATTTAGCGGATGGTACACAACCCAATACGTCGACTGAGGGTACACAGCCCGATGTCAATTACGTCATTTAATATAGCGGAGGGTACACAGCCCGATGCGCCGACTGAGGGAACACAACTCGATGTCGATTATGTCATTTTAATTTAGCAGAGGGTACACAGCCCGATGCGTCGACTGAGGGCACACAGCCCGATGTCGATTATGTCATTTTTATTTAACGGAGGGTACACAGCGCGATGCGTCGACTGAGGGTACACAGCCTGATGTCGATTATGTCATGTTAATTAAACGGAGGGTACACAGCCCGATGCGTCGATTGAGGGTACACAGCTCGATGTCGATCTTGTCATTTTAATTCTTGCGGAGGGTACACAGCTCGATGCGTCAACTGAGGGTACACAGCCCGACGTTAAATTTAACACATGGCACAATAATGGATACAAAGTCAGAGAAATAATAGACACACTTTCACACGGTCAAGAATCCTCGAAAGATAATCCAGCCCAACGAGAAGGTACGTTTTACATTTGATTATACACACACCATTTTGCAAGGCTCACCTTTATTGCAGGACCTACAATCTGGCAACACGAACGTTACGATCTAACGCCTCGCCAATTCTCACAAGCCGTAAGCATTTCTCTAGAGTCGCGACAAAATTAGTCGTTCTGTCAATTTCTTTGCCCGAAGACTTTTTCATCATCCTCGGGCGAAGAGGGGCGGCTGTTGACACCTAATTTTGTCCCTCCTGTTTTCAATAGCCATTATTCAGATAAAATTACACCGATAACCACACAATTACCTTACCATCACTTTTACTCTAGGCCACTATCCCACCTACGCACACCAATTAGGCTATTTTAAAAGCATTTGTATAAACGGCCATAATTTTACAAAATGTGCATATCTTGTCATAATTTCTTACAATTATTGCTAATTTTAACAAAATCACCTAAATTATTTTAAAATATAATAGGTTTTCTTAATCATTTAGCTCTCATAATTAATTTTCTTATTTTCATAATCATTTTATACAATTTTCTACGTATTTATATACATTTTATACACTTATATTCATTTTTATACACAACTTATACACCCTATATACGCACATGCATATACACACATTACACCTCAGCATCTACACAGATCACACTCCACTTATACATGTCAGCGCCACGTCATGTCGACGTAGCATGATCTCGGCCGACGAGGCGCTTCATCCAACGGTCACGACCCCTATTTCCATTTTTAACTATCCCCGACCCCCCAAACCCAAAAACCCATTCATTTTCTCCTCTCTCATCTGAGCCACCTCTCCCTTCGTTTCTCTCCCTAGGAAAAGCCTAATCGCCACTGTCTATGGCGATTTCCGACCAAATTCACCAGCGAAATTAGCTGAGGATACATAGCCCGATACGTCGACTAAGGGTACACAGCACGATGTCGATAATGTCATTTTAATTTAGCGGAGGGTACACAACCCAATGCGTCGACTGAGGGTACACAGCCCGATGTCAATTATGTTATTTTAATTTAGCGGAAGGTACACAACTTGATACATCGACTGAGGGTACGCAGCCCGATGTCGATTATGTCATTTTAATTTAGGGGATGGTACACAGCCCGATGCGTCGGCTGAAGGTACACAGCCCAATGTCGATTATGTCATTTTAACTTAGCTGAGGGTACACAGCCTGATGCGTCGACCGAGGACACACAACCCGATGTCGATTATGTCATTTTAATTTAACGGAGGGTACACAGCCCAATGCGTAGACTAAAGGTACACAACCCGATGTCGATGATGTCATTTTAAATTAGCTGAGGGTACACAACCCGATGCGTCGAATGAGGGTACATAGCCCGATGCCGATTATGTCATTTTAATTTAGCGGAGGGTACACAGATCGATGCGTCGACTGAGGGTACACAGCCTGAGGTCGATTATGTCATTTTAATCTAGCGGAGGATACACATCCCAATGCGTCGATTGAGGGTACACAACTCGATGTCGATCTTGTCATTTTATTTCTTGCGGAGGGTACACAGCCCGATGCGTCGACTGAGGATACACAGCCCGATGTCAAATTTAACACTTGGCACAGCAATAGATACACAGTCAGACATAACAGACACACCTTCACACGGTCGAGAATCCTCGAAAGACAATCCAGCCCAACGAGAAGGTACGTTTTACATTTGATTATACACACACCCATTTTGCAAGGCTCACCTTTATTGCAGGACCTACAATCTGGCAACACGAACGTTACGATCTAACTTCTCGCCAATTCTCGCAAGCTGTAAGCATTTCTCTAGAGTCGCGACAAAATTTGTCGTTCGTCAACGTCTTTGCCTGAAGACTTTTTCATCATCCCCGGGCGAAAAGGGGCAGCTGTTGACACCTAATTTTATCCCTCATATTTTCAATAGCCATTATTCAGAAAAAAATTACACCAATAACCACACAATTACCTTACCATCACTCTTACTCTAGGCCACTATCCCACCTATGCACACCAATTAGGCTATTTTAAAAGCATTTGCATAAACGGCCATAATTTTACAAAATGTGCATATCTTGTCATAATTTCTTACAATTATTGCTAATTTTAACAAAATCACCTAAATTATTTTAAAACCAAATATAATAGGTTTTCTTAATTATTTAGCTCTCATAATGAATTTTCTTATTTTTATAATCATTTTATACAATTTTCCACGCATTTATATACATTTTATACACTTATATGCACTTTTATACCGCACTTATACACCCTATATACGCACATGCATATACACACATTACACCTCCGCATCTACACACATCACACTCCACTTATACATGTCAGCGCCACGTCACGTCGATGTTGCCTGATCTTAGCCGACCAAGCGCTTCATCCAACGGTCACGACCCCTATTTATATTTTTAACTATACCCGACCCCCCAAACCCAAAAACCCATTCATTTTCTCCTGTCTCATCTGAGCCACCTCTCCCTTCGTTTCTCTCCCTAGGAAAAATCTAATCGCCACTGTCTATGGCGATTTCCGACCAAATTCACTGGCGAAATTAGTTGAGGATACACAGCCCGATGCGTCGACTGAGGGTACACAGCCTGATGTCAGTAATTTCATTTTAATTTAGCGGAGGGTAGACAACCCAATGCGTCGACTGAGGGTACACAGCTAGGTGTCAATTATGTCATTTTTATTTAGCGGAGGGTACACAGCCCGATACGTCAGCTGAGGGTACATAGCCCGATGTCGATTATGTCATTTTAATTTAGCGGACGGTACACAGCTTGATGCGTCGACTGAGGGTACACAGCCTAATGTCGATTATGTCATTTTAACTTAGTTGAGGGTACACAGCCCGATGCGTCGACTGAGGTCACACAGCCCGATGTCGATTATGTCATTTTAATTTAGCGGAGGGTACACAGCCCAATGCGTAGACTGAAGGTACACTACCCGATGTCGATTATGTCATTTTAAATTAGCTGAGGGTACACAGCCCGATGCGTCGACTGAGGGCACACAGCCCGATGTCGATTATGTCATTTTAATTTAGCTGAGGGTACACAGCCCGATACGTCGACTGAGGGCACATAGCCCGATGTCGATTATGTCATTTTTATTTAGCGGAGGGTACACAGCCCAATGCGTCGACTGAGGTTACACAACCCGATGTCGATTATGTCATTTTAAGTTAGCTGAGTCGATTATGTCATTTTAAGTTAGCTGAGGGTACACAGCCCGATGCGTCGACTGAGGGTACACAGCCCGACGTCAAATTTAACACTTGGCACAGCAATGGATACATAGTCAGACATAACAGACACACCTTCACATGAGCAAGAATCCTTGAAAGACAATCCAGCCCAACGAGAAGGTACGTTTTACATTTGATTATACACACACCATTTTGCAAGGCTCACCTTTATTTCAGGACCTACAATCTTTCAACACGAACGTTATGATCTAACGCATCGCCAATTCTCGTAAGTCGTAAGCATTTCTCTAGAGTCGCGACAAAATTAGTCGTTCCGTCAACGTCTTTGCCTGAAGACTTTTTCATCATTCCTGGGCGAGGAGGGGCAGCTGTTGACACCTAATTTTTTCCCTCTTATTTTCAATAGCCATTATTCAGTGAAAATTACACCGATAACCACACGATTACCTCACCATGACTCTTACGCTAGGCCACTATCCCACCTACGCACACCAATTAGGCTATTTTAAAAGCATTTGCATAAACGGCCATAACTTTACAAAATGTGCATATCTTGTCATAATTTCTTACAATTATTGCTAATTTTAAAAAAATCACCTAAATTATTTTAAAACCAAATATAATAGGTTTTCTTAATTATTTAGCTCTCATAATTAATTTTCTTATTTTTATAATCATTTTATGCAATTTTCTACGCATTTATATATATTTTATATACTTATATGCACTTTTATACACCACTTATACACCCTATATACGCACATGCATATACACACATTACACCTCAGCATGTACACACATCACACTCTACTTATACATGTCAGCGCCACGTCACGTCGACGTGGCCTGATCTCGCCGACCAAGCGCTACATCCAACGGTCACGACCCCTATTTCCATTTTTAACTATCCCCGACCCCCCAAACCCAAAAACCCATTCAGTTTCCCCTCTCTCATCTGAGCCGCCTCTCCCTTCGTTTCTCTCCCTAGGAAAAACCTAATCGCTACGGTCTATGGCGATTTCCGGCCAAATTCACAGACGAAATTAGCTGAGGATACACTGCCCGATGCGTCAACTGAGGGTACACAGCTCGATGTCGATAATGTCATTTTAATTTAGCGGATGGTACACAACCCAATACGTCGACTGAGGGTACACAGCCCGATGTCAATTACGTCATTTAATATAGCGGAGGGTACACAGCCCGATGCGCCGACTGAGGGTACACAGCTCGATGTCGATTATGTCATTTTAATTTAGCAGAGGGTACACAGCCCGATGCGTCGACTGAGGGCACACAGCCCGATGTCGATTATGCCATTTTAATTTAGCTGAGGGTACACAGCCCGATACGTCGACTGAGGGCACACAGCCCGATATCGATTATGTCATTTTAATTTAGCGGAGGGTACACAGCCCAATGCGTCGACTGAGGTTACACAACCCGATGTCGATTATGTCATTTTAAGTTAGCTGAGGGTACACAGCCCGATGCGTCGACTGAGGGTACACAGCCCGACGTCAAATTTAACACTTGGCACAGCAATGGATACATAGTCAGACATAACAGACACACCTTCACATGAGCAAGAATCCTTGAAAGACAATCCAGCCCTACGAGAAGGTACGTTTTACATTTGATTATACACACACCATTTTGCAAGGCTCACCTTTATTTCAGGACCTACAATCTGGCAACACGAATGTTATGATCTAACGCCTCGCCAATTCTCGTAAGTCGTAACCATTTCTCTAGAGTCACGATAAAATTAGTCGTTCCGTCAACGTCTTTGCCCGTAGACTTTTTCATCATCCCCGGGCGAGGAGGGGCAGCCGTTGACACCTAATTTTTTCCCTCCTATTTTCAATAGCCATTATTCAGTCAAAATTACACCGATAACCACACGATTACCTCACCATGACTCTTACGCTAGGCCACTATCCCACCTACGCACACCAATTAGGCTATTTTAAAAGCATTTGCATAAACGGCCATAACTTTACAAAATGTGCATATCTTGTCATAATTTCTTACAATTATTGCTAATTTTAACAAAATCACCTAAATTATTTTAAAACCAAATATAATAGGTTTTCTTAATTATTTAGCTCTCATAATTAATTTTCTTATTTTTATAATCATTTTATAAAATTTTCTACGTATTTATATATATTTTATATACTTATATGCACTTTTATACACCACTTATACACCCTATATACGCACATGCATATACACACATCACACTCCACTTATACATGTCAGCTCCACGTCACGTCGACGTGGCCTGATCTCGACCGACCAAGCGCTTCATCCAACGGTCACGACCCCTATTTCCATTTTAACTATACCTAACCCCCCAAACCCAAAAACCCATTCATTTTCTCCTCTCTCATCTCAGCCGCCTCTCCCTTCGTTTCTCTCCCTACGAAAAACCTAATCGCCACTGTCTATTGTGACTTCCAGCCAAATTCGTCGACGAAATCAAAAATAAAATACATCACGGCGATCCTCTCACCGTCCGCTACAAAACCCCTATGGGTTTGTCACCGTTTGACGAAGAGTCAAAATCGACCCCGCATTGGCGAAGTTGCAATCGCCAGAAAAGTCTCCGGCCACGTCTAAATGATACCTAAGGTGTCGCTACTACAAGAAAGGAGAAATCCTTCATGCAAACAGGTTTGAAACGGGTCGAGACTGACCCGACTCTGGTTACGGGTAATCCCTAATTTATCCTTCTTTTCTGATTGTTCTTGAACCTATGTGATTAACAAACCTAAAAAATGCCTAGTTGCTTCATTGAGTTAAAAGATTGTGTCTCACATGATTTGTAATCTTTACCTAATTCGCTGACTCGTTAAAATTGCTATTTGTTTGAATTTCACATGATCATAGCTTAAACCCTGCACCATCTTCGCTTGTTTCAAGCTTTCAATTCATGTTTGAGTTAAAATTAATTTTGCACAGTATGTCTAGTCGATCATCCTATTTTCAACATGTTATCTTCGTGTATAATGTGGCTTAACTAGCTTGAATTCTGACCTATGTGATTAGAAGATCTTAATTATTTTCAATGTGGAATTTTTATTGAAAGATGAAAGGGTAATGATAATGATTAGATTTTGATTTGAATTTATGATTGACAATTAGTTTTGGTAACTGATAAAGCTTACCCTCAGATTTACTCGAGGCCACTATTATTTTAAAAGCATTTGCATAAACGGCCATAGTTTTACAAAATGTGCATAGCTTGTCATAATTTCTTACAATTATTTCTAATTTTAACAAAATCATCTAAATTATTTTAAAACCAAATATAATAGGTTTTCTTAATTATTTAGCTCTCATAATTAATTTTCTTATTTTTATAATTATTTTATACAATTTTCTACGCATTTATATATATTTTATACACTTATATGCACTTTTATACACCCTATATACGCACCTGCATATACACACATTACACCTCAGCATCAATACACATCACACTCCACTTATACATGTCAGCGCCACGTCACGTCGACGTGGCCTGATCTCGACCGACCAAGCGCTTCATCCAACGGTCACAACCCCTATTTCCATTTTTCACTATCCCCGACCCCCCAAACCCAAAAACCCATTCATTTTCTCCTCTCTCATCTGAGCCGCCTCTCCCTTCGTTTCTCTCCCTAGGAAAAACCTAATCGCCACTGTCTATGGCGATTTTCGGCCAAATTCACCGGCGAAATTAGCTGAGGATACACAGCCCGATGCGTCGACTGAGGGTACACAGCCTGATGTCCATTATGTCATTTTAATTTAGTGGAGGGTGCGTAGCCCGATGAGTCGACTGAGGGTACACAACCCGATGTCGATTATGTCATTTTAATTTAGCGGAGGGTACACAGCCCGATGGGTCGACTGAAGGTACACAGCCCAATGTCGATTATAACATTTTAACTTAGCTGAGGGTACACAGCCCGATACGTCGACTGAGTGCACACAGCCCGATGTCGATTATGTCATTTTAATTTAGCAGAGGGTACATAGTCCAATGCATAGACTGAGGGTACATACCCCGATGTCGATTATGTCATTTTTAATTAGCTGAGGGTACACAACCCGATGCGTCGACTGAGGGTACATAGCCCGATGTCAATTATGTCATTTTAATTTAGTGGAGGGTACACAGACCGATGCGTCGATTGAGGGTACACAGCTTGATGTCGATCTTGTCATTTTAATTCTTGCGGAGGGTAAACAGCCCGATGCGTTGACTGAGGGTACAAAGCCTGACGTCAAATTTAACTCTTGGCACAGCAATGGATACACAGTCAGACATAACAGACACACCTGCATATGGTCAAGAATCCTCGAAAGACAATCCAGCCCTACGAGAAGGTACGTTTTATATTTGACTAGAAACACACCATTTTGCAAGGCTCACCTTTATTGCAGGACCTATAATCTGGCAACACGAACGTTACGATCTAACGCGTTGCAAATTCTCGAGATGCGACAAAATTAGTCGTTCCGTCAACGTCTTTGCCTGAAGACTTTTTCATCATCCCAGGGCAAAGAGGGGCGGCTGTTGACACCTAATTTTGTCCCTCCTGTTTTCAATAGCCATTATTCAGATAAAATTACACCGATAACCACATGATTACCTTACCATCACTCTTACTGTAGGGTACTATCCCACCTACGCACACCAATTAGGCTATTTTAAAAGCATTTGCATAAACGGCAATAACTTTACAAAATATGCATAGCTTGTCATAATTTCTTACAATTATTGCTAATTTTAACAAAATCACCTAAATTATTTTAAAACCAAATATAATAGGTTTTTTTAATTATTTAGCTCTCATAATTAATTTCTTATTTTTACAATCATTTTATACAATTTTCTACTCATTTATAGACATTTTATACACTTATGTGCACTTTTATACACCACTTATACACCATATATACGCACATGCATATACACACATCACACTCCACTTATACATGTCAGCGCCACGTCACGTCGACGTGGCCTGATCTCGACCGACCAAGTGCTTAATCCAACGGTCACGACCCCTATTTCCATTTTTAACTATACTCGATCCCCCAAACCCAAAAACCCATCCATTTTCTCCTCTCTCATCTCAGCCGCCTCTGCATTCGTTTCTCTCCCTACGAAAAACCTAATCGCCACTGTTTATAGTGATTTCCGGCCAAATTCATCGACGAAATCGAAAATAAAATACATCACGGCGATCCTCTCACCGTCCGCTACAAAACCCCCATGGGTTTGTCACCGTTTGATGAAGAGTCAAATTCGACCCCTCATCGGTGAAGTTGCAATCGCCAGAAAAGTCTTTGGCCACGTCTAAACGATACCTAAGGTGTCGCTACTACAAGAAAAGGAGGAAATCCTTCATGCAAACAGGTTTGAAACGGGTCGAGACTGACCCGACTCCAGTTACGGGTAATCCCTAATTTATCCTTCTTTTCTGATTGTTCTTGAACCTATGTGATTAATAAACCTAAAAAATGCCTAGTTGCTTCATTGAGTTAAAAGATTGTGTGTCTCACATGATTTGTAATCTTTGCCTAATTCGCTGACAAGTTAAAAATGCTATGTGTTTGAATTTCGCATGATCATAGCTTAAACCCTACACCATCTTCGCTTGTTTCAAGCTTGGAATTCATGTTTGAGTTAAAATTAATTTTGCACAGTATGTCTAGTCGATCATCCTGTTTTCAACATGTTATCTTCGTGTATAATGTGGATTAACTAGCTTGAATTCTGACCTACGTGATTAGAAGATCTTAATTATTTTTAATATGGAATTTTTATTGAAAGATGAAAGGGTAATGATAATGATTAGATTTTGATTTGAATTTGTGATTGACAATTAGTTTTGGTAACTTATAAAGCTTACCCTCAGATTGTTTCTAGCCTAAAACTACTGGTAAATTGATTTTGAACCTGGTTGTGTTATTGGCAAAAGGTGAAGCCTGTTGTTCTAAAATCTTGGCTCTGTGATTTTTAAATCCCTTATTCGGATGAATTAAATTTTAATTAGGAATAGGAATAGAAATTGGTTAAGAGATTGATTCAATGGTAATTAAGATTCCCCTAAATACTGTTAAAAGTATCCTCGAGCCTAAAATAGTCTATAACATTTTGGAGGGCTGATTTGTAAACTGGGACCTTGTTATTGTTAAAAGGGAGAGTTTTACTGGTTTTTAAATTTGGACTGCTTTAATTTAGGGATTCTGGCTGACCTATTTTTGGTAAAGGATACCTAAAAGAATCCCTGGTGATTCTGGAAGGTTACTTTTGCCTTATTCATTCCATGCCTATCAGGACTAAACCTTTTGCCCTCACACCTATATAAGTCGACTCATTCTTAACATACAGACACACACCAAAAAAAAAAAAGAGCACACAGGCACTTCACAGGAATACAGTGGTTATTGCATACTACTCTACTTTGATTGTTTTCCAAAATTATTGGAAATTCTTTGCTCTTTGTCTGTTGATCCTGTCTATGCAAGCATTAAGCACCATCTGCAATCTGTCTATTTCTTCCATACTGTTATTCAGAAGGTATCTCTTTGTTTCTAGTCCTTTATTGCCTATATTTTCAGTTTCTGCTTATGCCTGGTCTTCTTGTTTACTTTGCCTGGGTCTGTGTTAGCATAACTTGAACTGTTTTTGTTGTCTGGACCTGTAGCCTTTCACTCCTGGGTTCTGAGCCTTCCCTTGGTCACTGTTAACCCTTTATATGATTGTTAGGATGGTCCAAAAGGGATCATACCAGTGTTATTGAATGCAGGACATTGGTTACAGGGATTTCTGAAGCTGGTCATGGCAGTTTTAATTTGATAAGAGTTTCTCACATGCTTTCCCTACGTAATACTTCCCCTATTTGTGTATATTCATTAGGACCCTGCCTGTATTCGTTTAAAACAGGGTACACAACTACTAGGCTATGTAAATGGCTACCCGGGGACTTTTTCTTATCCTTCCTCTTTCTGTGTTTGCATCATATACTAAAACGAAGTCATTGCGTTTTTTTTAGAAATTAACTTGCAAGTGGGCAATGATTTTAAATGTGACTTAATAGTGATAGTTATACAGAACCTGGTGATTTTGATGATAATCATGATTCTTAGTCGACTGAAATTAACGTAGAATAGTTTGTCACGCCTGAACTATTTTTGAAGCATGAACAAGAACCATACGTGTTAAACTGTTAACTCTGTGACTATTTCTGAAAAAATCAACTCTGCCTTTCCTTTACTTTTCTGATCCAGGCCCAAAAGCATTTTCAAATCATGCCTTTATGTATAAAAATTATTTTTAACCTCTTATACACTAATCTAATAGTGTATAAGGGGGTATAAGCATTAAAGGGGCCAATTATACAACTCTTACAAGTATTTTCTTAACATATATTACTTAACACTCATGTATGTGGATGCTTCTATGTATATTTATGTGTGACAGCCCCTATTTGCATTTGCGTGTCTTTTTCGAAACCCGTTTTCAAAACAGCCTATCTATCTATACCTTCCAAAACCGACCCCTAAATCAAAAAGCCATTAAGGTTAGGGCTCGACAATTAATGACGAGTCAAACTGACCCTAAGTGGCTAATATTTTATTTCAAAAACAACCTCAATCCGTTTTCCTAACCCAAAATTATTTTTCGCCAAAACTGGCTATTTTTGCAAAGCTAGACATTTTTGCAAAGCTAGTTATTACTGCAAATTATAAATAGATACTTGGAACTTATACATATAAACTGATCTAAAATTTCTTGCAAAATTGGCTTGTTTAACTCAATGTTTATTAATTTGAGGCTAAATGTGCGATTAGGTATAGGGCTTAGGCTGTCCTTGCAAATTTAAAAGCCCAATTGCGTATATCTGCTGCCCTTATACATTATTTTGCACAAATAGACTTAATTCCTTGAGCAATTGTGAATTTGACTCCTTGATTTAGTAATATATACATTTGTAAATATTCATAACTTGCATATACATCCCAAAAATATAGACTCGGGCGGGAACCACCTTTCGTGGGACTCGGGGAAGTGCCTAACACCTTTTTCCTCGAGTTATTTGAACTTCTTACCCACTGAATCTCTGAAAAGTAGGCCAGTTTAAAAAAGATTTGACCTTAGCCGTTTAGGTGACCTAATACAACTTAGAAATCTATTTTAGGTGGCGACTCCAACTATTAACTCAAACGAGTTACCCAGTCAAACCTGAAACCTGACTCGCTTCGAGTTGAGTTTAAAATCGGGTATGACAGAATGACGACTCCGCTGGGGATATTCAAAGTCCTAACCATAACGAGTGTTAATTTTGGGATTTTACTTATTATTGTCTATTAATTTTGCATTATTATTATTATTATTATTATTATTATTATTATTATTATTATTATTATTATTATTATTATTATTATTATTATTATTATTATTATTATTCGAGACTAACTTCTTTCTTTTGTTTTGGTTAAAATGAATATTTTGGTTGTAATATATTTTTAAAATTTTGTATAATGCATTTTATTTGACATATCTCCTCATCAACGTTCACTCGTGCGATATATTGAAATAAAAACGGTTGCGTCGGTTTGACATCCGTTCCCACTCCCGCAAAACAACATTCGAAAAAGTTTTGGGATAGGTCGAGTCCGTGGTATAGCCGACGGTCCCAAAAACTTTTCCACTTCCAAATTGTCTGTTTGGAAGAACCTTGTCTAAGCCAATTCTTAGTGGAGACGATAGGAAATCATGCATCATGATACCATGTTAGTTGACTTGTTTCCAAGTCTAAAATACGTCAACTTGTTCAACAATCCGAACAGGTTTTCAACCCCAAAAGGCGTTTGGGCATGATTATTTTCATTTTTGAAAATTAAACATGTGTTGGCCATATTGTTCTCAAAATGGGGGTAGGGTGTTTTTTTTTTAAACTTTCTTATTTATTTGTAGGTCTTCATGGCTGAAAAATATCCACGGTTTGGTATGGTCATGGGTGTTCCTCCTTTGCTGGCACGATGGTGGGGCAATTTGGGAGATCATGGTCGACTACGGGTTCATAAATACTTGGGGCATCTACCTTTGTTGATGGAAGTAGAACCGTGTCGTTGAGTTATCGAGGCGGCGGTAACTTTTTGGGATGAGGAAAGAAATGTCTTTAGGTTCAATGACATAGAGTTGACACCTTTGTTAGAAGAAATAGGTGGTTTTATAGAAGATTCGGGTATGATTAGAGAAAAGCGTACATGGAAAGAAACGGCAATCATCATCCCAAAGTTTCCTATTTTGAGCGACTTTCGCAAATTCCTTGGCCTTGCCAAAAATGATGTAGTGGAATTCATACAAAAGGGCGGTATACCTTTGTCTTTTCTGTATGGGAAATTTGGTCATGATGGGGCTTTTGACCAAAAACGCGATGATTTTACTTCCTATGATGATTAGCATAAAGGGAAGATTTTTTCCTTCATAGTTAGTTTTTTGGGTATTATAGTATTTCCTGAAAGTTCAAAGCATTACATTGGGGTACTGTTGATCAATGTAGAGGAAGCTGTGATGAATGGGGTTGACAAACGAGATTGCACTTTGGTGCCTATGATTTTCGCAGACATCTATAGAGCTTTGGGACTTTGTAAGAAAGGAGCTAGGTATTTTGGGGGATGTAACTTGTTACTACAACTTTGGTTGAAGGCGCATTTGGAAATAGTGAGAGGATGCGCAGAAATACTCAAACCATCAGGCATCAATCGCATAAGCACACCACACTATGGAGTTAGAACCCTGAAACAATCAAGTAGCATTGAGGGTTGGTTGAAACTCCTTAATGGCATAACAGATGACACAGTGCAATGGATGTTTACTTGGTCCCCAACGAACGAGTTCACAATTCGAGCAAATGCCACTCCCTTTTTGACTCTAATGGGGCTGCGAGGCCTTCAACCATACATCCCTGGAAGGGTCATGAGGCAAGCTGGCAAGAAACAATATATAATACAAATGGCTTTCACGGGACGATATCAACTTGATTACACGGAGGAGAAGATTGCTTTAGCTAGAGAAATCATTGATAGTTGGAAAAATCATTGCATAATGGGTCTGAAATCTATAGAACAAAATCGGTATGAAGTAGGCTGTGAACCACACTATGCAGACTGGTTGCAAGCAGAGTTGAGAGGAATGATTACACCAGGGCCGAATAAGAGTGACACTATCAAAGATAAAGAAGTAGAGGCACAAATCAAATACAAGTGGCTAATGTGCAGGGTATCAGAATCAGAAATGGAGCACCAAAAAAGTACAGAGACATGGAAGAAACGTGCACTCGACTTAGAAGGAAAAGTAGGGGGATTGATGGAAAAACTCGGGCAATGGAATGCCGAGTGCAGTGCCATGAACATACTTCATTTGTTCGCAGCTAAAGGTCATTTGGAGGAGGATTTGGAATAAGCTCAAGAGATAGTGAGAGAAGCAAAGAAAGCCATACTAGAGGAGGAGCCCAATGTTTAGTTTTGTTTGTTATTTTTTGCAAAAGATCTTTTATGTATTAAACTTCAAAGTTATATAGTGAAGTTTTGAGGAGATTTTGAGAAAAATTGGCATTGCATGTTTATTTTTCTCACATCATTTAAACATAGAAATGCCTTACGTCTATGGCACGTTAAGGTCTATTAGGAAACCTTGTCCAAACGTCAAAAGGGTTCTCAACCCGGAAAATGACAAAATTGCATCTTTGCATGGATTCGAAGAAATGTTTGCATAAAATGTTAATCGTTTGTCTAAGTATGATCTAGACTATAAGAATATTTTGGTCTTTATTTTTTCTTGTTTTGTTTTCAGACTATGGCTGCAAGAGGTACACTTCAATTCGAGATTGTTTCCCGAGCTCCTCACTTGATCAGACTCTGGTGGGAAGATTTGACTGTTGTTAGTAAGGTTCATGTTCAAAAGGTGTTGGGAGAGCTGGTGGCTCTCAAGGCTTACACTGCCATGCCTGGTTTAATCGAGGCCGCTACACATTTCTGGGACTATAAAAGGGCGGTATTTCATTTCAATGGCTTGGAGTTGGTATCGATGCTGGAAGAATTTAGAGGACTAGCCGGGTTAGAACCTGGACCCGAGACTATGATTTATCCCCGAGACGTGGACCCTAAGGAGTTCATTGAATTGTTGAACGCCCCTTATGATCCATATGTCGAAGGAGTGCATGATGGAAAGGTCACTTTGGAGTACCTGTATTCTATATTTAGAGATCCAACCCTTAGACATGATTGGACTGGGGCATGGGAAATTCAAGATTGGGAGTGGACTGAGTCAAATGCTTTCATCGTTGCTTTTCTAGGGAGCATGATTTTTCTTGAGAAAGAAGGAAAGATCGATATAAGGCTGGGAAGAGTGGTCGAGGGATTGCGCAAAGGCACTCACAAGCATCAAGTGAGTTTGGTTCCAATAATTTTGGGGGAAGTTTATAGGGCTCTAACAAAATGTAGAAGAGGAGGAGACTTTTTCGAGGAGTGCAATCTTTTGCTGCAAATATGGTTGATAGAACATTTGCACAATGTCCCTATCAGCCCAACAACACCAAGGCCGTCAAAGAAAGGAGGCATTCGTTCACATAGCAGCCGCGTGGCTGGAACAACAGTGCGGGAGGACCTTAAGAACATGCAAGGGTGGTACACCAAGCTTGAAGAGTTGCAAGAGGTGCAATGGGTAATTGAAAATTGTGCTGGTTTCATCGCTTCCATACAAGGTCAAGACATCACTTTCTTGACATTGATTGGGTTCCGAGGAACTCACCACTATGTTCCTCTAAGAATCCTCCGGCAAGTAGGAATGACATAACAAACTCCGCAGTTGAAAAAAGGAAGAAGCTTCAACGTTGACATAAAGGACACTGAGCATCCGATGGTTGGTACTATATTGACAATGTGGGAAGGAAGGCTTACTATGCAGTTTTTTCGTGGCCGAGACAGTAGGGTGAACCCCGTTGCTACTCTAGCTTATCCTCAGTGGCTCAGTGATGATAAGGAGAGGTTCTGATCAAAGACTACTTTGAAAAGAAAAGCCAAAGTTCCAAGTGTTACTGAAAAATACAAGAAGCTGCGACACGAGTTCGACCAAAGTAAGAAATAATTAAGGGTAACACAAGAGAGGGAGATGAGGAGGCAATACAAGGATAGGATCAAAGGGGATGAACTCAAGTATTGGACAGGCAAAGTCATGGCAGCGAGGCAAGCTGCTGGGAATCTACAAGATTTGCTCAAAGGATGGGGATATTATTTTAAGTCGGTACCATTAGAGGAAAAGGAAACAATTGGAGTAGAAATCTTTGAATTCTTCATAAAGGCTCTGGGTGACATCCAAGCTGGGAAGAATCTGATGGAGATGTTCGTCGGCCCTCCACCCATAAGCCTAGTTCACAAACCTAAGGAAGAAGCCGAAGGGAAGAAGGAGAAAGAAGATGCTGGAGCTGATGCTTGATTCAAAACCTCTTTGCTTGGCACATAGTCTGGTCGTCTTAAGTCGAGTCGTCTTTCCTTTTTGCCTTTTTCCATTTTAGTCAAGTCAATGTCCAAAATTAGTGGTTGTAATAAAGCCAAGCAAGTCAAATAATATTTTGTTATTTTGGGTTTTATAGCTTGTGTTGACTATGTTTATGCAAACGAAATGACATGTTTGGTACAAACATTACTTCGAATCTTCGATAGGCCTACCTCTGGCACAAAAGAGGTCCCTTGCATAATAGGACGTGATTTTATTAATACTAACGTATACTAACATTCTTTTCTTTGTTTTTGCTGTGTTTGTCCCAAGTCCCTGAAAGTTTGGTTTGTGCATTCTGGTCGCGCCGCAATACCGGTTGAGATCCAGAGGATCAGTCCCAACACCTCCCCCTTTACCTACAAGGACAAGGATGAGACACAGTATCATGGCTGAGTTTGACAAAGTTAGAAATGGAACTCCCGAAAAGCAAGGTGTGGTCGCCTATGAAGACTATGCTAAGTTAGAACAGAGGTTGTTTGAGTTGGAAAATAGGGTTCCTCTCACTCGTGTTGATGAGATCATTGAAGCAAACAAAACCGCTCACCCTCACGGCAAAGATCCACTATTCCCTGAGAAAGACATCCTTTACCCTACCTACATTGCACCACCAAAAGCACCACAAAATAACCTACCTCCCTTCACAGTTGAAACAAAAACCATTGCATCACCCACCAAAGATCATGACATGTATGCATGGACAAAAGAAGACTCGGACAATACCAAAGAGCAAGTCCAGTTGCTGGTGGAGAAATTCAAGCAATTCCAAGGCGCCAAAGGAACCAAAGAGTTAGCTTATGTGGACCTCTGCATGTACCCTGACTTGAAGCTGCCCAAGGGTTACAAGACACCAAAGTTCAATATGTTCGACGGCAGTGGTGACCTAATGACTCATTTGAGATCTTATTGTGATAAGTTAGTTGGGGTTGGACATGATGAAAAGGTCCGCATGCACTTGTTCAACCATAGCCTGACTAGAGATGCGCTGGTATGGTATTCAAAGCAACAAACAAAGAAGTGGACGAGCTGGGAGGCGATGGCTGGAAACTTTGTTGACAGGTTTGGGCACAACACCGACGCCATGCCTGATCGGTTCTATTTGGAGAAGCTGAAGAAGAAGCCCACTGATACCTTTAGGGAATTTGCAACTAGGTGGAGAGCTGAAGCCGCTAAAGTCTAACCTCCTATAGAGGACGCAGAGATAGTAGCAACCTTCATCCGCATACCAGAGGACGTCTACTTTGACAAGATGTTAAACTTGCAAGACAAGAAGTTTTGGGACTTGATCAAGATTGGAGACATGGTTGAAGATGGCTTAAAGACTGGTAGGATCGTTAGTTTGGCCGCACTACAAGCCACTAACAAAGCCTTACAAACTGGTAACACCACTACATCAAGGAAGAAGAAGGACGATGTCTCCTTCGTGGCTGCATCACTCGATCATTCTCCTACCCACAACCACTACTACCAAACACCTCCTCCATAATACCCATATATCTACCCATATCCACCTACCCAGTATACAATACACAACCCATGTTCCGAAACCCATCGCCACAAAGACCACCATACACACAAAGCCCTAACTACTGAAACACCAACACCTATTCACCAAGGCCTCACACCAACAACAACCCAAGACCCAAAAGAAACTATACCCCATTGGCCGAATCCCGCACTCAGTTGTTTGAGAGACTCAAAGCAGCTGGCCACATACAACCCGTACCGTTCAAAATACCTGATAGAATGACACCTTACTTTGATCAAACCAAAATATGTGCCTATCATTCTGGAGGACCAGGTCATGATATCGAGAAGTATTATGCCCTGAGAGATAAAATACAAGACTTGATTGATCAAAAGGTGATCCACCTGAAAACTCAAAATATGCACAACAACCCCTTGCCTAACCACAGAGACAATAGGGTGAATATGATAGAGTTAGACGAAGAATGCGATTTGGAGGGAACCATCGTCAAAGCAAAGGGAGACATACCAGCGCTTGCATCTGTTGCTCAAGCCGCTAAAGCACCAGAGCCCATTGAGGTAGAAATAGCTCTAAAATTCTACATTGACGTAGTTCCTCCATACAGTGACAAGGCGGTACTATGGGATTACGAAACGGAGAAGAAGGGCAAATCAACAGTTGACGCTGTTGCTGCACAAGGGATGACTAGGAGTGGGAGGATTTATACTTCCGAGCATCTTGTTCAAGGAAGACGAGGCATCAGCGAGGAAGAGTCCGAGGAATTGTGGAAGAAAGTGCAAGCAAAAGAATACTCTGTGGTTGAACATTTGGGTAAGACTCCCGCACAAATCTCCGTCTTAGCTTTACTCCTCAAGTCGGAGAGCCACCGAAATGCCTTGATGAAAGTGTTAGATGAAGCACATGTCCCGGTGGATACATCAGTTGAGAATCTGGCCAGCATGGTCGGGCAAGTCATGGAGTCCAGCCGAATCGCTTTTCATGAAGACGAGCTGCCGCCTGAAGGGTTGAGTCATAACAAAGCTTTGCACATCACTATCAAATGCAAAGACTGGTTCATAGGGAGAGTTTTGATCGACGGAGTTTCTGGTTTGAACATATGCATGTTCATCACACTGAAGAGAATGAGAATTGATCAAAGCAAGATAAGAGAGAACGACATGAAGGTAAAGGTCTTTGATGGATTGCAAAGAAGCACCATGGGAGAAATCGACTTAACCATCATGGTCGGTCCCGTGGAGTTCAATGCTGAGTTTCATGTCATGGATATCTCCGCTTCTTACAACCTATTACTAGGGAGGCCTTGGATTCACATGGCTGGAGCGGTGCGTTCTACACTACACTAGAAAGTGAAGTTCGAGTGGGACCACAAAGAGGTGGTGGTATTCGGTGAAGGGAACAGCTCCATTTACAATGAACAAACCATACCGGCAATTGAAGGGAATGTTCCCTATGGGCTGACTTTCTATACTGTCGAGCTTGTGGGAGCAGTGCAAGGTACTCGAGGAGGACGTCGCAAAAACTACAACAAGAGTTGGAACTTCACAGACGCGGTCCAAGGAGGTTATACTGCACACTTCGCTCCTAAGTTGGTCAACACACCGCCTGGGATTGAAGAAAGAAAGAGAAGCTTTTATAGCGCTTATTGGGATGGCCGAGGCAAAGGCTATGAAGGAAGAAATTTGATCTTGGAACCAGTCATATCTAATTGGGGTGTACCCTCACGCGAATTTTGTGAGACCTTACCTGCTAAGACAAAGAAGAGACCGATGTACTCACCTAATGCTGGTCCTAACTGGAAGCGCATCTCTGAAGAAACAAAGGGGAAGCAAGTGTGGCTACCTAAAACACCCGAACCTATGGAGGTGGTGATTGAAGAGCCGTATGTACTCACACAACCTGCAAAATGGCCTGGAAACTAGGTTGTAGGCATAATGATAAAGCAAGGCTATGAACCTAGGAAAGGATTGGGCAAGAACCTGGATGGCATGATCAAGCCAATTCAAATTATGATGAGGCCCGACAATGAGAAAGCTGGCATAGGGTACATTGTGACTTATGAGAAGAGCATGGAAGAAGCATCACTAGACTTCAAATTCTACAAGAAAAGCACCAAGACTTTCTTACATATTTTTGTCTCGTCTGGATACTTGGATGGCCGAAAGGGGGAGGTATCTGCAGCGCAAGGAGTTGAACCGAAGATCATTGATGCTGAAGAGGACCTGCTGGCAGGAGAGCAAAAGCTGTTCATATCTGATGAAGAATGCTGTGTGATCCTGGAAGAGCATGTTGAACCTCATGGTTTGACAAAAGTTGATTCTGGAGCTGCATTGAACAACTGGATCAGCAACTGGGCCCGAGCTTACCGTGGACCTTGGTAGAGCTGGGGGATAAAATATATTTCATGTTTTCTAAAATAAAACCTGACTTTGAGTCGTGGTACTTGCATTTTTTTCTTTCTCACATGTTTCCCAACAAACTTTGTTTCGGAAGGATTCATAAATAAAATATCGCACTATTTTCTTTAACTTTTGTTTTAATCTTTTAATTTTGCAATATTGTATCTTTTCAGCATTCAAACTAATAATCCCATTGAGTCCACAACTGCAACGTGTAATGAAACAATGGAGCTTGAGGAAACTGAGTTCGATTATGATGATTTTGATGAGACCACGCAAGAGGAAATTGAAAGATTTGAAAATAAGGCTAAACCAAATTTAGAAGAAACTGAGGTGATAAATCTAGGAGATGAAGAAACTGTAAAAGAGACAAGGATTAGTGTGCATCTCACCGCTGAAAATAAAAAGCGGTATACCGAGTTTCTTAAAGAATATGAGGATGTGTTCGCATGGTTGTACGATGACATGACTAGCATAAGTACGGACGTGGTAGCTCAAAAATTGCCTATCAATCCGGGCTTCCCGCCGGTCAAACAAAAAGCCCGAACTTTCAAGTCATCTACTTTGTTGAAGATTGGGGAGGAGGTAACCAAACAGCTCAATGCAGGAATTTTGAAAACAGTCAAATACCCAACTTGGTTAGCCAACATAGTCCCAGTGCCGAAGAAAGATAGGAAACTCAGAGTTTGTGTGGACTACAGAGATCTAAATAGAGCAAGCCTAAAAGATGATTTCCTTTTGCCAAATATACACATCCTGATTGATAATTGCGAGAAACATGAACTACAGTCTTTCGTAGATTGTTTCGCCAGCTATCATCAAGTGCTCATGGATGAGGAAGACGCCGAGAAGACAACTTTCACTATATCTTGGGGAACTTATTGCTACAAGGTTATGCTATTTGGGTTGAAGAATGCTGTAGCAACTTACATGAGGGCAATGAAAACTATGTTCCATGACTTGATGCACAAAAAAATTGAAGTCTACGTAGATGATGTGATCATCAAGTCAAAGAAGAGCTCAGCGCACCTTGATAATTTGCGCAAGTTTTTCAATCGCTTGCGCAAATATAATTTGAAGCTAAACCCAGCAAAGTGTGCTTTTGGTGTTCCAGTGGGGAAACTCTTAGGTTTCATTGTCAGTAGAAGAGACATCGAGCTGGATCCATCCAAGATCAAAGCCCTCAAAGAGTTGCCGCCGCCAAAGAGCAAGATAGAGGTCATGAGTTTTCCTGGGAAGGCTCAATTACATAAGCCGATTCATAGCCCAATCCACGATCATCTGCGAACCAATCATCAAGCTATTGAAGAAAGACGCAGTGATCGAGTGGACAGAGGACTGTTAAAAAGCATTTGATCGGATAAAGGAGTACTTGTCTTGTCCGCCCGTGCTGGTTCCACCCAAACCTGGGCGACCTTTGATCTTGTACCTGTCTGTGGTAGATTCAGCATTTGGTTGCGTGTTGGGGCAACATGATTCAACTGGAAGAAAGGAGCAAGCAATATACTATTTGAGTAAGAAATTCACTCCCTACGAAGCCAAGTACACATTACTAGAACGCACGTGCTGCGCGCTGACTTGGATAGCACAAAAGCTGAGGCACTACTTGACGTCCTACTCAACGTTGCTTATATCAAGAATGGACCCTCTCAAGTATATCTCCCAAAAACCAATGCCTACTAAAAAATTGGCTATATGGCAAATGCTGCTCAGTGAATTCGACATTACTTTTGTCACTCGAAAGGCAGTAAAAGCTCAGGCCCTAGCTGATCATATGGCCGAAAATTCAGTGGGAGATGATTATGAACCTTTGCACACCTATTTTCCCTGACGAAGAAGTCATGTTCGTAGGAGAGGATATCACAGAAGGGTATGATGGTTGGAGACTATTCTTCGATGGAGCAGTGAATTTCAAAGGAGTCGGCATTGAAGCAGTGTTAGTTTCGGAGACTAGTCAACACTATCGTGTCATAGCCAAACTGAGGTTTCCTTGCACCAACAATATGGCGGAGTATGAAGCTTGCATCCTGGGTCTTAGAATGGCGGTGAACATAAACATACAAGAGCTGCTGGCGATTGGAGACTCCGATTTGTTGATTCACCAAGTTCGAGGAGAATAGACAGCAAAAAACTCCAAAATATTGACATACCTCGAGTGCATAAAAGAGCTGAAGTAAAGATTCACTAAGATAGAGTTCCGGCATGTACCAAGGCTGCAAAACGAGTTCGCGGATGCTTTGGCCACCATATCCTCCATGATCAAACATCGCGACAAGAATTACATTGACTCAATACCTGTGGCGGTGAGAAAGCAGCCAACATATTGTTATCATGTGGAAGAAAAATCAGACGGACAACCTTAGTTCTACGACATCAAAGGGTTTCTCAAAGATGGCATTTACCCAAAAGATGCAACGAGCCTCCAAAAGAAGAAATTGAGGAGATTGGCAAGCAGTTTCTTTTTGAACGGAGAAGTCCTGTACAAAAGGACACCTAATCTAGGATTGCTGAGATGTGTGAACGCCAAATAAGCTGCTAGGCTGTTGGAAGAGATACACTCTGGGACGTGCGGCCCACATATGAATGGTTTCGTGCTTGCAAAAAAGATTTTGAGGGCCGGTTATTTCTGGATGACAATGGAGCACGATTGCATAAGGCACGTAAAGAAATGTCATCAATGCCAAGTCCACGCAAATATGATTCGAGTGCCTCCTAATGAATTAAATGTCATGGGATTGCCTTGGCCTTTCGCTGACTGGGGAATGGATGTCATAGGACCCATCGAGCCAGCTGCTTCCAATGGACATCGTTTCATATTGGTAGCTATTGATTATTTTACCAAATGGGTAGAAGCTGCGTCATACAAATCAGTGACAAAGAAAGTGGTGGCAAACTTTGTCCGTGACAAAATGATCTGTCGATTCGGCATTCCCGAGTCCATCATCACCGATAATGGATCCAACCTTAATAGTGACCTAATGAAAGCAACCTGTGAAGCTTTCAAGATCAAGCACCACAATTCCACCGCATATAGACCTCAAATGAATGGCGTAGTTCAGGCAGCCAATAAGAACATCAAGAAGATATTGCGCAAGATGACAAACAATTCAAAGCAATGGCTTGAAAGCTTACCCTATGCTTTGTTAGGGTATCGCACCACACTGAGAACATCAACAGGGGCTACTCCTTACTTGCTGGTGTATGGCACCGAGGCAGTGATACCAGCGGAAGTTGAGATACCATCTTTGAGGATCATTCAAGAAACACAGTTGAAAGATGCCGAGTGGGTCAAAGGAAGAATGGAGCAACTTGCCCTCATCGATGGCAAGAGACTAAATGCAGTATGTCATGAGCAGTTATATCAGAGGAGAATGGCTAAAGTATTTAACAGGAAAGTTCGAGAGAGATCCTTCGAACCTGGACAATTAGTGCTGAAGAAGATATTCCCCAATCAAGGGGAAGCAAAGGGCAAAATTGCACCGAATTGGCAAGGGCCGTAATGGTTCACCGAGTTCTGAATGGAGGAGCACTAATACTAGCAGAAATGGACGGAGAAGTTTGGACGAAGCCAATCAACTCAGACGCCGTCAAAAGATACTATGTTGAAGGATGAGTTTTGAAGATGACAAAGGACCTGGTGCTTAGTGAACTACGAAAAGGTTTACAGTTGAAGTAAGAAGACTGAGCTGTTCAATGGGATATTCGAGTAAGAGTTGAAGAAAGAAAAAAGGACAGCTGGAGTCAAAGTTCCAATCCTACCGAGAAAAGAAGAAGCTTGTGACGGTGCTGAAAAGAGACGCGGTTCCTAAATGAAATAGGATTGGAAACTAAGGCAAATTAACTTAGGTTTTAAATAAGGAAATATGGGTAAACCTTGTTTGAAACGGATTCCAAAGTGGAAAAGGAGTTCTACACTTAGTTGGATCCGGCTAAGTCAAACCCCTATATATACAAGTTAATTTAGCCAGAATCATTACGCACAAAAGACATCTCAAAAGAGCAAATCAACAACAATCAGATTGTGAGAGACTTTGTGTGCAAGAACAAAGGCTGAGCAGCAGAACCTTACGAAGGAGCAGTTTCATAGTTAAGTCTGTTGAGTTAGTTTTTATTATAGGCTATTGAGTTGTAATCTATCAGCTTGGTTAGAAGCATACAGTAGAGATTACTCTTTGTGGTAAGTAGAGTTAACCTTACCAGCTAACGTGTGGCTTGGAAGGTTCTGGGTACTAGGGGGTTCTAGTTCCTTGATTACATTACGTTGTAGTCTAAATCTTGCTCGGGTTTTCCTTTAGTGGAAGAGTTAAAATCCCAAGAGTTTGGGTCGTGGTTTTTTATCCCTTGAGCAAGGATTTTTCCACGTAAAAATCTCTGTGTTATTTACGTTTCCGCATTAAGTTTTAGTTTCAGAGATAGGTGAAACTTGCAAGGAACCTAGTTCTTTGTAAGTTGGGCGATAAAAGTTAACGGCAAGTTTTAGAAGTTTGAAAATCGGGTAAGGACACTATTCACCCCCTCTAGTGTCTTACATAGGTGCACCAGGTGCAACAAGTCGTATCATAGCAGGTTCTCTTGCATAAAGATTAACATCTTGAGAAGGATCTGAACAATGAGTGCACCACCATTCATGCCCGAAGGACACTCTATCAACAAGCCTCCGCAGTTCAACGGTCAATACTACAAATTCTGGAAGTTTAGGATGGAAACCTTTCTACAGGCAAAAAATTATCAGTTGTGGAGAATTACACAGACTGGTCCTTTGATACCCACAAAGATTGATACATCAGGGAACAAAGTTCAAAAGCCTGTAGAAGAATTTAATGAAAGGGACTTCAAACTACTTCAGATGAATGCTGAAGCTATGAAAATTCTTTATTATGAACTAGGATTTAATGTATGTTCACGTATTCCCAAGTGCTCAACTGCAAAGGAAATCTGGGATATGCTAGACAGTGTATTCAATGAAGAAACAACAAAGTCAGAAGAGAGTTCAATCGAGGTCATTCCTGTTAAGAATAGCACGACAGAGAATCGAAATTACTCAGGATGTTTCAGGTGTGGCGAAAGGGACCATGTTATTAAACATTGCCAAACATGGGGACCTTCTGAGAGCGAAAGTGATGACGAAGAAGAAGAACCTGAAGATGACTCTCCATTAGCTCTGTTGGCTGATGATGAACCTTCCAATGATGATCCACCTGAGGTAAGTCTCGATGAACTAAAAACTAGACTTCATACTTGCTCCCCTAGGGAATTGAATTTGCTTGTCCTGACTTTAATTGAAGGCATTGAAAATAAGGTCTGAGAAGGAACTTGTACTTTCTGAGAAGGACCAACTAATGGCGGTTGTGTCTAATTTTTCAATGAAAAATAAAAACTTGGAAAAAGCCAAATCTGATCTTAAAATGGAATTAACTGCTAGTGAAGCTCAAGTTTTTGAACTAAAACAGAAAGTCTCAGCCCTTGAATTGAAAGGTCGTCAATTAAAGGAACATGTGCTTTGTGAGAAAAAGCAAGTTTCTGCACTCGAGCTCGAAAATCAAAAGCTGAAAGAAGTGTTTGGTAAGCAAGGAGTTAGTGAGGCTCAAATCAACCTTGAAGCTGAGCTTAAAAAGAAAAACCAGGTTCTACATCAGGAAACTGAGAAGAACCGGGTCCTTCAGGAAAAAAAGGTTGAAAAAGCTAACTCTGAACTCACCAGACTCACCAAATGGAACAAGTCTTCTGAAGCTTTGAATTGGTTGCATGAAAATCATAATAGAGGTAAAACTGGATTAGGACATAGGAAACCTTTACCTTCTTGGAACCCTAATAGTAAATATGTAAGACTTCCTTGCAACAAACTCTGCTTCTTGTGTGGTAAGACTGGACATATCAAGAATGAATGCAGTGTTGCAAAAGGAGCTGTGAAAAGGAATAAAAAATTAGTTTTACCTTACTGGGCTAGAAAAGATTTAATTCATCCATTCGATAACAAAAAGGGACCCAAGCTAGTCTGGGTTCCTGTTACTAACCCTTGATTTTCTTTTGCAGGCTGGAGTGAGATGGAACAACCCAAGCTGGATTCTTGATAGTGGGTGTTCCAGGCACATGACAGGAGATAGAAGAAACTTTCTCTCACTCGCAGCATTTCAAGGGGGTAGTGTGGCTTTTGGAGGAGGCAAGAGCGGTGAAATTATTGGTATTGGAAAAGTTGGGAGATCCCTCAATCATGCTATTGACAATGTACTCTGTGTGGATGGACTGAGGCACAATCTTCTAAGTATCTCTCAACTATGTGATAGAGGAAATCTGGTGAGTTTCACATCTGTAGGTTGCACTGTAAAGAACCTGCAGACTGGTGAAGTGATAATGGAAGGGAAACGAGCTAATAATGTGTACAAGGCTACATTAGGTTCTCTTCCTGAGAATAATTTGACTTGTTTGAATGTGCTGGAGAATGATAGTCAGTTGTGGCACAAGAGACTAGGACATGCAAGCCTGACTCAATTGAATAAGTTGGTGTCAAAGGACCTGGTTCGTGGAATGCCAAGCAAGAGGTTCAATGACATCAAGATTTATGATGTTTGTGTGAGGGGGAAACATGTAAGATCTTCATTCAAGTCAAAAAAAGTGGTTAGTACGTCTAAACCACTTGAGCTGGTTCACATGGACTTGTGTGGACCAATGAGGGTGAGGAGCAGAGGAGGTAAGAGATTCGTAATGGTACTTGTTGATGACTACTCCAGATACACATGGACTATGTTCCTTAGATCTAAAGATGAAGCATATGATATGTTCGAGGACTGGATCAGAATCAATCAGAAGAAACTAGGGCTTCAACTAGTAAGTATAAGGTCCGACCATGGAACAAAATTTGAGAATGCTAAATTTGCAGATTATTATAATAAACATGGGGTGGATCACAACTTCTCTGCACCAAGGACCCCTCAGCAGAATGGTGTAGTTGAAAGGAAGAACAGGTCCTTAGAGGACATGGCTAGAACTATGTTGCTGTCAAGCGGTCTATCAAAGAGTTTTTGGGCTGAAGCAGTCAACTCCGCTTGCTACTTATTGAATCGCTGTTCTATCCGTCCTCTATTAGAGAAAACTCCCTATGAGCTGATTAGAGGCAGGAAACCTAATATTGCACATCTCATAGCTTTTGGGTGCTAGTGTTTCGTGCATAACAATGGGAAAGAACCTCTAGGGAAGTTTGATGCAAGCAGTGATGAAGCCATCTTTTTGGGATATTTTTCACAAAGTAAAGCTTATAAAGTTTTCAACAAGAGGACCTTGACTGTAGAAGAAAGTGTGCATGTGGTATTCGACAAATCTGAAGCTGTTACAAACAGACAAGAAGATGATGATCAGGAGATTGGTCTTGCGAGAGATGAACCTGCTGAAGACCTTGAAAATCTGAATGGGGTTAAAAGTAATCATGATGATAAGGATCAAACTCAGGGGAAACTAGAAAGCAATTAGACAGGGGGAACTGAAGAGCAAGATGAAGATGACTTAGATGACTCAGCTCCTCCTGGAAACACCATTCAGCAGATTCAACCTAAACCTTGGAAGTATCATAGTTCTCATCTACTGGAGAACCGCATGTCTGATCTGAATACTGGAGTTGTTACTAGAAGAGCTTTAAAGAATTTATGTGCATTCTTTGCGTTTCTGTCCTCAATAGAACCTAAGAATGTACGTGAAGCACTTGAGGATCCAGATAGGGTAATTGCTATGCAAGAGAAACTTCATCAGTTTGAACGAAGTAAGGTATATCATTTGGTACCTCGACCATCGGACAGGTCTATCATTGGTACTAAATGGGTCTTTAGAAACAAGTTGGATTAACACGGCATACTAACAAGGAACAAGGCAAGACTGGTGGTTCAAGGTTACAGTCAAGAAGAAGGAATCGATTATGATGAAACCTTTACACCTGTTGCTAGGATGGAAGCCATTAGAATGCTAATTTCCTTTGCAGCTTACATGGAGTTTAAGCTGTACCAGATGGACGTGAAGAGTGCATTCCTTAATAGTTATTTGAATGAAGAGGTGTATGTGGTTCAACCACCTTGCTTTGGAAGCACAGAGTTTCCTTATCATGTCTACAAACTTGACAAGGCACTGTATGGTTTGAATTAGGCTCCTAGGGCTTGGTATGAAAGATTGTCTGGGTTCTTATTGAAGAATGGGTTTACAAGAGGTAAAATAGACAATACTTTGTTCTTAAGGAAGAAAGCCAAGCACCTGCTAATTGTTCAAGTATATGTAGACGACATTATCTTTGGAGCTACTAATGAGAACCTTTGCAAGGAATTTACCGACCTGATGGGAAGTGAATTTGAGATGAGTATGATGGGTGAGATGAATTTCTTCTTAGGCTTACAAACCAAGCAAACTCAGGAAGGCACAATGATCCATCAGTAGAAGTACATCAAAGAGCTTTTAAGAAAGTATGATATGAAGTCTGCTAAGGATATGAACACACCTATTGCTCCTGGAACGAAGATAGATCTGGATGAAACTGGTGCTTCAATTGATGAAACTAAGTACATAGGGATGATTGGTTCTTTACTGTATTTAACTGCAAGTCGTCCAGACATTGTTTATAGTGTAGGGTTGTGTGCAAGATTCCAGTCAAAACCAAAGGAGTCAAACTTAACTACAGTCAAGAGAATCTTGAGATATTTGAAAGGAACTCAGGATCTTGGATTATGGTACCCAAAAGGTGAAAGTTTTGATTTAATTGGGTATGCTGATGCAGACTATGCTGGTCACTTGGTTTATAGGAAAAGTACATCTGGGATGGCACACTTCCTAGGTCCTTGTTTAGTTTCATGGGCTACAAAGAAGCAAAATTCAGTGGCATTATCTACAACTGAGGCTGAATATGTAGCAGCTGCTTTATGTTGTTCACAGCTATTATGGATCAAGCAGCAGTTGGAGGACTTTGGAATCAAGTGTGGACCAGTTCCAATCTTTTGTGACAATACCAGTGCAGTCAACATAGCCAAGAACCCGGTCCAGCACAAGAGAACAAAGCATATTGATATTAGGCATTAATTTTTAAAGGACAATGTTGAGAAAGGCCTAATTACTATGAACTTTTGCAGGACTGAGGATCAAATTGCTGATAGCTTCACTAAGGCATTAACAGGGTACAATTTGAAAAGAACAGGCTTGAGCTAGGGATGACCAAGATATGATGAACGAAGCAGCACCTGGTTCTCCCAATGATTGGCTAGTGAAGTTTCCTTGTTTTACCTAGCTTAACTTTGTTTAGTTGACTCTACATATGAAACTTAACTGTTTTGCCTGCTGACCTGTTTGGAACCTATTTTCATGACTTAGATGCTGGCAAAATTTTGATATAAAGGATATTATTGAAGAAACTTGTGCATGGACATTCAGGTACACATTCTATATTACTTACTGAGCATAATATTTGTCTTACGTGGCCAAGTTGTTACAATCATCCTCACTTGGCGCCGGATTAGTGGTTAATTTTTCAATTTCAAATTCTTTGAACCTGCTGGCGTCAGCTCCTAGACGTCATAATGCAATGACAGCTTTTTCACATCCCATCATCCGTTCCCCTTCCCGATACACCCTATAACCTTCTCTATTCCATTAGTGATACATTGTTTCTATCGGGGCTAAGGATTGAAATTCTCTCTAGTCAATTTCTCTCAATCTCTCTCTTTAAGAAAATCACAACACCTTGTTACAATGTCAACTAGTTCCAAAATTGACTCTCAACTTTCTTCTCCTAAACCCAAACTTTCCAAGCTAAATCAAAAGGCAAAGCAACTTGCTGCAAGTCGCTCCGTCGCGGTGGCGAAAAAGTTCGCGAAACTGAGGCAGAAGAAATTAGAGGAAGCAACTACCAAGGGGAAAAGTGTTTCAGTTCCTGGTACGGAAGAAGGGGTGGTCGAAACTGTTCAAGAAAGTGTTCAAGAAACAAAAAAGGTAAACCCTAGTTCTCCTACCGGTAGTATTGTTTTAGATGCTAGTTTACCTTCTGAGCCTGTAGATTTAGGAGAGCATGTAGTGGCTGAAGTAAGCGATAAGGAAAAGGTGGTTGTTGAAAATCGTGAAAAGTTCGTTGATACAGGGGTTGAGGTAGTTGTAAAAGAAACTGAGAACACTGTCGAGGAACCTGTTCCTGAGACAACTCCTGTGGTAGAAAAGACCATTAGTGACAAGGGAGAGGAAAAATCTGCTGAACCTACCAAGAAACCTGAGAAAGAACCTGGTTCATTCTCTGGTTCAGTGGCAGGTGATGATGCAGATCTGAGAGATATTGATGATTATGTGGAAGAGAATATAGAAGGTGTAAGTTATACCGAACCTTTGAATGCTGTGTTACCCGAGGCCAATCCCACTCCTCAAGCTAGTGAAGGTTCCTCCAGTGAGACTGATGTTGTGGTGGTGGAGGAACAGAGGAGATTAGGTAAGAAGCCTGTGGTTCAGGAATAGAAACAAACAGTGAAGAAACGAATGTTGGTGAAGGGAGGAGAATTTGTGGGTAGTTATAAAATTGGAAGTTCTGGTGATGCTGAGGGTATGGGAGAAAACAGTAGAAAGATTGTGAGTTGTGCTAGGAGACCTGCTACTCGTGGTTCTATTCGAGAGCAGCAGAAGAGGATTGTGGAGGAACCTGAAGTTCGTAGGAGAGGTTCCAAGACAAAGTTGGTGATTGGCGATGACAAGGAAGACAAGAAAAGGAGGGTGGCCTACTTTAGAGGCTTGCCATTGGTGAAAGGTAAAATTCTCACTGACCTAGAGCTAGAAGGAATGACTCAGCTTGGTTGCTAATTTGAGGGCTCAGGGTTGGTTGAACCTGTTCAGTGATAGAGCTAGAAAGCTGAGAGAGCAAGAGGTTCGTGAGTTTTACTCGAATTGCACAGTAAGTGAAGGAATTGTGACAACCATAGTCAAGGGGCTGGTAATTCAGTTTGATTGTGTGGAGCTTGGTGAGATTTTGGGTGTTCCTTCTCAGGGCTACAGTGAATACATGAGGAACTCGTGCCCGGCTAGAGGAGATGGTGTGTCTGCTTTAGAGGTGACCCAAAAATTTGCAGGGAGACCTAGGCTAGCAAGGGCAATGCAAGTTAAGAAGAAGGAAATGCAACCCTTCTACCAGCTGCTATTTGAATTTGTGCTGACGAACCTATTGCAGAGGTCGGAGAGGCGCAGTGAGGCCAACTTTCTGGATATGACCTATATGGACCTGCTAGATCGCGAGGTTCGTATTAATCTGCCTGAATTGATGATCAAGCACATTGGTAGGGTAGCTGACATGGGGTTGGGAAAACATGCGTTAGTGTATGGGTTTCTTCTGGGTAAGGTATTTGATTTCTTTGGGGTGCCTGTTGGTAAGTGGACTGAGCCGGATAACAATGACGTGTTTGGGAGAAACATTCTGAAATCATGTGACTATGTGTTGGATGGCGAACCTGCTGATGAACCAGAGCATGTGGAGGAGGATGCTGAGGAAAGAAGGAATGCTAGAATGGATAGGAGGATTGAGGGGTTCAGGAGGCAGCTTGAAAGGCAAAATGATGAGCTGGCGTGGATGAATGCTGAAAACACTAGGCTGGATGCGGAGCTGGAGCGTGAACGTGAAGGAAAATCGCGTCGCCTTGCCTTGTTTCTTGCTCACTTTAACATCCCTGATATTCCCCAATACTAAACTAGTTCCTTTCCCAAGTCCCCTCTTTGGTTCTCTTTATGGCCTGTTTTTAAGACAATATTATATTTTGGTTTGTAATATGTGGATGATGTTTGGATGGTTTTAAGCCGGTTTGGCGCTTTTGCTGATATAAATATCCTACTTTGCTAGTATTTACTGTCTGAAACAGGTTCCTGATGTTTAAAGGTTGGCTAGCTGCCTATGGCACTAGAGTCAACTGGACTTAATCTAAGTTCAGCAGGTTCATACAACTGTGAAACTTTTCCATGATGCCAAAAGGGGGAAGTTAGATGTTGTTTAGTTCGCTGTATGTTTGTGACCTATTTTTTTTGCCTAACTGTATTACCCTGGTTCGTGGTTAGTGTTTGAAATTTTTTTACAGGTTCTTGAGCGTATAAACCCTCGGTGAGACAACATTGTTTGTCATCATCAAAAAGGGGGAATTTGTTGAAGGATGACTTTTGAAGATGACAAAGGACCACGTGCTAAGTGAACTACGAAAAGGTTCACAGTTGAAGTAAGAAGACTGAGTTGTTCAACGGGATATTCGAGTCAGAGTTGAAGAAAGAAAAAAGGACAGCTGGAGTCAAAGTTCCGATCCTACCGGGAAAAGAAGAAGCTTATGACGGTGCTGAAAAGAGACGTGGTTCCTAAACGAAATAGGATTGGAAACTAAGGAAAATTAACTTAGGTTTTAAATAAGGCAATATGGGTAAACCTTGTTTGAAACGGATTCCAAAGTGGAAAATGAGTTCTAAACTTAGTTGGATCTGGCTAAGTCAAACTCCTATATACACAAGTTAATTTGGCCAGAATCATTACTCACAAAAGACATCTCAAAAGAGCAAATCAAGAACAATCAGATCGTGAGAGACTTTGTGTGCAAGAACAAAGGCTGAGCAGCAGAACCTTACGAAGGAGCAGTTTCATAGTTAAGTCTGTTGTTTTAATTTGTTTTGTAGGCTATTGAGTTGTAATCTATCAGCTTGGTTAGAAGCATACAGTAGAGATTACTCTTTGTGGTGAAGTAGAGTTAACCTTACCAGCTAACGTGTGGCTTGGAAGGTTCTAGGTAGTAGGGGGTTCTAGTTCCTTGATTACATTACGTTGTAGTCTAAAACTTGCTCGGGTTTTCCTTTAGTGGAAGAGTTGAAATCCTAAGAGTTTGGGTCGTGGTTTTTTATCCCTTGAGCAAGGATTTTTCCACATACAAATCTCTATGTTATTTACGTTTCCGCATTAAGTTTTAGTTTCAGAGATAGGTGAAACTTGCAAGGAACCTGGTTCTTTGTATGTTGGGCGATAAAAGTTAACGACAAGTTTTAGAAGTTCGAAAATTGGGTAAGGACACTATTCACCCCCCCTCTAGTGTCTTACATAGGTGCACCAAGTGCAACATACTATGTATAAGAACATACATTAGTTAGTGGTTTCATTATTCTGCAATACATCATGTAATCTGGAACTACATTACGACCTGATTCTCCAAGTGGGATACGTAGGGAATCTACCCAAGGTTCGGATACAAAAATTTCATTTTCCCATAAAGCAGATACTGGGGCAGAATTTTTGAGGAACTCTAAAAAATTCATAAAGGACAAACATAGTTGACACTGGGGCAGAAATTTTGAGGTCGCCCTCAAAATTTATTTGATGGAGTTTGGAGCAGCATGAAGAGCAACAACCATTACTTTACTCAATGTGACTCGTGACTCAATGGGGATAAAATATTTTGTTTCATTTTCTTCTCATAAAAGCTTTTAAAAAATACTTGCACTATTTACTATTTTAAACATATCCCTATCAGCTTGGCCAAGGTCATGGCACTCTTTGGAAGCGAGCACAAAGCAAGCCAAGAACGCACAAACTAAACTACCCCACACAACTCACCAATCTTTCTTTAAATGCAAGCACGAAAAGTATGCAACCCGGCAACACATGACAAACATGTTTCGAAAAAAGGTTATCTAATTTCTCCTACTACATTTTAATTTAGCGGAGGGTACACAACCCGATGCGTCGACTGAGGGCATACAGCCCAATGTCGATTATGTCATTTTAATTTAGCGGAGGGTACACAGCCCGATGAATCGACTGAGGGTATACAACCCAATATCGATTATGTCATTATAGTATAGCGGAGGGTACACAGCCCGATACGTCGACTGAGCATACACAGCCCGATGTCTATTATGTCATTTCAAATTAGCTGAGAGTACACAGCCCAATGTGTCTACTGAGGGTACACAGCCCGATGTCGATTATGTCATTTTAATTTAGCGGAAGGTACACATCCCGATGCGTCGACTGAGGGTATACATCCTAATGACGATTATGTCATTTTAATTTAGCGGAGGGTACACAGCCCGATGCGTCGACTAGCGTACACAGCCCGATGTTGATTATGTCATTTTAAATTAGTTGAGAGTACACAGCCCGATGCGTAGACTAAGGGTACACAACCTGATGTCGATTATGTTATTTTAATTTAGCAGAGGGTACCCAACCCAATGCGTCGACTGAGGGTACACAGCCCGATGTCGATTATGTCATTTTAATTTAGCGGAGGGTACACAGCTCGATGCGTCGACTGAGGGTACACAGCCTGATGTCGATTATGTCATTTTAATTTAGCGGAGGGTACACAGCCCGATGTCGATTATGTCATTTTAACTTAGTTGAGGGTACACAGCCGGATTCGTCGACTGAGGTTACACAACCCGATGTTGATTATGCCATTTTATTTTAGCGGAGGGTACAAAGCCTAATGCGTCGACTGAGGGGTACACATCCCGATGTCGATTATGTTATTTTAAATTAGCTAAGGGTACACAGCCCGATGCGTCGACAGAGGTACACAGCCCGATGTCGATTATGTCATTTTAAATTAGGTGAGGGTACACAGCCCGATGCGTCGACTGAGGGCACACAGCTCGATGTCGATCTTTTCATTTTAATTCTTGTGGAGGGTACACAACTCGATGCGTCGACTGAGAGTACACAACCTAACATCGAATTTAACACTTGGCACAGCAAAGGATACACAGTCAGACATAAAGAATGGTCAATAATCCTGAAAAGACAATCCAGCCCAACGAGAAGGTATGTTTTACATTTGATTTTACACACACCATTTTGCAAGGTTCACCTTTATTGTAGGACCTATAATTTTGCAACACGAACGTTACGGTCTAACACCTCGCCAATTCTCGCAAGCTGTAAGCATTTCTCTAGAGTCGCGACAAAATTAGTCGTTCCGTCAACGTCTTTCCCCGAAGACTTTTTCATCATCCCCAGGCAAAGAGGGGCAGCTGTTGACACTTAATTTTGTCCATCCTACTTTCAATACCCATTATTCAGATAAAATTACACCGATAACCACACAATTATCTTACCATCACTCTTACTCTAGGCCACTATCCCACATACGCACACCAATTAGGCTATTCTAAAAGCATTTGCATAAACGGCCATAATTTTACAAAATTTGCATATCTTGTCATAATTTCTCACAATTATTGCTATTTTTAACAAAATCACCTAAATTATTTTAAAATCTAAAATAATAGGTTTTCTTAATTATTTAGCTCTCATAATTAAATTTCTTATTTTTATAGTCATTTTATACAATTTTCTACGCATTTATATACATTTTATACACTTATAAGCACTTTTATACACTACTTATACACCATATATACGCACATGCATATACACACATTACACCTCAGCATCTACACACATCACACTCCACTTATACATGTCAGCGCCACGTCACGTCGACGTGGCCTGATCTCGACCGACCAAGCGCTTCATCTAACGGTCACGACCCCTATTTCCAATTTTTGACTTTACCCGACCCCCCAAACCCAAAAACCCATTCATTTTATCCTCTCTCATCTCAGCCGCCTCTCCCTTCATTTCTCTCCCTACGAAAAACCTAATCACCACTGTCTATGGTGATTTCCAGCCAAATTCACAGGCGAAATCGAAAATAAAATACATCACGACGATCCTCTCACCGTCCGCTACAAAACCCCTATGGGTTTGTCGCCGTTTGGCGAAGAGTCAAAATCGACCCCTCGTCGGCGAAGTTGCAATCGCCAGAAAAGTCTCCGGCCATGTCTAAACGATACCTAAGGTGTCGCTACTTTAAGAAAGGGAGGAAATCCTTCATGCAAACAGGTTTGAAATGGATTGAGACGGACCCGACTCCGGTTACGGGTAATCCCTAATTTATCCTTCTTTTCTGATTGTTCTTGAACCTATGTGATTAATAAACCTAAAAAATGCCTAGTTGCTTCATTGAGTTAAGAGATTGTGTGTCTCACATGATTTGTAATCTTTGCCTAATTTGCTGACTAGTTAAAAATGCTATGTGTTTGAATTTCGCGTGATCATAGCTTAAACCCTGCACCATCTTCGCTTGTTTCAAGCTTGGAATTCATGTTTGAGTTAAAATTAATTTTGCACAGTATGTCTAGTCGATCATCCTATTTTCAGCATGTTATCTTCGTGTATAATGTGGCTTAACTAGCTTGAATTCTGACCAACGTGATTAGAAGATCTTAATTATTTTCAATGTGGAATTTTAATTGGAAGATGAAAGGGTAAAGATAATGATTAGATTTTGATTTGAATTTGTGATTGACGATTAGTTTTGGTAACTGATAAAGCTTACCCTCAGATTTTTTCGAGCCTAAAACTACTGGTAAATTGATTTTGAACTGGTTGTATTATTGGCCAAAGGTGAAGCCTGTTGTTCTAAAATCTTGGCTGTGTGATTTCTAAATCCCTGATTAGACTGAATAAAATTTTAATTGGGAATAGGAAAAGAAATTGGTTAAGAGATTGATTCAGTGGTAATTAAGATTCCCCTAAATACTGTTAAAAGTATCCTCGAGCCTAAAATAGTCTATAACATTTTGGAGGGCTGATTTGTTAACTGGGACCTTGTTATTATTAAAGGGGAGAGTTTTACTAGTTTTTAAATTTGCACTGCATTAATTTAGGGATTCTGGCTGACCTATTTTTGGTAAAGGATACCTAAAAGAATCCCTGGTGATTCTGGAAGGTTACTTTTGCCTTATTCATCCCCTGCCTATCAGGACTAAACCTTTTTGCCCTCACACTTATATAAGTCGACTCATTCTTAACATACAGACAAAAAAAAAAAAAAAACACACACACATAGGCACTTCACAGGAATACACTGGTTATTGCATACTACTCTTCTTTGATTGTTTCCCAAAATTATTGGAAATTCTCTGCTCTTTGTCTGCTGATCCTGTCTCTGCAAGCATTAAGCACCATATGCAATCTGTCTATTTCTTCCATACTGTTATTCAGAAGGTATCTCTTTGTTTCTAGTCCCTGATTGCCTATATTTTCAGTTTCTGCTTATGCCTGATCTTTTTTTTTTTTACTTTTCCTAGGTCTATGTTAGCATAACTTGAACTGCTTATGTTGTCTGGACCTGTAGCCTTTCACTCCTGGGTTCTGAGCCTTCCCTTGGTCACTGTTAACCCTTTATACAATTGTTAGGATGGTCCAAAAGAGATCATACCAGTATTATTGAATGCAGGGTATTGGTTACAGGGATTTCCGAAGCTTGTCATGGCAGTTTTACTTCGATAAGACTTTCTCACATGCTTTCCCTACCTAGTACTTCCCCTATTTGTGTATATTCATTAGGACCCTACCCGTATTCGTTTAAAACAGGGTACAGAGCTACTAGGCTATGTAAATGGCCACCCAGAGGCTTTTTCTTATCCCTTCCTCTTTCTGTGTTTGCATCATATACTAAAACGAAGTCATTGCGTTTTTTTTAGAAATTAACTTGCAAGTGTTTAATGATTTTAAATGTGACTTAATGGCGATAGTTATACAGAACTTTGTGATTTTGATGATAAGCATGATTCTTAGTCGACTGAAATTAAGGTAGAACAGTTTGTCACGCCTGAACTACTTTTGAAGCATGAACAAGAGGCATACGTGTTAAACTGTCAACTCTGTGACTATTTCTGAAAAAATCAAGTCTTCCTTTCCTTTATGTTTCTGATCCAGGCCCAAAAGCATTTTCAAATCTGGTCTTTATGTGTAAAAATGATTTTTAACCTCTTATACACTAATCTAATAGTATATAAGGAGGGTATAAGCATTAAAGGGGTCAATTATACAACTCTTGCAAGTATTTTCTTAACATATATCACTTAACACTCATGTATGTGCATGCTTCTATGTATATTTATGTGTAACAGCCCCTATTTGAATCTGCGTGTTTTTTTCGAAACCCATTTTCAAAAACAGCCTATCTATTTATACCTTCCAAAACTGACCCCTAAATAAAAAAGCCATTAAGGTTAGGGCTCGACAATTAATGATGAGTCACACCGAATCTAAATGGCTAACATTTTATTTCATAAACAACCTCAATCCATTTTTCTAACCCAAAATTGTTTTTGCCAAAACTAGCTATTTTTGCAAAGCTGTACATTTTTGCAAAGCTGGTTATTACTGCAAATTATAAATAGATACTTGAAACTTATACATATAAACTAATCTAAACTATTTCTTGCAAAATTGGCCTTTTTAACTCAATGTAAATTTGAAAGCCCAATTGTTGCCCTTCTACATTATTGTGCAAAAATAGACTTAATTCCTTGAGGAATTCTGAATTTGACTCCCATATTTAGTAATATGTATATTCGTAAATATTCATAACTTGCATATACATCCCAAAAATACAGACTCAGGTGGGAACCACCTTTCGTAAGACTCGAGAAAGTGCCTAACACCTTCTTCCCCGAGTCATTTGGACTTCTTAACCACTGAATCTCTGAAAACTAGGCCAGTTTAACAAAGATTTGGCCTTAGACGTTTAGGTGACCTAATACACCTTAGAAATCTATATTAGGTGGCGACTCCAACTATTAACTCAAACGAGTTACCCAGTCAACCTGAAACCTGACTCGCTCCGAGTTGAGTTTAAAACTGGGTATGACAATGGGTATGAGGAAAACTTGCTCAAATTGGGGAGACCGATGCCAATTTTGTTAGCACCTCTTTGATTGATAGGCTAAGGATACCATGTCGTGAGCGAGAACATCGTTATGAGTATAATAGAATGTGGGTTTCCAAGGAAGCTCGGGTGGTCATATCTCATGAGATTATGAGGGATATGTTTGGTGTGATGTGTATCCCATGCGGCATATTGATATATGGCTAGGTGAGCCGTGGTTGCATGACAAGAGGGTGCGATATAATGTTATGAATGATGCATATTTTGTGGGCATGGGTCAAAAGGTCTATGACTTTACACCTTGCCGGGCAAGAGACACAATGCCTACTATTGCACATTCTTTGGCTATTCAAAGGAGCAAGGAGCGAGAACTTCATTCCATGATTGAAATGGTGCAATCAAGAAGTCCTACAATCACAAGAAATGGTGGGACAAATGCAAGTAAAGGGTTGACATGTGTCATCAAGGTGAACCCAAAACCACAAGATTCAAAATCAAGTGGTTCACCAAAGAAGAATGAGACATCAAGTGATGATGCTCTAAGTCCTAGATTCTGGGTTGATGTAAAGAGTCCACCTACTTTGGCTATGGGTATTCTTGGGCCTCATCCCAACTCGCCCGAATATGAGAGACAAAAGATTGAGAGGAGTAAGGGAGTGACCGGTGACAACTCTCGAGTGGAAAATGGAGAGGTTGTGTTGATTGATGTGAGTGGGTTGTCACCACCCGAATCTACACCCGACCTTGAAAAGAAAACAAGGGAGAAGAGAGAGGGAAAAAGAATCATGGAGAGTAAGGGCACCCCTTATTTTAACCTTAACCCTTTATCTTTTTCTTCTATTTTTTTGAATTCTTGTGTAGGTATCTTGGAGACAAATCGATGGAGCCTCAATCATATTCCAAAGTGAGAAGGCAAGGTGAAGAAGATTTTTATTGTGAGCTACAAGGTGGGGGGACTAGCCATGATACTTCAAGTGCTTTGAGTGAGCAAGATGGCAACTCAAGTGTAAGTGTTAGTTCTTCTTTCCATGAGCATGTTACTTCCTTGTCTTGTGATAGTGTTTGTGAAAACTCCATACTAGTTGATGATTTATATGATTACAATGTGTTTGCAGCTAGTGTAGAGTCTATTGGTCAACTTCTGAGTGCATGTGAACCACTAGTCGAGAGGGTTGATAAGCCACATCATGATGTGAGCCCGGTATTCAATGAACCTCTCTTTAATGAAGAAATTGTAGTTGACCTTGTTTGTGAACCTTTTGTTGACACCCAATTTTATCCCTCCTTTTTTTCAAAATCGGCTATAAGTTAACTTAAAGGTGCAGTTTGACTATTTGTACATAATTTGCATTAGAAGGCATGCATTTACGTGTGTTATCCTCTACTTATATGTTGCATACTTAAATGTGGCTATATTATGTAATTTTACATCATATAGGCTATTTGTCAAAAATGTGGTTGTTTGTGTAATTTTAGTGCATTTATAGCATTTAAATATATAATTGTGGCTTTAATAAATATTTGTGGCTATTTATATTTGATTATTTTAATTTGAGTTCCAATTTCCTTTATGTGTACATTTTACGTGTGTTATCCCCTATTTATACAATATATATAATTGTGATTATATTAAGTATTACATCGTTTAGGCTATGTGTTTCAAATATGTGCCAAATTGAGTTCATTTGTGCAAATTGCTACATTTGTTAATTGTGTGCGACTATTTGTACTTAATCATTTTAATTTGACCCTAATTATTTTATATGAGCATTTCTCACTTCTATACGCAATATATATATTATTATTATTATTATTTTATATATATTTTTTTATTTATTTACTGTGCACCTTTAAGTTAATTTTTAGTCTAATTAAATATTTCACTCCTAAATCCCTTTTTGCAATTCCTATAATTATCTGTCATATTGAACCTAGACGCAATATCTAACCAAATACATCCTTATTATTTAAATTTTGAAAGAATCATTTCCCAAATCTTCTCCTCGATTTTTTGTTATCTTTTCAAATCATTCCAATTTTCCCAAATCATAAAAATCCCTCCAATTACTCCTTAATCTCCTTCCTAAAATTACCTCAAATCTCCAACATCAATTTTTTTTCTCAATCCTATATACATAAAAAAAAACATCAAACAATACACACGGCATCATCATCTCCAACCAGACTTCTTTCTATACAATGCAAACTCCATATACACAGTACAATCACGGATGCCAAGACGAGAATCATCTTCTTCATTTCCCCATAGACAATTCAGGCAAAAACAATACACACAATATGCCAGACCCTACCCCCTTGGTCTTCTTCCCTAATAAACAACATTCACAAAATCAGTACCCAGTACCCATATATCAGTACCTACGAACTCCCCTTTCATCTTTTCCAAATACCAACACCCACACATATGCCTACATACACACCAACAAATCAGCACAAATCCACCACACACACACACCCCCCAAACATATAGATACAAATACAAACACATACCAGCCTCCCTCGTCTTCCTCCTGGCCTCCCCTTCACAGTACAGATCACACATCTAAAAATCCCCATCACGCCCTCATTTCACCACTGAACCATTTCGATTCGCTTAAAGAACACACGCATACACACACCATAAAAGAAATAGGGGAGATCGGGTGTGATATTGGGGTGATACAGGAGTAGAAATAGATCAAAAATCAGTGGCACAAAGGGATTTCGTCGTCTGCTCCGGCGACTGGAAAGGCCCTCGTCGCCGGCAGTTTTCCTCGTTGCTCTGTTTTGTTTCGTCGCACTGGTTCCGCTATTTTTTGTTGAGTTTTTCAGATTCAGTGGTTACATCGTGTAATCGTTCTAGGGCAAGGGACAGTGGCAGCGGCGCCGCTGGGATTTCTCACCGGCGGTCGCTCCTGTCTTCCCCGTCGGCTGTGGTTTCGTTTCTTTCAATCTATAATCGCTCCTTACTGTTAAAGCATATGGTTTATTATATTTCATATTGTTGGTTCTGTTTATGTCCTAATATTTTGCTTTGATCTATTCTTGTTATATCAGCTGGGTCCCAGTGGCTCGTTATGGAATTGTTTGGAGGATTTTTGCAGTACTTGTTGACCCTGTTGCGCTTGGTTTTGGCTTAGATCTGGACAATTACTATGATAAAAAATGTCCAAGGAAAATAATTAAATAATTAATTTGAGGCCTACAGACTGATTTGAACATGATACTACATGTAGGCCAATGATATTTGGAGGCCAAATCAGTCCCGTTACGTACTCTGTGTCCCTAAAAACAAATAGGCACATGTATGAGCTTTATTGCAAAACAAGCCGGCGATGGAGTGGTGGGACCGGTACTTGGCATGGCAACCGGAGGGCCCCGTGCTTGCAGCCGTACCGACGTCCCTAACCTCTATCCGATTCATAGCCTACACTTTTATAAAATCCATTTTCCTTTTATTTTATTTTATTATTATTATCACTATTATTTTATATCATTATTATTGCTATTATTAATATTATAATATTATTCCTACTATTATTGTTATGTTATTATTACTAATATTATTATTATTATTATTTTTATTTAACTTTATTAATTGTCGTACCAATTCATCTCATATTTCGCGAGGTACAGCGTGTCAAAATTACAAAAAGACAACATTTCGAAAAAAGGACAAAAATATTTCAAATCATTGACTTTACTTAATTTCATTTTATTAATTTTGTTTGAAATTCTTACTAACTTATTTATTTATTTTTCAAGGCACATTTGGACAAAACTTAGTCATTAGAAGAAACAGATATTTATTACTTTTATTTAAATTCTGTACTATAGTTTAAATAGTCAAATTATTTTATTGCTTAGTTAGCTTAATCACTCGCTTTAGAATCCCAATTATTTAGTCCGACCGGTAACCACATTTGGTGGAGCCTGAAAGGTGCCTAACCCCTTCCTCTTGGGTTAACTTGAACCCTTACCTAGAATTTCTGGTTCGTAAACTAAGTTTCGGAGTTAATTATAAAATTTGCTAGAAACAAAGTAAGTGCCCTAATACGCCTCGTTAAAAAGTGTGTTAGGTGGCGGAAAAAAATAAGATGCGACAGAATGGCGACTCCGCTGGGAATAATCAAAGTCCTTACCATAACGAGTCTTTATTTTTGGGATTTTTATTGCTTATTATTTTGTTATTATTGTTATTATTTTGCTAACTTGGGTTCTTTTTTTTCTTTTATTTATGTATTTATCTATATTTAAAAATTGATGTAATATTGGCATATTTCACTCATATTCCTCCACTCCTGGAAAATGATACGTTACACACACACGGGCGATTACGTGGATCTCATGGTCGCTCCACCTCAAAAACCCCTTTAGGAGGGACGTTTGGTATATAGTTGGTCCGTGGTACAACCAACAATTTCAAATGATCCCACCCCTTGGTCGTCTACCTTGGGGAACAGTGTCAAGAATTACACCACTCTTGGAATGTAATGTGCATGTATCATACTATAGGAAGGGCTCCGCGTGAGCCGACTAGTCTTCAACTTGTCCAAACAACTTGACGGGTTTCTAACCCCGAAGGAATATTTGGGCATGATTATGCTCATTTGAGAGAATAGAAGAAAAGAAAGAAAACGAAAAGAAAAAGGAAAAGAGAGAAAAGAGAAGTGAGGCATAAATAAATACGCATTTTGATTTGTCCAATTGTTCTCAAAAGGGGAGGAAAATTTTAATCATTTATTTTTTTTTTCTTATAGCTCATCATGAGTCAAAAGTTTCACCGTTTTGGGATGATTATTAGCGCACCTCTTTTGTTAACTAATTGGTGGAACAATTTATCATTGGGCGAACAAATTGAAGTACACCAACATTTAGGTCATTTGGTTTCTCTATTAGAAATGGAACCATGTAGAGAAATCATTGAAGCGTCGGTGTCATTTTAGGATGAAAAACTAAATGTGTTTAGATTTGGGGACATCGAGTTAACATCTTTGCTAGAAGAGATAGGAGAATTCATATTACACTCGGGGTTAGACAAACACCGTTGGCAAGGGAGTCGCATTTTGGCTCCCAACATCCCTACACCTGAGGAGTTTCCCGACAAATTAGGGATGGTAGCAAGTGTGAATGTAGAATTTTTACAACAAAAGAAAATACCCTTCTACTATTTCTACAATAGGTTTGGGTATTTGAGTGCATTCGATGACCGTAAGAAAGAGTTCAAATCCTACAATGACTGGAGGAGAGCTAGACCATTTGCATTTACTGTTGTTTCCTAGGAATAATGGTGTTTCCTAAATACTCGAATCACGATATATGTTCAAGGCTTGTCATGGTTACTGATGCGGTGTTTAATGGGATTGATGGTTATCATTACACTATAGTCCCTATGATTTTGACAGACATTTATCGGGCTTTGGGATGTTGTAAAAGATGGGCGAAATATTTTCAAGGTTGCAATCTTTTACTGCAAGCGTGGTTCAGGGAGCATTTGAGGAAAGTGAAAGGTGCGCAAGAATTACCCAAGCCAACTGGTTCCAACTACTTCGTCGGGAACGGTACGGAGTTCCAAAATTCAAGCAGCCGAGCAGCACAGAGAAATGGGTAAGGTTGTTTAAAAGCATAACAGAGGATTCAATTCAATGGATGTTCACTTGGTTTCCTTCATCAGATTTCATCATTTGCTCTGAGAAGGCATCTTTTGTGATACTTATGGGATTGCGAGGTCTCCAACCCTATCAACCACTAAGGGTGATGAGGCAAGCGGGAAGAAACCAAATCATCCCACTCATACCAGACACGAAGGCCGACCAGTTCGATTATACTGAAGACATTATTCCAAAAGTCAAAAATATTAGAAAATCCTAGGTAGGTAGACAAGTCATGGGGGAGGAGTCATTAGCGTTAGACAGATACAACGCTGGATGCGAACCAAATTACAATAGCTGGTTGCGTTCTAGCACAAAGGGAAATGTGGTAGTAGGGCTGAGTCGAGAGAATGACATAAGGGATCGAGAGGCGGAAGCTCAAATTTGATACCGAGAGTTCATGCTGAAAGCTGTTAAAATGGACAAAGAAAACAAAGAAAAGATCGAAGTGTGGAGGAAGCGCACATTAGAGTTGGAAGGAAGGATAGAGGCGTTGGGGATGAAGCTGGAACAATGGAATTCGGAGTGTGCTGAGGTAGACATCTTACATTTAATCGCGGCCAAGGGATACTTAGTCAAAGCTGTGGAAGAAGTTAAGGAGGTTGCCCGAGAAGCAAAAGGAGCCAGGCTGGAGGAGGAGCGTGTTGCTTAGTCTAGTGTCCTTTTAATTTCTTTTGTATTTTTATATTTCTAAAAGTCGTCATGTATTAAATTTCAAATTTGTTTTGGAAATCTACAGAAACAATTGGCAACAAAATACGTATTTATTTTCCTTGCATCATGATAAACCTAGGAAGACTAGATGTCCTTGGCACGTCATAGTCTATTAGTAAACCTATTCCAAATATCGAAAGGGTTCTCAACCCGAAAAAGACAAAACTGCATCCTTGCATGGATTCGAAGAAATGTTTGTGCAAAATATTGATTGTCTGCCTGAGTGTGATCAAGACTTTAAGATTATTTTGATATTTTCTTTTCCTGTTTTGTTTTCAGACTATAGCTGCATGAGGTACATTTCAATTCGAGACTGTCTCCCAAGATCCTCACTTGATCAGACTCTGGTGGGAAGATTTGGCTGCCGTCAGTAAGCTTCATGTTCAAAAGGTGTTAGGGGAACTGGTAGCTCTCAAGGCTTACACTGCTATGCCTGATTTGGTCGAGGCTGTTATACATTTATGGGATTACAAAAGGACAGTGTTTCATTTAAATGGTTTGGAGCTTGCGCCGATGCTAGAAGAGTTTGGAGGATTAGCAGGGTTAGAGCCTGGGCCCAAAACCATGATTTATCCCCGAGACGTGGACCCTAAGAAATTGATTGAGCTGTTGTACGATCCTTATGATCCGTACGTCGAGGGAGTGCATGATGGAAATGTCACTTTGGAGTATCTGTATTCTAGATTTGGAGATCCAACTCTTAGGCACGATTGGACTTGGGCATGGGAAATTCAAGATTGGGAATGGACTAAATCTAATGCTTTCATTGTTGCTTTTCTGGGAAGTTGGTCTTCCCTGAGAAAGAAGAAAAGATCGACATAAGGTTGGGAAATGTGGTTGAAGGTTTGCGCAAAGGTGCTCACAAGCGCCAAGTGAGTTTGGTTCTAATGATCGTGGGAGAAGTTTATAGGGCTTTAACCAAATGTAGAAGAGGAGGAGACTTCTTTGAGGGGGTGCAACCTTTTGCTGCAAATATGGTTGATAGAACACTTACACAGTGTCCCAATCAGCCCGATAGCACCAAGGGCATCAAGGGATGGGGGGATTCACTCGCAGTAGCACCCGCATGGCAGGAACGACATTGTGGGAAGACCCCACTAACATAGGAGGATGGTACACCAAGCTTGAAGAGTTACAAGAACTGCAACGGGTAATTGAAAACTGTTCTGATTTCATCGTTTCCATACAAGGACAAGACACTACTTTCCTGACGTTGATTGGATTCTGGGGAACTCATCACTATGTTCTTCTAAGAACTCTCTGACAAATAGGGACGACACAACAAACTCCTCAGCTGACAAAAGGGAGAAGTTTCAACATTGACATAAATGACATTGAACATTCGATGGTTTGTATGTTATTGACAGTGTGGGAAGGAAGGCTTACTATGCAATTTTGCCGCGGCCGAGATAGCAGGGTGAACCCCATTGTTACTTTGACCTATCCTCAGTGCCTCAGTGAAGATAGAGAGAAGTTCCGATCAACGACCACACTAAAAAGGAAAACCGAAGCTCCATGTGTCGCTAAGAAGTACATCAAATTGCGGCACAAGTTTGACCAAACTAAGAAAGAGTTAAGGGTGACACAAGAGAGGGAGATGAGAAGGCAATACAAGGAAATGATCAAAGGGGATGAGCTTAAGTATTAGACAGGCAAAACCATGGTAGTAAGACAAGCCGCTGGGAATCTGCAAGACCTGCTCAAAGGATGGGGAGATTATTTTAACTCAGTGCCGCTGGCAGAAAATGAAGCAATAGGGTAGAAATCTGCGAATTCTTCACAAACTGGGAAAAACCTGATGGAAATATTCGTTACTCCTTCACCAACAAACCCGGTCAACAAACCTAAGGAAGAGACCAAAGGAAAGAAGGAGGAAGAAGATGCTGGAGCTGATGCTTGATTTAAGAACCTCTTTGCTTGGCACATAGTCCAGTCGTCTTAGTCGAGTCATTTTTCTTTTGTCTTTTCCATTTAGTCAAGTCGTTGTCTTAAAACTAGTGATTCTAATGAAGCCAAGCAAATCAAATAAAATTTCATTATTTTTGGGTTTTAAGAGTTGTGTTGATTACGCTTATGCAAACGACACGATGTATTCGGCGCAAACACTACTTTGAATCTTCGATAGGCCTACTTCTAGCACAAAAGAGGTCCCCTGCATAATAGGACGCGAATTTATTAATGCTAATAGCTACCCATATTATTTTCTTTATTTTTTTTATTTGAGTCCCAAGTCCCCAAAGATTGGTTTGTGCATTCTGGTTGCGCTGCAGTACCGGTTAAGATCCAGAAGATCAATTCCAATACCTCCCACTTTACCTACAAGGACAAGGATGAGACGCAATATCATGGCTGAGTTTGACAAAACTAGAAATGGAACCCCCGAAAAGTAAGGTGTGGTTGCTTATGAAGATTATGCTAAGTTGGGGCAAAGGCTGTTTGAGTTGGAGAATAAGATTCCTCTTGTCCATGCTGATGGAACCACTGAAACAAACAAAACCGCCCGCCCTCACGACAAAGATCAACTATTCCCCGAGAAAGACATCCCATACCCCACCTACACCGCACCACCAAAAGCACCGCAAAACAACCTACCCTCTTTCACCGTTGACACCAAAATTGTTGCATCACCCACCAAAGATCACGACATGTATGCATGGAAAAGGGAAGACTCGGACGACAGCAAGGAACAAGTCAAGTAGCTGGTTGAGAAATTTAAGAAATTCCAAGCCACCAAGGAAATCAGAGGACTGGCTTATGAAGTCTTCTGCATGTACCCTAACTTGAAGTTGCCCGATGGTTACAAGACACCCAAGTTCAACATGTTCGATGGCAGTGGCGATCCGATGGCACACTTAAGGTCTTACTGTGACAAGTTTGTTGCAGTTGGACATGATGAAAAGATTCACATGTAGTTGTTCAACCGTAGTCTGACTGGAGATGCACTAGTATGGTACTCAAAACAGCAAACAAAGAAGTGGACAAGCTGGGAAGCAATGGCTAGAGATTTTGTTGATAGCTTTGGGCACAACACCAACGCCATACCTGATCGTTTCTATTTTGAAAAGCTGAAAAAGAAGCCCACCGAGACCTTTAGAGAGTTCGCAACTAGATGGAGAGCTGAAGCCACCAAAGTCCAACCCCCTATAGAGGACACGCAGATAATGGAAACTTTCATCCGCATACAAGAGGATGTCTACTTTGACAAGATGCTAAATATGCAAGATAAGAAGTTTGAAAATTTGATCAAGATTAGAGACATGGTTGAAGATGGTTTGAAAACTGGTAGGATTGTTAGTTTGGCCGCACTACAAGCCACTAACAAAGCACTACGAACTGGTAGCACATGGGTATCAAAGAAAAAGAAGGACGATGTTTCCTTCGTTGCTGCATCACTTGACCATTGTCCCACCCACAACTACTACTACCAAGCACCACCTCCATCGTACCCATATATTCCATCCACATCCACCTATCCAGTCTACAACACTCAGCCCATATTCCGAAACCCACCATCACAAACACCACCATACCCACAAAGTCCTAGCTACAGAAATATCAACACCTATCCACCAAGAGCTCACTCAAACAACAACCCAAACTATACCCCGCTAGTTGAATCCCGCACTCAGCTATTTGAAGGACTCAAAGCAACTGGCCACATACAACCCGTCCCATTCAAAATACCCGATAGGATGTCACCCTACTGCGACTAGACCAAAACCTATGCCTATCAGTCTGGTAGACCTGGTCATGATACCGAAAAGTGCTACGCCTTGAGAGATAAAATGCAAGACCTGATCGATCAAAAGGTGATCCACTTGAAAATCCCAAATGTGCCCTTTACCTAACCACGGGTATAATAAGGTGAAATTGATCGAGTTGGACAAAGAATGCAACTTGGAAGGAACCATTGTCAAGGCAAATGAGGCTACACCAGCATCTGCTTCTGTTGCCCAAGCAGCTAAAGCACCAGAGCCCATTGAAGTAGAGATGGCTCCAAAATACTACGTTGACGTAGTCCCTTCCTATGATAACAAAGCAGTGCCATGGGATTATGAAGCGGAGAAGAGGGTTCAGTCAACAGTCAAGACCATTGATGCATAAGGGATGACTAGGAGTGGGAGGATCTATACTCCCGAGCATCTTGTTCAAGGTAGACGAGGCACCAGCGAGAAGGAGTCCAAGGAATTGTGGAAGAAAGTTCAAGCAAAAGAATACTCTGTGGTTGAACATTTGGGAAAGACTACTGCACAAATCTCTGTCCTGGCTTTACTCCTCAAGTCAGAGAGCCACCGAAATGCCTTGATGAAAGTGTTAGATGAAGCACATGTCCCGGTGGATACCACAGTTGAGAATCTGGCTAGCATGGTCGGGCAAGTCATGGAATCCAATTGAATCGCTTTCCACGAAGATGAACTGCCACCAGAAGGGTTGAGTTACAACAAAGCCTTGCATGTCACCATCAAATGCAAAGACTGGTTTGTGGGGAGAGTTTTGATCGACGGAGGGTCTGGCTTGAACATATGTCCATTCATCACTATGAAAAGAATGGGGATTGATCAAAGTAAGATTAGAGAAAGCGAGATGAAAGTAAAGGCGTTTGATGGATCACAAAGGAGCACCATCAGAGAAATCGACTTGACCATCATGGTTAGTCCCGTGGAGTTCAATGCTGAATTTCATGTCATGGACATCTCTGCTTCTTACAACCTGCTGCTAGGAAGATCTTGGATTCACATGGCTGGGGCAGTGCCTTCTACATTGCACCAGACAGTGAGGTTCGAGTGGGACAACAAAGAAGTGATAGTATTTGGCGAAGGGAACAACTCCATCTACAATGAACAAACCATACCAGTAATTGAAGGGAATATTCCTGACGAACAGACTTTCTATACTGTGGAGCTTATGGGAGCAGTGCAAGGCACTCAAGGGGGATACCGCAAAAACTACAACAAAAGTTGGGATCCTACTGATGCAGTCCAAGGAGGTTATACTGCACACTTCGCTCCTAAACTGGTCAACACATCGCCTGGGACTGAAGAGAAAAGGAGAAGTTTCTACAATGGGATGGACGAGGCAAAGGCTATGAAGGGAGGAACTTGGTATGGGAACCGGTAATATCTGATTGCCTTCACGTGAATTTCGTGAGACCATATCTGCTAAAACAGAGAAGCGACAAATGTACTCACCTAATGCTTGTCCTAAGTGGAAGCGCATTTCTGAAGAAACAAGAGGAAAGCAAGTATGGCTACCTAAAACACCTGAGCCTATGGAGGTAGTGATTAAAGAGTCTTACATACCCCCACAATCTGCAAACTGGACTGGAGACTGGGTTGTAGGAATCATGATAAGGCAAGGATATGAATCTGGGAAAGGTTTGGGCAAAAACCTAGATGGCATGGTCGAACCAATTCAAATTATGATGAGGCCTGACAACGATAAAGCTGGCATAGGGTACATTATGACTTATGAGAAAAGCATGGAGGAAGTTTCACTGGACTTCAAGTACTACAAGAAAAGCACAAAAACTCTCCTACATATTTTTGCCTCAGTCTTATTACTTGGATGGTCGTAAGGGGGAGGTATCTGAAGCGCAAGGGGGTGAACTGAAGATTGTTGATGCTGAAGAGGATTTACTGGCAGGCGTGCAAAAATTGTTCCTATCTGATGAAGACTGTTGTGTGATCCTACAAGAGCATGTTGAACCTCTTGGACTGGCAAAAGCTGAATCTGGAGCTACACTGGACCACTGGATTAGCAACCTGGCCCGAGCTTACCGTCGACAATGGTAGAGCTGGGGGGATAGAGTTTATTTTATGCTTTCTAAAATAAAACCCGACCTCGAGTCGTGGAACTTGCATTTCCACTTCTTTTTCACATGTCTCCCTACAAACTTTGTTTTGCAAGGATTCATAAATAAAATATTGCGCTATTTCTTTTCACTTTTGTTTTAATCTTTTAATTATGCGACCTTTTTATTTTTTCAGCATTCAAACTAATAATTCCATTGAGTCCGCAACCGCAATGTGTAATAAAACTATGGAGCTTGAAGAATCTGATTTTGACTATGATGAGTTTTATGAAGCCACACAAGAGGAAAATTGAAAGATTTAAAAATAAGCCCAAACCAAATCTAGAAGAGACTGAGGTTATAAATCTGGGAGATGATAAAACTGTAAAAGAGACGAGAATTAATGTGCATCTCACCGCAGAAGATAGAAAATGGTACACCAAATTTCTTAAAGAATATGAGGATGTATTTACGTGGTCATATGATGACATGACTGGCATAAGCACGGACGTGGTAGCTCACAAATTTCCCATCAATCCGGGTTTTCCACCGGTCAAACAAAAAGCTCGAACTTTCAAGCCATCTACCTTCCTAAAGATTGGGGAAGAGGTAACCAAACAGCTCAATGCAGGAATTTTGAAAACGGTCAAATACCCAACTTGGTTAGCCAACATTGTCCCGGGGCCAAAGAAAGATGGAAAACTCAGAGTTTGTGTAGACTACAGAGATCTAAATAGAGCTAGCCCAAAAGATAATTTTTCTTTGCCAAATATACACATCTTGATTGACAATTTTGCAAAGCATGAACTACAGTCTTTCGTGGATTGTTTTCCCGGTTATCATCAAGTGCTTATGGATGAAGAAGATGCCGAGAAGACAGATTTAACTACATCTTAGGGAACCTATACTACAAGGTTATGCCATTTGGGGTGAAGAATGTAAGGCAACTTACAAGAGAACAATGAAAACCATGTTCCATGACCTGATGCACAAAGAAATTGAAGTTTATGTGGATGATGTGATCATCAAGTCAAGGAAAAGCTCATAGCATCTTGATAATCTGCACAAGTTTTTCAATTGCTTGCGTAGATACAACTTGAAGTTGAATCCAGCAAAATGTGCTTATGGTGTTCCAGCAGGGAAGCTTCTGGGTTTCATTGTCAGTAGGAGAGGCATCGAGTTAGATCCATCCAAGATCAAAGCCATTAAAGAATTGCCGCCACCAAAGAGTAAGAAGGAGGTCATGAGTTACATACCCCCCACAACCTGCAAACTGAGACAGTAGAAGTTGTCGGAGGAAGCAACTAGTAAGGGGGAAAGTGTTCCAGAAACGGGTATGGAGGAAGGGATCATTGAACGACTCAAGAAATCGTTCAAGAAACTGAAAGGGTAAACCCTAGTTCTCCTACTGGTACTATAGTCGTCGATACTAGTTTACCTTCTATGCCTGTAGATTTAGTAGAGCTTGTTGTGAACAAAGAAGGAGAAAAAGAGGAGGTAGTTGTAGAAAATATTGAGAAGGTCGTTGAAACAGAGGTTGTTGTTGTTGCTAAAGAAACTGAGAACACTGTTGAGGAACCTGTTCCTGAGACAGTTCCTATGGTAGAAAAGACTGATATTGACAAAGGAGGGGAGAAATCTGCTGAACCTGCTAAAGAACCTGAAAAAGACCCTGGTTCATTCTCTGGTTCTGTGGCAGGTGATGATGCAGATCTGAGAGATATTGATGATTATGTGGAAGAGAATGTAGAAGGTGTAGGTTTTACTGAACCTTTAGATGTTGTGTTGCCTGATGCCAATCCCACCCCTCAAGCTAGTGAAGGTTCCTCCAGCGAGACTGATGTTGTGGTGGTGGAGGAACAGAGGAGATTGGGAAAGAGGCCTGTGATTCAAGAACAAAAACAAACTGTGAAGAAAAGAAGGTTAGTGAAGGGAGGAGAATTTGTGGGTAGTTCCAAAATTGGAAGTTCTGGAGATGCAGATGGTATGGGAGAAAGCAGCAGAAAGACAGTGAGTCATGCTAGAAGACATGCTACTTGAGGTTCTGTGAGAGAGCAGCAGGAGAGGATAGTGGAGGAACCTGAGGTTCATATGAGAAGATTGTAAAAGAACATGAGGCAGGTGATTGGTAATGACAAGGAAGACAAGAAAAGGAGGGCAGACTACTTTAGAGGTCTACCAATAGTGAAGGGTAAAATTCTCACTGACCTGGAGCTAGAGGGAATGACTCAACTTGGTGCTAAGTTGAGGGCTCAGGGTTGGTTGAACCTGTTCAGTGATTGTGCTAGACAGCTGAGGGAGCAAGACGTTCGAGAATTTTATTCTAATTGCATAGTGAGTGAAGGTATTGTGACAACAATAGTCAAGGGGCTGGTAATCCAGTTTGATAGTGTGGAACTGGGTGAGATTTTAGATGTTCCCTCTCAAGGCTACAGCGAGTACATGAGGAACTCGTGGCCGGCTAGAGGAGATAGTGTGTCTGCTTTGGAGGTGACCCAAAAATTTACAGGGAGACCAAGACTGGCAAGGGCTACACAAGTTAAGAAGAAGGCAATGCAACCCTTCTACCAGTTGCTCTTTGAACATGTGCTGAAGAACCTACTGCAGAGGTCGGAAAGGAGGAGTGAGGCCAACTTTCTGGATATGACCTATATGGACCTGCTAGATCGAGAGGTTCTTATTAATCTGCCTTAATTGATGATCAAGCACATTGGTAGGGTAGCTGACATGGGGTAAGGCAAACATGCGTTGGTCAATGGGTTTCTTCTGGGGAAGGTATTTGATTTCTTTGGGGTGCCTGTTGGTAAGTGGACTGAGCCGGACCACAATGACATGTTCGGGAGGAACATTCTTAAATCCTGTGACTGTGTTGGATGGTGAACCTGCTGATGAACCAGTGCATGTGGAGGAGGATGCAGATGAAAGGAGGAACGATAGAATGGACAGGAGAATTGAGGGGTTCAGGAGGCAGCTTGAAAGGAAAAATGATGAGCTGGCCTGGATGAATGCTGAAAACACAAGGCTGGATGCAAAGCTGGAGCGTGAAAGAGAAGGAAACTCGCGTCGCCTCGCCATGTTGCTTGCTCACTTTAACATCCCTGATATTCCTCAATTCTGAACCAGTTCCTTTCCCTAGTCCCCTCCTGGTTCTTTTATTTGGCCTGTTTTTAAGACAATCTTATATTTTGGTTTGTAATATTCTGGATGATGTTTGGATGTTTTATGCCGGTTTGGCACTTTTTGTTGATATAAATATCCTATCTGCTAGTATTTATTGTCTGAAACAGGTTCCTGATGTTTAAAAGGTTGGCCTGCTGCCTTTGGAACTAGAGTCGACTAGACTTAATTTAAGTTGAGCAGCTTCTTACAACTGTGAAGCTTTTCTATGATGCCAAAAGGGGGAAGTTAGTTGTTGTTAGTTCATTATATTTTTGTGACCTAATTTTTGCCTAACTATTATTACCCTGGTTCGTGGTTAGTGTCTGATTTTTACAGGTTCTTGAGCGTATAAACCCTTGGTGAGACAACATTGTTTGTCATCATCAAAAATGGGGAATTTGTTGAACGAGAAATTTTGAAGATGACAAAGGACCTGGTGCTAAGTGGACCGTGAAAAGGTTCACAGTCGAAGTGAGAAGACCAGCTGTTCAACGAGTTAATCTAGTTAGAGTTGAAGAAGGAAAGAAGAGAACAGCTGGGGTCAAACTTCCAATCCTACTGGAAATAGAAGAAGCAAGAAGCGGTGCTGAGAAGGACGCGGTTCCTAAACGTAAATGGATTGGGAACTAAGGCAAATTAACTTAGGTTCTAAATAAGGAAATATGGGTAACCTTGTTTAAAACTGATTTCAAAGAGGAAAAGGATTCCTAAACTTAGTTGGATCCGGCTAAGTCTCGCTCCTATAAATACAAGTTAATTTGGCCAGAATCAAAACGCACAAAAGACATCTCAACAGAGCATATCAAGTACAATCAGATCGTGAGAGGCTTTGTGTGCAAAAACAAAGGCTGAGCAGCAGAACCTTACGAAGGAGCAGTTTCATAGTTAAGTCTGTTGTTTTAGTTTCTTTGTTATAGGCTATTGAGTTGTAATCTATCAGCTTGTTTAGAAGCATATAGTAGAGATTAATTTTTTAGGCTAAGTAGAGGTAACCTTACCAGCTAACGTGTGGCTGTGAAGGTTCTAGGTACTAGGGGGTTCTAGTTCTTTGATTACATTACGTTGTAGTCTAAAACTTGCTCGGGTTTTCCTTTAGTGGAAGAGTTAAATCCCAAGAGTTTGGGTCGTGATTTTTTATCCCTTGAGCAAGGATTTTTCCACGTAAAAATCTCTGTGTTCTTTATATTTCCGCAGTTTGTTTAGTTTCAGAGATAGGTGAAACTTGCAAGGAACCTGGTTCTTTGTAAGTTGAGCTATAAAGTTTAAAGGCAAGTTTTAGGATTCGAAAATCGGGTAAGGACACTATTCACCCCCCCCAGTGTCTTACAAAGGTGCACCAAGTGCAACAGGAATGACTAAAGCATTTAACAAGAAAGTTCGAGAAAGGTCTTTCGAACTTGGGCAATTAGTGCTGAAGAAAATATTCCCCAATAAAGAAGAGGCAAGTGGAAATTTTGCACCAAATTGGTAGGGTCCATACATGGTCCACCGAGTCCTAACTGGAGGAGCACTAATACTGGCAGAGATGGACGGAGAAGTTTGGTCGAAACCAATCAACGCAGTTGCCGTCGGAAGATACTATGTCTGAAAGCTTACATTAGCTAATGGCTTTATTATTCTGCGATATATTATGTAATCTGGAACTACGTTATGACCTGATTCCCCAAGTGGGATATGTAGGCAACCTACCCAAGGTTCGGTCGCATAAATACAAAAAAATTTATTTTTTCATAAGTAGACACTAGGGCAGAATTTTTGAGGAACTCTCAAAAATTCCGAAAGGACGGATAGAATTGACTCTGGGGCAGAAATTTTTGAGACCCTCTCAAAAATTTAAAAACAAAGAAACAGGGGCAAGATTTTGAGGTCGCCCTAAAAATTCATTAAATGGAAACTTGGAACAGCCTGAGGAGCAACGACCATGATCTTACACAATGCGGTTCATGACTCAATGGAATAAAATATTTTCTTCTTACCAAAAAGCTTTCCAAAATATTCGTATTACTTAATACTTTATACATGTCCCTATCAGCTTGACCGAGGTCCCGGCATTCACAAGAAGCCGGCACAAAGCGAGCCAAGAATGTACAAACTAAACTACCCCACACAACTCACAAATCATTCTTTGAATGCAGGCATGAGGGTACACAACCCGACACCACATGGAAAACATTTCGTGACGAGAAGATATTTATTTTCCTTTCGCTATGCTTTTATTTTGCAGGGTAGACAGCCCTGAAGATATACAGCCCAGTGAAAGGATTGGCTTGACTGAGGGTAAACCGCCCGATATCGAGTTTGGCACGACGGAGGGTAGACAGCCCAATGCAGAATTTGTGGTATTGACTGAGGGTAGACAGCCCGATGTCAAGTTTGCCATGGCGGAGGGTAGACAGCTCGATGCATTGACTGAGGGTAGAAAGCCTGATGTCGAGTTTGGCATTGCGGAGGGTAGACGACCCGATACGATGTTTGGTATTGACTGAGGGTAGACAGCCGGATGTCGAGTTTGGCATGGCGGAGGGTAGACAGCCCGATGCATTGACTGGGGGTAGACAGCCCGATGTTGAGTTTAGCATGGCGGAGGGTATACAGCCTGATGCAGAGTTTAGTACTGACTGAGAGTAGGCAGCCCGATGTCGAGTTTGGCATAGCGGAGGGTAGACAGCTCGATGCAGAGTTTGGCATTGACTAAGGGTAGACAACCCAATGTCGAGTTTAGCATGGCGGAGGGTAGACAGCCCAATGCGGTGTTTGGCATTGACGAAGGGTAGACAGTCCGATGTTGAGTTTGGAATGGCGGAGGGTAGCCAGCCCAATGCGGAGTTTGGCATAATAAGAGGAAGACAGCCTGGAGGGTAGACAGCCCGGTGAAGGGATAACATTACAAAGGGTAGACATCCTGGAGGGTAGACAGCCTGGTGAAAGGATGGCATGACAAAGAGTGTGAAACTAAATGAAAAATTGATAGACAACCCTGTATGAAGAGATACACAACTCAATACAAAAAGGGGTATACAGCCCGACGTGACAAGCACACATTTAAAGGACGAAGAGCAATGGCAAGACGATCCAACGACAGGGAAGTCTCTTTATGCGTTTACATACATACTATTTTGCAAATTTCACTTTTATCGCAGGACATATAATCCGGCGTTTCACTGGCAAGATGATCCAATGACAGCTCGGTGTGACGAAGCAATTACCTCCTGACGAGAAGCACTTAGCAAATGGATATCCCCCAGAGGAGAGGCACACATTCCCCAGCACTGAGCACCTAAAAGCAGACTAGACAAAGGAGAGACCAACTCAACAGGGAAGTTTTCCTTATCTTCACCTTTATCTTTATTTGCATTTATCCTGGTTTTGCTGCAGGGTACTCTCCCGATCTCTCGACGAACCCATGCACCATACTCTCATACCCGCCCCAAAATCACTACCAATTGTGCAACCACAAAACCTCAAATACATACGAAGCATTACCCCAAAACTCTCATTTTCCCTTTCTGCCTTTTTGCCTGCCAGTCGTGACAAAATTAGCTACTCTGTCAACTATCTTTGCCCCAAGACTCTTTTCATCATCCCCGGGCAAAGAGGGGCAGCTGTTGACACCCAATTTTGTCCCTTGTTTTTTCAAAAATGGCTATAATTTAACTTAAAGGTGCAGTTTGACTATTTGTGTATAATTTGCATTAAAAGGCATGTATTTACGTGTGTTATCCTCTACTTATATATTACATACTTAAGTGTGACTATATTACGTAATTTTGTATCATATAGGCTATTTGTCAGAAATGTAGTTGTTTGTGCAATTTTAGTGCATTTATAGCATTTAAATATATAATTGTGGCTTTAATAAATATTTGTGGCTATTTATATTTACTTAGTTTAATTTGCATTTCAATTTCCTTTATGTGTACATTTTACGTGTGATATCCCCTATTTATACAATATATATAATTGTGATTATATTACGTAATTACATCGTTTAGGTTATGTGTTTCAAATATGTGCCAAATTGAGTTCATTTGTGCAAATTGCTACATTTGTTAATTGTGTGTGACTATTTATACTTAATCATTTTAATTTGACCCTAATTAGTTTATATGAGCATTTTCCCACTTTTATACGCAATATATATTATTATTATTTATATATATTTTTTATTTATTTACTGTGCACCTTTAAGTTAATTTTTAGTCTAATTAAATATTTCACTCCTAAATCCCTTTTTGTAGTTCCTATAATTATCTGTCATATTGAACCAAGACGCAATATCTAACCAAATATATCCTTATTATTTGAATTTTGAAAGGAGCATTTCCCAAATCTTCTCCTCGATTTTTTGTTATTTTTTCAAATCATTCCAATCTTCCCAAACCATTAAAATCCCTCCAACTACTCACTCTTTAATCTCCTTCCTAAAATTACCTCAAATCCGCAACAACTATTTTTCTTTTCTTAATCCTATATACATAAGAAAAAGCATCAAACATTACACACAACATCATCATCTCAAACCGGACTTCTCTCTGTACAATACAAACTCCATATACACAGTACAGTCACGGATGCCAAGACGGGAATCATCTTCTTCATTTCCTCATAGAAAATTCAGGCAAAAACAATACACACAATACGCCAGACCCTACCCCATTGGTCTTCTTCCTTAATAAACAACATTCACAAAATCAGTACCCAGTACCCACATATCAGTACCTACGAACTCCCCTTTCATCTTTTCCAAATACCAACACCCACACATTTGCCTACATACACACCAACAAATCGGCACAGATCCACCACACACACACACCCCCCAAACACATAGATACTAATACAAACACACACCAGCCTCCCTCGTCTTCTCCTGGCATCCCCTTCACCACTGAACTATTTCGATTCGCTTAAAGAACACACGTATACACACACCATAATAGAAACAGGGGAGATCGGGTATGATATTGAGGGTGATTCAGGAGTAGAAAGGGGGTTTCATCGTCTGCTCCGACGACTAGAAAGGCCCTCGTGGCCGGCAGTTTTCCTCGTTGCTCTATTTTGTTTCGTCGCACTGGTTCCGCTAACTTTTTGATGAGTTTTGCAAATTCAGTGGTTACATCATGCAATCGTTCTTGAGCAAGGGACAGTGGCAGCGGCGCCGCTGGGATTTCTCAACGGCGGTCGCTCCTGTCTTCCCCGTTGGCTGTGGTTTCGTTTCTTTCAATCTATAATCGCTCCTTACTGTTAAAGCATATGGTTTATTATATTTCATATTGTTGGTTCTGTTTATGTCCTAATATTTTGGTTTGATCTATTCTTGTTATATCAGCTGGGTCCCAGTGGCTCGTTATGGACTTGTTGATTATTACTGATCATTTTTTGTTGGTGAATTTTTGCAGTACTTGTTGACCCTGTTGCGCTTGGTTTTGGGATAGATCTGGACAGTTACTATGGTAAAAAATGGCCAAGAAAAATAATTAAATAATTAATTTGAGGCCTACAGACTGATTTGAACATGATACTACACTTAGGCCAATGACATTTGGAGGCCAAATCATCCCTGTTACGTACTCCGTGTCCCTAAAAATAAATAGGCAATAATGACATGTATGAGCTTTATTGCAAAACAAGCCGGTGATAGAGTGGTGGGACAGGTACTTGGCATGGCAACCGGAGGGCCCCCATGCTTGCAGCCGTAACCACGTCCCTAACCTTTACCGGATTCATACAAACCCGAGCCTACACTTTTTTAAAATCCATTTTCCTTTTGTTTTATTTTATTATTATTATAATCACTATTATTTTATATCATTATTATTGCTATTGTTAATATTAAAATATTATTCTTTCTATTATTGTTATGTTATTATTACTAATATTATTCTTATTCTTATAATTATTATTCTTCTTCTTATTATTATTAGTATTTATTAATATTATTACTATTTATTATTATTTCACTTTATTAATTGTCGTACTAATTCATCTCATATTTTGCGAGGTACAGCGTGGCGAAATTACAAAAAGACAACACTTTCGAAAAAGGATAAAAATATTCAAAATCATTGACTTTACTTAATTTCGTTTTATTAATTTTGTCTGCAATTCTGACTAACTTGTTTGTTTATTTTTCAAGGCACATTTGGACAAAGCTTAGTCATTAGAATAGACGGATATTTATTACTTTTATTTAAATTTTGTACTATAGTTTAAATATTCAAAATATTTTATTGCTTTGTTAGCTTAATCACTCGCTTTAGAATCCCAATTATTTAGTCCGACCGGTAACCACATTTGGTGGAGTCTGAGAGGTGCCTAACCCCTTCCTCTTGGGTTATCTTGAACCCGTACCTAGAATTTCTGGTTCGTAGACTATGTTTCAGAGTTAATTGTAAAATTGGCTAGAAATAAAGTAGGTGCCCAAATACGCCTCGTTAAAAAATATGTTAGGTGGCGACTCAAACTCTTTACCCAAGAGTTCCAATAAGTCGGGTCCTATTTCAAACTTTAACCAGTTTGGGAAAAAATAGGTTGCGACACCTTATTATGACACCCCACCCATATTTGATAGAGGAGAAGATGAGTTGAATGAATATCCTATTCTTCCCTTTGATGGTTTATTTGATAATGGTGGTCTCATGTGTCGTAGTGAGGATGATCATAGCCTTGAGGAATCTCTAGTAAAGGATATGGATAGGATTGTCTTTGATGATTCCTCAAGTATAGATGTTGGCTCTAGTTTGGATACCTCACCTATGTTCAATAATGACCTTGAGAAGTATACCTATACTAATCCTTCATGTGAGGGCATCTTCAATGGTGATGGTGATTTGAATCAAGCTAGATTAGGGGATGAATTAGAAACTCCATGGATTGGAAAGCTTAACTCTATTGACAATCCATTATTTGAAACTCCAAGTGAGATGAGAGACCTTGGTCTTGATTGTGATGGTCCATCTTCTAGTAGTCCTAATCTTGATTGTGTGGGCTATAATGATGAAGAAGCTATTATGGGGACCTTCATTGGGAGTTTATCTAGTTAGGAGGATTGTCTTGGGGGACAATATGGAGGTGAGGAGGTACCTCTTGGTGTGTGTAAGAGTGCTTCTAAGCAGGAGAGTGGAGTAATTGATGCTAGTTGTAGGTTGAGCTATTTTGCTTACTCCATCCCATATGTTGATCACACCTTGAGTGTTGAGCATGCCAAAGCCAATGTGTCACCTAGTGATAGAAATGCATTGAAAGCTTGGTATGTTGGTCATGAGATTAGGGGTCATAGGGAACTTAATTGCTACGTTTTGCATGTTCCATGTCCTATTGATCTCTTTGCTTGTTCTTGTGTTGAATGCACTTTCTTTTTTAGTTAAGTACTTGTTGTTTCCTTTGGAGACATGAGCTTTTTTGTTGTTATTGATGCTTGGCTCTATCATAAGAGTGTGTTTTCAACACTATTTGCACTAACCTACTCTTGTAGTAAGAAATTTTGGTTGTGTTTGCCATTGCTTGTAGGTCTTGATGGTTTGATTTCGAGGACGAAATCCTTTCGAGAAGTGGAGGATGATGCAGCCCAAATTGAGGCTAGGCGCCAACCATCAAGAGCAAAGCTTGAAGGGTTCATAGGATGCAAGATCAAGAGCTTCAAGAGCTTTGGAGAAGGGAAGATGATGCAATCCAAGTTGCCTCAAGATCATTTAATCAGAGTCGAGCTAAAGAGATCCAAAGTGCTCACCTACACTTGGGTTGGAAGAGCTTTGAAGATGCAAGCTTTGGAGATGAATTGAAGAGCTTTCCCTTGAGTGCTTGGAACGACACAGCAATGGGCGGACCGCCCACAGCACTAGGAGGACCGCCTAGTCCTTGAAGCACTCTCTGGATTTTGCACCAGACGCCCCGCCCAAGTAGCCAGGTGCTCCGCCCATCCAGCCAGGCACTCTGCCTCTGCAGGCTGAGTTGCACCAGGTGCTGTGCCTACCCACTAGGCGCTCCACCTACTATTGTCAAGCCATGATGGGATTTTGTGTAATCTTTAGGTGTAATTCCTATTTTGACCCTGCGTGGTCCTTATTATTTTACCCAACTTGTGGGGGTATTTTAAACCTTTTATCTTATGTTGGAAGGACCTATAAATACTCCACTTAGGTCATTTATATTATTAGTTAGAATTTGATATTGAATAATAGACATAGAAATGGCTTGGCTTCTCGTGTTGAAGCTTGAAGCTTCCTTTATCTCTTGTCTTGGAACCATGTGAATTTTATCCTAGTATGAAATTCTTGAGGTTTGAGTTTCACTTCTTTCTTTGGAAAATCAATTCCTATTTTGAATCGTTTTATCCATTCTTTCTTCTATTTTTGTTCTTCCTAGTATCGACTTTCTTGTTATCGTGTTTTACTTGATTACGCGTCTATTTTATTTGCTTCCGCTAGTTTACCCTGCATCACCGGTAGAGCTAGTTCTCCAACAGGTTCCTCGCCGAGGCCATTGAAGCCAACTATCCTGCAAAGGCTCGAGATCATCTGATGGTCTCCACCTAACTTCTGTAATACCCCCCTCCGAATAATGTTCACATTACTTCCTGGGTCAACCAAAGCTTGCTTGATCTGAAGGTTTGAAACCCTTATGGGGCCGATGAGAGCGTCTTGATTCTTTCCTTCATCTTCCGGGCTGAATGTAATATGGCTAGTGAATGACCCTAACCTTTCAGTCCCCAAGTTGTGATAGGTCTCGGGGTTGCGAAGATCGCATTGATGTTCTGGTTGTCCCCAGAATCCGGTGCTCTCGACTCACAGTAGGCCGTTGTATTCCTCTCAGTTTCTCCTTTTGTGGTGGGCAGCCACCATACTTTTGGCCCTAGTTTGCCAAAGTGATTGGAAACTAATTCCACGTAGTAGACTCACAAACCAAAATCTCGGAAGTTTCGGGACTCGATTCATTTCTCCTGGGACCCGGGCCCCCGGGTGCTCTCCTGTTTTGCCCTTTCTACTTGGTTCTATCTCTTTCCTTTTACTACTCTTCTGTCCCTTTCTCCCTATAGGGATGGACTTCCTGCTCGCTTTCTTCATTCAACTTTGGAGTTCTGAGACTGCTCTGGTTCCAGGTAGAATTTTTCAGTGTATCTAAGATGTAGGGCACTCCATGTGGACACAGGATGTTGAGTTAGGCTCAACTGCAACTCCCTAGTAGCTAGCGATCCTTTGGAATTCAAGCTCTTACCAAAAGCTACACACAACAATATTGTCGGGAACTAGAGAAAGCTCCATGTGTTCCCTCAGGAATATTTCTAGGTGGTGTTTCAACAACACGTCATCATGCTGCTGAATCTCAAGATGTCCTCATTATGCATCTCCCGCTTACGGGCGACAGAATGCGCTTTATTGAACAAACCTTGCATCTGGGTGAATGACTCGATGGAGCCCATTGGTAGCTGAGTGTACCAATCTAGGGTGCCTTTAGGTAAGGTCTAGCCAAATCTCTTCACCAGAGTAGACTGGATTTCTTCCTCTGAGATTTTGTTGCTTTTGATGGCTGTACAGTATGCAGCAATATGCTCGTCCGGATCCATCGTCCCGTCGTACTTTAAGTTATCCAGCAGGAAGAAATGCTTTGTTGCTCTTGGTGCACCTTCGTAAGACACTAGAGGGGGGGATGAATAGTGTCCTTACCCGATTTTTAAATCGTAAAACTTGCCTTTAATCTTTATCGCCTAACTTACAAAGAACGAGGTTCCTTGCAAGTTTCACCTATCTCCGAAACTAAACTTAATGCGAAAACATAAATAACACAGAGATTTTTACATGGAAAAATCCTTGCTCAAGGGATAAAAAACCACGACCCAAACTCTTGGGATTTCAACTCTTCCACTAAAGGAAAAACCCGAGCAAGTTTTAGACTACAACATAATGTAATCAAGGAACTAGAAACCCCTAGTACCTAGAACCTTGCTAGCCACACGTTACCTGTTAAGGTTACCTCTACTTCACCTCAAAGAGTAATCTCTACTTAATGCTTCTAAACAAGCTGATAGATTACAACTCAACACCCTATAACAAATAACTAAGACAACAGACTTATCAATGAAACTGCTCCTTCACAAGGTTCTGCTGCTCAGCCTTTGTTCTTGCACACAAAGCCTCTCACGATCTGATTGCTTTTTATTTGCTCTGTTGAGATGTCTTTTGTGCGTAATGATTCTGGCCAAATTAACTTGTATATATAGGAGTTTGACTTAGCCAGATCCAACTAAGTTTAGAATTCCTTTTCCACTTCGGAATCAGCTTCAAACAAGGTTTACCCATATTTTCTTATTTAAAACCTAAGTTGATTTGCCTTAGTTTCCAATCCCTTTTTGTTTAGGAATTGCGTCTCTTTTCAGCACCGCTTCTCGCTTCTTCTTTTTCCAGTAGGATTGGAACTTTGACTCCAGCTGTTCTCTTTCTCCTTCTTCAACTTTGACTCGATCAATCCGTTCAACAGCTTAGTCTTCTTGCTTCAACTGTGAACCTTTTCATGGTCCACTTAGCACCAGGTCCTTTGTCATCTTCAAAACTCATCCTTCAACAAATTTCTCCTTTTTGATGATGACAAACAATTTTGTCTCACCGAGGGTTTCTACACTCAAGAACCTATAAAATTTCAAAAACTAACCACGAACCAAGGTAATAAAAGTTAGGCAAAAAATAGGTCACAAACATATAATGAACTAACAACATCTAACTTCCCCCTTTTGGCATCATCGAAAAGTTTCACAGTTGTAAGAACCTGCTCAACTTAAATTAAGTCTAGTTGACTCTAGTGCCAAAGGCAGCAAGCCAACCTTTTAACGTCAGGAACCTGCTTCAGAAAATAAATGCTAGCAAGATAGGATATTTATATCAACAAAAAGAGCCAAACCGGCATAAACCATCCAAACATCATCCAAAATATTACAAACCAGAATATAAGATTGTCTTAAAAACAGGCCATAAAATGAACCAAGAGGGGATTTAGGAAAGGAACTGGTTCAGAATTGCGAAATATCAGGGATGTTAAAGTAAGCAAGCAACAAGGAAAGGTGACGCGAGTTCCCTTCTCGTTCACGCTGCAGCTCTTCATCTAGCCTTGTGTTTTCAGCATTCATCCAGGCCAGCTCATCATTTTGCCTTTCAAGCTGCCTCCTGAACCCCTCAATCCTCCTGTCTATTCTAGCGTTCCTTCATTCATCTGCATCCTCCTCCACATGCTCTGGTTCATCAGCAGGTTCACCATCCAACACATAGTCACAAGATTTCAGAATGTTCCTCCCAAACAAGTCATTGTGGTCCGGCTCCGTCCACTTACCAACAGGCACCCCAAAGAAATCAAATACTTTACCCAGAAGAAACCCATAGACTAGCGCATGTTTACCCAAACCCATGTCAGCTACCCTACCAATGTGCTTGATTATCAATTCAGGCAGATTGATACGAACCTTGCGATCTAGCAGGTCCATATAGGTCATATCCAGAAAGTTCGCCTCACTGCGCCTCTCCGACCTCTGCAACAGGTTCTTTAGCAAAAATTCAAATAGCAACTGGTAGAAGGGTTGAATAGCCTTTTTCTTAACTTGTGTTGCCCTTGCCAGTCTAGGTCTCCCTATAAATTTCTGGGTCACCTCCAAAGCAGACACACCATCTCCTCTAGCCGGCCACGAGTTCCTCATGTACTCACTGTAGCCCTGAGAAGGAACACCCAAAATTTCACCAAGCTCCACATAATCAAACTGAATTACCAGCCCCTTGACTATGCTTCTCACAATTCCTTCACTCACTGTGCAATTCGAGTAAAATTCCCGAACCTCTTGCTCTCTCAGCTATCTAGTACGATCACTGAATAGGTTCAACCAACCCTGAGCTCTCAACTTAGCACCAAGTTGAATCATCCCTTCTAGCTCTAGGTCAGTGAGAATTTTATCCTTTACAAGTGGTAACCCTCTAAAGTAGGCCACCATCATTTTCTTGTCTTCCTTGTCATCACCAATCACCAACTTTGTCTTGGAACCTCTCATACGAACCTCAGGTTCCTCCACAATCCTTTCCTACTGCTCTCGAATAGAACCACGAGTTGCAGGTCCCCTCACATGACTCACTATTTTTCTACTGCATTCTCCCATACCCTCAGCATCACCAGAACTTCCAATTTTGGAACTCCCCACAAATTCTCCTCCCTTTACCAACCTTCTTTTCTTCACAGTTTGTTTCTGTTCCTGAACCACAGGCCTTTTACCCAATCTCCTCTATTCCTCCACCACCACAACATCAGTCTCACTGGAGGACCCTTTACTAGCTTGAGGAGTGGTATTGGCCTCAGGCAACACAACATTCAAAGGTTTAGTAAAACCTACACCTTCTAAATTTTCTTCCACATAATCATCGATATCTCTCAGATTTGCATCATCACCTGCCAGAGAACCAGAGAATGAACCAGGTTCTTTCTCAGGTTCCTTGGTAGGTTCAGCAGATTTTTCCTTTCCCTTGTCATTAATGGTCTTTTCTACCACAGGAGCTGTCGCAGGAACAGGTTCCTCGACAGTGTTCTCAGTTTCTTTTACAACAACCTCAACCTCTGTGTCAACGACCTTTTCAAGATTTTCTACAACCACTTTCTCCTGATCACCTACTTCAGTCACTACATGCTCTCCTGAATCTATAGGCTCAGAGGGTAAACTAGCATCTACAACAACAGTACAAGTAGGAGAACTAGGGTTTACCTTTTTAGTTTCTTGGCGATTTTCTTGAACCGTATTGACGACCCCTTCATCTGTACCGGCAACTGAAACACTTTCCCCCTTACTAGTTGCTTCTCCAGTTTTTTCTGCCTCAGTTTCGCGAATTTTTTCGCCACCGCGACGGAGCGACTTGCAGCAAGTTGCTTTGCCTTTTGATTTAGCTTGGAAAGTTTGGGTTTAGGAGAAGAAAGTTCTGAATCAATTTTGGAACTCGTCGACATTTTTACATAGAGTTGTATTTTTAGAGAGAGAAGGAAAAGTTTTGAGAGAGTTTTTTCATCTACGCCGATAGAAACAATGTTTCTTGATCAAGTAATGGAATAGGGAAAGTTATAGGCGTATTGAGAAGGGGAACGGGTGATGGGATGTGAAAAAGCTGTAAAATACATAATGACGCATAGGAGCTGATGCCAGCAGGTTCAAAGAATTTGAAATTTAAAAGTTTACCACTATTCCGGCGCTAAGTGAAGGTGATTGGTAACAATTAGGCCACATAAGACAAACATTATACTTAGTAAGTAACATAGAATGTGTACCCGAATGTCCATGCACCAGTTTCTTCAATAATATTCTTTCAAAAAATTTGCAAGTATCTAAGTCATGAAAACAGGTTCCAAACAGGTTAGCAAGCAAAAATAATTAAGTTTCATATTTAGAATCAACTAAAAAAAGTTAAGCTAGGTAGAACAAGGAAACTTCATTAGCCAATCATGGGAGAACCAGGTGCTGGCTCGTTCACTGTATCTTGGTCATCCCTAGCTCAAGCCTGTTCTTTTAAAATTGTACCCTGTTCAATGCCTTAGTGAAGATATCAGCAATTTGATCCTCAGTCCTACAAAAGTTCATAGTAATTAAGCCTTTCTCAACACTGTCCCTTAAAAAGTGATGCCTAATATCAATGTGCTTTGTTCTCTTGTGCTGGACCGGGTTCTTGGCAATATTGACTGCATTGGTATTGTCACAAAAGATTGGAACTGGTCCACACTTGATACCAAAGTCCTCTAACTGCTGCTTGATCCATAATAACTGTGAACAGCATAAAGCAGCTGCTACATATTCAGCTTCAGCTGTGCATAATGCCACTGAATTTTGCTTCTTTGTAGCCCATGTAACTAAACAAGGACCTAGAAAGTGTGTCATCCCAGATGTACTTTTCCTATCAACCAAGTGACCAGCATAGTCTGCATCAGCATACCTAATTAAATCAAAACTTCCACCTTTTGGGTACCATAAACCAAGATCTTGAGTTCCTTTTAAATATCTCAAGATTCTTTTGACTGCAGTTAAGTGTGACTCCTTTAGTTTTGACTGGAACCTTGCACACAACCCAACACTATAAACAATGTCTGGATGACTTGCAGTTAAATACAGTAAAGAACCAATCATTCCTCTGTACTTAGTTTCATCAATTGAAGCACCAGTTTCATCCAGATCTATTTTCGTTCCAGGAGCAATGGGTGTGTTCATATCCTTAGCAGACTTCATATCATACTTCCTTAACAGCTCTTTGATGTACTTCTGCTGATGGATCATTGTGCCTTCCTTAGTTTGCTTGATTTGTAAGCCTAAGAAGAAATTCAGCTCACCGATCAGACTCATTTCAAATTCACTTCCCATTAGGTCGGCAAACTCCTTGCAAAGGTTCTCATTAGTAGCTCCAAATATGATGTCGTCTACATACACTTGAACAATTAGCAGGTCCTTGGATTTCTTCCTTAAAAACAGAGTATTGTCTATTTTACCTCTTGTAAACCCATTCTTCAATCAGAACCCAGAAAATCTTTCATACCATGCCCTAGGAGCCTGTTTCAAACCATACAGTGCCTTGTCAAGTTTGTAGACATGATCAGGGAACTCTGTACTTTCAAAGCCAGGTGGTTGAACAATATACACCTCTTCATTCAAATAACCATTAAGGAATGCACTCTTCACGTCCATCTGATACAGCTTAAACTCCATGTAAGCTGCAAAGGCAATTAGCATTCTAATGGCTTCCATCCTAGCAACAAGTACAAAGGTTTCATCATAATCGATTCCTTCTTCTTGACTATAACCTTGAACCACCAGTCTTGCCTTGTTCCTTGTTACTATGCCATGTTCATCCAACTTATTTCTAAACACCCATTTAGTACCAATAATGGACCTGTCCGCTGGTCGAGGGACCAGGTGCCATACTTTACTTCGTTCAAACTGATGAAGTTCCTCTTGCATAGCAGTCACCCAATCCGGATCCTCTAGTGTTTCACGTATATTCTTAGGTTCTATTGAGGACAGAAATGCAAAGAACGCACAGAAATTCTTTAAAGCTCTTCTAGTAACAACTCCAGTATTTAGATCAGACATCAGGTTCTCCAGTGGATGAGAAATTTGATATTTCCAAGGTTTAGATTGGATCTGCTGAGTGATATTTCCAAGAGGAGCTGAGTCATCTAAGTTCTCTTCATCTTGCTCTTCAGTTCCCCCTATCTGATTTCCTTCTAGTTCTCCCTGAGTTTGATCCTTATCATTCTGATTATTTTTAACTCCGTTCAAATTCTTAGAGTCTTCAGCAGGTTCATCTCTAGCAAGACCAATCTCCTGATCATCATCTTCTTGTCTGTTTGTAACACTTTCAGATTCATCAAATACCACATGCACACTTTCTTCTACAGTCATGGTTCTCTTGTTGAACAAGCTTTACCTTGTGAAGAATATCCCAAGAAGATGGCTTCATCACTTCTAGCATCAAACTTCCCTAGAGGTATTTTCCCGTTGTTATGCACGAAACACTTGCACCCAAAAGCTCTGAGATGTGCAATATTAGGTTTCCTGCCTTTAATCAGCTCATAGGGAGTTTTCTCTAACAAAGGACGTATAGAACAGCGACTCAGCAAGCAGCAAGCGGTGTTGACAGCTTCAGCCCAAAAACTCTTCGATAGACCGCTTGACAACAACATGGTTCTAGCCATGTCCTCTAAGGATCTGTTCTTCCTTTCAACTACACCATTCTGCTGAGGGGTCCTTGGTGCAGAGAAGTTGTGATCCACACTATGTTTATTACAATATTCTGCAAATTTAGCATTTTCAAACTCTGTTCCACGGTCGGACCTTATACTTACTAGTTGAAGCCCCAGTTTCTTTTGATTGATTCTAACCCAGTCCTCGAACATATCATATGCTTCATCTTTAGATCTGAGGAACAAGGTCCATGTGTATCTGGAGTAGTCATCAACTATTACCATCACGAGTCTCTTACCTCCTCTGCTCCCTACCCTCATTGGTCCACACAAGTCCATGTGAACCAGCTCAAGTGGTTTAGACGTACTAACCACTTTCTTTGATTTGAATGAAGATCTTACATGTTTCCCCCTCACACAAGCATCACACATCTTGATGTCATTGAACCTCTTGCTTGGTATTCCACGAACCAAGTCCTTTGACACCAACTTATTCAATTGAGTTAAGCTGGCATGTCCTAGTCTCTTATGCTACAACTGACTATCATTCTCCAGCACATTCAGACAAGTCAAATTATTCTCAAGAAGAGAATCTAATGTAGCCTTGTACACATAGTTAGCTCGTTTCCCTTCCATTATCACTTCACCAGTCTGCAGGTTCTTTACAGTGCAACCTACAGATGTGAAACTCACTGAATTCCCTCTATCACATAGTTGAGAGATACTTAGAAAATTGTGCCTCAATCCATCCACACAGAGTACATTGTCAATAGCATGATTGAGGGATCTCCCAACTTTTCCAATACTAATAATTTCACCGCTTTTGCCTCCTCCAAAAGCCACACTACCCCCTTGAAATGCTGCGAGTGAGAGAAAGTTTCTTCTATCCCCTGTCATGTGCCTGGAACACCCACTATCGAGAATCCAACTTGGGTTGTTCCATCTCACTCCAGCCTGCAAAAGAAAATCAAGGGTTAGTAACAGGAACCCAGACAAGCTTGGGTCCCTTTTTGTTATCGAATGGATGAATCAAATCTTTTCTAGCTCAGTAGGGTAAAACTGATTTTTATTCCTTTTAACTGCTCCTTTTGTAACACTGCATTCATTCTTGATGTGACCAGTCTTACCACACAAGAAGCAGAGTTTGTTGCAAGGAAGTCCTACATATTTACTATTAGGGTTCCAAGCAGATAAAGGTTTCCTATGTCCTAATCCGATTTTACCACTATTATGATTTTCATGCAACCAATTCAAAGCTTCAGAAGACTTGTTCCATTTAGTGAGTCTGGTGAGCTCAGAGTTAGCTTTTTCAACATTTTCCTAAAGTACCCGGTTCTTCTCAGTTTCCTGATGTAGAACCTGGTTTTTCTTTTTAAGTTCAGCTTCAAGGTTGATTTGAGCCTCACTAACTCCTTGCTTACCAGACCCTTCTTTCAATTTTTGATTTTCAAGTTTGAGTGCAGAAACTAGCTTCTTCTCACAAAGCACCTGTTCCTTTAATTGAAGACTTTCTAATTCAAGGGCTGAGACTTGAGCTTCACTAGCAATTAATTCCTTTTTAAGATCAAATTTAGCTTTCTCCAAGTTTTTATTTTTCATTGAAAAATCAGACACAACTGACATTAGTTGGTCCTTCTCCGAAAGTCCTAGTTCCTTCTCAGACCTCAATTTTTCAAGCTCTTCAATTAAAGTCAGGGCAACCAAATTCAATTCTATAGGAGAACAATTATGAAGTCTAGTTTCTAGTTGATCGAGATTTACCTCAGGTGGATCATCATTAGAGGGTTCATCATCAAGAGCCATAGTGCCAATGGAGAATCATCTTCTGGTTCTACTTCTTCTTCATCACTTTCACTTTCAGAAGGTCCCCATGTTGGACGATGTTTAATAACATGGTCTCCTTCGCCACACCTGAAACATCCTGAGTGAATCTGATTCTTTACAGTGCTATTCTTAACATGAATGACCTCGATTAAACTCTCTTCTGACTTTGCAGTTTTTTCATTGTATACACTGTCTAGCGTATCCTAAATTTTCTTTACAGTTGAGCACTTGGAAATACGTGAACATACATTAAGTCCTAGTCTACACTGAAGAATCATCATGGCTTCAGCGTTCATCTGAAGTAGTTTGAAGTCCCTTTCATTAAATTCATCCACGGATTTTTGAACTTTGTTCCCTGATGTATCAATCTTTGTGGGAATCAAAGGACCATTCTGTGTAATCCTCCATAACTGATAATTCTTAGCCTGTAAAAAGGTTTCCATTCTAAACTTCCAGAATTTGTAGTGTTGACCGTTGAACTGCGGAGGCTTGCTGATAGAGTGTCCTTCGGGCATGAATGGTGGTGCACTCATTGTTCAGATCCTTCTCAAGATGTTAATCTTTATTCGAGAGAACCTGCTCTGATACCACTTGTTGCTCTTGGTGCACCTTCGTAAGACACTAGAGGGGGGTGAATAGTGTCCTTACCCGATTTTTAAATCCTAAAACTTGCCTTTAATCTTTATCGCCTAACTTACAAAGAGCAAGGTCCCTTGCAAGTTTCACCTATCTCTGAAACTAAACTTAATGCGGAAACGTAAATAACACAGAGATTTTTACGTGGAAAAATCCTTGCTCAAGGGATAAAAAACCACGACCCAAACTCTTGGGATTTCAACTCTTCCACTAAAGAAAAACCCGAGCAAGTTTTAGACTACAACGTAATGTACTCAAGGAACTAGAATCCCCTAGTACCTAGAACCTTCCTAGCAACATGTTAGCTGGTAAGGTTACCTCTACTTCACCTCAAAGAGTAATCTCTACTTAATGCTTCTAAACAAGCTGATAGATTACAACTCAATACCCTATAACAAATAACTAAGGCAACAGACTTATCTATGAAACTGCTCCTTCACAAGGTTCTATTGCTTAGCCTTTGTTCTTGCACATAAAGCCTCTCACGATCTGATTGATCTTTATTTGCTCTGTTGAGATGTCTTTTGTGCGTAATGATTCTGGCCAAATTAACTTGTATATATAGGAGTTTGACTTAGCCGGATCCAACTAAGTTTAGAATTTGTTTTCCACTTTGGAATCAGCTTCAAACAAGGTTTACCCATATTTCCTTATTTAAAACCTAAGTTGATTTGCCTTAGTTTCCAATCCCTTTTTGTTTAGGAACTGCGTCTCTTTTCAGCACCGCTTCTCACTTCTTCTTTTCCCGGTAGGATTGTAACTTTGACTCCAGCTGTTCTCTTTCTCCTTCTTCAACTTTGACTCGATCAATCCGTTGAACATCTTAGTCTTCTTGGTTCAACTGTGAACCTTTTCATGGTCCACTCAGCACCAGGTCCTTTGTCATCTTCAAAACTCATCCTTCAACATGCTTTAGTACGCGGATCGATGCAGCACTTGCTTTGTATGCATGCTTATAAAACTTTCGCTCATCTACGGTGGTAACCTGAGGTGGTGCACCCGTTACGTTACTGATCCGATCGTGGATGGCCTTCATCTACTTTAGGATGTCCTGAATGACAGGTGTTCCTTCGAGGTCTTAGTTGTTTACTTTCATTGAACCTCCAGAAGCGGCATCCATGTTGAGTCTACGATTAGGAGCGGACGTTTGTGTGTCTTTCATGAGCGCTGGTTCTCGTGGGGATGCTGGCCTCTGAGACGATCTAGAGAACATTGCTCCTAACTTTTGAGATATACCCTCGACCATGTTGACCGAGTTCTGCTCTGCCCGTTCTGACTGGGTTTTGATGAGATTAACAAAAAAATCTCTAAACTCAGAATTACCTTCACGTGATTGATCGCCATCGCCGTCGCTGGGCATATGGACTGGCTCCTTGGTGGGATCATTTGGCTGCACGCTGGGATTGCTAGGATCCTATGCAGATTCGTCCACTGCATTGGTAGTATTCTTTGGGGTGTTGTCATTGTCGACTGACATGACTGCGCCTTTTCCTCATAGAATGCCTACAATTTCCTGGCTCACAATAAATATAGTAAAATATACTAAAAAACTAAGTAAATAGAGAGGAAGATAATAGACAAGAAAGTAAAGAGTTTTATTCCTTGAGAATAGCCGGATTCGATGTACAATATAATATAAGGAGGGGTATTTATAATAGAGATTACCCAGTCCTAATTATAGTAAAATACAAAGACTAATAAAGGCCATGGGCCTGTAAATTCAAGGAGGTGGTGTATACAAAACTCTAACTAGGAGACTGTAAATCGAAGGCGGCGGGATGTATGCCTTGCGTCCTACGCCCGTACCACCTGAACGGTCGTCAATCGTAGAATAGGCGTGTATCCTCTATGCCCGGTGACTTGTAGGATAAGTCTAGTCTCGCCAACTAGACTCGTATCTCCATAATAATAGGCGTATTTTTGCCCACACATAAACTGTATATAGAATTTTTTTGTAATTTAATTAAGATGTCATTGAATCTTTATTTCATCTAAATATTATGTGTTATTATTACAACCGACATCGTTTACATCACAAACTATATGATCATTAAATTATTTGCATCACAAACTATATTAACTATTCTTTGTTTTCATATTTTTTGTGTCTGACTACTGTATCATTAATTGTTTTCAAAATTTCTCATTGTGGGATCTTTTAGGAGGTGAATTTCCATTCAAAGAGAAAAAAAAATAGGGAATCGCTATAAGAAATACTAAAAATCATATGAAAATTTTATACATGCTACTTGATTAATTTAGTTCAATTAATCCACATAGGCAAATGTTACCCAATCACAAGTGTCCACATCATTGTCAATATCCAACACACACATCTACACTCAGTAAAGAAGGCCTACGTGGTCAAATCCTGAGCCTCCGTTTATTAATCCGGATACACTTGCAATTTTTTATTATACTACAACCCTGCATTTTGGAAACCCTAACCCAACTTTACACAAAATATCCGCCCTCCCCTCCCTCTTTCCCCTCTCCCCTTCTCTCTTCGTCTAAGCCCTAGCCCGCACCTTCTCCGGCCAATCCGACAGTGAAAAATACAATTACTTACATATTTCGACTCCCTTCGTTTTCCTCCACAAAACCCCTTTATTTATTTTACCAAAATGAAGGACTCAAATTCAACCCTCTTTTCGATCTCGTCGCTGTTGCCAGAAAACTAAGTAACCGAGAAAAAACTCTTTTAATCAAAGGCACTAAGACACTGTCATGGCAAGCTTCACCGTGCTTGCACACACACAAAAGGAAATTCGAAGATTTCAACTTCGAATCCCTAGGCACGTGTCTGTTTTTGGGAAAATTCATGATGAATGCTGCTCGACATTGTTTCCTCGGCCTTTTGGATCAAAAATTTAAGCTCGGAACTTCATGAAAAAGGGGGTAATTCTCTCCTTAATCTTAGATTTGTGAACCCAGTGCCCTTATGTGATCGAGTGCATAATCTCTGATTTTTTTTTTTTGTTTTAACTATGTTCGAACCCCCTTTAAGCTAGAACCTATTAGCAAAATACTATGACGCGCCTATTGTTTACCTAGAAATTGAGTATATGTTCCACTATATATCAGCGGAAATTAGTACAACTGTATATAGAGTATAGAATGGTTCCTATACATTGCTTAAGAAAACTGGCACTGCTCATGTTAACGGATCAGTAGAAAAAACTTAAAAGGGTTTAACCATGATGATATTTGTTTTGATTTAGTTACTGTCTCCTAAGGTTACCTATATTGGATGTGCATCATAATTAGGGAAGCATTCACAGAAAAGCTCATCTTCTTAATTCAGTTTCAATTGGAAATCAATAGTGATATGATTTCCTTGTCTTAAGCCTAATTCTTACCAAAGATTGGCAAAACTAGTTTGTTTTAACTCCAAATTATATTTCATTTTTTTGTGATTGACTTTAAAAATTTTAGCATGACATATATGTGTATAATATTGTAATTTTTAGGATAGCAGGAAACTATTTTAAAACTCAAAGTAATTGAGTTATTTTGGCAAAAACCATATGTTAGCATCTCTTTTCAGTCAAGGCTGATCGATAACTTGATTTTACTGTGATTATTTTTACTGATTTCTTTCCTTTCCTAGAAGAAATTTGAATACAAATCACCCTACTGCTACTACTATTTAAACATCCCCTCCCCACACTTTTACATACACTCAAAATACAAGAAAAAAGGCAATATTTTTCTCTTTTCTCTGAAGAATAAAAAAAGGGGTTCTCTGCTTTCTTCTATATTTTGCTATTTTACAACACTTTGGGGTTTCTCTTTTCTAGTTCCAACATAGGCTTTGTTTGCTTCTGTTCTATTGCTACCAATTACAAAAGGTATAACTGATAAGGGGAAAATTGAGCTAAGATGCCAACTCTGAAGGACCAAGCTTGAAGGATGAAAGAAAGAGGAGACCAATAGCTTTGGAGAAGAGTTGAAGGCACATCCCAAAGATTCGACGAAGGGTGAAGCGTCCAAGGCCAAGGGAGAGCATCACAAGGCCAAAAAGGAGCGCACCAAGGCAGCCCAGAAAGAGGCGGCCGCCCACTCTGCAGAGGCGGACCTCTCACGTCCTGCTGACTCCCAACATACGGAGTAGAGGCGGGCGCCTAGTCCCATGAGGCGGACCGCCCACCACTGTTTTGCCTAGACGAGAGTTCCACTAGTTTTGGGTGTATTTCCTATTTTAGCCTTAAGTGGCCTTTTATGTATTGACCTCACTTGAGGGCATTTTAGTCATTTACTTTAGTCTTAGAAAAGGCCTATAAATAGAGCCTTAGGTCTTCATTTCATTTACACAACTTTGAATATACAATGATGAATTTCTTGAGTGAATCTCAATAAAGAACCCGTGAGTGGGCATGATTTCACTTGGTCGAGTCCAAGTTGAACATCGAAACCTCTTTGATCATTCTATTTGCAAGAGCCGAGTGTCTCTTGAAGGTAGTTGCGTAGTATAGGTGATCCTTGACTTCACCCGGGGCGTATCGAGACAACTTCCTCGGTGCTACTTAGGTAAACGTTTCAAGCCTCGTCTTGCTTTTATCTCGATATCTTGTTAGATATCGCCTATCTTGTTTTAGCTTCCGCATTTTCATATCGTCTTTATCTTCCGCGTGTTTTTCCCCGTATATGTTTGGTATCAGAGCACGGTTAGGCTTTGTTCTTACGAATCCTCGGTCTTGTTCTTGTTGTTGTTGTCATTATGTTCTTGTTCAAGAAAAAGAAACAAAAAAAAAATTGAAAAACTAGAAAACTCTAAAAAATTCATAGATCGGGTTGGATTTGATTCCCCAAGCATTTAAAGGTATTGGAGATTGTTCTATATTGTTAACCCGTTATTGATACCCCCCATATCACGATTTGATGTTACGAATCAAAATTTCGAAAAACATAAATCCCAAAGTTTAAAAATTTCTTGAAAACGCTTCAAACTTGAATCGAAGCTTGTTGTTGATTATTTGGCTCAAGTGCTCACTCATATAGTCGTTCGTCCATAGAGTCACATCAATTCCACTCACCCCGAAGAGTATTTGGTTCGTGTGACTTGAGTGGTTATTGAGGTGGTTGTTCAACTACGAGGAAGCCTTTGAAATCAAACTTGAGTGATCCTACCACCCACTAAATCGAGTGTACCCGAGTGACATTCCAAAGGTGAGGGAGCGAGTGAGGTTTTTACTCTAACCTCTTTCTTTTGTCTTTAATTTTTGTAGGTACATGGCCGGAGACGTATACGATACCATTGAGGTCCCGGTAAGCACTTTGGCCTACCTATTGGCCGAGGTGAGATCCATAAGCTTGAGGCTTGGTAGCCTCAAAGAGGAATGGACCCCGAGTGTCCAAAAAGATGCCGGAGAAGGCATTAGTGAAGGAAAGTTGGGCATTCCCCAACCGTTGGGCATTCCCCAACAAGTAGGCATTCCCCACAACTTGGGAATTCCCCAAGATGATGTAGTTACTAACTCTAGGAGTAAGTATACTACTCCTATGAGCCAACCAATGGCAAATGATGGAGTTGGGGGAGGTGAGCGAGGTGATGACATTCTTAGACCTCATCCCCATGCACTTGCACATGAGAGCGAATTAAAGGAAAGAAGAGGAGAGGAAAAACAAATTGAGAGTGAGGACACCCTTTGTCCTAACCGTATGTTATCTTCTTCTTCTTGCTATAGCTTTTGTGTAGGTACTCTTGGAGCCGAGCTATTGGAGCCTCAACCGTTTGCCTTGGAAGGAAGACAAGAGGATGGAGATCATCATTGTGAGCTTCGTGACGGAGGGATTGAATGCGACACTACAAGCTATGTGAGTGCTCATGGGAGCAACTCAAATGTAAGTGTTACTTCACCCTTTCATGAACATGCTAATCCCTTGTCTTGTGAAGGCTCAATGCTAGTTGTTACTTGTAATACATTTAATGAAATTGCAACTAGCGTAGAGTCAATTAGTCAACTTGTGTGTGCATGTGAACCACTAGTTGAGAGGATTGATAAGCCACATCATGATGTGAGTTCGATATTCAATGAACCTCTCTTCAATAAGGGAATGGTAGTTGACTATACTTGTGAGCCTCGTTATGACACCCCACCAATTTTTGATAAAGGGCAAGATGAGTTGTTTGATCATGCCCTTATTGATTTAATTGCCTTTGGTGGACCTATGTGTTGTAGTGGGGAAGGTAGTGACCTTGAGGAGTCCCTAGAGGATGAGATGGATCGAATTATATTCGATGACTCCTCAAGCACGGATGATGAACCTAGCTATGATATTATGCTTTTGCTTGACCATGAAATTGAGGTGCATGCTTTTACATTTCCTTTGTTTGAGGGCATCCTTATTTGTGGTGGTGAGTTATATCGAGCTAGATTTTGGAATGAGTTGGAACCTTCATGGTGTGAGGGATTTGATCCCATAGACAACTCTTTGTTTGAAGCTTTAAGTGAGGTAGATAATTCTTCTAGTGACCCTACTCTTGTTGGTTCGGGTTATGATGATGAAGATGCCATTATTAATGCCTTCCTTGAGAGCTTACCTTGTGAGGGGGTTGTCTTGAGGATGAAATTAGAGGTGAGGAGGTATCTCTTAGTGTGAGTATGAAACCTTTTAAGAAGGGGAGTGGGGTAATTGATGCTAGTTGTGAATTGAACTACCTTGCCTATCCCATCCCACATGTTAACCACACTTTGAGAATTGAACATGCCAAAACCAGTGTACCACATTGTGAAGGTATTGCATTGAAGGTTTGGTGTGTTGGCAAAGAGCTTAGGGATCGTAGGATTATTGATAAATTGATCTTGCATATTCCATGTCCTAATGATCTTTTTGCTCATTCTTGTGTTGAGTGCATTTCTTTGCTAAGTCAAGTACTTATCGTTTCCTTGGGAGATGTGAGCTTTTTCATCATTATTGATACTTGGCTCTACCATACGAGTGTGTTTTCCACACTATTTGCACTAACCTACTTTGGGAGTAGGAGTTTTTGATTTTGCTTGTCGTTGCTTGTGTTGAACTTATGTTTTTTATCTATGACAAATAAAGATTTTCAGTTCTTAATTTGTGTGTGAACTGCAGGATCCCCAATACGAAGTCAACTAAGGAAAGGATCTGCCCGTTATGTTCAAGTCAGCTGATTATGGAAGGCCATCCCTTGAGTTAAGGAATTGATTCCTTCAGGCTCAACCTTATTCTTGGAAGGTATTTATACCTCTCCAAGAATCAAATCTCTTGGGTCCAAATCTCTCAGGATCTCGCCTCCTAGGATAGCATCCCGTGATCTGCGAAATCAGTGATTCCCTCTCTATCCAAGATCATGTGCTGCCTCTTCACAAGCCTATATATTCCAGAAGAACTCGTTCTATGATCTATGCTTCTATCTTACTGTCTACTCTTCTCCATACTTTTACTTTGCACAAATACTGTAACAAGTGAGTGTATCAGTGTTAGAAAAGAAAAGAAGGAGAGTTGCTTGTAGAGGTAATAGTAGTGTCAACTGAAGTTAGTTTGGTGAGCTATAAACCAAACAACACGTTGGTGGTAATCGAGTGGTAAAAACTATCTGTGATAGAGACGTTTGTGGTGAACGATAAACCATCTTTGTACCCATTGTTACTAAGAGCCTTGATAAGAGAGATACTCCCTTGTGACCCAAGGGGACTGGATTAGGAACCGTTTGGTTCTGAACCAGTATAAAATTCCTTTGTCTTCTTTCTTCCCTTACCTTTTACAATTTGCTTAACTTTATAAATATATATATACACTCTGCTTAGTCGACTATAAACTGCTTAAGTCAACTGCATCGATAGAAAAATTACAATTCACCCCCCCTCTTGTACTCTCAATTGGTATCAGAGCTTGGTCTCACATTTTATTTGTTTTGCCTTACAGCAAGTGAGTAAAGATCATGTCTGCACACGTTGTTAATGGTGCCCTATTGCAAGAGGGAACTTCTGCCACCCGGCCTCCCTACTTCAATGGGAAACATTACAGTCACTGGAAGATCCGCATGGAAACCTATGTCAAGTCAGTCGACTTGAAGGTCTGGCGCGTCATCAAGAAAGGTCCCTACACCATTCCAACAGTTGCCACTACTAAGTAGGAAGATGAGACAGCTGAAGCTTCGGATCCCCTTGATATGGATGACTATACTGATGAACAAAGGGAAGAAATTCAACTGAATTACAAAGCTGTGAATATTCTCTACAATGCTATAAGTGGTGAGGAATGGGAAAAGATTTCTAGTTGTGATATTGCGAAAGAGATATGGGACAAATTGGAGGTTACATATGAAGGTACCAGCAAAGTCAAGGAAACAAGAATAAATCTCCTAGTCTATGAATATGAGCTATTTCAAATGAAAGAAGGAGAATCTGCTGAAGATATGTTTGCTAGGTTCAGCAAGATTATTGGAGAACTCAAAGCTCTTGGAATGATCTACACAAGTGGTCAGCAAATCAGGAAGATTCTAAGAAGCCTTCCAATATCCTGGCAACCAAAAGCTATTAATATTGAAAGCAGTGACCTTAACAAATTCACTTATGACGAACTCAGAGATGACTTGATTGCCTTTGAGAAAACTCATCTGAATCGCAACACTCAAGAAGAAAAGAAAAAGGCAGTAGCTTTCAGCACCATCACTGAAGAAGTCGACTATGGACATGAAGCCGAAGAAGATGACATACAGGAACAGCTTGCTATGATGTCCAAAAACATAAATGGCCTTCTTAACAGGAGAAGACAGTTTCGCAAAGGTAAGGTTCCTTTCAAAAAGGAACAAACTAACTATAAAGCTGAAGGACGTTGCTATGAATACGGAAAGCAAGGACACATCGCCAACAACTGCCCAGAAGCAAAAAGGAAAGGTAAGAACAGATCGTATGCAGCCTGGAGTGAAGATGAAGCAGCCGACACTGAATTTGAAGATGCAGCAAATATATGTTTCATGGCTGACACAAATGAGGTATGTTGTAATCTTTGCACTGAAAACTCTAAAAACCTTGATGAAGCTCTTGATGAACTTGAGAAAGCTCTCAAGGTAATCAAAAAGCTGACTAAAGAAAAGGAAGAATGGGAAATGAAACTAGAAGTAGTGGAAACTGAAAATGAGTTTTTAAAAGAGGAAATGGAACAACTTAGAATTAAACTAAACAGACTTCGAAGGCCCACAAGCTATCACTCTGATAGATCTTACAATTCCTATAAATCTGCTAGATCCATTACACCTACTTCTTCCAGTTCTCAAAATCTACCTATATGTTTTCATTGTGGTGAGACTGGTCATGTTCAAAGGAAATGCTACAAGAAGAATCCTGAAAGATGGGTTTGGAGGCCAAAAGCTAAAAACGCGGCTGGCACTTCTAACACTAACCCCCAAGGACCCAAGCAAGCTTGGGTACCTAAAACTGTTTAAAACTATCATATTGCAGGGACTCCACAAGAAAAGAGCGAAACTGGGCAAATGGTTTTTAGACAGTGGATGCTCCCGTCACATGACTGGTGACAAACAGCTTTTCAAATCAGTCACAAAATTTGATGGAGGCTCTGTACATTTTGGAGGTGATGCTAAAGGAAAGATCATTGGAATACGAATCATCTTATTGAACTCCTCATGTGACATAAAAGATGCATTTCTAGTAGAAGGACTCAAACACAATCTTCTCAGCATAAGTCAACTATGTGATGGAGGGTTCAAGGTAAAATTTGAATCGAGCAGATGCATTATTCATGACAACAAAGGTAAGGTTGTTCTCTCTGGCTCAAGAGAAAACAATATCTATGTTTTGAACAACGACAATACCTCCTCAAGTAAGCATCTCTGCCTTGCATCTATTACAAATGATCCTTGGGTTTGGCATAGGAAATTAGGTCATGCAAGCATGTCTTTAATTGAAAAACTTTCAAAGCATGATCTCGTCATTGGTTTACCAAAACTAAATTTCTCTAAAGACCATGTATGTGATGCATGTCAATTAGGTAAACAAACTAGAACATCTTTTAAAAGTAAAGACATTGTTTCTACTTCAAAGCCACTTGAACTTCTTCACATGGATTTGTTTGGGCCAACTAGAACTGCTAGCATAAATGGAAAGAAGTATGTACTAGTAATTGTTGATGATTTCTCTAGATTCACTTGGGTCATGTTTTTGTCACATAAAGATGATGCGTTTGCTAGTTTTGAAGTGTTCTGCAAGAAAGTTCAAAGAGAAAAGGGATATTTCATAACCACCATTAGAAGTGATCATGGAGGAGAATTTGAAAGCAAAATTTTTGAAGATTACTGCAATACTCATGGGCTCACTCACAATTTCTCCTCTCCCCGCACTCCTAAAAAAACGGTATTGTTGAAAGAAAGAATAGAACTCTTCAAGATATGGCAAGAACCATGCTGGTGGAACACTCCCTCCCAAATCATCTTTGGGCTGAAGCAGTAAGTACAGCTTGTCATATTCTTAATAGATGTCTCATTCGTCCCATTCTCAAGAAAACTCCCTATGAGCTATGGAAAGGTAAAAGGCCAAACATAAGTTACTTTCATCCCTTTGGTTGTAAATGTTTTATTCATAATAATGGCAAGGATAATCTTGGCAAATTCGACCCTCGCAGTGATGAAGGTATTTTTCTGGGTTACTCCAACACTAGTAGGTCTTATAGAGTATTTAATAAGCATACTTTATCTGTTGAAGAATCTATGCATGTTGTTTTTGATGATGCTTTAAAAACTGTCGAGAAAGGAGACTTTGTAGATGAGATTCCATTTCACCCACACATATCAGAAAATCCGCTCAATACTAAAACTCAAAAGGAAGTCTAGACTTCAGAAGAGCCCGAGTCGACTAGTGAGGAAAATGAGTCAACTATCAATGAAGAACCAAAAAATCTCGATGTTGTTATTCCAAATGAGTGGAAAAGCGATCCCGATTACCCTCAGAAATACATCATTGGCGGTCCAAGGGAAGGTATGAAAATCAGAAGAGCTCAAAGATCTAACATTGCCTCTATTTCGCAGATTGAACCCAAAAGAATTGACGAAGCTCTACAAGATGAATCATGGGTTCAAGCTATGAAAGAAGAACTTGATCAGTTTGACAAAAACGAGGTATGGAAGTTGGTTCCAAGACCCAAAAAGAAGTCTATCATAGGATCCAAGTGGATCTTTCGGAACAAGCTTAACGAGGATGGTAAAGTGGTAAGAAACAAGGCTCGTCTAGTCGCTCAGGGATACTCCCAAACAGAGGGAGTCGACTGCGATGAGACATTTGCCCCTGTAGCTAGACTTGAATCTATTCGTATGTTGCTTGCATTTGCTTCCTTCAAACAGTTCAAACTTTTTCAAATGGATGTGAAAAGTGCCTTTCTAAATGGCTTTATAAAAGAGGAAGTGTATGTTAGACAACCTCCTGGTTTTGAAAATGAAAAATTTCCTCACCATATTTTCAAACTCTCCAAAGCTCTTTCTGGTCTCAAACAAGCTCCAAGAGCTTGGTATGAAAGGTTAAGCTCTTTCCTACTAAGTCACGGTTTTTTCAGAGGCAAAAGTGACAAAACTCTCTTTATTCAAAAAACCTCTAAAGACATTTTGATCATTCAAGTATATGTTGATGACATAATTTTTGGAAGTACTAACGCCCAATTATGCAGGGAATTTGAGATCTTGATGCAAGGAGAATTCAAAATGAGCATGATAGGGGAGTTGACTTACTTCCTAGGACTCCAAATCAAACAGCATCAAGAAGGAATTTTTGTCAATCAATCCAAGTACACAAAGGAACTGCTAACAAGATTCGGCATGACAGACGCTAATGTGGCTAAAACTCCTATGAGCCCAGCCACTCATCTGGTAAGAGATGAAAAAGGTACTAGCGTAAATTCCACTGTCTACAGAGGTATGATTGGCTCTCTTCTCTACTTAACTGCTAGTCGACCAGATATTATGTTTGTTGTATGCAAATGTGCTAGATTCCAGTCAGCTCCTAAGGCTTCTCATCTAACTGCAGTAAAAAGAATTATACGTTATCTTGCGGGAACTGTTTCCTATGGACTATGGTCTCCTTTCACAAATCACTTTGATCTCATTGGTTTCTCAGATGCTGACTACGCAGGTGACAGGGTTGATCGGAAAAGCACCAGTGGTGCAAGCTTTTTCTTAGGAAAATCTCTTGTTTCCTGGCATAGCAAAAAGCAAGACTGCACTGCTCTTTCAACTGCCGAGTCAGAATATGTCGCACTAGGACATTGTTGCACTCAACTTCTCTGGATGGCTACTCAACTATCTGATTATAACTTGTTCTTTAAACCTATCTCTATACTATGTGATAATACTAGTGCCATTGAATTATCTTACAATCCTGTTGATCATCCTAGGACTAAGCATATTGATGTTCGTTATCATTTTATTCGTGATCATGTTCAACTAGGTGACATTGATATTGCATTTGTTAGTACTGATTTTCAACTAGCACACATTTTTACAAAACCCTTGCTTGAAGACCGTTTTTGTACCCTAAGAGATCTACTTGGAATTATTTCTGATCCATATTCAAAGGCATAATATTTTTCCTTGTATGCATTCATTTCACAAAATTCAACAAAACTCCAAAAATATTTTAATTTTTCATTAGCATATCATCATCTTTATTTCCTACCATGTATATGCATATTTACTTATAATTACCTGTTATGTCATTAGTACTTGTCATTATTACAGCCGTCAGTTTTGTTTTCCAAGTCAATCAGATAGTCACGTCGGTCTGCTTCCCTGACGCTGCAGTGCCTTTTCCCATCAGTGTCTCTTCCTCTCACGCCTTTTCATCTCACTATCACACCCTCCATCTTCCTCTTCCCTTCTCTCTCTGTAACTCCTTAAAAGACTCTTCTCCTGTTCGTTTCACCATCATCTTCTCAAACCCTGTCCTCCATTCCTTCTCCCATGGCTAAAAAATCCACAATCTCTACTCGTCGTAGCCAACGTGCCAAACCTAAAACATAAAACCCTTCCACCCCGGTTCACATTGACTCTGACCACTCTGAGAATACCACTTCCAACTTTCCTACTCCTCCTCGGAATACGAAACTTGGAAAAAGGCCCATGCACAGTGATCCTGATGATACAGAGGTTGTAAAAAGGCCTAAGAAGAAATTCTCTCTTGCCGATCTTGACGAAACCCTTGATTTTTGGGACTCGTCTGCTCACGAAAAATTGGAAGCCCTCAAGGAGAAGCCTCTTGCTCATGGCCGCATTGTTGATTTGGATCTTCTGGAGTCTCTCAACTGTGATATCAAACAATTCTTTGTTGATCAAGAATGGACACATTTCTTCTCTGCTGACCCTGTTGATGTCCCTGAAGATCTGGTAAGATTGTTCTATGCAAATCTTCGTCCTTGTTCTAGTGAAGGTATTGAAACTATGGTCCTCAACACCAGAATTGTTATTACCAAAAAGATCCTCTGTCGAATTTTGGGCTGTAAGTTCTCTGGCTACTCTTTTTTCTTCAAAAACTCTTGGCCGTCTGACTTTGAAGTTACTTTTGAACAAGCAAAAACATGCCTATATGAAAAATCTGCTGATGTCCCTGATGGTCAATTAGGTCCTCTAGACTTGCCCTTTACTGTGCGTGTTCTTGCTCACATTGTTGGTACTACTCTGTTTCCCCGAACTGGATCCCTTAGCTCTCTCTCTCTCTCAGCGTGACACTCTGATTGTTTATTGTCTGTTAACCAACAAAAATTGGACCTTGGTGCTTGGATAATTGATTATATGCTAGAAAGTATTGCTGACTGTGCTTCACTACCTTATGGCCTTATCATTTCTAGAATTTTACACTTCTATCGTGTTGATACCTCTGCTTGGAAAACTGTCTCTGTGAGTGCTTGCTACAATTCTCGTGCATTTGCTTCCATGGGTTATATTCATATTGATGAAAAATGGGTAAGAAAGGAGGCTAAGACTGTCAAGCCCTCTAGTGATCAAGCTGGTCCTTCCCGTCCAGCGAACCCCTCGTTGCCTCCTCCTAAATCTGCAGAGGATGTCAAGGACATCATTGACTTGCTACTCAGTCTGCACCTTAAGGAAGACAAAGAAGCAGAGGAGTTGAATGAAATCAAGCTGGATGTGGGGAGATTCAACCTCAAACTGGATACAGCAGTGACAAGCTCTGATACTGCTGTTCGTAGGCTCCATGCTCGCCTTGATGCCATCTATACCGATGTTCAGGGACGCATTGATACTCTCTCTAATGATGTTCAGGCTAAACTTGACAGGATGACAGATAATGTTGTGAACACTCTCACTTATTTTCTTGCCCCTCGCTAGACTATGTTTTAATTTGGGTCTGTACATATAAACCTCTTTTGCTACTGGTTCCTCCCCTCAGTTTTTGCTGATGCCAAAGGAGGAGAAGACAATGCTGTTATGTTTCTATGTTTTATGTCTGTTAACTGTTACTAACTGGGAGTCCTTAGTCTCTCTTGAAAATCTTTTCTGAATGCAGGTATTAGTTGACTATGCTAATAGTCTTTTAATCAGGGGGAGTTCCCCTTGCTATACATGTGCTCCCTGTTTCTTTTTTCAGGATATCAGTCAGCTGTGCTCCATCTCAGTCAATCAGGGGGAGTCGACTTAAAACCTACACTAACTATTTGTCATCATCAAAAAGGGGGAGATTGTTGAACTTATGTTTTTGATTTATGACAAATAAAGATTTTCAGTTGTTAATTTGTGTGTGAACTGCAGGATCCCCAATACGAAGTCAACTAAGGAAAGGATCTGCCCGTTATGTTCAAGTCAGCTGATTATGGAAGGCCATCCCTTGAGTTAAGGAATTGATTCCTTCAGGCTCAACCTTATTCTTGGAAGGTATTTATACCTCTCCAAGAATCAAATCTCTTGGGTCCAAGTCTCTCAGGATCTCGCCTCCTAGGATAGCATCCCGTGATCTGCGAAATCAGTGATTTCCTCTTTATCCAAGATCATGTGCTGCCTCTTCACAAGCCTATATATTCCAGAAGAACTCGTTCTATGATCTACGCTTCTATCTTACTGTCTACTCTTCTCCATACTTTTACTTTGCACAAATACTGTAACAAGTGAGTGTATCAGTGTTAGAAAAGAAAAGAAGGAGAGTTGCTTGTAGAGGTAATAGTAGTGTCAACTGAAGTTGGTTTGGTGAGCTATAAACCAAACAACACGTTGGTGGTAATCGAGTGGTAAAAACCATCTGTGATAGAGACGTTTGTGGTGAACGATAAACCATCTTTGTACCCATTGTTACTAAGAGCCTTGATAAGAGAGATACTCCCTTGTGACCCAAGGGGACTGGATTAGGAACCGTTTGGTTCTGAACCAGTATAAAATTCCTTTGTCTTCTTTCTTCCCTTACCTTTTACAATTTGCTTAACTTTATAAATATATATATATACTCTGCTTAGTCGACTATAAACTGCTTAAGTCAACTGCATCGATAGAAAAATTACAATTCACCCCCCCTCTTGTACCCTCAGCTTGTAGGCCCTAGGTTCTATGCTAAGGCAAAGGAGAACTTGGAAGAAGCGTATTCCAAAGTAGCGTTCAAGAAGAACAACGAAGGAGAGCATTGGGCATCTCGAGGAGATGAAGATGCCATGAATGGTGACGCCTTGATTTCGAGGACGAAATCCTTTCAAGAAGGGGAGGATGATAAGGGGCAAATTGAGCTAAGATGCCAACTCTCAAGGACCAAGCTTGAAGGATGCAAGAAAGAGGAGACCAAGAGCTTTGGAGAAGAGTTGAAGGCATATCCCAAAGATTCGACGAAGGGTGAAGCGTCCAAGGCCAAGGGAGAGCATCACAAGGCCAAAAAGGACCACACCAAGGCAGCCCAGAAAGAGGCGGCCGCCCACTCTGCAGAGGCAGACCGCCCACTCCTGCTGACTCCCAACATATTGAGAAGAGGCGGGCGCCTAGTCCTATGAGGCGGACCGCCCACCACTGTTTCGCCTAGACGGGAGTTTCACTAGTTTTGGGTGTATTTCCTATTTTAGCCCTAAGTGGCCTTTTATGGCATTTTAGTCATTTACTTTAGTCTTAGAAAGTGCCCATAAAAAGAGCCTTAGGTCTTCATTTCATTTACACAACTTTGAATATAGAATGATGAATTTCTTGAGTGAATCTCAATGAAGAAGCCGTGAGCGGGCATGATTTCACTTGGTCGAGTCCAAGTTGAACATCGAAACCTCTTTGATCATTCTATTTGCAAGAGCCGAGTATCTCTTGAGGGTAGTTGCGTAGTATAGATGATCCTTGACTTCACCCGGGGTGTATCGAGACAAGTTCCTCGGTGCTACTTAGGTAAACGTTTCAAGCCTCGTCTTGCTTTTATCTCGATATCTTGTTAGATATCGCCTATCTTATTTTAGCTTCCGCATTTTCATATCGTCTTTATCTTCCGCGTGTTTTTCCCCGTATCAATAACCCCCTAAATGTACTATATGTAGCATGAATGTGCAACGATGAAACCTTGTGATTCTATATGTGTTTGTGTGCTTGTCTGCCTGAGCCATTCATGGCTACCCATGAAACCTTTGTGCAGCTTGTTCTAGATAGTCCTTAAGGGCTATATCATGTCTTCTATCTACAGGTGTTTAAGTCTTCATATATGGTCTAGCCAAGGCCCTGGAAACTAACCAATTGATGCAGAGAGGGTAGGTTTTTGGTCACTACATAAAAGATGAACTCAATGTTCATAAAATATACACAAGACACTTTTCTTTCCACTATACCCTTTAACATTGATGTATTCATTAGGATTTTGCCATTATATATCTTATACACCTTTAGGTGTAAAACTAAGATTGAGCAGAACATGAAAAGTGGTAAGAAAACACATTATAATCTCTGTTGCAGATGCTGAAAAAACACAACAATTTGCTGCTGTTTCGTAGGCCATCCAGGAGCCTTTTTTAATTTTTTTTTATTTGTGTGGGTGAAATAAAAAATGCACAGCTTGAATTTGGATTTATTACTGTAAAACAGAGTCTGAAACTTGCGTTAAAACAGTGTTGTAAACGTAGAAAACTGAATCTGATTTTTTTTTTCTTAAAAAAAAATAGATCTATTTTTGAAATCACGTTTCAACTTAGGGATGTTTTTGTAAAAAATAAAAAGCTGGCAAGTTTTTAAACTCAAGGCCTAGTTTTCTCATATATGAGATAAAAACTTATAAGTTTTACAAAATAATAAATCTCCTATGTGTTAAAAGCACTAAAAACAGACTAAGGTTATGTGGCATGATTTGTATGGTTTTCAAATATATAAATTCTGCTATTATACTAGGATGCTTATACATATGTAGGTGCGTCTGAATTATTCGTAAAAATTTCGCGTAGGGGCCTGTTTGGCGCGTGCTAATTGATTTGTAGCCGTCAAAAACAAATTCGCTGAGAAATAGCCATGGGAAGCTTCAGTAAACTAGCCCCAGTATTTATACTGGGGCTTTGAACAAAACTTGTTCAAAGCCCCAGCATTTTGTTATGGGACTTTGTATAAAGCTTCAGTCCCATAATAAAATACTGGGTTTGTTCAAAGCCCCAGCATTTTGTTATGGGGACTGAAGCTTTATATATAAAGTCTCATAACAAAATAATGGGATTTATTCCTTTGATGGGACCTTTGTTATGGGAATAAATTCCATTATTTTGTTATGGGATTATTTTGTTATGGGACTTCTTCAGTCCCATAACAAAATACTTGGGCTTTGAATAAATTTTGTTCAAAGCCCCAATATTTTGTTATGGGACTAGTCTGGGGTGTTTTTCCAACGCTAATGGAGCTTAGGTATGCGCGCGAATTTTTGGCTATTCTTCAATAAATTTTGAAACGTTGGATAGTCTCCAATAAGCGCGTCCAAAAATGGCTACTGATCAAAATTTCCCGAATTATTCCTTACTTGAATTACTTTAAAAAGAAAAGAAACTTCTTTACATTCTTTTTAGCAAAACAAATTATCTTTACCTATATCTATACTTATATATATTTTTTAGCACTTTTTTTTAAGCGACCTCACGTCGATAGGCATACAGACTAGTTTCTTGATAATTAATATCAAAAGACCATCTAAAAATAGCTTATACTCTTTTAAATCAGATCAGACTCGGAATTTATGTAGAAATGACCTGAAGTTGAGACGTAATTGTGATTTTGGCCCTTTAAAATGTTAAAATCGGAGCAGAGGTCAAAATTCTGATTAGGCAGCTAGCTAAGTTGTTTGTGCAAAGTACAATTGTTAAAAAATGGGGGATTTACGAAAATACATATACATCTTATTTTATTCACATCACTCTACCCATTACATTTATACCCATAACTTATTTTCACTCTATACCCATTAGCTAATTACCTTCTTATTTTGGGGCATAAAATAAGAAACTCAAGTTCCTCTCTCTCTCCTTATATCTTTTTTTTTTTCTTTTTTTTTTGTCATTCTTTTATTATTCTTTTCTCCTTCTCCGTTTACAATATTCTTCGTTTTTTTTTCTGTTTTTTATTCTTTTTTTCTTTCTATTTTCTTTTTTTTTTCTTTCTCCTGTTTCTAGTACTATTCATGTCTCCCCATTTTTTTATTTATTAATTTATTTTCTTTCTTCATAATCTTATTGTTCTCTTTTTTTTCTCAAAAAATGCATACTTTGTTCACAAACAAAAAAATCGAAATATTTTATCTCCTCAATAGTATCTCACACTTTTATCCAAATATAAAACGGTATACCAAAAGAGTATATGATATGCAAAAAGGTATACTTCTTTAAAAATAATAAAAACTAAAATATCTATGTCTTCTGAAAAATTTTGCACTTTGATCCAAACACAAAAGGGTATACCGGAAGAGTATACAGTATACCAAAAGGGAATACTTTGTTAAAAACAAAAAAAACTGAAATATTTATTTGCTCGGTAGCATCGCGCCTTTGATCAAAACACAAAAGGGTATACCGGAAGAGTATACAGTATATCAAAAGGGTATACTTGTTCAAAACAACAAAAACTAAAATATTTATTCGTTCGGTAGCATCGTGCACATTGATCCAAACACAAAAGGGCATACCAAAAGAGTATACAGTATACCAAAAGGGTATACTTTGTTCAAAACAACAAAAACTGAAATATTTATTAACTCAGTAGCATCACGGACTTTGATCCAAACACAAAAGAGTATACCGAAAGAGTATACAGTATACCAAAAGGGTATACTGTGTTCATAACAACAAAAACTGAAATATTTATTCCCTCAGTAGCGTCGCGGAATTTGATCCAAACACAAAAGAGTATACCGGAAGAGTATACAGTATACCAAAAGGGTAAACTTTATTCAAAACAACAAAAACTGAAATATTTATTCGCTTGGTAGCATTGCGCACTTTGATCCAAACACAAAGGGTATATATGAAGAGAATATAGTATACCAAAATGGTATACTTTATTCAAAACAACAAAAACTAAAATATTTATTCGCTCGGTAGCATCGTGGACTTTGATGCAAACACAAAAGAGTATACCGGAAGAGTATACAGTATACCAAAAGGGTATACTTTGTTCAAAACAGCAAAAACTGAAATATTTATTTGCTCGATAGCACCGCACACTTTGATCCAAACACAAAAGAGTATACCAAAAGAGTATACAGTATACCAAAAGGGTATACTTTATTCATAACAATAAAAACTGAAATATTTATTTGCTCGATAGCACCGCACACTTTGAACCAAACACAAACGATTATACCTAAAGAGTATACAGTATACCAAAAGGGTATACTTTGTTCAAAACAACAAAAACTGAAATGTTTATTTCCTCGATAGCATCTCACACATTGATCCAAATACAAAAGGGTATACTAAAAGAAAATACAGTATACCAAAAGGGTATATTTTATTCAAAACAACAAAAACTGAAATATTTATTTGCTCGATAACATTACACACTTTGATCCAAACGCAAAAGGATATACCAAAAGAATATACGGTATACCAAATTTGTATACTTTGTTCAAAACAACAAAAAAATGAAATATTTATTTGCTCGATAGCATCACAAACTTTGATCCAAACATAAAAGAGTATACAATATACCAAAAGGGTATAGTTTATTCAAAACAACAAAAACTGAAATATTTTATTTTTCTCGATAGCATCGCACACTTTGATCCAAACGCAAAAGGGTATACCAAAACAGTACACAGTATACCAAAATAGTATCCTTTGTTCAAAAATAGTAAATAGTAAAATATTTTTTTGCTTGGTAGCATCTCACAGTTCGATCTAAGCACAAAATGGTATACAAAACGAGTATACAGTATACCAAAAAAGTATACTTTGTATAGAACAACGAAAATTGAAACCTCCATTTGTTTGATAATATCTCACACTTAGATTTAAACACAGATAAATGAATGAACATTCATTGCTTATATATTCATAACTAATAATTTCAATTATGTTGAAACTATAATGAAACCAAACATACAGGATGATTTCAATCTAATACAAGCAAACCAACCAAAAGAGAACAATGAAACGAACAAAAGGGTCCACTCCCAACCCGTTGCAACCATTATAGCCCTTGTCACTGCCTCGCTGCCTTTCCATGAACTCATCACTGTTGTCTCCGCCATCTCACCAACAACAATGTTGACCAAAAAAATTATTTCAACCAAAGGGTACATCAATCTCCATGAGGCGTTTGTAAAAAATTGATTTGTGTTAATTTATCTAAGAAAATGTATAGACTATAAATTTGAAAAAGGAAATGTAAAATAGCAAGCAAGACAATAATTAAGACAAATAATCACATAATTATTCATTATAATTTATGCATGTTTCGAGTTCTATACATTGCAAAGATAAAGGAGGGAGTTTGAAAGATAGAACTCGAAAGTGAGGCAATTTGGATATGGGCAAGAATTGGCAATCGCACAAGCAAGATAAGCTTTATGACTGACGCGAACAAAACCCAGACAGGCAAAATGCAACAGGTTCATTTGAAAGGCTTGGAGTTCCAAATTGGAACTCATTCCCGAGATTCATGCTAATGATGCACGAGAATAAAGGATTAGTATGTGTCCCAATCAGTTCATACAAACGGGTATTCCAGGTAGCAAGTTCAAGGGACATCTCAACTTATTGCAAACTAATAGATCTCATGGTATAGAAGGAAAACTGCCATGGATTTAAACTAGAGAATACATTATTACACAAAAATTCGAATTTTAAAGTAAAGGAAGTCAACTCAACAATATTTGACAAAAACTAAATCTTCTAACTTTGATGACAAAAATGCATAAAGTAAATATCTGATTAAGAACTGAAATTATTAATTTCCATTACAAATGCATTAAGTGGGAAAAAAAACTTGACAACTATATATAAAAAAAGAAAGTAAAAGGAACGGAATAATTCATGGTTGAAACAAGACAAAATTATCAAAAAAAAAATAATGAACTACTTTCTTAGGATTGAAATGAAATCTGCTCACATTAATTTAGACCAAGAAAAGAGGATAGCAATACACACAACTTGCTTTTAAAAAACATAACATAGCTAGAGAGCCAAATCATTCAACAAAGAATGGTCATTTGATCTAACTACGAGACATCAAATATTTTGGCCAAGTTCCAAAAAAAAGATTTTTTTTTCAAGAACTTATTGTTTCAAACTAAAAATTACTATTCAAAGACTGAAAACAATCCAATGCAATGGTGGAATTAGAAAAATAGAAATAAAATAGAAAGAAACAACGGGTCAGTGTGACTGAAAATAGAGAAATAAAGGTTTTTTTAGGAAAAATTACCTTGAGAAATGCGTAGCAGATAGCGAGTAGAGGCCGTTGTTGTAAGATTTGGCCGGAAAAGTCAAGGTTCGCCGGAGTTAGGCCGCCCTTTTAAACCTCGATCTACGCCAAATCAGTTATTCTTTGAGGAAAATAATACCATATCAGAGAAGATGATGTCAAGACCATTCCGAAAAGGTATGATTTAGGTGGAGAAGGTGGTGGTCGGCGTTGGTCCATGGCGGAGGGATGGCGGTTTAACGGTGGATGCTAATGTTTTGGGTGGCTGTTAAGAGGCTTAAGGGGTGTGAGTTAAAGATTGAGAGAATGAGGTTTATTGACTCATGGGGAATTGGGGAAAGTGGGTATTCCTGTAAATAAAATTTACCGAATGTGTATTTGAGTAAATAAAGTTGACCGCATGGGTATTGAGTGAAACCCATTAAAAAATGGGTAAAAATATGTAATTAAATTAGTTCAATGGGTATACTTTGTAAAAATCCCTTAAAAAATCTGCCGAGACAGTATGCTTGTTATTTGATTGAAATTGCGTTATCCTAATTGTAGTGTGGATTAATATTTTTGCTTGATTTTGGTGGTTAAAATATTTTAGGTTGAAATTGCATATTTACCATGTAGTTTAGACTATCCTTTAGATTATGACCTTTTTTGTCCTAATAGACTTGTTTTCATGTGCTCTTGATATATTGGCCTCATAATCCAAAATCCAAATCCGGTAGAGAACTACATTTCGTGGGTCTTAGGAAGTGCCTAAACCTTCTTCCTGAGGCACTAGAACCTCTTACCTAGAATCTTGTACTAAGTAAACCTACCCTGGGTTAACTTTAGCGACTTAGACACAAAGTAGGTGACCTAATATGCCTAGTTAAATAAACTATTAGGTGGAGAATCCAATATCCGACTCAAACAAGTTACCCTTGTCAAACCCAACCTTCGTACTATACCAACTCGAAAAATGGGATTCAACAACATGTCATTCCGCTGGGGATTGAAAAAGTTCTAACTACAATGGATTCATTTATATTATTTTTATTATTATTACTTTTATTATTATCCTTACTAACTCTTTTCATTTTTTTGGTTTTACTTTTTATTTTTTATTCCTTGTCTTGTCTTTTGCATAACCATGTTTATTGGATATTATTTTAAAATATGCATTTATAATAGTGCATTCTACTCATATTACCGCCATTCCTAGCTAGTTCAAAATTGTGCTTGAAATTAAGGTGGTTACGTGGATCTGACGGCCGCATCTTTCTCACAAAACACCCTTTAGGGGGAGTAGTTTTGAATCTAGTTGGTCTGTAGTACAAACAACAATTCTAAATATTCCCACTCTTTGGTTGTCCGCCTAAGAGGATAATAAAAATCGAGTCTAGACTACCCAACTCTTCATGGATATGTAATGATACATGCATCATGACATGCTATAGGAGGCTTAATATTAGCCCATTAGTCCAACTTGTTTGATTGGTGCGAATGGGTTTTTTGACCCCGAAAGACCATTTGGACATGACTATGTGCATTTTTTGTAAAGATAAACAACATTTTGTTAACCAGTCATTCTCAAAGGGGCACGAGTTTTATTCATTTGTTATATTTTTGGTAGATCGCCATGAGTCAGAACTTTCACCGGTTTAGAATGGTTTTGGGTGCCCCTACTATGTTTGCTCGTTGGTGGAATTGAATGATTTCAAATTTGGGGACGTAGAGTTGAGACCTTTGTTAGAGGAAATAGGGGAATTCATATTAATCTCGTTATGGAAAAGACATCAATGGCAAGGCGCTCGCATTTTGGCTCCTGACATCCCCACACCAGAAGAATTTCGTGAAAAATTTGGGGTGGTAACATATGTTGATATGGGATTTTTGCAGCAAAAGAAGATACCTCTTTCCTATCTCTACGACATATTTTGATACCTAAAGGCTTTCGACAATAACCGAAAAGAGTTCAAGTCATATACAGATTGGAGGCTTGCTAGGCCATTCACGTTTGCTGTCAGCATGCTAGGAATGATGATGTTTCCTGAGAGTTTGAAGGACAATATATATTCTAGACTCGTCATGATCTCTAATGCATTGTTCAATGGAATTGGCGGCTGGCGCTACACAATCATCCCTATGATTGTAGTAGACATTTATCGAGCTTTGGGAAGTGTAAGAAGATAGCGAGATACTATCAAGGATGTAACCTTTTGTTGCAAGCATGGTTCAAGAAACATTTGCGAAAAGTTGGAGGGTTACAGAAATTAGGCACAAGCTACTTAGTCGGTGATATGGGGCTCCAAAACTTAAGGAACCAAGCAGCACAAAAAAGTGGATAAAGTTGTTCAAAGGTATGACAGAAGATTTGATTTAATAGACGTTTTAGTGGTTTTCTTCATGTGATTTCATCATTTGCTCAGAAAATATATATTTTCTAATACTTATGGGTCTTATAGGTTTCTAGTCGTACCTTACCTTAAGGGTCGTAAGACAGACAGGAAGACTGCAAATCATACCACAAGTTGCAAACACAAAAGAGTATCAAGTTGACCATACGTAAGAAAAGGTTCGTAGAGTTAGAAGCATTAAGAAATCTTGGGATGGCAGACAAGTCATGGAAAATAAAGCTATAGCACCAGACAGATACAATGCAGGCAGTGAAAAAAATTATGTTGAATAGTTATGTGCAAGTGTGGCAGGAAACGCCGTGATTGGCCCATGCTGAGGGAACAACGTAACGGATAAGGAGGAATAGACTCAAATTTAATATCACAAGTTTATGACAAGGGCAATCGAGTTAGAAAAAGAGCATAGGAAAGAGGCTGAAACGTGGAAGTAATGTCCACTTGACTTAGAAGGACAGGTGGAGGAATTAGTTGGAGATGTGGTGTTTTAGACATAATTCATTTGTTCACAACTTAATTTTGGGGAAATTTTGAGAACAATTGGCAACTAAATACGTGTTCATTTTTTCCGTATCATACAAACATAGAAAAGACCAATCATCCTTGGCATGTTAAGGTCTACTACCAAACCTTGTCCAAATGTCACCAATAGTTCAAATCCGAAAATGACAAAATTTTGCATCATTATGTGCATCGATTTCTGAGAATGCTCGCGCCAAATGCGGATCGTTTGCTTGAGTTTAATCAAATCTTAGGAATATTTTTATCTTTTGTTTCTTTTGTGCTTTTAGACTATGACTGCAAAGAGGTCACTTCAGTTTGATTTGGTTACCAATGCAAGAAAGAATTAGGTTCGGGTGATACCGGAGGATTTGGTGTCTCTTTTGTTATATGAGGCGATGTATGATTTGGTTAAAGCGGCTACACACTTCTGGGTGGGACCATAAGAGAGCCGTATTTCACTTCAACAGCATTGATCTGGAACCGATGTTAGAAGAAGTTGGGGGTTTGTCTAGGTTGGTACCTAGATCAGTGGCCATGATAAATCCTCGAGAGGTAGAACCAGATGAGTTCTTTGATTTCCTGCAAGTTCAACCTGGGCCATACTACGTGGGGATCAGAGATGCAAAAGTCGCCTTGGAGTTTCTATACTCTAGGTTTGGAGACACAACCGTGAGATATGCATATCAAGGAGATTCAGTGGCAGACATTTACCGAGGTCATTTACATACATGGGATTGGTTTAACTCCAATGATAGTGGCGGACATTTACCGAGGTCTGACCAAGTGCAAAAAGGGAGATGATTTATTCGAGGGTTACAACCTTTTGCTAAAAATGTGCTTAATCGAGCATCTCCATAAGCTTGACATCAGCCTGTACGCCCCTCGTAGCTAAGAGAAATGATTGCAGCAGAATACACATCATCCACATGGACAATACAAAACAGTGGGGAAAGCCTTCAAACATGAATGGTTGGTTTGATAAGCTTAATGAGTTGCAAGAGGAGGAAGTTTAATGAGTGATAGAATACTGTGCTTGCTTTACGCTAACCATCGGAGGCAAGCACTCCACTTTCCTGACTCTAATTGGGTTTAAAGAGACTCATCACTACATTCCGCTAAGGATTCTTAGGCAGGCAGACATATTGCAAATGACTCGTAAACTAGCAAAGGGCAAAACTTCAATGCGGAAATAAATGACATAGATGTCCCAACGGTGGCATTTATACTAGGGATATGGGAGCGAAGAATGACACGACAGCTCTGTCTCAATCTAGACAATAGGATTAGACCTGAAGTCGCTATAAGCTATTCTGGATGGGTAAGAATCAATAAGGATAAGTTTGAATCAGCTAAACCTACGCTCAAGAGGGAGACTAAACTTCCTAATTGTGAAGAAAAGTACAAAAATATAAGAGTCAGGTATGATTAAAAAAAGGTGGAGCTGAATGAAACCAAAGTCTGAGAGATAAGAAGCCAGCAGAAAGGCAAATTCAAGGAGAGAGAGATAAATTCTAGATGGAAAAGGCAGCAGAACTCAGGCAGGCTGCAGGAGAACGTGGACACCTTCAGAGGGCATGTGATGCAACCCAGATAGTCATGCTGATGACCCAAGTGTTCAAGCCAAAATGACCAAATTGAAGGCCAAAAGGGTTTGGATTGTAGCCCAAGATCTTCCCTACAAAAGAACAAGTCTAGCAGCCCAAATTATGACTTCTAGATGCTCTAGTATGAAAGTGTGGAGTTGGCCTAAGTGTGAACGAGTAGAGCTGGTTTCTTTGTGTTTCCTAGCATTGATTACCATAAAGTATGGTAGTTTTCTAGGCTTCCAAGAAGGCATCATGTAGTCTTCTATGCACTTAGACCACCACATTTCTATTTATTGCTTTTGACTCGTCTTTCTAGCATCGTTATTTAAAGGTGCTTGTATTTAATTTTGAATCAGACATCTTTGAATATTATTGAAATTCTTTAGTCTTGAATGGCTAGTTTTAATTTGGTTGAATTCAAATTGAACAACTCTTTATTTGATCTTACAGTTTGCAAAAGAATTGCAATTTTGTTTAGAATTGTTTGTATATATTATGAGCCTGTTTGGGTGGGCTTATAAGCAGCTTATTTTAAGTGGCTTATAAGTCAAAAAGTGACTTAAATTTTCTAATTTCTCAAAAAGTGGCTTTTAAGCAACTTATGGCTTATAAGTCTAAAATTTTTTAAGTTACCAAACATATATTAATGGGCTTATATGCTTATAAGCCACTTTTAAGCTCACCCAAACAGGCTCTATGTGCTTATAGAACCTGTAAGGAGGTGATTAAGGTAGCTCCCATTAATTATTACCCTATTTGCTTTCTATTTGTGTCTATCTCCTATCTCTTTTATTTTTTGTATCTTGGTATCAGAGCAAGGCCATATATTTATTTCTACAAATGTAGTCCTTGGTTGTATCTTGATATTTTATTAAAAAAATAGAATTCTTAGTGTTCTTAGGGTTTCCTTCTTAATTTGGTGTTGTTTCAGTGAGGTTTAGAATATGCTCATTGAGATCTTTGTTTTGATATTACTTGTGAGGTGAGAATGTGAAAAGTCTTTTGAGAGTTCTTAAAATTCTTTATCATATTCATCCAGTACATGTGAAAAGGTATCATTTGATCTTAAATTTTCGTTTCATAATTTTGTGTTGGATAGTCAGGATTCCCTAAAATGCTTCTCTGTAGTCTTCCTAATTTGTGTTTGAAATCTGGTACGAAATGGTTGAAGTTGGATGAAAGTGTTCTTCAAGACATTCTTATTGTTCATCTAGTGTTTATCCAATCTTCATATTTATTTTCAGAAAACTTGTTAAATTTTGATTGTTTGATCTAAAATTAGCATTAAGGGAAGTTAAAGATCTGTTTTTGGGCATGTGAAAGGGTGTAGAGACAAACAAAGAATCAAGCTATTGATTGGCATAAGTTCTCTAGTCAATTTTTGGGAAGACTAAAAGTCACTTTAGGGAAAGAGTGTCCAGGTACGGAATCACCTCTTGGGAAAACAAGAAGATGTCATTGAAACTTGTCGTATCCATGATAAGCTGGTCAAAGGAGATTAATTAGTGAAACTAAGGAGGGAAGGGTTGCCTTGCACGTTTTTTAAGAAAGGTTCAGAAGCTTCTTTAGCCTTTCTTTATGAAAGTACTTCTAACTAGTATCCATTGAGTAAATACCTACTCAAAATTTACTAATTCTTGAGCTATAAATTCTTTCACGCTAATTCATTTCAAGCTTTTCTCGTTTTGAATCGTCAAAAATTTATTGACTCAAGTGCGCCACATTTAAAGAGTCGTCCGACTATAGAGTCCCATAACTTCACTCTAATCTTTACGTGGTAGTGTCTCTTGCATAACTTGTGGAGATTGAAAAGGGTTGGGCAATTTCGAGGAAGCCAAGTGACACTAGTTCGAGTGAACCAACCTGTTGCATACTTGAGGAAATCGAGTGCCACCACAAATAAAGTGAGGGAGTGAGTAAGGTGATTTCTAACTCATAACCTTTCTTTATGGTTTGTTGTGCAGGCAAGATATCGGGAGAGATTACTGATACAGAGGCACAAGGATAAATGACTATAGCCGACCTTGTGGCTGAAATGAGAAACATGACCACTCAGATTAGAGGAATGGATGCAAGAGTCCAATCCTTTGAACAAGGGAGGGCGCCATTATTTCAAAGGGAAGAAGAAAAATGAGTGCCTAAGCCAAGGTTTCACCAAATTAAGGTGAATGTTTGTGGGTATAATGGCTTTTATCTAGAGCTTGACAATTTGTGTAACGCTACATTCATTTCTCCTTATGCGGGTGATTGATTGAATTTGACTTGGGTGAGAAAGAAATACTCATATCGCTATAATGGGTATCAAGTTGAGTGGATGTTCAAGGTGATGATATCTCATGGATATTATCGTAAAATGGTCCAATGGGATGTGTTTCCCTTAAAAACATGTCACTTATGCTTTGGACAACCATGCTTTCAAGATCATGATGTTCCATATGTACGAGATTCGATGACGTATGTCGTAGACAAGGATGGATGGCCTCTCTTATCGTTCACATTTCCGAAAGAAAATTCCAATAATGCATTTGCAATATCCATGCCTATAGGAAAGTGTTATACCAAACAAAGGGGAGAGCTTAGGTTGAATGAAGTAAGTGGGCTGCCACAAGAAAAATAACAGAGTGAAAATAAAAGTGGAATTCAAAAGAATATGAGAGAAAAGCAAGAAGAAAAGAAAAAGAATGAGGGGCAGAAAATTCTCTACTCTAACACTCAAGTCTTTCTTTTTCCTCTAGTTGTTAAATTGTTTTGCAAGAACCATTAGGAGCAAGCTAGAGAGTGAGTCTTAAACATTGGAAACTCATGAACATGATTCAACAATCCAGGAAGAGCAGATTTATCCAACAAAGAAACTTGGAGGTAAAAAGAACCATTCTTGTGAGATTGAAGGTAAGTCAACTAAACTCAATATTCTAGATGCGAATGCTGAGCATGATGATGGTGTGAGTATGAGTAAAGAATTATATTGTACGGAGCTTAAATCTTCTTTGCCTTGTAATGAAAAATTGAAGAACGCTTGTGAAGATAAAATAGTTGTTCTTGGTTGTGCTACTGAAATTGAAACTTCATGTGAGTTTGAATAGATACTAACTAGTGTGGACACTTGTGTTGAGGGTTCTTACTGCTAAAAATACAAATTCTTTGCTTGATAGAGGTGAAAAAAAATTTCATGGTATAGGAGTAGTCCTGAATTTGACATAGGAATTAAAAATATAGTTTCGTCTTTGAGCTTTCCTAGTGTTGAATCTGAACATGGTAATCAAGTTGACCCTAGTGATGAAATTGATCATGTGGAGCTCAATTATGATGTGAACTTGAGTGAGACCTTTTTTGTAAATTTATTTTTACTTGGAGAAGCTTGTTTGTATTGAGATGAGTTTGAGAATCTTAAGACTCGTCTTTGTGATGGTGCTAACTTCTTGTTGGAAAATAGTTCACTTGTTGAAGGGCTTTCTCCTAAAAAGAAAAGTGTAGGTTGTTGCTTAAATGCTATTTCTTCTTTGTGTTGTCCAAATAATGATATTATGCTTGATTATATTCATGATTCCAAAAGAGAGTTTATTTTTCAGGACACCATTGATGAAGCTAACTTAAGTAGCACCTTTTTTGACAATTTGTTTTTATATGAGGGTTATGATTGTCTTGATAAGTTTTTTTTGCTTATTTGAATTTTGTGATAGATCTTGTCAAGGAAAATGATGTGAGAGGGATGATAAATCTGATCACCACACATGGTTTGATCCATTTGCTTTTTCTAGGATCGAGGATGAAACATATTCTTATCCTATGATTCATGCTTATCCTGTGATTCATGCTTCTCTAGAGTACTCTTTTAGTATACATCACTGTCACTCTTGTTTGATGTTCGTATTTGAGTTACTAGTTGATATGCTTGAGATATTTGTAAGTTTGATGTATTGACCACTTTTTCTTTTGACCCCGTAGTAGATCTTAAAGTTTGTAACTTGTTGGAGTGGGCTGGTACATTACTTCTGGATCGGGGTTCGAAATATCCCACTTGTTTGGTAATTAGCCTTGGAAAGAATTCTATGTGTTTTGAAGTGAATCATACGAAAAGCCATTGAAATATCCTCCTTGGACATCAATGCGGTATGAGACTACAACTTGAAAACTCCACGAGGACGGTATGTTTTCTTGGCTCATACTTTTCCTTGAACTTTCTAAATCCATGAGGGTAATCTCTATTATCTTAGGGCAGTTTCATAGAACTCTTATCTTATATCGTGATTGTTCACTTGTGTTGCTACTTGACTATTACCCCATTGAGATTTGGAAGCTTCATATACTCATTCTTGTCTATGATTTGCAGGGATCAAATTTGAGGACAAATTCTTTTTAAGAGGGGCAGAATGATGCTGGTACAAGCTATAATCGATGAAGATTAATCTCAGCAACCGAAAACAAAATCAGCGGAAAAATAAAGATAAAAGCAAGACAAATCTCTTGCTTCATTGGAATGAATCCGAGGAACTAGTCTAGGTTCAAACAACGGAGAAGACAATGAGATGCATCTATACTATGCAACAATCCTCAAGAAGAACTCATGCTTCTTGCAAATTGAATGACCAAGAAGAAAATGTTCAAACGACTAACACCGAATGACACAAGTTCTTTAAATGCCCACGACGGGGTTCGGCTCCAACGGAGACACAATTAGCATTCAGCTAAATTCAAAATTCATCAAAAACTAGGCTGTCTACAAATGAAATGAAATGAGGTTTATATAGACAATACTAAGGCAAAACAGTAAAACGGTCACAAACAACCAATAGGATTAATCCACACAGGGCTGAATAAGTTGAGTGTTCAGACACTCCTTCAGTCGAACACTGGAATAACAAACACTTGACCTCAGACGCTCTCCCTTCAGTTAGTTGTTTACTTTGTTCTTCAGGATCGGTGTTGAGTGTTCGGTTGGGTGTTCGGTCGCTCCCCTCTTTGAGCTCAAGCTTGTAGATGAAGCCTTCAAATCTTGAGCTCGGCCAATCAACTTCGGAACGGTTGCTTTCTCCCAACCACGCCAATTGAATGTGAACATCGTGCAACAACTTGGCTTGGCTTCGTGTCATCGGCCTCGATGGATTGAACACTTGATCAGCACGTGTTCATGCTTCATCATCTTTCCCTTCTTGAGAGGATTTCGTCCTCGAAATCGAGCCCTCTTCAGTCTCCGATGCTTGGCCTACAACACAAGGAGTTAAGTCAACAATATTAAAGGTGTTGGACACATCATACTCACTTGGGAGGTCGATCACATAAGCATTGTTGTTGATTTTGCTCAGCACTTGAAATGGACCATCCCCTCGAGGAGCCAACTTTCCTTTTCTTTGGTTCAAAAAACGTTCCCTTCGGAAATGAACCCATACCCAATCTCCCTTCTTTAACTCCAACTTCTTGCGCCCCTTGTTTTTCTTTGATGCTACCTTTGCATAAGCCTCCTCGAGGTTTTTCTTCACCTTTGCATGCAACTCGATCAAGGCAGTGGCTTGTCGAGTACCTTCAAAATCAATAACAGAATCTCGAGGCAATGGGGTAAAATCAAGTGGAATTAAAGGGTTAAATCCATACACACATTTGAACAGAGTCATTCCAATCATTCGATGCACTGTTCGATTGTATGCAAATTCCATCACGGGCAAACAATCAGCCCATTTTTCGACCTTACCTTTGGTCATAGCTCGAAGCAGAGCTCCCAAGGTTTGGTTAACTACCTCGGTCTGTCCATCAGTCTGAGGATGGTGAGACGTCGAGAATAGTAACTTGGTGCCAAGGGCACCCCATAGACATTTCCAAAAATTACTCAAGAATTTGGAGCCTCGATCACTCACAATGGTACGAGGCACACCATGCAATTTCGAAACATTAGAAATAAACAAAGTAGCTACATGCTGTGCATCACATTTCTTGCAAGGAATAAAGTGAGACATTTTGGAAAATCAGTCGACTATGACAAAGATGCTATCATGTCCACCCCCTGACCTTGGTAACCCCATAACAAAATCCATGGATATATCAACCCATGATCGATTAGGAAGATGTAACAGAGTGTACAAACGATGAGGGTTGGACCTCGATTTAGTTTTCTTGCAATCTATACAAGCATTGCAAAGCTTTTCCACATCTCTTCGCATTTTTGGCCAGTGGAACTGCTCGATCAAGATACCAAGAGTTTTGTCGACACCGAAGTATCCCATCAAGCCTCCGGAGTGAGTTTATCGAACCAAAAGCTCTCTCCACGATGACATAGGCACACAAACCCTCCCATTCTTGAAGAAGTAGCCATCGCGCCACTGATATTTCTCAACCCTTCGGCCACTCAAGATTGCATCACTGACGCTTTTCAGCTTGGGATCATCTTCATACATCGACTTGATACTTTCGAATCCCTTGAGCCTCGAGGCGAGAGTGGTCGCTAAGGAAAATTTCGTCGATAAGGCATCGGCCAAAACATTGTCTTTTCCCTTTTTGTAATGAATTACATAGGGAAAATACTCAATAAATTCCACCCACTTGGCATGTCTTCGGTTCAATATTTCCTGACCTCAGAGACATTTCAAGGATTCATGATCACTTTTAATCACAAACTCTCTTGGCCATAAATAATGCTGCCAAGGGGCGAGTGACCGAACGAGGGCATACAACTCCTTGTCATACGTAGAGTAATTCAAGGTTGCACCCTTAAGTTTTTCGCTAAAGTAAGTGATCGGCTTTGATTCTTGCATAAGCACTCCTCCGATCCCAACTCCGGACGCATCACACTCGACCTCGAATGCTTTGCTGAAGTCAAGGATTTGCAATAACGGGGCAGAGCAAAGCCTCCATTTCAACTCTTGGGACTCCCCCCATACAAATGGATGGTCTTTCTTTACCAGCTCGGTTAAAGGAGCTGCCATGGTGCTAAAGTCACGAACAAACCTTCGATAAAAGCTAGCTAATCCATGGAAGCTAAGAACTTGGTGCAAGCAAACCCGAAGGAAATGCTAAACACAAACGCGGAAGAAAATCGACAAGAAAAGTAAAGATAGAAGCAAGACAAATCTTGCTTCGATTCGAAAGAACAGTGAGGAACCTGTCTCAAAGCTCGATCGAAGGGAAATCAAGACGCACCTATACTATGCAACAATCCTCAAGAAAGACCCGCTTCTTGCAAATTGAATGATCAAGAAGAATTTGTTCAAACGAATAACACCGATTGACACAAGTTCTTTAAAAGCCCTCGTCGGGGAATGGCTCCATCGGAGACTCACAATAGCACTTGCTATGTTTTCATAAACTAAAATCTGGATCCTTTACAATGAAGTAAAATGGACTATTTATAGACTATGCTAAGGATAAAGCAGTAAATAGTCACAAGTGACCAATAAAAACAAGCCACGCAGGGCTGAGCTAAGTTTGTGTTCGGCAGCCTTGACTTCGGTGCGTGGTCGCTTGCTCGAACTCATTGTCCTCGGACGCTCACTTATCTTCGAGCTCAATGTCCTTGGTCACTTTACCTTCGGGCTCAAATTTGAAGATAATGCCTTCGGTTCTTGAGCCCGGCCACTCAGCTTCGGGGAAATGGTTTTCCTTCGGCCAGGCTAAGTGAATGTGCACATCGTGCAGCAGCTTGGCTTGACTTCGTGTCATCGGTCTCCTCGGTGGATCGAGCACTTGATCAGCACGTGTTCGGGCTGCATCATCCTCCCCTTCTTGAGAAGATTTCATCCTCGAAATCGAGCTTTCTTCATCCTCCGAAGTTTGACCTACAACACAAGGAGCTAAGTCAGCAACATTAAAGGTGTTGGACACGTTATACTCACCAGGGAGGTCGATCACGTAAGCATTGTTGTTGATCTTGGTCAACACTTAAATGGACTATCCCCTCGAGGAGCCAACTTCCCTTTCCTTAGGTTCGGGAAACGCTCCTTTCGGAAGTGAACCCAAACCCAATCTCCTTTCTTTAATTCCAGCTTTTTACGCCCCTTGTTTTTCTTTAAGGCAACCTTTGCATAGGCCTTCTCGAGGTTCTTCTTCACCTTGGCGTGCAATTCAATCAAAGCAGCTGCTCGTTGAGTACCTTCAAAATCAAGAACAGAATTTCGAGGCAACGGGGTTAAATCAAGTGGAATCAAAGGATTAAAACCATACACACATTCGAACGAGGTCATGTTTGTCATTCGATGCACCGTTCGATTGTATGCAAACTCCATCATGGGCAAACGATCAGCCCAGTTTCCGACCTTGCCCTTGGTCATTGCCCGAAGCAAAGATCCTAAGGTTTGGTTAACTACCTCGGTCTGTCCATCAGTCTGAGGATGGTGAGACGTCGAGAATAGTAGCTTGGTGCCGAGGGCACCCCACAAACACTTCCAAAAATGACTCAAAAATTTTGAATCTCGATCACTCACAATAGTACGGGGTACTCCATGCAATTTCAACACATTAGAAACAAACAATGTAGCTACATGCTGTGCATCATCACACTTTTTGCAAGGAATAAAGTGAGCTATTTTTGAAAAACGATCAACCACAAAAAAGATGCTATCATGTCCTCCCCCCGACCTCGGTAACCCCAAGACAAAATCCATAGATATATCAACCCAAGGTCGATCAGGCACAGGCAACGGGGTATACAAACCGTGAGGGTTGGACTTCGATTTAGCTTTCTTGCAAACGAGACAAGCGTTGCAAAGCTTTTCCACATCTCGTCGCATTTTGGGCCAATGGAACTGCTCGGTCAAGATACCAAGAGTTTTGTCGACACCGAAGTGCCCCATCAGTCCACCGGAGTGAGCTTCTCGAACTAAGAGCTCTCTCCACGATGACACTGGCACACAAACCCTCCCATTCTTGAAGAGGTAGCCATCGTGCCACTGATACTTCTCAACCCTTCGGCCACTCAAGATTGCGTCACGAACGCATTTTAGCTTGGGATCGTCATCGTACATTAGCTTGATGCTCTCGAATCCCATGAGCCTTGAAGCGAGAGTGGTCGCTAAGACAAATTTCCTTGATAGCGCATCGGCCACAACATTGTCTTTCCCCTTTTTGTAATGAATTACATAGGGGAAGCTCTCAATGAATTCAACCCACTTGGCATGTCTTCGGTTCAATTTCTCCTGTCCTCGGAGATGCTTCAAGGACTCATGATCACTTCTGATCACAAACTCTCGAGGCCACAAATAATGCTGCCAATGGACGATTGCTCGAACGAGGACATACAACTCCTTGTCATACGTAGAGTAGTTCAAGGTTGCACCCTTAAGCTTTTCACTAAAGTAAGCGATTGGCTTCGATTCTTGCATCAGCACTCCTCCGATCCCAACTCCAGATGCATCACACTCGACCTCGAATGCTTTGCCGAAGTCAGGGAGTTGCAACAACGGGGCAGAGCAAAGCCTCCGTTTAAACTCTTGGAAAGCCCTTTCTTGGGTCTCTCCCCACACAAATGGATGATCTTTCTTAACCAGCTCGGTCAAAGGAGCTGCCACGGTGCTGAAGTCACGAACAAACCTTCGGTAAAAGCTAGCTAAGCCATGGAAGCTACGAACTTGTGATACCGAGGTTGGAGTTGGCCAATCTTTGATGGCTTCGACTTTTGACTCGTCGACTTCGACACCATTAGCACTGACAACGAATCCTAGAAAGACCACACGATCGACACCAAAGGCACACTTCTTGAAGTTAGCATATAACTTCTCTTCTCGAAGCTTACCGAGCACAAGCCTGAGGTGTTCGACATGTTCATCCATGGTTCGACTATAAACAAGTATGTCATCGAAATAAACGACAACGAACTTGTTTATGAACGGTTTGAGCACATGGTTCATCAATCGCATGAATGTGCTCGGGGCATTGGATAAGCCAAATGGCATTACCAACCATTCATAGAGACCGAATTTGGTCTTGAATGCGGTTTTCCACTCGTCTCCGGGTTTCATTCGGATCTGATGGTAACCGGACCTGAGGTCAATCTTTGTAAAGCATGAAGAACCACTCAATTCATCTAGCATGTCATCTAGTCGAGGAATAGGATGACGATACTTTACCGTTATTTTGTTGACTGCTCGACAGTCAACGCACATTCGCCATGTTCCATCCTTCTTCGGAACAAGGATAACTGGAACGGCGCAAGGACTCAAGCTCTCTCGAATGAGGCCCTTGTTCAGTAACTCATCAACCTGCCGTTGGAGCTCTTTGGTGTCCTCGGGATTACACCGGTATGCAGGTTTGTTGGGGATTTGAGACCCCGGTATGAAGTCAATTTGGTGCTCGATTCCTCTCAACGGAGGCAATCCACCTGGCATTTCCTCGGGAAACATGTCTCCGAAGTCCTGCAAAACGCTTTGTACAGCACTAGGCAAAGGGTTATTGTTAGAAAAATCATCATTAGAGTTTAGAAGAATACCCTTGTGCACGAGGCAGATCATCATCTGACCGTTGTCGTTGCCTCGTAAAATTTCACCCGGTTGCATGATCGCACAGATTCCTTTCTCTTCGGGCAGTGGGTTTGTCTCTTCGGCCCCCAATTTTGCTCCCATCGGAAGCTTAGCTTTGGCCGCTTCTTTCAATTCTTTCATCCGTTTATAGTCCTCGGTGACTTGCTTTGGAGACAAGGGTTTGAGTATGAAACTCTTCCCTTTGAGCTTGACTGTATAAGTGTTGGATCTCCCATTATGAACAACCGACCGGTCATACTGCCACGGTCTTCCCAATAGCAAATGACAAGCTTGCATTGGCACCACATCGAATATCATTTCATCTTGATACTCGCCAATTCTAAACTTGATCCACACTTGTTTGACAACCCTCAACTCTCCACACTCGTTCAGCCATTGTAATTTGTAAGGGTGGGGATGCTTCATCGTAGATAGTCCCATTTGTGAAACCAAGGTTTGGCTCACAACATTTGCACAACTACCAGAGTCAATGATCATCGAACACACCTTTCCCCTCACTCGACATCGGGCATGGAAGAGATTCTCTCTTTGGTTGTCCTCTTCTTCAAGAGTCATGCAGCTCAAATTCCTTCGAACCACAAGAAACATTTCTGGATGTTCAGCTTCGGTAGCCTCATGATCATCATCACCTTCAGCTCGGTCAGTCTCCTCGTTAAATTCCTCCTCGGTGTCACTCGCTTGCTCATGGACGGTTCCATCTTCGAGCAGAAGCATAACTTTGCGAGTTGGACACTCTTTTGCCATGTGACCATAACCTTTGCATTTATGACACTGAATATTGGAAGCACTAGGAGAGTTTAGTTGAACTTTACCTCCCACTTCTCTTGGTTGGTTAACGGTCACACCCCTTTCGAAGAGTCTCTTCGAATCTCGAACAGCGTTGGCACCTGTTTGGTTTGGACTCTTCCATTCTTTACCTCGGTTCAAGGGAGTAGAAGTAGTGACTCCTCGATACCGGTTTGCCTTATCGTCCTTCACCAATTTTTCAGCTTCGGTGGCAGCATCGAACAGATCTTCCAACGTGTGATACACGTGTAGCCTCAATTGAGATGACACATCCCTAGCCAAGCCATTTTTGAACCGGATAATGGCCTGCTCTTCGTCTTCGACCAGATCGAGATTCAATCGAACCTTTTCGAATTCATCATGGTACTCCTGGACAGACTTGGACCCTTGTTTTAGCTCATAGAGCTTCTGCATTTGAGTTTGCCGGTACTTGGCACTCAAATACTTAGCATCCATTGCTCTCACCAACTGTGGCCAAGTATTGACTTCGGGATAGGCATTCCTTCGTCTATGCCTTTTGTCAGCCTCCCACCACGTAGATGCATAAGCTTCGAACGAAGCAATGGCATAGGCAGCTTTTCTCTCCTCGGTCATCTCATTGGTTTCAAAGATGCACTCCATTTTAAGCTTCCATTCAAGATACTCATCCGGATCACTAGTTCCTTTAAAGGGTGGAATAGTGATCTTGACACTGTTCAAGTTTGAGTCTCGAACACCACGAACCTGTTCGGGATACTCATCATCATGATCATCAGCCTAATGCCCAATATTTCTTCCAACATTTGTGCCTCGGCCTCGACCTCGAAAATTTCCACGACCTTTGTGAGCTTGCCTTCGTTGAGCAAAGGGCTGCTCAGTCTCATATTCGTCCTCGGGAAATTCCTCTTCATCAACCTCTTCGGCTACAGTGCCAAGGTCTCTTCGGGCCTTTGGAAGTGGTATCCTTTCTCCTCGGGGAATGCCAAAGTTTTGATATCCAGCTTGGGGATTGCCCAAGTTTAGTTCTCTTCGAATTGCTTCACTTGTCAACTGATGTTGTCATACAAGCTCAGCATACAGCTCAGGTTTCATTGGAGTGGAGCTACTCGTTCCAGCGCCGGACCCATGCATGGCCACGGACACGCTCCCCTGCTCGAGGTTAGCTACTCAAGCACTCACTCCTCTTACTTCGGCACTGATGCCTTGTATCGCAGCCATGAGATCGGCTAACGCACTTCGGGCTTCTCAATGCCTTTGCCATCGCCTCCATTCCCAGCCATGGTACCTGCACAAGTCAAAGACCAAACAAATGTTAAAGGTTAGAAATCACCTCACACACTCCCTCACCTTTGATGGGTGGCACTCGGGTCCACTCAATTTATGGGTTCGGTTTTTGGTCACTCAAGAACTTGTAGCCAATGGCTTCCTCGGTTGATCAACTTCTCTCAATCCCTTTGAATCTGACAAGTTGCAATGCCTTACTTCGGGAAGAGTGAGTTGATTTGACTCGATCGGAACGGACAGCTATTTACTCTTGCGCTTCGGGAAGTCAAAGAAATTCCTACGAAGTTGGACTTCGGTCACCCACGCACGAGTTCCTATACGCTCAAATGAGTTAGTACTACCTCGAGTAGGAAGAGTTACTCAAAAGATCCACTAACTAGAGTTTCGGCCGGAAGAAAAGTGAAAACCTAGGAGAATCTACCCTTTGATTCCCTTTTGGAATCTTTTTCGAACACACCAAATCTTGTCCGTACAAGAGTGGTCCCTTCTTGGTACGGATAGGGTTTTACCTTATCCAATTTCCTCTTTTCAGCCGACACTTTTCACCTGGGGTTTTAATGTCTACACTTTACCCCTTTCTTCTTCAATGGAACAGTGAAACCTTACTCCGGCGTACGGACATATTAACTTCGGTTCACTGATCACACATTTCAACAGATCTGGGTTGCTCTTTCGACTCCGGTTCCAAACAACAACGGAGGAAATCAAACAAAGTTCTTCGAGCTAAGAACCAGCTCGTTCGTGTCGTACACTGTTACGATTTTCGTAACAATTTTCCGGCGTACGGACAATGATTCAACACAGAACTTCGAAGTTCAAGCACAAAATAAACCCAAATCACTCAAGAACCACCATTCTTCATCGGTTTCAACCAAACACGATGGGGTTCGAGTTCCAGTCACCATTGAAGCTCAACACAGTCCAAAATTTCACCAAGAAACCCTAGTCACGAAAATGGTACGTCGGGTGCTTGTTGGAATCAGAACTCGATGGTGAACAAGAATCAATGGTTGTTTAATCCAAACAACCAACAATCAAACACAGTTTTTGAATTTCTGTTTTTCTACTTTTTTTTTTTTTTTTTTTTGTAAATAACAGTAGCAGCTCAAACAAAAATCAAGAACACGAAACGGAAAACAAAGACACAAGCACGAATATAATGGACAGGATTTGAGGTTGTAAGAACAAACTCAAACAGTGCTCTGATACCAAGATGGTGCAAGCAAACCCGAAGGAAATGCTAAACACAAACGCGGAAGAAAATCGACAAGAAAAGTAAAGATAGAAGCAAGACAAATCTTGCTTCGATTCGAAAGAACAGTGAGGAACCTGTCTCAAAGCTCGATCGAAGGGAAATCAAGACGCACCTATACTATGCAACAATCCTCAAGAAAGACCCGCTTCTTGCAAATTGAATGATCAAGAAGAATTTGTTCAAACGAATAACACCGATTGACACAAGTTCTTTAAAAGCCCTCGTCGGGGAATGGCTCCATCGGAGACTCACAATAGCACTTGCTATGTTTTCATAAACTAAAATCTGGATCCTTTACAATGAAGTAAAATGGACTATTTATAGACTATGCTAAGGATAAAGTAGTAAATAGTCACAAGTGACCAATAAAAACAAGCCACGCAGGGCTGAGCTAAGTTTGTGTTCGGCAGCCTTGACGTCGGTGCGTGGTCGCTTGCTCGAACTCATTGTCCTCGGACGCTCACTTATCTTCGAGCTCAATGTCCTCGGTCACTTTACCTTCGAGCTCAAATTTGAAGATAATGCCTTCGGTTCTTGAGCCCGGCCACTCAGCTTCAGGGAAATAGTTTTCCTTCGGCCAGGCTAAGTGAATGTGCACATCGTGCAGCAGCTTGGCTTGACTTCGTGTCATCGGTCTCCTCGGTGGATCGAGCACTTAATCAGCACGTGTTCGAGCTGCATCAGAACTTGAGAAACCGAGGTTGGAGTCGGCCAATATTTGATAGCTTCGACTTTTGACTCATCGACTTCAACACTATTAGCACTCACAACAAATCCTAGAAAGAGTACACGCTCAACACAAAAGGCACATTTTTTAAAGTTAGCATATAACTTCTCTTCTCTAAGCTTATCAAGCACTAGCCTTAGGTGTTCGACATGATCATCCATAGATTTACTATAAACAAGTATGTCATCGAAGTAAACGACAACAAACATATTTATGAACGGTTTAAGCATATGGTTCATCAGTCGCATAAATGTGCTCGGTGCGTTAGAGAGGCCAAAAGGCATCACTAACCATTTATGGAGACCGAATTTGGTCTTGAATGCAATTTTCCACTCATCTCCGGATTTCATTCGGATTTGGTGGTAACGGGACCTGAGGTCTATCTTCGAAAAGCATAAAGAACCACTTAAATCATCGAGCATGTCATCTAATTGAGGGATAGGATTACGATACTTTAACGTGATTTTGTTGACTGCTCGGCAATCAACACACATTCACCATGTTCCATCTTTCTTCGGGACAAGGATAACAGGAAGGGCGCAAGGACTCAAGCTCTCTCGAACAAGGCCCTTGTTCAGCAATTCATCCACCTACCTTTGGAGCTCTTTGGTGTCTTCGGGATTATACCGGTATGCAGGCTTGTTGGGGATTTGAGTCCCTGGAACAAAGTCAATTTGGTGCTCGATTCCTCTCAACGGATGCAATCCACCTGGCATTTCTTCGGGAAACATGTCTCCGAAGTCCTAGAAAACACTTTGTACAGCACTGGGCAAAGGGTTATCGTTAGAAAAATCATCATTAGAGTTTAGAAAGATACCCTTGTGCACGAGGCAAATCATCAGTTGACCGTTGTCGTTGCCTCGTAGATACTCACCCGGTTGCATAATTGCACAAATATTTTTTACCTCGGGTGATGGAGGTTTGTCTTCGGCCATAATGTTTGTTCCCATAAAAAACTTAGCTTTGGCCGCTTCTTTCAATTCCTTCATTCGTTTATAGTCCTAGCTGACTTGTTTCGGAGACAATGGTTTGAGTATAAAACTCTCACCTTCGAGCTTAGCAGTGTAAGTGCTGGATTGTCCGTTATGAATAACCAACCGATCATACTGCCATGGTCGACCCAATAGCAAATGAAAAGCTTGCAGCGGTATCACATCGAACATCATCTCATCTTGATATTCTCCAACTTTGAACTTGATCCACACTTGCTTGACAACCTTCAATTCTCCACACTCATTTAACCATTGCAATCGGTAAGGATGAGGATGTTTTGAGGTGGGTAATCCCAATTGTGAAACCAAGGTTTGGCTTACCACATTTGCACAACTACCCGAATCAATAATCATCAAACAAACCTTCCCCCTCACTCGACATCTTGCATGGAAAAGATTTTTCCTTTGGTTGTCCTCTTCTTCGAGAGTCATGCAGCTAAAATTTCTTCGAACCATAAGAAACATTTTCGGATGATCAACTTCGGCAGCTTCACGACCATCATTGCCTTCAGCTCGGTCAATCTCCTCGATGTTTTCTTCCTCGGTGTCACTCGCTTGGTCATGGACGGTTCCATCTTCGAGCAAAAGCATAACTTTGCGAGTTGGACACTCTTTTGCCATGTGACCATAGCCCCTACATTTATGACACTGAATATTTGAAGCACTAGGAGTATTGAGTTGAACTTTACCTCCAACTTCTCTTGGTTGGGTAACGGTCACTCCCCTTTCGAAGGGCCTCTTCTGATCTCGAATAATGTTAGCACTTGCTGGATTCGGACTCTTCCATTCTTTACCTCGGTTCAAAGGAGTTAAAGTAGTGACTCCTCGATACCGGCTTGCTTTGTCGTCCTTCACCCATTTTTTGGCTTCGATAGCAGCATTAAACACATCTTGCAAAGTTTGATACATATGCAGCCTCAATTGAGATGACAAATCTCGAGCTAAGCCATTTTTTAATCGAATGATGGCTTGCTCATCATCATCTTCCATATCAAGAGCTAATCGAATTCTTTCGAACTCATCATAGTATGCTTCGACCGACTTGGACCCTTGTTTCAATTCGAAGAGCTTTCGAAGTTGTTCCTACCGATATTTGGCATTCACATACTTAGCATCCATTGCTCTTTTTAACTGCATCCATGTGGTGACCTCGGGATAAGCATTCCTTCGTCTCAGACTCTTGTCAGCCTACCACCATGTTGATGCATATTCCTCGAATGAAGCAATAGCATGTGCAGCTTTTCTCCCTTCGGTCATCTCATTTGTTTCGAAGATTCGTTCAAATCGAATCTTCCAATCAAGATATTGGTCCGGATCACTAGTTCCTCTGATAGGTGGAATAGTTATCTTTACACTGTTCAAGTTTGAATCTCGAGCACCTCGGATCGGCTTCGGATACTCATCATAATAGTCATCAGCCTCACACTCAAAATATCGATCAACATTTGCGCCTCGGCCTTGACCTCAAAAATTTCCACGTCCTCGTTGAACCTGCCTTCGTTGAATGAATGGTGGCTCATACTCAGCTTCGACCTTCGGAAATTCTCCATCATCGACCCCTTCATCAACGACCACAACTTGTCTTCGGGCTATTGGAAGTGGCAATTTATCACCTCGGGGAATGCCCTGCTTGGGGATTGCCCTAGTGTTGTTTCTCCGCTTGGGGATTGCCCAAATTGTGTTGTCCAGCTTGGAGATTGCCCAAGTGTTTTTCAGCTCGGGGATTACCTATAGCTTCATTTCAAATAGCCTCATTCTTCAACCGTTGTCGTCAAACAAGCTCAGCAAATTGCTCCGGTTTCATAGGAGTGGAGTTGCTAGTTCCAGCGCTGGACCCAAGCAAGGCCACGGACACACTCCCTTACTCGGGTTAGCTATTCGAGCACTCACTCCTCTTACCTCGGCACTGATGCTCTGTATCGCAGCCATGAGATCGGCTAACGACACCTCGGGCTTCTCAATGCCCTTTCTTTCGCCTCCATTCCCAGCCATGGTACCTGCACAATTCAAAGACCAAGAAAATGTTAAGGTTAGAAATCACCTCACACTCTCCCTCACTTTTATTGGGTGGCGCTCGGGTTCACTCAATTTATAGGTTCGATTTTGGTCACTCAAGTACTTGTAGCCAATGGCTTCCGCGGTTGATCAACTTCTCTTAGTTCCCTCGAATTTGACAAGTTACACTGTCTCCTTCGGGAAGAGTGAATTGATGTTGACTCGATGGAACGGACGCTATTTACTCTACGCTCGGGAAGTCAAAGAATTGTCTACGAAATTTGAACTTCGGTCACCCCTCGCACGAGTTCCTATAATCTCAAACAAATTAGTACGACCTCAAGTAGAAAGATTTACTCTAGAGATCCACTAACGAGATTTATCGAACACAAGAAAAAGTGAAAACCTAGGAGAATCTACCTTCGATTCCTCTTTTGGAATCCTCGAATACACCAACTCTTGTACAGACAAAAGTAGTCCCTCCTTGGTACGGATTAGGGTTTGACCTTATCCACTTTCCCTTTTCTAGCCGACAAAATTTCACCTGGGGTTTTGGAGTGTAACAGTTTACCCCTTTATTCTGCAATGGAACAGTGAACTTCTCCTTCGGTGTACGGACAAAATTAACGTCGTTCATAGACCACGATTTTAACAGACCTTGGGTTGTTTTTCACTCCGGTAACTTCCAACGTCGGAGGAATTCACAGTTCCAAAAATCGAGCTAAGAACAGTTTCAACAACGCCGTCCGTACACTGTTACAATGTAACAATTTTTCGGCGTACGGACGGTGGCTATTCGATGGAACTTTGAAAATTTTAAGCTCAAAACTCAACTCAAAGCAACAATAACCACCAGTCTTAAACAAAGAACAACCGAAATTCAAATTGGGGTTTTCAATCACCAACACCATGATGCAACAGTCCAAAATCGACGAGATACCCTAGTCGACAAACAGTGTACGACAGGTGCTCATTCGAACCCTCGGACAGTGGTGAACAAGAATAAATGGTTGTTTGATCCGAACAACCAACAATCAAACCAAAAGTTTTTGAATTTTTTCTTTTCTACTCTTTTTTTTTTGTAATAAAAACACAACAGTAACAACAACAACTAAAGAACATGAAGCTGAAATTGAAAGACACAAACTCAAGAGATAAAGACGAACAGGATTTGGGTTGTAAGAACAAGGCCAAACCATGCTCTGATACTAAGATGGTGCAAGCTATAATCGATGAAGATTAAGCTCAGCAACCGAAGACAAAATCAGCGGAAAAAATAAAGATAAAAGCAAGACAAATCTCTTGCTTCATTGGAATAAATCCGAAGAATTAGTCTTGGTTCAAACAATGGAGAAAACAAGGAGATACATCTATACTATGCAACAATCCTCAAGAAGAACTCATGCTTCTTGCAAATTGAATGACAAAGAAGAAAATGTTTAAATGACTAATACCAAATGACACAAGTTCTTTAAATGCCAACGATGGGGTTCGGATCAAACGGAGACACAACTAGCATTCAGCTAAATTCAACATTCATAAAAAACTAGGTTGTCTACAAATGAAATGAAATGAGGTTTATATAGACAATACTAAGGGCAAAACAGTAAAACGATCACAGACGACCAATAGGAGTAAGCTACGCAGGGCTGAATAAGTTGAGTGTTCGGACACTCCTTTAGTCGAACACTCGAATAACGAACACTTGACCTTGGACGTTATCCCTTCGGTTGGTTGTTTACTTTACTCTTCAGCAGCGGTGTTGAGTGTTCGGTTGGGTGTTTGGTCACTCCCCTCTTCAAACTCAAATAGCTATGATATTGATCCTAGTGTGCCATAATGATGCGGTCGAGGCTGATATTAATGCTGCAATTTCGAGGATGAAAATCTTCGAAGAAGGGAAGAATAATGAAATCCAAATAGCCATGGTGACGACCCAAGCGTTCAAGCCAAAGAGACACAAGTTAAAGGCTAAGAGGGTTTGGAGTGGAGTCCAAGATCTGCTCCGCAAAAGAACAAGTCTAGCATCCCAAATTAGGACTTCTAGATGCTCTAGTGTGAAAGTGTGGAGTCGGTCTAAGTGTGAGCGAGTAGAGCAGGTTTCTTTGTGTTTCCTAGCATTATTAAATGCTATGTTGACTATCATAAAGTGTGGTAGCTTTCTAGGATTTTAGGAAAAGGCATTATGTAGTCTTCTATGCACCTGGAAGACTACACTTCTATTTATTGCTTTTGACTAGTCTTTCTAGCATTGTTATGTAAAAGTGCTTGTATTTCAATTTGAATCAGACATGTTTGAATACTATGGAAACCCATTAGTCTTGAATGGCTAGTTTTATTGGTGGAATCCAAGGTGAACAACTCTCTGTTTGATCTTACAGCTTGGAAGAGAATTGCTATTCTCTTGAGGATTATTTATATTGGTTAGGTGCTTATAGAACCTATAGGGAGGTGATTAAGGTAGATTCCCTTAATTGTTGCCCTATTTTTTTATTTTTTTTTTTTGCTATTTTTTTCTATCTCCTATCTTTTTTATTTTGCTGCACTAGCATGGATGGCCTATTGCAAGTTTGTAGGACCAGAGCACAAAGGAGAATTGGGACTACAAATTCTGACTTCCTTTGCAGTGTCCCTAAAATTCATGGAAACTGGGGAAAACGTTACTAAAGCATATCTAAGTTCCCTTGGAGAATTTGAGAGAATCAATATGAAAGTGATCTAGAAAAAGAGGAAGATATCAAGGAAGATATTTGAAGGAGCATGCCTCTCCTTTGCCATAGTTTGAACTTTTAGTCAAGTCGTTTGTTTTCCTTTTTTTCAAATTAGTGGATGTAATAAAGCCAAGAGTTTTATCAATAAAAATTTTTATTTTTTGTCTATAGAGTGATCTTGATTATTCTCGAGCAAACAAAATGATGAATTTGGTGCAAACATTATCTTAAATTGGCGCTAGGCCTACCTCTGGCACAAAAGAGGCCCCTCTGCATAATAGGAAGCGATTACAGGCTATTAACTTGCTTTTCTAAATGCTCTAACACTTTACTAATCTCATCTCTTTGTGGTTTAAGGTTGTTTTACTTCTGCTCCCCAAGGTTTGTCTGTGCATTCTGGCCGAACGACAATACCGCTTGAGATCCAGAGGACCAGTTTCAACTCCTCCTATTCTACCTTCAAGGACGAGATTAAACATCATGCTCGAGTTTGACAAGGTTGCTCCTATTGATGGTAACACTAGTGCTTCCATCATTAGAGGAACTCCCGGCCAGCAGAATGTGGTTGCATATGAAGAATATGCAAGCTAGAACAAAGGCTGGTCGAATTGGAGAATAAGGGTTCGCCCTCCCCCTCCTCGCTCATGTTGATGCCCCTGTTGACCCATACAAGCCAGAGCGCCCTCACGTGAAAGATCCCATAATCCCAAAAAACAACCTTCCCTACTTTGCCTACACTGAACCACTGAAAGTTCCATAAAGCATCTCTTACCACATCACTACCACTCAACTCACTCTCTTCACCGTTGAAACAAAACCCCTCTCCCATGGGCAGGCGTGGAGGCGGATCACATAAAGGAGAAGGTTAGCTAGCTATTTGAGAAAGTCAAACAGTTCTAGGTGACCAAGGAGACTAGAGGATTAGCTTATTAGGGTTGTGCCTCTATCCCAACTTGAAATTTCCTGACGGGTGTGACACACCCAAGTTCAACTTATTCAATGGCAGTGAAGATCCTATAGTTTATTTGCAGTCATACTACAACAAGCTGATGGAGTAGGACATGACGAGAAGATAAGAATACATCTATTTAGTTGCAGTCTAACTGCAGATGCTCTGACACGGTACTCTAAGTAGCAGCATAAGAAATAAAGTAGTTGGGAGGCTATGGCTGGAGACTTTGTGGATCACTTTGGACATAACACCAATGCTATAATAGATCGCTTCTACGTAGAAAAGATGAAGAAGTAGCCCAATGAAACCTTCTGAGAATATGCAACCAGTTGGAGGGCTGAAACTGCCAAGGTCTAACCACCTATGGATGATGCGGAGATAGTATTCCTTTGCATCCGCATACAAGAAGATGAGTACTTTAAAATATGATGATTATGCAAGCTAAGAAGTTCTAATAAAGATTGGAGATGTTCCCGAATATGGTTTAAAGACTGGGAAGGTTGTTAGTTTGGCCACACTAACAAAGCTCTACAAACAGGGAACATCGACATAGGTAAGAAGAAGAAGTATGAAGTGCCTTTTGTCACTACCTCATTGGACCACACCTTTACCTATGACCACTACTACCAAACACCAAAACCTCCTTACTCGTATGCTCCTCTACCACCTGCTTACCCAGTTTATAACACACAACTCACATACCCCACTCAACCTGCTTTTCGAAGCCCAACACCACAGCGCCCACCATACCCATAAAATCTGCCACCAAACTACAAAAATACCAATACATATCCACCAAGACCTCACCCAGACAACAACTACCCAAAAGATATTGCACACCCTTAGCTGAATCCCGAGATCAACTCTTTGGACGACTAAAGACAATAAAAACATTCATTCTATACCATTCAGAATGTCTGAAAACCCCTCACCCTACTTTGACCACTCAAAGACATGTGCTATCACTCTGGAGGACCAGGACATGATACCGAGAAATATGTCGCACTGAATAAAATACAAGATTTAATTTTCTGAAAGTGATACAGCTGAAGGATCCAAATGTGCATAATAATCATTTGCCTAATCATGAGGATGAAAGAGTGAACAAGATCGAGTTTCAGGTGATTGTAGTCTAGAAGGACAATTACCAAAGTAAAGAAGGTCACACCAGCATCTGCTTCTGTTGCACGTACCACTCACGCACCACCACCTATTAAGGTGGAAATAGCGCCCAAGTTTTATGTTGAAATAGTGCCACTTTATGATAACATGGCAGTGCCTTGGGATTATAAAGCCCAAAAGAAAAGGAAAGGAAAGGAAATGGTTGAAACTGTTGCGACACAAGGGATGACAAGAATAGGGAGAATATCCACTCCCAAGAATCTTACTCAAAGCACAAAGCAGACTAGAAAAGGGGCCAGGGAAGCAGAATCTAAGGAACTATGGAAGAATGTGCAAGGCAAGGGTTACTCTATGGCTGATTAGTTGGGCAAGACTCTAATGCAGATTTCCATTCTTTCTCTATTGCTAAATTTAGATAGTAACAGAAATGCATTGATGAAGGTGTTGGATGAGGCACACGTACCGGTGGGCACGACTCGTGAGATTCTCGCCAGTATGGTTGGACAGGTTCTCGATTCCAACCTAATCACTTTCCACGATGATGAACTACTACCTAAGGGTCTCGGGCATAACAAAGCTTTGCACATCACTATCAAGTGCAAAGAATGGTTTGTAGGAAAGGTTCTGATAGACGGGGGATCTGGCTTGAACATATGCCTGTTCATCACCTTGAAGAGAATAGGAATTGAGCCAAGCGAGATCAGAGAGAGTGACATGAATGTAAAAGCATTTGATTGTTCACAAAGAAGCACCATAAGGGAGATTGACCAGACCATCATGGTTGGCCCCGTTGAGTTTACAATCGATTTTCATGTCATGGACATCTCGATATCCTATAACTTGCTGTTAGGAAGGTCGTGGATTCATATGGATGGGGTGTTGACACCCAATTTTGTCCCTCCTGTTTCAGTGAACCATTTTCAGACAAATTGCACTCACAGACCATGCATTATTCAAATTCTTTATGCTATGCGGCTATTTTACAAAATGTGCATGACCAATTGCAATTTCGCAATTACTTCTATTTTTTCTGGAAAAAATGCTCAAATTATTTAAATTTTTAAAATGATATTTTATGCATTTCTTCAGTCATCCCAATATTTTTAAATTAATTCCACAATTTTGTACAATTTTATATAAATCTTATACATATTTATACCCATTTTATACCATTATATACACTACATATACACTCCACTTATACACCTCACACCCCTCCATACACCTCACCCGCCACCTCAGCTCTACCTCACACCTACGCGGTCTCATCCAGGCCGTCCGAGTGTTTAATCCAATGGCTGGAAATAATATTTCCTTTTTTAACTATGCCCTCACCCCCGAAACCCTAACTCCCTTTGTCATTTCCCCCAAATATCCGCCGCCTTTCCTCTCAATTCTCTCTCTCACTCGTGAACCCAAGCCACCACTGTCATGGCTATTTTTCGGCCATTCCCGCAGGCGAAACTCGAAACCAATTACACCCCTGTGTTCCTCTTACCCTCCATAAAAAATCCCCTATAATGGTTTGCCCGTTTGACGAGGTCAAAATCTAACCCTACTTTGACCTCCATTTTTGTCACCGGAAAAAGACATTACTGCGGTCTCTCTGTTAAAGCTATGAACATCACTATCTTGGAGAAAGGAAGAAAACATTCACACATACATAATCGAAACAGGTCGAAGTTGACCCGAATTCGATCTCAAAACGGGTAACCCTGTCCTTATTATTGTTCTTCAAACCTATGTGAAATTATGCCTAAAATTACCTAAAGTTTTTCTGTGAATTAACATGTTCGTGTGTTACTTGGTTAAAGTGAAATTCCTATGGTCGCTAATTATGGCTTCGTACATTGATTTAACCAAGCAATGCTTTAGACTCTCGCATGCCTGAGCATGTTACCTTTATAGCTTATGCCTTGGGTCGTCTTTATTAACTTCTAGGTGTAGGATCAGTGACAATTTGGGATTTGATCACAATTATCCATGGCTCACAGTGTATTTACCCCTTTTTCTTTCAAGATACACGACTTCTATGATTACATGTTTAAAATTGAAATGATAACTTGACTTACATGATTAAAGAATCCTGGTTGACTTAATTTGAAATCCTTGATTGATATTTAATTGGAAAATTGTTATTATAATTGATAGGGTACCCATTTGGGGTCTGTTTGAAATTTATGAAGAAGATCAGGATATTTTCGAGCCTAGAACATGTTTTGAATGGCTGGATTTGAACCTAGACCTTATTGTGTTTAAGAAATGGGAACCCTAGTGATTAGGGATTTAATTTACCTTAATTTGGGGATTCTAATTGATAAAGATTTGGAAGGAGTACCAAACTGAATCCTTGGGAGTTCTAGAAAACTGGTCTTTTACCTTATTTACTCTTTGCCCATTTGAACTGATTCTCCGACCCCCTTTACCTATAGAAGCTAGTCCTATTATTCACATTACGCACAATTCATACACTGAACACATCCACACATTGATACATTGACACTGCACCCTGAATACTCTCTTCTCTTACTCTCAAAATTTCTCGAATGAGTCTTGTTCTCTTTCTCTGCTTTGATACTATTGCTGAAGGCACCTAATACTGCTTGAACATTGTTTGCTTGCTTGTTGTTATCCCTGACAAGGTATAAAACTCTTTCTGAACATATACTATTCTTGAATCTTCTTATATATATGACTCCTATCTGATCTCTGTGTATATATGCCTGTTTGGGGAGGTTCTTCTTTGCCCCTCCCCCTGCTAACCTTTTTGTGTGCAGCTTGTTTGGATTGTTCTAAAAAGGCCATACCAGTTTACTTAATTATAGGGTTGGGAGTTTACAATGCCTAATGAATATACCATGTTTAGTGCAAGGTTCTTAGATGTAATCACTAAGGCTATGGCTTGTGTGGGCAGCTTAGGCCTAAAGCCTAAAAATAGGGCACCTTATTAAATATTTGTCCTTTTTAGAAACCCCCTTGCTTGTATATATTTGTTAGGATCCCTGCCTGTACTTATATATGCTTGACAATTATGCCATGGCCATCCAGGGGCCACTTCTCTACACCCTCTCCTCCTACGTGTTTGCATCATGACTTTAAAACAGGAACCTTGCATGCTGAGTTAAAACAATTTGGTGATTAGGCTTGCATAACAGTTTTGAATGAAGTATTTAACAGCCTACTCACATGAATTGTGAAATCTAGTAACTTTGTGCTAAAATTGGGGTCTTACATTGAAATCTAAACTTGAAAGATGACTAGGGGTTTGGATGAGTGTATTCTGACTTAATTTCAACCTTACAATGTTTGTGTGAAACTTTTCCATATGAAAATCTGAAGTTTTAAGAGCAGGGGCTATTCATGTGATAACTGTTGAAATTTAGACTATTTCTGCAAAAAAAAAACTAAACGGCCCTGTTGCATAAGTAATACAGGGCCAAAACATGCTTTAAAACGTGGCCTTTTATGTGCATAAACAGATTTTGACCTACTTTAATCTTCTATACACTAATCTAATAGTGTAAAGAGGAATATAAGTGTGGGATCCACTATACAATTGTATACACGTATTTTCTAAAGCTTAAAATCATACGATCATGTATTTGCATGCCTTTCTCTCTCTCTCTATATATATATATAAAGTATTACGTGTGAAAGCCCCTTACATGTATTTGTGTGCTTTGGTGAATCCAATTTTCAAAAGCAAGCCCATATACTATGTTTTAAAAAACTGACCCCAAAAACAAACAGCCATTAAGGTTAGGGCTCGACAATTAATGTCAAGTCACGCCGACTCGGAATAGCTAACATTAATTTACAAAAATAAATCCAATTTAGTTTGTGTCAAAAACTGAAATATTTCCAAAACTGGCTATTTCTGCAAGAGCATGTTAAATACTGAAACTGCGTAAATATGCTGATTAGAAACAATCCTTGCGATATTAGCTTAATTTATTTGATGTTTGAAAAACTTGAGGCCAAATATGCAATTAGGCAATGGGCTTAGGCCGTTTCTGTAAAAATTCGAAAACCTAGTATTTAATTACCCACTGCCCATTGAACTGTTTGCACTGGTAGACCTGTTTACCTGACTTATTGCGATTTTAGCCCTCAAGTTAGTGAAATAGTTTGTAAATGTGACTCATGTTTTGACTATAGCATTTAAACATCTCAAAAGTAAAAGCTCGGGCGGGAACCACTTTTTGTGCGACTTGGGGAAGTGCCTAACACCTTCTTCCCCGAGTCACTTGGACTTCTTACCCTCGAATCTCTAGAAATTTGATTATTTGCATGAAATCCGACCTTAGATATTTAGGTGGCCTAATACACCTTAGAAGACGCATATTAGGTGGCGACTCCAATTTCAAACTCAACCAAGTTGCCTAGTCAAAATCAAGCCTTCACTCGCTCCGAGTTTGGTAAAAGGTGGGGTGCGACAGAATGGCGAGTCCGCTGGGGATACTCAAAGTCCTAACCATAACGGGTTTTAATTTTTTGGGATTTTATGTCTTTATTATTATTGTCTATTTATTTTTGCATTATTTCTTATTATTGTGTACTAACTTATTCTTTTTGTTTTTCCTTTTCTTTTTTTCATTAATGTTATTTTAACAATTTATTGATGTACTGTATATTTTGTCTTAAATATTGTAAATTATTTGACATTTCCGCTCATAACGTCCACCACTTCTGGCGCCCTCTAAAAATCTTAGAGCCCATAAGTAGGGACGGTTGCGTGGAACCCACGTTTGCCCCTTTCCTCACTCAAAATAAAACACTTAAGAGAAAGCGTTGCAAAATTAACTAAATAACGAAGTTTTTGGTAGTTTGCAAGCTTTCAACTTTACAGTTGTCCTCTTGAAAGAACCGGTCTAGTTGTACACCAAATCTTAGTGGAGACGTTACTAGGATTATGCATCATATCATTATTAGAAAATTATGACTCCGGCCATGCCTAAGTCTTTAGTTCACCATTTCTAAACCAAACCTCAACGAGTTACTAACTCCAAGGGGTGTTTGGATGTGATTATGTATGCATATTTTTAGAATTAAATATGACAAGTGTACACCATTTGTTCTCAAAATGGGAAAGGGGGTTGAGTCCAACGGTCTTCTTTTTTGTAGGATACCATGAGTCACAAAAATTATCACCGGTTTGGCATGATTATTGACATTCCAAAAGAGATAAGGACCTGGCATAGAAACTTGGGAGAAGCCGGTCAATTTGAGTTGAGTAAAATATTAGGTCATTTGCCTTCACTATTGGATGTTGAACCCAATAGATTTATTATTGAAGCCGCCACTTGCTTTTAGGATACTAATAGAAACGTCTTTAGGTTTGGAAAGTTCAAAATGACACCACTTTTGGAGGAAATAAGAGGTTTCATTGAGGATCTGGGTTTGAGGCGAAAGGAACATAGATTGCAAGGTGCTAGAATTATCATACCACGTCAACCTACCGAAGAGGAGTTTTGCGAAGCAATCGGTTTTCCAGCAAATGATGTGTCCGAATTTTTGCAAACATCGAAGTTCAGTTGCATGTACTTGTATAATAAATTCGGTCACGAAAAGGGTTAAGATCACAAAGCTGAGTTTGCATCATATTATGATTGGAAATACAAGAGGATTTTTGCATTCGCGGTGGTTTTTTTTCGGCGTTGTGGTGTTCCCATAAGGAATGCATTATAAAATCAACATAAAGATAGTCCACTTCACACATGCCTTATTTAACGGTAGCAAGAAGAAGACATGCACTATGGTTCCTACAATACTGGCTGATATCCTCAGAACCTTAGAAAAGTGCAAAAATGGGGCTCGATACTTTGAAAGTTGTTATTTATTATTACTAGTGTGGATGACTGAACACCTTCAAAGAAACCAAATGCGGGCCAAGAGTTCTATGATATGTGCCGTTCAAACCATATATAGGCACAATATTAGGGATTTAAGGCAAGCAGGCAGAAGGCAAGACATCCCATTGGTAGGGGACACAGTCCGATTCCAAGTAGACTACGAAGCAGACAAGGTCCCATTTGTACCAAAAATTCGCAACATGTGGAATGAAAAGAGGTTTGCTGAAGAAAATTCAATTGAACCAGATGGTTATTTGGAATGGTTGCATAACGACATAAAAAAAACTCCCGTTCCTAAACCCGACATACCTGGGGCAATCAAAGACAAAGAAGCTGAAAACCAATATAAGATTAAATGGTTGATGGAAAAGTTGGAAATGTCTGAGAACCTAAGAAAGGAAGAACGAAAAAGGCACAGACATGAGGTAGAAGACTTAGATCGAGAGCTGTAAGGTCTGAAGAAAGCGTTCAAGGAAAATACAATGAAAGTTACAACCAAAGTGACGGAGGTGGAGGGTTACTAGCTATGGCTAACTTGATCATTGCTCAGTTAGATATTGGGAAGATGCAAAAGAAGTTGAAGAAGTCCGATGCCGAATCAAAGATGCCTGGAGATCCAAATTTTTAGAATAGATTTCTTTTTATGTCTTTGTCTATTGTAATCAAACTTGGCTTATAAAAGCACAATGCTTTTTGTGGTCAATTGAGAATAAATGGTTAGCACTTGCATGCTTAATTTTAAAATCATTCAAGCTTAGGAAGGCTATACGTCCTTGGCACATTATAGTCCATTAGTAAACCTCGTCCAAACGGAGAAAGGGGTCCCCGACCCAAAAACGACAAAACTGCATCCTCGCATGGATTCGAAGAAATGTTTGCGAATAATATTGATCGTTTGCTTGAGTGTGATCAAGACCATAGGATTATTTTGATCTTTTTTTTGTTTTGATTTCAGACTATGGCTGAAGAGGCACACTTCACTTTGAAACCGTCTTCCAAGCTCCTCACTTGATCAGACATTGGTGGGAAGATTTGGCAGCGATTAGCAGGATTCATATTCAAAAGATGTTGGGAGAATTAGTAGCTCTTAAGGCTTACACTGCTATGCCTGGTCTAGTCGAAGCTGCTACACATTTCTGCGATTACAAAAGAGTGGTGTTTTATTTGAATGGTTTGAAGTTTGCGTCGATGTTAAAAGAAGTTGGAGGTATGGCGGGGTTAGCACCTGGGCCTGAAACCATGATTTACCCCCGAGAGGTAAAGCCTGGGGAGTTTATTGAACTGTTGCAAGCTCCCTCTGACCCGTACATCGAAGGAGTGCGTGATGGAAAAGCTACCCTGGAGTTCTTATATTCTAGATTTGGAGATCAAACTCTTAGACACAATCTGACAGGGGCGTGGGAAATTCAAGATTGGGAATGGACCGAGTCCGGTGCTTTCATCATTGCTTTTCTGGGAAGCGTGGTCTTCCCCAAAAAAGAGGGAGAGATCGACATAAGGTTGGGAACTGTAGTTGAAGGATTGCGTAAAGGTGCCCACAAGCGCCAAGTGAGTTTGGTTCCAATGATTGTGGGAGAAATCTACAGGGCTCTGACCAAGTGTAGAAAAGGAGGTGACTTCTTTGAAGGGTGCAATCTCTTGCTGCAAATGTGGTTGATAGAACACTTACACAAAGTTAAAATTAGTCCGGTAGCACCAAGGATTACAAGGTTTGGTGGCATCCTCTCACATAGCACTCGCATGGCAGGCACCACAGTGTAGGAAGACCCTACAAACGTGCGAGGATGGTACACCAAGTTCGAAGAATTACAAGATGTACAATGGGTAATAGAGGATTGTGCTTGCTTTACCATTTCTATGCAAGGTCAAGACACTACCTTCTTGACATTGATTGGATTACGAGGGATTCACCATTATGTTCCCTTAAAGATCCTCCGGCTAGTGGGAATGACGCAGCAAACCTCCCAGCTGACAAAAGGAAAGAGTTTCAATGTTGACATAAAAGACATTGAACACCCGATGATTGGTACGATATTGACAATGTGGGAAGGGAGAGAAACTATGAAGTTTTGCCACGGCCGAGACAATAGGGTGAATCCTGGCACCACATTGACCTATCCCCAATGGCTCAGTGAAGATAGAGAGAAATTCCGATCAAAGACCACATTGAAAAGAAAAGCTGAAGCTCCAAATATTGTTGAGAAGTACAAGGGAATGCAACACATGTTCGAGCAAAAGAGGAAGAACTTAAGAATAACACAAGAAAGGGAGATGAGAAGGCAATATAGAGAAAAAACAAAGGAGGTGAACTCAAGTACTGGATAAGTAAGACAATGGCGGCCAGACAAGTCGCCGGAAGTTTGCAAGATCTACTCAAAGGATGGGAAGAATATTTCAAAGCAGTGTCATTGGCAGAGAAAGAGACAATGATGGTGGAAATTTGAGAGTTCTTTGCCAAAGCTTGAGGAGACATGCAAGCTGGGAAGGACCTTATGGAGATATTTTTGTCCCTTCACCGACAAACTTAGCAAATGAACCAAAAGAAGAAACTGAGGAAAATGAGGAGGAAGAAGATGTTAAAGCTGATGCTTGATCCGAGAGCCTCTTTGCTTGGCACATAGTCCAGTTTGCCTTAGTCGAGTCGTTTTTCCTTTCAAATTGTCCCTTTCGTTTACTCGAGTCGTTGTCTTTTCCTTTCCAAATTAGTGATTGTAATAAAGTCAAGCAAATGAAATAAAATTTCATTATTTTGGGTTTTTAGACTTGTGTTGATTATCCTCAAGCGAACGAAATGACGTATTCGGTGCAAACATTAGTTCAAGTCATCGATAGGCCTACTGCTGGAATAAAATAGAGGTCCCCTACGTAGTAGGACGCGAATTTACGATATTAATTCTCTAACATTGTTTTCTTTGTTTGTTTTAAAGGTTATTTTAATCCCAAATCCCTGAAGGTTAGTTTGTGCATTCTGGTTGCGCTGCAGTACCGGTTGAGATCCAGAGGGTCAATTCCAAAACATCCTCCTTTACCTACAAGGACAAGGACGAGACGAAATATCATGGCTAGGTTTGAAAAAGTTGATAATGCTAGAGGAACTCCTGGAAAAGCATGGTTTGGTCGCATACGAGGAGTATGCCAAGCTGGAGCAAAGGTTGTTCGAGTTGGAGAATAGAGTTCCTCTTGTCCATGCTGATGGAACCACTGATCCAAACAAATATTCCTGTCCTCACGGCAAAGATCCATTGTTCCTTGCGAAATACATCCCATACCCCACCTACATCGCACCACAAAAAGCACTACAAAACAATCTCCCTACCTTCATTGTCAAAACCAAAACTATTTCCTCACCCACCAAAGATCACGACATGTATGCATGGACAGGGGAAGACTCAGACGGCACTAAAGAGCAAGTCAAGTGGCTGGTGGAAAAGTTCAAGAAATTTCAAGGCACCAAAGAAACTAGAGGCCTGGCTTATGAAGACCTCTGCATGTATCCTAACTTGAAGCTGCCCGAGAAGTTTAACATGTTCGATGGCAGTGGTGATCTGATGGCTCATTTAAGGTCTTACTGTAACAAGCTGGTTGGGGTTGGACATGATGAGAAGATTCGAATGCAGTTGTTCAAGCATAGCATGATAGGCGACGCACTTGTGTGGTACTCAAAACAACAAACAAAGATGTGGACAAGTTGGGAAGCAATGGCTGGAGACTTTGTTGATAGTTTCGGGCACAACACTAACACCATGCCTGATCGATTTCATCTAGAGAAGCTGAAGAAGAAGCCTATTGAAACCTTAAGAGAGTTTGCAACTAGGTGGAGAGCTGAAGCTGCTAAGGTCCAACCTCCTATGGACGACACAGAGATAGTAGCGACTTTCATCTGCATACAAGAAGATGTCTATTTTGACAAGATGTTGAATATGCAAGACAAGAAGTTTGGGGATTTAATCAAGATTGGTAACATTGTTGAAGATGGATTGAAAACTGGAAGGATTGTTAGGTTTGCCACAGTATAAGCCACTAACAAGGCATTGCAAACTGATAGTACAGAGATATCGAAGAAGAAGAAGGACGATGTTTCCTTTGTTGCTGCATCACTTGACCACTCCCCTAACCATAACCACTACTACCAGACACCACCTCCATCATACACATATGTTCCACCATCGCCCGCTTACCCAGTCTACAATACACAACCCATATTCCAAAATCTACCCCCACAAAGACCACCATATCCACAAAGCCCAAACAATAGAAATACCAATACCTATTCGCCAAGACCTCGCACAGACAACGACCCTAGACCCAAAAGAAACTACACTACATTGGCCGAATCCCGCACCCAGCTATTTCAAAGACTCAAAGCAGCAGGCCACATACAACCTGTCCCATTCACAATGCCTGATAGAATCTCACCATTTTTCGACCAAACCAAAACTTGTGCCTACCACTCTTGGGGACCTGGTCACGACACCGAAAAATGCTATACTCTAAAAGACAAAATACAAGATCTAATCGATAAAAAGGTGATACACTTGAAGGTACCAAATGTGCACAATAACCCTTTGCCCGATCACGGAGATAATAGGGTGAACTTGATCGAGTTAGATAAGGAATGCAACATAGAAAGAACCATTGTGAAGGCAAAAGAAGCTACACCAGCATTTGCTTCTATCGCCCAAGCCGCTAAAGCACCAGAGCTCATCGAAGTAGAGGTGGCTCCAAAGTTTTACGTTGATGTAGTCCCTCCATACAATAACAAAGTAGTGCCATGGGATTATTAAGCAGAGAAGAAAGGCAAGTCGGTAGTCGAGACTGTTGCAGCACAAGGGATGACTAGGAGTGGGAGGATTTACACTCTCGAGCATTTTGTTCAGGGTAGACTAGGTACCAGCAAGGAGGAGTCCAAAGAATTATGGAAGAAAGTTCAAGCGAAAGAATACTCTGTGGTTGAACATTTGGGCAAGACTCCTGCACAAATCTCTGTTCTGGCTCTACTTCTCAAATCAGAGAGCCACTGAAATGCCTTGATGAAAGTGTTAGATGAAGCACACGTCCCGGTGGACACCACAGTTGAGAGCTTAGCTAGAATAGTGGGGAAGTCATGGAATCCAATCGAATCGCCTTCCACGAAGATGAGCTACCACTAGAGGGGTTGAGTCATAACAAGGCCTTGCATGTCACACTCAAATGCAAAGATTGGTTTGTGGGGAGAGTTCTTATAGACGGAGGGTCTGGCTTGAACATATGCCAATTCATCACTCTGAAGAGAATGGGGATTGATCAAAGCAAGATTAGGGAAAGTGACATGAAGGTAAAGGCGTTCGATGGTTCACAAAGAAGCACCATTGGGGAGATCGACTTAACTATCATGGTTGGTCCTGTAGAATTCACTGTTGAGTTTCATGTCAAAGACATCTCTACTTCTTATAACTTGTTGCTAGGAAGAACTTAGATTCACATGGCTGGAGCAGTGCCTTCCACCATGCACCAGACATTGAAGTTCGAGTGGGACAATAAAGAGGTTGTAGTATTTGAAGAAGGGAGCAACTCCATTTACAATGAACAACCCATACCAGCAATTGAGGGGAACACTCCTGACGGACAGACCTTATATACTGTGGAGCTTGTGGGAGCAGTGCAGGATAGGCAAGGAGGATACCGCAAGAACTACAACAAGAGTTGGAATCCCAATAGGTATAAGAAGAACATTGACACAGTCCAAGGAAGATATACTGCACACTTCACTCCTAAACTTATCAATGCGCCTGAAGGGACTGAGGAGAGGAAAAGAAGTTTTTACAGTGTCTATTGGGATGGCCGAGGCAAAGGCTATGAAGGGAGAAATTTAGTTTGGGAGCCCGTCATGTCTGATTGGAGTATACCTTCACGAGAGTTTTGTGAGACCATACCTGTCAAAACAGAGAAGCGACTTTTGTACCTACCCAATGCCCGTCCTGACTGGAAGCGCATTTCTGAAGAAACAAGAGGAAGGCGAGGAAGGCTGCCTAAAATATTCGAGCCTGAACCTATGGAGGTGATGATTGAGGAGCCCTACGTACCCCCACATCCTGCAAAGTATCTTGGAGACTGGGTTATAGGCATTATGATAAGGCAAGGCTGCGAACCTGGGAAAGGATTGGGCAAGAACTTAGATGGCATGGTTGAACCTATTCGAATTGTGATGAGGCCCGACAATGAAAAAGTCGGCATAGGGTACATCGTGACTTATGAAAATAGCATGGAGGAAGCTTTATTGGACTTCAAGTACTACAAGAGAAGTGTCAAATCTCTCCTACATATCTTTGTCTCGTCTGGCTACTTGGATGGTCGCAAGGGGGAGGTATCCGCAGTGCAAGAGGGTGAGCCAAAGATTGCTGATGCTGAAGAGGATTTGCTGGCAGGCATGTAAAAGTTATTCCTATCTGACCAAGACTGTTGTGTGATCTTAGAAGAGTATGATGAACCTCCTGGCCTTGTAAAAGCTGAATCCGGAGCTGTACTGAACAACTGGACCAGCAACCTAGCCCGAGCTTATCGTGGACCTTAGTAGAGCTGGCAGATAGAGCTTATTTTTCTTATGCTTTCTAAAATAAAACCAGACCCCGAGTCGTGGAACTGGCATTTTTCTTTCTTCTTTTTTAACATGTCTCCCTACAAACTTTGTTTTGCAAAGATTCATAAATAAAGCATTGATCTGTTTCCTTCTTATTCTGTTTATATCTTTTAATTACGCGATATTTTACTTTTTAGCATTCAAACTAATAATTCCATTGAGTCCGCAACTGCAACGTGTAACAAAACTACAAAGCTTGAGGAACCTGATTTTGACTATGATGAATTTGATGAGGCAACACAATAGGAAGTTGAAAGATTTGAAAATAAGCCTAAACCAAAAATTTCAAAAAGAAAGCAAAATGAAGAAACTGGGGCAGAATTTTGAGTTCCCCTCGAAATTTATTCAATGGGAAGTCAGCGTGACCCAAGGAACAACGGCGACGATTTTACACAATGCAGTTTGCGATTCAATGGAATAAAATACTTTTCTTCTGATAAAAGCTTTTCCAAAATATTTGCACTATTTACTCTATTTCATTATATGTCCCCACTAGCTTGGTCGAGGTCCCGACATTCAAGAGGAGAAGGCGCGAAGCAAGCCAAGAATGCACAAACTAAAACATCCCTCCTCCCCAACTCACAAATCTTTCTTTGAACGCAGGCATATGGGGGTACACAGCTTGATACGAAAGGCGAACGTCTCCCGACGAGAGGAATTCAGATTTTTTTGCAATGCTTTTATTTTGCAAGGTGTACAGCCCAGAGGGTAGACAGCCCAATAAAAAGACTGGCACAACAAAGGGTAGACACCCAGAAGATAGACAGCCTAATGAAAAAGTGGTAGAAATCTTGGCATGACAAAAGGTAGACAGCCCAGAGGGTAGACAGCCCGATGAAAAGATTGGCATGAAAAAGGGTAGACAACCCGATGAAAAGAGTGATCGAAAGATTTCCATGACAAAGGGTAGACAACCCGGAGGGTAGACAGCCCGATCAGAAAGATTGGCATGACAAAGGGTAGACAGCCCGGAGGGTGGACAACCCGATAAGAAAGATTGGCATGACAAAAGGGTAGACAGCTCGGAGGGTAGACAACCCATGAGAAGGAATGGCATGACATGGGGTAGATAGCCCAGAGGGTAAACAGCCTGTTGAAAAGAACAACATGGCAAAGGGTAGACAGTCTGAGGAAAAGAATGGCATAGTATGTGGTGGAACCCTTGGCATAAGAAAGAGGACAAACAATCCGATGATGCAAGGACACTACAATCTGACAAAACACAAACACTTGCAATTTCTAAATACACCTCCCGAGAGTCACGACAAAATTAGCCGCTCTGTCAACGTCTTTGACCGAAGACTGTTTCCATCATCCCCGGACAAAGAGGGGCAGCTGTTAACACCCAATTTTATCCCTCCTGTTTCAGTGAACCATTTTAAAACAAATTACACTGATAGGCCATGCATTATTCAAATTCCTTATGCCTTGCAACTATTTTACAAAATGTGCATGACCAATTGCAATTTTGCAATTAATTTTATTTTTCTGATAAAATTGCTAGAATTATTTTAAAATTTCAAAATTATATTTTATGCATTTCTTCATTCATCCCAACATTTTTAAATTAATTCCACCATTTTGTACAATTTTATATAAATTTTATACATATTTATACCCATTTTATACCATTATATACACTATATATACACTCCACTAATACACCTCACCCACCACTTCAGCTCCACCTCACACCTACTTGGCCTCATCCAGGTCGTCCAAGTGTTCAATCCAACAGCTGGAAACAATTTTTCCTTTTTAAACTATGCCCTCACCCCCGAAACCCTAACTCCCTTTGTCATTTCCCCCCAAATATCCGCCGCCTTCCCTCTCAATTCTCTCTCTCACTCGCGAACCCTAGCTACCACTGTCATGGCCTTTTTCCGGCCATTCCTGCCGGCGAAACTCGAAACCAATTACACCCACGTGTTCCTCTCACCCTCCGCAACAAAACTCCTATAATGGTTTGCCCGTTCGACGAGGTCAAAATCTAACCCTACCCTGATCTCCATTTCTGTCACCGAAAAAAGACATTCTAGTAGTCTCTCTATTAAAGCTATGAACGTCACTATCTTGGATAAAGGAATAATATATTCACGCATGCATAATCGAAACGGTTGAACTTGACCCGAATTTAATCCCAAATTGGGTAACCCTATCCCTTTTATTGTTCTTCGAACCTATGCGACAGTATGCCTAAAATTGCCTAAAGTTTTTCTGTGACATCATATCTTATTCCTTGGGTCGTCTTTATTAACTTCTAGGTGTAGGCTCATTGACAATTTGGGATTCGATCATAATTGTGCATGGCTCACAGTGTATTTACCCCTTGATCTGTCAAGATACAAGACTTCTATGATTACATGTTTAAAATTGAAATGATAACTTGACTTAAATGATTAAAGGATCATGATTAACTTAATTTGAAATCCTTAATTGATATTTGATAGGAAAATTGTTATAGTAATTGATAGGGTACCAATTTGGGGTCTATTTGAAATTTATGAAGATGGTCAGGATATTTTCGAGCCTAGAACATGTTTTGAATTGCTGATTTTGAACCTAGATCTTATTGTATTTAAGAGATGGGAACCCTAGTGATTAGGGATTAAATTTACCTTAATTTGGGGATTCTAAATTGATCTATATTTGGAAGGAGTACCAAACTGAATCCTTAGGGGTTCTGGAAAAAACTGGTCCTTTACCTTATTTACTCTTTTTCCGTTTGAACTGATTCTCTGACCCCTTTACATATATAAGCTAGTCCTATTATTCATATTACACACAATTCATACACTGAACACATCCACACATTGATATATTGACAATGCACCCTGAATACTCTCTTCTCTTACTCTCAAAATTTCTGGAAAGAGTCATGTTCTCTTTATCTCTTTGGATACTATTGCTGAAGGCACCTAATACTGCTTGAACATTGTTTGCTTGCTTGTTGTTATCCCTGACAAGGTACAAAACTCTTTCTGAACCTATAATATTCTTGAATTTGCCTATTTATATGACTCCTACTTCATCTCTGTGTGTGTATGCCTGTTTGGGGAGGTTCTTTTTTGCACCTCCCCCTGCTAACCTTTTTGTGTGCAGCTTATTTGGATGGTTCTAGAATGGCCATACCAATTTACTTAATTACAGGGTCTGGAGTTTGCAATGCCTAATGATTATACCATGTTTAGTGAAAGGTTCTTAAGGTATAATCACTAAGGCTATGGCTTGTGTGGGCAGTTTAGACCTAAAGCCTAAAAACAGGGCACCTGATTATATATTTTGCCTTTTTAGAAACCCCCTTGCTTGTGTATATTTGTTAGGATCCCTGCCTGTACTTATATATGCTTGGCAATTATGCCTTGGCCATCCAGGGGCCACTTCTCTACACCCTCTCCTCCTACGTGTTTTCATCATGACTTTAAAACAGGAACCTTGCATGCTGAGTTAAAACAATTTGGTGATTAGGCTTGCATAACAGTTTTGAATGAAGTATTTAACAGCCTACTCGCATGAATTGTGAAATTTGGTAACTCTGTGTTAAAACAAGGGTCTTACATTGGAATCTAAACTTGAAAGATGACTAGGGGTTTGGATGAGTGTGATGTGACTTAATTTCAACCTTACAATGTTTGTGTGAAACCTTTTCCATATGAAAATCAGAATTTTTAAGAGCAGGGGATATTCGTGTGATAACTGTTGAAATCTAGACTATTTCTGCCAAAAAAACTAAACGCCCCTTTGCATAAGAAATATTGGCCCAAAATATGTTTTAAAACCTGGCCTTTTATGTGAATAAACTAATTTTGACCTACTTTAATCTTCTATACACTAATCTAATAGTGTATAGGGGAGTATAAGTGTGGGGTCCACTGTACAATCATATACACGTATTTTCTAAAGCATAAAATCATACGATATATATATATATATATATATATATATCTGTGTGTGTGTGTGTGTGTGTGTGTGTGACAGCCCCTTACATGCATTTGTGTGCTTTGGTGAATCCCATTTTTCAAACGCAGCCTCATATACTATGTTTTAAAAAATTGACCCATAAAATAAATAGCCATTAAGGTTAGGGCTCGACAATTAATGTCAAGTCACGCCGACCCGGAATAGCTAACATTTTTTACAAAAAAAAACCCAATTTAGTTTGTGTCAAAATCTGAAATATTTCCAAAACTGGCTATTTCTGCAAGAGCATGTTAAATACTGAAACTGCGTAAATATGCTAATTTGAAACAATCCTTGCGATATTAGCTTAATTTATTTGATGTTTGCAAAACTTGAGGCCAAATGTGCGATTAGGCCGTTTCTGTAAAATTCAAAAGTCCAGTATTTAATTACCCACCGCCCATTGAACTGTTTGCACGGGTAGACCTGTTTGCCTGACTGATTGCAATTTTTGCCCAAAAGTTAGTGAAATAGTTTGTAAATGTGACATGTTTTGACTATATCCTTTTAACATCCCAAAAGTAAAAGCTCGGGTAGGAACTACTTTTTGTGGGACTTGGGGAAGTACCTAACACCTTCATCCCTGAGTCACGTGGACTTCTTACCCTCGAATCTCTGGAAATGTGATTATTTGCATGAAATTCGACCTTAGATATTTAGGTGGCTTAATATACCTTAGAAGACACATATTAGGTAGCGACTCCAATTTCAAACTCAACTAAGTTACCTATTCAAACCCAAGCCTTGACTCGGTCCGAGTTGGGTAAAAGGGGGGTGCGACATGGGGCAGTCCGTTTTACTTTGTATCAGACGTTGAAATTTGAATTGGGCGCTAAAGAGGTGATAACGTATGGTAAGGGGAGCAATTCTATCTAGAATGAGCAAACTATACTGGCAATTGAAAGGAGCTTGTGGGAGCAGTTCATGGAAATTAGGGAAGGCGATACAGAGGTTATGACAAGAGACGTGGAAAAGAGAATTGCAATGGACACCCCAAGAGAGATTACAACGAAATTTCAAGTATGGCATAAGAGGAAGAAATTGTGTTTGTTGTTCCTAAGCTAATCACGGTCATTACCAAAAATATGAAAGAAAAGAGATTTTTACAGTGCTTACTGAGATGGTAGGGGCAAGGGCTAGGAAGGACGAGACATGGTCTGGGAGTTTGTCATATCTTAGTGGGGAGTGCCTTCTCGGAAGCTCCGTGAAACGGTGTATGCTAACACTAAGAAGCAGCCTGTATACTCACCTAAGCCCCGTCCCAATTGGGGACGTGTCTTCAAAGAGTCAAAGAGGAAGCAAGTGTGGGTACCGAAAATACTTGCACCTAAACTTGAACCTGAACCCGAAGGACGACTCGTTAAGCTGACATATGAAATACCACCACCAATAAAGTAGCCTGGAGACTGAGTTTTGAGCATCATGATAAAGCAAGGCTCAAAACCAAGAAAGGGTTTTGGTAGACTCTTGAATGCACTGTGGAGCCTATTCAAATTGTGATGTGAGATGAAGAGGACAAGTCCGGAATAGGGTACTTTGTGGGTTATAAAGAAGGTTTGGAGCAAGCTTCATTGGACTTCAAAGGCTACTATCTTACACTAGGACGATCCGTTCTACCTTTTCTATGTGTTTTTGTCATATATGGGTACTTGGATAGTCGCAGGGGGAGGCACTTGCAATACAAGAGGACAAGCCAGAGGCTGGTAATTCTAATTGCTGAGAGGCATGAAGAAGTTGTTCTTGGGTGAAGATGTCTGTTGTATGATCCTAGAAGAGCACACTGAACCTCTTGGTCTTGGAAGAGCTGGAGCTGCACTATGCAACTGGACCAGTAACCTAGCCCGAGCATGTCATGGACCCTGGTAGAATTGAGGCATTGGCTTTTCATTTCATGCTTTCTAAAATAATACATGACCTCGAGTCGTTAGAATCACACTTCCTTTTATGTTCTTAGTTGTCGTAATTGGACGTTTCCCTACAAACACTGTTTTGCAAGGATTTATTAACAAAAGAATTTCCTTTCCTTTACTTGTGTTGTCCTTTTTAACTATGAATTACTTTGTTTTTCAGCACTCACATTAATAATTTCGTTGAATCTGCAACTGCAATGTTTAATGAAACAACTGAATTTGAGGAATTTGATCCTGCTTATGAAGATTTTGATGAGGCAACATAAGAGGAAATTGAGAAATTTGAAAATAAGCCTAAACCGAACATGGATGAAACTGAGGTCTTTAACTTAGGGGATGCAGAAACAGTGGAAGAAACAAGGATTATTATGCACTTTACCCCTGAAGTTAGAGAGCAATATATTGAATTTCTCAAAGATATGAAGATTTATGTGCATGGTCGCATGATGACATGACATGCATAAGCACAGACATTGTAGCACACAAGTTACCTATTAAACCGGGATTTCGACCATTCAAGCAGAAGGCGAAAACTTTAAAATCTTCAACTCTAGTGAAAATTGGAGAAGTGGTGACCAAGCAACTCAATACAGGAATCCAAAAGATGGTCGAGTATCCGACATGGCTAGACAACATCATGCCAGTACCAAAAAAGACGGGAAGACCAGAGTTTGTGTTGATTATCGAGATCTGAATAGGGAAAGCCCCAAGGATGACTTTCATTTACCGAACATACACATTCTGATTAATAACTGCACAAAACACAAACTACAATCCTTCGTGGTCTATTTTTCCGGTTACCATCAAGTGCTCATGGACGAAGATAGTGTAGAAAAGATAGCTTTCACCAAATCTTAGGGAACATATTGCTACAAAGTGATGCCTTTCGATTTAAAGAATGTTGGAGCTACCTACATGAGGGCAATGACTACAATGTTTCATGATTTAATGCGCAAGGAGATCAATATGTATGTGGATGATGTAATCATCAAGTCGAGGAATAGTTCGAAGCATTTGGACAATCTCTACAAGTTCTTCAATCGCTTGCATAGATAAAATTTGAAGCTGAATCCAAAAAGTGTGTTTTTGGTGTCCCGGCTGGGAAGTTGTTGGGTTCCATAGTCACTACAAGAGGAATCAAGTTGAATCAAGCAAATATCAAATCTATTCAAGATTTACCGCCACCAAAGAGCAAGAAGGAGGTCATGAGTTTCTTGGGTCGACTCAACTACATCGATCGTTTCATAGCACAATGCACTGTCATTTGTGAGCCTATTATCAAGATTTTGGAAGGATGCAACTATCTTGTGGACAGAAGATTGCGGAAAAGCATTTGACAGGATAAATGAGTATTTTTCACGCTCGCCCATGTTGGTTCCACCCGAGCTAGGACAACCTTTGATACTTTATCTGTCTGTGTTAGATTCAGCATTTGGATGTATGCTAGGGCACCATGGCACAACAGGAAGAAAGGAATGAGCAATATATTATCTGAGCAAGAAGTTCACTCCTTATGAGGCTAGATACACATTGCTTGAGCGTACATGTTGTACGCTGACTTGGGTAGCAGAGAAGTTGAGGCATTACTTGACGTCATATGCGACCCTGCTTATTTCAAGGATAGACCCTCTCTAATACATTTTTAAGAAGCCTATACCCACTGGAAAACTGGCTCAAAGGAAGATGCTACTCAGTGAGTTTGGCATTACCTATGTCATCTAGAAAGCAGTGAAAGCATAAGCACTAGATGATCACATGGCTGAGAACTCTGTGGATGATGATTATGAGCCTCTGCACAATTATTTTCCAAATGAAGAAGTCATGTTCGTGGGAGAAGACATCGTAGAAGAGTATGATTGTTGAAGATTATTCTTTAATGGAGCGATAAAATTCGAAGGAGTTGGCAATGGGCAGTATTGATTTTTAAAATAGGTCTACACTATCTGACCATATCTAAGCTCAGATTCTCGTGCATCAATAACATGGTAGAATATGAAGCTTTCATCTTGGGACTTGGGATGGCAATAGACAGAAACTGTTGGCAATAAACGACAGAAACTGTTGGCAATTATAGGCTCTAATCTATTGATCCATCAAGTACGAGGCGAGTGGGTAGAAAAGAACTCCAAAATACTTTTGTACTTAGAATACATAAAAGAGTTGAGCAAAACATTTACCAAGATAGAATTCTGGAATGTACCCAGATTGCAGAATGAGCTCGCTATGGTTATACCACTATTTCTTCTATGATGCAACACCCGGACAACAATTACCTTGATCTGATACCTATAGCTCTAAAGGAGCAACTAGCCTAGTGCTTTCATGTAGAAGAAGAATTGGACGGAGAACCATAGTTCTATGACATCAAAAGATTCCTTAACGAAGGCACTTGTCCGGAGAATTTTACAAGTCTTCAGAAGAAGACACTGGGAAGATTTTTAAATGGTTTCTTTCTCAATGGTGAAGTTCTATATAGGCATACACCCGACTTATGTTTGCTCCGATATGTAAATGCTAAAGAAGCCGTGAAGTTTCTAAAGAAAGTGAATGTTGGGAGTTGTGGTCCACACATGAATGGCTATATGCATGCAAAGAAGATCCTGATAGCAGGTTACTATTGGATGACCATGGAGAACGACTGCATAAAATATGTGAAGAGGTGTTGTCCCAAGTGTACGGAGACATGATTCGGGTATCTCTAAATGAGCTCAATGCTATGTGATCACCTTGGTGATACAAGGCTAGATATTTTCTATATTTTCGCCTCGTGATCATGCTTCTACTTGTTGTATTTGTTGGTACTTTCAACTAAATATCTCTCATTTGGCGTGTTTTATGTTGTAGGAACTATATTGATGTTATGAGGCATTCATGGAGCAAACTTTAGTGAAATCAAGAGTTTTGAAGTCTAAGTAGAAGCCCAAGAGTCTTGCGAATGAAGGACGGACAAACAAGAGACAGTCCGGACGAAAAATGATGAAAAAATATGGGAACAGTAAATTATGCTTGTAGCAATGCGCTGGGCACCGCATAGCGTGATGCGGTAGGGTCGAGATTCAGAGAGTTGGAGTTTTGCAATTCTAAGTAAATAGCCCTACCGTGTCGCGCTATGAAACACGGCACGGTAGGCTTAATTTCCTAATGTTTTGAGTTCGAGTTTATTTTTGGATTTCCGACTTGTGTTGATCTATGGGGACGTTATAAAATGCATCCGACATGCCCCAAAACATAACTTTTGACCTAATTCCACATTCAAAGGAGGCAAGGAAAAGAGAAGATCAAGATCAAGGCTCTACTTCATCCATCTTTCCATCTTCTTGTGCTTTTTATATGCTTATAGTTATTTCTTTTCTTAGAACATGACTATGAGTGTCTAAATCACCCATTCTAGGGTTGATTGAACCACTCCACATGCTTGTGTGTTGATAATTATTGTTTTATAAATGAACCGCGTTAATTTTTCCTATCTATGTTGTTTAAAATTTCATGCTAATTATAAATTGGTAGGATCCCCAATTAAGTGTCCCCTTTACTCTAGTGATTATTAGGAATAGATTCATGAGTTAGGGTTAAGCACATAGCAGTATTTCAACCTAAAACAAATGCGTTATTTGGGTTGTCAAAATGGTGAATTAGGAATATTGATCCTTACTGTGAACCATAAGTGTAGTCCTCTCTATCTTCATCAGTTAATTTGAATAGTTTATTAATGAAAGTTATGATTACTTAACGGAAGTGGGTAGTTGCAAAGTTGAAGCACTTATTCAATAGGAAGAGTTAGGGAAAATTGATAGCACAAGTTAGGTGTTGGGAAAATCAATTCTAGGCTTTCCATCTCTTGAATCGAATCTATCATTAATTCTTTGTTATTTTGTTTCTTGTTAAGTAGTAGATAGAACCAAACAGCATTAAAGATATACTCTTGAAGTTGATTGGATAGATAGTTCAGCTAGATTAACTGATAGGAGTCGTGTTCTCTGTGGGATTCGACCTGGGGACTTTAAGTACCGAGTTATATTTTCTGTGACCGCTTAGTTCCTTTAGTTGGGCTTGATCTAATTTTGGCGTTGTTGCCGGGGAACACGGTGTATTTCTATCCTGTTAGGATAGCTGAGTTGTTAGATCAATTAAATTATCTTATGTAAATTTATATTTAGTTTATATAATTTTTTTAAAAAATTATGGCTTCCAGAAATAACATATGACTAGGTGATCATTATTATAATTTTGCTAATATGCCTTGTTCTTCCCTGAGCCCCTATTATGATGATCCTTCTTTCTCTTTTGATAATAGTTGGTGCAATGAAGTGGATGATACCGAGAGATAATATGAAGCTAAACTAATAAAGATTTGGGATAGATGTAGAGCACAACTATGCCGCTTGGAAGCTCAAGTAAATCAGTTGGCTGCATTATTTGGAATTCAACAACCTAGCCACGAAGACATGGAATTAGAAGATGAAATCACGGCTATAGTTGAAAATCTAAAACGTGAATTTCCATCAGAGGAGACAAGGGTTGAAAGTCAACCATCTAGCTATATGGTATGGGAAGATTCTGATGATGAAGATGTGGTACTACAGTCAGACACAAAAATTGAAGCTGAGATTCTAGTTGACTCTAAGTCGTGCTAGAAAGGGGATGTCAATATAGTGAAGTGTGAGCGGATTGCACCACATTCTAGACACTTATCTACATTAATTTTAGAACGGGGCTTGGCAATTGATCCTTTTGAGCCGATTGAAGAGTTGAAGGATGAGGTGTATGATGCTTACACTCTAGAATTTACGATGTCGTCTAGGCATGATGACAATTCTCATTTGAAGGCCAGTGAGTACAACATGGTATATATGGTGCTTGATCAAGACCATAGCCGGCAATTTGAAGATATTCCTGAGTTAGCGGCTACGCGCAAAAGGAGATGCTTAGTTTTTGGCATGCAAGAACTTGCACTACCTAAAGAGCATAACGGGAGAGTTAAATTACAATTGGGGAGGCAATACATAAGCTCGAGTTAGAGCAAATAGTGTTGACTCGGGTTTATGTTGTGCCGAGACATTAACTAAGGCGCTTCTCGGGAGGAAACCTGTAATTATAATTATATATAAGAAAATAAAAAAAAAATACAAAAAAAAAAGTTATCTTTTGAAGGATATTACTTGGTGAGTTTATTTGTTTTGTAGGTTTCGACTGGTTTGAAGTCTAAGTGTGGGATGCGTGCAACCTCGTACGATTAGATGAGGATGTCCTACTTGGGGAAGTCTGAGTACCTCGTGCCCTAAAGAAGCTCACAAGGATATTCTTCGGGCTTTGAGCCCCAGGGAGTTTCTCTATCACCCTTAGCTTTATTTTTAATGCATTGAGGGAATTGCACATTTTAAATGTGGGGCAGGGGAGTCTTTCTATTTATGCTAATAATCCTTTTTGATTTTTCTTTGTGCATTGATTCTTTTCAAAAGGAAGTAGTTTGAACCGGGTATAGGTAGTTTTTTTTTTTTTTTGGATTAGAGTGTAGCAATTGGATGGGAGAGTCATGGCTCCACTTTGACTAGTTTTATATATATACTTGATTTGAGGTATGTTAACTTCATGCATGTATTCTATCAGGATCTATTTGTCTTGAAAATCATTGAGTGTATCATTTGAAGCCTATGATAATAATGTGGACTCTAGATTTGCTTGAGAGTTTGCTTGTGTTTGCTTTGTTTAAGAGTGCGAATTGAGTTGTTTGGAGTAGATTATGTGTCATGCGTAAGTGAGAATTTTGTTTTCTCCATGTTGAATTCTTGATGTCTAGAACATGCATTATGTGTGTGCAAAGCAAAATGAGAAATTTACTTGGTTAGGAAGTGATATAGGCATTTTTTTCATAGCCAATTCATTTAAAGCCTCAGAGTTAGATGTTTACCAGTAAAATTTGACCTTAGCTAACTCTTTTGAGCCTGTACCCTTTTCTTCGATAGCCATTGGGATTCCTATTTCTTGTGCTAAATATGGGTGAGTTGTACTTGTGGTGTCATGAACCTAAAAGGCTAGTAATGAAGTGAAATGGTGGTTGTTAGAGGAAGATAAAAGGTACTTTAGGATGATGCTACTTGGAGGGATTTACTAAAAATAAAAGTGTGAAAGCTTAGAGTATTGTGCAGTAACTAAAATATTAAAAGAGAGAGAGAGAGAGAGAGAGAGAGAGAGTTGTGTTTGAAAGAAAGAAGAAAAAAAAGTGAATAGTTCCTATCATTAGCTCCTACCTTCCCTTGAAGAAAAAGGAAGATAAAAGTTGACTCTGTACTGGTAAAAGAAGGACTGGTTGGGAGAAAAAATACTTGAATTAAGGGGTGGGCGTTCGGTATTTCGGAACGGTTTTATCAAATACGGTTCAGTATTTCGGTATTCAGTGTCAAAAAGGTAGATACCAAATACCATACCAAACTATTTCGGTACGGTTCGATATTTTATATTTCGGTTCGATTTTATTCGGTGCAGTATTCGATATATACTAAACATTAATTGACTTGCAAATTATTATAGTTTCTACATCAAATATACAGAATTCACAATGTATGTCCGATGTTCCACTATGCATAAACTCTACTATTAGGAAACACTACTTTGTAAATGAACATAGGCTTTATGTAAACATGAGGAACTACAATTGTTTATTTAGTCAACAACTAAAAGAAAGGAAAATGGGCGAAAGAAAGGAAAACACGGTGGTTTGCACTCTGCTGCCTACATGGCACATGCATTCATAAAGCACAACAAGCAACAACAAAATGAAAGTGCATCCAAGTAGCTAACACAACAACTAGCATTCAAAGTACCAACAAGTAACAAGTCAACATTCAACATACAAAAATATCTACGAAAGTGCAGCCAACGAGCTAGCACAACAACAAAATAAAAGTCAGTTGGATTCGGTCTGAGAAGAAGCTCGAACTGGAGGGTGACACCCGTGACAGCGTTAAAGTAAGAGAGAAGTAGGAGATTTTGTGGAATAGAGATGCAGCAACTTTGATTTAGGGTTTGAAATGAAAAGAAAAAGTGTTAAAATGGGTAGGGGCGGGCTGACTTTTAGTTGGGCCTTTGGGCCATTTGGATAGGTTATTACTTATTACACAAATATACCTAAAAAAGTTTGGAATTTCGGACCCTCTTACCATATTCCGAATTGAAATTCTGACATACCAAAATTTCATACCGAATTCCATACTGAATACCGAAATACCAATACTGAAATACCGAACTAATTCGGTTTGGTACGGAATTCGGTATTTTGGATAAAATTCCCACCCCTAATTGGTGTTTATTAAATTGATTGGGGTGGTTAGTTAATATTATCTAAATATATCCTACACGTCTTTACATTACAACCAAAAGAAGTCCTAATTGATCTTAACCGAATAGATAGACATTAGTCAAGTCCTACACTAAGGGCAAGCTTATGGTATGTCTTGTGTTGCATGTGAGTTCTTTTCTGAGAATGAATCTTTCATCTATATGTAAACTTCATGTTCATGTTCATTATCTTGTGTGAATTCCTTCTCTATACATTGATTTGTTTATGAGGGCACATGATTTACGAAAAACGAGTTCTTTTATTAGTCTCTTGAATAGAGTGAGTACTTGCATTACGTATGGGTGAGTTTGGAGTTGATGTGAGATTGGGAGGTTGATTTGATGCACTTGGTTGTTTTTAAAAATTCTTGGCATGGATTTTATGTGAATAAAGCAAGATTTGTGCATATGCAACTTGTTAAGTGACTGCGTAAACCAAAGTTATTATTGTGAATTGAATTGGTGCATCTTGAGTTCAAAGTATAAGTTGCTCGAGGATGAGCAAAGATTTAACTGTGGGGTGTTCATATGAGGCTAAATATTGCTATATTTTTGCCTCGTATTAATGCTTCTACTTGTTATATTTGCTAGTACCTTGAACTAAATGTCTCTCATTTAGTGTGTTTTATGTTGTAGGAACTATATTGATGATATGAGGCATTCGTGGAGCAAACTTTAGTGAAATCATGAGTTTTGAAATTTGAGTAAAAGCTCGAGGATCGTGCAAAGGACGGACGAAGAAGGGACGAACCAGACGAAAAATAATGAAAAAAACTATAGGAACAGTAAATTATGCATGCCACGACGCACTGGACGCCGCATAGCGCGACACTGCAGGGTCAAGATTCTGAGAGTTAGAGTTTTACAACTCTGAGTAAAAAGACCTACCACGCCGCGCTACAATGCGCTATGCGGCGCAGTAGGCTTAATTTTCTGACATTTTGATTCCGAATTTATTTTGGATCTTCGACTTGTATGGGTATACAGGGATATTATAAAAGGCATCCAACACGCCCCAAAACATAACTTTTGACCTAATTCCATATCCAAAGGAGGCAAGAAAAAGAGGAGATCAAGATTTAAGACTCTACTTCATCCATCTTTCCATCTTATTGTGATTTTTACATGCTTATAGTTATTTCTTTTCTTAGAACATGACTATGAGTGTCTAAATCACCCATTTTAGGATTAATTGAAAAACTCCACATGCTTGTGTGATGATAATTGTTGTTTTATAAATGAACCGCGTTAATTTTTCCTATCTATGTTGTTTAAAATTTCACGCTAATTATAAATTGGTAGGATCCCCAATTAAGTGTCCCCTTTACTCTAGTGATTATTAGGAATAGATTCATGAGTTAGGGTGAAACACATAGCAGTATTTCAACCTAAAATAAAGACATTGCTTAGGTTGTCAAAATGGTGAATTAGGAATATTAATCCTACTATGAACCATAAGTGTAGTCCTCCCTATCTTCATCAGTTAAGTGGAATAGTTAATTAATGAAAGTTATGATTACTTAATGGAAGTGGGTAGTTGTAAACTTGGAGGACTTGTTCAATAGGAAGAGTTAGAAAAAATTGATAGCACAAGTTAGGAGTTGAGGAAATCAATCCTAGGCTTTCCATCTCTTGAATCAAATTTATCTTTAATTCCTTATTATTTAATTTCCTGTTAAGTTGTAGATAGAATCAAACCACATTAAAGATATACACTTGAAGTTGATTGGATGGATAGTTCAGCTAGATTTAACTGCTAGGAGTCATGTTCTCTGTAGAATTCGACCTCGGAACTTTATGTATTGGGCTATATTTTCTGTGACCGCTTAGTTCCTTTTATAAGACGTAGTTGAGCGTGATCTACTTAGCTTTTTGCTGCCTGTGGAATGGACGTCTTCCCTCTCTTTCTCACTTTCTAATAACTTTGTTCCATTTATTTTCTAAGATTCAATTACCGAGCATTGTGTTACCCGGGCATACAAATAAGTCGATTTGTTTGTTTAAGTTTAATTATTTTCAATTACTTTTATCACGATCTTATTGTTGTTTTTGTATAAGTCTTGACACAATAATATTGTTTGTGGTCTAATTAACAAATTCAATTGTTTAATCTGTTAGGTTGCTTTTCAGGTTAATCAGTAGAATAGTTATTTGCTAGCAAAGATACTCTTTTGGTCAAGTATTTTGTACTACTACATTATACATTTCATTAAATTGGGAAATACATTCTATTGTTAAGCAAGCTCCATTATTAAAACCAACAGTGAGCTCGACAACTAAGTTCTAGAAGAAGGATCAATATAATAATCACTTATTGTATGCTCTTCTCCGTTCGCAACATGAAGCAAGCAATCACTAAATGTTGGATATATTATTCCTCTTCTATTTCTTGTTAGATGAATTTTTATCATTTAATGTCAGTATGATGATTTCACCAACTTAGCACTTTCAGTTTTTTTTCTCCTTTATTTTTGAACTGTTAACATATTTGTCTAAGATCACGGGTAGAAGCCATTATTCTTCTACCAAATAGTTTGCCGACGTCCATTTTATATTTAAAATTCTTGTTAACTGTTTCAGGGCCTAACACTTGGCCATATGTGCTTCATCCCAGATTACCAATTTTGCTTTCCTTTTCATTAGCACCACTAGTATGATTTGATATATTAATGATGGTTGTCTTTGAAGAGGAATGTCGAAGCTACTTTCAGCCATACAACCCCCGGATAAAGGTTTTACTACATACGACTTGTTGTTAAAGCTCTCATGCCTTTTGATCTGACATTGCTAGTAATAAACAATACTAGAACATTTTATGGTTCATTCAAGTACGTTTATTAAAAATAATCCTGCTCTCAAGAGTTGACTACTTGCAACATAGTGTTGAAGCTTGCTCTTGTTCAGGATTTAATTAATTATGTCGAAATATATGTTTGATATTTTTATAGACTTTTCTTCAAGTATTTACGTGCATTTTAATGCAACATTATTATTTATCCCCTTATTAAGTTTATGTATATCATACTTTTCAATACTTTTAGCCATGACTGTAAGAATAATTAAAAAGTTTCAGCGTGTGTTCTAGTTGAGTATCAAATGATCTATCATATATCCTTCTAAAGTTGTCTAACAAATTTTTTAATATGTTCCCATAGTTGTCTAGTATCAGTTTGTTTCCATAGATTCAACATAGCTACAAAAAAATTTAAGAGAGCTACTGTTATATTAAAAAAGCTTCTCAGTTGAATATTCACAAATATTGTTATTTGATTCTAATAATCCTTTTCATGTTGACATTTTTTGAAATGGTTGGCATTTTGTCTTCAAACTAATATAGTGATCTACCATGCTTCAATATTAAACTCAAAGAATACCTTTTATCTTCTTTGAGTTAGCTGTATAATTAAGGAAGATGACATTATTAGATTAAATCTACAAAAGATATATTTTAGTATGGATATTAAATTACTTACCAGCAGTAATTTGACCAGCTACATATATTCTTTTTCCTGTCTAGGTGGAATTATTTACACCCAATTTTATTTTAAAAACGAATTTCGTTTCTAGCTGTGAACAATCTGCTCATATCTTGCCTAATGTGAATCCTTCCATTGATACTTTTAGTTTCCATCTATGTGATACTTTTCTTTATCATATATGAAATATTCCTGATCAGTCGTTTCAAGAGTTCTAACTTTGATTTATGAGCCAACAATCTTAAAAGCTCTATAAGGTCTATTAAGACCTATCTGTAAAGTTTGAGCTGAATCAAATCTCGTTCGATAGGTCTTGGAAAACGTTTTCGTTTTATGGTGTAGTAAAGTTGTAATATTGTTTTCGAGCTCATTTCGAGTAAATAAGCTCCATTTTGAAATCTAGAAGGGTCGTTAGGCTCGTATTATCCTTTGAAACTGGTGTGAGCTTTCCGAAGAAATCAAAGATCGTTTGAATGATTTTTTCATATATTCCAAAAGTGAAAGCTTTTCCTCTTTCCGCTCAACCCTCGTATTGCGAATTGGAGATTCATTTCGAGATTTGACTTTGTGAACAAGTCATATATGTATTTTAAAACTTGCGTGCAAACTTTGGTTGATTTTGAGTAGTATATGGTCCCGTTCGGACTCAAAATACAGCACTAGCCTATGCTGTCATATTGCTTGTGCCAACCGTGCACGATAGTGCTAGCCTGGGCACGACAGTTCTGCACGATAGCACTGAGTTAAATCACTTTCGCGACTATAACATCGCAAAAGTGCTGAGTTGGTGTATAGAGGCGGAACCAGGTTTTGAAGCTTAGGAGTTCAGGGTTCTAGTCATTTTAAGATAGAGGGTTCTAAATTAATAATTTGTACATATTAAATAATTTTTAAATACGACTAGAAGGTTTGTACCAAAGCTTGGGGATTCGGCCGAACCCCCATTTATCAAGCTAGCTCTGCCACTGTCGGGGTATAAGTAGGTCCCATTAGTCGATAGAACCCAATTTTCATCTAATCTCTTCAATATAAGTTCGATCTAAGGTGATTCTATGGAACCAATTCATCCTAATTTACCAGGTATTGTCTCCTAACCATTCTATGTTGTTAATTGAAAGTTTATGCTTATGGAATCTGTGAATTTTGGCTTGGTTTAATTGGGTTGGAACCCTAACTTGTATAAATTAGTAGATTTGGGGTAAATGAAGTTGGATATTAATCAATGGTAAATTTCACACCGTAGGACTATGAGGAGTCCAAAAATATAACTATTATGGATATTTGACTAAGCTAGGCCTAAGGACAGTTAGATAATTTCTTAATGAAATTGCATTATTGCTAGTTTTCCGTCATAATAGCGCTTATATGTGAAGTTATTATTCCATTGCTCAGAGAGAGGTAGTTCCAAGAGGCTTCAGAAGGGGAAAGAAATCATTCAGCAACCTAATTGGCCCCAAATTTGAGGTAAGTGATATATGCATTTCTTTGACGACCGCTGGCCTTATGGATGTTCTACACACGTGCTCTTTACATGAGCAGGTACCGACACGCCGTACTTAGTACGCCGCAGTCTTGAAATTCATTTCCATATTGCATTTTTTTTGTGGTGAGAAATGATGTCATATTGGTTGTTGGAGTATTCCGCCCTCCGCTCTATTTATTTGATCTGATTATGTTTCCTTCGGATGAAAGAGGATTCCGCTCCAGCAGGGTTTTGGGCACATGTGACCCTAGTGCATCATGTTTTATTTCTTTCCGTTTCGTTACATGAGCTGTTGGTTGTATGTGAATGTATGAATTGACTTATTTATGCATTGGTTATCTGCCCATGATTGTGGTGATTGTTGATTCCCTAACTAGCCTTCATGTTTGTCGAGGTAGCTAGTTAGCCCTTACATGCTGAGTCTTTTTGACTCACTGTCTGTCTATTTCTTGTTTGTTTATTTGTTTCGGCGGAATCTGCTCCAAGGCCCAGCTCGACACACGATTGAGGAATGCAGATGATCCATCTGTCAATGGTGAGCCAGTCTTTTGTTTCTGATGCCACCAGCTCCAGTTATCTTTTGTTAGATCTGATTTGCCCCTATGGGAGATATACATATCTTTTGTACTCTTAAATGTCAGATCTAGATAGCCTTTGAACCTTGTATGTTGGGTAGATAGCTGCATACCTTCTTAGCAACTTGTATGTATATGTTGTTTATGTCTCTTTCGAGTTATTTTATGTTATGATGTTGTTTAAAGTCTGATAGTGTTCGCCCGGAAGGTCTAGTGAATGATTGCCGGGTGCCGACAGGGTCTATTCGAAAATACAAATTATGTTAATATACAGGTTTTTGACCTAGTTATTTTACAATAATTTAAATAATTTCTTGCTATAGGTAGTGTTTATGCCTAAAATTGGTCGCCAAGGTTAAAAAATTAATTTAGAATGAGATCACAAGCAATACCATAAATACGATGGAAAAGTAATAAATAAAAGAGAGAAAATAATAAGCAAGAAAAGTAAAGTAATCTTATTCCTTGAGAATAGCCGGATTCTGTGGTGAATCATTCTGTCCTACAATACAATGTAAGGAGGGGGTATTTATAGTAGTGAATACCCAGTCTTAATTAAGGTAAAATACAAAGACTAATAAGGCTATGGGCCTATAACTCAAGGTGGTGGTATATACGAAACCCTAACTAGGAGACTGTAACCCTAAGGGGGCAGGATGTATGCCTTTCGTCCTACGCCAGTGCCGTCTCAACGGTCGTTACTCGTAGAACAGGTGTGTATCCTTTGTGCCTGGTGACTTATATACCTGTAATAATAGGTGGCATATTTTTACTCACACAAGTAGTAATTTAACTTCACTGAAACATAAAATATAACGGTCGTTCTATAATTCTTTTTTATTTTTCAATGTATCAACGCTTTTCAATGATATTTTTAAATATTATGTGCAGTAAATCTCTTTCGTGCACATTTTCTTTGTAGTAATAGACTATCTTTGTTGCAATCCTTTGACAACATTCTAACTTAAAAATCATCGGGTTCATTACATGTTATTATAGGTAGTCTTCTTATTTTTCAAGAACTCAAATCGCATGTTTTTTTTAAAAAGTAACTTGTCAATATTTCTTGGATAATCTGATTATGTAAAGAATCATGTGCATTTACAATACACGATTTTCTAATTTTTTTTTAAAGACCATTTCCTTCATTTATTTCCCTTTTTAACTCTTTCAATTTTTTCGGGTTATGTATTTCTGTTGAGAATGACTAAAGTGATTTTTTTTTTTTTTTTTTTGGCTAGGGGAGTTATGTGTTGGGATTTTTACCCAAATAGCTGGTTGAATTCACAGTGTACGTCTCTTAACTGGTATATACATACACACACATACTGATTATACTCAGTAATGAACATCCTAAAGTTGGATTATACATAAATTGTAAATGTGTCGCCTATATTTTATTTCCGTGGTTGAGCAGCTAAGTAAGGTAATTTATCTAAATAAAGAAAAACAACTCGAGACCACATACAAAATAAAACTTAAGAAGATGATACCAACATTATACCAGTAATGGTCTTAAGAAAAACTCATGAATTCACATACATTGTCGCATGAGTTGAATTCACAGTGTACCTCTTAACTGGTATATACATACATACATACATACATATACCGTGGTTGAATTCATGTTATATTTTACCTCTGCATAATAACATACTATCTATAACAGCAATGATGTTCATTATAGTGGTACACTCTTTAGAAAATTACATTTCTATAACGACCATAATCAAATATTGTGTAATAATATTTTGTAAGAGATATATTATGTATAAAATAAAATACGATATATTTATGGTAATTATTCATAACATAAATATATTGCCTTTGTTACATTCATACCATAAATATTCTTACGTAAAACTTGATTTTCTTTTTACAGTTTCAATTAATATTAAATGCATATGTTCCTTAGATTTTAATTTTTATTGGTACGGTACAACTAGTTATATATTTATTAATAACGTATTAATCTTTTCTATTTATAATTAATGAAATATGAAAATCTATTGAGATTTTAAATTTAACATGTATTTTTTGCGACCTTTTTTTTCTATAATATCTAAATGAGATCTAAATATCAAATATCAGCATACATGTATAAGAGTACCTCACTATAGATAGAGAAGTTTGACTGTAGTAATAATTTGATCTTATAATTCTAAAACCTACGTACCCATCTAGTATTGTAATAAATGTATGCCCAAAATAGTTAATTAATTTAACTCATATTTTTGTATTTCTACTCTTCAAGTTGGGCAGCTAGATATTAGGAAAAGAATTAAGTCCTAACTGGAAAAGGTTTTACCTAATCCTAACTCAAAATTATATTTATACACTTCATTAAATTGATACATGGCGGAAATATAACTTAAAATATCAAGAAGGTCCATCAATATTTCGAGGATATTTTGTCTCCCAACCATTAGTTTCCCAACATCCGTACTTTTATATTATTACTAGTATAACACCCGCGCGATGCGCGGTCAATATGAAAATCAACTCATTGTGTATAGTTATATTATTTAATATAATCATAATTGAACCTTAAAGCTCAACTATTCGCTACTTACTGAGTGTTCAATTTGTTCAGTTTCTCACATCTGCAATCTATTTCTTAAAGTTATAAAATATGTTACGTTATCACTATATTATTTGCTCTTATTCTTCTACTAATTATTTTTCCTTCTTTACTTTTTTTCTTTTGATATTTTAAGAATTTTCATCTTCTCTTTACATTTCGTTTTCTCTAATTCTACTACTAAATTATTTTTACACTTTTATCATAATTGTTTGGAACTTTTTCATTACTCAAATTTGGGAATATTATTGTATAGTATTATTGAAGTATTTAATGTATTTACTCTTTTTTATTATTTCAAAATACAAATTATCCCTCTCACAATCTTTATTTTACTCTTTATACTTATTTCTCATGCAATTTTAGCAAAGAAATATTCTCTCAGCATTACTCTTCATGGAATGATCGCAAGGATTGTACGAAATCGTCACATATTAAAATCGTAATTCAAAGACAAAACGTAGATAAATATACAAAATGGTGATTTTTTATACTGGAAAATAACAATGTATATCTCATATGTGTGGTAATATGAACAAAGAGAAAAACGATCTTACAACTAAAAAGCCTAACTCCAGGAAGGACAACAAAACACTATAATAATTTGTAATAGACAGTTAGGAAATGACGAAGTAATATTAGGATTGCTTTATATTTGCCCTCCTCATTATTCTACATGTACCTAGATTATTTATCAAGATATTTTTCTCTTACAACAAAGAAATTAAGCCAACAAAGCTAGAAAAAATCAATGCTTCCGTACACACAATTAATTGGTACACGACTTTATATATATATATATGTAAAATATTACTAAACTAAACGTATTTTATCCTGCCTTTATACATTGCAACACCATGTATAAATTTGTTTATGGCCTAGTCTAACAGAATGTGGTAAAAGAGATTACCCAAAGAATACAAACCTAATCAGAAAAAATAATGGTAAAGAAATAGTTTTTTAAATTTATCATGTAAGACTTCAAGTTAAGTGTTTTCCCCCAAATTTTTAGCATGTGGAATTAGATTTATATTCTCATCTCAATTACACACATTTTAATCTTTTCAAATATATATATATATATATATATATATATTCAAAAACTTCATCTTGTAATAATTCAAATTTATGCAACATGTATTGAGAAAAGATGTATCTTTATATATAAATCAAATAATTATATATTTTAATTTAAGAACCTTATCTTTCAATTAAAAAATATTTTCTTGCAACTCGTTAAGAAGCTTTATCTGGTATGACTTCAACTTAAGCATTACAATTTTTTATGATGTTGAATTGAACTGTATCTTCTTATCTCAATTTTAAAGTGACTTATCCAAATAATAAACTATAATAAAATAAAAACATGTACATGCAAAATCTACCAAGAATAATATCAAGTGTATGTATTTTTGTCTCAAACATAAATTTAGAGACTTCCAAGATTTCGTATTGTAACATTGACCTCCTTGGTAGGTTGCAATATTGCGCGTTGATATATTTTTAACAATTCTTTTAACATATCTATCATTAATGTAAAACTTGTGATTTGATTAATTGGTTCCTTTTCAATATTAAACTCTTCTATTTCTTCCTTAACTAATTTAGATTAAAAACCCTCTTGTGCCATGCATTAAAAGTGGAGTTTGAAATTAAATTATGATGCTTCAAAGGTAAATATCAAAAGCCAAAGCACACAAGCCAGGCTAGAAAATTGCTCTCAATCTTCATGGTACTTGAGGCTCCATTCGCAAAACATGTAATAGTATATGCAGTAAGCTGATGTTAATTAATTATAACATATCAGATGATTTGAATTTAATTATATTACTTTTGTGTCCTCTTTGCTAGCTCCTAACATTTAGTATAACTCTAAGTTAACATTTAAATGAGGTTTACTACATAAAACATGTGAAATCGTAATTTAAAACATATGAAAGTTGCTAATATTAACATTAAATAATGAAATTAGCTATTATGAAAAGTATATGCAGGGTTACAATTTATAGATACTTTACATAACCACATATTTAATAATAAAAAGGGATTTATCAGAAAGTAGAATATTACTATAGATGAAAAGGGACTTTTTCAAGCCATGAAAGACAAACTTTACATTATCTACAATGTTTACTTCGTTCTTCATTGATCTCATGGGCGAACTCTCAACCTGCACATAATAGATTGTTAGAGCATGACAAAAATCAAACTATAGGACTGATGATCAACAAAAAGACAAAAAAAGCTTACATACATTTATGTAGCATATATATATGCGTGTGACCATGGTCCACTTGTTAAAAATTAGAACGGGCTGCAACTGAAGCCTATAATATGGAAATAAGAGACATATATGAATAAATCAAATGAAACTGGTAGAATATCAAATATCAAATTTTCTTCTCGTCTTGCTGCTACTGATGTTCCAACAAATACATCAATTTCAACATTGGAAATTGAAAATGAGAAATTAAAGCCTTTTGATCTTTACCAACAGATCACTGCAAGTGCTTCGGTAAAACTCGTAACTCATCAATTTATTCCTTCAAAATGACAAATAAGCATTGATGCCATAAGCATAATGCAAGTTAGCAGATTATGTGACATTGGAGAGTATATATAATAAGAGGTTAAAAAGTGGGAACTTCATTCCAACTCAAATTTAATTTGAATTCTAATTCGAAATAACTCAGTTTGTTATATGTTAAAAGAATGTATATTTGAAAAAGATAGGATCCTAAGATCATACTTATTTTTATCTTATAATATAGATATATATTAATGTATAATATAAATCCTACTAAAAAACCTTGCAGATTAATTCAATTACAGTGAGATAAATGTACAATATAAAATACTACAAAATTTTCTACTTTTTTGTTGGCATAATTATTTAAAATTAATTTTATAATTATATAGAATCTATTTGTGAGAATCAAATTAAACAATTACTAACAAATCAAAGAGTGTATACGATAACTACACAAAAAGAATCATATGTTAATAGAAGCATTTCGTCCTAGTTTTGAGTTTACATAACCACGTTTGATGCTGATATTTACACGCATTGGGTTGGAAGATAATATGGTTGAATTGAGTTTTAGATAAGCTTGCTTAGATAATAATTTGAAATTCATGATGTAAATTTAAAATTACTATATTAATTCTTTCAATTATGATAAAACACTAAAAATTATAGTAGTCACAGATCAAATACACCACACAGTTTGTAATTTATAAAAATTGTGGAAAATTATTTCCGATATATTATTTTGATATATTCATATCCAAATAAATGATAAAACTATATAAAGGTTTTGGGATAAGGATAAGCTACTTGAAAATATATAGTTATCTCAATTCATCCAAGTTAACCACACGATTATAACTTGGAAATTGTTTCGGAAACGTAATGTAGATATACCCGTTAATCAGTTCAAACAATTGCAGATTTCGTTGAACACATATGTATTTTATGGTTGCATATTTTTATTGTTATTTTAATTAGATGTAAGTCAATGGGTAAATTTTTTATCCTAAACACTATATATAGGTAGTTTTATCCTTATTAGAGTTGGAATTTGGCTCAATCTAATACTCGTAGAAGCACATTATCATCATCTAGTTATTTGAAGAACATATTTTTATTATTCAAATTAAATTTAAAAAGCAATAATACTTATTATCAAATGTCATTACAAATGTTGTCTTAGTATTAGAATCTATACGATGTGCAGATAATATTAAAAAAATATTAATAATATATTTTGTGATATGATTTGGTTGAGCACATTAGATCATAAGTATTATTTAACCCAATTGTCATCTAGCTTCTTAAAGCAATGGACCTATAATACATCAGATAGACAACCTCATCTTTTATACAAAATGCATGACTTATAGTTTGAATGCAAATAAAATTCTAATGCTCGAAAATGTGCCTATATGAACAGAGGACTCCTCCCTCAATATAGTACTTAGATATATAAAGTGCACTAAGATGATGCATACAGTACAATCTAATTGAGAAGATGATTATTCTTTACATTGAGTTAATATCATAAGATTGAATGAAAGAATATTCCAAATTCAAAAACATACATAAAACGACAGTCCTTTGCAACTGTCATCATTACTACACAAACATAAATTCTTTTAAATTTACTTAATACAAATAAACACATAAAAAAACAGCAATTAAAAACACTCTAAAATGTTTATTTTAATTTTATAAAATTGAATGAAAGAATATTCCAAGCTTGAAAACATACATAAAAAATCTACCTATCTACTAAGCTTGTTTGTTAGGCTTAGCTTCGCCATAATAGTGGTGCACCTTTAAAGCCACCTAATTCACTAAGCTACATATCCCTAATTATTCATCTATGAAATTGCCCAAGGTACATAACTTCCTCCCGAGATAACATAATTAGCGAGGAGTACAGAGTCCATTTTACTTATTATGTTGTTCTCCGTGCTTTATGCACCATCCTAGTCCAAACAATAGTGCTTTGGCTTCTTCCCAATTGATTGTGCCATAGCCAAATTTTAAGTTGTAAGCCATTTTCAAATGTCCTTGGCTACTCGTCCTGATCACACTGAGATCCTTTGCAACAGTCATCATTACTACACAAACATAAACTCTTTTAAATTTACTTAATACAGATAAACACATAAAGAAATTTGGCAATTCAAAAATACTCTAAAATGTCTCATAACATTAAATGGATAAAAGCTAGGCATACATCTAGAACAAATTCTAATAGAATTACTCGATACATTATTTCACCCTACAGAAGCATATTGAAATACATATATGTAGGAATACTTTTAAAAGGATTGCATGATACCTGGAAAAGCATTTCAAGCAAGAATAGATTGTTGGCTTCTCACAATCTGAAACCTGTCACATTTGAACAATTGAACTTTAACTACAGTTATAGTGCCATCCTGTTCAACCATTAGGGCAAAAAAAATATATTTTAAATCACAACTATCTATAGTATAATTTATATTTTGGTCCAGTCCAAACATCATCAAAAGAGATTTTGGTAAAGAATGTCAATGCATAAGAAGTAACACACTTATTGGGTTAAGTTGAATATTCAACAAAGCACATCAACCCTAAAATCAATACTTCGAAATATATGGGAGTAATCACAACACGAGACCTTTCTAAACTAATAATATTGATAGAAAATAATAGAAAACTAAGGTAGAACATTAGAAAAACAGAGATATAAGCTGCTTCAATAGTTAACAAAGAAAAAAGAAGAAGCATACCATGTTCTGCTTCATTCTCTCTAGTAGAACTGGCTAAACCCCTTACCTTACTTATAGAGGTTATCAATGGAAGGAGGAAAAATAATAATTTAAATGAATTCCCAAAGATTTATGTTTATCCCATATATACATCAATTTAAATTCTATTAGATGGATAAATACAACCGTAGAATTCTGAATATAGTCAAAACTTTGGTTTCTTTTGAAAGATAGGTTATCTACAAATTCAAAAATGTTGGATGTCTTCAAACTATACCCAAATTAATGGATTCTAGTATAACCTAATCAAGATTGATTAGTTGCAAGAACTTATATATCTTTCCATTCCAATTCAAAAAATTTATCTACTTACGTGTAGTAGAATTAGTTCTGATAAGAATCAAATTTAACAGCACAATTTGATTTAACTACTTTATCCACTTCGTCCCCATTTTCACTTTAATTTGTCCTACATAGTTATCTCACTTCCAGTACTAATTTTAACCACAAGTAAATAATATGTTGGTTTTGTCTTGAAAAAAAATTTACTGTCTTTCCGTTCAAATAAAAAAATACTTATCATTCCATTTGAATTTAAATTAGGCATTATTACAAAAGTTGTTCTAATGTCCTATCCTAAATTTTGTCCTAATCGTTCTTTGTTTTTAATAATATATAGATTCGTATTATTATTATCATATATTATATATTATATATTATACATAAGATAATTATTGTTATTATATATTCTTATTCCTTCTTACCTTAATTTTCCTACCATAATTGACACGACCCAGAATCCGGCTAGGCCGTGCGGACACCCGACATCCTCCCCTAGACCCGTCGGGCTAACCCTTACCAATTAAATTAGGAAAATAAATATAATAATTCATAAATAAGGACACGACTTTAAAAAAAACACAGAGATACTGATACCTCTAAGCTGTACAAAAGAAATTACAGCTGACTACCCAATATACTAGGTTTAGGGCTATCCAGACTAGACATCTAAGAGTACAAACGAAGAGAAATACCTCCTGAAGGGAGCAAAATGCAACTGAAATAACAACCAATAAACTGGTGGCCATCCGGAATAAAAGCTGGCTCATCCTGACAGCTGAAATCGTCTTCGCTCCTTCACAACGTGGCGAACTCAATCCTGGAGCGAACCTGCCGAAACGAAATAGATAGACAAGAAACAAACAACAAACAAGGGTGAGTCAAAAGGACTCAATAAGTGGGGCAGACTAGCCACCTCAAATAATAGGATAGCTAGCCAGGGAGAAAAGAAATAAATAAATAAAATTCCTCTTATTTAAATTATAAAAAGGCAGAGCCAGATAACAATTAGAAACACGTATGGAATGACAAACTCATCAACAACCAGGAACGTGAGATAACCAAAACATATAGGTATCCTGAACAATCAACAATCAGAAATACATCCTGTTGCGGCGTGCAACCCGATCCGTATATTCATCCTGTTGCGGCGTGCAACCCGATCCATATATTCATACTGCCGCAGCGTGCAACCCTATCCATATATTTATACCGTTGCGGCGTGCAACCCGATCCCCGCAACTCAGAATACGAGCCAAAAATACGTAGGCAAACTGAAATATATCCACTATATGGTATACATACCGCATACACAAAACACAGCATGATAGTCACACAATAGTCAGCACGCGGTGAAATGAAATGGGATGAATGCAGTATGATGCAATGGTGTTGCATGTGCCAAATAGATGGAGCGGAATCCTCCTGCTCCGAGGGCGGAATCCTCCTACCCTCAATATGATGCAATGGAGCGGAATCCTCCTGCTCCGAGGGCGGAATCCTCCTACCATCAATATGATGCAATGGAGCGGAATCCTCCTGCTCCGAGGGCGCAATCCTCCTACCCTCAATATGATGCAATGGAGCAGAATCCTCCTGCTCCGAGGGCGGAATCCTCCTACCCTCAATATGATGCAATGGAGCGAAATCCTCCTGCTCTGAGGGCGGAATCCTCCTACCCTCAATATGATGCAATGTAATGCATATGAATGCAATATGATCCAATAATATCCCTTCACCGGCGCGGGACTCTCGTCGACAGCCGGGAAGTGTATGTCAACTCACGGCCAAAGTACCATGCTCAGATCCTCAATGCAATACCCATAACAGGACATAACATATAGTATACAATGTAAATCCAAAGATAAGGCGTAATGAGTACGCCTATCGGTAGCTACACACGTAAGGAACACGTGGTAGAAAATCCACGAGGCCAGGTGCCTTCAAAGAAATGGATATAAACACTTACCTCTTCCAAAAGTTAGTACGGCTAATCAACAACCGCTTTATCCTTTGGTTTCCTTGCCAAACGATCCCACTCTATTCAATAAGCAGAAAAATATATCAATTTAGGCTAAAGGCTTCATTCCTCAAATCTTAGGGCAATCCGGTTAGGAACCTGATACCCACGCGACCGGACTGTGTGTCCAATGTCCAACCTCTATGGGGGACTCCAAATCACACATAACATGATCACAATATAAGTATAAGCATGTATGAGGCATAACATATGTGGCAACAATAGATATGGACTCAAAGGAATGTGAAGAATCCTCTGGATAGAATTATAGACACAACCTAGAACTCAGAATTTGTCCAACTCTTTGAATTTCCATAAAATTTTCGGCAGAGTTTCCCCTGAAACTGGATGATCCGAAAAAACAGAACCAGCACTATACTAAACACGGGAATGGATACCCGGATAAACTGATAACACAAACATGTTAATTAAATAACAGGATGAGACGACTGGATGTCATAACAAATCCGCAGATAGAATGTCTTGACAGCACCAGTGTCCTGCCTTTCGACCTAATTTACAGAGTGTAGATCAAAGATATAGACTTCATAGTCTTCATGAAAGTTTTAGATATATGTCTTGGGGTTCTTTGAATTCTTAAATAATCTAAATATCAATTTTTCACAAGGAGTTATGATCAATATACTAACAACTGTCCAAAGATCAAAATAATTTTCCAGATTTTGAAACGTTTTGTCTTGCTGATTTGAATGTCTTTCACCTTGGATTTTAGTACCAAATTAAGTATATACAAGGTTCCCCTGATTATATACAAGTAACCAACAAGAAAAAACATGTTTGGAACTAAGAAAAACTTCAAAAGCTACAAGATACGTGCCTTGCCAAAAAGAAAGGTCTAGTCTTACATACCTTTGATGTTTCTTGCTTCTAAACCTTGTTTCCTTTGAATTCCACACCTTCTAAAGCTTAAACAAGCTATAATACAGAATTTAGGCACTTTACTTAGTCATGAAGTAATTCTAAAACTCAAGCTATAGACGAAATTGAAGGTAGCATAACGTTACCTTAATCGCGTAGAGCGTTTTGACGCAATCTGTCTTCAATTTCGAGTTAGGATTGACGCCCATCATTCAAAACCATAAAATTTGCTTAGACCTTGATGAGACCACTGTTTCTCCCTTTAGATTTCTGGAAATGACGAGATGGGGGCAAATGTTTCCTTTTATACTTGAAACATTTCAGTTTTAGTCCTCTTCTGCGCTTATGTCCCTTTTTCTGGCCTGACTACTGACGCTTATATCTTTTTATCCAAATATTGTATGAATAAACTGTCAAAAGTTTTAGAAACTAGACTCCAAGACCTTCAATTTGGTATATGATATGTCCCCAAAAAACTTCATATAACACATGAAATTAAGTGCCGAAAAAGCTCTGTTACAAGGCAATTCCTTAGTCGGTTTTTCCGCAACTTAAATCCGACTTTTCCCAAACTTTATATTCAATATATAAACATCTTCTATGGTCATATTATGACTTTAAACTCACTTAAATCATTCTATAGAGCTTAAATCATTCTTAACATATCTATAGAATGATATACGTCACTTTGGACATACGGGGTGTAACAATATTCTCCTATTAGGAACATTCGTCCTCGAATGTTAAATGAAGTACGTAGAAGCATTAAGCAATGATCTGTTACATACTTGTAGTAGTGAAGAGATGTGAAAGGTCTAATTATTTAACTTTCGGCATTTTTTGCAGAAGCTAGCCGAACAACCTCGAAATTCACATTCGAAAAAGCACAAAAGTCACAAATAATCATACGAACCTAACGGCGCTTTCAGATTTTGAATCGGAGCTCGTTCACCAAAACCGAGCTCAAAAATCTCTTTTTAGTATTTATCGACCATAAAACTGAAACCTTCTTCCGATGCCTACAGAACGAGGTCTGATTTAGCTCAAATTTTTCAGACAGGTCCTAATGGACATTACGAAGTTTTTTTTAAAATTATCGGCACGCCAATCGGAGTCCTAACTTCCGAAATGACTAACCAAGGTCGTTTCATTCTCCTCCACTTAAACTCTCGTTCGTCCTCGAACGAGCCTAAGTCTAAAGCAAGATTCACGCTAATAACAAAAGAACTTGCACGACCTTCATAAGCTATTCCACGGACATTATCTCATGATTGCAGAATCAGAATTATAACACGAACACCGAACTCTTGGAATAAAATATATCTGGATAATATGATAACATCATTGCCCAACTTATTCGGACTAAGCTGACCCTTTCTCGATCATGAGAGAAGAGTTCTATATTTTCAAAATGAAGATACACGCAACTCTTGATGGGCTAACATGATTCCACTAACGAATTACCTCATGATATACTTTCGATGTAAAACAGGTCGATGAAACAAAGAATTAGCTTACGCTTCAGCAACGCCTTAGAGATTTAATATTATGATTCGGCATCAATTGGAGGAAGACTCCTCCACTCAGAGCATAAACTCATACAAATAATTTGAATAGAAATAGTCATCCTCGCACAACTTGCTGGATTAAGGAAGACTTAGCTGAGTAGAGAATGCGGCTCAGACCTGAGCTACCAAATTACTCTCTCGAGTTGCCAAACAGCTGCAACTCTCGAGTTCACAACTCCATACATTTTCTATAAGCACCACCGCCTGATGTATCAAATCAAAAGTCAAATGACGCCTCTCATTACCCTTAGTAGCCTTGAAAAACAACAATGTGCTTATCCAGCCACCTTGACACGCACTTTGGTTCAACACAGGGAACATCACAAGAGACTACTGACCGCCTAAGCTCACCAGTGTTGGACGAAGAAGAGATGGCAACAGACTGAGGATAGAAATGATTAGAGCTTCAGGAAGCTCATCATTTTATTTGCTTGGCTCCCAGGGCTACACTACTTCCGAGTCAGGCTAACCAAAGAATCACAATTGAATAGATAGACATTAAATAAGCTTTATGGAACAACATCTATGTCAATTTAACCTTCCTATAAGAAGGAAACTCTGACAATTTACCAGAAACCCTTTTATAATTAAGACAAACTCATGGACACATAAGTTGCATATTACTTACTTATCACTTTGCACCGGAAGAAACAATATCACTTTCTGATGGTGACGAATAAGAGTCCCACCATCCTATCAACACCGAATTCCAAAGAAAGATAGACTGACTTGACATAATAAGAGAAAGTGGTACAAAAGGATGCCAAGCAGACAATACCGATACTCACTCACAAATCTCTCATATTTAAACTAGATAAGCTAGTAAGGTTTCACTAATGCCACGACAAGTCATACCAGAAGCTCACCTCTCTACCGCAACCAATTCTTAAGAAAAACGACATCCCAGGAATTTATGGAAATATGATAAGACAATCATTTCCAAATCGATTGGAAAAATCAAAGCTTACACATATTTAAGTGAGGAAGAAATATCAAGGTCTACTATATCAGATATCTCAGCATCCCGCTAGACAAGCAGTTCATAGAACTGCCTTTGCAGCTGAGCTGAGCCGCTACCCTGATAATCACCTTCTAAAGAACCATTTCTCTGGCTGAATGAGATCTAAATGAAATCGCCTGCGGCTGTGCAAGTGCCTAATGACAAGAAAAAAGATGACTGCGTACTTGCCGGAGTAAGGAAAAACTCCTCAAAGGATAACCAGACTCACGATAATGATAACACACTTTATTGAAAATGGAAGCTGGACAGATTGTTGATAGCTATATAGAGAAAACTGGGTCTGATCTTGACGAACTACTGACGCACTCTGAGAATCACGCGACACACGCTGAGATAACCTGGAAGGTGACCTCCCAAAATAATCAGAACTCTTACCTCCAAATGAGGTACCATGGTTACCCACTAGGGCCACGAGATCTCTTGCTCTCCCGCTCTAACTTATTGTATGCCTCGTACCTCTGAGCAATATTAACAACAACATCAACTGAAATTTCGGCCTCAATCTCTCGAGCCATCTGAGATCTCAAGGAAGGGGAAAGGTCACCAATAAATCTTTGAATCTCTCGAAAGGCTCATGGACTAGTTTTAATGCATATTCAGCCGTTCTATAGAATTCAATCTCATATTCTGAAACCAACAGGCTAACCGACAGGCTACCCAGTCCAATCCACTCGAACTGGCAACACTTTTCATCTCGTTCGCTACTCGAAAGGAACTTTTCCACGAATTTAGAAGAAAAATCGAACCAAGTTAGCTAATAAGAGAGAGAGGCCCACCCATTCAAAGTTGGACCCCTGAAACTGGAAAGAAGAATAATCAACACCATACCGCTCGATATAATCAAGAGCCTGAAGGATACACTGACATCATTTTATTTTAAAAAAAACTTACACAGGGATTATCTGATGCATGGCTTGAGAATATCGGAAGGTTCAACCAGATAAAATAATGCAGCATCTTCGGACACTCGGACCGAGCTATTACTTGGGCTAGCTAACCAACCAGAATAATTAGTGGCGCAAGATATGCTGCCTCTGGAACATAATTTACTGGGGCAACATCAGGAACTGGAACAATGGCCCTCTAAGTTCGAACATCTACATCTGCGGAAACCTGATAAGTTGCCTAGCAAATAATAGGTTATTGTGGTATCTGCGTCGCCAAGATTCTCGTAAAAGCATCGTAGAGAGTAAAGGGAACAACAAGGCCCTGCTCCCTTGCCCATCGCGAACTCGTACAGCTGGGACCTCCGTAATTAGATCGCCAGCATGATCAAAACTCTCGGGGCTTCGTCAGTACTAGCCCTAGGCTAGACTGCTTCGTCCTGAACTCCTTCCATTTGCTAATTTCTCGTCGAGGGTTCACAATTACCACGAACGAATTAACGAAAATACTTTTGCATCCTAGACCGACGCACGATCCGAAATGAAGGAAGTTTCCATCATAGCCTCTCGTAGATAAGTACGGACGTCTACGTACCCATCAGCAAGATTCTACTAGACACTGTCTTAGTCTGGATAGACTCTAAATTAGGCTCTGATACCAACTGACACGACCCAGAATCCGGCTAGGCCGTGCGGGCACCCGACATCCTCCCCTAGACCCGTCGGGCGAACCCTTACCAATTAAATTAGGAAAATAAATATAATAATTCAAAAATAAGGACAAGACTTTAAAAAAAAACACAGAGATACTGATACCTCTAAGCTGTACAAAAGAAATTACAGCTGACTACCCAATATACTAGGTTTAGGGCTATCCAGACTAGACATCTAAGAGTACAAACGAAGAGAAATACCTCCTGAAGGGAGCAAAATGCAACTGAAATAACAACCAATAAACTGGTGGCCATCCGAAATAAAAGCTGGCTCACCCTGACAGTTGAAGTCGTCTTCGCTCCTTCACAACGTGGCGAACTCAATCCTGGAGCGGACCTGCCGAAACGAAACAGATAGACAAGAAACAAACAACAAACAAGGGTGAGTCCAAAGGACTCAATAAGTGGGGCAGACTAGCCACCTCAAAGAATAGGATAGCTAGCCAGGGAGAAAAGAAACAAATAAACAAAATTCCTCTTATTTAAATTATAAAAAGGCAGAGCCAGATAACAACTAGAAACACGTATGGAATGAAAAACTCATCAACAACCAGGAACGTGAGATAACCAAAACATATAGGTATCCCGAACAATCAACAATCAGAAATACATCCTGTTGCGGCATGCAACCCGATCCATATATTCATTCTGTTGCGGCGTGCAACCCGATCCATATATTCATACTTCCGCGGCGTGCAACCCTATCCATATATTTATACCGTTGCGGCGTGCAACCCGATCCCCGCAACTCAGAATACGAGCCAGAAATACGTAGGCAAATTGAAATATATCCACTATATGGTATACATACCGCATACACAAAATACAGCATGATAGTCACACAATAGTCAGCACGCGGTGCAATGAAATGGGATGAATGCAGTATGATGCAATGGTGTCGCATGTGCCAAATAGATGGAGCGGAATCCTCCTGCTCCGAGGGCGGAATCCTCCTACCCTCAATATGATGCAATGGAGTGGAATCCTCCTGCTCCGAGGGCGGAATCCTCCTACCCTCAATATGATGCAATGGAGCGGAATCCTCCTGCTCCGAGGGCGGAATCCTCCTACCCTCAATATGATGCAATGGAGCAGAATCCTCCTGCTCCGAGGGCGGAATCTTCCTACCCTCAATATGATGCAATGGAGCGAAATCCTGCTGCTCTGAGGGCGGAATCCTCCTACCCTCAATATGATGCAATGTAATGCATATGAATGCAATATGATGCAATAATATCCCTTCACCGGCGCGGGACTCTCGTCGACAGCCGGGAAGTGTATGTCAACTCACGGCCAAAGTACCATGCTCAGATCCTCAATGCAATACCCATAACAGGACATAACATATAGTATACAATGTAAATCCAAAGATAAGGCGTAATGAGTACGCCTATCGGCAGCTACACACGTAAGGAACACGTGGTAGAAAATTCACGAGGCCAGATTGAAACGACCTCGGTCAGTCGTTTCGGAAGTTAGGACTCCGCTTGGCGTGTTGATAATTTTAAAATGTTCGTAATATCCATTGGGACTTATCTGTAAAATTTGAGCTAAATCAGACCTCGTTTGGTAGGCATCGGAAGAAGGTTTCAGTTTTTATTGTCGATAAATATTAAAAAGAGATTTTTGAGCTCGGTTTTAGCAAATGAGCTCCGATTCGAAATCCGAAAGTGCCGTTAGGTTCGTATGATCATTTGTGACTTTTATAAACTTTCGAAAGTGAATTTCGATGTTGTTTGGCTAGTTTCCGCTAAAATGCCGAAAGTTAAATAATTTGATCTTTTTCCATTTAATTTGCATATTGAGTTTTGGGAGTCCAATTTGAGATCCGCCTTCGCGAGTATGTTACATATATTTTGTATAACTTATATGCAAAAGTTGGAATTATTTTGAATATCGTAGGGTACCGTTTTAATTTTTGTCGCGAAAAGAAAAAAAAAGGAAAAGACAAAAGAAATTAAAAAGTTAGGCGGCGGGCATATGCACTTAGAATTTGTGCATATATGCTAATTTCTTAGCAGAAAGAGAACCAAAAAACAATTCAGAAGCAGGAGCAGGAGAAAATGCGCAAAAATGGAAAAAAAATGCCAGAAAATGAGAAAAGAGCCGGGAAAATAGTAGAATTTTTACTCTGAAACATTCAGGTAATGATCTTAATGCATTATTTGAGTTTATTACGTGTGTTTGAATAAGTTTTAACGGTAAAACTTGGAATATTAGACCCCGTTTTAATAAGTTCAATAATAGTTAAAGGGTCAAATGGACCCCGATAGCGGAATTGATTATATATTCATACTCAGTGAGTTATGGGCAACATATAAATGTAATTTATTTAGGGTTTGGTTATGTGACCTTAAACCCTGTACATAGGCCTGGCCTGCATATTGCGAATGCGAATAGGGTATCAGGTTCCTAACCGGATTACCCTAAGATGTGGGGAATAAAGCCTTTAGCCTTATGTGATATATTTTTCTGGTTATTGAACACAGAGGGGTCGTTTGGCAATGAATCCAAAGGACAAAGCGGTTATTGAGTGGCTGTACCAACTTTGTAACAAGGTAAGTGTTTATATCCATTTCTTTGGAGGCACTTGGCCTCGTGGATTTTCTACCACGTGTTCTTTACGTGTGTAGCTGCCGATAGGCGTACTCATTACGCCTTAGCTTTGAATTTACGTTGTATATTATATGTTATGTTTTGTTGCTGGTATTGCATTGAGTATCTGAACATCGTACTCTGACTGTCATTATTGCATATACTTCCCGATTGGCGATGAGAGTCCCGCACCGGTGAAGGGTCATTATTGCATATACTTCCCGGTTGGCGATGAGAGTCCCGCACCGGTGAAGGGTCATTATTGCATATACTTTCCGGTTGGCGATGAGAGTCCCGCACCGGTGAAGGGTCATTATTGCATATACTTCCCGGTTGGCGATGAGAGTCCCGCACCGGTGAAGGGTCATTATTGCATATACTTCCCGGTTGGCGATGAGAGTCCCGCACCGGTGAAGGGTCATTATTGCATATACTTACCAGTAATCGATGAGAGTCCCGAGCCGGTGAAGGGTCATTATTGCATATACTTCCCGGTAATCGATGAGAGTCCCGAGCCGGTGAAGGGTCATTATTGCATATATCCCCTGGTAGGCGATGAGAGTCCCGCGCCGGAGATAGGTATCAGGCATATGTGACTGCATGGCATCGTATTGCACATATTGAGGGTAGGAGGATTTCGCCCCAGGAGCAGGAGGATTCCGCTCCATTGCATCATATTGAGGGTAGGAGGATTCCGCCCTAGGAGCAGGAGGATTCCGCTCAATTCATTTGACACATGTGACCCTTTGCATCATATTTCATTTCATCTCATTTCATTTCATTTCATTTCATACCATTGTGTAGACTTGTGGTACATAACTACTGTTCTGCTTATACGTGCATTGCTTATTTGCCTATATATTTCTGGCTCGTATCCCGGGTTGCACGTCGCGACAATATAAATACATGGATCGGATCGGGTTGCACGCCGCAACAATATAAATATACGGATCGGGTTGCACGCCGCAACAGTATAAATATACGAATCGGGTTGCACGCCGCAACAGTATAAATATACGGATCGGGTTGCACGCCGTAACAGCATAAATATATGAATCGGGTTGCACGCCGCAACAGTATAAATATACGGATCGGGTTGCACGTCGCGACAGTATGAATATATGGATCGGGTTGTGCGCCGCAACAGGATGTATTTCTGATTGTCGACATGTTCAGGATATCTATATGTTCTGTCTACCTTATGTCCCTGGCTGTTTATGATTCCATACGTGTTTTCAGTTATTATCTGGCTTTGCCTGTTTATAGTTCAAATAAGATGGATTTAGTTTATCTGTTTTCTTCTCCCTGGCTAGCTATCCTATTCTTTGAGGTGGCTAGTCTGCCCCACTTATTGAGTCCTCTTGACTCACCCTTGTTTGTTGTTCGTTGTGTCTATCTATTTCGTTTCGGCAGGTTCGCTCCAGGATTGAGTTCGCCACGTTGTGAAGGAGCGAAGACGACTTCAGCTGTCAGGGTGAGCCAGCTTTTATTCCGGATGGCCACCAGCTTTCTGTTTATCATTTCAGTTGTATTTTGCTTCCTTCAGAAGGTATCTGTCTTCTTTCTTACTCTTAGATGTCTAGTCTGGATAGCCCTAAACCTAGTATGTTGGGTAGTCAGCTGTAATATCTTTTGTACAGCTAAGAAGTATCTGTATGTCTGTGTTTTTGTTTTAAGTCTGTCCTTATTTATGAAATATTATATTTATTTTCCTAATTTAATTGGTAAGAGTTCGCCCGACGGGTCTAGGGGAGGATGTCGGGTGCCCGCACGGCCTAACCGGATTCCGGGTCGTGTCACAGGTGCCTTCAAAGAAATGGATATAAACACTTATCTCTTCCAAAAGTTAGTACGGCTAATCAACAACTGCTTTATCCTTTGGTTTCCTTGCCAAACGGTCCCACTATATTCAATAAGCAGAAAAATATATCAATTTAGGCTAAAGGCTTCATTCCTCAAATCTTAGGGCAATCCGGTTAGGAACCTGATACCCATACGACCGGACTGTGTGTCCAATGTCCAACCTCTATGGGGGACTCCAAATCACACATAACATGATCACAATATAAGTATAAGCATGTATGAGGCATAACACATGTGGAAACAATAGATATGGACTAAAAGGAATGAGAAGAAAACTCTGGATAGAATTATAGACACAACCTAGAACTCAGAATTTGTCGAACTCTTTGAATTTCCATAAAATTTTCGGCAGAGTTTCCCCTGAAACTGGATGATCCGCAAAAACAGAACCAGCACTATACTAAACACGGGATTGGATACCCGGATAAACTGATAACACAAACATATTAATTAAATAACAGGATGAGATGACTGGATGTCATAACAAATCCGCAGATAGAATGTCTTGACAGCACCAGTGTCCTGCCTTTCGACCTAATTTACATAGTGTAGATCAAAGATATAGACTTCATAGTCTTCATGAAAGTTTTAGATATATGTCTTAGGGTTCTTTGAATTCTTAAATAATCTACATATCAATTTTTCACAAGGAGTTATGATCAATATACTAACAACTGTCCAAAGATCAAAATAATTTTTCAGATTTTGAAACGTTTTGTCTTGCTGATTTGAATGTCTTTCACCTTGGATTTTAGTACCAAATTAAGTATATACAAGGTTCCCCTGATTATATACAAGTAACCAACAAGAAAAACCATGTTTGGAACTAAGAAAAACTTCAAAAGCTACAAGATACATGCCTTGCCAAAAAGAAAGGTCTAGTCTTACATACCTTTGATGTTTCTTGCTTCTAAACCTTGTTTCCTTTGAATTCCACACCTTCTAAAGCTTAAACAAGCTATAATACAGAATTTAGGTACTTTATTTAGTCATGAAGTAATTCTAAAACTCAAGCTATAGACGAAATTGAAGGTAGCATAACGTTACCTTAATCGCGTAGAGCGTTTTGACGCAATCTGTCTTCAATTTCCAGTTAGGATTGACGCCCATCCTTCAAAACCATAAAATTTGCTTACAACTTGATGAGACCACTGTTTCTCCCTTTAGATTTCTGGAAATGACGAGATGGGGGCAAATTATTCCTTTTATACTTGAAACATTTCAGTTTTAGTCCTCTTTTGCGCTTATGTCCCTTTTTCTAGCCTGATTACTGACGCTCATATCTTTTTATCCAAATATTGTATGAACAAACCGTCAAAATTTTTAGAAACTAAACTCCAAGACCTTCAATTTGGTATATGATATGTCCCCAAAAGACCTCATATAACACATGAAATTAACTGCCGAAAAAGCTCTGTTACAAGGCAATTCCTTATTCGGTTTTTCCGCAACTTAAATCCGACTTTTCCCAAACTTTATATTCAATATGTAAACATCTTCTATGGTCATATTATGACTTTAAACTAACTTAAATCATTCTTAACATGTCTATAGAATGATATACGTCACTTTGGACATACGGGGTGTAACAATAATAATGTCTTTTCTTTCTTTTGCATTTTGCTTAGTTCCTACCATCTTCCAAAAAATTTCTACCTTATTTGTGAGAGTTTTTCTTGCCATACAAGAATGCATTTATTACCAATGTTTCTTACCATTTTTACTACCCAATTCATACACTATAAGTTCAACACAATACACTACTTTCAGTTTTCAATCACTCTTTCGTCTTTTCTCTACATGCATGCAATTACAGGGCGCAGTAATTTTTCTTGAATCTTGGAAAGGTTTAACGACATTAATTGGTAAGAAGTAATGAGTTCAAATCACTTAGATGTTATTAGTTTGAACTGTATTTTATTCTATATATTTGTTGTTGATCATCAATCATGTTCTTCCTTAGGTACAAAACGCACTGATATGGTAAACTAGGGTGTATTACAATTGGGCATCTGCTGATAGTCAGGTTGGCCTTATGGGTTCTCGATTCCCATCTTATCAGTTGAGCAACGGCCTTTATGTATCTGAACGGCCGGAGCAGCCGAAGAAAACGACTCTGACTATGAGCTCAGCTTCCATGCCTTATACGGGCGGGGATATTAAAAAGGCTGGTGAACTTGGTAAAATGTACATGAATCTCCCAACCGATGGCTCAAGGTTACAGAAATCTGGTCCGATCAACAATGCTCCGTGGAGAACCGGATCCTTTGGAGATCCTGGATCTGTTTCTCTGAAAAAGACCAACGCTGGGCCTTTGAACAAACATGGGGAGCCTAAGAAGAAGTCATCTGGTCCTCAAGCTGGAGGAGCTGCTGTTTCATCCCGCCAAAATTCTTGCTCTATTCCCCCACTTCTCCCTACCGCATGCCTCATTATTGGTCCTTTAAATTCTGCTGGAAATTCTCCAAAAGTGTCAGGACCCTTGCAGAATTCTTCTATTGTTAATAACCAAGCTGTTACTTGTTCATGTGTACCATTTTGGAGAAAGGCATCCAAGAAGAGTAGGAAGTTTTATCATCAAAATTGAAGTTCATGACCTGATAAGGGAAGAAAGTCTAAAAGGTAGGAATAGAGGTAGTATACTCGGATTCAGTCACCAATAACAGAGCCGTCTCAACAAGATCGGGGCTCAGAGCCAAACTTCACGGAGAGGCTTTAGGATTTTTTTTTTTCAAAAAAAGAAAAAAAAATTGTCATATATATTTTTATTTAAAGTCTACTTTTGTAGTTTTTTAGATGCGAAATCATTAATTACTGTTTTTTAATCGATTTGTTCTAACAAATTCTTTTCAGTTGAATAATATAGCTAATTCATTTAATCTCTCTTGAAATATTGTTGATTTTATATAAGATTTTATCAATTTTAATTTTGAGAAAATTCTTTCGGCTAAGACAACAGTTACAGGAATTGTCAACATTATTCTATAAGCAATATATGTATGTGGAAAAAAATTAAGTCTTTTTATTTGATTGAGTTTTTCGATTAGATGTTATCTTCTACTTGTACTATTTCTCTCAATACTTTAAATTTGAAAAATAAACCTAAACCATCAATAAAAGAATAACTATTATGTGTTAAAGAAGTTCAAGATTGAAAGAATTTTCAAATAAATCTAAATCATCAATATCAGAATAACTATTATGTGTTAAAGAAAGTTCAAGGTTGAGACAATATTTTTCAATTTTCATCATCTAGTAATCTCAATTTTTTACCACTAAATAAAAAATAAAAAGTATCTTCATACGCTTTAAATTGTACAAATCTACTTTGAAGTGACATTATGGTTTGGTCTACTATATATAAAAATAATCTACTTTAAAAAATTCTTAAGCAGACTTTGTGATTTCGTCATCAACAATTTCGTCAGATTGTTTCTTTCTAAATATTACGCATTTTTAGGAAATTCTTTTTCTCTATATTTTTGAAAAAGAAAATTAAACTTCTTAGCTAATCTATGGCAACATCAATATCCATATCTTTAGATTGTAAGCTTTTGCTGATTAAAATAATTTCAAACAATATATCATACAAAATAGTCATACTCAATAAAAATTCAAAAAATTTAAGCTCATATATATGTGGCTAAATAGGTAGCTTCTGTGATGACCCGATAATTTTTACCTATAGTCTAGTTACCTAATGAGTTAGTGAGAATATTTACTCATTATTTATAAGGTAGAAATTTTGTATATATGGAGAATTTACTAAATGACCATTAGGCCAAATAGACAATTTGTTATGGGCCTTGAATTATTTTGACTAAGTGGAAATAATTGATTAGGCCCACAACTTATTTTTTGTCCATCTTCATAGCATATTAATATCATATCTTGACTTTTAGGGTTAGAAACAAATCATTTTAAAAAAAATAATAATAATAATGGAAGAGGGCAGCGGCTCTTAGCTCCCTGTCAACAATCCTGTTAAGCTCCATCATATATATGTAATCAGGTATGCTTCCATTCTTTGTTTTTACTTTCATCTTCATATATTTGATAATATGAGCAATGGTTAAATAAATAAATAAGAATGATAATGGGTAGGATGAATGGCAATGGAGCTAATTGGTTAATGTTCTATGGAAATGGATAATTGATTTAGTAGGGGACATAATCATTGTTCAATTTTTAAGGTTAGGCAGAATAGGCAAATTGACACTTAAACTTGCACAAAATTCTATTCCCGGCCCCTCTACTATACGAGTTTTCATCTAGACACCTCAATTTGTTAAAACTCATACATTTAAACACCTCTGACCATTGACCGAGCTTATATGGCAACTATGCGGCTGAGTTGGCCAAAGTGCGTTGTATACACGCCTGTAAAGGGCGTGAACCCAAACAATAAAGGTCGTGATAATTTTATTTTTTTCTTTTCAGCCTTTTTATTGTGTTTCTTCCCCATTCACCATTGTTAAACAATAGAACCTCTACAGAAACTTTTTTAAATCTAGGTTCCTTTGATGATTTTGACAAAAATTGAAGTAAAAAAGTACAATAATAATGAAAACAAAAAGGAAAAGAAATTGGTTCTCATCTTCAAACACGAGCAGACATGATGTCACTGGTAAGTGGTTAAAACAGTAGCCGGCATCGACCTCTGTTACAAAGGTGAAGACAAATCAATAAATCCCTATTCCATTAGCCCTTTGATTGCTCCTCAATTGCTCTAACTACACATAACATGTCTAGCGTTTTCATCAAGATCAAGAAAAACAACTCCAACAATCTACCTCCACCGGCAGCGATGCCAATGATAATAAAAATCGCCATTTACATATCTTCATCATACTCCTACTACAAAACAACCAAGACTCTCATATTCAAATTTTACTTTCTCCACTGATTAGTGGGATTTAAAATCAAGAATGAAGGTGCTGAAGGGTGGTGTTGATGGTTTGAAATGGGTTTGCCGGTAGAGTTGGTTAGTTGTTCTTGTGACGGAGATCTTGATGTTCAATGTTGAGTCGAGTGATGGTCGGTCGGAAGGACTATACAAGGATGGAGAAAGGAGAATAGATATGGGTGCATGTGGAATCTCTAATGGTGAAAGGTGGCGTTGAAAAATGGTAAGGAGATGGATGTTTCCGAAGGGCTTAGGTTAATGGATTTGGGAACCATTCTTGCTGGTGAATGGGGCAATTTTTTTTTAAAGTTAATATTTTGAAGATAAATACTGACCTGGCATATTAATCTGATGTGGATAGTGATGTGTAAATTCAATAAGCGAGAGTGAGAGACAGCACCATCAAAGGTGTTTAAAATACTTAATTTGTACCAGTTGAAGTGTTTAAATGAGAACTCACAAAGTTGGAGGGCCGGGAATAGAAACTTGTGCAAGTTCAAGTGTCAATTTGCCTATTCTGCCTTAAGGTTATGTACATATGAGTTTAGGAATTGAAAAACTTGTTGTGGTGCCCTGTTTGGTCCTACGAGACCATTTGGTTATGCAAGCTTTATTAGGAACTCATTTCCTACTCCTTTTTGATAATCACTCTTTTAGAGAATTGAATATTATATTGAGTACATATATTTGGATTACTATCTTGTATCAGCTCCTAAAGCAGTTGTAGGCTTATAGTTAAACCCTATAACAGTAATTAGTCAATTTGAGGTCTAAATGGGATCAAGTTGGAACCTTGAATATGTGTATGGACTCGTTAGTTTATGGGTAACTCAAAAATGTCATTGAGTTTGTGATTTGATCAAGTAGGCTCGGGGTTAACTTTTAAGTTGGTCTTCTTAATCCTTTTAGCCTAAGGTTTGGAAAATTTAACCATAGCTTTGGTATTGATTGTATTCCATTGCTTTATTAGAGCAAGAACTCTTGGAAGAGATTCGAAAAGGGAAAACTATTGTTGAGTAGCTAGTGAGCTTCGGGACGAGGTAAGTGTATTTCGCTTTCTTGGAGGACTTGCTCCACACCCTATGTATGATATATTCTTTTATACAAATGATTGTGGCACGATGTAGTTCCTGCGTATTATTGTGGTACGATGTAGTTCCGTACATATTACCTAGCACGATGTAGTTCCGTGCATTTTATTGGGGTACGATGTAGTTCCGTACATATTATCATCGCACGATGTAGTTCCGTGCATATTATTGTAGTGTGACGTGGTTATGTATTTATCCACGAGTTACATTGAAGGTGTCGTGGTACTTTGATGACGGAGTACGAATATTACTTGACAGTCAATTAAATGGATTCTCTTTATTCCCATTACCTTTGAGTTATTTTGCTTTGCCTATATGAGCAACTTGCTATTTTACTTGGAGCCCCGTCCCCGCTTATTGAGTCACTCGACTCACCCCTTTTCTTTTCTGTGTTTGTTTCTTTATGTCTTACAGATTCGAAACCATCTACTAGTGAGCATTGTGGTTGATTGAGGTGGAGCATCCCTCTATTAGCGGTGAACCAACCCTTCGTCCGTGGTGGCCACCTATATAGTTTATCTTTTCCTTTGATGTATTCTCGAGATTTTGGAGTTGTATAACTTATTCGACACTTTTAGATGTTCATGGTTCGGGAGTACTTAAACCTTTTATTGTCGGGATATTTCAACTTGCTTATTCCTTTTATGGGAGATTATTGAAATATTTATATATTTCATAGTGGAGTTTATTCTAATTATTCACAAATCAAGTGGGTTCGCCCAACTTGGTTAGTTGGGTGCCCTCACAACCTATTCGGATTTTGGGTCGTGACAAATTGGTATCAGAGCCATAGGTTTAGAGTGCTCACGAATCATGAACAGTGTCTAATATAGAGTCTTGCTGATCGAGCGGACACGTCCGTACCTATCTACGAGAGGCTATGGTGACATTTAGGCAACTTCTCTTCTTTCCCTCTTTATCGTGCGTAGTATTTCAATAACAAGACTAATCTGTTTCCACTATGTAACGCGCAGATGGTGAGGACTCGTTCTTCGGCTCTGGAGGCGGAGGTGGGGCCAGAGGCACCACCTGATGTACCAGTTGCCGCAAGAGGTGGAGTTAGAGGTGTCGGCCGAGCGAAAGGTCGAGGCAGAGGACGTGGCCGAGGCAGACGTAGAGTTCAGACTCGTACTGCCGCCCAGCCTAGTGCTAGAGCTGCTAGGGCCACGAGAGTTGTAGATCATGATGATGATACAGAGATTGAGGATCAGCCAGAGGTTCAGGTTGATCAGGGATTTATTACTACACCGGTACTTCAGGATACTATGTTGAGGGTTTTGGGTATCCTACAGACTCTTGCACCACAGGGATCTCCCGCGACCCAGGTAGCTTCTCAGTGGGTACTCAGATGCGAGGTATGCAGACCCCAGTTCAGTTTGTTACTCCAGCTATGCAGACTCCAGAGGTAGTAGCTGTGGGTAGTGTACCCCAGGTTGTTCAGGTAGGTCAGCCAGAGCAGATTGTGGTTCCGGAGGTGAACCAAGTCAGACTTCTTCACTTCACCAGGTTATTGCCCCCGAGATTTGGAGGACTTCCATCCGAGGATCCACGGGCCTTTCTGGATCGTTATCAGCGGATATTAGGTGTTTTGGGATATCTTGAGGAGCATGGAGTTGATTCTACAGTTTTCCAGCTTGAGGGTCCTGCTCTGACTTGGTGGAATACACTTACTCTAGCTAGGCAGGGCTTGCCGAAGCTGTCTTGGAGTGAGTTTTCTCAAAGGTTTATGGATAAGTTCCTCCCGCGTAGCTAGCAGGATGAGAGGCGCAGGCAGTTCGAGAGGTTGAGACAGGGCCATGTGATTGTATCTGAGTATGAGGTTCGATTCTTAGACATGTCTCGTGATGCTCTTGATTTGGTTCGCCCGGAGTCAGAGAAGGTTAGGAGGTTCATTGATGGTCTTTCTGCTACTTTGAGATCTAGTATGGCTCGTGAGATAGAGGCTGGTACTTCATTTGATGTAGCGGTGGATATTGCTCGCTGATATGAGTCTTATAGAGCTCTTGAGCAAGAAAAGTTGGAGAGAGATAGTAAGAGATCTCGTGGATATGGTGGACTTCCTATTGCCTCATCTGGAGGCAAGGGGTTTAAGGGAGGTCTTCTGATAGTCCAGCTCAGTCTATGGCTCACAGCTCAAGGAGTACATTTATACCCCGTCATGAGCAGACTCGATTCTCTCAGCCTTCTCAGCCAGGCCAGTCTGTTTCACGAACTCAGCAGCACGTACTGCGTAGACCCAGTTCTGGGTGCTATAATTGTCGTGAGCTTGGTCATCATATAAAGGATTTTCCTAGGCTACTTTAGGGAGGCAGTCAGCCTTTTCCTCGACCCCAGGCATCTGTGCAGACTTATGGTACTACATCAGTTTCTCAGCCAGCTAGGAGTGCACCACCGCCAGGCAGAGGCCGTGGGCGTGGTGGTAGTGGCCCTTCGAGGGGTTGTCATCAGAGTGCTAGTTCAGCTGAGCCTCAGAGGCAGTTTTATGCTTTGCCAGCCAGACATGATGCTGTGGCATCCAATGCAGTGGTTACAGGTACACTTTCTATTTGTGGACGTGATGCTTATTCTTTGATTGATCCAGGTTCCACGTATTCTTATGTGTCACCTTATTTTTCTTCGGGTTTTAATGTTGATTATATGTGTATTCGTGATCTATTTTGTGTTTCTAGTCCCGTTGGAGAGTCTATTATGGTGGAGCGGGTGTATCCTGGTTGTACTGTATCTTTTGTGGGGCGTGAGACCATAGTTGATTTATTAGTTCTAGACATGGTGGATTTTGATGTGATTATCAGTATGGATTGGTTGGCATCATGTTATGCTACTCTCGATTGTCATGCCAAGACTATTCGGCTTTCTTTTTCTGGCTCAGTAGCGGTAGTGTGGCACGGTTCTTGTTTGCCACCTACGGGACGTATTATCTCATTTTTGAAAGCAAGGCGTATGATGAACAAGGGGTGTTCTACTTATCTTGCCATGATTCGGGACACCAATATGGAGGTTCCGTCTCTTGATTCTGTTCCCTTTGTGAGGGAGTTCTCTGATGTGTTTCCTGATGATTTGCCTGGACTTCCTCCTGATAGGGATATTGAGTTCGCTATTGATTTGGTGCCCGGAACTCAGCCTATATCTATTCCTCCATATCGTATGGCTCCAGCCGAGTTGAAGGAGTTAAAGGAGCAATTACAAGACTTATTGGATAAGGGGTTCATTCGACCTAGTGTGTTGCCTTGGGGAGCTCCAGTGTTGTTCGTTAAGAAGAAAGATGGCTATATGCGTATGTGCATTGATTATAGGCATTTGAACAAGGTCACTATCAAGAATAAGTATCCCTTGCCTCGTATAGATGACTTATTCGATCAGTTGCAAGGAGCCAAGTTCTTTTCCAAGATTGATTTGAGGTCTGGGTATCATCAATTGAAGATTCGGGAGTCCGATATCCCAAAGACAGCATTCAGGACCCGTTATGGTCACTATGAATTCTTGGTTATGTCCTTTGGGCTTACGAATGCTCCAGCAGCTTTTATGGATATGATGAACCGTGTGTTCAAGCCTTATCTAGACTCGTTTGTCATTGTCTTTATTGATGACATGTTGGTCTATTCGCATAACCGTGAGGAGCATGAGCATCACTTGAGATTGGTTCTTCAGACGCTTCGAGAACGTAAGCTTTATGCTAAGTTCTCGAAATGTGAGTTTTGGTTGGACTCTGTGGCTTTCTTGGGTCATGTTGTGTCCAGTGAGGGTATTAAAGTTGATCCTAAGAAGATTGAGGCCGTTCAGAATTGGCCACGACCTACTTCCCCGACAGAGATTCGTAGTTTTCTTGGTCTGGCTGGATATTATCGACGATTTGTGGAGAAGATTTCATCTATTGCTGCTCCATTGACCCGTCTGACTCAGAAAACGGTTCAATTTCATTGGTCAGAAGAGTGTGAGGCAAGCTTTCAGAAGCTCAAGTCATTGTTGACTAGCGCTCCAGTGTTGTCCCTTCCTTCTGGAGCTGGAGGGTTTGTAGTTTATTGTGATGCTTCTCGTGTTGGGTTGGGATGTGTTTTGATGCAACATGGTAAAGTTATTGCCTATGCTTCTAGGCAGTTGAAAGAGAATGAGAAGAATTATCCGACCTATGATTTAGAGTTAGCCGCTGTGGTATTTGCTTTAAAGATTTGGAGACATTACCTGTATGGCGAGCCTTGTGAGATCTTCACCGATCACAAGAGCTTGCAGTACTTGCTTACTCAGAAGGACTTGAATGGTAGGCAACGTAGATGGCTCGAGCTGATCAAAGATTATGATCTCACTATTCATTATCATCCGGGGAAAGCCAATGTGGTGGCTGATGCATTGAGTAGGAAGTCTATGGGTAGTCTTGCATTTCTTGATGTTGAGATGAGACCTTTAGCTCGAGAGTTGCAGACTCTATATAATTCGAGGGTGAGATTTGATAGTTCGGACTCGAATCGGGTATTTGCTTGTATGGTGGCTCAATCTTCCTTAGTTAGCCAGATTAAGGAAAGACAGTTCGAGGATCCTTGCTTTCTTGAGTTGCGAGGGCGTATTCAAAGTGGAGGAGCCCCTGCTTTTGAGTTGGATAGTGATGGTATTCTTCGGGTTGGTCGTCGTCTTTGTGTTCCTAATGTTGGTGATTTGAGGCAGTTGATTCTTGATGAGGCTCATAGTTCGCGGTATTCTATTCATCCCGGTATCACCAAGATGTACCAGGACCTTCGGGAGTTGTATTGGTGGAAGGGGATGAAGAAAGATGTCTTTGATCATGTATCTCGGTGCTTGAACTGTCAGCAAGTCAAGTACGAGCATAGGAGACCCACAAGATTAGCCCAGGCACTACCCATTCCTGAGTGGAAGTGGGAGAGGATTACAATGGATTTTGTAGTTGGCTTGCCGAAGACATTGAGGCATCATGATTCAGTTTGGGTCATTGTTGATAGACTTACCAAGTCGGCCCATTTCATTCCAGTGAAGACAACTGATACATCAAAGAAGTTGGCTTGGATCTTTATTGAGCAGATTGTTCGGCTTCATGGTACTCCATTGTCTATTATATCTGATCGAGGCTCTCAGTTCACTTCTCAGTTTTGGCAGGCTTTTCAGTGAGAGTTGGGTACTCAGGTCCAGCTTAGTACCGCATTTCATCCGTAGACTGATGGACAGTCTGAGCGGACTATTCAGATCTCGGAGGATATGTTGAGAGCATGTGCCTTGGATTTTGGCGGCCATTGGGATGATCATTTGGCTCTTGTAGAGTTTGCTTATAATAACAGTTATCAGTCTTCCATTCAGATGGCACCGTTCGAGGCATTATATGGTCGCCGATGTCGATCTCCAGTTGGTTGGTTCGAGTCTCGAGATGTTGAGGTGTTGGGTCCCGATATTGTTCGTCAAACTTTGGATACGGTTCGTATCATTCAGGATCGTCTTCGAACTGCTCAGAGTAGGCAGATATCACACTCGAATAAGAGAAGCCGAGAGTTGGTATTTGAGGAAGGTGATATGGTTTTCCTGAAGGTGTCACCAATGCGGGATGTGAAGAGATTTGGGAAGAAAGGCAAGTTAAGCCCTAGGTTCATTGGTCCTTTTAAGATTGTGAAGCGTATTGGTGAGGTTGCTTATCGACTTGCATTGCCAGAATCTATGCCTGTTCATCCTATTTTTCATGTTTCTATGCTCCGAAATTGTGTTCGAGATCCCACTCATGTCATAGAGGTGGACCCAGTTCAATTGGATGTGAAATTAGCTTATGAAGAAGCTCCAGTTACTATTGTAGGAAGAGACACCCGAAAGTTGAGGTCTAAAGAGATTTCGTTAGTAAAAGTGCGATGGCATAACCGTCCTCATGATGAGGATACTTGGGAGCTCGAGTCGAGCATGCGGGATAGGTATCCCCACTTGTTTGAAGCATCAGGTAAGTAAATTTTAAAGTCCTTGCATTTAAATTTCTCTTATTAATTGTGAGTTATAGCATGTTTACCTCCTTGTCGGAGTTTTCTAATTTGTTAAAGTAATTTATCTCCTTTCCAGAGTATTTGATTTACTAGAGTGATTTAGCACCTTGCCGGAGTGTGTTTGATTTATTATTGAGATTTACCTCCTTGTCGGAGTGGTATTGATTATTTTGAGTTATGTTGGGTGCCTATGAATGGCTTGTTATGTTGTATATGGTCGTTGTTGGTATTTGAGATATGGATTAGTTTTTGGATAGCCCAATTTACAAAGGAAACTCTAGCGAAATTTTTGTAAGTTTTGGGACTTAGCCAAATTTTGGAGTTCTTATGAAGTTTGGTTATGAGTAGTAAAAGGTTTGGTGTTGTGTTTCTGTGTATAGATCGATTGTTGGTATTGGAAGAAACAAGTTCGAGGGCGAACTTGTGTTTAAGTGGAGGAGAATGTGACGACCCGTTAATTTCTACCTATAGTCTAGTTACCTAATGAGTTAGTGAGAATATTTACTCATTATTTATAAGGTAGAAATTTTTTATATATGGAGAATTTACTAAATGACCATTAGGCCAAATAGACAATTTGTTATGGGCCTTGAATTATTTTGACTAAATGAAAATAATTGATTAGGCCCTTAACTAATTTTTTGTCCATCTTCATAACATATAAATAGCATATCTTGACTTTTAAGGTTAGAAACAAATCATTTTTTTTTTTTAAAAAAAAAAAGAAACAATGGAAGAGGGCAGCGGCTCTTAGCTCCCGTCAACAATCCTGTTAAGCTCCATCATATATATGTAATCAGGTATGCTTCCATTCTTTGTTTTTACTTTCATCTTCATATATTTCATAATATGGGCAATGGTTAAATAAATGATTAAGAATGATAATGGGTATGATGAATGGCAATGGAGCTAATTGGTTAATGCTCTATGGAAATGGATAATTGATTTAGTAGGGGACATAATCATTGTTCAATTTTTAAGATTATGTACATATAATTTCAGGAATTGAAAAACTTGCTGTGGTGCCCTGTTTGGTCCTACGAGACCATTTGGTTCTGTAAGCTTTATTAGGAACTCATTTCCTACTTCTTTTTGATAATTACTCTTTTAGAGAATTGAATATTATATTGAGTACATATATTTGGATTACTATCTTGTATTAGCTCCTAAAGTAGTTGTAGGCTTATAGTTAAACCCTATAACACTAATTAGTCAATTTGAGGTCTAAATGGGATCAAGTTGGAACCTTGAATATGTGTATGGACTCGTTAGTTTATGGGTAACTCAAAAATGTCATTGATTTTGTGATTTGATCAAGTAGGCTCGGGGTTAACTTTTATGTTGGTCTTCTTAATCCTTTTAGCTTAAGGTTTGGAAAATTTAACCATAGCTTTGGTATTGATTGTATTCCATTGATTTATTAGAGCGAGAACTCTTGGAAGAGATTCGAAAAGGAAAAACCATTGTTGAGTAGCTAGTGAGCTTCGGGACGAGGTAAGTGTATTTCGCTTTCTTGGAGGACTTGCTCCACACCCTATGTATGATATATGCTTTTATACAAATGATTGTGGCACGATGTGTGCATATTATTGTGGTACGATGTTGTTCCATACATATTACCTAGCACGATATAGTTCCGTACATTTTATTGAGGTACGATGTAATTTCGTGCATTTTATTGGTGTCGTGACAGCTTCACTTTTAGATTTTGGATCCTTACTCATTTCTACTAGTTTCAATAAAGCATCTCTTATTTGTGGTGCTTGAAAGCTTATTCCTTTAATACTTTCAATACGACTTTCCCAACGTGTCTGTGATAATGATTTAAGAGTACAAAATCTTTTAAAAACTGGGTACAAAATCTTTTAAAATATTCCATCGCTTAGTAGAAGAAGCAAATAGCTTTTATATACCACTATAAGAAAAGGGTCATTTTACGGCGGTTTCAAAAACCGCCGCTAATATGCATTCCACAGCGGTTTCTGCGACGGTTTACGAAGTGCATCTAAGAGAACAACTTTGCGGCGGTTTGGTTCCTTTAGCGGCGGTTTTAGATGGCACTGGAGTTTTGCGGCGGTTTTGTAGTATTTCCCAGCGGTTTTTTGACTTTTTTTAAAAAAATAATAATAAAAATTATTTTGAAAATGTAACTTATTATTTATAGTTAAGTTAGTATTGAGCTTTGAAGCCTTTTAAAATAGATTTTGCTAATATAAGTACTATATAATAAAGTATCTCTAAAAGTTATAAAAGGAAAATTAAAATACAATTACAATATCACATACAATAACTTACATACTAATTACTATAATTAAAATTAAACTAAGTATTTTAAGGGTAAAAAGTTGTAGTAATGTTACTAGATGGAAAGGGAAAGAACGAACTTCAAAGTCTACGTTTAATCCACTTGAACTTATAATTTTAGTAAAAGCGAAAGTTAAACAAGTGGAATGAGTAGTTCACTGAATAGTTCACAGGATTAAATACCAAAAGTTTGCTTACTGCAGCAACAACGTCCCACATCGACGCTTGAGAGCAAGTATTTGCTCTTTATAAGCAAAGGAACTACAGCGTTGGTAAAGAACTGAAGATCATCAACACAAGAGCTGCTCTAGGAAGGGGATATAGTATGACTTCTTCAGTTTTGCTACAGCCAATAGAAACCGCGCCTATTTATATCTATCAGCGGCGGTTAATTCCAGCGGTTAACCAAACCGTCGTAAAATTACTTAACGGCAGAGAATATTAAAGCGGTTTTGCTACAGCCAATTAGAAACCGCGCCTACTTATTACTAGAACCGCAGTGAAATACCTTAACTATCAGCGGCGGTTAATTCCAGCGGTTAACCAAACCGTCGTAAAATTACCTCACGGCGGACAATATTACAGCGGTTCTGTAAACCGCCGTGAGAGTTGTTTTACAGCGGTTAAAATCATCGCTGATTGCCTTATGAACCACCACAAAATACCCATTTTCTTGTAGTGTACGTTGTATCACTCCAAAGAATCATATAGCTTTCGTACAACAATTAACCATGTCAAAAAGTATCAACTACCACATGGTGTATAAAATGCTCTAGGATTTACATCGACAAGTCTTTTTTGCACTCATTGATGTTTTCCCTTCATATTGGATATGTTATCATATCCTTGTCCTTTTAAGTTATTGAAACGACCTCGGTCAGTCGTTTAGGAAGTCAGGATTTCGATTGGTGTGCCGATAATTTTAAAATATTCGAAGGTCCATTTCTGTAAAATTTGAGCTCAATCGGATTTCATTTGGTAGGTATCGGAAGAAGATTTCAGTTTTTATTGTCGATAAATATTAAAAAGAGATTTTCGAGCTCGATTTTGGCGAATGAGCTCCGATTCAAAATTCGAAAGCGTCGTTAGGTTCGTATGATTATTTGTGACTTGTGTGAACTTTCGAAAGTGAATTTCGAGGTCGTTCGACTAGTTTCCGCTAAAATGTTGAAAGCTAAAGAATTTGATCTTTATCGTTTTAATTCGCATCTGAAGTTTCGCGTGTCCGATTTAAGATCCACCATAGCAAGTATGTTACATATATTTTGTATAACTTGCTTGAGAAATTTGAAATTATTTCGAATTTCGTAGAATTCCGTTTTAATTTTCACGAAAACGAAAAGAAAAGAAAATTAAATAAAATAAAAGAAAAAAGGAAAAGAAAGAAAGCAAAATGGAACTAAAAAAGGCGGTGCCTAACTTAAAAAGGCAAACCGAACAGAGACATGATCAAAACGAAACAGAAAGAAAAAGAGATGACGGGGAGGAAATTAAAATGCCAGAAAAGGAGAAAAGAGCCAGAAAAATGTAGAATTTTTACCCCAAAACATCCAGGTAATAATGTTAATTCATTATATGAGTTTATTAAGTATGTTTGAATATATTTTAACATTAAAAATTTGGATATTAGACATCATTTTAACAAGTTAAATTGATAGTTTAAAGGGTCAATTGGACCCCGATAATGGAATTGATTATATATTCGTACTCAGTGAGTTATGGGCAACATATAAATGTAATTTACCTAGGGTTTGGTTATGTGACTTTGAACCCTGTACACAGGCCTGTCCTGCATATTGCGTATGTGAATAGGGTATCAGGTTCCTAACTGGATTTCCCTAAGACGTAACGAATGAAGCCTTTAGCCTAATTTGATATATTTTTTGCTTATTGAATAAGCAGGATCATTTGGCAATGAATCTAAAGTACAAAGCGGTTGTTGAGTAGCTATGCTAATATTGTAACAAGGTAAGTGTTTGTATCCATTTCTTTGGAGGCCCTTGGCCTTGTGGATAATCTACAACGTGTTCCTTACGTATGTAGCTGCCGATAGGCGAACTCATTATGCCTTATCTTTGAATTTACTTTGTATATTATATGTTATATCCTGTTGTTGGTATTGCATTGAGGATCTGAGCATTGTACTCTGGCTGTGAGTGGGCATATACTTTCCGGCTGTCGATGAGAGTCCCGCGCTGGTGATGGGTTATTATTGCATCCATATGCATTATGTTGCATTCATACGCATTATGTTGCACTCATATGCATTATATTGAATTCATATCGGGTGCAGGAGTATTCCGCCCCAAGAGAGTGCAGGAGTATTCCGCCTATGATTCATATTATACTGAGTGCAGGAGTATTTCGCCCAAGGAGAGTGCAGGAGTATTCCGCCTCTGATTCATATTATTTTGGGTGCAGGAGTATTCCACCCTAAGATAGTGCAAGAGTATTCCGCCTCTAGTTCATATCATATCGGGTGCAGGAGTATTCCGCCCCAGGAGAGTGCAGAAGTATTCCGCCTCTGGTTTATATCATATCAGGTGCAGGAGTATCTCGCCTCTGGTTAGTGTGAACGCCAGCTCTAGGAAGGGGATATAGTATGATTTCTTCAGTTTTGCTACAGCGAATTAGAAACCGCGCCTATTTATACCTTGACTATCAGCTGCGGTTAATTCCAGCGGTTAACCAAACCGTCGTAAAATTACCTCACGGCGGAGAATATTAAAGCGGTTTTGCTACAGCCAATTAGAAACCGCGCCTATTTATTACCAGAACCGCAGTGAAATACCTTAACTATCAGCGGCGGTTAATTCCAGCGGTTAACCAAACCGTCGTAAAATTACCTCACGGCGGAGAATATTACAGAGGTTCTGTAAACCGCCGTGAGAGTTGTTTTACAGCGGTTAAAATCACCGCTGATTGCCTTATGAACCGCCACAAAATACCCGTTTTCTTGTAGTGTACGTTGTATCACTCCAAAGAATCATATAGCTTTCGTACAACAATTAACCATGTCAAAAAGTATCAACTTTAAATTATGACAACCACAAGGTGTATAAAATGCTCTAGGATTTACATCGAAAAGTCTTTTTTGCACTCCTTGATGTTTTCCCTTCATATTGGATATGTTATCATATCCTTGTCCTCTTAAGTTATTAAAACGACCTCGGTCAGTCGTTTAGGAAGTCAGAATTTCGATTGGCGTGCCGATAATTTTAAAATATTCGAAGGTCCATTAGGACCTGTCTGTAAAATTTGAGCTTAATCGGATTTCGTTTGGTAGGTATCGGAAGAAGATTTCAGTTTTTATTGTCGATAAATATTAAAAAGAGATTTTCGAGCTCGATTTTGGCGAATGAGCTCCGATTCAAAATTCGAAAGCGTCGTTAGGTTCGTATGATTATTTGTGACTTGTGTGAACTTTCGAAAGTGAATTTCGAGGTCGTTCGACGAGTTTCCGCTAAAATGTTGAAAGTTAAAGAATTTATTCTTTATCATTTTAATTCGCATCTGGAGTTTCGCGTGTCCGATTTAAGATCCACCATAGCAAGTATGTTATATATATTTTGTATAACTTGCTTGAGAAATTTGAAATTATTTCGAATTTCGTAGGATTCCGTTTTAATTTTCACAAAAAACGAAAAGAAAAGAAAATTAAATAAAATAAAAGAAAAAAGGAAAAGAAAGAAAGCAAAATGGAACTAAAAAAGGCGGTGCCTAACTTAAAAAGGCAAACCGATTAGAGACATGATCAAAACGAAACAGAAAGAAAAAGAGATGACGGGGAGGAAATTAAAATGCCAGAAAAGGAGAAAAGAGCCAGAGAAAAGTAGAATTTTTACCCCGAAACATCTAGGTAATGATTTTAATTCATTATTTTTGTTTATTAAGTGTGTTTGAATATATTTTAACACTAAAAATTGGGATATTAGACATCATTTTAACAAGTTAAATTGATAGTTTAAAGGGTCAATTGGACCCCGATAATGGAATTGATTATATATTCGTACTCAGTGAGTTATGGGCAACATATAAATGTAATTTACCTAGGGTTTGGTTATGTGACTTTGAACACTGTACACAGGCCTGGCCTGCGTATTGCGTATGTGAATAGGGTATCAGGTTCCTAACTGGATTTCCCTAAGACGTAACGAATGAAGCCTTTAGCCTAATTTGATATATTTTCTACTTATTGAATAAGCAGGATAGTTTGGCAATGAATCTAAAGTACAAAGCGGTTGTTGAGTAGCTATGTTAATTTTGTAACAAGGTAAGTGTTTGTATCCATTTCTTTGGAGGCCCTTGGCCTTGTGGATAATCCACAACGTGTTCCTTACGTGTGTAGCTGCCGATAGGCGTACTCATTATGCCTTAGCTTTGAATTTACTTTGTATATTATATGTTATATCCTATTGTTGGTATTGCATTGAGGATCTGAGCATTGTACTCTGGCTGTGAGTGGGCATATACTTTCCGGCTGTCGATGAGAGTTCCGCGCTGGTGATGGCTTATTATTGCATCCATATGCATTATGTTGCATTCATACGCATTATGTTGCATTCATATGCATTATATTGCATTCATATCGGGTGCAGGAGTATTCCGCCCCAAGAGAGTGCAGGAGTATTCCGCCTATGATTCATATTATACTGAGTGCAGGAGTATTTCGCCCAAGGATAGTGCAGGAGTATTCCGCCTCTGATTCATATTATATTGGGTGCAGGAGTATTCCGCCTCTGATTCATACTATATTGGGTGCAGGAGTATTCCACCCCAAGAGAGTGCAAGAGTATTCCGCCTCTGGTTCATATCATATCGGGTGCAGGAGTATTCCGCCCCAGGAGAGTGCAGAAGTATTCCACCTCTGGTTTATATCATATCGGGTGCAGGAGTATTCCGCCTCTGGTTAGTGTGAACGCCAGCTCGAGGAAGGGGATATAGTATGACTTCTTCAGTTTTGCTACAGCCAATTAGAAACCGCGCCTATTCATACCTTGACTATCAGCGGCGGTTAATTCCAGCGGTTAACCAAACCGTCGTAAAATTACCTCACGGCGGAGAATATTAAAGCGGTTTTGCTACAGCCAATTAGAAACCGCGCCTATTTATTACCAGAACCGCAGTGAAATACCTTAACTATCAGCGGCGGTTAATTCCAGCGGTTAACCAAACCGTCGTAAAATTACCTCACCGCGGAGAATATTACAGCGGTTCTGTAAACCGCCGTGAGAGTTGTTTTACAGCGGTTAAAATCACCGATGATTGCCTTATGAACCGCCACAAAATACCCGTTTTCTTGTAGTGTACGTTGTATCACTCCAAAGAATCATATAGCTTCCGTACAACAATTAACCATGTCAAAAAGTATCAACTTTAAATTATGACAACCACAAGGTGTATAAAATGCTCTAGGATTTACATCGAAAAGTTTTTTTTGCACTCCTTGATGTTTTCCCTACATATTGGATATGTTATCATATCCTTGTCCTCTTAAGTTATTAAAACGACCTCGGTCAGTCGTTTAGGAAGTCAGGATTTCGATTGGCGTGCCGATAATTTTAAAATATTCGAAGGTCCATTAGGACCTGTCTGTAAAATTTGAGCTCAATCGGATTTCGTTTGGTAGGTATCGGAAGAAGATTTCAATTTTTATTGTCGATAAATATTAAAAAGATATTTTCGAGCTCGATTTTGGCGAATGAGCTCCGATTCAAAATTCGAAAACGTCGTTAGGTTCGTATGATTATTTGTGACTTGTGTGAACTATCGAATGTGAATTTTGAGGTCGTTCGACTAGTTTCTGCTAAAATGTTGAAGGTTAAAGAATTTGATCTTTATCGTTTTAGTTCGCATCTGGAGTTTCGCGTGTCCGATTTAAGATCCACCATAGCAAGTATGTTACATATATTTTGTATAACTTGCTTGAGAAATTTGAAATTATTTCGAATTTCGTAGGATTCCGTTTTAATTTTCACGAAAACGAAAAGAAAAGAAAATTAAATAACATAAAAGAAAAAAGGAAAAGAAAGAAAGCAAAATGGAACTAAAAAAGGCGGTGCCTAACTTAAAAAGGCAAACCGAACAGAGACATGATCAAAATGAAACAGAAAGAAAAAGAGATGACGGGGAGGAAATTAAAATGCCAAAAAATGAGAAAAGAGCCAGAGAAAAGTAGAATTTTTACCCCGAAACATCCAGGTAATGATGTTAATTCATTATTTGAGTTTATTAAGTGTGTTTGAATATATTTAAACATTAAAAATTGGGATATTAGACATAATTTTAACAAGTTAAATTGATAGTTTAAAGGGTCAATTGGACCCCGATAATGGAATTGATTATATATTCGTACTCAGTGAGTTATGGGCAACATATAAATATAATTTATCTAGGGTTTGGTTATGTGACTTTTAACCTTGTACATAGGCCTGGCCTGCGTATTGCGTATGTGAATAGGGTATCAGGTTCCTAATTGGATTTCCCTAAGACGTAACGAATGAAGCCTTTAGCCTAATTTGATATATTTTCTGCTTATTCAATAAGAAGGATCGTTTGGCAATGAATCTGCAGTACAAAGAGGTTGTTAAGTAGCTATGCTAATTTTGTAACAAGGTAAGCGTTTGTATCCATTTCTTTGGAGGCCCTTGGCCTTGTGGATAATCTACCACGTATTCCTTACGTGTGTAGCTACCGATAGGCATACTCATTACGCCTTAGCTTTGAATTTACATTGTATATTATATGTTATATCCTGTTGTTGGTATTGCATTGAGGATCTGAGCATTGTACTCTGGCTGTGAGTGGGTATATACTTTCCGGCTGTCGATGAGAGTCCCGCGCTGATGATGGGTTATTATTGCATCCATATGCATTATGTTGCATTCATACGCATTATGTTGCATTCATATGCATTATATTGCATTCATATCGGGTGCAGGAGTATTCCGCCCCAAGAGAGTGCAGGAGTATTCCGCCTATGATTCATATTATATTGAGTGCAGGTGTATTTCGCCCAAGGAGAGTGCAGGAGTATTCCGCCTCTGATTCATATTATATTGGGTGCAGGAGTATTCCGCCCCGGGAGAGTGCAGGAGCATTCCGCCTCTGATTCATATTATATTGGGTGCAGGAGTATTCCACCCCAAGAGAGTGCAAGAGTATTCTGCCTCTGGTTCATATCATATCGAGTGCAGGAGTATTCCGCCCCAGGAGAGTGCAGAAGTATTCCGCCTCTGATTTATATCATATCGGGTGCAGGAGTATTCCGCCTCTGGTTAGTGTGAACGCCAGCTCTAGGAAGGGGATATAGTATGACTTCTTCAGTTTTGCTACAACCAATTAGAAACCGCGCCTATTTATACCTTGACTATCAGCGGCGGTTAATTCCAGCGGTTAACCAAACCGTCGTAAAATTACCTCACGGCGGAGAATATTAATGCGGTTTTGCTACAGCCAATTAGAAACCGCGCCTATTTTGTTACCAGAACCACAGTGAAATACCTTAACTATCAGCGGCGGTTAATTCCAGCGGTTAACCAAACCGTCGCAAAATTACCTCACGGCGGAGAATATTACAGCGGTTCTGTAAACCGCCGTGAGAGTTGTTTTACAGCGGTTAAAATCACAGCTGATTGCCTTATGAACCGCCACAAAATACCCATTTTCGGATAGTGTACGTTGTATCACTCCAAAGAATCATATAGCTTCCGTACAACAATTAACCATGTCAAAAAGTATCAACTTTAAATTATGACAACCACAAGGTGTATAAAATGCTCTAGGATTTACATCGAAAAGTTTTTTTTGCACTCCTTGATGTTTTCCCTACATATTGGATATGTTATCATATCCTTGTCCTCTTAAGTTATTAAAACGACCTCGGTCAGTCGTTTAGGAAGTCAGGATTTCGATTGGCGTGCCGATAATTTTAAAATATTCGAAGGTCCATTAGGACCTGTCTGTAAAATTTGAGCTCAGTCGGATTTCGTTTGGTAGGTATCGAAAAAAGATTTCAGTTTTTATTGTCGATAAATATTAAAAAGAGATTTTCGAGCTCGATTTTGGCGAATGAGCTCCGATTCAAAATTCAAAAGCGTCGTTAGGTTCGTATGATTATTTGTGACTTGTGTGAACTATCGAAAGTGAATTTCGAGGTCGTTCGACTAGTTTCTGCTAAAATGTTGAAGGTTAAAGAATTTGATCTTTATCGTTTTAATTCGCATCTGGAGTTTCGCGTGTCCGATTTAAGATCCACCATAGCAAGTATGTTACATATATTTTGTATAACTTGCCTGAGAAATTTGAAATTATTTCGAATTTCGTAGGATTCCGTTTTAATTTTCACGAAAACGAAAAGAAAAGAAAATTAAATAAAATAAAAGAAAAAAAGAAAAGAAAGAAAGCAAAATGGAACTAAAAAAGGCGGTGCCTAACTTAAAAAGGCAAACCGATTAGAGACATGATCAAAACGAAACAGAAAGAAAAAGAGATGACGGGGAGGAAATTAAAATGCCAGAAAATGAGAAAAGAGCCAGAGAAAAGTAGAATTTTTACCCCGAAACATCCAGGTATTGATTTTAATTCATTATTTGAGTTTATTAAGTGTGTTTGAATATATTTTAACACTAAAACTTGGGATATTAGACATCATTTTAACAAGTTAAATTGATAGTTTAAAGGGTCAATTGGACCCCGATAATGGAATTGATTATATATTCGTACTCAGTGAGTTATGGGCAACATATAAATGTAATTTATCTAGGGTTTGGTTATGTGACTTTGAACCCTGTACATAGGCCTGGACTGCGTATTGCGTATGTGAATAGGGTATCAGGTTCCAAACTGGATTTCCCTAAGACTTAACGAATGAAGCCTTTAGCCTAATTTGATATATTTTCTGCTTATTCAATAAGCAGGATCGTTTGGCAATGAATCTAAAGTACAAAGCGGTTGTTGAGTAGCTATGCTAATTTTGTAACAAGGTAAGCGTTTGTATCCATTTCTTTGGAGGCCCTTGGCCTTGTGGATAATCTACCACGTATTCCTTACGTGTGTAGCTGCCGATAGGCGTACTCATTACGCCTTAGCTTTGAATTTACATTGTATATTATATGTTATATCCTGTTGTTGGTATTGCATTGAGGATCTGAGCATTGTACTCTGGCTGTGAGTGGGTATATACTTTCCGGCTGTCGATGAGAGTCCCGCGCTGATGATGGGTTATTATTGCATCCATATGCATTATGTTGCATTCATACGCATTATGTTGCATTATTATATTGCATTCATATTGGGTGCAGGAGTATTCCGCCCCAAGAGAGTGCAGGAGTATTCCGCCTATGATTCATATTATATTGAGTGCAGGTGTATTTCGCCCAAGGAGAGTGCAGGAGTATTCCGCCTCTGATTCATATTATATTGGGTGCAGGAGTATTCCGGCTCTGATTCATATTATATTGGGTGCAGGAGTATTCCGCCCCGGGAGAGTGCAGGAGTATTCCGCCTCTGATTCATATTATATTGGGTGCAGGAGTATTCCACCCCAAGAGAGTGCAAGAGTATTCTGCCTCTGGTTCATATCATATCGAGTGCAGGAGTATTCCGCCCCAGGAGAGTGCAGAAGTATTCCGCCTTTGATTTATATCATATCGGGTGCAGGAGTATTCCGCCTCTGGTTAGTGTGAACGCCAGCTCTAGGAAGGGGATATAGTATGACTTCTTCAGTTTTGCTACAACCAATTAGAAACCGCGCCTATTTATACCTTGACTATCAGCGGCGGTTAATTCCAGCGGTTAACCAAACCGTCGTAAAATTACCTCACGGCGGAGAATATTAAAGCGGTTTTGCTACAGCCAATTAGAAACCGCGCCTATTTTGTTACCAGAACCACAGTGAAATACCTTAACTATCAGCGGCGGTTAATTCCAGCGGTTAACCAAACCGTCGCAAAATTACCTCACGGCGGAGAATATTACAGCGGTTCTGTAAACCGCCGTGAGAGTTGTTTTACAGCGGTTAAAATCACCGCTGATTGCCTTATGAACCGCCACAAAATACCCATTTTCGGATAGTGTACGTTGTATCACTCCAAAGAATCATATAGCTTCCGTACAACAATTAACCATGTCAAAAAGTATCAACTTTAAATTATGACAACCACAAGGTGTATAAAATGCTCTAGGATTTACATCGAAAAGTTTTTTTTGCACTCCTTGATGTTTTCCCTACATATTGGATATGTTATCATATCCTTGTCCTCTTAAGTTATTAAAATGACCTCGGTCAGTCGTTTAGGAAGTCAGGATTTCGATTGGCGTGCCGATAATTTTAAAATATTCGAAGGTCCATTAGGACCTGTCTGTAAAATTTGAGCTCAGTCGGATTTCGTTTGGTAGGTATCGAAAAAAGATTTCAGTTTTTATTGTCGATAAATATTAAAAAGAGATTTTCGAGCTCGATTTTGGCGAATGAGCTCCGATTCAAAATTCAAAAGCGTCGTTAGGTTCGTATGATTATTTGTGACTTGTGTGAACTATCGAAAGTGAATTTCGAGGTCGTTCGACTAGTTTCCGCTAAAATGTTGAAAGTTAAAGAATTTGATCTTTATCGTTTTAATTCGCATCTGGAGTTTCGTGTGTCTGATTTAAGATCCACCATAGCAAGTATGTTACATATATTTTGTATAACTTGCCTGAGAAATTTGAAATTATTTCGAATTTCGTAGGATTCCGTTTTAATTTTCACGAAAACGAAAAGAAAAGAAAATTAAATAAAATAAAAGAAAAAAGAAAAGAAAGAAAGCAAAATGGAACTAAAAAAGGCGGTGCCTAACTTAAAAAGGCAAACCGAACAGAGACATGATCAAAACGAAACAGAAAGATAAAGAGATGACGGGGAGGAAATTAAAATGCCAGAAAATGAGAAAAGAGCCAGAGAAAAGTAGAATTTTTACCCCGAAACATCCAGGTAATGATTTTAATTCATTATTTGAGTTTATTAAGTGTGTTTGAATATATTTTAACACTAAAAATTAGGATATTAGACATCATTTTAACAAGTTAAATTGATAGTTTAAAGGGTCAATTGGACCCCGATAATGGAATTGATTATATATTCGTACTCAGTGAGTTATGGGCAACATATAAATGTAATTTATCTAGGGTTTGGTTATGTGACTTTGAACCCTGTACATAGGCCTGGACTGCGTATTGCGTATGTGAATAGGGTATCAGGTTCCTAACTGGATTTCCCTAAGACTTAACGAATGAAGCCTTTAGCCTAATTTGATATATTTTCTGCTTATTCAATAAGCAGGATCGTTTGGCAATGAATCTAAAGTACAAAGCGGTTGTTGAGTAGCTATGCTAATTTTGTAACAAGGTAAGTGTTTGTATCCATTTCTTTGGAGGCCCTTGGCCTTGTGGATAATCTACAACGTGTTCCTTACGTGTGTAGCTGCCGATAGGCGTACTCATTATGCCTTATCTTTGAATTTACATTGTATATTATATGTTATATCCTGTTGTTGGTATTGCATTGAGGATCTGAGCATTGTACTCTGGCTGTGAGTGGGCATATACTTTCCGGCTGTAGATGAGAGTCTCGCGCTGGTGATGGGTTATTATTGCATCCATATTCATTATGTTGCATTCATACGCATTATGTTGCATTCATATGCATTATATTGCATTCATATCGGGTGCAGGAGTATTCCGCCTATAATTCATATTATATTGAGTGCAGGTGTATTTCGCCCAAGGAGAGTGCAGGAGTATTCTGCCTCTGATTCATATTATATTGGGTGCAGGAGTATTCCGCCTCTGATTCATATTATATTGGGTGCAGGAGTATTCCACCCCAAGAGAGTGCAAGATTATTCCGCCTCTGGTTCATATCATATCGGGTGCAGGAGTATTCCGCCCCAGGAGAGTGCAGAAGTATTCCGCCTCTGGTTTATATCATGTCGGGTGCAGGAGTATTCCGCCTCTGGTTAGTCTGAACGCCAGCTCTAGGAAGGGGATATAGTATGACTTCTTCAGTTTTGCTACAGCCAATTAGAAACCGCGCCTATTTATACCTTGACTATCAGCGGCGGTTAATTCCAGCGGTTAACCAAACCTTCGTAAAATTACCTTACGGCGGAGAATATTAAAGCGGTTTTGCTACAGCCAATTAGAAACCGCGCCTATTTATTACAAGAACCGCAGTGAAATACCTTAACTATCAGCGGCGGTTAATTCCAGCGGTTAACCAAACCGTCGTAAAATTACCTCACCACGGAGAATATTACAGCGGTTCTGTAAACCGCCGTGAGAGTTGTTTTACAGCGGTTAAAATCACCGATGATTGCCTTATGAACCGCCACAAGATACCCGTTTTCTTGTAGTGTACGTTGTATCACTCCAAAGAATCATATAGCTTTCGTACAATAATTAACCATGTCAAAAAGTATCAACTTTAAATTATGACAACCACAAGGTGTATAAAATGCTCTAGGATTTACATCGAAAAGTCTTTTTTGCACTCCTTGATGTTATCCCTTCATATTGGATATGTTATCATATCCTTGTCCTCTTAAGTTATTGAAACGACCTCGGTCAGTCGTTTAGGAAGTCAGGATTTCGATTGGCATGCCGATAATTTTAAAATATCTGAAGGTCCATTAGGACCTGTCTGTAAAATTTGAGCTCAATCGGATTTCGTTTGGTAGGTATCGGAAGAAGATTTCAGTTTTTATTGTCGATAAATATTAAAAAGAGATTTTCGAGCTCGATTTTGGCGAATGAGCTCCGATTCAAAATTCGAAAGCGTCGTTAGGTTCGTATGATTATTTGTGACTTGTGTGAACTATCGAAAGTGAATTTCGAGGTCGTTCGACTAGTTTCCGCTAAAATGTTGAAAGTTAAAGAATTTGATCTTTTATCGTTTTAATTCGCATCTGGAGTTTCGCGTGTCCGATTTAAGATCCACCATAGCAAGTATGTTACATATATTTTGTATAACTTGCTTGAGAAATTTGAAATTATTTCGAATTTCGTAGGATTCCGTTTTAATTTTCACGAAAACAAAAGAAAAGAAAATTAAATAAAATAAAAGAAAAAAGGAAAAGAAAGAAAGCAAAATGGAACTAAAAAAGGCGGTGCCTAACTTAAAAAGGCAAACCGAACAGAAACATGTTCAAAATGAAACAGAAAGAAAAAGGGATGACGGGAGGAAATTAAAATGCCAGAAAATGAGAAAAGAGCCAGAGAAAAGTAGAATTTTTACCCCGAAACATCCAGGTAATGATGTTAATTCATTATTTGAGTTTATTAAGTGTGTTTGAATATATTTTAACATTAAAAATTGGGATATTAGACATCATTTTAACAAGTTAAATTGATAGTTTAAAGGGTCAATTGGACCTCGATAATGGAATTGATTATATATTCATACTCAGTGAGTTATGGGCAACATATAAATGTAATTTATCTAGGATTTGGTTATGTGACTTTGATCCCTGTACATAGGCCTGGCCTGCGTATTGCGTATGTGAATAGGGTATCGGGTTCCTAACTGGATTTCCCTAAGACGTAACGAATGAAGCCTTTAGCCTAATTTGATATATTTTCTGCTTATTCAATAAGCAGGATCGTTTGGCAATGAATCTAAAGTACAAAGAGGTTGTTGAGTAGCTATGCTAATTTTGTAACAAGGTAAGTGTTTGTATCCATTTCTTTGGAGGCCCTTGGCCTTGTGGATAATCTACCACGTATTCCTTACGTGTGTAGCTACCGATAGGCATACTCATTACGCCTTAGCTTTGAATTTACATTGTATATTATATGTTATATCCTGTTGTTGGTTTTGCATTGAGGATCTGAGCATTGTACTCTGGCTGTGAGTGGGCATATACTTTCCGGCTGTCGATGAGAGTCCCGCGCTGGTGATGGGTTATTATTGCATCCATATGCATTATGTTGCATTCATACGCATTATGTTGCATTCATATGCATTATATTGCATTCATATCGGGTGCAGGAGTATTCCGCCCCAAGAGAGTGCAGGAGTATTCCGCCTATGATTCATATTATATTGGGTGCAGGAGTATTCCGCCCCTGGAGAGTGCAGGAGTATTCCGCCTCTGATTCATATTATATTGGGTGCAGGAGTATTCCACCCCAAGAGAGTGCAAGAGTATTCCGCCTCTAGTTCATATCATATCGGATGCAGGAGTATTCCGCCCCAGGAGAGTGCAGAAGTATTCCGCCTCTGGTTTGTATCATATCGGGTGCAGGAGTATTCCGCCTCTGGTTAGTGTGTACGCCAGCTCTAGGAAGGGGATATACTATGACTTCTTCAGTTTTGCTACAGCCAATTAGAAACCGCGCCTATTTATACCTTGACTATCAGCGGCGGTTAATTCCAGCGGTTAACCAAACCGTCGTAAAATTACCTCACGGCGGAGAATATTAAAGCGGTTTTGCTACAGCCAATTAGAAACCACGCCTATTTATTACCAGAACAGCAGTGAAATACCTTAACTATCAGCGGCGGTTAATTCCAGCGGTTAACCAAACCGTCGTAAAATTACCTCACGGCGGAGAATAATACAGCGGTTCTGTAAACCGCCGTGAGAGTTGTTTTACTGCGGTTAAAATCACCGCTGATTGCCTTATGAACCGCCACAAAATACCCATTTTCTTGTAGTGTACGTTGTATCACTCCAAAGAATCATATAGCTTTCGTACAACAATTAACCATGTCAAAAAGTATCAACTTTTAATTATGACAACCACAAGCTGTATAAAATGCTCTAGGATTTACATCGAAAAGTCTTTTTTGCACTCCTTGATGTTTTCCCTTCATATTGGATATGTTATCATATCCTTGTCCTCTTAAGTTATTGAAACGACCTCGGTCAGTCGTTTAGGAAGTCAGGATTTCGATTGGCGTGCCGATAATTTTAAAATATTCGAAGGTCCATTAGGACCTGTCTGTAAAATTTGAGCTCAGTCGGATTTCGTTTGGTAGGTATCGAAAAAAGATTTCAGTTTTTATTGTCGATAAATATTAAAAAGAGATTTTCGAGCTCGATTTTGGCGAATGAGCTCCGATTCAAAATTCGAAAGCGTCGTTAGGTTCGTATGATTATTTGTGACTTGTGTGAACTATCGAAAGTGAATTTCGAGGTCGTTCGACTAGTTTCCGCTAAAATGTTGAAAGTTAAAGAATTTGATCTTTTATCGTTTTAATTCGCATCTGGAGTTTCGCGTGTCCGATTTAAGATCCACCATAGCAAGTATGTTACATATATTTTGTATAACTTGCTTGAGAAATTTGAAATTATTTCGAATTTCGTAGGATTCCGTTTTAATTTTCACGAAAACAAAAGAAAAGAAAATTAAATAAAATAAAAGAAAAAAGGAAAAGAAAGAAAGCAAAATGGAACTAAAAAAGGCGGTGCCTAACTTAAAAAGGCAAACCGAACAGAAACATGTTCAAAATGAAACAGAAAGAAAAAGGGATGACGGGGAGGAAATTAAAATGTCAGAAAATGAGAAAAGAGCCAGAGAAAAGTAGAATTTTTACCCCGAAACATCCAGGTAATGATGTTAATTCATTATTTGAGTTTATTAAGTGTGTTTGAATATATTTTAACATTAAAAATTGGGATATTAGACATCATTTTAACAAGTTAAATAGATAGTTTAAAGGGTCAATTGGACCCCGATAATGGAATTGATTATATATTCATACTCAGTGAGTTATGGGCAACATATAAATGTAATTTATCTAGGGTTTGGTTATGTGACTTTGAACCCTGTACATAGGCCTGGCCTGCGTATTGCGTATGTGAATAGGGTATCAGGTTCCTAACTGGATTTCCCTAAGACGTAACGAATGAAGCCTTTAGCCTAATTTGATATATTTTCTGCTTATTCAATAAGCAGGATCGTTTGGCAATGAATCTAAAGTACAAAGCGGTTGTTGAGTAGCTATGCTAATTTTGTAACAAGGTAAGTGTTTGTATCCATTTCTTTGAAGGCCCTTGGCCTTGTGGATAATCTACAACGTGTTCCTTACGTGTGTAGCTGCCGATAGGCGTACTCATTATGCCTTAGCTTTGAATTTACATAGTATATTATATGTTATATCCTGTTGTTGGTATTGCATTGAGGATCTGAGCATTGTACTCTGGCTGTGAGTGGGCATATACTTTCCGGCTGTAGATGAGAGTCTCGCGCTGGTGATGGGTTATTATTGCATCCATATTCATTATGTTGCATTCATACGCATTATGTTGCATTCATATGCATTATATTGCATTCATATCGGGTGCAGGAGTATTCCGCCCCAAGAGAGTGCAGGAGTATTCCGCCTATGATTCATATTATATTGAGTGCAGGTGTATTTCGCCCAAGGAGAGTGCAGGAGTATTCTACCTCTGATTCATATTATATTGGGTGCAGGAGTATTCCACCCCAAGAGAGTGCAAGAGTATTCCGCCTCTGGTTCATATCATATCGGGTGCAGGAGTATTCCGCCCCAGGAGAGTGCAGAAGTATTCCGCCTCTGGTTTGTATCATATCGGGTGCAGGAGTATTCCGCCTCTGGTTAGTGTGTACGCCAGCTCTAGGAAGGGGATATACTATGACTTCTTCAGTTTTGCTACAGCCAATTAGAAACCGCGCCTATTTATACCTTGACTATCAGCGGCGGTTAATTCCAGCGGTTAACCAAACCGTCGTAAAATTACCTCACGGCGGAGAATATTAAAGCGGTTTTGCTACAGCCAATTAGAAACCACGCCTATTTATTACCAGAACAGCAGTGAAATACCTTAACTATCAGCGGCGGTTAATTCCAGCGGTTAACCAAACCGTCGTAAAATTACCTCACGGCGGAGAATAATACAGCGGTTCTGTAAACCGCCGTGAGAGTTGTTTTACTGCGGTTAAAATCACCGCTGATTGCCTTATGAACCGCCACAAAATACCCATTTTCTTGTAGTGTACGTTGTATCACTCCAAAGAATCATATAGCTTTCGTACAACAATTAACCATGTCAAAAAGTATCAACTTTTAATTATGACAACCACAAGCTGTATAAAATGCTCTAGGATTTACATCGAAAAGTCTTTTTTGCACTCCTTGATGTTTTCCCTTCATATTGGATATGTTATCATATCCTTGTCCTCTTAAGTTATTGAAACGACCTCGGTCAGTCGTTTAGGAAGTCAGGATTTCGATTGGCGTGCCGATAATTTTAAAATATTCGAAGGTCCATTAGGACCTGTCTGTAAAATTTGAGCTCAGTCGGATTTCGTTTGGTAGGTATCGAAAAAAGATTTCAGTTTTTATTGTCGATAAATATTAAAAAGAGATTTTCGAGCTCGATTTTGGCGAATGAGCTCCGATTCAAAATTCGAAAGCGTCGTTAGGTTCGTATGATTATTTGTGACTTGTGTGAACTAACGAAAGTGAATTTCGAGGTCGTTCGACTAGTTTCCGCTAAAATGTTGAAAGTTAAAGAATTTGATCTTTTATCGTTTTAATTCGCATCTGGAGTTTCGCGTGTCCGATTTAAGATCCACCATAGCAAGTATGTTACATATATTTTGTATGACTTGCTTGAGAAATTTGAAATTATTTCGAATTTCGTAGGATTCCGTTTTAATTTTCACGAAAACAAAAGAAAAGAAAATTAAATATAATAAAAGAAAAAAGGAAAAGAAAGAAAGCAAAATGGAACTAAAAAAGGCGGTGCCTAACTTAAAAAGGCAAACCGAACAGAAACATGTTCAAAATGAAACAGAAAGAAAAAGGGATGACGGGGAGGAAATTAAAATGCCAGAAAATGAGAAAAGAGCCAGAGAAAAGTAGAATTTTTACCCCGAAACATCCAGGTAATGATGTTAATTCATTATTTGAGTTTATTAAGTGTGTTTGAATATATTTTAACATTAAAAATTGGGATATTAGACATCATTTTAACAAGTTAAATAGATAGTTTAAAGGGTCAATTGGACCCCGATAATGGAATTGATTATATATTCATACTCAGTGAGTTATGGGCAACATATAAATATAATTTATCTAGGGTTTGGTTATGTGACTTTGAACCCTGTACATAGGCCTGGCCTGCGTATTGCGTATGTGAATAGGGTATCGGGTTCCTAACTGGATTTCCCTAAGACGTAACGAATGAAGCCTTTAGCCTAATTTGATATATTTTCTGCTTATTCAATAAGCAGGATCGTTTGGCAATGAATCTAAAGTACAAAGAGGTTGTTGAGTAGCTATGCTAATTTTGTAACAAGGTAAGTGTTTGTATCCATTTCTTTGAAGGCCCTTGGCCTTGTGGATAATCTACAACGTGTTCCTTACGTGTGTAGCTGCCGATAGGCGTACTCATTATGCCTTAGCTTTGAATTTACATAGTATATTATATGTTATATCCTGTTGTTGGTATTGCATTGAGGATCTGAGCATTGTACTCTGGCTGTGAGTGGGCATATACTTTCCGGCTGTAGATGAGAGTCTCGCGCTGGTGATGGGTTATTATTGCATCCATATTCATTATGTTGCATTCATACGCATTATGTTGCATTCATATGCATTATATTGCATTCATATCGGGTGCAGGAGTATTCCGCCCCAAGAGAGTGCAGGAGTATTCCGCCTATGATTCATATTATATTGAGTGCAGGTGTATTTCGCCCAAGGAGAGTGCAGGAGTATTCTGCCTCTGATTCATATTATATTGGGTGCAGGAGTATTCCGCCTCTGATTCATATTATATTGGGTGCAGGAGTATTCCACCCCAAGAGAGTGCAAGAGTATTCCGCCTCTTGTTCATATCATATCGGGTGCAGGAGTATTCCGCCCCAGGAGAGTGTAGAAGTATTCCGCCTCTGGTTTATATCATATCGGGTGCAGGAGTATTCCGCCTCTGGTTAGTGTGAACGCCAGCACTAGGAAGGGGATATAGTATGACTTCTTCAGTTTTGCTACAGCCAATTAGAAACCGCGCCTATTTATACCTTGACTATCAGCGGCGGTTAATTCCAGCGGTTAACCAAACCGTCGTAAAATTACCTCACGGCGGAAAATATTAAAGAGGTTTCGCTACAGCCAATTAGAAACCTCGCCTATTTATTACTAGAACCGCAGTGAAATACCTTAACTATCAGCGGCGGTTAATTCCAGCGGTTAACCAAACCGTCGTAAAATTACCTCACGACGGAGAATATTACAGCGGTTCTGTAAACTGCCGTGAGAGTTATTTTACAGCGGTTAAAATTACCGCTGATTGCCTTATGAACCGCCACAAAATACCCGTTTTCTTGTAGTGTACGTTGTATCACTCCAAAGAATCATATAGCTTTCGTACAACAATTAACCATGTCAAAAAGTATCAACTTTTAATTATGACAACCACAAGGTATATAAAAAGCTCTAGGATTTACATCGAAAAGTCTTTTTTGCACTCCTTGATGTTTTCCTTTCATATTGGATATGTTATCATATCCTTGTCCTCTTAAGTTATTGAAACGACCTCGGTCAGTCGTTTAGGAAGTCAGGATTTCGATATCAGGATTTCGATTGGCGTGCCGATAATTTTAAAATATTCGAAGGTCCATTAGGACGTGTCTGTAAAATTTAAGCTCAATCGGATTTCGTTTGGTAGGTATCGGAAGAAGATTTCAGTTTTTATTGTCGATAAATATTAAAAAGAGATTTTCGAGCTCGATTTTGGCGAATGAGCTCCGATTCAAAATTCGAAAGCGTCGTTAGGTTCGTATGATTATTTGTGACTTGTGTGAACTATCGAAACTGAATTTCGAGGTCGTTCGACTAGTTTCCGCTAAAATGTTGAAAGTTAAAGAATTTGATCTTTATCGTTTTAATTCGCATCTGGAGTTTCGCGTGTCCGATTTAAGATCCACCATAGCAAGTATGTTACATATATTTTGTATAACTTGCTTGAGAAATTTGAAATTATTTCGAATTTCGTAAGATTCCGTTTTAATTTTCACGAAAACGAAAAGAAAAGAAAATTAAATAAAATAAAAGAAAAAAGGAAAAGAAAAAAAGAAAAATGGAACTAAAAAAGGCGGCGCCTAACTTAAAAAGGCAAACCAAACAGAGACATGATCAAAACGAAACAGAAAAAAAAAGAGATGACGGGGAGGAAATTAAAATGCCAGAAAATGAGAAAAGAGCCAGAGAAAATTAGAATTTTTACTCCGAAATATCCAGGTAATGATGTTAATTCATTATTTGAGTTTATTAAGTGTGTTTGAATATATTTTAACATTAAAAATTGGGATTTTAGACATCATTTTAACAAATTAAATTGATAGTTTAAAGGGTCAATTGGACCCCGATAATGGAATTGATTATATATTCGTACTCAGTGAGTTATGGGCAACATATAAATGTAATTTATCTAGGGTTTGGTTATGTGACTTTGAACCCTGTACATAGGCCTGGCCTGCGTATTGCGTGTGTGAATAGGGTATCAGGTTCCTAACTGGATTTCCCTAAGACGTAACGAATGAACCCTTTAGCCTAATTAGATATATTTTCTGCTTATTCAATAAGCAGGATCGTTTGGCAATGAATCTAAAGTACAAAGCGGTTGTTGAGTAGCTATGCTAATTTTGTAACAAGGTAAGTGTTTGTATCCATTTCTTTGGAGGCACTTGGCCTTGTGGATAATCTACCACGTGTTCCTTACGTGTGTAGCTGCCGATAGGCGTACTCATTACGCCTTAGCTTTGAATTTACATTGTATATTATATGTTATATCCTGTTGTTGGTATTGCATTGAGGATCTGAGCGTTGTACTCTGGCTGTGAGTGGGCATATACTTTCCGGCTGTCGATGAGAGTCCCGCGCTGGTGATAGGTTATTATTGCATCCATATGCATTATGTTGCATTCATACGCATTATGTTGCATTCATATGCATTATATTGCATTGATATCGGGTGCAGGAGTATTCCGCCCCAAGAGAGTGCAGGGGTATTCCGCCTATGATTCATATTATATTGGGTGCAGGAGTATTTCGCCCCAGGAGAGTGCAGGAGTATTCCGCCTCTGATTCATATTATATTGGGTGCAGGAGTATTCTGCCCCAGGAGAGTGTATGAGTATTCCGCTTCTAATTCATATTATATTGGGTGCAGGAGTATTCCACCCCAAGAGAGTGCAAGAGTATTCCGCCTCTAGTTCATATCATATCGGGTGCAGGAGTATTCCGCCCCAGGAGAGTGCAGAAGTATTCCGCCTCTGGTTTATATCATATCGGGTGCATGAGTATTCCGCCTCTGGTTAGTGTGAACTCCAGCTCTAGGAAGGGGATATAGTATGACTTCTTCAGTTTTGCTACAGCCAATTAGAAACCGCGCTTATTTATACCTTGACTATCAGCGGCGGTTAATTCCAGCGGTTAACCAAACCGTCGTAAAATTACCTCACGGCGGAGAATATTAAAGAGGTTTTGCTACAGCCAATTAGAAACCTCGCCTATTTATTACCAGAACCGCAGTGAAATACCTTAACTATCAGCGGCGGTTAATTCCAGCGGTTAACCAAACCGTCGTAAAATTACCTCACGGCGGAGAATATTACAGCGGTTCTGTAAACCACCGTGAGAGTTGATTTACTGCGGTTAAAATCACCGCTGATTGCCTTATGAACCGCCACAAAATACCCGTTTTCTTGTAGTGTACGTTGTATCACTCCAAAGAATCATATAGCTTTCGTACAACAATTAACCATGTCAAAAAGTATCAACTTTTAATTATGACAACCACAAGGTGTATAAAATGCTCTAGGATTTACATCGAAAAGTCTTTTTTGCACTCCTTGATGTTTTCCTTTCATATTGGATATGTTATCATATCCTTGTCCTCTTAAGTTATTGAAACGACCTCGGTCAGTCGTTTAGGAAGTCAGGATTTCGATTGGCGTACCGATAATTTTAAAATATTCGAAGGTCCATTAGGACGTGTCTGTAAAATTTGACCTCAATCGGATTTCGTTTGGTAGGTATCGGAAGAAGATTTCAGTTTTTATTGTCGATAAATATTAAAAAGAGATTTTCGAGCTCGATTTTGGCGAATGAGCTCCGATTCAAAATTCGAAAGCGTCGTTAGGTTCGTATGATTATTTGTGACTTGTGTGAACTATCGAAAGTGAATTTCGAGGTCGTTCGACTAGTTTCCGCTAAAATGTTGAAAGTTAAAGAATTTGATCTTTATCGTTTTAATTCGCATCTGGAGTTTCGCGTGTCCGATTTAAGATCCACCATAGCAAGTATGTTACATATATTTTGTATGACTTGCTTGAGAAATTTGAAATTATTTCGAATTTCGTAGGGTTCCGTTTTAATTTTCACGAAAACGAAAAGAAAAGAAAATTAAATAAAATAAAAGAAAAAAAGAAAAGAAAGAAAGCAAAATGGAACTAAAAAAGGCGGTGCCTAACTTAAAAAGGAAAACCGAACAGAGACATGATCAAAACGAAACAGAAAGAAAAAGAGATGACGGGGAGGAAATTAAAATGCCAGAAAATGAGAAAAGAGCCAGAGAAAAGTAGAATTTTTACTCCGAAATATCCAGGTAATGATTTTAATTCATTATTTGAGTTTATTAAGTGTGTTTGAATATATTTTAACACTAAAAATTGGGATATTAGACATCATTTTAACAAGTTAAATTGATAGTTTAAAGGGTCAATTGGACCCCGATAATGGAATTGATTATATATTCGTACTCAGTGAGTTATGGGCAACATATAAATGTAATTTATCTAGGGTTTGGTTATGTGACTTTGAACCCTGTACATAGGCCTGGCCTGCGTATTGCGTGTGTGAATAGGGTATCAGGTTTCTAACTGGATTTCCCTAAGACGTAACGAATGAAACCTTTAGCCTAATTTGATATATTTTCTGCTTATTCAATAAGCAGGATCGTTTGGCAATGAATCTAAAGTACAAAGCGGTTGTTGAGTAGCTATGCAAATTTTGTAACAAGGTAGGTGTTTGTATCCATTTCTTTGGAGGCCCTTGGCCTTGTGGATAATCTACCACGTGTTCCTTACGTGTGTAGCTGCCGATAGGCGTACTCATTATGCCTTAGCTTTGAATTTACATTGTATATTATATGTTATATCCTGTTGTTGGTATTGCATTGAGGATCTGAGCGTTGTACTCTGGCTGTGAGTGGGCATATACTTTCCGGCTGTCGATGAGAGTCCCGCGCTGGTGATAGGTTATTATTGCATCCATATGCATTATGTTGCATTCATACGCATTATGTTGCATTCATATGCATTATATTGCATTCATATCGGGTGCAGGAGTATTCCGCCCCAAGAGAGTGCAGGAGTATTCCGCCTATGATTCATATTATATTGGCTGCAGGAGTATTTCGCCCCAGGAGAGTGCAGGAGTATTCCGCCTCTGATTCATATTATATTGGGTGCAGGAGTATTCTGCCCCGGGAGAGTGTATGGGTATTCCTCTTCTGATTCATATTATATTGGGTGCAGGAGTATTCCACCCCAAGAGAGTGCAAGAGTATTCCGCCTCTAGTTCATATCATATCGGGTGCAGGAGTATTCCGCCCCAGGAGAGTGCAGAAGTATTCTGCCTCTGGTTTATATCATATCGGGTGCAGGAGTATTCCGCCTCTGGTTAGTGTGAACGCCAGCTCTAGGAAGGGGATATAGTATGACTTATTCAGTTTTGCTACAGCCAATTAGAAACCGCGCCTATTTATACCTTGACTATCAGCGGCGGTTAATTCCAGCGGTTAACCAAACCGTCGTAAAATTACCTCACGGCGGAGAATATTAAAGAGGTTTTGCTACAGCCAATTAGAAACCTCGCCTATTTATTACCAGAACCGCAGTGAAATACCTTAACTATCAGCGGCGGTTAATTCCAGCGGTTAACCAAACCGTCGTAAAATTACCTCACGGCGGAGAATATTACAGCGGTTCTGTAAACCACCGTGAGAGTTGATTTACTGCGGTTAAAATCACCGCTGATTGCCTTATGAACCGCCACAAAATACCCGTTTTCTTGTAGTGTACGTTGTATCACTCCAAAGAATCATATAGCTTTCGTACAACAATTAACCATGTCAAAAAGTATCAACTTTTAATTATGACAACCACAAGGTGTATAAAATGCTCTAGGATTTACATCGAAAAGTCTTTTTTGCACTCCTTGATGTTTTCCTTTCATATTGGATATGTTATCATATCCTTGTCCTCTTAAGTTATTGAAACGACCTCGGTCAGTCGTTTAGGAAGTCAGGATTTCGATTGGCGTGCCGATAATTTTAAAATATTCGAAGGTCCATTAGGACGTGTCTGTAAAATTTGACCTCAATCGGATTTCGTTTGGTAGGTATCAGAAGAAGATTTCAGTTTTTATTGTCGATAAATATTAAAAAGAGATTTTCGAGCTCGATTTTGGCGAATGAGCTCCGATTCAAAATTCGAAAGCGTCGTTAGGTTCGTATGATCATTTGTGACTTGTGTGAACTATCGAAAGTGAATTTTGAGGTCGTTCGACTAGTTTCCGCTAAAATGTTGAAAGTTAAAGAATTTGATCTTTATCGTTTTAATTCGCATCTGGAGTTTCGCGTGTCTGATTTAAGATCCACCATAGCAAGTATGTTACATATATTTTGTATAACTTGCTTGAGAAATTTGAAATTATTTCGAATTTCGTAGGATTCCGTTTTAATTTTCACGAAAACGAAAAGAAAAGAAATTTAAATAAAATAAAAGAAAAAAAGAAAAGAAAGAAAGCAAAATGGAACTAAAAAGGCGGTGCCTAACATAAAAAGGAAAACCGAACAGAGACATGATCAAAACGAAACAGAAAGAAAAAGAGATGACGGGGAGGAAATTAAAATGCCAGAAAATGAGAAAAGAGCCAGAGAAAAGTAGAATTTTTACCCCGAAACATCCAGGTAATGATTTTAATTCATTATTTGAGTTTATTAAGTGTGTTTGAATATATTTTAACACTAAAAATTGGGATATTAGACATCATTTTAACAAGTTAAATTGATAGTTTAAAGGGTCAATTGGACCCCGATAATGGAATTGATTATATATTCGTACTCAGTGAGTTATGGGCAACATATAAATGTAATTTATCTAGGGTTTGGTTATGTGACTTTGAACCCTGTACATAGGCCTGGCCTGCGTATTGCGTATGTGAATAGGGTATCAGGTTCCTAACTGGATTTCCCTAAGACTTAACGAATGAAGCCTTTAGCCTAATTTGATATATTTTCTGCTTATTCAATAAGCAGGATCGTTTGGCAATGAATCTAAAGTACAAAGCGGTTGTTGAGTAGCTATGCTAATTTTGTAACAAGGTAAGTGTTTGTATCCATTTCTTTGGAGGCCCTTGGCCTTGTGGATAATCTACCACGTGTTCCATACGTGTGTAGCTGCCGATAGGCGTACTCATTACGCCTTAGCTTTGAATTTACATTGTATATTATATGTTATATCGTGTTGTTGGTATTGCATTGAGGATCTGAGCGTTGTACTTTGGCTGTGAGTGGGCATATACTTTCCGGTTGTCGATAAGAGTCCCGCGCTGGTGATGGGTTATTATTGCATCCATATGCATTATGTTGCATTCATACGCATTATGTTGCATTCATATGCATTATATTGCATTCATATCGGGTGCAGGAGTATTCCGCCCCAAGAGAGTGCAGGAATATTCCGCCTATGATTCATATTATATTGGGTGCAGGAGTATTTCACCCCAGGAGAGTGTAGGAGTTTTCCGCCTCTGATTCATATTATATTGGGTGCCGGAGTATTCTGCCCCGGGAGAGTGCATGAGTATTCTGCTTCTGATTCATATTATATTGGGTGCAGGAGTATTCCACCCCAAGAGAGTGCAAGAGTATTCCGCCTCTGGTTCATATCATATTGGGTGCAGGAGTATTCCGCCCCAGGAGAGTGCAGAAGTATTCCGCCTCTAGTTTATATCATATCCGGTGCAGGAGTATTCCGCCCCAGGAGTAGGAGTATTCCGCTCCAGTTAGTTACTATATTGCATTCCCCTCGAATGCAGGAGTATTCCGCTTCGAGACGGGATTACAGGCACATGTGACCCCATTGCATCATACTGCATTCATCCCATTTTATTGCACTGCATGCTGACTATTGTGTGACTATCATGCTATGTTTTATGTATGCGGTATGTATATCATGTTGTGGAAGTTTGCCTATATATTTCTGGCTCGTATCCTGGGTTGCACGCCGCAACAGTATAAATATATGGATCGGGTTGCACGCCGCAACAGTATAAATACATGGACCGGGGTTGCACACTGCAGCGGTATAAATGTATGGATCGGGTTGCACGCCGCAACAATATAAACATATGGATCGGACTGCACGCCGCAACATTATAAACATATGGATCGGGTTGCACGCCGCAACAATATTTGCATATAATAAGATCTATTTCTGATTGTTGATATGTTCGGGATACCTATATGTTCTGTCTATCTTATGTTCCTGGTTTTTTATGAGTTTTTGGTTCCATACGTATTTCCAGTTATTATCTGGCTCTGCCTTTTTATAGTTTAAATAAGATGTATTTGATTTACCTATTTTTCATCTCCCTAGCTAGCTATTCTATTCTTTGAGGTGGCTTGTCTGCCCCACTTATTGAGTCCTTTTGACTCACCCTTGTTTGTTGTTTATTTTTGTCTATCTATTTCATTTCGGCAGGTTCGCTCCAGGATTGACTTCGCCACGTTGTGAAGGAGCAAAGACGACTTCAGCTGTCAGGGTGAGCCAGCTTTTATTCAGGATGTCAACCAGTTTTATGTTTATTATTTCAGTGGCATTTTGCTCCCTTCAGGAGGTATCTGTCTTCTTTCGTACTCTTAGATGTCTAGTCTGGATAGCCATAAACCTAATATATTGGGTAGTCAGCTGTAATTTCTTTTGTACAGCTTAGAGGTATCAGTATGTCAGTGCTTTTTTTTTAAGTCTTGTTCTTATTTATGAATTGAATTATATTAATTTTCATAATTTAAATTGCATGGGTTCGCCCGACAGGTCTAGGGGAGGATGTCGGGTGCCCGCATGGCCTAGCCGGATTCCGGGTCGTTTCAGTTATCAAATATAAAGTCTAATATTCTTTATCTCATCTATCATAACTTCAAAAAGACCTTTTCCACTTGTATCTTCCACATTTAAAAATTCTAAAAAAAATCATTAATTTTTATAGGAGAAGCTGAAATGTCTTCACTCCCAATTTAAAAGACATTTATTCTTGATGGCTTGCATCTGGAGTGCAATCAAGTATGATTGATGCAAGATTAACTACAAAGAACAAGAACAACATAGAAAGCTAGACGTGATTCAAATTACAACAAAGGATTTAGTAGGAACTAGTCTACTCACCTCTTTGTTAGAAGTCAAAGAACACCTAAGCTATGCAACAATCCTCAAGACAAATCTGTGTCTTGCAAATTGAATGATCAATGGAGGAACAAGTGCAATTTTGATTTCACCAAATTGGACAAGTTCACAAGGTTTTGTTTTTGAGAGCATAAGTTGTGTTCTATTATCAAAGGTGCTAAATAAAAATAAAGCCAAAGACATGTTTATATAGGTGTAAATAAGCTGCCTATAATGCTAACGTAAAAGCCACATGCTGGCTATATTTAAAGTGACCATGCAGGGCCATAAAGTGTTATTCACCTAACTAAGATTGTCTATGCAAAATAACAAGTAGGAGCTCGTTGAGCCTCCAAACATGTTGCCCGGATAATGGAATGCATGGTAGCCAATTTGGCATGCATTAATGATTGAGATGTACTTTGTTTATTTAATTTTTTTCTATAATTTTATTCTTGATTTCATTTGCTAATAAACTTATCAATTAATTTTGTTTAATATATACAAGGTAATGATTATGAATTTCATCATGCTTGATTCGTCGATCATGTTCTTGCATAACAAGATTAAATTCTGCAATAATTTCAATTAGGCTTAAAAAATTTCCATTACTTTCTTGATAGATCTTCTCATTTTTTCCCTCAAAGCCAAATTATTTTTCCTAAGAATTTGATCACGACAATAATTCTTGACATTGTTTTCCAGTGTGCTCTATCTCTATTTATTTGTTCTTGCACATCTTTATCAATTGTTTTATTTTTGTGCAATATTGTTTCTAAAACAATCTACACACCCATATTTTTTTGGCTAAAACATGGGATTATATTAATAATAGTAGTTAAGGAGGATTACATAGAATGTTCATACGGATGCCCGTAGGATCCATGACATGATCATTAGAGTTTACATAAAATATTGGAATGGCGTTAAGCGCATTCAAATATCCTAGAGATGATAAACTAGTATAAATACTTTTCGAGGTGGTGATTTGAAAATTTGTGTCTGCCTTATCCTCCATGAAAGCTTGTTGGGCAAAGAAACGTGGCACTGCATAGTGAGTGACAAAGTTTGGATTGGACTGTGAGGGAGCCCCCTGAGCCAGTAGGTGGGCTACTTTGTTTCCTTGTCGAAAGTTATGCCGGATTATCCACGCACCCATATTAATAATATGCTCGTTTGTTATTTCATGAGCTTGAGCTTAGCACTAAGATTTCTCCAATCACTAGTACCTTCACTTGCTAGTTTACTGTTACAATTACTAGAAGTCATACTAAATAATTTACAACAAAAACAAAAATCTTTATCCAAATTTTTAGAATAAACTAACCATCTTCTTTCGTGCCTTTCCCCATTTACCAATTTTTTAATATAATGTGTTGTAGAGAAATGTCTTAAGAATTTATCTTTTGAAAAATTTATGTCAGTTATCTTATTGGTCCTTTTTCTACTAATAGATCCCTCGACTTTGTGTCTACAATATTCTATTGACTTGGATCATATATATTTTTTGGGATGCAATTACTTAAATCATCTAGGATTTCTTGATTTTCTGGAATTATGTCAGAGTTCTCACTAACTTTTTCAAGATTTTCTTCTTGGATGTTGTTCTCATCTAGCTCAACTCGATCAACGACTTGTTCATTTAAAGAACATCCTCCCATATTTTTTGATTCAAGAATTTTATTATTTGTTAAAATCTAGCAAGAGCTCCTTTTTGGGATTTAATTAATTTTTCAACTTTTCTTCTTTTTTTCACTTTTGGCACAACTGAATTCATATTTTCTAGTTGACATATTTATGTTGAATAAATTCAATAATAACTAAAATAAGAATATATTCTTAAGGAGTAACTGTATCAACAAGGACAAATTTTCAATGAAAAAAGTAAAATATAAATTAGAACAATAAATCTAGCGAAGTAATTTGATAAGTTGATATAATAATATCAAAGTAGTGTTTGTACTGCTTAAATATAATTATTTGTTATTGCAATTGCTTGAAAATTTGAAGAAGACGCCAAAAAGAAAATGTTGATCTTTGTAACTTGTAAGAAGGAAGTTCTGTAGAAATAGAGAGTTTAGTGTTTGTATTGGATGATGTAATATGGATTAAGAACGAGCAAGAACAAGATAAAGAGCTAGACACAGTCTGAATTAGAACAAGACAATAGATAGGAACTAGTCTATCTACCTTCTTGTTGAAATAAAAAAGCACCTAAACTAACGAACTATCCTCAAGATTCCCTGAACCTTGCAATCAATTCGATCAAGGAAAGGAACGAGCTCAATTACGATTTCACAGAATGGAAAAAGTTCACAAGCTGTTGTTTTGGTGAAAACTCACGTAAGGTTTTTATGTTCTGAATTGTATAAAGAGAAAAACACCTAACGCTAGGCTTATATAGTCAACCCTAGTGATGCCTAGATTGTCTAAGAACAACCACAAAGTTGGCTAAATATAAAGACCACGCAGGGCCAATAAAGTGTCATTATTCTATCAAGGACTATCCATACAAATCAAGAAATAGAGCTCGTTGAGATCACCAAAATTCTGCCCGAAATATCAAGAACTCCAACACCCACATTAAGCTTGCTAGCTTTGCTCGTTGAGCCATCAAGGTATCGGCCTCATCCTTCAATCAACGCCTTACCTTCTCCAATGCTCACCAATATGCTCCTCGGCTTCTCTAGCATGATGCCCGCTTCCTCAAAGCCCGCACCATCATGACTCTTCATCACCATCAAGTGGACATCTTGAAGCTCCTTAGCTTGACTCCTCGTAATTGGTCTTGAAGGAACGAACATAGCTTGATCAGGCTGGAATGCATATTGGAAGACAAAGTATTCACTAAGAGAAGAATAAGAATTGTGAAAAAAGTTAAATATAAGAAGTAATTGTTAGGATATAAATAAGTCAACAAAAAAGTTACCCACCTAAATAAGTATATTACAATTACCAAAAAAGTAAAAACTCTTCCACTCCCTCATAAATGCAATGATCCCCACATTAGAGGGAACATGTTATCTCCCTAAAATTTCTCTTCAGTTTGATTGAATACACGTTTATTTTTTATATTATACTAGTTTTCAGCACGTGTATTCTAGATAAGTAGGTACCAACAATTTAGAGCGACATAAATATTAGTAAACCATTTCTTTTTAATTATGCAAATGCTAACAAAAAGTTGACTTCCATTTTTCCCTTAACCAAAAGAAAACAAAGAAAAATATCCTTTATCAAATGATTAATTACACTAAATTATGGATACACAAGTATTAGAAAAAGAGACGATCCTTGCAAACTCATTTACCGACAATACAGAATGAAGGAAAAAGTCAATCAGTAGTCTGTGTATGTATAGTTATCCTCACTATCATCAAGGAGTTACTTATTGAGAATTAACTAAAGAAATACAAAGTCTCAAAGTGGAAAACTAACCTGTTGTACTAAAGTTCATAGAAATTTCTGTCTTCAGAATATCTTTGCAACTTGCTTTTACCAGCAATACAAATATTCGAATGCTGGAGTGATCACTATATCAATGCGTATCATTTATGGTAAAGGTTTCACGTAACTTCAACTTATGTTGTATTTAACTTTTACTTTTCTCCCCCTTACCCATTTTTTTTATTAAAAAATATATAGATAATAAAAAAGGTAATAATGTCTTCATTTAAATATCTTAAATAGTATTGGACCTTAATCTTACTAAAACAATCAGCTTCTCATTTCAGATTGAAGAGCTCCTCCAATCACTGCATATTTTGTTACATTTACAAAATGGTTGGTGTTGATTAACCCACCTATATTTAGAAAAAATAAAGATAAATAACTACAGATTATTAAAATTTCGGGCCATTAGACATATACTTGCACAAGTTATTACTCATCAAATCACTACAATAAAAGAAGAGTATATTTTCAAATATATTGGAATATCATCTTAGCAGTTTGTAGATAGACATGTATTTGGTGCTCTATATAGACATGTATTTGGTGCTCTATGTTGATATAGAATATCTCAAGAAGATGTAAAAAAGTGCAATGAAATGAAACAAAGTAGACACCTCCCAAGTTTTAACTTTATAGAATTTTCCTTCAAGCTAGAATTAAAAATCTCAATAGAAATTAAACATGCGCATACATAGATGTACTTACCTCTTTGCAATATTCGAATGCTGGAGTGATCACTATCTTTGATTTTTTTCATCATCGATCTATAACACAAAAAAGAGAAAAACACACACACACATGGAAATAAGAAAAAATATATAAAGGAACTAAATGATTAGAAAGAAAGCATGAAGATCGACACATGCTTGCATATATAACAAGAATACTTGAACAAATAATATCTGAAATAGAAGTCTTGAATATCTAAAGCACTTATCTTATTTGAAGAAGTGAAGAAGAAGACAAAAGGACGTCATCATCAGGTTGTGCAATAGCTCAGTAGTTTGGAAATTTGTAGGATTTTAAAAGTTATTGATGGAAGTTGAAAGGACTTCGAACACATTGAAGACCTGTGCAAAGCAGACTTCTAAATTCAAAGATAACGTGTTTTATATTTTTTGTACATTAAAGGGTGTAGTAGGTATTCACTGTTTGAGGGGCTTTTTAGTAATTTTCTTTACTTTTAGAGGTTCTTATTTTTAATATAATATGATATATAGTACTTTCTGTTTTTGGTAAAAGTGGGGCCCCAACTTTTTGGAGGCCCCAAACCGTTGCCTTATATGCTTTACATTCTAGCCGGCCTTGACTAATATGTGGAAGTAGGTATTAAATTCAAAAAATTTCACAACATATGAGTGGTTTTGAGAGTTTGTCCCTGCTTAACAATGTTTTAGAAAAATACTCCTATATTGGCACTGGAGCAAGACTTTAAGTTACCAATTTACAAGTGCTTCCTTTTAGGCAAGAGGTCAAGGCCAAGTGTTGTCTTGCCAACACTTCAAGATATCTAGGGAGAACAGAGAAAGAAATTTGAAGGGGTAAGTGCTGTCCGGGCAATACTTATGACTAAGTGCTGTCCGGGCAACACTTTCTTTGAGAGAATGTTATATACCAATTTTATAGTACAAAAAGTCACGGTCATAGTAGTTATTTTACTAGGGTAGTTAATTGTACAAGTTGTTAGTTGACGGTTAGAGATAGTTAACAGGTGATTAGTATAAAAAGGGGCATTTGATATTGTAAAGCATTATGTTGTTAATGAATGATATTTCCCCAATCTTCTCTATCAATCCTCTCTACTAAATTTCCATTGTGCAACTCTGTTCAGAAGCTATTCTTCCTCATTAGCTTCTTAGGACTGCACTTATCAGTGTTCTTCATTGAGCACACAACAATGGTATCAGAGCCAGTCGACTCTCGGATCGAAAAGACAACCATGGATGACGATTTAGATGAAATGGAGTACCAAGAACTGAAGCGAGATCTTGATGACATCAAGAATTCCATGTCTGACATGTTCCGCGAGCAAATTGAGTCATTGAAGGAGATGAAGAGAATGTTGATCTCCTTGGCAAGAACAAGGTCATGGGTATCTGAGGAAACCTTGAACGCAATCTGCAAGGTAAATTCACAAGCACAACCTACTAGCAATCACAAAATTGATCGTACCCCGGAAAAGGTGAGTGAGTTTGATTTACAATCTTCTTTAAGTGGGAATGATGGATCTTTAATTAAAGATAATGAACAAGATGATAAACTTGGAGGCTATAGGAAAATTCAGAACCATGAAAAGGAAAAGAAAGCGGGGGAAGCTAAAGGAAATGGGGTTTCATTCCCTGCATGGGGCATGTTCGATGAAACGCCCCAACCAAAATTTCTGAGGAGTTATAGAAATAATATGGAATTTCGCTGAGTTGAAGTGAGAAACAATGACTTTAAGTTTGTAGAAAAGAAAGATAATCCGATTGAAGATTATTTTGACAATAAAGCACTAGTTGTTGGGCGAGGTCTTCAAAATTTAAATTTTCCAGATTCTACTTGGGTAGTTACTTCTAGTAACAGCATTAAAGAACATAGAATGAAAGGTTCCATTATACTGAACAATGGCTCTTCACTACGCAAGGAACCCAAGAACCTCTTAGTGCCTCTAATTTCTCAAAGTTCACAATTTCCATTTGATCCCGGTGACCCTGATGTACCAAGAAGAATATTTGAAATTGGAAGAGTTGGAAATTATGACCAAAATGCAGAGACTGTAGCAAGAACCAAGTTGTTAAAGAGTTCAATTGAGAATAATCCATTTAGTAGTGATATTAAGATGGGATTTGAGGATTTCCCTGTTACATACAATGAAGAGAAGTATTACAGATTGTTGGATTTGGAGGACAAAACAGTGAAACTCAGATATTTCATAGGTGATGTAGACGTTGCAGTCTTGGATCATCTCTATGTAAATGGAAAAAGTATAAACATCATGAGTGGGAGTTATTCTTGTACTGGAATTATCTCGAAAGTGAATGCAACTGGTAATCATCAGGGGGTCCAATCTTTAGCAATTTTAGATGGGCAATTCAGTGATGACTCAAGTGCTCTGCATGTTGGAGATAAAATTCAGATTTCAAAAGGTATTCATATGATCGGCACATATAATTCTTCTTCACCAATTATAGGTTTGAAAGGAAGTGGAAGTGGAAGGGTTTCAACCGCGAAGAGAAATTACACATTTGGAAATATTGTGAAACTTGGATATGTCCCTGGGATTTTGTGGAATTTCCTTGTGCCTGGTTATGTTTGGATAGCACTACCAAATGCTTTAGGTTTGGTTCATTTGGAAGTCGTGCAACAGATTCAAAACTTTGCAACCATACTTGAGTTTAGCTCATGATAAGGGGCAAAATACGCGGAAGCAAATATTCTATACGAGCGGAAGCAAATAATAAAGATAACAAGAAATCGAGACTAGGAAGGCAAGAAATGAGAAGAAAGAAATGAATTCAATTCACATACGTTGATTGAATTCAAAGGGAGAAATGAAACTCGAACCTTACAATGGAATCTAACCAGATGTCGATCTCCATAGGTTCCAAGTCGAGTCATAAACGAAGCCTCGGGCTTCAACAAAGAAAGGCTCGGCCTTCTCTCTATTTTCTCTTCTTTCTATTCAATGTCAAGACTCCCTAAAAATGAAGAAATGGCTAAGTGTTCCTACTTATAGTTTTTCATAAGGCTAGGTGAAATGTCTAAAATGCCCCCAAAGCTAATTAAGACATAAAGGCCACTTAAGGGCAAAAGAGGGACTTCACTCCAAAAATCAGCCAAGCTTCAGCGTTGGGCGCTCCGCCTGGAATCCGGGCGCTCCGCCTGGATTGCCTTGGAGCTGGGCGCTCCGCCTGGAGCTTGGGCGCTCCACCCTGGCTGCCCTTCAGCTGGGCGCTCTGCCTAGAAGTCAGGCGCTCCGCCTGGACCATGAAGAGTCTGGGCGCTCCACCCTGGGGCTGGGCGCTCCGCCTAGTTGTGCTGGGCGCTCCTCCTTCCTTTGTGCTCCGATGCATGATCTTCAAGTCGCTTCCGGAGACCTTGACTTTCCATTCCTTGTGCTCTCAAGCTTGGTTCTTGATGGTTAGTGTCTTGGCTCGATTTGGCCCGTATCATCCTCCCCTTCTTGAAAGGATTTCGTCCTCGAAATCAACCCATCAAAACCTACATTCAAAGCAAGCACAACCAAAATTTCCTACTTCACAAGTAGGTTAGCATTAACAAGAAAAGTGCAAGGTGTGTGGAAAACACACTCTTGTGATAAAGCCAAGCATCAATACCTAATAAAAAGTGTATGTCTCCAAAGGAGACAACAAGGTCTTGGCTCGACAAGAACAAGCACTCGATTTTAAAACAAGCAAAGAGATCAAAGTCATGCAAGATGTAGCAATCAAATGCCCTATGAACCCTAAGCTTATCAACAACACACCAAGCCTTCAAATCAATTTTATCACAATGTGTCACATTGGCTTTGGCATGTCCAACACTCAAGGTGTGCTCAACATATGGGATGGAGTAAGTAAAGTAGTTCAATTCACAACTAACATCGACTACTCCACTCCCCTTCTTAAGAGCATTCTTACACACACCGAGAGGTACCTCCTCACCTCCAAATTCACCTCCAAGACGATACTCCTTGCTAGACAAACTCCAAAGGAAGGTCTCCAACATTGGTTCTTCATCATTATAGTCCACACAACAAAGGCTAGGACCACTAGAAGAAAGGTCAACACGACCCATTTCAAGACCACTCTCCTTACTTGGAGTTCTAAACAATGGATCATCCATAGAGCCTATCTTGACAAACCATGGAGGTTCGACTCTACTACCGACCCTAGTCCGATACAACTCACCACCACAAATGAGATTGCCTTCAAACAATAGAAATGTAAAGGCATGCACCTCAAATTCATGGTTACACAAAAGCATAGAATCAAGACTAGGTCCTTCACTCTCACTCGAGGAGTCATCGAAAATAAATCGATCCATCTCACACACGAGAGACTCCTCAAGGTCACATCCATCCTCACTACGACACAAGGAACCACCACTATCAAATAAGCAATCAAAGGGAAGAATAAGATTATCATGCAATTCATCTTCTCCTTTATCAAATATAGGTGGGGTGTCATAACAAGGTTCACAAACAAGGTCAACTTCAATATCTTCACTAAAGAGAGGTTCAATGAAAACCGAGCTCACATCATGATGTGGCTTTTCAACCCTCTCAACTAGTGGTTCATTGGCACACACAAGTTGACCCAAAGGCTCTACACTAGTTGCAAACACATTATAGTCATGTAAATCATCAACTAGCCTAGAGTTCTCACTAACAACATCACAAGACAAGGAAGTAGCATGCTCAAGGGAGGAAGAACTAACACATACCTTTGAAGTATCATGAACGTCTTCACCTTGTAGCTCACATTCGGCATCTCCTTCACCTTGCCTTTTATTCTCGGAACATGGTTGAGGCTCCATTGGTTTGCCTCCAAGAATCCCTACACAAGAATTCAAGCACATAGAAGAAAAAGATAAAGGGTTAAGGTTAGAATAAGGGGTGTCCTCACTCTCAATTTTTCTTTTTCCCTCTTTCTTTTCCCTCATTTTTTTTCCAAGGTCGGGTGTAGATTCGGGTGGTGACAACCCACTCACGTCACTCAACACAACCTCTCCTTTTTCCACTCGAGAGTTGTCACCCGGTCGCTCCCTTACTCCTCTCTATCTTTTGTCTCTCAAATTCGGGTGAATTGGGACGAGGCCCAAGAATACCCATAGCCGGAGTAGGTGGACTCTTCACGTCAACCCGGAATCTAGGACTTGGAGACTCATCACTTGAGGTCTCCTTCTTCTTTGTTGGTGAACCACTTGAATTTGCAACTTGTGGTTGGTTCACCTTGTTGATTTTTATCAACCCTTCACTTGAACTAGTCCCACCACTTCTTGTCATTGTAGGACTCCTTGATTGCACATTGTTGCCCATGGAATGAAGTTCTTGCTCCTTGCTCCTTTGCATAGCCAAAGAAGGGGCACTAGTAGGCACTCGGCTCTTCGCCCGGTAAGGCACAAAGTCATAGACTCTTTGCCCTACGCCCACAAGATACGCACCCTTCACCATACTATATTGCACCCTCTTCCCCTCCAACCACGGCTCACCCATCCACACATCAACATGACGCATGGGATACACGTCACACCACACATAGCATCTATAACTCCCATGAGATATGAGTACCCGAGCCTCCTTAGAAACCCACACTCCATCATACTCATAAGGATGCGCTAGCTTATGGCATGGTATCCTAAGCCTATCAACCAAAGAGGTGCTAATACAATTGGCATCGGTATCACCAATCTTGAGCAAGTATCCGTCAATACCATTTACCCCAACACCGAACCTACATCTACCCAAGTTTTGTAGATTGGCATCCAAGTGAGAACTTGAATGCCTACAAGTGTCAACTCCGACAACTTGGGTCTTCCTTATTCCTCCACTACTAGCAAGATTGCTAGTGTAACTTCCACTTCCCGTCACTCTCCCAACATTAGAGATGTCGTTGGAAGTCGAGGAAGGAATACCACTATGGAACCCAAAATTGCTTCTCGCCTCGGTTCCATAGCCCCTAGTATCACTCCTACCACCACTACTAGAGCAATGCACCCCCGTAACGGTAAGAGCAACACTTCTCATTCCACCCTTCACATGAGAACTAGAAGATGCAAATCTCCCATTTCCCATGGAACAACCACCACCACCTCCCATACTAATGGAAGGTCCTCTACTACTCCCTTGTACTCCACAAGCAACACCAAGAGAAGATGCATATGAACAATTTCTATAATCAACATCATCATCAACTCTATCTATGTCACTATCATGCTCAAGTTCATCACAAGTAGAGTAAGTAGGATCATCATACCTTGAAGCGTCACTATCCTCGGGCTCTTGACTAGAAGCATAAGTATCATCACATTCTTCATCACAAGCTTCATAGTCTTCACCACTTTCACGTTCATTGTAGTGAACCGCTTCATCTTCATAGGAGCCATGGCTTCCCTCATCATTGTAATGGTCATCATCACCCTCATAGGAGCCATAGTCTCCATCATCACCATACGAGTCATAGCAACTCGCATCATCGCCACATGAGTCACAATCTACTCCTTCATCATGGTCCGACATTGTTGCAATCACCAAAGAACAAATCCTCCCAAAAGTCACTCCCTCACGTGTATCACTCAATATTTGTACACTCAAGAGCGAGGCCTTATCAACTTGGGAACCAAGGTAATCACAACTAGTATGTCCAAGTTAAAGTTCGGAATGGAGTTAATGAGACTCGATGTACGGACGGCTATTTAAAGTGCGCACTTGAGGCCCAAAGGAGTTCTACGACTCTTCTTTGAATTCTAATCTCCTCTACGCACGAGTGTCCTAATACGCTCAAGAATTAGTGTCAATGGAGTAGGCCAATTACCCTAGAAACACTAACCAAGAAGTTAGGAAACCAACGGAATACAAAAGGAACGAAACGGAAGCAAAAACACACCCAAACAGGGGTAGGCGCTCCGCCCAGAGGGGGAGGCGCTCCGCCCAGTGAAGGTGGGCGCTCCGCCCCAAGGTCAGGCGGTCCGCCTGCCTCACCCCACTGCCCAAACAAGTGGGCGGTCCGCCCAGGCTTAGGCGCTCCGCCTGGACGCGATTTTCAGCTTTTTTCCCAACGGGTTTTTGGTGATTTTGGCCAACTTTTTGGCTTGATTTCAACCCGATACACAAAACCAACGATACCCAAAGGTGTATACAACTATATTAACCAATCCCCAATAGTTTTTTAACTCCAATCAACAACAACAAGCTTCGATTCAAGATTGAAGCGTTTTCAAGAATTTTCAAACTTTTTGGATTTTGATTTTGGAAATTTTGATTCGTAACACCAAAACACGATATATGGGTACCAAAACAACGGGAATACTATAAGGAACAAACCCCGATACTTTTTAACACTTGGGGATTCGATTCAAACCCGATCTACCAAATCTTTTTCAACTTTTCAAGTTTTTCAATTTTTTTGTTTTTCTTCAATTTTCAAGAACAAACACAACAATCACAACAATACTAACACGATGAACAAGGAACGGGGGTTTGTAAGAACATAACCCGAGCCTTGCTCTGATACCAACTGATAAGGGGCAAAATACGCGGAAGCAAATATTCTATACGAGCGGAAGCAAATAATAAAGATAACAAGAAATCGAGACTAGGAAGGCAAGAAATGAGAAGAAAGAAATGAATTCAATTCACATACGTTGATTGAATTCAAAGGGAGAAATGAAACTCGAACCTTACAATGGAATCTAACTAGATGTCGATCTCCATAGGTTCCAAGTCGAGTCATAAACGAAGCCTCGGGCTTCAACAAAGAAAGGCTCGGCCTTCTCTCTATTCTCTCTTCTTTCTATTCAATGTCAAGACTCCCTAAAAATGAAGAAATGGCTAAGTGTTCCTACTTATAGTTTTTCATAAGGCTAGGTGAAATGTCTAAAATGCCCCCAAAGCTAATTAAGACATAAAGGCCACTTAAGGGCAAAAGAGGGACTTCACTCCAAAAATCAGCCAAGCTTCAGCGTTGGGCGCTCCGCCTGGAATCCGGGCGCTCCGCCTGGATTGCCTTGGAGCTGGGCGCTCCGCCTGGAGCTTGGGCGCTCCACCCTGGCTGCCCTTCAGCTGGGCGCTCCGCCTAGAAGTCAGGCGCTCCGCCTGGACCATGAAGAGTCTGGGCGCTCCACCCTGGGGCTGGGCGCTCCGCCTAGTTGTGCTGGGCGCTCCTCCTTCCTTTGTGCTCCGATGCATGATCTTCAAGTCGCTTCCGGAGACCTTGACTTTCCATTCCTTGTGCTCTCAAGCTTGGTTCTTGATGGTTAGTGTCTTGGCTCGATTTGGCCCGTATCAGCTCATGTCTTTGTGGCCAGTGTGTTGTGAAGATGCATAATAAGCATGATCCAGTGAATGGTCTCTTGAGAGCGTGTTTAAAATTCAATGGGAGGTTAAAGTTGTTTTGCAGTACACTTGCTAACAATGGACTATGCCACAAGAATAAGAGAGTTTTTATGATGCACAAATTTCTTTTTGATCCAGGTGGTGTCTCACTTTCCTTTCATAGCTCTCAGCTGGAGCATCAGATTGGAAGTGCAACTACGACTCCCGATTTGCTAGTTTGGTTCAAATGGTTCAATTGCTGCTTCAGTTTAGTACTTAGGTTTATGCTGATTCTTTCAAACAGAAACTTCCTAATTTTGTCCTTGAGGACAAGGACTTTTAACAGGGGAGGATTTGTTATATACCAATTTTATAGTACAAAAAGTCACGGTCATAGTAGTTATTTTACTAGGGTAGTTAATTGTACAAGTTGTTAGTTGACGGTTAGAGATAGTTAACAGGTGATTAGTATAAAAAGGGGCATTTGATATTGTAAAGCATTATGTTGTTAATGAATGATATTTCGCCAATCTTCTCTATCAATCCTCTCTACTAAATTTCCATTGTGCAACTCTGTTCAGAAGCTATTCTTCCTCATTAGCTTCTTAGGACTGCACTTATCAGTGTTCTTCATTGAGCACACAACAGAGAATGTGAGATTCAAGGGGTTTCAAGGGGTAAATATTGGCAAAAAAAGAAGCGTCAAAGGCAAGTGTTGGTCCCGTGCCAAGAGATTCACAAGAGTATTTTCGTCCAGAATTTATTCATTAAATTTAATGGGGATATTTTTGAAAAATCAGTATTATATGCGAGGAAAAAGGAAAACTATTGCTTATGGTGTCATATTTCTGCAAATGAGCCTAGTAAATTAGAGATACAACTTGGCTGTGTGCATGTATGACATTCTTGTGTGATAATAAGATGTAAGCATGAAAAATGTTTACTTTAACATATAGTAATTCATTCCACCAACACTAATTGATTCCGCTAATAATAAAAAATCCTCTTCCAAATCAACATTTAGTATGATGTTAATGCTGGTTGGTGATTTATCGCCCGCACACATATTCACAAATAGAATAAGAAAAAAAGCAGAAAAGTTACCAAGTCAAATTCGAACAATATGCAAGCAGTGATTATCCCCCTTTGTACCTTATAAACTTTCAGTTTCTTCCATGTTTCAATGACATGCTTTAGTCGACAAAAATACAAGTAAATAGATTAAGAAAGAATTAAAAGGTTCAACTCATATACATAATCTATTCCCGACTTAGATTAAATATAATAAGGATATGACTCATCTAAATCTGGATATGCATTGCCATATAGCAGTAATGATGGTTGATCTTCAGATTCCAGTTCATACTTTATCATCATAGATACAACTATTACACAGAACTACACAGAAAGCCAAAAGAATGAGCTAAGCAAAGTGTATAACATAAATCCATGGGCAAACCTAGATGATAGAAATCTAAACCACTAAGGCGTCGTCATTAGGAAACTTGCAGATAAAAGTAAACATGGAAAAGAGATCTTAAGAAATACTTGGCATATGTCTAGCTCACGGTAAAAATGTGTCTGTTGTATGACCTTATCAAAATTATATTATGGTGAGGATTATGGTATGAAGGTGCCACAGTCCTAGATGGACTAAACCAAGCAATAAGCTACCTGATCTCACCACTTACAACAAAACAATAATCAGGAATAACAATCACTATAGTTACAGAGCTAAGCCGCTGATTCCAAAACGGCGGAATTGGTTGTTTACCCCCTAAACTTGTCCCAAATTACCATTTTCCCATCTTATCTTTACGGGCATCCATTTCACCCCCTTAACAACTTTCGAGTGATATTAAGTCCCCCCTCAATGACTTTTGACCAGTTGCATGATGGAGAGTGTGTTACACTCGTGCCACGTAAGCGACACGTGGCATCCACATCATAGACACATCATTTAGTCTTCTTTTTTTTGTACAATGTGTATATTTCATGAGAAATTAAAGGAAAAAACTAAATGTCAAAACATTACTCTTCTTCCACCACCAATCATCCCTGCTCCCACCGTGACACTCCACCTGCCACCAGCCCTTCTTCTTCTTCTACTTTTTCTTTTGTTTCTAACCTTTCTAGAACACCACAATCACCCAAGTCCCAATGTTTTAACACTGCCATAATCTACTCCAAAATTGCACGCATTTTTCAAGAAAGCTTTCAAAACCAAAGATATGTATTAACCAAAAAACATTACTAATTTACAAATTCAATAACTATATACAATCCCAAAGTTAAAAAAAAATCTCTAATTTCAATATATGAAATCAAAATCTAATATTAAAAGGAAAAAAATCAATTCCCACAAACAAAAAAATAGCAAGAGCGAAATAGAGGTGTCAGCCGCAAATCTGAAATTTGATTTGGTGCTTTTCCAATTGATATGGGGCAAGTAGGGTAGTAATTTTAGAATTGGAATTAGGAGTACTTTCATCCCAATTCAAAATTGGGTTGTCTTAAGGTTGGGTTGGAATTAAGTTTTAAATTGCTTGGTGCTATGAAGTGGTCCGATGAGAAATGGCAGTGGAATTGTCGAATGAAGTGAATTAAGGTTGTAACGGGGGAAGAAAATGGTGGTTTGAGGGGTAAAGGAAGTGAGAAAAAAAAATGAAAGAGAAAGAGAAAAGAAAAAATAAAAAGAAGAGGGTCTACGGTAACAAGAATAATTAGAATGTAATGTTCAATCAAGAATAGACACGTGTTCTGTTTTTATTTGATTTAAATAATATTTCTACTCATCACTCTCTGTTTAACCAGATGATAGTGGTCCCATTGCCACGTCATCATTTAGGGGGGGTTTAATATCACTCGAAAGTTGTTAAGGGGGTGAAATGGATGCCCGTAAAGATAAGATGGGAAAATGGTAATTTGGGACAAGTTTAGGGGGTAAACAACCAATTCCGCCATTCCAAAACTATAAGTTCTCGATAAAAGCTTTTACACAAATATACAAGAATATATATATATATATATATATATATATATATATATATATATATATATAGGAGAAAGTAAGTACCAAATCAAATACTGATGTTGGGCTATATAGATAGTTTTGACATGGGTACTATCATTGGACCAGATTATATGAAGGAACTCGTCAATCTTGATTCCATTCTGATCACAATATTCACTCCAACCCAACAGATGTTTTAACTCGATTTGATTGAAAGTATAACATGCAGATCTCTCCAAATATCTCTAGTAAAAGCAATTGACCATGACAATATGCAAAAATGATGCACATTCGAGCAAACAAGATTAATTTGTAGCTCCAATACTTCTCAGGCACAAATACAAATATTCAACACGATGTTATTCTAAAATGTGATCAATCGTTGTTGAGGGAATCAATCAATCAATAAGTATCAAATAATGTACAATGATTTGTTTAATAGCTGATAGGAATCGAATACGCGGAACAAAAAGATAGAAGAGCGAGACACTTCTCGAACTCCCTTCGAAGTAACCACGGGGAACTCGTCCCGAGATACCCTCGAACCGGCGTCAAGGAGGACCTACACTATGCAACGACCCTCGAGACAACACTGGACTCGCAAGTCGAATGGTCGGGTTAGCGGTTCAAGACTCAACTAGGTTACACTAGTGAATTCAAGCAACCAAGAGACAAAGGTGTTTCCAAGAGTTCAACTCTATTTTCATTCAATCAATAATTATCAAAGTGTCAGGTAATGTTTGAAAGAGGCTAAGTGAAGTATTTATAGGCTTCACTTAGGACTAATAAAAGGTCTAAAATACCCCCAAAGTGGGCTTAAACAAATAAAGGCCGCGCAGGGCTAAAATAGGAAGTTCAAACAAAAGTCTTAAAAATCCCGCATGTGGGTAACAGGGGGAGGCGGTCCGCCTAGGGTGGGGAGGCGGCCGCCTAGTGGCTTTCAACTCTCTGGATCTGCTTGAGGCGCTCCGCCTCTTGTCTGAGGCGCTCCGCCTCCTGAGCTTCAGCTCTCTGGATTTTGGGAGGCGCCCCGCCTCAGCTGGGAGGCGCTCCGCCTCTTCCTGAAGCCCCTTGGGGTGTCTCATTTTGAGCCTCTTGAGCCTCTCCAAGTGTCCCCGAGGGTCCTCCATCCATGGCACACCAAAGCATGGTCTTCAAGTTGCTCTTGGGGCTTTCTTCTATGCTCCTCCATGTCAAGTGAAGATGAGTATCTTGGATTAACTGGGCTTGACTCCGAGTGAAAGGTCTTGAGGCCATTTGGGTCTTATCATCCTCCCCTTCTTGAGAGGATTTCGTCCTCGAAATCGAAGCAACATTCACGACCTCTTCATCATCATTCACGACCTCTTCATCTTCATTCACGACCTCTTCATTACCTACATTCAAAGGAACCAAGTCACTAACATTGAAAGTATTAGAAACTTGATACTCACTTGGCAAGTCGACCACATAGGCATTGTTGTTTATCTTCGAGAGCACTTGGAATGGTCCATCTCCCCGGGGTGCCAACTTCCCTTTCCTAAGGTTTGGAAACCTTTCCTTCCGGAAGTGCACCCACACATAGTCTCCCTTCTTGAGTTCCACCTTCTTGCGTCCTTTGTTCTTCTTAGAGGCAACCTTAGCATAAGATTCCTCCAAGTTCTTCTTCGCCTTAGCATGTAGCTCCATCAAAGCCTTGGCTCGAGCTTTTCCTTCAAAATTAACAACCATTTCCCTTGGCAAAGGGGTTAGATCAAGGGGAATCAAGGGGTTAAAACCATAAACACATTCAAAAGGAGTCATGCCAATAGCACTATGCAATGTACGATTGTAGGCAAACTCCATCATAGGCAATCTATCAATCCACGTCCCGGCCTTACCTCGGGTCATGGCCCTAAGAAGAGCACCCAAGGTCCGGTTTACCACTTCGGTTTGACCATCGGTTTGTGGGTGGTGGGACGTAGAAAACAAGAGCTTGGTGCCTAAAGCACCCCATAAACTTCGCCAAAAATGGCTTAGGAACTTAGTATCCCTATCACTCACTATCGTTTGAGGCACACCATGTAGCTTCAAAACATTTTCAACAAACAAGGAAGCTACATGTTGAGCATCATCACATTTTTTGCACGGAATGAAATGAGCCATCTTTGAAAACCTATCCACGACAACAAAGATGCTATCGTGCCCCCCCCTAGTCCTTGGTAGTCCCATGACAAAGTCCATTGATATATCCAACCACGGACTAGTAGGTACGGGAAGTGGGGTGTACAACCCATGAGGGTGGGATTTAGATTTAGCACGCTTGCACTCAAGGCAATTAGTGCAAAACTTCTCCACATGCACCCTCATCTTCGGCCAATAGAATTGTTCTTGGAGAACGGCCAAAGTCTTCCTTACCCCAAAGTGACCCATGAGTCCCCCACAATGCGCCTCTTGCACAAGCAATTCCCTCCATGAGGACTCGGGTATGCACACTCTACCATTTTTAAAGATGAATCCATTAGACCATTGGTACTTTGCAACTCTCTCCCCTTTCTCTAGAGCAGCATGGACACTCTTTAGCTTTGTATCATGAGCATACATCAATTTGATGCTCTCGAATCCCATGAGCTTAGAGGTGAGAGTGGTAGCAAGGGCGAACTTCCTAGAAAGGGCATCCGCCACCACATTGTCCTTCCCTTTCTTGTATTGGATCACATAGGGAAAGGACTCAATAAACTCAACCCACTTGGCATGTCGTTTATTAAGCTTCTCTTGGCCTCTCAAATGCTTGAGTGACTCATGGTCACTCTTGATTACAAACTCACGCGGCCAAAGGTAATGTTGCCAATGGGCAAGGGCTCTCACAAGGGCATACAACTCCTTGTCATATGTAGAATAATTCAAGGAGGCCCCTTTCAACTTTTCACTAAAGTAGGCGATGGGTTTACTATCTTGCATTAACACACCACCGATTCCCACCCCCGAGGCATCACACTCAACCTCAAATGCTTTCCCAAAGTCGGGCAATTGTAATAAAGGGGCGGTACTCAACCTACCTTTCAACTCTTGGAAAGCCTTCTCTTGAGGCTCTCCCCAAACAAAGGGTTGGTCCTTCTTGACCAATTCGGTGAGTGGAGCGGCTATGGAGCTAAAGTCTTTCACAAATCGCCTATAAAAGCTAGCAAGACCATGAAAGCTCCTCACTTGAGTCACGGTAGTAGGAGTAGGCCAATCACGTATGGCCTCTACCTTAGACTCATCCACCTCCACTCCTTGGGCACTCACAACAAACCCAAGAAAGACAACCTTCTCTACACCAAAGGCACACTTTTTGAAATTAGCATAGAGCTTTTCGGCTCTCAAAGTTTCAAGCACTTGCCTAAGGTGGTCAACATGCTCATCAATTGTCCTACTATAGATCAAAATATCATCAAAATAGACAACGACAAACTTGTTGATAAAAGGCTTCAAAACATGATTCATGAGTCGCATGAAGGTGCTAGGTGCGTTGGAAAGCCCGAAGGGCATTACCAACCATTCATAGAGACCGAATTTGGTCTTGAATGCGGTTTTCCATTCATCCCCGGGTTTCATCCGGATTTGATGGTAGCCGGACCTAAGGTCGATTTTAGAAAAGACACGCGACCCACTCAATTCATCCAACATATCATCAAGCCGTGGAATAGGGTGACGATACTTGATCGTTATCTTATTCACGGCTCGGCAATCTACGCACATCCTCCAAGTGCCGTCTTTCTTTGGGACAAGAATGACCGGTACGGCACAAGGACTCAAACTTTCCCTCACCAAGCCTTTTGAAAGCAAGTCATCAACTTGTCTTTGCAACTCCCTCGTATCCTCGGGATTGCTTCTATAGGCCGGCTTATTTGGGATTTGAGAGCCCGGAATAAAATCAATTTGATGTTCAATACCCCTCAAGGGAGGTAAGCCATCGGGCATCTCATCCGGGAACATGTCCCCAAAGTTCTCCAAAACATTTTTCAATGCACTAGGTAAAGGACTAGAAGCAAAATCACAATTAGAGTTAAGGATCATACCTTTGTGCACTAAGCATAGGAGAAACTTGTCGCCATCATTACCTCTTAAGAGCTCGCCCGGTTGCATCATGGCACATATGCCACCGGTAGATGAAGTTGGTGGGATTGCCACCATGCTTTTGGACAAAGGGCTAGTCTCAATGATCGACTTGGCCTTCGCCGCTTCCCTCAACTCCTTCATTCGGTTGTAGTCATCACTCACTTGTTTAGGAGTTAGGGGCTTCAACACAAACTTTCTTCCCTCATGTTGGAGCGTGTAAGTGTTAACACGTCCATTATGAACCACTTGCCGGTCAAATTGCCAAGGCCTTCCAAAGAGAAGGTGGCAAGCTTGCATGGGCACAACGTCGAACAAGTGTTCATCAACATAACTACCCATTTTGAACTTGATCAATGCTTGTTTCACTACCTTGAGCTCCCCACATTCACTAAGCCATTGTAACCGGTATGGCTTGGGATGCTTCATGGTAGGCAACTTCAATTGAGTTATGAGAGATTGACTTACCACATTAGTACAACTCCCGGAATCAATGATCATAGAGCACACAACACCCTTAACACGACACCTAGCATGGAAGAGGTTCTCCCTTTGCAAGGTTTCACCATCCTCCGCTATCATAGCTCCTAAGCTCCTCCTCACTACTAGAAAAGTATGAGGTTCCTCATCCTCCACCGTATCATCTTCACCATCCTCCACTACTCCCTCATCTCCCTCTACTCCCTCTACTCCCTCATCTTCCGACTCACTCTCCTTCTCATATGCATCATTACCAACAACAACCATGGTTCTTTTCGTAGGACACTCTTTGGAAAAGTGCCCATACCCCTTGCATTTGTGACATTGAATGGAAGAAGAAGTAGGAGTATTTAATTGGGTTTTAGAATTACCTCCCACATTAGGTGTGTACTTCTCAAATGGCTTCTTCACATCCTTGCTTGCATTGGCTCCACTCGTTCCACTTGCACTCGGGAACCTTGCATTTGTGGTAGGGGTTTTCCAACCCTTGGCATTGCTTGTTGGAGTAGTAGTGCTACTCTTGTAGCGGAAGGATTTCTCCTCTTTGACCCACTTCTCGGCTTCAACCGCATCCTCACATAGCTTGTAGAGATCATCATATTTGTGGAACTTCAATTGTGAGGCTATGTCTCGGTTCAAGCCCCCTTTGAAACGGATCATGGCTAGCTCATGGTCTTCATCATCTATGTCAAGATTCATTCGGATTTGCTCGAATTCATTGAAGTACTCCCCAACCGAATTGGAACCTTGTTTCAACTCATAGAGACGCCTTTGTTGCTCAACCCGGTATTGATTGGTCAAGTATTTCTCATCCATCACCCGGATCAACTCTTCCCAAGTAAGATTAATAGCCATTCCCGTCCTCCTTCTATTCCTCTTTACCGACTCCCACCAAGTAGAAGCAAAAGACTCGAAGGAAGATATTGCATACTTGGTTTTCTTCACCTCGGGCATGTCATTAGTTTCAAATATTCGCTCCATGGCCAATTTCCAATTTTTGTACTCCACCGGGTCACTACTTCCTTTGAAAGAAGGAATAGTGAGCTTCACACTATTGAGGTTGTTGTTGTTATCACGACCCCCTTGGAAAGGCTCCGGTTGGCCCCCATAGTGATCCCCATAACCACCATAACCTCCATAATCTCTCCTAACATCCCCCCCAACATACCCCATAGGGTGCCCTCGACCTCGGCCCCTACCTCTATCCACATTCCGACCCCAATTCATACCTCGCCTCGGTTGAAAGTGATCATCAAACCCATACACGTCATCTCCATCATTAGTTTCCTCCCCTTCTTGAGCTTCATCAACTTGCCCAAGAGGTTGCACATTTCGGATGGGTTGTGGTAGTGGAATGTTTCTTGCAGGGTTGTCTAAGATACGGGGAATGCCCGTTCGTTGGGGATTGCCCAACATTGGATCAACTTTCTCTCGTTCCTCCTTTACCCGTTGTTGACTGAACATATCAATGACAAGGCTCATTTGCTCCGGGGTAAAGTTTGGAGGACTCGAGACTTCAACTTGGACACTCGGGGTCCCTTTCTCAACTTGGACGCTCGGGGTCCCTTTTTCCGACTGAGCATTGGGAGTCCCTTGCTCCACTAGGGCACTTGAGGCACCCTTTTCAAGAGACTCAACTCTTTGGCTAATAAGGTCCACCTTGGTAAGAAGGTTAGCCAAGGCCTCCTTTATGAAATCTTGTCCTTCGGTAGACATTGTACCTGCACAAGTAGCAAACGTTAGCAAAACAACCTCACACACTCCCTCACAAGCTTTCACTCGGATCACTCGTATAGTGGGTGGTGGATTTTTCACTCTTGCTTGAACCCAAAAGCTTCACTAAGTTGAATAGTAAACCTCAACTAGATCACTCAACTCAAAGCCCAATGAGCTCCGGGGTGAGTGGAGTTAATAGGACTCTGTCGGAACGATAGCTCTTTAAGTGCGGACTTGAGCCAAAAGAGACTACGAGTCTTCTTTGAGTTCTAATTTCCGGTCTAGGCTTGAGTTCCTAATAGCTTAGAAGGGTTAGCACAATTCAAGTAGGCAAGAGTACTCAAAGAAGTGCTAACTAGATGCGATGCAAACAAAGAAACAAGAGGTTCTATGAAAAACTACCCGAAACGATCTAGTGCAAGGTGCAGGGGGGGGAGGCGCTCCGCCTCTTTGGTGGAGGCGCTCCGCCTCAGAAAGTCCAGAGAGTGGACAAGATTCAGGCGGTCCGCCTCAATGCTAGGCGCTCCGCCTCTGCAACTTTCCAGCACAGTTTTCCTTCGCGTTTTTCGATCTTAACACCCAAAAATTCGACTAATCACACGTTGTTTAAGCAATTCAAAGGTACCCCAATGTTGTAGTAGTCACAAAGAACAAACCCCAATCAATTTAATCAAACCCCAACCAAGATTCAACAATCTACCATGTTCATAGCTAGGGTTTCAACTCTCTTCAAATTTCCAAGGGATTCAAAATTCTAATTCTTGTGTTTCAACTTCAAAACGATCGTATAGGGTACCAAAAGAACGGGTTTTCAATAAGGAACAAACCCCAATAACAATCAAACAACGAATGCAACAATCCAAGAATCTATGATCAAAAATTTTTTTTTTGGTATTTTTTTCTTCTTTTCAATTTTTTTTGTAGTTTTTCTTCTTTCAAAAGCAAATAACAAGAACCTAAAAACGAAACTAACCTAGGCACGAAGAATCAAGGGTCGGGGGTTCGTAGAAACGAGACCCGAGCCTTGCTCTGATACCAAGATGATAGGAATCAAATACGCGGAACAAAAAGATAGAAGAGCGAGACACTTCTCGAACTCCCTTCGAAGTAACCACGGGGAACTCGTCCCGAGATACCCTCGAACCGGCGTCAAGGAGGACCTACACTATGCAACGACCCTCGAGACAACACTGGACTCGCAAGTCGAATGGTCGGGTTAGCGGTTCAAGACTCAACTAGGTTACACTAGTGAATTCAAGCAACCAAGAGACAAAGGTGTTTCCAAGAGTTCAACTCTATTTTCATTCAATCAATAATTATCAAAGTGTCAGGTAATGTTTGAAAGAGGCTAAGTGAAGTATTTATAGGCTTCACTTAGGACTAATAAAAGGTCTAAAATACCCCCAAAGTGGGCTTAAACAAATAAAGGCCGCGCAGGGCTAAAATAGGAAGTTCAAACAAAAGTCTTAAAAATCCCGCATGTGGGTAACAGGGGGAGGCGGTCCGCCTAGGGTGGGGAGGCGGCCGCCTAGTGGCTTTCAACTCTCTGGATCTGCTTGAGGCGCTCCGCCTCTTGTCTGAGGCGCTCCGCCTCCTGAGCTTCAGCTCTCTGGATTTTGGGAGGCGCCCCGCCTCAGCTGGGAGGCGCTCCGCCTCTTCCTGAAGCCCCTTGGGGTGTCTCATTTTGAGCCTCTTGAGCCTCTCCAAGTGTCCCCGAGGGTCCTCCATCCATGGCACACCAAAGCATGGTCTTCAAGTTGCTCTTGGGGCTTTCTTCTATGCTCCTCCATGTCAAGTGAAGATGAGTATCTTGGATTAACTGGGCTTGACTCCGAGTGAAAGGTCTTGAGGCCATTTGGGTCTTATCAATAGCACATCCAGAAGCAAATAAATTTCAAAAATTGGCTGGCATTATGACTAAATTATCCTTTAATGATATGCTAATATGTTATGTCCTCTGATTACTCTTCAATAGAAATATCTTTACTTTGTTGAAAGTGCTAGCTACATCATTATCTTCGACTGCCGCGTATAGGGACTATAATCTCTAGATTCATCATCTCTGCCTGAAGAAATTTCAAAGAACTTATTAGAACATATATACATCTTTAAACAATAAAGATCTGATATGTTCACGATTTTGATGGTTACAACCATCTGTTGCATGACAAAATGGTCATTTAATGTTATAAATGGAACCTAACTGAATATGAAGGGTTACTTATTAAATCATTAAGTCAATCTAGGATATACAATCAATACAAGTTACAGTGACAAAGCTCTTAAAATGGTCAACTAAATTGCACGACCTGAAATAAACGCCTCTATTTATATTCTCAATGTTTACTCACAGCACTGGAAAGTCTAGATTTTTTTTAAAAAAATTCATGTTAAACTATGTTGCGCATTCTGAAGTTGTGACAAATTTTCAAACACTTTACAAAAACTTCCTATATTCCACTGAGTAGATCTAAAAGTGGTTACTTGGTTGGGTAAGTTGATAAAAGACTAACTATATTATCAATTAACAACCCTAAAAGTGGCCATTTATTCGAGAAGCTACAAAAGCTGGCTATATTTTAAATAAAGAACCCTAAAAGTGACTATTTGATTTACAAGCTATACTTCAAATGATTACTTATCAATTAGCGACCCTAAAAGAGGTTATGTAAAATCTGATTGTATGTCAGCTTACGTCCAAATATAAGCACACAGGACAACGGAAGGAGGTCTCTTTCCACGATTATATATAAGTACAAATTTATAATTATATAGGCTCAAACGAAGTGATGTGACACATTTCATGCAAAGATTTTATTTATCTATTTTCTCTTTTTTTTTTCTTTTTTCTCTCATTCTTTTATTTATCTTATTTAAAAATCCACCTGCATAACTCATACCTCTTTACTTGTACTCTTAATTTCATCTCCTTAATTTAATATGTCAATAATATATTGCAACTCCATTGCCTTTCGTATCCATATCCTCCAAAACTTTAAGGTGTCACAATCCTAAAAACTACTGCCAGCAGGTAGTAAGGGAAAGAATATTTTGGGGATTTAGGTTTTAATTTTCTCTTCGAACTCTCTCTAAACTGTCATTGACTGATCTCCACGTTCCAGTCTTCACTTTTGCAGGTGGTGGAACCCAAATCTTTAGGGAAACTACTTGAAGTTATTGGGCCAAGTGCGACGTCCCGCCACATTATGAGCCAAATAAAGTGCACAAGGCAATGGAAGTTTCTAGAGAGGCCAAGAGTGGTCTAGAGTATGGAAGACTCTAGAACCTTGAAGGCCCTTGACTTAGGGCTTCCTTGAAATGTGTAGAAGTATCTAGATTACGGGAGTACATTGGTTGAAGTTGGAAGGAAACAACAACTTATGGAACACTCTAGAAGAGCCAAGAGAGAGCATGTCAACTTCTACCTAATTAATGTACTCTAGAATATTTCCTAGAGTAGTATAAATAAGAGTAGGCATTTCATTTGTACTTGTCCAATATCCAAGTCTTCTAAATAGTGTCTAGCATTGTAACCTAGCATCCAACCAAGTTCCTTAGCTTTTCTTTCTTTGTACAAAATATTTGATCTTAATACAATTCTTTTTTGCCAAAAACTTGTGCCTTAACCGTGTACAATACTTGGCTACTTTGCTTGCTTGACTTAAAGATCATCCAAGGATCTTAGCTTGACACTTTAGGTATCCTATAAAGGTTTAGAGGCTGAACTTAGGCGTTGCTTTTGGGTAGCAATTGTCTCAGTGCCGACACGCCACCTAGATTGAGTCTAGGGTCGTGACAATGTGGTATCAGAGCGGGTTAACTCGAGAGTGTTTTACATGGTTCTTTTGGAGAGAAGTTATGTCAAGTGATAAAGAAAATCACATTTCCTTGGAGGAAGTTGCTCATGGTCGAGATGCTGCCGCGGGGATGAAAACAAGGAAGCGAGGGTCGAGAAGCAAGGGATACACAAGCGGAGGTCACGGTCGATGGAAAAATAAATGTGGTTGATGATGAGGGGATAATGGTTCATCCTTGGAGAACGTTGGTGGTTGGGTGGAGCTTTTAGAAGCTAGTCTTGGCACCTTGAACCGGCATATGGAGGCCATGGAGTCTAACCTCACTATATTGGAGAACCAAGTCGTTGGGGAGTTGGAGGAACTTAAACGGACCATGATGGAGGTACTCAAGGAGGAGGAATATCGCAAAGGGAGAGTCCGCGAGTTGGAAGATATGCTCGGGGTTACCATTGCTAACCTACAAGGGCAAATAGAGGCCTTGCAAAAGAGCTTGGAGGGGACAATGGTCGGGACTACCAGGGGCGTGGTAATTGCACCAGGGGCTAAGGTGAAGGTCCCTAAGCCAAAGGAGTATGGCGGTGTACGGGATGCACGCGAGGTGGAAGACTTTCTTTGGAAGATGGACAAGTACTTTGAGGTAGTCAAGGAGGACGGCGAAGTTGCCAAGGTACGCAACGCCTCAATGTACTTGACCGAGGTTGCCGCACTGTGGTGGCATCGGAAATGTGCCGACATGGAGAAGGGGCTATGCAAGATTGAGACATGGGAGCAGCTCAAGAAGGAGTTGAACAAGCAGTTCTACCTGATGAATGCGGTGTATGAGGCTAGGCGGAGGCTAAGGGATCTCCGACAGACGGCCACGATTCAAGAGTACGTGCGCGAGTTCACCACCTTAATACTGCAAATCCTGACATTGTCCGAGGAAGATTCCCTCTTCTACTTCACGGATGGGTTGCAAAATTGGGCAAAGTAGGAGTTAAGAAGACATCTTGTACCCAATGTGGACGAGGCCATAGTAGTAGCAGAGTCATTCGTTGACTTCAAGATGGAGCCTATTAAGTCTAAAGGGAGCAACGCCGAAAAGGATGGTGGAGATCATGAAAAGGACAAAGGGAAAGGCATAGCCGAGGCACATGGGGGCAATGGCAAAGGGCCATCCCATAACGGACAGGGGTCCAAGGGCAATGGCAAGTGGCCGAACAATGGTGGCGAGTATGTGCCCAAGGCAGGGGCCACATCGGGCGAGGGAATGCCCAGAGTTAGGGAAGCTTGTTGCAATGGTTGGAAACTTTGCGCAAGCACACGAGGATGACACAGAAGAGAACGCCTGCGTCGGGGGAATGCGGTTGGAATCTAAGCTAGGAGCAGAGTATACTAAGGCCTATCTTAGTGCCATGCATAGGGATCATGGTGGCAGCAAGAAAAACTGGACGGACATGGTTGAAGAGGATGACGAGTTGCAAAGTGGTGGCACGCTATCAGACTTACGCGATGCACCAAACAAGGGGACCAAGCTTGCTAGCAAGGCTGGTACCACGGAGGGCAGCCAAGTATTAAGAGGAAGTATGGACCCGGTGCTTGAGAAGCTACTAGACTTGGTCAAGTCATGGGGAGATTCAGGCCAAGAACAAGGGGAGGTATCCGATGGGCGGAGGATCGAGGCCATAATTTCTAGTCGTCCAAAGTACAAACGGAAAAAGAAGAAAGGTGACCAATATCTGGTGATGTGGGTAGTTGAACCACTCCATAGGGCATCTTGGCTAACAAAAAAGATCTTCGACAGCGGGAAGACGAGTTACGCGTGTATGTGTCGATGCTTTGTACCGAGGGCGGCACAAAATTAGGTGGGGGAGAGTGTGACGTCCCGCTACATTATGAGCCAAATAATGTGCACAAGGCAATGGAAGTTTCTGGAGAGGCCAAGAGTGGTCTAGAATATGGAAGACTCTAGAACCTTGAAGGCCCTTGACTTAGGGCTTCCTTGGAATGTATAGAAGTATCTAGATTATGGGAGTATATTGGTTGAAGTTGGAAGGAACCAAGTATCTAGATTATGGGAGTATATTGGTTGAAGTTGGAAGGAACCAACAACTTATGGAACACTCTAGAAGAGCCAAGAGAGAGCATGTCAACTTCTACCTAATTAATGTAGTCTAGAATCTTCTCTAAGGTAGTATTAATAGGAGTAGGTATTTTATTTGCACTTGTCCAACATCCAAGTCTTCTAAATAATGTCTAGCATTGTAGCCTAGCATCCAACAAAGTTCCTTAGCTTTCCTTTCTTTGTACAAAATATTTCATCTTAATACAAGTCTTTTTGCCAACAACTTGTGCCTTAACCGTGTGCAATACTTGGATACTTTGCTTGCTTTACTTAAAGAACATCCAAGAATCTTAGCTTGACACTTTAAGTGTCCAATAAAGGTTCAAAGGCTGAACTTGGGTGTTGTTTTTGGGTAGCAATTGTCTAAGTGCCGACACACCGCCTAGAGTGAGTCTAGGGTCGTGACACGAGGTTCTACTCTTCTTTTATGAAATAGTACCTTTTTGTAAAGTCAAATGCCCAACATAGGTAGTTCTTTACCTGTTCTGTTGAGGGTGGTTGCCTCAGGTCTAACAAGGGTTGTCGGGATGCTCCTGAAGTAACGAAGGTGTGCTATGGTGCTATAATTCTTATATTCTTCTTTCACCACAACAAATTGGTTGTGTTTCTCTATTTTGGTTGCCATCTAATGCATGGACAACGGTTATATACCTCTTTGCTAAGATTAAAATCAGTTCTACATGTGATGCAGTAGTACCCGGTGCTTATATGATGTTTCAGATAATGAGCCCGTTTGGGTGAACTTATTTTAGATAGCATAAAAGTCAAAAATTGCTTATAAGTCAAACATCCATCAATAGACTTATAAGCATATATGTGCTTTTAATCTACTTTTAAACTTACCCAAACAGGCTCAATATGTGTTGCTTTTTTTTTTCTTACTTTAAACAGACGTAAGTATGCTTCTTTCTTCCTTTTAAATCCTTTCTACTTTTTAAATTGCACATTGCTACAAAGGTATTTTTGTGTGCTTACTAAATCGCACATGTTGACACCCAATTTTGTCCCAAAAATTTTATTTAATGCTAATTATTTAAATAAAAATCAATTTCAAATTTTAAGATAAATTAATGAAATTTGGAAGATAAGGGCTAAAATGTAATGCGTAGCCTAATTTCTATCCTACCTATCCCCCCCTCCCCCTCATTTTTAATTAATCCGAAGAAGAGGCTAAAATAGCTTATCGTCTTAATCTATGGCCTAATGTTGCAAAATACATATATATATTATACAACTCCACACCCGCGTATCCATTTCAGCCTAATTCCCCAAAGCCTATTCCCAATTTCCATTTCCCTTGCCCATTTTCCCCCTACGCGACCCGATTCTTTCAGACGACCCGCGACAAAACCCGATCCCAGGTCATCTTCTCCGTACAGCATACTTGTTGGACGAGTAGCACTGTTCCAGCTGTGTTATTTTGGAGTTTTCTCACTTATTCCCTAGCAACGGATCTTTAATTTTGTTACTTCATTTCAAATTCAAGCAATTCCGAGCCCTTGATCTCTTTCTTGGAGATAAGGATGAGAGAGGTGTAGTTTTACCCTTCTCACTTTTATCTCACAAGAGATGGATCAAAAAGGGAGAGGCGTTCTCGGAATTTCATAGCTAAGGTAAAACCCTAATTCTCTTACTATATATTGTCATTTCAGGGTTTTAGAAAAGGGAGTTTATTTTTTTAGCGGCTAGGTAGAACCTAGAGGGAAAATTTTAAAAGCAGCAGCATATACACATGTGAACATTTTTCTCAGTTTTAACAGAAGGCACATCAACTACTTAAGTCCGTTTGATTTGTGAAGCTTATTTATTATTTGAGTCGTCGACCTTACTCAAGTCGCTTAGTCGAGTCGCGCTTTTCTTTGGATCCTCGCCTCAGTTCCTGCTCCGAAAAAGGTAATAATGTCGACCTCTCACAGTTTCGTTACCTTTTCCATTTGTTAAGTTTTGCTCTGTTTTACATCAAGTATGCAGTGAACATTTATTATTTCTATGATTGTGAGCATGATTTATACTATCTATATATAAGAGTGAATGAAATCCATTTGAATGTGAAGTTTTGAAACATTGAAGTATAAAGTATGAATCTTTTTTTTAATAAAAAAAAGTTCAGTTTTCCCTATAAAGTAAAGGGTTTTAAATCTTAGACCTTTCCTTTCTCGTCTGTGTGTGTCATCAGATGTTAGCATGTGTGTTTGTACATAGGTGAGGTATGTAGGAAAGTGAATCTTGGCTGGGATTTGAGGTATTTCCGGTGTGTGTATGTGTGTGTGAAGGCAGTTTTGCTAGTGTGGGCGAGCAAGTGTGTTTGTTAGGTCAGGGAGTTGTGTGTATATGCAGTATGTATGTGCATGTTCTTAGGGAGTTTTTTGGGAGGCAGTGCAGCTGGTCTAAAAGTGTGTATTGGTGAGTGATTTGTTGTGAGTTAGAGGGAGGAAGAGGTCTATTTCTATTTATTGAATTAGAGCAGTTTAGTTGTCCAATCCCTTCCAGTATTTTCTTAAAAGTTTTCAGTTTCAAAAAATGTTCTTTTTCTTTGTTCTTGCTGGGTTCTGTGCAGTATGTGTATATGCAAGAAGTGTGTGTGCGTAGCTGCTGGTGTAAGGTGTGTGCAAGTGTTTTGAGGAAGTGCAGGGTTAGTTTTAGTTTCTTTGGTTGTTCCAGAAAATGGAAAGGATGTTGTTGTTGTATGTAAGAATGGTCAGGAGCAGGGAAAGTGGTAGTTCTTGGTTTTTTTAAGTGAGGAGAATCTTCAGATGAGTAAAAGGGGGGGGGGGGTTTAAGTGGCTGTCCAGGCAGTGAGGCTTAGGATTTGGTTCGGGGTCTGTGGTTGTTCAGGGAGTTTGGTTCATGCAAAAGTGTGTGTGTATAAGCATTGGTGTGAGCTTGTTTGGGTATGTAGTATATGGTTGTATGTGCATTGTCCAGGTGAGTCTACAGGTTTATGGGGGTGGTGTTTGGTTCTGGTTCTGAAGTTAAATGTCAAGGATTGTTCTTGATTGTCTGGCTTTGTTTTAAGGTAAAAAAGCTGCAGGCAGTTAATTTTAGTCCTGGTATGGTTTATTGGTTTTTGTGTTAGTTTTGATGTATACAGGCAAGTCAAAGAGTTGGTAAGTCCGAGGGAGTTCAGGTGATACGGGTCTGTGGGAGGATTGTTTAGGCGGTTTGAAAGAGGGTAATTAAAGTGTGATTTGGAGGAGATGGTTGTTCAGGGCAGCGTGTGTATCCGCTTGTATGTGTGTCTGCTTGAATATGTATGTGTGTATTTGCTTTTGTATGTGTGCATCTCCATATATGTGTGAGTGTCTGTTGGTGTGGGTGAGTGTCTTTATGCATGTATGTGCAGTGTGCCTATATGTAGAAGGGTGTGCAGGTGAATGTGTGTGCAAGCCTGGTATGTGTGAGAAGGTGTATGTAGAAAGGTCTCAAGTTCCTGGTAGTGTAATCGAATTAGTCATCCTGTGTAGGTTAGTTCTTGCATATATTAAGTATTGGGAAATTCCTTGTTCAACTTTATCCTCCCTGGTGTATTAATCTGGATAGTTAGTTGTTGAAATAAAAAAGGATTGAAGGGTGTTGCCTCACTCTGAAGCAGTTAAGGGTGATATCTGGCCTTGTTTAATATATAAGGAATGTGAGTGCTATGTGAAACTTTGGGATTTTATTTTGTTAAGGTTTATGATTAATTATTTGGCATGTGTTTATAGTATCTCTGTTATGAACCTATTCATGAGATGTGTACTCTTTGCTACATCACATGATTAAGGTTTCCGACTTAGTTGTTACAATTTGTACATGAGTCAAGAACAGTGCATTTGGTGGCTGGGTTATTAATCTTGGAGCTTGTCTCGGCTATTTGTCAAAATCATGAGCTGTTTGTTTTTCTCTGGTTGAAGTTGCTGAGTTTGATAGGTTTCTATTTCTTTATTAAAATTGGTTTGGTGAATTGTTTAGTTTCATTCTTTTGCTTAAATTTAGGTAAGTATATCTAATCCTTCATGCATTTGCTAATCCCTATCTCTTTTATTTTCTTTGTCATGTACACTGTCTTGGGGCGAATTGAATAAAACTCACAAACTGAGTTGTTTATTTGCCTTGGAGTTTTTTTATCCCCGCTGCATTTTCGGGCTTAAGTTCCCCGAAAGAAAATGAAACTATTAAAATTCAAGGCTCAATGATTTTGTTTGCTATATCCGGGTTCTACCTTCTAAACTCCCTCTTTCCCTATTCCCGTTAGAATCTATGTTATAGGATCCCTGAAAACTAGACTAGGACTTTGCATGATAGAAGCTTGGTAAGATAGCCGCTTTATTAAATTGTTGTCTTATCGTATGTTTAGAACTGTTTATATAATTTCTTATCCCGTTTTTTTGGGACGCGCCAATTAGTTTAAGGTATTGAGAACCATTTGTCAATTAATGAGTGCAAATTAAAATTCAATTAATTTTGTATCTTTATTTTATATTTAAATTATTTATTTATCAATTTACTTATTTTATTAAATATTCAGTTATTTATTTATTTAATTATTTATTATTTATTTATTATCTATTTACTTATTTATTTACATATTTATTTATTTACTTATTATTTACTTCTTTATTTATTTATCCTATATTTTTCCTAAAATCTCTAAGTTATTTATTTTATTAAAATTCATGAAAACCGCCGGATTAACCGCTTTTAGCGGATTTTCGTAAGTGCTCCCGTTAGGGACCTTCTTTCGAATTTAATAGAACCACTTACCTAAGAATCTCTGAAAATATTTTTTCTTTTAAAATAAGAAAAAAGTGCACTCATTAATTAACATAGGTTCCTAATAATCCTAAATTAGGTGACGACTCCAAAGAAGCCTTTTGGAGTCCCAATTTGTTGAAATACACCCAAAATATATTTATATGTATTTTGGGGGAGTTCAACAGCATGGCGACTCTGCTGGGGATAAGCAAATGGTTCTAACCATAAGGCCTTCACGAATTTGTTTGTTTATATGTTGAAATTGTATATGTGTTTGAATCGTATGCCGAAACTAGTATGCATAGCTTATGTGTTTGTATGTTGAAACTAGTATGATTATCTTTTACGTTTATTTGCAAGCATGCTTAGTTAATTTAATTGATTATTTGTAATTGTGTGTCACGAAAGCATGTCACTACACCCTTATTTGTGCACATATATAAACTGGCATTCCGTTCATATTTCCCCCACTCCTGGGAACCTCTTGAATACTCACTCAAATATCCGCGAGGTGCGCCCATGCACACCCGCACTTTCTTCCACTAAAGAACCCTATGAAGAATTAGTATACCTGCGGTTGTCGTGGGAGTAATTCGACTGCGAGGCCGCTTGCCACTCACCTGTTAGCCTCAACCGTTAACCCAATCATAGAATGAGCTTTTAGGAGTATGCATGCATTTATACCTTAGTCTGGACCTGGTCCTTGGTACCGCCTCCATAGTTAGGAAACTGCCCTTACGTCAACAGGTTCTTGCAACCCAACGACAATGCATATTATGTGCTATGTGATAACAAATCTTCAATCCCAGCCAAGTTTTGAGAATAATGAGATTTAGAATTTTGTCTCTCTTTTGTCTTTAGGTTAGAAAATAAAAGAATTTAGCCGAATCTATATGATCATAGAAGTCCACAGAGAAGTTGATATCATGGTACAGAATTTTTGTGAACAAGACAGAATTGCAGTCTGGGGGGAAAGTTAGGTAGATTAGTTGATTTGCTTCAAGTCCCTGCAAAACGTGATCTTGTTCCAACTCTTATTCACTGTTGGGTGTCCAGTACGATGCTGTGTTAGAATTTCAAGTTGACACTAACTTTGGGAAAGTAGTTGGGATAACAGAGTTGCAGTGTCAAGGCAAAGGAATGATTCTAATTGATCGGGATAACTTGCAACCGGTAGAAGTGTCAATGGTATGTCAAAGCTGTATACCAAATTTGTACACCAAAATATTTTGCATTGATTAGAGGTTATCGAAGCTTAATTCCAGTTTACCGGAAAGAGTTGATTTTGAAGATGCTGATATGACAAATAAGATAAACCAGTCAAGAGCAGATCTGGTCATAGCAATACATCTACTTCAGCATGATGCAGTATTCAGCAAAGCTTGCAGTTTCATTTTATCAAATGTACTTCAATTCTGTCTTTATTATACTGCATTTTCAAGAATGATGTATTGAAAAAAAAAGAAAAAAAAAGAAGAACAAAAAAAAGAAAAAGAAAGATGTAATTTATGAAAGACAGTTTTGCATTATCATCAATCATTGTTATTATTATTGCTTACTCTAAATTTGAATAGCTCAAAACTGGCTTTGACTACTTTTTGTTACCACTTATTTGCCGATTAGGCTTACCTCTGGCATAAAAGAGGCACCTTATAGGGTAGGACGCATTTGTATTTTATTTACGCTCAACTACTTGTGTTTGCCACATGTCAAATTATCTGCCTAATATGAAATTACTTGCTAAATGTGCTACTTGCCTGAAATTTGTTGGCACTGATTGCGTTGTAACTAAAGTTGTTCGGCGGTATGGTAAGATTAACCTTATGACACGTCAGTCCATCTTGCAGAAGTTAAACTCTTTATGAAGTCATTTATTCATATATTATCTGAATTCATGCATATTATTATTTTAAAATGCCTTTCAAATTTTTATTTTATTTGTCTTAATTTCACTCTCGTTATTTTGCAAAAAACTGTTTAGCGACATATTTTAAAGTATTCACAAGCATATCCTTTTTGAAAATAACTTTAGAATTAAACAAGCGTTTTGCGTCCGGTTTGCTTTAACAAAATAAGTGTCTTACTTAAACTTTTCGTGTATTTTTAGTACAGTCTCAATTTTTTCATTTTGGAATAAGTTGACCCATCAGTTTCAGCTTTAATAAAATTTATTAAATTCGGTATGCGTTGCTAAAAGATTAATTATTTTGAACATCAAAAGAGGACCTAGGGCTCGTCAAACTGCTGTGAATGACTTGACTGAGAATGAGGAATCCTACCAAGACAAGGTTAACGGGCTTGACCCTTTAATATTAAATTTTCATTTCCCCAAAGATAGTAACCGGGGCAAATTTTGCAAAGCAAGTAGAAGACGTGAGAGATTGCAACTGGGGCACCTTTTGTAAGGCTATTTGAAGTATTGAAAGTCGTAACTGGAGCAACCTTTGTAAAGCTATTTGAAGTATTGAAAGTCGTAACTGGGGCAGCTTTTGTTAAGCAATTTGAAGTATTGAAAGTCATAACTGGGGCAGTTTTTGCAAAGCAAGTTGAAACGTTGAAGTCATAACTGGGGCAGAATTTTGCAAAAATAAGTTGAAGATATTAAGTTGGTTTGGTCATTATCGGGAGCAGTTTTCAAGGATTAGTACAGATTGTTATTTTATAAGCAAGAATCGATAGTCGAACAAAGCATTGATGTTCAAAATAAGCCGACCATTTAGCAATTTGCGCCAAAATGTTCTAGCACGCATACTGATTTAGTGAAAATTTCCAAAACCATTTTCTCAATTCCTGTCTCAAAAGGTCAAATTTTTTTTATCATTAGGTTTTGCACTCTTAAATATTTTACTCCTTTGTTGAGTCGGGATTTTGGTCCCATCCATTCGGTCTAATGGCCTATTTTACACTTAAAATCATAGGCATGCATTACTATTTTACGTATTAACTTGCTTTTGTTCAATGTGTAGAATTCATTTGTTAAAGATTGGCTAGCATTGAACACTGAAATGGCTGAGAATCTGCATCAAGGACGAAACAACACCGCAAAGCAGCTTCAGGCAACCGGTTCTGGCATGGTTATCTTGCAAGTGCAGAATGATGATGTTGAAGAACATGTGGTCCAAAGGAATAGAATCGTCAACTTTGGAGATGAGTTGCGCTCTAGGAACATTCAGAGTTTATATTATGAAGACTTATGCATTCACCCGGACATCGAACTTCCATATGGGCATAAGATACCAAAATTCAACACTTTCGATGGAAAGGGAAACCCCTATGCTCATTTGAAAGACTATTGCAGCAGATTGATTGGAATTGGCAAGAATGAAGCTTTGTGGATGAGATTGTTCATTCAAAGTTTATCAGGAATGGCACTTGCATGGTATACCAAAAAAGATTTTGCCAAATGGCACACATGGGAGGATATGGTTCATGACTTTGTAGAACAATACAAATTTAACATAGTACGAGATCCTGATATGATTGATATGCGCAACGTTAAGAGGATGTCTCATGAGTCTTTTGCAGATTACGCTATGAGCTGGAGGTTAGAGGCTTCTAAGATGCATCCTCCCTTGCTTGAGGATATGCTAATAACAACTTTGATTGACATGCAAGAAGGCATATACTATGCCGAAATGGTTGTCAATAATGCAAGCACTTTCTCCGAATTGATCCAACTAGGCAAAATGATATAAGAAGGCATAGCAATAGGAAAAACCCCTTCTAGTTTATTTGGGTATACCACTCAATCGCAGAAACCCTCAAATTTGTAAGGCTCTCAAAGTCAGTTTCAACAAGCATATTCCGATTATCCGGCGTCAAAGAAGAGGAAGTCGGATACATTCACTCCTCTAGATGAGTCTGTGAGAAGCATATTTGAGAAATTGCAAGCTGAAGGACTTTTGCAACCAAGGAAAGGAACAATTCCTAAGCATCTGCCTTCACACTTTGATCCATCAAAGCATTGTACTTATCATTCAAATGTCCAAGGGCATGATACTGAAGAATGCAATGGCTTGAGATACAAGATTCAAAGCCTGATTGATAATGGCAAAATAATAGTGCAAGAAGATCCATTAAGTGGTAATTGAAGCATTCCTCTCGCAGGCACAATTTTTGTTAAAGGCAAGGCATCCGCCCCAAGATATTCAAAGAAGAAGCGGTTGGCAAGTTTAGAAGACTGAAAGGACCGCATTTTGCAGCTTAAATGACATTTTAATGCCAACTATCTTATGTTTTACTACTCAGTTGCAATTTTATTCATCCTAGTTGTAATGAACTACTTGATGTTTTCTACCTTTATTGGGTTTAGACCCAAAATCAATGAAGTTCTATTTTCTCCAAATAAGCCAAATAGTTATAGATGGTTTATCTTGTGCAAAGAGAAGAGTTTTAAGAATGTCAGAATTTCGCAACAACAACACATTTGATCGTCATGCAAGCAAAATACAGATTTGAAGCCAAATTAGGTGTTCAATCAAGCCAACCATTATTTGATCAAAAACTAACAATTGTTCTTTGATTAAACAGGGGCAAATTTTGCATTTACCGCAAAGTTCAGCATCAAGGTGGAAGGAGCAATGCAGATGACACGACCCGAAATCCGGCTAGGCCGTGCGGGCACCCGACATCCTCCCTTAGACCTGTCGGGCGAACCCTTACCAATTAAATTAGGAAAATAAATGTAATTCAATTCATAAATAAGAACAAGACTTAGAAAAAGGCACAGACATACTGATTCCTCTAAGCTGTACAAAAGAAATTACAGCTGACTACCCAACATACTAGGTTTAGGGCTATCCAGACTAGACATCTAAGAGTACAAAAGAAGACTGATACCTCCTGAAGGGAGCAAAATGCAACTGAAATAACAACCCATAAACTGGTGGCCATCCGGAATAAAAGCTGGCTCACCCTGACAGCTGAAGTCGTCTTCGCTCCTTCACAACGTGGCGAACTCAATCCTGGAGCGAACCTGCCGAAACGAAATAGATAGACCAGAAACAAAAAACAAACAAGGGTGAGTCAAAGGACTCAATAAGTGGGGCAGACTAGCCACCTCAAAGAATAGGATAGCTAGCCAGGGAGAAGAAACATATAAATCAAATTCCTCTTATTTAAATTATAAAAAGGCATAGCCAGATAATAACTGGAAGCACGTATGGAATCACAAACTCATTAACAACCAGTAACATAAAATAGCCAGAACATGTAGGTATCCCGAACATATCAACAATCAGAATTACATCCCGTTGCGGCGTGCAACCCGATCCATATAATTATCCTGTTGCGGCGTGCAACCTGATCCATATATTTATACCGTTGCGGCGTGCAACCCGATCCATATATTTATACCGTTGCGGCGTGCAACCCGATCCCCGCAACTTAGAATACGAGCCAGAAATATATAGGCAAACTATAATATGTCCACAACATGGTGTACATACCGCATACATAAAACACAATATAATACACACAATAGTCAGTATGCGGTGCAATGAGATGGGATGAATGCGACATGATGCAATGCAGTCACATACTCTTGATACCTATCTCCAGCGCGGGACTCTCATCGTCTACCAGGAGATATATGCAATAATGACCCTTCACCGGCTCGGGACTCTCATCGATTACCGGAAAGTATATGTAATGATGACCCTTCACCGGTGCGGGACTCTCATCGCCAACCGGGAAGTATATGCAATAATGACCCTTCGCCGGTGCGGGACTCTCATCGTCAACCGGGAAGTATATGCAATGATGACCCTTCGCCGGTGCGGGACTCTCATCGCCAACCGGGAAGTATATGCAATACTCAAAACCAGAGTGCAATGCTCATATGTTTAATGCAATACCAACAACAGGGCATAACATATAATATACAATGTAAATTCAAAGCTAAGGCATAATGAGTACGCCTATCGGCAGCTACACACGTAAGGAAATACGTGGTAGAAAATCCACGAGGCCAAGGGCCTCCAAAGAAATGGATACAAACACTTACCTTGTTATAAAGTTAGTACATCCACTCAATAACCGCTTGTCCTTTGGTTTCATTGCCAAACGATCCCACTCTATTCAATAAACAGAAAAATATATCAAATTAGGCTAAAAGCTTCATTCCTCACATCTTAGGGCAATCCAGGTAGGAACCTGATACCCTATTCGCATACGCAATACGCAGGCCAGGCCTATGTACAGGGTTTAAGGCCACATAACCAAACCCCAAATAAATTAAATTTATATGTTGCCCATAACTCACTGAGTACGAATATATAATCAATTCCACTATTGGGGTCCAATTGACCCTTTAAATTATAAGTTGAACTTATTAAAACGATGTCTAATATTCCAAGTTTTACCGTTAAAACATATTCAAACACACGTAATAAACTTAAATAATATATTAGGATCATTACCTGAATGTTTCGGGGTGAAAATTTTACTTTTCTCCGGCCCCTTTTCTCATTTTCTGGCATTTTTTTCACTGCGTTTTCTCTTTTTTTGTATCTGTACGTATGTACTATGTTTCTGTTTGTTCAAAATGTAGTTGCTGCTTATTTCGTCCTTAGCTTAAAGCTAAGGACTCTCCACCGACTCCATTAAATTTTTGTTTTGTCTTTTACCTTTTTTTTTCTTTTTCCTTTAAAATTCGCTGCTACGGTAAAAATTAAAACGGTACCCTACGATATTCGAAATAATCCCAACTTTTGCATACAAGTTATACAAAATATATGTAGCATACTCGCTAAGGAGGATCTCAAATTGGATTCCCGAAACTCAAAATGCGAATTTAAATAGAAAAAGTAAAATTATTTAACTTTCGTCATTTTAGCGGAAACTAGCCGAACAACATCGAAATTCACTTTCGACAGTTTACAAAAATCAAAAATAATCATACGAACCTAACGGCGCTTTCGAATTTCGAATCGGAGCTCATTCGGCAAAACCGAGCTCGAAAATCTCTTTTTAATATTTATCGCCAATAAAAACTGAAACCTTCTTCCGATGCCTACCAAACGAGGTCTGATTTAGCTCAAATTTTACAGACAGGTCATAATGGATATTACGAATATTTTAAAATTATCGGCACACCAATCGGAGTCCTAACTTCCGAAACGACTGACCGAGGTCGTTTCAGCAGAGTGTCGCGACTTCCTAAAAATTTTACAGTACTTACGATTTTTCTTTGAATTCAAGAATCTCAAGCAGCAAAATGAGAAGAACTCGCAACTATTAGTTCCTCGAAAAATATTTGCCTCATCGCATATGCAGAACAACTCTATTTCTATCTTTGTAATTTTAGCTTTTGCTCGATTATCGGTATATTATCAATACTTTTGTTTTGAATTACGTAGGAATCAAGTATCAGATTCAATGAGGATCAATTACGGTATTCAACACGTTGCAGCTTTTCTAGCACAAGCCAGACGACCTCAAATTTTGCAAGACACATGGTTTATCCACCCACAAATAGGATATTGTTGGGTCCTTCCACCAACAAATAGGATATCTTCGGATCCTTCCACCCACGAATAGGATATATTGGGTCCTTCCACCCACAAATAGCATATTGTTGGGTCCTTCCACCAACAAATAGGATATCTTCGGATTCTTCCACCCACGAATAGGATATATTGGGTCTTTCCACCCACAAATAGGATATCTTCGGATCCTTCCACCCGCAAATAGGATAATTTTGGGTCTTTCCACCCACAAATAGGATATCTCGGGTTTTTCCACCCACAAATAAGATACTTCGGGTTCTTCCACCCACAAATAGGATATTGTTGGGTCCTTCCACCCACAAATAGGATATTATCGGGTCCTTCCACCGATAAATAGGATATTTTGGGTCCTTCCACCCACAAATAGAATATTTAGGTTTCTTTCAAGTTGCACTGAGGCATTGGATACTTCAGGACCGGGTATCTCATTTGTTTTATCAAGTGATTGGAGCACAGTCAAAGATTGCGTTGCAAACTGCCTCTTCATGATTAAAAGCATTATGCTTATCATGGTTTGTTTTTGAACAAGCGGCATTTCTATCTTTATGATTCTCATTTCAAGATAAGCGTTATTCTGAAGCCTGCTTTGAATCATGATTTTGACAGGTCAACTTGGAGACACCGCTTTCAGAGTGTCTCACTAGTTGGTTGTCTTGCAATATTGGCATGATATATTTGAAGTAGATGATAGAGATAGACAAGTCGACTTGAGGCACCGCTTTTGGAGCGTCTCGCCAGTTGGTTGTCTTGCAATATTGGCATGATATAGTTGGAGTAGATGATAGAGATAGGCAAGTTGACTTGAGGCACCGCTTTTGGAGTGTCTTGCCAGTTGGTTGTCTTGCAATATTGACATGATATATTTGGAGTAGATGATAGAGATAGACAAGTCGACTTGAGGCATCACTTTCGGAGTGTCTCGCCAGTTGGTTGTCTTGCAATATTGGCATGATATATTTAGAGTAGATGATAGAGATAGACAAGTCGACTTGAGGCACCACTTTCGGAGTGTCTCGCCAGTTGGTTGTCTTGCAATATTGGCATGATATATTTAGAGTAGATGATAGAGATAGACAAGTCGACTTGAGGCACCGCTTTCGGAGTGTCTCGCCAGTTGTTTGTCTTGCATTATTGACATGATATATTTGGAGTAGATGATAGAGATAGACAAGTCGACTTGAGGCATCGCTTTCGGAGTAGATGATAGAGATAGACAAGTCGACTTGAGGCATCGCTTTCGGAGTGTCTCGCTAGTTGGTTGTCTTGCAATATTGGTATGATATATTTAAAGTAGATGATAGAGATAGACAAGTCAACTTGAGGCACCGCTTTCAGAGTGTCTCGCCAGTTGGTTGTCTTGCAATATTGGCATGATATATTTGAAGTAGATGATAGAGATAGACAAGTCAACTTGAGGCACCGCTTTCGGAGTGTCTCGCCAGTTGGTTGTCTCGCAATATTGGCATGATATATTTGAAATAAATGATAGAAGTAGACAAGTCGACTTGAGACACCACTTTTGGAGTGTCTCGCTAGTCGTTTGTCTCGCAATATCTGCATGCTATATTTGTAAAGACTACAAATTAGCCAAATCAACTCGAGACATTATGTCTCATTAGTTGACTTATTTTGTAATAGTCTTGTATTTTGCGATTCATACTCGCTTTACTTATTGTTTTATTTTATTGTTTCAGAATAATGATCAGCTTAGAGGTTCCCCGGGCGGAGCACCTCATCAGTTGATTGAAGGAAGAACTTACCGATGATATCGCAATCTGCATTTACAGTTCTATATTATGACTTTATTTTATTCCTTATTCCAAATTATCAAAGTTTATTAGCAGTTGCTCGCTTACAGTTTGTCAAGATTGTTATAGAATTATAGCAGTACTGCAGCAGCATATGGAGCAAAATATGGAACTTTCTCTTAGCAGTGAACTGGGGCAATCGTTGATATGAGCTAGACTCGTCAACGAGGATCTGAAGAATCGTACTCGAACAAGAAAAATTCTATCCTAATCTTTTATTTTGGATTTGGACGTCAGTTTGAACTCTTTCCTATTCGTGCGTTCTTTTTCCTGTTGATCATGCGAGTTTTCGTATCTAAGTGTCGTTGAACTACATATGGCCTGATTCTCTTTCAGCCCGAGCTATGTTGGCAACTCAGAAACCAGAGTTTGGCCATGTCTATAAGCCTCGTACTTTGGTTCTTGGAATCGGGGGTCCTTGGCTTTATCGCGACAAAATTAGTTTTCCGTCAACTTCTTTAGCCTAAAAACTCTTTCATCCTTTTCGGGTAAAGAGGGGCAGTGGTTGACACCCAATTTTGTCCCAAAAATTTTAATTAATGCTAATTATTTAAATAAAAATCAATTTCAAATTTGAAGGTGAATTAATGAAATTTGGAAGAAACAGGCTAAAATGTAATGCGTAGCCTAATTTCTATCCTACCTATGCGCCCCCCCCCCCCCCCCCATTTTAAATTAATCCGAAGAAGAGGCTAAAATAGCTCATCGTCTTAATCTATGGCCTAATGTTGCAAAATACATATATACATTATACAACTCCACACCCGCTTATCCATTTCAGCCTAATTCCCCAAAGCCCATTCCCAATTTCCCTTTCCCTTACCCATTTTCCCCCTTCGCGACCCGATTCCTTCAGACGAACAGCGAAAAAACCCGATCCCAGGTCATCTTCTTTGGACAGCATCCTTGCTCGACGAGTAGCACTGTTCCAACTATGTTATTTTGGAGTTTTCTCACTTATTCTCCAGCAACGGATCTTTAATCTTATTTCTTCATTTAAATTCAAGCAATTCTGAGCCCTTGATCTCTTTCTTGGAGATAAGGATGAGAGAGGTGTAGTTTTACCCTTCTCACCTTTATCACATAAGAGATGGATCAAAAAGGGAGAGGCATTCTCAGAATTTCATAGCTGAGGTAAAACCCTAATTCTTTTACTTTATATTGTCATTTAAGTGTTTTAGAAAAGGGAGTTCATTTTTTAGCGGCTAGGCAGAACCTAGAGGGAAAATTTAAAAAGCAGCAGCATATACACATGTGAACACGTATTCAGTGAACATTTATTGTTTCTATAATTGTGAGCATGATTTATACTATCTATGTATAAGAGTGAATGAAATCTATTTGAGTGTGAAGTTTTGAAACATTGAAGGATAAAGTATGAAACTTTTTCTTTATATAAAAAAAGTTCAGTTTTTCCTATAAAGGGTTTTAAATCTTAGACCTTTCCTTTACCGTCTGTGTGTGTCATCAGATGTTAGCATGTGTGTTTGTGCATAGGTGAGGTATGTAGGAAAGTGAATCTTGGCTGGGATTTGAGGGATTTCGGGTGTGTGTATGTGTGTGTGAAGGCAGTTTAGCTAGTGTGGGTGAGCAAGTGTGTTTGTTAGGTCAGAGAGTTGTGTGTATATGCAGTATGTATGTGCAGGTGCTTAGGGAGTTTGTTTGGAGGTAGTGCAGCAGATCTAAAAGTGTGTATTGGTGAGTGATTTGTTGTGAGTTAGAGAGAGAAAGAGGTCTGTTTCTGTTCATTGAATTAGAGTAGTTTAGTTGTCCAATCCCTTTCAGTATTTTCTTACAAGTTTTCAGTTTCAAAAAATGTTCTTTTTCTTTGTTCTTGCTGGGTTCTGTGCAGTACGTGTATGTGCAAAAAGTGTGTGTGTGTAGATGTTGGTGTAAGGTGTGTGAAAGTGTTTTGAGGTGGTGCAGGGTCAGTTTCAGTTTGTTTGGTTGTTCCAGTAAATGGAAAGGATGTTGTTGTTGTATGTAAGAATGGTCAGGAGCAGGGAAAGTGGTAGTTCTTGGTTATTTTAAGTTTGGAGAATCTTCAGATGAGTAAAAGGGGGGAGGGGGTTTTAAGTGGCTGTCCAGGCAGTGAGGCTTAGGATTTGGTTCAGGGTCTGTGGTTGTTCAGGGAGTCAGGCAGAAGTGTTTGTGTATGAGCATTGGTGTGAGCTTGTTTTGGTATGTAGTATATGGCTCATAGGATCAGTGTGTGTATGTGCATTGTCCAGGTGAGTCTGCAGGTTTGTGGGGGTGGTGTTTGGTTCTGGTTCTAAAGTTAAATGTCAAGGATTGTTCTTGATTGTCTGGCTTTGTTTTAAGGTAGAAAAGCTGCAGGCAGTTGATTTTAGTCCTGGTATGGTTTATTGGTTTTTCTGTTAGTTTTGATGTGTGCGGGCAAGTCAAAGAGTTGGTAAGTCCGAGGGAGTTCAGGTGATAGGGGTCTGTGGGAGGATTGTTTAGAGGGTTTGAAAGAGGGTAATTTTAGTGTGATTTGGAGGAGATGGTTGTTCAGGGCAGCGTGTGTATCCGCTTGTATGTTTGTCTGCTTGAATATGTATGTGTGTATTTGCTTTTGTGTGTGTGCATCAGCATATATGTGTGAGTGTCTGTTGGTGTGGGTGAGTGCCTTTGACACGACCCAGAATCTGGTTAGGCCGTGCGGGCACCCGACATCCTTCTCTGGGCGAACCCTTATAAATTAAATTAGGAAAATAAATATAATTCAATTTATAAATAATAACAAGACTTAGAAAAAGTACAAACATAATGATATCTCTAAGCTGTAAAAAAGAAATTACAGCTGACTACCCACATACTAGGTTTAGGGTTATCCAGACTAGACATCTAAGAGTACAAAAGAAGACAGATACCTCTTGAAGGGAGCAAAATGCAACTGAAATAATAACCAATAAAATGGTGGCCATCCGGAATAAAAGCTGGCTCACCGCGACAGCTGAAGTTGTCTTCGCTCCTTCACAACGTGGCGAACTCGATCCTGGAGCGAACCTGCCGAAACGAAATAGATAGACAAAACAAACAACAAACAAGGGTGAGTCAAAAGAACTCAATAAGTGGGGCAGACTAGCCACCTCAAAGAATAGGATAGCTAGCCAGGGAGAAGAAAAAGATAAACCAAATTCCTTTTATTTAAATTATAAAAAGGCAGAGCCAGATAACAACCGGAAACACGTAAGAAACTTCTAAACTCAACCGAGGGTGCGTGTCAGAAACATATCAATAAATAAGCAATGCACATATAAGCAGAATAGTAGTCATGTACCGCAAGTCTACACAATAGTATGAATTGAGATGAAATGAAATGAAGTGAGATGAAATGAAATGAAGTGATATGAAATGAAATGAAATGAAATATGATGCAAAGGGTCACATGTGCCCGCCATCACATCTCGAAGCAGAATACTCCTGCATTCGAGGGGAATCCAATCTGATAACCAACTGGAGTGGAATACTCCTGCTCTTGGGGCGGAATACTCCTGTAACCGATATAATATAAACCAGAGGCGGAATACTCCTGCACTCTCCTGGGGCGGAATCCTCCTACCCTCAATATGATACAATAGAGCGGAATACCCCTGCTCCTAGGGCGGAATACTCCTACCCTCAATATGATACAATGGAGCGGAATACTCCTGCTCCTGGGGCGGAATACTCCTACCCTCAATATGATACAATGGAGCGGAATACTCCTGCTCCTGAGGCGGAATACTCCTGCACCCAATATGATATGCAATGTAATGCATATGAATGACATATAATGCATATGAATCCAATGTGATGCAATAATAACCCTTCACCGGCGCGGGACTCTCATCGACAGCCGGGAAGTAGATGCCAACTCACAGCCAGAGTACAATGCTTAGATCCTCAATGCAATACCAACAACAGGACATAATATATAATATACAAGGTAAATCCAAAGCTAAGGCGTAAGGAGTACGCCTATCGGCAGCTACACACGTAAGGAACATGTGGTAGAAAATCCACGAGGCCAGGTGCCTCCAAAGAAATAGATATAAACACTTACCTTGTTACAAAATTAGTACAGCCACTCAATAACCGCTTTGTCCTTTGGATTCATTACCAAACGATCCCTCTGTGTTCAATAACCAAAAAATATATCACATAAGGCTAAAGGCTTCATTTCTCACATCTTAGGGTAATCTGGTTAGGAACTTGATACCCTATTTGCATACGCAATACGCAGGCCAGGCCTATGTACAGGGTTTAAGGTCACATAACCAAACCCTAAATAAATTACATTTATATGTTGCCCTTAACTCACTGAGTACGAATATATAATCAATTCCACTATCGGGGTCCAATTGACCCTTTAAATATCAATTAAACTTATTAAAACGATGTCTAATATTCCAAGTTTTACCGTTAAAATATATTCAAATACACGTAATAAACTCAAATAATATATTAGGATCATTACCTGAATGTTTCAGGGTGAAAATTCTACTTTTCTCCGGCCCCTTTTCTCATTTTCTGGCATTTTTTTACCTCACTGCGCTTTTCTCTTCTCTGTTCTCGCTTCTCTGTTTCATTTTGTTCCTTTTGCTCATTTCTGCTTCTGATCCTATATGCTACTACTCACCGCCTAACATTTTGTTTGTTTCTTTCTTTTCTTTTTTTTTTATTTTCTTTTATTTTATTTCTTTTCTGAACGAAAATTAAAACGGTGCCCTACGATATTCGAAATAATTTCAACTTTTGCATATGAGTTATACAAAATATATGTAACATACTCGCGAAGGCGGATCTCAAATCGGGTTCCCGAAACTCAAGATGTGAATTTAAATGGAAAAAGGTCAAATTATTTAACTTTCGGCATTTTAGCGGAAACTAGCCGAACAACATCAAAATTCACTTTTGAAAGTTCACAAAAGTCACAAATAATCATACGAACCTAACGGCGCTTTTGGATTTCGAATCGGAGCTCATTCGCCAAAACCGAGCTCGAAAATCTCTTTTTAATATTTATCGACAATAAAAACTGAAACCTTCTTCCGATGCCTACCAAACGAGGTCTGATTTAGCTCAAATTTTACAGACATGTCCTAATGGACATTATGAACATTTTAAAAATATCGGCACGCAAATCGGAGTCCTAACTTCCGAAACGACTGACCGAGGTCGTTTCATTCTCCTCCACTTAAAATCTCGTTCGTCCTCGAACGAGCCTAAGTCTAAAGCAAGATTTACGCAGATAACAAGAAAACTTGCACGACCTTCATGAACTACTCCACGGGCATTATTTTCTGATTACAGGATCAGAATTATAACACGCATCGTACTTTTGGATGGGATATGAAAAAGCTGCTACTTCATTATGACGCATAGAAGCTGACGCCAGCATGGTTCAAAGAATTTAAATTTTAAAAGCTTACAACTAATCCAGTGCCAAGTGAGGGTGATTGGTAACAATTTGGCCACGTAAGACAATAATTATAATCAGTAAGTAACATAGAATGTGTACCTGAATGTCCATGCACCAGTTTCTTCAATAATATCCTTTATTTCAAAAAATTTCCAGTATCTAAGTCATGAAAACAGGTTCTAAACAGGTTAGCAAGCAAAAAAATTAAGTTTTCATATGTAAAATCAACTAAACAAAGTTAAGCTAGGTAAAACAAGAAAACTTTACTAGCCAATCATTGGAAGAACCAGGTGCTGGCTTGTTCACTGTATCTTGGTCATCCCTAGCTCAAGCCTGTTCTTTTCAAATTGTACCCTATTCAATACCTTAGTGAAGATATCAGCAATTTGGTCTTCAGTCCTCCAAAAGTTCATAGTAATTAGGTCTTTCTCAACATTGTCCCTTAAAAAGTGATGCCTAATATCAATGTGCTTTGATCTCCTGTGCTGGACCGGGTTCTTGGCAATATTGGCTGCACTGGTGTTGTCACAAAAGATTGGAACTGGTCCACACTTGATTCTAAAGTCCTCCAACTGCTGCTTGATCCATAATAACTGTGAACAACATAAAGCAGCTGCTACATATTCAGCTTCAGCTGTGGATAATGCCACTGAATTTTGCTTCTTTGTAGCCCATGAAACTAAACAAGGACCTAGGAAGTGTGCCATCCCTGAAGTACTTTTCCTATCAACCAAGTGACCAGCATAGTCAGCATCACCATACCCAATTAGATCAAAACTTCCACCTTTTGGGTACCTTAACCCAAGATCTTGAGTTCCTTTCAAATATCTCAAGATTCTCTTGACTGCAGTTAAGTGTGATTCCTTTGGTTTTGACTGGAACCTTGCACACAACCCCACACTATAAACAATGTCTGGACGACTTGCAGTTAAATACAGTAGAGAACCAATCATTTCTCTGTACTTAGTCTCATCAATTGAAGCACCAGTTTCATCCAGATCTATTTTCGTTCCAGGAGCAAAGGGTGTGTTCATATCCTTAGCAGACTTCATATCGTACTTCCTTAACAGCTCTTTGATGTACTTCTGCTGATGGATCATTGTGCCTTCCTGAGTTTGCTTGATTTGTAAGCCTAAGAAGAAATTTAGCTCACCCATCATACTCATCTCAAATTCACTTCCCATCAGGTCGGCAAACTCCTTGCAAAGGTTCTCATTAGTAGCTCCAAAGATGATGTCGTCTACATACACTTGAACAATTAGCAGGTCCTTGGCTTTCTTCCTTAAAAACAAAGTATTGTTTATTTTACCACTTGTAAACCCATTCTTCAATAAGAACCCAGATAATCTTTAGATGAACTCAAATATAATACTAATTAAATATAATAGCCACAGATGATTATTAAATGATGTCGTAATGCATTAAATTGCACAAATAGCATACGTATTTTAGAGAATAACCTAAATAAATACAATTACGTAATTATAATCACAATTAAATAAATATTATATAAGTAGGGGATTAATAATAGTATCACACACGTAAATGCATGCTATCTAATGCAGTTTTGTTTGGATAATTACCATTATCGATTTTAATTAAACATAGCCAAATTGCGAAAAATGGAGGGACAAAATTGGGTGTCAACAGTTGCCCCTCTTTGCCCGGGGATGATGAAAGAGTCTTTAGGCAAAGATAGTTGACGAAATAGACAATTTTGTCACGACTGGTAGGCAAAATGATGGGAGTTTTGGGGGTATTTTTGGCCGAACCCCGGTCTCTGAGTTGCCTCCATATCTCGGGTTTCACTGGAATCAGGCCTTTTATAGTTCTAGAATGACATGTTGCCTGTGTGAGATATTTATGACGCACGATTACGGATGTAAAGACTAAACTTATCCAAGTATGTAAAGTTTAGATTCGTGTATGCTTTGCCTTTTGGCGATGATGCAGCCCAAATTGCATCGACACCTACACTTGGTCTGGGAGTCAAGGCATGGATGATATGAGCTCGGGAGACGACTTGAAGACCATGCATTGGAGCTCAATCAAAGTGAGAGCGAGGCTGGAAACAGTGTAGGAAGCAGGGGAGCAAAACAGAGCAAAACGGGGGAGCACCATCTGAGCTCACTGCCTGACGAAGAAGATCTGTTCTTCGCGATCGCGTGCCTCAGAATTCAAGTGTCATCGCGATCGCTATTCCTTTTGCGCGATCGCGAAGTGTCTTTGAGGAGTAGCGGACCAGAAACTTGAGAAACCATGTAATGGGGTGTTATAAATACACCCCTCATTTCATTTATTGCCATTAACAAACCTTGAATGTAGAATGATATATTTCTTGAGTGAATCTCAATGAAGAACCCGTGAACGAGTATGATTTCACTTGGTGGATTCCAAGTTGAACATCGTAACCTCTTTGATCATTCTATTTGCGAGAGACGAGTGTCTCTTGAGGGTAGTTGCGTAGTATAGGTGATCCTTGACTTCACCCGGGGTGTATCGAGACGAGTTCCTCGGTGCTACTCAGGTAAATGTTCAAGCCTCGTCTTGCTTTTTATCTCGATATCCTTGTCGATATCGCCTATCTTATTTTAGCTTTCGCATTTTCGTATCGTTTGTGGCTTCCGCCTATTTTCCACTGCATCAGTTGGTATCAGAGCACGGCTAGGCTTCGTTCTTACGAATCCTCGGTCTTGTTCTTGTTGTTGTTATCTTTGTGTTTATTGTTCTTGTTCTTGGAAAATTGAAAAGAAGAAAAAAATTCAAAAGTTTAAAAAAATTCAAAAATTTGCTACATCTTGTTGGTTGTATCGATTTTGTTGGTTTTGATTATCGGGGATTGTTTGTCTTCGTATTCTCGACAATTGGGTACCAACAAAACACATTTTGGAGTTGTGAATCAAAATCTTGAAAACTAAATCTCAAAAGTTGAAGATTCACAAATTTTGCTAGAACTTGTTTGATGTTATGAATCCGGGGTTGTTTGGTATCGGGGTTTACTCCTTATAGTTTTTCCGTCGTTTTGATACCCCCATAACATCATTTGGAGTAGCGGAATGAAAATCGAAGTTTTGAAACTTTGAAGTTCTTGAAAATTTTGAAGAACTTACTCCAAATTCTTAAAACAAGTTGTTTGTTGATTGTTTGATTGGTAAAACCATTGGGGATTGTTTACTTCAGTTGAAAACACCCTTTGGAAGCTTTAGAACTGAACAACAAGTTGAATTGGGGTGATTTGTGTGCCAAAAACTGAGTTTGCAGTCGGGGTTCTGGTTCTGGAATGCAAGCCTGTGCGATTGCGCACTGCTTCACGCGATCGCGACAACTCCACCAATTAAGTCATCGCGATCGCGCCCAACCTCACGCGATCGCGAAGGGTTCTCATTTTGCAGAAATCCTGAATTGGGACAGATTGTTCGCAAAGCGTTCGTAACAATTTCCGCTCACTAAAACTCCAATTGTATCATCAAATATGGTGAGTTTGTAGATTACTAACCAAAAATCATCCAATTCCGAATCCATTTAGTGACGATTCGATCTTTGAACATTTGATCGCGTCACTTCCGGTTGGTACTTTGAGGGTAACACTCCTACCCAATTAGTACTAATCCTTTGTGCGAATAGGATACTCGTGCCTAGAAGGAGAGTAGAGCTCAAAGAAGACTCGTAGTATATTTTTGGCTCAAGTGCTCACTTATAAAGCCGTTCGCCCATCGAGTCCCATCAATTCCACTCACCCCGAAGAGTATTTGGTTCTTGTGACTTGAGTGGTTATTGAGGTGGTTGTTCAACTAGAAGGAAGCCTTTGAGATCAAGCTTGAGTGATAAATCCCCCGCCACTAAACGAGTGTACCCGAGTGACATTCAAAAGTGAGTGAGCGAGTGAGGACTTTACTCTAACCTCTTTCTTGTCTTTGATTTATGTAGGTACATGGCCGGAGACGTGTATGATACCGTTGAGGTCCCGGTAAGCACTTTGGCCTACCTCTTGGCCGAGGTGAGATCTATGAGCTCGAGGTTTGATAGCCTCAAAGAGGAATGGACCCCGAGTGTCCCAAAAGATGCCGGAGAAGGCACTAGTGATGAAATGTTGGGCATTCCCCAACAAGTGGGCACTCCCCACAACTTGGGCATTCCCCAAGGTAATGGTGAGCAAGGTGATGAGCTAAAAACGACACTTGTGGTACGGAGGAGTTTGGGTGCCATGAGTCTTGCGGAGTCGGAGCATGTGCAACGAGAGAATCTCTTCCATGCTAGGTGTCGAGTGATGGGGCAAGTGTGCGCAATGATCATTGATTCGGGAAGTTGTGCTAACATAGTGAGTGAGACCTTGATTTCTCAATTGCAATTGCCTACCATAAAACATCCACATCCCTACCGCTTACAATGGTTGAGTGAGTGTGGAGAGTTGAGAGTGGTGAAGCGAGCTTTGATTGAGTTTAGCATTAGAAATTATCAAGATAAGGTAATGTTCGATGTGGTACCTATGCAAGCTTGCCATCTCTTGTTTGGGAGGCCATGGCAATATGATCAGAGCGTAGTGCATGATGGTAGAACCAACTCTTATACGGTCTTGCATGGTTCTAGAAAATATGTGCTCAAGCCCTTGACGCCGAAGCAAGTAAGTAATGACTATAGGATTATGAGGGAATTGAAGGAAGCCGCTAAGGCCAAGTTACCCATGAAACTTGAGCCCGGAACCAAAAATCTTATGGTCATGCCCTTGCGAGTTGAGAGTGAAGCATCACCCGGACCTACAATTGGCCTTGAGCGAAAAATGAAAGAAGTGAGGGGAGAGGAAATCTCGAGTGAGAGTGAGGACACACTTTGTTCTAACCATGATTTATCTTCTTCTCTTTCTATTTGTTTTGGCTTGTGTGTAGGTACTCTTGGAGGCGAGCTAGTGGAGCCTCAACCGGTTGATGAGAAAGAAAGACAAGAGGATGGAGCTCGACATTGTGAGTTTCATGAAGGAGGGCTCAAACATAACACTTCAAGAGATGTGAGTGCTCACGGGAGCGTCTCAAATGTAAGTGTTACCTTCCCTTCTCATGAACGTGTTAATTCCTTGTCTTGTGGAGACTCAAAGCTAGTTGTTGCTTGTGATGCCTATATTGATCTTGCAACTAGTAAAGAGTCTAATGGTCAACTTGTGTTTGCGTGTGACCTAGTAGGGAGGAGTGAGAGGCCACATCATGATGTGAGTCCGGTATTCAAAGGACCTCCCTCTAGTGAAAGTGTGATAGTTGACCCTACTTGTGACCCTTGTTATGACACCCCACCCATATTTGATAGAGGGGAAGATGAGTTATGTGGCTCTACCCTTGTTGATATAATTGATTTTGGTGGATTTGTGTGTCGTAGTAAGGATGATAGTGACCTTGAGGAGTCCAAATTGCATGAATTGGGCAAGGTTGTCTATGATGACTCCTCAAGTGTGAATGATGAACCTAGCTATCATACTTCACCTTTACTTGACCATGAAATTGAGGTGCATGCCTTTATATTCCCATTGTGTGGGGGCATCTTTAATTGTGAAGGTGATTTGTATCGGGCTAGAGTTGAGGATGAAATAGAACCTCCGTGGTGTGAGGGATTTGATCCCATAGACAACTCCTTGTTTGAAGCTTCGAGTGAGGTAGATGATTCTTCTAGTAGCCCTACTCTTGTTGGTGCGGGTTATAATGATGAAGAGGCCATTAATAATGCCTTCCTTGGGAGCTTACCTTGTGAGGGGGTTGTCTCGAGGATGAAATTGGAGGTGAGGAGGTACCTCTTAGTGTGAGTATGAGGGCTTTTAAGAAGGGGAGTGGGGTATTTGATGCTAATCGTGTCTTGCACTACTTTGTCTATTCCCTCCCATATGTTAACCACACTTTGAGAATTGAGCATGCCAAAACCATTGTGCCACGTGTTGAAATATTGCCTTGAAGGTTTGGTATGTTGATTATGAGCTTAGGGGTCATCGGAACTTTGATTGCTTGATCTTGAATGTTCTATGTCCTAATGATTCCCTTGCTTGTTATGGTTGTGAGTGCTTGACACTATGGAGCCAAGAACTTGTTGTTCCCTTTGGGGACATGAGCTTCTTGATTGGTATTGATACTTGGCTCTATAACAAGAGCGAATTTTCCACCGTGCTTGCACTCACTCTTGTTGGACCTACCTACTCGCGTAGTGGAAGGTCCTTGTGTGCTAATCTTGAACTTAGGGATCGTAGAGATTTTGATAGCATGAATTTGCATATGCCGTACTTTCTTGATCTCTTTGTTTGTTCTTGTGTTGGGTGCACTTCCTTGTTAAACCAAGTACTTTCTAGTTCCTCTGGGAACATGGACTTCTTTAGCGCTATTGATGCTTGGTTATACCACAAGAGTGTGTTTTCCCACACCGTTGGCACTAACCTACTCTTGTAGTAGGAGCTTTTGTTTTTGTTTGCCTTTTTGTTGTAGGTGGTGCTACCTTGGAGGAGGACGCCTTAATTTCGAGGACGAAATCTTCTCAAGAAGGGGAGGATGATGCAGCCCAAATTGCATCGACACCTACACTTGGTCTGGGAGTCAAGGCATGGATGATATGAGCTCGGGAGACGACTTGAAGACCATGCATTGGAGCTCAATCAAAGTGAGAGCGAGGCTGGAAACAGTGCAGGAAGCAGGGGAGCAAAACAGAGCAAAACAGGGGAGCACCATCTGAGCTCACTGCCTGACGAAGAAGATCTGTTCTTCGCGATCGCGTTCAGACCTTCGCGATCGCGAAGGGCTTTTGTCAAGCCTACGCCTTCGCGCCTTGTTCCACGCGATCGCGTGCCTCAGAATTCAAGTGTCATCGCGATCGCTATTCCTTTTGCGCGATCGCGAAGGGTCTTTGAGGAGCAGCGGACCAGAAACTTGAGAAACCATGTAATGGGGTGTTATAAATACACCCCTCATTTCATTTATTGCCATTAACAAACCTTGAATGTAGAATGATATATTTCTTGAGTGAATCTCAATGAAGAACTCGTGAACGGGTATGATTTCACTTGGTGGATTCCAAGTTGAACATCGTAACCTCTTTGATCATTCTATTTGCGAGAGCCGAGTGCCTCTTGAGGGTAGTTGCGTAGTATAGGTGATCCTTGACTTCACCCGGGGTGTATCGAGACGAGTTCCTCGGTGCTACTTAGGTAAACGTTCAAGCCTCGTCTTGCTTTTTATCTCGATATCCTTGTCGATATCGCCTATCTTGTTTTAGCTTCCGCATTTTCGTATCGTTTGTGGCTTCCGCCTATTTTCCACTGCATCAGGCGAGATGAATGAAGAATAAAGCAAAGGTATTGTCGAAGATGAAATAACATCGATAGATCGAGCGTGGGAAAAGAGGCTTATAATCATCCTAGTTATGAAAATGTGGCGCACTACACACCCATAAAGAGGAGTTTATATGTACATAATTTCCACTTCATCTCGACAAATGAGCAATCTCGCCTTCAATATTGCCTTGACTGAGCTGGGAAATATTTGAAGAGCTAGTTTATGAATGCGCACGATTCAAATGGATGGGCGCGATTAAGCACGAGACCACACACGATTGACGTAGATGGGCACGAATTAGGAAGGAACATGAAGCTGATACCCAATCGGCTTAGGGGAGATTAGGCAGATCACAGGTGTGAGTATGGACTTGTAGCTTGAAACTCGGCAAAATAGGTAGCTTGCGGGTGTAGCAAAAGACATTGTATGTAGGGTTAGGCTTTGCTTTGTATGTGTTTGAGGTTTTGCAGTTGCATAATTGGTAGTGATGTTGTGAGCGGGCGTGAGAGTATGGCACATGGGTTTGTCGAGAGATCGGGGAGTACCCTGCGGCAAAATCATGATAAATGCAATAGATATAAAGATAAAGATAAAGTAAACTTCCCTGTTGAGTCGAGTGGTTGTTTTGTCTTATGCTTGTTTGATTGATGTCTCATCCACATATGTGAACCAAGTATCTTTCCACTGCTATGCCCACCGATGCGGACCTTACTCTGCTGCAAATTGTTGTCCTGCTCACCATCGTGAACCCTATATATCCGCCGGCGCAGATTCTATGCTTCTTCAAACAATGTCATGTCCACCGATGCAGACCCTATATATCCACCGACATGGATTCTATGCCTCTCAAATTGATATCATGTCCACCGATGCGGGCCCTATACATCCACCGACATGGATTCTATGCCTGTCATGTCCACCGAAGCGGACCCTATATATCCACCGACATGGATTCTATGCCTCTCAAATTGATATCATGTCCACCGACGCAGACCCTATATATCCACCGACATGGATTCTATGCCTGTCATGTCCACCGATGCGGACCCTATATATCTACCGATATGGATTCTATGCCTCTCAAATTGATATCATGTCCACTGACGCGGACCCTATATATCCACCGACATGGATTCTATGCCTGTCATGTCCACCGATGCGGACCCTATATATCCACCGACATGGATTCTATGCCTCTCAAATTGATATCATGTCCACCGACGCGGACCCTATATATCCACCGATATAGATTCTATGCCTGTCATATCCACCATTGTAGGCCCTATATATCCACCGTCATGGATTCTATGCCTCTCAAATTGATATCATATCCACCGACGCGGACCCTATATATCCACCGACATGGATTATATGCTTGTCAAATTGATGAATATTGCTTTGCAAGAGTTGTTAGGTATACTCAGTACCTGTGTAAACCTGCAATCAAAGAAAATTTGTGAGTTTTTGGGTGGAGGTTGACTTGTGCATTCGTTGTACTGTACTCTGCTGCTGCATCTTGTATAATTTTCTCCTTGTAATATCTCTCTTTCCGAGCATCAAACCTTAGTCGAGTTGTGGGAAAAAAGGGAGAGCAAAAGGGAATATGTATGTGTTTTGAGAAAAATTATGTTTAAAGAGTAATGCGAAATTATTCCATTGAATCATAGACTGCGACGTGTTGTTTGGACATAATCTCCTCTATATCCATTTGTTGTTCAAAGATCTTTCATTTTGAAATTTTGAGGGAAGCTCAAAATTTCTGCCCCAGTGTGCTGCTTGTATTTTCCTTGAATTTTTGAGGTCCCTCAAAAATTCTGCCCCAGTGTGTTGTGATGTATTCTTTGAATTTTTTGAGGGTGACTCAAAAAATTTTGCCCCAGTGTCTAATAAAATTCTTTTATGATGTGACCATGCCTTGGATAGGCTGCCTACGTATCCCCTTTTGGGAATCAGGTCGCTACGTAGTTCAAATCCAATAAAGATGAATGTTGCTTGATTTGTAGTATCTCTTGATTGTATCTGAGTAAAGGATCTTGTTAATTTTGTCTCGATTTAGAGAATTCTATTCTATGATCAACTGTCTTGCTCTAACTTTCTTGGTAAATGCCTTTGTCATTCTATTGCTTGTTGTGCTCATTCTTTGCTATCCACGAGCGTCACTTGCTCGAGTATGCTTTTGGTCCGTTTGGGATTGTCTAATTATGCTCCTTGTATGTATTTCTACTGTTTTTCCTTGAATTGTAAGTCATCTTCCTCAATACGCTCTTGCCTCAGTTGTCTGCTATAAGGTCTTCATGAAGTTCCTCAAATTTCTTTTATCAAAATCACCATAGCCTGGTTTGTACTCGTCGTTTTGGATTGCTTTCTCACTTCGCAGTCATAGATTCAATGGAATTAGAATGATTTTATAGGAAGTGAATGATGCATATTCTAACATGAAAGATAGAAAAAGCAAGCTTTTATTATTGGACTCAAGAATCAGTCTTCGAATGGAAATGATGATGCAACAAAGTTTGAAAATAAAGAAAAGAAAATCTAACGACTCGGAGTCGTGTTTTATTTAAGAAAACAACTAATGTCACAACTCCACTAAGGTTCTCGGCATGCTCAGAATGTGCTGCAAGTTCAGTTGTTCGGCATAACCCTAGTTTCAGCCTTTTGGATGTTCAGGGCTTCAGTATGCTTTTTAGGTACTGCATCACATTCTTCCACGAATGGCTCCTTTAGACCGGTCAGCTCATCTTCTACATCTTGAGCACCTTTGGCATGTCCTCCTCCCTCGAGAGTTTTCACGTAGCTTGAAAGGATGGAGGCCTATTTCAGAGTTAGAATAAACTGCTCTAGTGAATGATAATCTTTTGTGTCCTTTGTAGTGCTTTCTCCTTTGCAAACCAGGATGTACCCCATGCCAAACTTGTATTCATCGAACACTGTTTTTGCCTTTATGATTGTACCTTCCAGATTGCATTCTTCACCGACGTCAATCATATTTACCTTCTCATCTCCATGATTGGGTAGTGGATTAGTGTGCACATTTAGCGTCTTCAAATGAATGACTTTTTCATCTATTAGGTCTTTTATCTTATCTTTCAATGCAAAACATCTCTTTGTCTCATGCCCCGGTCCACCTGAGTGGTATGCGCACCTTTTGCTGTAATCAAAGTGTGGTGAAGGATTGTCTGGCACCTTTTGAGGGATTGGGACAATAAGCCCAACAGCTTTCAACCTCTCGAACAATTGGGTGCGGGATTCAGCTAATGAAGTGTAGTTTCTTTTGGGTCTTTGATTTGCCTCAGGGCGAGGCTTAGGAGAGTATGGTGATGCATTTCAGTAGTTGGTTTGAGTATTTTGCTGGTATGATGGACGGCATGGTGCTGGGGTGTGGAATATAGACTGAATGGGTTGAGTGTTGTAAACGGATTTTTCAGATGGTGTGTGAGGGTAGGGATATAATGGTGGTGGTGTTTGATAATAGTGGTTAAAAGCAGGGTCTTGAATGTTTGCAGCAAAAGAGACTTAATCTTTCTTCTTTTTGGAGAGACTCACATTTCCAGCCTGGATAGCCTTATTAGCAGCTTGTAGTGCAGCTAAGCTAATAATCTTTCCACTTTTTAACCCTTCTTCTATGTCATCTCCCATCAACACTACTTTTGCAAACTTTTGGTTCTTCATATGCAACAACTTGCCGTAATATACATCCTCTTGTATGCAAATGAATATGTTGACTATTTCTTTCTCATTCATAGCGGGTTGCACTTCGGCAGCTTCTGCTCTCCACCTAGTAGCATATTCCCTGAACGTCTCTGTGGGTTTCTTTTTCAACTTTTCTAAATAGAAGCGATCTGGTACCATTTTAGTATTGTACCCAAATGTTTCTACAAAGTCTGCTGCCATATCTTCCCAACCGAGCACTGTGCTTGGTTTCTGTTTAGAAAACCAACTTAAAGCATCTCCAGTCAAGCTTCGGCTGAATAGCTTTACTCGTATTTTCTCGTCTTCCCCTGCTCCAATAAACTTATCACAATATGTTCCCAAATGAACCATAGGGTTTCCAGTGCCATTGAACGAGTCGAACTTTGGTATCTTGTACCCATCAAGTAATTTCAAAGTAGGATAGATACACAAATGTTCATAAGCTAAACCTTTAGTGGTTTGCCTAACTCAAACTTCTTAAAGGCTGCCTCTAGCTTACGAACTTTCTCTTTTGTCCCATCATCATTGGTTTCATCCTCCGCCCATTCATAGTTTTCATGGTCCTTGACGGGTGAAGTAAGTTGTTTGGTTTCAGCAGTGAACATGGGATTGTAAGGCTGCGAATATGTGGTGTTGGTGTGAGGTAAGTTCGTATTTGGGTAAGTAGGATATGCAGGGAGTGGTGCTTGATAAGTGGTAGGTAGTGTTGCTTGGTAAGTCGCAGTTGGTGCTGTCTGATAGGTAGCTGGTGGCGTTGTCTGGTAAGTAGCTGGTAGTGCTGCTTGGTAGGTAGCTGGTGGTGTTGCTTGGTATGTGGCTGGTGGTACTGTTTGGTAAACGACAGGGGGATCAGTTGGGTGTATAGGGTCCTTTCTATTAGGACGGGCTGACCCACTTGGATCGACTGGTTTCCTTGAATGGGCGGAGTTAACAACAGGTAAACTGGTCATTGTCAGTTTCTCTTCAAGTTCTTTAATTTTTTGCTCTAAAGTAGCAACATGTTAATCATACCCAAGCAGGGCAAGTTTGCGGGGTGTCCCATTATTCCCAATGTTATCGTCACTAAGAGCAGCATTATTCAACTCAGACATGATGTTTCGCTTTCCTCTTCTTCTAGTTTGTGAAGGGGGAGGAGTTGTAACTGGTCCTTTGGCTCTCGTCCGGTACTGATGCTCGGCCAGAATGCACAAGTCAACCTCAGGAGTAGGAGTAAAACTTACACATAAAAACAATAAGTTAGTGTCGAGGTAATAATTACCAAATGCAAAATATATCATTCCTTATAATGTAAGGGACCTCTCTTGTGCCGGAGGTAGGCCTAACAAGACTAACACACATAAGATGCATGATAGGCGTCATTTGATGACTTTGTTTTTTTGGACGAAGTTGGCTAATGGACTTTAACATACCAAGGATGTTAAGCCTTCCTAATTTTGATTATGGTATTTAAAGTTGAACATGTATTTTGTGTCATCCCAATTGTTCTCATAACCAAAAATTAACAGAAAATAAATTGATTTTACTATATAAATGTGGAAATAATATTTTTTTTCTAAGGTAAATAGGAATAATAATTGATCTTGCTACATTAAGAGCAGAAGAAATTAATTTAAAGTCTATGATTTTGTTTTCATAAAAGTAGAAAAATTAATTTCGTTCATAACCCAAAAATAATTTTATAAAATAATTGGTTTTGTCGTATAAATGTAGAAATAACGATTTTAGGTAAATAGAAATAAATAATTGATTTTGTTATGAGAACCCACTTTTATGTGAACAAATAGTCTACATTAGACATGTTCAACTTTAAATAAATGCATACATAACATATTTAAACGTCCCTTAGGGTTGAAAACCCGTTTGGTTTGTTCAAACATGGTGAACTAATAAACTTAGACACGAGCCAAAGTCAATTTTTATAAATATGACATGATGCATGGTTCCTAAAAAGATTATCTAAGAGTGGTAATAGACCTGGCCATTTCCTTTCAAGCGGACAACTTGAAAGGGAAAAGTTCCGGGGATGTCATCTGCACCGCGAAATGACCTACCCCGGGGGTTCTTTCCAGAATAATTTATTTTAAAAAATGAGAAACGGCCGGGAAACCCCCGCAACTGCTTTAGCCCTCAATTTTCGGATTTCACATATGGGGGAATATGGACGGGATAAATAAATTACATCACAAAATTATGTAGGATGATAGGAGATAATGAAAGAAATAAGACAAACCTGCCAAAAGAAAAAAGTTAGTCCCGAATATAAAATATTTAAAGCAAAATATAAACCCAATATAAAAATCGTGATGGTTAGAACATGAAATCCCCAGCGGAGTCGCCATTCTGTCGCACCCCACTTAAAGAGTAAAGTAAGTGGTTTCCGACTTGAGGTAACTCGTTTGGAGTTAGAGTTTTGGAGTCGCCACCTAATAAATTTCCTAGGCGTATTAAGTTACCTATTACTTTCTAATTCAATTTAAATAATAAACTCCGGATTGGTCTACTAGTCAGAGATTCGGGTAAGTGTTCGAAATAACCTATAAGCAAGGGGTTAGGCACCTCCTAAGTTCCACTAAACGTGGCACCCGACCGATTTTTATATTGGATTTAAAATATTGCTTTAGAAAATGACGAAAGCTAAATAAAGTAAATAAAAGGGATATGGGATGCAAAATAAACAAAATAGGCAATTCAATATATTTGGATAAGTAATCTAAAATAATAGTTATGTTGCACAAATAGCCATAAGTTAAATAATAAATAACCACTTGACGTTTGAATAAACAACCCTAGGTTTTATTATCCTATTCGGATCAGAACCCGGCTTTCGGAAGGGACGATAGTTTCAGAATCCACTATCAAATATATAGCTCGGCTAGTTTCCATCATATCCGAGGGGCTTGATTCCCTTTAACCCCATACCCTCTTTAAGTATTTAACTAAAGCGAGTTACTAATATTTTGAACGTCCTAAAAGGTTTTCGCTAGCGCCCCAACTTAAAGTCTCAGAGGCTGTCGAGACAACTAAAAAATATAAAATATCTAGATACCTATATTTATTAAGTGCCCCAAACTAGACTACTAGGCATCAAATAAAATACGGTCATGCTAAGCAATCAAAGCAAGTTGTAACAAGTAAGACAATTTGCAGTGTCTTGTATTTTTAGCCTGTTTTCTGATACAGTTTATTTCCAGCGTATTAAGATTTCACAAATAGTCTAGTTTTGACATCAGATTTCAGTTTAAAACCTGTTGGAACATTGCCACAATTTCAGAACATATAATTTGCAGAAATAGTCCTGAATTGGTTTTTAATTCCAGATTTAACCTGTTAGTACTGCCGCAATTTTCCAAAAAACTAGTTTTGCACAGATAGTCCAATTTTCAACCTGTATGATGATTTTAGCCCTCAACGCATAAAAAATAAGGAGAAGAGTTAGAGATGGCCCCTGTTGGCCTTGTCTTGTTGCTTTTAGAAACGACTCATTGGCAGCACCTGTCCTAGCACTACAACTGCATCTTATGATGCTTATACAAGCAGGGTAACCTAGCAAATACAAACAATAGGGGTCTAGGGGAATGTATAAGTTCACACAAAGAGAGAGTGAAGAATAGTGCCCTGTGTGCACTCTAAATGAAATGCTCCATTCATGCTGCCCTGTTTCTTTAACAGCAAGCGACCAGCTGTTGCCAAAACCAACTAATGATTCCCTGCAATTGAAAAGCTTAACAATGGTATAGCTTTTTAGCTATCCAGACTGATTTGGCTTTATTAGAACCTACAGAAAGGGTTAGAGAAGGCCAGACAGATGGCCAAATACCATGCCAATCAACTTCTACACACAGAGTAATGGAGGGCAGTCCACTAAATTCAATATAGACAAAGAACCACCAAAACTAGTTTTCAACTCAGTAGAGGATCATACAATTACATAATTGGCACTTAACAGACACTAACCTTGATAGCCAATTGTAATAGAAAACAAAGAGGATGCATGATGATGTGAAAGCAGTAGTATCCTTATAGCAAAATGAAGCCCTTTCCTTGGCTTGCAGTTAACAAAGCAATTCTCCAAAAATAAGAAGGAACAGAAGGTTGCTCATGGCAATTTTGTTGCGTCTTTCAGATCATAAAAGTTTTCCAGGAGGAGGAGAAAAGAGAATGTGGGTTCCAAGTGTCTAAAGTGTGTGTTCTAAGTCTCAAGAGGAGGAGTATTTATACTGTTAGAGCTGCTTGCATACTTGCAAGGAAAGAGATTTTGAAAATTGTCAAACCCATTATAGAAGGAAAGCAAAATTCAGTTTCTTCATCAGAAGGCTAAACAAGGAAAAAACTAACAACATGCTTAGTCAAAATGAATATGAACAGATTCGAGAGACATTATTTTTTCATAATCGCATACTGCCTATTTGGACTTCTAGAGCATTCAACTAATGAATAAAGCCTAAGAATAGAAGTATATACATTCGGCTAGTCATATGTATGTCGTTCAAGAAAGCAGCCGAAATCAAATTAAATAGGAATATCATGCTTTTATGTTTACGGACCCAAAATATAACTAAGTTAAATGAAAAATGGTGAATATAGACATGCAATACACACGAGTTCACCAATATTAACGGAGAATTATCACATAGAATTAAAAGGAAAGAACCTATCTCCTTTCATTGCATCTGGGTCGGGTCGAGTTGGCCCGTGTCTGGCCCGCTTGTTTCTGCTTGATTTGTGGAATTCGAATCTAAATCCTCGACTTTATTGCCTTGTAAGTGATACGGGTCAAATCACGGAAGCAAATAACAAGTAATGGAAGCGATAAGTAAACACGAGATCGAAGAAATAAGGGATGGGGAAGAACAGAAATAGAAGAAAAGAACGAATCGAGCTAACAAATAGATTGATTCAAAGGGAGAAGAGACTTGAACCATTAAATGGGTTCACACTAGCGGTGATCCACCATGGATTCCAAGTAAGAGATACATGAAGCCATTGCTTCAACAAGAAGGACCTAGTCTCTTCTAAAGTCTAATCTTCAATCTCAAAATCTAGCTAATGAATGAAATGACTAAGGGGTATATTTATAGTGTTTCCTAACCCCTTGTGAAATGACTAAAAGGCCCCCAAAGTGGGCTAAGACATAAAAGACCACGTAGGGTCAAAATAGAAAGTTTGTACAAAATCCCGTCAAAACATAACAGGGGGAGGCGCCTGCCTCAATGGGGAGGCGCTCCGCCCACATGAGATCCTGAGGGCTGCTTCTTGAGGGGTGGTCCGTCTAGGTATTGGGGGCGGCCGCCTCTTCCTGGGAGTTCTTGGAATGACTCAAAATGTGTCCCTCGAGCCTCTCCTTTGGTGCCTATGTGCTCCTCCTTCCTTGGCGCTCCAATGCATGATCTTCAAGACGTTTCCGGAGCCCTTGACTTGTGTTCTTTGTGCTCTCACGCTTGGCTCTTGATGATTGGTGCTTTGGCTCCAATTTCCCCGAATCATCCTCCCCTTCTTGAAAGGATTTCGTCCTCGAAATCAAACCATCAAGCCTACATTCAAAATAAGCACAAACAAAGCTTCCCACTACAAGAGTAGGTTAGTGCCAAAAGTGTGTGAAAACACACTCTTATGATAGAGCCAAGCATCAATACCAATAAAAAAGCTCATGTCTCCCAAGGAAACAACAAGTACTTGACTCTCAAAGAAAGTGCATCCAACACAAGGAAAAGCAAAGAGATCAATAGGACATAGAACATGCAAGATATAGCAATCCCTATGACCCCTAAGCTTATGATCAACACACCAAGCCTTCAAATCAATATTATCACAATGTGACACATTGGCTTTGGCATGCCCAACACTCAAGGTGTGATCAACATATGGGATGGAGTAAGCAACATAATTCAAGCGACAACTAACATCAAATACTCCACTCCCATTCTTGGAAGCACTCTTACACACACCAAGAGTGACTTCCTCACCCTCAATCCCACCTCTAAGACGATCTCCCTCACTAGACAAACTATCAAGGAAAGCTTCCATAATGGCTTCTTCATCATTATAGCCCACACAATCAAGTTTAGGACTACTAGAAGACGGACCAACACAATCAATTCCAAGACCATTCGTCTCACTTAGCATTTCAAACAATGGATTGTCTATAGAGTTAAACCTTTCAAACCATGGAGGGTCAAGTTCACACTCTTCATACACACTTGAGGAGTCATCAAAAATAAGCCTATCCATCCCATCCACTAGGGACTCCTCAAGGTCACTACCATCCTCACTACAACACATAGGTCCACCATTATCAAGCAATTCAGCAAGGGAAAGGATAGCGTATTCATTCAACTCGTCTTCCCCTTTATCAAAAATTGGTGGTGTGTCATAGCAAAGGTCACAATCAAGGTCAACTACACAATCTTCACTAAAGAGAGGTTCAATGAAAATCGAGCTCACATCATGATGTGGCTTATCATTCCTCTCAACTAGTGGTTCACATTCACACACAAGTTGACCATTCGACTCTTCACTAGTTGCAAACACATTGTAATCATACAAATCATCAACTAGGATAGAGGTCTCACAAACACTCTCACATGACAAGGAAGTAACATGCTCAGGGGAAGAACTATCACTTACCTTTGAGTTGCCATCTTGCTCACTTAATGCACTTGAAGTGTCATGGATTATCTCTCCACCTTGAAGCTCACTTTGGAGATCTTCTTCACCTTGTCCTTCCATCTTGGAAGATGATTGAGGCACCAGTGGCTTGCCTTCAAGAGTACCTACACAAGAATTCACACAAGTAGAAGAAAAAGATAAAAGGTTAGGGTTAGAATAAGGGGTGTCCTCGCTCTTTACAATTCTTTTTCCCTCTTTCTTTTCCCTCATTTTCTTTTCAAGGTCGGGTGTAGATTCGGGTGGTGACATCCCACTCACATCACTCAACACATCCTCTCCTTTTTCCACTCGAGGAATGTTATCGGTCACTCCCTTACTCCTCTCAATCTTTTGTCTCTCAAATTCGGGTGAATTGGGACGAGGCCCAGGAATACCCATAGCCGAAGTAGGTGGACTTTTAACATCAACCCGGAATCTAGGACTAAGAGACTCATCACTTGATGTCTCTTTCTTCTTTGTAGGTGAACCGCTTTGCTTTGGAGCTTGTGGTTTGGGGTTCACCTTGTTGAAATATATCAACTCTCTTCTTGCACTAGTCCCACCACTTCTTGTGTGTGTAGGAGTTCTTGATTGCACTCTTTGAATCATAGGGCTTCTCCTCAATGGTGTCCCACCATTTCTCATGTTCATGGGCGTGCTTGGTTGTACTTCTTCTTTCCTAAGAAAGAGGAGCTGTAACTTCCCTTGTGCTTGAACACGGTAGCCATCCGTCACTTCTTGGGCGAGCTTGAAGTACCTATTGAAAAGCCAAGGCATTCCCAACATAACATCACATCCCACTAAAGTACCTACTTTGTACTCCACTTCTTCTTCAAAGTTCCTTTGTGAGACAACAACCCTAGCCATTCCATCAACACAAGGTATCCCCAACCTTCTCACTACAAGATGGCTAAACCAACTTGTTTCACCACTATCCACTTGAAGCACATACCCATGATTCCCATTCAAGCTCACTATGAATTGATACCACGCTCTTTCTCTTGCGAGTTCATCTATGTAACGCCCTTTACACATCCCCTCAATAGTACCTTCACTAATTGGGTACTTCCTCATTTCACCACTACTAGCAATACCATAACCCATAGTGCGACTCATACCATCTCTTCCCTCGGCCTCATTCTCCATCTCGGTTCCCAAGCATCGGAGTCGACTATCTATTGCCTCCATCTTAGCCATGAGGCTCGGGAGGTAAGCTTCAACTAACTCCCTCTCACTTATACCTTTCTCACCACTCCCACTTCCCTCCAAACCTCCCTTATGGCTCCTTGTACCTGCAAAAGACATTTTAAGAAAGTGCAAAGGTTAGTATAAACAACCTCACTTGCTCTCCCTTACCTTTGGTGGTGGCTCTCAATACTCTTTTAGGGTGCACACTCCCAAACCCCCAACCAAAGATGCCCTTATCTCTTTTAGGAACCACAATGGTAAGATCAATCAACTAGTATATCCAAGTAATGGTCCGGAGTGGAGTTGATGTGACTCGATGTACGAAAGCTATTTGTAGTGCGCACTTGAGGCCAAAGAAGTTCTACGACTTTAAGTAAAGCTTCAAGACACACAACACCCTATAAGCTCAAAGACTAGCACCAACTAAGTAGGAAAGTTACTTAGAGAAGTACTAGTTAGATGTTATGCAAGCAAGGAAGCTAGAAAACCTAGGAAAAACTACCCAAAAGGCTTCAGGTGTGAGGCCCTCCGCCTCTTCAGAGTGAGCGGCCGCCCTGTGTATTTCAGCAGGGGGTAGGCAGTCCGCCTCCTGAGCTAGGCACTCCGCCTCCCAAAAATCCAGAGAGCTCACCAAGTTGAGGCGGTCCGCCTCTGTGTTTAGGCGCTCCGCCTACTGCAATTTTCAGCACAGTTCAACTTCATATTTTTCGATTTTAGCACCCAAAAATCTAACAAATCTCACGATGTTTAAGCAATCCGAAGGTACCCAAATGTGTTTTCAACCACAATAATCAAACCCCAATCAAAAACAACCAAATCACCATGTTCATCAAGTTTTATCAAGGGTTTCAAGAACAAGGGTTTCAAATTTTCAAATTTTAGAATACAACTTCAAATCATGTGTTTTGGGTACCAAAATGACGGGTTTTCAACAAGGAACAAACCCCAATATCACCCATAACAAGAATCAATCAAACGAACAAGATATGCCAAATTTTTGGTGTTTTTCAATTTTTTTAATTTTTTTGTGTTTTCTTCTTTTCTTCAAGAACAAGAACAACAATAACAATAAAATAAACTAAAGATAGGATGAACAAGGATCGAGGGTTTGTAGGAACAACACCCGATCCATGCTCTGATACCAAGATGATACGGGTCAAATCACGGAAGCAAATAACAAGTAACGGAAGCGATAAGTAAACACGAGATCGAAGAAATAAGGGATGGGGAAGAACAGAAATAGAAGAAAAGAACGAATCAAACTAACAAATAGATTGATTCAAAGGGAGAAGAGACTTGAACCATTAAACGGGGTCACACTAGCGGTGATCCACCATGAATTCAAAGTAAGAGATACATGAAGCCATTGCTTCAACAAGAAGGACCTAGTCTCTTCTAAAGTCTAATCTTCAATCTCAAAATCTAGCTAATGAATGAAATGACTAAGGGGTGTATTTATAGTATTTCCTAACCCCTTGTGAAATGACTAAAAGGCCCCCAAAGTGGGCTAAGACATAAAAGACCACGTAGGGTCAAAATAGGAAGTTTGCACAAAATTCCGTCAAAACATAACAGGGGGAGGCGCCCGCCTCAATGGGGAGGCGCTCCGCCCACATGAGATCCTGAGGGCTGCTTCTTGAGGGGCGGTCCGCCTAGGTATTGGGGGCGGCCGCCTCTTCCTGGGAGTTCTTGGAATGACTCAAAATCTGTCCCCCGAGCCTCTCCTTTGGTGCCTATGTGCTCCTCCTTCCTTGGCGCTCCAATGCATGATCTTCAAGACGTTTCCGGAGCCCTTGACTTGTGTTCTTTGTGCTCTCACGCTTGGCTCTTGATGGTTGGTGCTTTGGCTCCAATTTGCCCCGCATCAGTAAGTGTATAGACATTGATAATTTCCATAATTTTGACGAGATTCAGTTCGATCCCTTCTCTTCCTTTTCGGTTTCCATAGAAAGAGAGAGAAGAAGGATTGATTTCCCTTTTTTCTATGTAAAAACGACAAGGGAGAGAGAGGATCGCGTGATTAGCGGTGTGGAGGTAGAGATACGGTGGATATGGGTTTTATCTGGACGGATTACGAGCAAAGGGGGAGGAGAGGACCTGAAGGGGTGGCGGCTGTGTGTGAAGAGGAGAGAGGGGAAAAGTGTTTAGGGCTTATTTGGTAAGTAGAGGGGGTATAGATATTTAGAAGCTAGGTTTATTTCTAGCCGTTGGAAAAGGGATGTGAGGGGCTTAAATTATGCCACGTAGGCGTATTGAGGATGAGTGTATATACGCGTATATGACTCTGTGTTGCTGAGGTGTTATGACAATGTGCTTTGGGGGTTGTACCAGGTGCTGGAGTGAGTTGTACACGGGTGCCTAGTGTGTGTGTATAGATGAGGTGGATGCTTATGTGGCATACACGTGGACAAAGAGTGCTGATGTGGACTAAATGTAATGGGAATGAGTTGTAAATTAACAACTTGGCTAGTATTTAACTAAAACACTTGTAAATATAAATAATTAGTATAAAAATAGGAAAATTATAAATAAATATATTTAATCACAATTAAATATAGATGAACTCAAATATAATACTAATTAAATATAAATAGCCACAGATGATTATTAAATGATGTTGTAATGCATTAAATTGCACAAATAACATGCGTATTTTAGAGAATAGCCTAAATGAATGCAATTACGTAATTATAATCATAATTAAATAAATATTATATAAGTAGGGGATTAATAATAGTATCACATGCATTTTGTTTGGAGAATTACCATTATCGATTTTAATTAAACATAGCCAAATTGTGAAAAACGGAGGGACAAAATTGGGTGTCAACACGTAATATACCTGAAGTCTTGATACATTGGCAACATACTTCTCCAATTGAGGCATCTTGGAAAACTGTTTCTTCTATGAAACACCGCTTTCTACACTTCTCGCTTGAGGACAAGCGTCATTTGAAGGAAGGGAGTAATGTTAGCACTCCTTTGGTGCACCAAAGGTTTACACATGGAAAGTATAAAAAATAAAAAGAAGAAGAAGTATATGACTTCAGCTTATCAGACATATGTCATATTTCTTTGTAATAGTTATTCCTATAGGGAAGTTATCTATTATGCAGTTATTTCCTTGTTTTTAGCAGGTGGTTTCTCCATCAGTATCGTACTTAATGTTTATTTGAATTCAATAAAAACTATGTAGAAAATTATCTAAAGTCTTTAAGTACTTTAACTCAAGATATTGCAGATTCTCTCATAACGAACCAGCACAATAGGTCGCAGGAGAAAAACTTCTTCCCAAACTCCTAATTCCCTTCACGTTAACTCTGAATTTATATTGCAGCGTCCTATAATTAGATCTATATCTGGGAATCGTAATAACTTTGCACTAATTTCATAGGCACTTCCCGTCTCCACCTAGCTTTTTGTGGTATAGATTGATCAAGATACCCTATTGTGCATAAAATCTATGAACTACCCATCAATCTCAAACTACTTGGTTCACCTATATGAAGCCTCTATTGAAGCTTCTATGTCCATTCAGCTCCATTTGAATCCATCTTATAGTCCATCATCCATTTCCAACAAGAAAAGACAGAGAAGGGGAACTGGCAAAGAAAAGGATCAAAGGTTCTTGCTTAGGAAGTGTTAGCTTCCCACATCGACTGAGGGCATTAGCAGGAGCTAACTTTCAGGATTGAGTTAGACCCAAAGCTTATTCTTCTTAACATAGTATCATAGTCAAATCCATCTGTATTAACGTGTTTCTCTGTGTTATATTATCCACGCTCCAAATATTCGGTACTGGACACATAGAGGGGTGTTAACACTACAAAAAAAAGTCATTTACCAGCGGTTTTATCCCAGCAGTTTACCTCAGTGCCGCTAAATTTTCTTGGTAGCAGCGGTTTACATAACTGCTGCAAAATTATGTAATTTAGCAGCGGTTTGAAATATTTTTTGCAGCGGTTTAGAGTATGCTACCATTTAGCAGCGGTTTTTTACATTCCCAACGGTTAAGCAATTTGTCCCACACCGGATATGTAAAGTACACATAAGCTCTTTATAAGCATAAACGCATGAGGACACATTGACTGCTATCGGGTGCTATGGTATCTAGCTGTGTTGACTAAATGTTGGGCCTCGTCTGTGTCATTGTTGGACTAGTATGGAATAGGGCTTTCTTTGGGCCATATGATAAATAGACGGCCCAATAGATTGTATCTTTACATGCAGGACTCATAATTTAGCAGCAGTTTCAATATTCTACCGTCGTTAAACAAAAATAGCTGCGGTTATGCCAGCAGTTTGGCAAAACTGCCGCGAAATAGTTTTAGTACACCATCTTAGGCGACGTTTTTCAAAGCGTTGGAAATCTTTTTTTGTTACAACCGCTGCAAAACTCTATTAAAACCGCTGCTATTTGGCATTTTTTTTGTAGTGTAAAGTGTTTCACATTTATTAAAAAGGTGAGTCGTAATCTAGATGATCTTATATATCTGAAGCTAGATTTTTTAGTTGTTAAACACAATATACAATTTTGTCAACAGTAATTTGACATTGAGTCCGGTGGAAAGCGAAACAAGAAAGATGGATCAGCAAAGCAAAGGATATCTAAGGATCCAAGTTGTAGCATAACGACAGTGGTGGTATTATCCGACAGAATGGATGGTCCCTAACTTTGAAATTTGTCTGATATTTTGTGTTTGGGGCAAGATTTTATTTAAAATCGTTGAAAATGAGTTGTGACATAGTGATACAAGTTACAGGGCATCAAAGGGTCCCTATGGTACAAAGACGTTACTGCACTTGGCATCTTTAAATCCTAACAAAAATATAGTACTATATAAGTGTATCGTTTGAACACTGTAGCAAGGACACAATTAGGTGATTCAGTAGTACTAGAAATGTACATTTCGAACCAAGATAGACCACTCCATAAATGGGTTGTCTAGCCGCCGTATCTGTTGCTCAATCCAAACCAATATGATAGATTGAGCTACTAAAACCAGCGCAACCAATCTAAAAGGTAACACTTCTTGTTTCAGCTTATTAAACTATGAGACGAGAAGGAAGTCATTTTTACCATATTTTCACTTCAATCTATTATTAGATTTTCAAGCTAGTCCAGTCTGTCGTCACAAATCAAGGAGTGGCATAACCGAAGGTACGTACATAAGTTTATACTTGAGTTGCTCATAATATCCGACAGGAACTTTACCAACAGCCTAAAGATTTATTTCCAACAGCCTAAAGATTTATTTCCAACAGGCCGTAAATAAACAATTTTAGAGTTCTAAGACACCATAAGTTATAAGTAAATCCGCTGGTATGCAGTAGTTTAATGAAATGATGGAGTAAACCAAATGCTACTAGTATTTCACCTGAATTATAAGGAAAAAAGGCTAATCTCTATCATTGAAACCTCCATCGGCAACATAAAAATTAGATATAATCATATAAACAACATTCTACCTGCTCGGCTGTGGAAGGAGGCAAACATGCAATGCAATCAGTATTCAGTAGCTGGAAACACGAAAACACGATACCCTTTCAAGATCAATTCAGAGCGTAGTTTACATAGAGAAAGTGAACAAGACTCAGTTGTAAATTGCATAGCTTAGTCTGCTGGGTGCAAGTAACAATATTGGGAGTTCAAATGACAATTGTGAGATAAAAAGGAAACAGAAATAGTTTGTGTTATCTTTTTGAAGAAATGGTACATAGACCAACTTGTCCATCGGTATCTGTTGATTTCCACTAGCATAGCCATCGCCCCAATAAAGCACAAGATAGAGATGGACATAACCTAAGTAGATGAGAAGAAATCACTTGACCTTTTCTGCCTCTATGACAAAGTAGTCTGTTATTTATATCATCCAACGAAGTACAAGCAGCAGATGGAACAATAAGTGTGCAACAAAAGCAGCACTTTAGTCATCAATGCTGTGAAATAAGGACTAGATACATAATTAGTTGAAGAGGAACATTACATCTTTTAGTTTTGGTTCTAATGCAGAGCAAGCCATCAAGAAGCATTATATACAAATTATCATCAGGATCTTTGACTGTGGATTATGGATAACGTTTTATGAGTTTTTGCAGGGAATGAGGTCCGAAATCAATAAATTGGTGAGGTCGTCTACCATGATTTCATGCATCCTCCTTGGCTCACTTTTGCCATCTCCTCGTCCCACAGCCTTGGAACTAGAGAGATTTTTAAAAACTGCTCTTCTTTCCTTCATTTCTGAAGGCTCCAATAGGTTTGGCAAGAATGTGCTTCATTGCCTTCACTGCAAGTGGATTGTCCTTGCTCTGCATCAACAAATAAAGATTGCAATTTGTAAAATCAGATGATCATTTCCTACTTACACCAATCTTAGGAACCATATTTTGTTAGGCATAGCAAGCAGGGTTCACTTACAATTGAGCAGGAGCCTGCTCTAACATTGCACACGGGATAGTCACGTGGACAGCAACTGTTGTGGTCTTTACAGCAAACGGCTCCTTCATAGGGACAGCATCCCCAAGCAAAGCAGTATTTAGAGAACTCTAAGACACAGCAGCAGGTGGTGCTCTCTGGGCATTCATAGTATTCATCACAAGTATTCGGCGGCTTCACAGGAGATGGAGGAGAAGGACCAGGATTGGGGGGATTTTGGCCTGTCTTGATAGGGTAAGAAGGCTCTATGGCGATTCCACACAAGCCACTAGGACTGGCAATGTTACGCTGCATCCTCAGGTATCCTTTTTCACCCCAAGAAGCACCCCAAGAGTTCCTAACAATCCAATAATCCAGACCATTTTCGCTACCATATCCAACAGCAACTACACCATGGTCCACTGCAGTTCCACATTTTCCAGTAAAGATACCCTGAAGATATTTCATAAGACAATGTAGCGAGTCATCTAACATATTTCATAGTCTTTTATTGGAGATACAATATAACTTGTCATATAACATCTTTATTGAAGATACAATGCAGCAAGTCATGGAACATGTTTTGTGGTCCATTACTTCCCTAAGTCCTGACTAATTGAATGATTGCAAAATTAGTATGTTCAAAATTGTACTTCTATAAACAACAGCTTCACTTCAATCACAAGCAAGTTGAAGTCGGAGTCTTCACAAATTAATGTCGCTCTATTTAAGCCAGTTCAATTTTGTTCATATGTATTTCAATCGATTAAATAGAAGCAAGAGGCAAAAGCAAAGCAAAGAAGTATTACCGACGTGTAGTGTTGAAAGTCCTTGCCACCTGCTTCAATAGCAATGCTAATAGGTTGATTTGCAACAGCCTTTTGCAGCGCCTTTTCGTTGTAAGTAGGAACATCTTCATACCCATCAATAGTGACAACCTTAGCATTCCTCTGCATGATACAATTGTTCAGTCAATCAACTAATGTATCTTTTAATTTCAGTACCAGTGTTGATGCAATATAAAATGGCCTAAACGACAACCATCAAAAAGCCAAGCTCGAGAGCACAAGGGATACGAGTCAAGGCCTCCGGAGACATCTTGAAGATCATGCATTGGAGCGCCAACGACGGAGGAAAAACAGTGCAGGAAACAGGGCACCACAAAACAGGGCAAAACAGGGGAGCTCACTGGGAGCTCACTGCCTGCCGAAGAAGATTTGCTCTGCGCGATCGCGACCTCACCTGTGCGATCGCGAAGAGTAGTTGAATGCCCTGCGCGACAGCGCACTACTGCACGCGAAGGCGAAGCTGAGGAATGCTGGAGACCTGCGCGATCGCGAGCCCCTTGGCGCGATCGCGAGCCCCTTGGCGCGATCGCGATGCTTTGACGAGGTGCCTGCGCGATAGTATGCTCCCTTGCGCGATTGCGAAGGGTTAATGTGTAGCAGCGGACCAGAATCAGCTTCAGGGGCAATTTTGTCCATTTACCATTGTAAATGTATAAATAGTACATTAGCTCATTTCATTAGTTAGTTTTACCTTGGATGAACATTTGAGAAGAGAGAATTAGAGAAGGCCGAGCCTTTCTAGTCCGAAGCCCGAGGCTTCAAGAATCTTGTACGACTTGGAATCTATGGAGATTCACCACTAGCGTGAATTCTTTGTAAGGTTCGATTTTCATTTCTCCCTTTTGAATTCAATCATCGTTTATGAATTGAATTCGATTCTTTCTTCTATTTCTTGCCTTCCTAGTCTTGAATTTCTCGATTTTTTGTTATCTTTATCGCTTCCGCATATTTGTATCGTTGTTTTGCTTCCGCGTGTTTTCCGTTGCATCAGTTGTGATAAGACCCAAAACGCCAACCATCAAGAGCCAAGCTTGAGAGCACAAAGATGTACCGCCAAGGCCCCCGAAAGCGACTTAAAGGTCATGCAAAGGAGCGCCAAGGGAGGAGGATCACATAGGCCACTTGGAGAGGCATCCGGAGCACGTTTGGAAGCAAGTCAAGAGGCCACAGAACCAGGCGGACCGCCTACTCAACTAGGCCGGCCGCCTAGTTTTTGACAACTCTCTGGAAATCAAAGTAGGCGGACCGCCTCTGCAAGATGGGCGGACCGCCCAGTCCCTCAGCATGCCAAGAACAGGCGGGGCGCCTAGTAAGAGTAGGCTGGGCGCCTACTTTTGTGAAGGGTTGCGGGATTCCTAGTTTTTATGCTATGTTTTGGACAAGTATAGCCCTACGAGGCCTTTATTGTTTAAACCCACTTTTGGGGTATTTTTGACATTACATTAGGAGTGTGGAACACCTATAAATACCACACTTAGTCATTTATTTCATTAGTTAGTCATTGTTGAAGATAGAATCTTGAGAGAAAACATTGAAGAGGCCGAGCCCTTCTTGTGTGAGCCCGAGGCTCGTTTATGTCTCGACTTGGAACCTATGGAGATCGACGTCTAGTTAGATTCCATTGTAAGGTTCAAGTTTCCCTTCTCCCCTTTAGGATTCAATTAACGTTAGTAAATTGAATTCGATTCTTTCTTCTATTTTCTTGCCTTCCCAATCTTGATTTCTTGTTATCCTTTACTTGCTTCCGTTGGTTTACGCATAGTTTGCTTCCGCGTATTTTGATCCTTATCATTTGGTATCAGAGCAAGGATTGGAATTCGTTCTTACGAATCCACGTTCCTTGTTCATCCTATCTTTAGTTTCCTTGTTCTTGTTATTGAAAGAAGAAAACAAAAAAATAGAAAAACTTGAAAATTGAACAAATTTTGGTGGAACTTGTTGGATTGGAACACCCATGCGTTAAAAATCATTGGGGTTTGTTCCTTATTGTATTCCCGATCTTTTGATACCAAAATTACAAAATTTGGTGGTGTATTTCAAAATTTGAAGAAATCAAATTCCCAAAATTTTCAAAGAACCCTAGAACTTGCTCAAGAATCAAAATTGATTTGTTGTTGTTTGTTTGGGGTTAAAACCCATTGGGGAATGTTTAGAATCATCATATGCATCTTTGGGTATCATTAGAATCGAAAACAACCCGAAAACGTTGGATTTTGAGTGCTAAACGAGCCAAAAAACGATTTTCGGACTGTGCTGAAAACCCCCAGTAGGCGGGGCGCCCAGAAAGTAGGCGGGGCGCCTAGTGAACTCTCTGAACATTAGTAGGCGGACCGCCCCTGAGTTCAGGCGGACCGCCCACTCCTGAAGTGAGTCCGTTTGGCTTCGTTTCGCGTCTTTTTGTGTTCCGTTTGCTTCCGTACCTCTTGGTTAGTGTTTCTAAGGTATTGGTCCTACTTTATTGACACTAATCTTTGATTCCTTAGGGTGTTTGTGTGTCTTGAAGTCTATACTTAAAGTCGTAGAATTTGCTTGCTTCAAGTGCGCACTAAACTAGCTTCCGTACATCGAGTCGCATCAACTCCAATCCGGACCATTACGTGGATATACTAGTTGATTGATCTTACCATTGTGGTTCCTAAAAGAGATAAGGGCATCTTTGGGTGGGGGTTTGGGAGTGTGCACCCTAAAAAGAGTGTTGAGAGCCACCACCAAAGGTAAGGGAGAGCAAGTGAGGTCGTTTATACTAACCTTTGCACTTTCTTAACATGTCTTTTGCAGGTACAAGGAGCCATAAGGGAGGTTTGGAGGGAAGTAGGAGTGGTGAGAAAGGTGTGAGTGATTGGAAGTTAGTTGAAGCTTACCTCCCGAGCCTCATGACTATGATGGAGGAAATGGATACTCGACTCCAACACTTGGAGGATGAGATGGAAGAGAATGAGGCCGAGGGAAGAGATGGAATGAGTCGCACTATGGGTTATGGTATTGCTAGTAGTGGTGAAAGGAGGAAGTACCCGATTAGCGAAGGTACTATTGAGGGGATGTGTAAAGGGCGTTACAAGGATGAACTCATGAGTAAAAGAGATTGGTGTCAATTCATAGTGAGCCTTAATGGGAATCATGGGTATGTGCTTCAAGTGGATAGTGGTAAAGCAAGTTGGATTAGCCATCTTGTGGTGAGAAGGTTGGGGATACCTTGTGTTGATGGAATGGCTAGGGTAGTTATTTCACAAAGGAGCTTTGAAGAGAAAGTGGAGTGCAAAGTAGGTCCTTTGGTGGGATGTGATGTCATGTTGGGAAAGCCTTGGCTTTCCAATAAGCACTTCAAGTTCGCCAACTTCTTTGATGGTTATCTTGTTAAAGCACAAGGGAAGATGCAATTCCTCCTTCTTAGGAAAGAAGAAGTACAACCAAGCACGCCCATGAACATGAGAAGTAGTGGGACACCATTGAAGAGAAGTCCTACAATCACAAGCAATGGTGGGACTAGTGCAAGAAGAGGGTTGACATACGTCAACAAGGTGAACCCCAAGCCACAAGCTCCAAAGCAAAGTGGTTCACCAACAAAGAAGAAAGAGACATCAAGTGATGAGTCTCTTAGTCCTAGATTCCGGGTTGATGTTAAAAGTCCACCTACTCCGACCATGGGTATTCTTGGGCCTCGTCCCAAATCACCCGAATTTGAGAGACAAAAGATTGAGAGGAGTAAGGGAGTGACCGGTGACATTCCTCGAGCGGAAAAAGGAGAGGATGTGTTGAGTGATGTGAGTGGGATGTCACCACCCGAATCTACACCCGACCTTGAAAAGAAAATGAGGGAAAAGAAAGAGGGAAAAAGAATTGTAAAGAGTGAAGACACCCCTTATTCTAACCTTAACCCATTATCTCTTTCTTCTACTTTTGTGAATGCTTGTGTAGGTACTCTTGGGGGCCCATCAATAGAGCCTCAACCATGTCCCAAGAAGGATAGACAAGGTGAAGAAACTCTTCTATGTGAGCTTCAAGGTGAAGAGACAAGTCATGACACTTCAAATGCAATGAGCGAGCAAGATGGCCACTCAAAGGTAAGTGATAGCTCGTCCCTTGAACATGTTACTTCCTTGTCTCATGATAGTGTTTGTGCTAACTCGACACTAGTTGATGATTTGTATGATTACAATGTGTTTGCAACTAGTGTAGAGTCGAATGGTCAACTTGTGTATGATTGTGAACCACTAGTTGAGAGGGAGGATAAGCCACATCATGATGTGAGCTCGATTTTCATTGAACCTCTCATTAGTGAGGAATGTGTTGTTGACCTTGCTTGTGAACCTTGTTATGACACCCCACCCATATTTGACAAAGGGGAAGATGAGTTGAATGAATACCCTATCCTTTCCCTTGATGAATTGCTTGATAAAGGTGGACTTATGTGTTGTAGTGAGGTTGGTAGTGACTTTGAGGAGTCCCTAGTGATTGAGATGGATCGGATTGTTTTCAATGACTCCTCGGGTAATAGTGATGAACCTAGTCTTGATACCATGCTTTTGTGTGACCATGAATTTGAGGTGCATGCTTTTACATTTCCATTGTGCGAAGATAATCTCATTTGTGGTAGCGAATTGTATCGGACTAGGATTGGTAGCCGAATAAAACCTCCATGGTTTGAAAAGTTAGACTCTATGGATGATCCAATGTTTGGAACTCCAAGTGGGACGAGTGGTCTTGATATTGGTTGTGTTAAACCGTCTTCTAGTAGTCCTAATCTTCATTGTGGGGACTATAATGATGAAGGGCCAATTTTGGAGACCTTCCTTTGGAGTTTGCCTAGTGAGGGAGATTGTCTTAGAGATGGATTTGGAGGTGAGGAAGCCACTCTTGGTGTGTGTAAGAGTGCTTCCAAGAAGGGGAGTGGAGTATTTGATGTTAGTTGCCGATTGAATTATTTTATTTACTCCACCCCACTTGTTGATCACACCTTGGGTGTTGCGCATGCCAAAGCCGATGTGTCACATTGTGATGATATTAGCTTGAAGGCTTGGTGTGTTGGTTATAAGCTTAGGGGTCATAGGGAATTTGGTTACTATACCTTGCATGTTCCATATCCTATTGAACTCTTTGCTTGTTCTTGTGTTGGGTGCACTTTAATTTGGAGTCAAGTACTTGTTGTCTCCTTTGGAGACATAAGCTTTTTACTTGTTATTGATGCTTGGCTCTATCACAAGAGTGTGTTTTCCCGCATTGTTTCCACTAACCTACTCTTGTAGTGGGAAGCTTTGTTTGTGCTTGTTTTGAATGTAGGCTTGATGGTTTGATTTCGAGGACGAAATCCTTTCAAGAAGGGGAGGATGATAAGACCCAAAACGCCAACCATCAAGAGCCAAGCTTGAGAGCACAAAGATGTACCGCCAAGGCCCCCGAAAGCGACTTAAAGGTCATGCAAAGGAGTATTTGATGTTAGTTGCCGATTGAATTATTTTATTTACTCCACCCCACTTGTTGATCACACCTTGGGTGTTGCGCATGCCAAAGCCGATGTGTCACATTGTGATGATATTAGCTTGAAGGCTTGGTGTGTTGGTTATAAGCTTAGGGGTCATAGGGAATTTGGTTACTATACCTTGCATGTTCCATATCCTATTGAACTCTTTGCTTGTTCTTGTGTTGGGTGCACTTTAATTTGGAGTCAAGTACTTGTTGTCTCCTTTGGAGACATAAGCTTTTTACTTGTTATTGATGCTTGGCTCTATCACAAGAGTGTGTTTTCCCGCATTGTTTCCACTAACCTACTCTTGTAGTGGGAAGCTTTGTTTGTGCTTGTTTTGAATGTAGGCTTGATGGTTTGATTTCGAGGACGAAATCCTTTCAAGAAGGGGAGGATGATAAGACCCAAAACGCCAACCATCAAGAGCCAAGCTTGAGAGCACAAAGATGTACCGCCAAGGCCCCCGAAAGCGACTTAAAGGTCATGCAAAGGAGTATTTGATGTTAGTTGCCGATTGAATTATTTTATTTACTCCACCCCACTTGTTGATCACACCTTGGGTGTTGCGCATGCCAAAGCCGATGTGTCACATTGTGATGATATTAGCTTGAAGGCTTGGTGTGTTGGTTATAAGCTTAGGGGTCATAGGGAATTTGGTTACTATACCTTGCATGTTCCATATCCTATTGAACTCTTTGCTTGTTCTTGTGTTGGGTGCACTTTAATTTGGAGTCAAGTACTTGTTGTCTCCTTTGGAGACATAAGCTTTTTACTTGTTATTGATGCTTGGCTCTATCACAAGAGTGTGTTTTCCCGCATTGTTTCCACTAACCTACTCTTGTAGTGGGAAGCTTTGTTTGTGCTTGTTTTGAATGTAGGCTTGATGGTTTGATTTCGAGGACGAAATCCTTTCAAGAAGGGGAGGATGATAAGACCCAAAACGCCAACCATCAAGAGCCAAGCTTGAGAGCACAAAGATGTACCGCCAAGGCCCCCGAAAGCGACTTAAAGGTCATGCAAAGGAGCGCCAAGGGAGGAGGATCACATAGGCCACTTGGAGAGGCATCCGGAGCACGTTTGGAAGCAAGTCAAGAGGCCACAGAACCAGGCGGACCGCCTACTCAACTAGGCCGGCCGCCTAGTTTTTGACAACTCTCTGGAAATCAAAGTAGGCGGACCGCCTCTGCAAGATGGGCGGACCGCCCAGTCCCTCAGCATGCCAAGAACAGGCGGGGCGCCTAGTAAGAGTAGGCTGGGCGCCTACTTTTGTGAAGGGTTGCGGGATTCCTAGTTTTTATGCTATGTTTTGGACAAGTATAGCCCTACGAGGCCTTTATTGTTTAAACCCACTTTTGGGGTATTTTTGACATTACATTAGGAGTGTGGAACACCTATAAATACCACACTTAGTCATTTATTTTATTAGTTAGTCATTGTTGAAGATAGAATCTTGAGAGAAAACATTGAAGAGGCCGAGCCCTTCTTGTGTGAGCCCGAGGCTCGTTTATGTCTCGACTTGGAACCTATGGAGATCGACGTCTAGTTAGATTCCATTGTAAGGTTCAAGTTTCCCTTCTCCCCTTTTGGATTCAATTAACGTTAGTAAATTGAATTCGATTCTTTCTTCTATTTTTCTTGCCTTCCCAATCTTGATTTCTTGTTATCCTTTACTTGCTTCCGCTCGATTATCGCATAGTTTGCTTCCGCGTATTTTGATCCTTATCAAGTTGGTATCAGAACAAGGCTCGGGTTATATTTTTACAAACCCCCGTTCCTTGTTCCATATGTTAGTATCGTTGTTATTGTTGTGATTGTTCTTGAAAGTTTGAAGAAAAACAAAAAAAATAGAAAAACTAGAAAGGTTGAAAAAAATTGGTTGATTGGGTTGGATACGAATCCCCGGGTGTTAAAAAGTATTGGGGTTTGTTCCTTATTGTATTCCCGTCGTTTTGATACCCATATCTCGTGTTTTGGTGTTACGATTCAAAATTTTCGAAAATCAAAATCCAAAAGTTTGAAAATTCTTGAAAACGCTTCAATCTTTAATCGAAGCTTGTTGTTGTTGTTTGGGGTTGAAAAACTATTGGGGATTGATTATGTTAGTTGTATACACCTTTGGGTATCGTTGGTTTTGTGTATCCGGTTGAAATCGAGCCAAAAAGTTGGCAAAAAACGTCAAAACCCGTTGTGGAGCTGCTGGAAAAGTTGCAAGAATTAACCCTTCGCGATCGCGAAGAGTAATTCTCCGATAGCGAAGAGCAAAATTATTTTTTGAAAATTTAACCCTTCATGATAGCGCGCGCCTGGTCACGATAGCGAAGAACAAAAAAATTCCAGAATTCCAGTTTTGAGACAGAACGTTCGCAACAGCGTCCGAACAGTTTCCAAACATCTAAACTCCAATTGGACCATTAAATATGATGAGTTTCTAGATCACAAACGAAATTTAATCCGATTACAAATCCGTTTGGTGCCAATTCGAGTCAAATCTTTTGTGTCCCGTTTTCTACTATACCTCTTGGTTAGTGTTTCTAAGGTAATTGGCCTACTTGAAAGACACTAATCCTTTAGCAAATTAGGGTATTCGTGCGTAGAGGAGACTAGAATTCAAAGAAGAGTCGTAGAACTCCTTTTGGCCTCAAGTGCGCACTTTAAATAGCCGTCCGTCCATCGAGTCTCATTAATTCCATTTCGAACTTTAACTTGGACATGCTAGTTGTGATTACCTTGGTTCCCAAGTTGATAAGGCCTCGCTCTTGAGTGTACATATATTGAGTGATACACGTGAGGGAGTGACTTTTGGGAGGTTTTGTTCTTTGGTGATTGCAACAATGTCGGACAATGATGATTGAGTAGATTATGACTCATGTGGCAATGATGCGAGTTGCTATGACTCGTATGGTGATGATGGAGACTATGGTTCCTATGAGGGTGATGATGGCCATTACTATGATGATGGAAACCATGGCTCCTATGTTGATGAAGCGGTTCACTATGATGATCGTGAGATTGGTGAAGACTATGAAGCTTGTGATGAAGATTGTGATGATACTTATGCTTCTAGTCAAGAACCCGAGGATGGTGATGCTTCAAGGTATAATGATCCTACTTACTCTTCTTGTGAAGAATTTGATATTGATGAAAGTGACATAGGTAGAGTTGATGGTGATGTTGAGCATGTGGGTTATTCTTATGCATCTTCTCTTAGTGTTGCTAACGGTGTACAAGGGAGTAGTAGAGGACCTTCCATTAGTATGGGAGGTGGTGGTGGATGTTCCGTGGGAAAGAAGAAGCTTGCATCTTCTAGGTACGCTAAGCGGCCTAATGCTTCTAATTCCCATGTGGAGGATGGTTTGAGAAATGGTGTTGCTTTTGCTACAAAGGGGTTGTATGCCGTGAGGGGCGTGGATGGTTGTAGTAGGAGTAGTACTTTGGGCTATGGAACCAAGGCGAGAGGCACTTATGGGTTCCATGACAAGGTTCCTTCCTCGACTTCCAACAACACTTCTAATGTTGGGAGAGTGACGGGAAGTGGAGATTATTCTAGTGGTGTTGCCACTAGTGGAGGGATAAGGAAGACCCAAGTTGTTGATGTTGACACTTGTGGGCGTTCAAATTCTCATTTGGATGCCAATGTACGAGACTTGGGTAGACGTAGGTTCGTTGTTGAGGTAGAAGGTATTGGAGGATACTTGCTCAAGATTGGTGATACCGATGCCAATTGTATTAGCACCTCGTTGGTTGAGAGGCTTAGGATACCATGCCATAAGCTAGAGCATCCTTATGAGTATGATGGAGTGTGGGTTTCTAAGGAGGCTCGGGTATATAAAGGTTTAAAATATAGAAGTGAAGGTATGATTCTATTCATAACAAAACATGCTCTTTATATAGAGCAGATACAAACTGTGATACAACTTTGAAAATACACAAAATGTGGAACTACCTGATAAGTCACAATGACTTGACTAGATAAGAACAAACTCTGTACAAAGCTAAAAGATAGGAAAATATCAACAAACTCCTAAACTAAAGGAAACAGATCATTGCTCCTTAATACGCCCCCGCAAGTTGGGGGTGACCGGAACAAGCCCCAACTTGTGAAAATTGCGGAGAAACATTGCACGTGTAAGTGGCTTAGTGAGGATGTCGGCAACTTGATCAGCTGAGTGAAGGTGGCGAACCTCAAGTGCTTTTTGTTGAACTTGTTCACGAACAAAGTGGAAATCAATAGCAACATGTTTCATCCTACTGTGAAAAACTGGATTAGCACAAATGTAAGTGGTGCTAACATTGTCACATAGGATTGTTGGTGGAGAGGATACAGGATAACGAAGTTCACGGAGCAAATTTGTGAGCCAATTAACCTCAGATACAGTAGCAGCTACAGCTCGGTACTCAGCTTCCGTGGATGAGCGTGAGACTGACCTTTGCTTTTTGGACGACCAAGAGATTGGTGAGCAACCAAGGTAGACAACATAACCTGTTGTTGATGTTCTATCTTGCGGATTCCCAGCCCAATCCGAGTCGGAATAAGCAAATAAACGATTTGTTGGCTGTCGACTTAGCTTAACTCCCATTGTGCTTGTGTGTTTCAGGTAGCGCAGCAAACGTTTTACAGCTTTCCAGTGAGATACTTTTGGACTATGCATAAACTGAGACAATCTGCTAACCGCAAACCCAATGTCAGGCCTGGTGAAGGAAAGGTAGTGAAGCTTACCAATTATCCTTCTGTAAAGTGAAATGTCAATGGTAGAATGAGATTCAGAGTCAGCAAAGGAGCAGGTTGACGTCATCGGTGTTGGTACACCCTTGCAATCAGCCATATTCAATTCATCTAAGAGATCCACGACATATTTTTGTTGAGACAAATATATGGCAGTGGGTGTTGTCGTCACCTCAATACCCAAAAAATAATGCAAGTTCCCTAGATCTTTTAGAGAGAATCTTTGAGAGAGAGAATCAATTATGGACCTGACACATTTGTTCACGCTCCCAGTAATAATTATGTCATCAACATATACGAGAATGTAGACAGTAACACCAAAGTTATGAAGAATAAACAAAGATGAGTCAGATTTGGATTTAACAAATCCAATACTTGTCAGGAAGTTGGCGAGTTCGATATACCATGCCCTAGGAGCCTGTTTTAGGCCGTATATTGCCTTTTTTAGCTTGCAAACATATGTCGGATGTTGAGTGGACACAAAACCAGGAGGTTGTCGCATGTACACTTCTTCTTTGAGTCTGCCTTGTAAGAAGGCATTATTTACATCCAACTGATGAATTGGCCATGATCGTTGAGCTGCAATTGCAAGAACCAGCCGGACTGTTGCAGGCTTGACAACAGGGCTGAAAGTTGAATGATAATCCAACCCGAGTATTTGAGTGAATCCCTTGGCTACTAAGCGAGCCTTGTACCTGTCAATGCTCCCATCTGGTTTATGTTTAATTCTAAACAACCATTTACAGTCTACAACATTCCGAGAGTGATCAGTGGGAACCAAATCCCACATCTGGTTTTTGATTAAGGCATCATATTCTGCATTCATTGCTTCATTCCATTGGGGATATAGTTGTGCTTGACGGTAGGAGCGGGGTATTGGTGGTGGTGAGAGTTTTGTTTCAGCAAGAAAAGTCTTAGGTTTGAGGCTATTTGTTTGTGATCGGGTAACCATTCGCTGAGTAGGAGTATTTGGTCTCGGTTGGAATGGCAGAGGATGAGTTAATTGGGCTGGCTGGGAGGTTAGTGGCTGAGAGTTCTGAACTTGAGTGGATGATGGTATGGCGGTGGTGGTTACTTGTTTGGTGCGACGACTATAGGTTTGGGTAATGGGTGGTTTACTTGGGCGTGGAGGTGAGGATAATATATGTGATGTTGGTGCAGAAGAAGGGAGGGCAGGAACTGATTGTTCAGGGAAGGGAGAATCAGAGGTGTGGCTACTGTTGGGATTAGATGTAGATGTACCTGAGTATGGCGTTACCGCTGTAGAAGGAACGGAGCAAGACTTTTGAGCACGCGTAGACAACGGCTGTGGCAACTCCAAACAATACGACTCTGATGGAATTTTTATGTTTGTGTCCGCAGGTGTTGACAAGTTATCCCAAGAAATTTTCAAATTCTGACTTTTATAATTAGAGAAGATATTGGCAAAAGGATAATTATTTTCAAAAAATACTACATCTCTAGAAAGATAAATTTTGGAGGTGGTTGGGTCAAAGCACTGGTGGCAGTAATATTTATTTGAAAATCCCAAATACACACAGGGCTTGGATTTTGGAGCAAGCTTATTTTGTGAATACGGTTTTAGCCACGGATAACATAAACAACCAAAAATTTTGACATTGTCATATTTTGGTGTTTCTTGAAATAAAATCTCACAAGGACATTTATCTTTTAAATTTGGAGTTGTCATTCTATTTATTAGAAAAACAGCTTGATTACATGCAAAACTCCAAAATGTAGCTGGTACCGAAGCCTGGTGCATTAAGGTTTTGGCAGTCTCGACAACATGGCGATGTCGTCGTTCTACCAGAGCAACTCTTTGTGGAGTATAAGGTGGGAAAATTAAGTGTTCAATTCCCTGTGATTTTAAATAAGAAGTTAAACTTTGAAATTCACCTCCTCCATCAGTATAAAAAGATAATATTTTTGTTTGAAACCGACGTTCAAGTAGTGGATGTAGTGTTTTGAAAATATTTAAAACCTCTTGTTTCGATTGTAATGTGTGGAGGTCTCGGCAGGAGCAGGGATACTTCCATCTAGATGGCCATAGAGATTGTGTCCTCTCATGAGCATGGACACTTGTGCCTTCCAGAGGGAGAAGTTATGGCTGCCAGCCAGCTTGATGGGAAGCTGGGTAACTGGGTTGAATTGAACAACAGATGTAGTGTTTGTTGCATCAGAATTGACAACAGAGGATGCCATTGGTGGTGGGCAGCAGGAAAATTAGAACTCTGTGAAGAGAAAAAAAGCTCTGATACCATATAAAGGTTTAAAATATAGAAGTGAAGGTATGATTCTATTCATAACAAAACATGCTCTTTATATAGAGCAGATACAAACTGTGATACAACTTTGAAAATACACAAAATGTGGAACTACCTGATAAGTCACAATGACTTGACTAGATAAGAACAAACTCTGTACAAAGCTAAAAGATAGGAAAATATCAACAAACTCCTAAACTAAAGGAAACAGATCATTGCTCCTTAATAGGGTACTCATATCTCATGGGACTTATAAAGGCTATGTGTAGTGTGATGTGTATCCCATGCGTCATGTTGATGTGTGGATAGGTGAGCTGTGGTTGCAGGGGAAGAGGTTGCAATATAGTGTGGTGAAGGATGCGTATCTTGTGGGCGTAGGGCAAAGAGTTTATGACTTTGTGCCTTACCGGGCAAAGAGCCAAGTGCCTACTAGTAGACCTTCCTTAGCTATGCAAAGGAGCAAGGAGCAAGAACTTCATTCCATGGTTGGAAAAGTGCAAACGAGAAGTCCTACAAATACAAGCAATGGTGGGACTAGAGCTACAAAAGAGTTGACAAATGTCAACAAGGTGAGCCCGAAGCAACTTCCAAAGCCGAGTGGTTCACCAACGAAGAAAAAGGAGACATCAAGTGATGAGTCTCCTAGTCCTAGATTCCGGGTTGACGTGAAAAGTCCGCCTACTCCGGCTATGGGTATTCTTGGGCCTCGTCCCAATTCACCCGAATTTGTGAGACAAAAGATAGAGAGGAGTAAGGGAGCGACCGGTGACAACTCTCGAGTGGAAAAAGGAGAGGTTGTGTTGAGTGATGTGAGTGGGTTGTCACCACCCGAATCTACACCCGACCTTGGAAAAAAAATGAGGGAAAGGAAAGAGGGAAAAAGAAAAATTGAGAGTGAGGGCACCTCTTATTCTAACCTTAACCCTTTATCTTTTTCTTCTATGTGTTTGAATTCTTGTGTAGGTATTCTTGGAGGCAAACCGATGGAGCCTCAACCATGTTCCGAGATGGGAAGACAAGGTGAAGGAGAAGCTAAAAGTGAGCTACAAGGCGAAGGAACTATCCATGATGCTTCAAGTACATTGAGTGAGCCCGAGTGCGACTCAAAGGTATGTGATAGTTCTTTTTCCCTTAAGCATGAAACTTCCTTGTCTTGTGGACTTGTATGTGAAAACTCTATGCTAGTTGATGATTTGCATGACTATAATGTGTTTGCAACTAGTGTAGAGCCTTTGGGTCAACTTGTATGTGAAAATGAACCACTAGTTGAGAGGGTTGAAAGCCACATCATGATGTGAGCTCGGTTTTCATTGAACCTCTCTTTAGTGAAATGTTGAAGTTGACCTTGTTTGTGACCCTTGTTATGACACCCCGCCCATGTTTGATAAAGGAGAAGATGAATTGCATGATTATCCTATTCTTCCCTTTGATTGCTTATTTGCTAGCGGTGGTATCTTGTGTCGTAGTGAGGAAGGTTGTAACCTTGAGGAGTCTCTTGAGAATGAGATAGATCGACTTGTGTTCGATGACTCCTCAAGTGTCGATGTTGTCTCTAGTTTGAGAACTTCACCTTTGCTTGCCAATGAACTTGAGAAGTGTGCCTATACTAATCCTCTGTATGAGAGCAACTTCGATGAAAATGATTGAATTGTATCAAACTAGAGTAGAGTATAGGTTTGAACCTCCTTGGATTGGAATGCCTAACTCTATAGATAATCTGTTGTTTGAGACCTCCCTTAGGAGTTTGTCTAGTGGCGAGGGTTGTCTTGGAGGGAAATTTGGAGGTGAGGAGGTACCTCTCGGTGTGTATAAGAATGCTCTTAAGAAGGGGAGTGGAGTAGTCGATGTTAGTTGTGAATTGAACTATTTAACTTACTCCATCCCATATGTTGAGCACACCTTGAGTGTTGAGCATGCCAAAGCCGATGTGTCACTTTGTGATAAAATTGATTTGAAGGCTTGGTGTGTTGGTCATGGGCTTAGGGGTCGTGGGGAATTTAATTGCTATATGCATATCCTTGATCTCTTTGCTTGTTTGAAAATGAGTGCTTGTTCTTGTCGAGCCAAGACTATGTTGTCTCCTTTGGGGACATAAGCTTTTTAATAGGTATTGATGCTTGGCTCTATCACAAGAGTGTGTTTTCCACACCACTTGCACTTATTCTTGTTAAGCTAACCTACTTGTGAAGTAGGAAGTTTTGGTTGTGCTTGCTTTGATTGTAGGATTTGATGGTTCGATTTCGAGGACGAAATCCTTTCAAGAAGGGGAGGATGATGCAATATAAAATGGCCTAAACGACAACCATCAAAAAGCCAAGCTCGAGAGCACAAGGGATACGAGTCAAGGCCTCCGGAGACATCTTGAAGATCATGCATTAGAGCGCCAACGACGGAGGAAAAACAGTGCAGGAAACAGGGCAACACAAAACAGGGCAAAACAGGGGAGCACACTGGGAGCTCACTGCCTGCCGAAGAAGATTTGCTCTGCGCGATCGCGACCTCACCTGCGCGATCGCGAAGAGTAGTTGAATGCCCTGCGCGACAGCGCACTACTGCACGCGAAGGCGAAGCTGAGGAATGCTGGAGACCTGCGCGATCGCGAGCCCCTTGGTGTGATCACGATGCTTTGACGAGGTGCCTGCGCGATAGCGTGCTCCCTTGCGCGATTGCGAAGGGTTAATGTGTAGCAGCGGACCAGAATCAGATTCAGGGGCAATTTTGTCCATTTACCATTGTAAATGTATAAATAGTACATTAGCTCATTTCATTAGTTAGTTTTACCTTGGATGAACATTTGAGAAGAGAGAACTAGAGAAGGCCGAGCCTTTCTAGTTCGAAGCCCGAGGCTTCAAGAATCTTGTACGACTTGGAATCTATGGAGATTCACCACTAGCGTGAATTCCTTGTAAGGTTCGAGTTTCATTTCTCCCTTTTGAATTCAATCATCGTTTATGAATTGAATTCGATTCTTTCTTCTATTTCTTGCCTTCCTAGTCTTGAATTTCTCGATTTCTTGTTATCTTTATCGCTTCCGCATATTTGTATCGTTGTTTTGCTTCCGCGTATTTTCCGTTGCATCAAGTGTTTAGTTAATTTTTAAGAATGGTGTAGTACTGTGACACGGACTGACCCTATTTTGGTCGCATCTTCCGTCCTTGGCTTTGTAGGGGTAGTCATCTTCAGTGTCAATTCCTCCATTTTTTATTATGAAGTCAAAAGCAGAGTCCATTAGGCCCCCAGAACAGCCTGCATCATGAATAGTATCGCAATCCACCAGTTCTTGTTCGGATAGTGAGATCAAATCACCTGTCACAATCTTGTTGATTGATTCAACGGTAGCAATTGCTGAAAAGGCCCAGCAACTCCCTGGTTCATTTCCAATTCGTTAATGCACAAAATAAATGAAGAAATAAATAATGTAGGTATTTTTAACTATACCAAAAATTTAACAACAAAAGGACCATGGACAAATAGGTACTACTTGATATGTAATCTTAGGTCCGTTTGGTTGGCGGGATTGGATTTACAAACTCGTAATAAAAATTGGGATTAGATTTATTCCATATTTAGCTATTGGTATAAGATAAAATGGGAATTATCCCATATGGAGGGTGGAATAAGTTATCCCAAGCTTTATCCTAACTTTCATCCTAATATAATTCCCAAAATCATAAGATATCCCATTTTTTGGCAATCCCTCCAACCAAACGACCCCTTAGTTCTTTGAAAGTGTTTTGAGAAAATAGAGGGGAGTCAAATAAAGTTATAAAGGATAAGTCATGTATGAGAATTGCACTTTGACAGAAAATTAAATTAGAAACCCGTGAGATCGCGTACAAATATGCAAGTCCAGTTAATTTTGGTTTATGTTATTCGCATTATTAAATCAAAACGAACTTTTCGAATACTTGAAAGTTAAAAGCTTGAGTTCAGGTGAACTCTTGGTAACTAATCCTCCTTTAAGTTAGTGTCTTTATCACTAAATTTTTCTTTTGTTACGATATGTTCACAAAAATAGCATTCATTTCTCATTTATAAGAGTCATGTCCATTATAAAAACCTTTTTATTGTTAGCAACCATTAAAGTCTCTTATTTTGCATAGGGATGATTCATGACACACTTAAGACATACACTTTTGGACAAGTTTTGCTTTATTTTTTACTATTGTCTGGTTGGTGGAAAAATGACTGAAAGGTAAAATGGAGATCACCCACGGGGAAAAAGAATACACATCAATAAATTTTAATTCTCATCACGTTTTTTTTTCTCACATATTTCGAATTATCAGACATTGTAACTTAAAATATGTGTGTCTGTAAATTTTCTTACATAATAGATTTTTATTAATAGTATTAAAGATTTTTCTATATGGAAAGACCATTTAGCAGTGGCTCCACTAACCATTAGTGTGACAAGATAATCATAATCATGTTAATAAAGATGTAATAATAGCTGACAACTTATATCAGACATACTTAATCACACTTACCAAAAAGTTAAGCTAACAATACCATCTATCTAGATCTGTCAATTTCTAAATCACTTCAAACTATCGTCAAGAAAGTTGAGGAACAAGAAAATATATTCAAAGATCAAAAGACACTTCACAAAAAAGAAAGCAAAAACTGACCGCATTGTTTTTGATTCTTGACACCAACAAGAACACCTTTTTCTCTCCAGTCAACTGACTCCGGCAAGCTATCTCCTACCTTAGGAGCATAACGCTCACTTTTGTTCTTAGACAACTTACGTCCACCATCTTTCTTAAATCCTAGGTACATGGACCGATACTCCTCGTTTGTCAGATCAGCAAACTGAGTCAACCCCAGCTTGTAAGTCCTATTAGGCATAGCATTTTGTTCATCGATGTATTTTAAGTTGTCTTTGAAGATCTGAAACCGTTCATCTTTTTCATTTAAACCATTGTAGGACTTGCGGTGCTGAACTAGCCATGACTCGTACAAAGCCAACACTTCATCATTTGACTGGCTGTTCATGTGATGTTTTTCATGGTAGGTTAGGATGGACATGTCCTCCGCTGATGATAAGGCGGAAAACAGGAACAGAGATAGGACAAGTATGGAGGTTTGATAACCCATGATTGGTTGGTTTTCCAGTTTAGTGGGGAAGTGAATGAGGAAAGTGGAGAAGGAAAAGTGTTATTATAGGGACATGTGAAGAAAAGGGATATTTTTGTCAATGTCAATTGTCAATTGTAGGTATGGTACACTAATATCAAGGCTTAGCTAGCGTTTGGACATAGATTTGGTTGAAATTTGGGAATTTGAGTTTTTGGAGTTGAGTTGAAAAATAATTTTTTGAATTTGAAGTTGTGTTGGACATAGAATTTACTTGAAAAAATAGTTGAAGTTTTGTGAATAGTTTTTCAAATTTCTCAAAAACTGCCCAAAAACAGCTTTTGAGCACTTTTTGAGTTTTTGGGACTTTTTGGAAGAAGTTTTGATGAAATAGCATAAACAAACAGTTTTTCTCCCAAAAACTCCAAAAAAATGTCCCCAAAAATTATAAACAAACGGGGGCTTAATATCTACTCCCTCTACCCCCATTTAAATGTCTGGGTTTAACTAACAGGAAGTTAAAGATCTTTAAATCATGTAGCCTAGAATTAAAGAGTATAAATATGAAAAAATCATTTTTTTGAGATGGATTAAACAAAAAAGACACTTAAATTGAAACAGAGAGTAATATTGCTCTCGCTACTAGTAAAAATAGAAAGACACAATTTTCGTATTAGTCCATCTATAATAATAATAATAATAATAATAATAATAATAATAATAATAATAATAATAATAATAATAATAATAATAATAATACTTTAATTTAAACATTCTAATATGTTTTTACCAAATTAATTTATAATCATATAAATATTTATTATTTATTTTAAGTTGCAAAACAAAAGTATAAATTTATTTAGTAAATTTTATACCAAATTAAAGTGTTACTTATTAATTGAATGGATGACATATTTATATAATCGAAAAATATAATCGTCCACACCATTTATGGCCCAAACGTCCCAAATGGGGTTAATATAGTAGTTTCACACGCCTTTTTAATCAATTCGTTAATTTTTTATACCCCTAATAAGATTTTAAGTTAATTTTGAAAAATTTGTCTAATTCTCTCTCATGTTATTAATTCTTAGTTACATTCTCAAAGCACTTTCACAACTAAACATGCATTTGATTGTTTCCCATAAAGTATTTAATTAGGTTAGGTAGAACATCAAAATACATACGGAATACATATGAAATACACACAAAATACATACGAAAATACTCTATTTTTGTGTATTTACAACAAAATTGTATGTACTTATAGATTAATTTCCACTTTTTTTTATTGGTCATTGTCTAACCCTATTACTTTTATCAATATATATACACTTTTAATTATTGACTACCTCACCTAAACTAGTTCCATATCTACTTTCCTCCTATATCTACTTTCCTCCTATCTTCAGTTCAATAGAGTAAGGAGGACAATTGAACCATGGTCAATGTGAATGAGAATAAATCATCAAAAATCTATGTGGTATTTCGTGGTAAGAGGCCGGGATTATACAATTCTTTATGTGAGTGTGTCTCTATGGTTATTGGAGTCAAGGGTAGCATCTTCAAAGCTTTCAAATCTTATGATGAAGCCATATTAGCTTTCAACGACTTCCAAAATAATGATCAAGCTAAGAACAAGTTCAAATCTAAGGTGTATGTGGTATTTTATAGTAAGAGACCCGGATTGTACAACTCTTGGCATGAGTGTGCTCCAATGGTAGTAGGTTTCAAGGGTAGTATCTTCAAGGCTTTCAAGACTTATGATGAAGCCAAAGAAGCTTTTATGAATATCAAAACAATAATACTGGCCATAAAGATTATTCTTCAATCTCGTTAGTAGATGAAAGTGTCGTAGGGTTTGAGGTTGATAATGCATCTAGTGTTATTTCTTCTGCTTTATTAGCTGGAATGTTTGTAGGGATGAAGTTATCAAGTTGATTGTAAAAATATGTTTCCACTGATGAAATGACTGATTTGGTGTTATTCTTAGTCGTTAATGGAAAGTAAAGTTCTAAATCAATTAGGTATATCATTTTACTTGTTTTCCGATAAAGTATTTTCTCAACTAGCAATTATAAATTTGTTTCCATTAATTAGTTTACATTTGTCTAATGTGTCATACATAGTTTTAATTAACGTAAATTCATTAAGTTAGATGAAATTCAAGTTGTTTGAAAAACTAGTTTATGAATTGTGAACCCATGAGTTTAGCCTTTTGAAGTTTGATTATAGCATACACTTAGAGAAAAGAAACATGATAATGCAACTAAAAGCTTGTAATATTAATAAGTGACCACACCCTCATTATGGATTTCGAACTCAATGATCTAAGCCACAATATGGAGCTAGTTTGGAAATTGGTTGCACATAAAATCTGTTTTGAATCAATAATTAATCGTAAAAAGCTTATTCACATTTATAAGGACAAAGTCATTAGTAATCAATTGTGTAAAAAGCAAAGAAGAATTGGAGAATAATTTTACCATAACATAAGATTCATTAATAGATAGTTCATGGAATGATATTTCATTATATAATTTCAGTAAAAGACCACGACCAAGTCAAGACAAGAACCAAACTAGACAACCATAAGAAAAAACAACAAAAACATCAACACTAGCATATCATGCTATATGCATGGCATGCACAAGAGACAAGTTCATAACGGACTACTAAGTTTTTTGGGTAACAGACAGAGACTTAGAGAACTTGGAAGCAGATTCAGTGTCACTAGTGATAACAATAACAGAATGCTCCTTGGGTGCACTTTCGATGGATGCTATGGGCAGGTCATCAAGCATGGTGTAAAGAGTGGTTAGGGGGTGGTCTTCCAATAAAAGACTTTGGATGTAAGCAATGTTAGTCTCCTTAACCAACCTCCCTAGCAAGTCATTAACCTCACTCTCTAGCTTTTTGTGGGTATTCTTAAGCTCCTGATACAAAATATTATGGCTAACTGGTGAACCTTGTAGTGGTTCTTTAACAGTGTTCTTCTTTGGAGTCCTATCCATTGTAATGCTTATAAAAGGTAGTTGTTTAGAATTAGAAGAGGATTCGAATTTGTATTTCGAAACTATTTATAGGGTTTTATTTTGTTTAGCCGTATTAAACAGTATAATAATACCTATGTGGTCTCATAATTGTTTGAGGTGTAATTTAAGTTTTCTATGTAGCTATTTCACTTCTCTATGCAGCCTTTCCACTCTTCTGTGCAGCCATTGCACTTCCCTGTAGGACACGCCTAGTTACAATCAATTGACTTAGAAAATCTTTTGGGGTTGCACTTGTCTATCATGTTCAATCGATTTGTTAAGTATAGTAACCTATAATTGATTGAGTTAAAATATATTAGGCATAACATTTGTTAAGTGTAGCAACATATACTATAAGTTGTCAATGAAATAAAATAATCCGTATTAAAAATCAAAACATAATGACTTATTGCATTGATAAAATTGAAAATGAACAATACAAGTTCAACATTGAAGAATTTATCAAATTTTCACTTCAACATTGAATATAACAATCGTTGGTGTAGCTTGAACAAGTTCAAAGATAAGAACATGTCCTTTTTTAATGTTATTGTCCTTGACAAATATTTTCCATCCCTTCACGAGTCTTCGCCGGACACCACTACACAGTGTTGCAGTCCATTTCTTCCCCTTATATTGGATAATTGTTTCAACCGAAGTAGGAGGAAGATAGTGATAGATTTTCTTAGGAAGGTACTGCGTAAAGATTAGAAAGAGTAATATTATTGTCGTAGTTAAATTCCTATATTAGAATAAAATAACGTAAAGCTAAATAAAGATACCAATTCGCCACGACTAATGTATGAATAGGGGATCTCCATCTTGAATCATGTTATGAAATCCTCTTCAATCCATCCGCATTCCATTTAGTTTAGATTTGTTCTAACTATTTTATTGATTTAATTGTGCTTGTGACAATACATGATGCAAGTATTCAAAGAGTCCAAAATATTACTAAAGCTTTAATAATTCCATTCTCTTATTTAATTTTTCCTCCACAAATTTTATTTGACATTTTAGTTTTGAAAATCTGTGCCTAAATATAAGCTACAAAAGTAAGCTACAAAATTTTAGTTTCCCTCCATGAATTCCCCCTAAATATAAGCTACAAAAGTAAATAAAAAAATAAAAAATTAGTCGTAAGGAAGATGATTCTATTCTAGCAAAGTGGTTGTGAGTGTATTGAACGAGGTGGGGATCTAGGGTTCAAGTTTGGTTAGGCTCCTTTTTTATTATGTGTTCTTTTTTAAACCCTATTCCCCATTCCCTATTTCCTAACTCTAAACCCTAAACCCTAACCCTAACCCTAAACCCTTAGGGGTCATTTGGTTGGTTCGATAAGGAGAACAGTTATCCCACATTTGATTAGTAATATTAATTAATTTGTGTTATAGATTTTATTGTTAAAATATTGTTATAACTTATACCAAGGAGGTGGTGGGGTTATTTATGGGATATTCTTGATATATGGTCCTACCAACAAAATGACTCCTTAAGGTTACCGGTATAAATCTCTACAAATAATCACATATAAGTGTGTTCTTTTGCCTACATGAGGCAATTGTAGTGAGTGATCATAGGTAATGACACCCTTAGATGTTCCACATTAGTCCATGTGGTGATTTAAGGTCACCGGTAACATGTCATAGGCTTTATGATGCTATTGTGTACATGTCATCAATTGTAATTGTGTTCTTGTGCCTTCATGATGCAATTGAAGTGAGTGATCATATGTGATGACACTCTTACCTCCCACATTGGTCCTTGTGGTGAGTTAACGATACCGGTAAAACGTCGTAGTGTTCATGATGCTATTGTGTACATGTAATCGATTGTATTGTGTTCTTGTGACTACATGATGCAATTGAAGTGAGTAATCATAGCTAATGTCACCATTAGATGTCCCACATATAATTTTTTTCATGATTAATTAATATAAAATTAAAATATTTGAATTTTTTTATTAAATATAATTTCTATAGAGTCATTAATTAAATAACACAATAATATCAGTCCAAAATATGCAATTAGGGTCATTATTGAAAAAAGCAGTGTCATTAATATTTATGGTTGTAATTTCACATCATTAAGTGCGCCTTAATTAAATTACACAGCTATTGAGACCAACTACAACATTAATTAAAGAAATTAAAATTTAGTTGTTTTGGCAGAACATGCTATTCCAGCATAGTGGTGTTAGTGTAGTGACTTGATGTGGTGGTTTAGGGTTCGAGTTTCTCAAGAGGTGCTTGCTTTGCCTGTGGGGCACCTTTGCTCCTGGACTGTTTTAGGGGTGAAGTACCAGTGCTTCACTGCTGTTTTTCGAATGGCCTGCTTATCAACAATTGATGATGTTCACTTCTTTCCTGGAGGCCTACAACCACATAGAAATAACAAATCAAGGCTTGGGCTTCATGAACACACCCACAACTGGATTGTACAAGCTTACATTGGTTCATTTACTTACATTCTATTTATAGTAGCTAGTGCTTATTTTATCAAGTATTATGGCTCTGGGGAGTATGACTCTATATTGGTGGTATTAGCATTAGTCAATGCTCAACCCAATTGGAGAAGTATTGCTCAAAGACATATGCATAGGAAAGCACTAGTTAGACACTACTTAGTTTGCACAAGTTGTTTGTTTTATTTTGCTGCCTGTAAAGACATATTTATGTTTTTTTTTTATTATTATTAATAAAATCTGTCACTAAGCCTTGAGCTTGGTGATATGCATTAAAAAAAAAACCCCTAAACCCGCGCTTGAAAATTCTCTCTAGAATTGGCGATTTTGGCGATTTGAACTTCTTGCTCGGCCAGCTATGGCTACGGCCAACACTGGGCTGCCCCCTCCTGGGGTTGCCCAGCCCCCTCTCTCCAAGCCACAATTTGTTCTACCTCCTACACCTCCTAAATCCTATGTTTCATTCTTGAAACCTAAGGCAGCCTCTATTGAAACACCTATGGTTCCTGCGCCATTTATGGATTTTCACCATGGTGAACCCTCCTTTGTTTAGGAGGATAAAGATGTGGAGAATATGGTTCTACATGGGGAATTACAATACGCGGTGGTTGGGAAATTTTCTTATGGCATGCCCGACTTTCATGATTTACAGAAGCAAATTCCTTTGCAATGTGATCTTAAGGGTGAATGTTCGATTGGTTTTCTTGAATCTAGGCATGTCTTAATTCGTTTATCGCTTTTGGAAGATTATGTCCATCTTTTATCTAGACCTGCCTTCTATGTTAAAATAGGACATACGTTTCACCAGATGAGGGCTATGAAATACGACGTTTGGTTCGATCCTAGGGAAGAGACCTCTATCGCGGTGGCATGGATATCGTTCCCAGGACTTCCTCCTGTCTTCTTTGTTGAAGAGGCTGTTTTTGCATTGGCCAGTGCTGTGGGAAAACCTTTACAATTAGACGCAGCAACAAAGGCTTGAACGAGGCCAAGCTGCACCAAGGTAAAAATTGAAGTGGACTTATTGGCACATCGACCTCAGCATTTAAGACTTGGAATAAAGAATTCCATCAGTGGTGAAACGAGATTTAAGTGGATTAAAATTAGATACGAGTATGTTCCTAAATTTTGCAAGGAGTGTAGGTTACAAGGTCATAATGATGAAGAGTGCTATGTGCTTCATCCAGATTTGATCCCTGTGAAAGAAGATGTTGCTAATGAATCTAAGCAACTGAAAGACCCTCCACGCAGAATTCTACAAAGTGGAAAGGTGGTTGGCAGTGTGAATGATGCTGTAAATCAGGAGGATCAACACGGAAAAATAGCTCAAGGTTTTCAGGGTTCAAAGAGGAACGGGCGAAGGTTTTTGCATCCAAATAGGAATCCTAATGCGTGGTCCAGGAAACAAGTTCAATCGACAGATGGTGTCGCGACTGGGAATACTTTTTCTATGTTAGAGAAGGATAATGGTGGTGACTCGATTAATGTTCAAAAGGAGAAGGAAATTCAAGCTCCAATCGAGGTGCAAGAGAATCAAGTTGAAGCTGGTTTTAAAGCTACAAACATGGACGATGCAAACCTAGTTGCAAACCAACGAGGAATTCAGACAAGGAAGTGGGTTGAAGTGGCTTTTAAAAATCATCCCAAAGTCAACGAGGTTGGTGTGTCTGTTGTTTCAGGTAAACACGTTGATGAAACACTGTCGCGTGAGGGTTATTTAAATGTAGTGGAAACACGAGGGGATTCTTTGGATGCTGAAAAGCAGCCTTTAGCTTCTCCTAGTGACTTTGGAAGAGCATTAAATAACCCATCTGTTACTGGCATTAATGATGCCGTAGAACAATAGCCCTCAGCTTTAATTCGTGATACTGTGATGCACGTGAATGCAGCATTTTTATTGGACAAGAATTCTTCTCCTAGCTTGATTGGGAATCTCCCCTCTCAAAGTGAGCATGGGAATAATAAGCCCTCAGCTTTATTTTGTGAATCTGAGGGTCGATATGCTGAAGGCTTTGAAGCTGAAAGAGCTCTTGAATTTAATGCCCAGACTCCTCCTTTAAATGCGACGATAGTTAATGAAGCTGTACGTTTGGTGAATACTAACTCTCCTCCTGTTAAGGATTTATTTCCTTCAGCTGGGGAAAAGGAGTTATTGTCCCAGACACCAAACTTATCTCTAGTCGATGTGGGAGTCCAGTTGGATCGTCCTAGTAACGTGCAAAATTGTGAGGCATTGGAAGCAGCTGCAACTCATAATTCTCTCTTGGACATTAATGATTCAGTACTTGATATAAGTGAGGATGAAGATGTCAATTTGAACCATGGAAATTGTGTGGAGAATAAGCAAGATCAGACTATTCCTTCACTTGAGGTGAGCACAAGTTTGGAATCTGCGAGTGTGGCTAAGCCAAATTTTTTTGGAAAAGACTTAATACCAACGGCTCATCTTGAACGGTTGTGTAGAAGTGCTTCTCCTAATTTTGGTAAGTCTTTTTTGAACATAAATGCTCCATCTTTTGTGCCTAAATCCTTAATGCAGCTTGTCCCACACTCAAAGTGTTTACCCACGGATGATGAGCTTATTAAGCGAATGAATTTGAATAACACGAGCGGTATCTTGGCACGGCAAGTGCCATCATTTCAAGAAGGGGCTCCTCAAGGAAATTATTTGGTGGAGGATGACGATTTGTTTGAAGAAGAGGAATTTGAGGAAGAATCCACCACACATAATTTTAGCGTTGTGGCTAGAGAAGGAGATTTGTCACCTAGGGCTATTCATGATAATGCCCCAAAGAAAGTAAGGAGGGAAAGGCGCCCATTAGAGCCAACTAGGGTGCAACCCGCGAGAAGTACAAAATCAAAATCCAAAAAGTCCAAGAAGTCGAAGAAATGATTGATAGCATATATGATCGCAATAGAGAGCCACAATTATCATTTTCTCAAGTTAGTATAGTAGGGCCTTTCTACATATTCCATTTCATCACTTGTAGAAGAAAGTGTGGTTTGCATGATTCTACTTTCTTTCTAGCTTTTATATTATTTCATTATTTTAGTATTTTCATATGTAATATCATCATAGAGTGTGTTATAAACTCTGTGATGATCATACTTTATTTGGTTCTTTCTAGTTCTTTTTTTTTTGCATTCGTGCTAGGAGCGAGGTCTCACCTCGATAGGATGCGGTAGGTAATGATGGGAAACAGCTGGCTAATCCTCAGCTTCAGCAGCAAAAACAGGGTGAATTAGTTGGTGTAATAGCTCCACAGGGAGGCCCTGTTTCTGCAGAAAAGCCTGTTTCTGCTGTTCCTGTGTTTGAAAACACTTCTTAGCAGGAAGTTCCATCTAACTCTTTGGCAATTAAGGTCACTTAAGATGTTGAGATTGATGGTGATGACTTGGAGGTAGCAGATTCAGAGGAGGATGAAGATTTGGTGAATTACGGTGAGGATAGTGAAACTGATGCTGATGTTCTAGAAAAGTCTGAAGAAGATCCGTCTGATGAATACATAGGGCTAGAGGGTGCTATGTCAAGGGATAGTAGTGTCAAGGATGATAAATTTGACAATGCAGAAGTTGTTACAAGCCCGAAAAATATTATTGCTGAAAAGTCACATGGTAGTCCTGAAAAGGTGCAGGGAGGTCCTGGCATGTCGCTGGATGTGGGTAATGCTAGCCCGGTGCTGTCAGGAGGTAGGCTTTTCTGATAAGGAGTTATTGAGAGCAGCCTATTATAGCTCCAGAAGCAAGAATGCGCAGCTGGTTGCAAAAAATTTTGAGCCTACGCCAGCTCTGGCTCGTTTGGTTGACAGGCCTCTTGAACATGAGGATGATATTGGTGATGATGAGGAGCTGGACACTGAGTCCACGGCTCAAAATTATGTGAATGCTGCTGAGAAGGTTGATTTATCTCCTGAAAAGGTGGCTGAGCAGAAGAAGAAGGCAAAGCAGACTCGGGGAAGACGAGATAAAAGCGCTCCGCCACCTATGGGTGAAAGGAAGTCAACTAGGAGGACTCTGTCCAAAACCTCAGGTCGTCAATGAATACATCACTAGGTCGAGGAGGAGTGGTTAGACACAAGGGAGGTGGAACTCTCCTTCATGCTCGAGTCCTTAGGGAGGAGAGCATGGAGGCTTTTTTTGCTAACTTTGTGCTATGTTTTGTAGGTATCTTCATAGTTAAAATTCATGTTGCTTGGAATGGATTTATGCAAGGCTTTGGAATGGACAATTCTTGTGGTTCTCCCAAGCTTTGGTTAGTATCAATTTCAGTGTTGTTGATTGGAACAGCTGCGGCTTGGTGCTTGGATCATTTCAAGCGTTTGCCATGGAAAACGACGAAATCAGATTTTCTGGGCGCTTTGGCAGGCGCGCCGCGCCCCCTGCCGCGCCAGCCCAACCAGAATGTCAAATTTTTGGCCCGCTTTTGCCATGCGCTGCGCCTACGAACGCATGGCGTTAACAAAAAACCATGGGTGCGGTTTGGCGCGCGCCGCGTGGCCAAAAGCGCCAGACACTTTTTGTGTTTTGGCTCCTTTGTTGCCTCGGGGTGTTTTCGTGGGTGGGAATTGGTTGCTTGGATTTCCACTGGAGAGAGCTAGGATATTGGTCCAACAAGTCGAAGAAATGATGGATAGCATTTATGATCGAGATAGAGAGCCACAAGTAACATTTTTTCAAGTTAGTATAGTAGGGCCGTTCTACATTTTACATTTTATTACTTGTAAAAGGAAGTGTGGATTGCATGATTCCACTTTCTTTCTAGCATTTATATTGTTTCATTATGTTAGTATCATCACATGTAATATCATCACATAGTGTATTATTAACTATGTAATGATCATAGAATACTTGGTGTTGTCGAGTTCTTATTTTTTGCAATCGTGCTAGGTGCGAGGTCTTACCTCGATAGGATGATGTAAGGTATGGTTTGGCCCTCCTTACTTTGTATTGTCCTCTTGAGGGATTTATTATTATTAATAAAACTAGCCACTAAGCTATAAGCTTAGTGGATTTTGCTAAAAAAAAAAAACCCCGGGCGCTAAACAAGGATATGGATGTTCTTCGGCAAATGTGTGTGCTATTTTTGGTATAGTTGGGCCTTCATTTGTGCCTTATGCTTGCTATACATCATTGCCAGAGATCTCAAGAAGTTGATACAAGTTGATGTACAAGTTCAACCAAGTTGCAACGAACTAAAGGCGCATATTATTCATGCAATTAGTTATACATTAATAGAACTCGCTAGCACAAAGATTGTAAAATGCTTTGTGATTGAGGAACATAACTTCATATTGGTGGTATTAGCATTTTATAATGCTCAACCCAATTGGAGAAATGTGATTCAATTACAAGTATATAGGAATATGCTAGTGTTACATTATTTAATTACTACATGTCGTTTGTTTTATTTATTAGTTGTAAAGACTTTGTTTTGGATTTTCATTATTAATAAAATTAGTCACTAAGCTAAAAGCTTAGTGATATTCATTAAAAAAAAAAAACCCCGGGCGCTTGTTTTCTCTCTAGAAACAGGCGATTTAGGCGATTTCTAGGCGATAGAACTCCGGCCACCTCCCATGGCCAATCAGGCCACTGGGCAGCCCCCCGCTGGGGTTGTCCAGCCTCATACTACCACTATACAACCCCCTAACACTACTATACCACCTACTACTACCATAATACCACCATTGTCTTATGCATCTACTTTGAAACCTAATGCAAAACCCTTTGCGACGCCAATTATTCCTGAACCCATCATGGAGCTTCATCACGGGGAGCCTTCTTTTATTTGGGATGATAAGGTTATTGACACAATGGTAATTCATGAAGAATTTCAATACTCAGTCGTAGGGAAATTTTCCTACGCGATGCCTGAATTTCATGAGATCAAGGAACAGTTGCCCTTGCAATGTGAGGTGAAAGGTGAGTGCACGATAGGCTACCTAGACCCACGACGTGTGCTAATCCGTTGTTCATTGCTAGAGGACTATGTTCATCTACTTTGCAGGCCTGCTTTTTATTTGAAGATTGGGAATGTATTTCACCAAATGAGGGGCATGAACTATGATGTGTGGTTTGATCCTCAAGAAGAAACATCAGTGGCTGTGGCTTGGATTTCTTTTCCTGGATTGCCCCCGGTGTTCTTTGTCAAAGAGGCAGTGTTTGCCTTGGCTAGTGCGATCGGGAAACCTCTTCAACTTGATGCAGCCACTAAAGCAAGGACTAGGCCAAGCTGTGCAACAGTTAAGGTTGAAGTCAATTTATTGGCCCAAAGACCTCAACGAGTGAGGATTGGAATCAAGAATTCAGTGACTGGGGATGTCAAGTACAAATGGGTACGTGTTGAATATGATTACTTGCCAAAATATTGCAAACAATGTAAATTACAAGGGCATTGTGAAGAGGAGTGCGTTATTTTGCATCCTGAATTGGATGACAGAGGTGATGACAAATCTAATAAGCAAGCAGGCGTGAATGACAAGCCAATTAGGATTTTGCAAAGTAGTAAAGTTGTTGGTGACTTGAAGAGCAAAGATGGAGTAGTGCCGACGAAGGCTATTGATGTTGGGAAACCAGCTGCTCAAGTGCAAGACAATAGAAGAAATAAGGCTAAGAATTTTGTTCATCCTAGTAGAAATCCTAATGCTTGGGTGAGGGTTGAATCCAAGAAGAAATCGACCAAGGAAGTTGAAGCAGTGCAGGAAGATGCAGTTTTAGCAAAGAATGCTTTTGCTCTTTTAGGTGATGATGTTGATGACAATGTTGACAAGGATGATGAAGCAAATCAGATTCAAGCTGAATTGACTCAAGGCCAAGATGTTTCATATGATCCCAACTTGAAATCCCCAACTCGTGTGAGCTCACATTCCAAAAAAAGGGAAAACAGTTAATGAGGATCCAATGGTGATGGGTACAAAAAACTGGGTGTTGAATACTTTTCAGGGCCAATCTAATAATAAAACCCCTACTAGGGTTAATATTGAGGCTGAAAGTGTTGAAAGGAGTCAGGACAAAGATTGTGCCCTAGTAATTACTTCTCCAGCTAACGAGGAGGATTTTGTTAATAAATTCAGCGTGTTAAATGCTGAGGTATTAAATGAGCTAAGAGATTTCAACCCTGAAGCGTGTGCATTAATTCAAAAGGCCTTAGGGTTAGTTAAATCTGGTACCGGGAAGGAACTTGCTTTTTTGCCTCAGGTTCCTACAATTCCTCCGGTCGGTGTGGGAGAGACAAACAATCCAATTTGCAAATTGAATACGACTGCTTCCACTATTCCTAGCCAATCTCGGGGAGATGAAATTGCTCAGGGATCATCTCTGATCCCCACTGGTGCTACTCTTGATGCTGATGATGATGCTCTTATTGCCAATATGCCCTTGCAACCAATAGTTAAGGATTTTGAAGCTCGAGAAGGCATAAAACTGATGGATGGCCCCTTGAGCCCGGGCAGACTTGAACATCAGGAATTGGAGGAAGATTCCACTGCTCACAACTTCGAGCAGATGGCACGTGAAGCTGACCTCTCTCTGAAGAGTGCTAAGTCTCAGAAGCAGCTAGTTCCACCTGCCCCAGTAGAACACTCTGCTCAATCCAAGCAGGTACCAAAGAGAAACAAGAAGAATTATAGCCAGGATCCTTCTAAAATCCAAGCTTTGAGATCAACCTCTACAAAGAAGAATTAGATGGATAAGCTTCTTATTTGGAACATCCGGTCAGTAAACACACAAGAGGCTTTTGATAGGCTTATCACTTTGCATCAAAGAAAACACTTTCAAGTTATAGGATTGATGGAACCATTCCAGGATGTGAGCACCATAAATAGCTATAGGATCAGGCTAGGGATGGAGCAATGCTTTTACAATGAGAATGGCAAGGTGTGGGTGTTTGCCAATGCTGATTTTGAAGTGCAAGAATTGATGAATGATGAGTAGCAAATTACACTCTCCTTTTTGAATCAACATTTTGATGAAGAAATTGTCATTACCTTTGTGTATGCCAAGACAAATGCTGGAGACAGGTTCTTTCTTTGGGAGGCTATGTAATACTTTGCTAGTGACAATGTCAGGCCTTGGCTGATAGCTGGATACTTCAATGTCATTCTCTCAGAGAATGAAAAATATGGGGGATTGCCAGTGTTCATGCCCGAGTATGGAGAATTTGCTTCTACTCTTACTAACTGTCAGCTTTTGGATCTTCGTTTTAATTCAGGCAGCATATTCACTTGGTGGAATGGTAGGACTGAGGAGGATTTCATTCTTAAGAGACTGGATAGATGCCTGGGCAATCAGCAACTTATTGACATATGCACAAAAATTGAAATTGATCATCTTGCTAGAGTTGGCTCAGATCATTCCCCTTGTTAATTTCTCACAACAGTCAACTCCTACTATCAAACCTTTCAAGTTCCTCAACTTCTAGACTTCACACGAGGAGTTTCTTGATGTGATGAAGGACCACTGGGAGATACGAGTCACAGGAGATCCATTCTTTGCCTTGAACACAAAACTGAAGACTTTGAGACGAAACTGTCCTCTTGGAGCAAGGCTACATATGGTAATATTTTCCAGCAGGTTTCTACACTGGAAGACATTATCTTAGCACATGAGTTTCAGCTTGAACTTGCACCAACACCTGAGAATAGAGAGGCGTTGAAAAAGGCTGAAGCTGAGTTAAAGAGGTACCTCTCTATTGAAGCTGAATTCTGGAAATAAAAGGCTGGGATGCAATGGTTCAAGGAAGGTGATGTGAACTCTAAATTCTTTCACTTTCATGTCAATGGAAGAAGAAAGAAGCTACATGTGAGCAGGATACAAAATAGGGATGGCAATTGGATCAACTCTCAAGATGCAATGGCTAATGAGGCACTATGGTTTTTTCAAAAGCAGTTTGCTACTGAAGAGGTGTACAACAACTATGATTTGTTGATGAATGTTCCACCAATGATTACTTAGGAGCAGAATGAACAATTCACAAAGGTACCTTGGGAGGAGGAGGTCAAGCAGGCAGTGTTTGGGCTAAATGGTGATAGTGCTAGTGGTCCTGATGGCTATATTGGCAGGTTTTTTCATGTTGCTTGGGATATTATCAAGCATGACATTGTCAAGATGGTGCAGGCATTGTTTAGTGGAAGACAAATACCTAGATTTGTAACACACACAAATCTGGTTTTGATTCCAAAAAAGCCATCAGTTACAACCTTTTCTGACCTCAGGCCTATCAGCTTGAGCAATTTCATTAACAAGGTTCTTTCAAGGGTTGTACATAATAGGCTGGTTGAGGTTTTACCTTCTCTCATTTCACAAAATCAGGCAGGCTTTGTCAAAGGTAGGAGCATAGTGGAGAATGTTTTGCTTGCTCAGGAAATTATACATGACATTAATGAAAGAGGTGAAGATGCTAATGTTGTGATCAAGCTTGAAATGATGAAGGCCTATGATAGGGTGTCCTGGCCATTCTTGACAATGGTATTGAGGAAAATGGGGCTTTGTCATGAGTTCATAGATGTCATTTCCAGCTTGTATCATCCAATTGGTACTCAGTTTTGTTCAATGGTTAGAGTTATGGATTCTTTCATTCATGGAGAGGACTAAAGTAGGGTGATCCATTGTCACCCACTTTGTTCATCCTAACAGCTGAGGTACTATCTAGAAGTTTGAATTCATTGAATACTCACAGCTTCTATAGGGGATATGCAATGCCTAAGTGGAGTCCACATCTCAATCACTCGGCATATGCTGATGATACCATTTTGTTTACATCTTCTCATGAGGACTCCTTGCATTTAATCACTGGAGTATTGCAAGCTTATGAAGCAGTTTCAGGTCAGAAAATAAATAAAGATAAGAGTGCCATATACTTGCATGGTTCAGTGGGAGAGGACGAGGTTGCAAAGGTCGAGATGATCACTGGCATCCAGAGAAATGACTTCCCTTTCACTTACTTAGGTTGCCCTATCTTCTATGGTAGGAGGAAGAAGATTTACTATGAAGAGTTGGTAGGAAAGGTGACTGCCAGAATCCATGGTTGGAGTGCTAAGATGCTATCATTTGGAGGAAGAGCTATACTGATTAAACATGTCTTGCAAAGTATGCCAATTCATTTTCTTTCAGCAGTGAATCCTATAGACAGTGTGCTCAACCAATTACATAAGCTTTTTGCAAAGTTCTTTTGGGGTAATTCTCAAGAAGGGTCAAGCAGGCATTGGTCTTCTTGGAAGAACCTTTGTCTACCCAGTTGATAAAGGTGGCATGGGGTTCAGATCTTTATTTGATGTTTCAAGTTCTTTATTTGCTAAGCTATGGTGGAATTTCAGAACTGGTGACTCATTGTGGGTTACCTACATGTCTAACAAGTATTGTAAGAAGCTTCACAAGGCCATTGTGCCATACAAACAAGGTTCCTATGTTTGGAGGAAGATGATACAAGCTAGAGAGGCTATTGACTATGAGATTCACTGGCAGATTAGGCAAGGCTCAGCTCACTTTTGGTATGACAATTGGTCAGGTCTTGGACCATTGTACTTTATAGTACCCTACATATTTGATTGTGACTTGTGGTATAATAGTGTCAAGGAAGTGGTTGAGGATGGTAACTGGAATGTTGAACTCCTAAACCTTTTGCTGCCTGAAGACATTGTTGAGCACATTGTCCAAAATGTGCATTTGTTAGGATCTGATCCGCGAAGGGACAAGGCCTGGTGGGGCTTGACTTCAAATGGAAGGTTCTCAGTCAGCAGTGCATGGGACTACATGAGGGTGAAGCAACATAAAGTCCCTAATGCTAAGTTTATGTGGGTCAAAGGGATTCCTATCAAGGTGGCATTTATGATGTGGAGGCTTTGGAAGTTTAAGCTTCCACTTGATGATGAATTGAAGAGAATGGGCTACTAGTTTCCTTCCAGGTGTTGGTGCTGTGCTTCTCCTAATGTTGAAACTAAGGAACAACTGTTTAGGACAAGCCATATAGCCAACAGTGTATGGAGATACTTTGCTCAAGCTGCAGGAGTTCAGGTGGATGATTGCAACCTTCATCAGGTTTGCTTTAGATGGTGGAGGCAGTGGCCTCAGCCCTGGTTAAAAGATGTTTGCCATACTGTTCGTTGTTTTATTGTTCGGTCATTGTGAAAAAAAGAGAAATGCTATCAAACATGACAAAACAGTTTCCTATTCTAGGGTGCTCTATGAGATCACTAGCAACATATTCTACTTTGTTAAAGTCAGATTTCTATTTATTGCTATTGAGAGTCAGTCATGGCCTGCCATTGTTAATACACTTGAGAACTATTTGCCTAAGTTCAGATACATTAAAGTGGGATGGAAAGTTACAAGCCCTGGAGTCTTGAAGGTGAATACTGATGGTGCCTCTAAGGGCAATCCTGACCCTAGTTCTATGGCATTCTATGTGAGAAATGTGGAGGGTGATGTTCTGTATGCCTTTGCTAAGTTGATTGGGGAGCATAATAATATGTATGCTGAAGCAATGGCCATCAGGGAAGCTATGAGTTACAGTATTGAGAATGCCTTAGGGGAAGTGGTAATTGAAACTGATTCTTTAGTTGTCAAGTAGGTGATTGAGAGGGTCTGGCAGCCAATGTGGTCCATTGCCTCTATTGTGGATGATATTTTGAAGCTGAAACAACTAGGGAGCTTTCAGTTTCAACACACATTGAGAGAAGGTAATAAGCTGGCTGATTGTCTTGCCAATCTTGCATACGAGTTGCCTACTGTTAGCTTTACATCCTTTGCTCAATTGCCTTCTAAAGCTAAGCTCATAGTCAATTTTGACAAACATCACTGTGTGGAGTATAGACCTAAGCGATGGAGAGGTTCATAGTGATGACAAGTAAAGGGGAAGATGGAGTAGAAGGAGTTGATGGGAGTCTGGACAATGCCCCCTATGATCAAGGCTATATAGTGGAGATCATAGGGGTTTATTTCACTAACATTAGCTTCTTTTTTGCAGGTACAGGTTTGAGATATATATACATGATAAGCACTACTGAAGTTATACATATCCTGCAGCCTGGACTCCTCCAAGGATTGGTGATGCTGCATTATTGCATTGACCAACGAGCTGTGTTATGTGATTCAGGAGGATCAAGATACTTGTTTCAAAGTTTTATAGTGTTCTATGCTTCAGAAGTCTTAGGATCCCGGATTCAAAGACTTATGCTGAATAACACTAGTGGATCACCGGTCCTCCACCGCTGTTTCTTCTTAGGAGCAGTGGTGCTCTACTGTTTTAGTCCACGTGCACAGCTCAAATCTTACCGGGCTCTCTGCGGGAAGAGCATACCTCCACTTGGCTATCTAGTGCACACTCAACTACTGGAGTCATACACATACTGCAAGCAACAAAGAAGATCAAGATTAGTTAGGGGAGGCTTAAGCTGCCTAAGTGCACAGCTCAAATCTCACCGGGATCTGTACGGGAAGATTATACTTTCACCTGGCTATTTAGTGCACACTCAACTACTGGATTGGACATTTGCTATTTATATTTTATGTACTGTTAGCTTTGGCAACTCATTAGTTCCTACTTATCATGGTGTTTGGCATCAAGATTATGAGTTCTCTTCATGCTACTTGGTGGTATTAGTGCCAAATGGCATTCAACCCAAGAGGGTGAGGATAATAAGTAAGCTTGGTGCTAGTTTAGGTAGAAGTAGGTTGCATTGGGTATTGCACTAATTTTGTGCACATTTTGTAAAGACAATGTATTTATTTTTGTTTATAAATAAAAATGGTCACTAGATACAATGCCTAGTTGACTCTTGAAAAAAAAAAAACCCTAAACCCACCCGTGCCTAGTTTTCTCTCTAGAATAGGCGATTTACGGCGACACCTAGGCGATCTCTCTTCAGGCCATTCCCATGGCCACTCCGGCCACTGGGCAGCCCCCTACTGGGGTTGTCCAGCCTCTTCCTACCACTATACATACTCCTAACACCATAATACCACCTACTATTTCTATAATTCCACCTTTATCGTATGCATCTACTTTGAAACCTAATGCAAAACCCTTTACGATGCCTACCTTTCCAGAACCCATTATGGAGCTTCATCATGGGGAGCCTTCTTTTATTTGGCAGGATAAGGTTATTGACAATATGGTAATTCATGAGGAATTACAATTTTCAGTTGTGGGGAAGTTCTCTTATGGGATGTCAGACTTTCATGAGATCAAAAAACAATTGCCTTTGCAATGTGAAGTGAAAAAAGAGTGCACGATTGGATATCTAGACCCAAGGCATGTTTTAATCCGCTTCTCATTGCTTGAAGATTATGTTCATCTGCTCTCCAGACTTGCTTTCTACTTGAAGATTGGGAATGTGTTCCACCAAATGAGGGCCATGAAGTATGATGTTTGGTTTGATCCTCAAGAGGAAACATCAGTGGCTGTTGCTTGGATTTCCTTTCCAGGTCTGCCACCTGTGTTCTTTGTCAAAGAGGCAGTGTTTACATTGGCTAGTGCAATTGGGAAGCCTCTCCAACTTGATGCAGCTACTAAGGCAAGGACTAGGCCCAGCTGTGCAAAGGTTAAGGTTGAAGTTGACTTGTTAGCTCAAAGACCTCAAAGGGTGCGAGTTAGAATTAAGAACTCCGTCACCGGTGATGTTAAGTATAAGTGGGTAAGAGTTCAATACGATTATTTGCCCAAGTATTGTAAGCATTGCAAATTACAAGGCCATTGTGAAGATGATTGTTTTATTTTGCACCCTGAGCTTGATGATAGAGGTGATGACAAACTCGGTAAGCAGGTAGATGAGAAGAAAAATTCTGTTAGGATTTTGCAAAGTGGCAAGGTTGTGGGAAATTTGAAATACAAGAATGAAGTGATACAACCCAAGAAGGATGATCGAGTTAATGGTAACATTGGTAAGGCAGGCCCAGTTCAGACAAAGGTCAAGAATTTTGTAAGCCCTAATCGAAACCCTAATGCTTGGATTAGGGTTGAGTCAAGGAAGAAGTCCACAAAGGATGCTGGACAAGGTAAAGATAATGATGTTGAGGTGACTAATGCCTATGCAGTGCTTAATGATGAGAGTGAAGAAGTTGTTGAAGTACAAGGGATAAAGGAGAAGGAGTTAGCTCCTAACATGATTGATAATCCTATATCTACCAAGGAATGGGTTTCCATGGTGTTTAAAGATCAACCTAAGGTGAATGATTTTGATGCAGTTCATGACCTGGGCAATGTTGAGCATGCAAAGTTGCCTAGGGTTAATTTGCAAGCTGAAGGAACGGGTGGCAAGGAGGATTTGGCAATTATTAAAAAAATTAACTCTAGGGTTAATACTGAAGCTGAGGGTCATGAATTAATGAGAACTGACGAGGTCCAGGGCAAAGACTGTGCTAGTTCAATTAACAAGGAGGATTTTGTTAATAAATTCAGCGTGTTTAATGCTGAGGTATTAAATGAGCTAAGAGGTTTCAACCCTGAAGCGTGTGCATTAATACAAAAGGTCTTAGGGCTAGTTAAATCTGGTACAGGGAAGGAACTTGCTTTTATACCCCAGGCTCCTACACTTCCTCCAGTCGATGTGGGAGAGACAAACACTCAAATTTGCAAACTGAATACGACTGCTTCCACTATTCCTAGCCAATCTCGGGGAGATGAAACTGCTCAGGGATCATCTTTGATTCCTATAGGTGCTACTCTTGATGCTGAGGAAGATGCCCTTATTGCCAATATGCCCTTGCAACCAATAGTCAAGGATTTTGAACCTCGAGAAGGCATCAAACTGACGGATGGCCCTTTGAGCCCGGGCAGACTTGAACATCAAGAATTGGAGAAAGACTCCACTGCTCATAACTTCGAGTAGATAGCACGTGAAGCTGACCTCTCTCCGAAGAGTGCTAAGTCTCAGAAGCAGCTAGTTCCACCAGCTCCACTTGAACACTCCACTCAATCCAAGCAGGTACCAAAGAGAAACAAGAAAAATTATAGCCAAGATCCTTCTAAAATTCAAGCTTTGAGATCAACCTCTACAAAGAAGAATTAGATGGATAAGCTTCTTATTTGGAACATAAGGTCAGTAAACACACAAGAGGCTTTTGATAGTCTTATCACTTTGCACCAAAGAAAACACTTTCAAGTTGTAGAATTGATGGAACCATTCAAGGATGTGAGCACTATAAATAGCTATAGGATCAGGCTAGGGATGGAGCAATGCTTTTACAATGATAATGGCAAGGTGTGGGTATTTGCTGATGCTGATTTTGAAGTACAAGAATTGATGAATGATGAGCAGCAACTCACACTCTCCTTTTTTAACCAACAATTTGATGAAGAAATTGTCATTACTTTTGTGTATGCCAAGACTAATGCTGGAGACAGGTTCTTTCTTTGGGAGGCTATGCAATACTTTGCTAGTGACAATGTCAGGCCTTGGCTGGTTGCTAGTGATTTCAATGTTATTCTTTCAGAGAATGAGAAGTATGGGGGACTACCAGTGTTCATGCCTGAGTATGAAGAATTTGCATCTACACTAGCCAACTGTCAGCTTATGGAGTTGGGCTTTAATTCAGGCAGCATTTTCACTTGGTGGAATGGTAGAACTGAAGAGGATTTCATTTTCAAGAGGCTGGATAGATGCTTGGGTAATCAACAATTGGTTGATATGTGTACTAAGATTGAAACTGATCATCTAGCTCGAGTAGGATCAGACCATTCCCCCTACTTGTCAGTTTCTCACAAGATCCTACTCCTACAATCAAGCCTTTCAAGTTCCTCAACTTCTGGACCACACACGATGAGTTTCTTCCTTTAGTGAAAGAACACTGGGAGATTGAAGCACAGGAGATCCATTTTATGCACTGAACACAAAATTGAAGACTTTGAAAAAGAAACTGTCCTCTTGGAGCAAGGCTACATATGGAAATATTTTCCAGCAGGTTTCAACATTGGAAGACATTATTTTAGCTCATGAGTATCAGCTTGAACTTGCACCAACACCTGAGAATAGAGAAGCTTTAAAAAAAGCTGAAGCTGAGCTGAAGAGGTACCTTGCTATTGAAGCTGAATTCTGGAAACAAAAGGCAGGCATGCAGTGGTTCAAGGAGGGTGATGTGAACTCTAAATTCTTTCACTTTCATGTCAATGGAAGAAGAAAGAAACTACATGTGAGCAGGATAAAAAATAGGGAAGGCAATTGGATCAACTCTCAAGAAGCAATGGCAAATAAGGCTTTATGGTTCTTCCAAAAGCAGTTTGCTACTGAAGAGGTGTCTAACAATTATGACATTTTGATGAATGTTCCAAGGATGATTACAGATGAGCAGAATGGCGAATTTACTAAGGTGCCTTGGGAAGAGGAAGTAAAGCAGGCAGTGTTTGGGCTCAGTGGTGATAGTGCTAGTGGCCCTGATGGGTTTACTGGAAAGTTCTGCTTGGGCTATAATCAAGGAAGACATTGTTAGAGTGGTTCAGGCTCTATTCAGTGGTAGAGCAATTCCAAGATATGTTACACACACTAACTTGGTTCTGATTCCAAAGAAGCCAAATGTTACAACTTTTTCTGACCTTAGGCCATTCAGCCTTAGTAATTTCATCAACAAGATACTTTTAAGGGTGGTGCATAATAGGCTTGTTGATGTTCTTCCAACTCTTATCTCCCAGAACCAGGCAGGTTTTGTTAAAGGAAGGAGTATAATTGAAAATGTTTTGCTTGCACAGGAGATCATACATGATATAAATGAGAGGGGTGTGGATGCAAATGTTGTGATCAAGCTGGACATGATGAAGGCCTATGATAGGGTGTCTTGGTCATTTTTGACTATGGTACTAAGAAAGATGGGATTCTGCCATGAATTCATTGATGTGATATTCCAGCCAGTGTCTTCAAATTGGTACTCAGTTCTCTTTAATGGTCAGAGCTATGGTTTCTTTCACTCAGGTAGGGGGTTGAAGCAAGGTGATCCATTGTCACCTACACTTCCACTCTTTCCTCAACTAGGTCAGACGCGCAAAGCGCTCCACCTGAGTTAGAACAGGTATTTGATGATTTATCAAGTTACAGGGGAGAGACCAAAAAAAGGAGAGTTTAAGACAGCTTTTCGTGCCCTTACTTTTGAGTCTATCAGCTGCAACAAGGGCTGCGGGAACAAGTGCTGTGCTTGCCCTTTAGGAGAAATTCAAATGATAAATAAGCTGTGCTATGGCTTTTGCGCTATTGTTACTTACAGTGCTCGACAAAACAGAAAGTATCATAGTACGTCGTGAAAGCTTGATTGATCTGGAAGACAAGAAGAGGTATTGAAAGATATCAGAAAAGACAAGAAAATAGGAAAGAAATCCATTCGGTCCAAGAACTAAGAGCGGTCGAAGTCCTGTCTCAGGGAATGGGCTTGAAGGCTAGTGGTCGACTTTCATACTAGTTCTTGCTCCAGCATGAAAGTTCCATTTCAGGGAAGGACGACGTACTATGATACTTTCTGTTTTATCAATCTCCGCTGGGTTCGCTTTCTTCGCTCCGCGAATGAGAGAGAAAGTCAGAGGAAAAAACACGTTATCTCTTTGCGAGATCCGAAAGTGTAGAACGTGAACGGCCGCTTTCTTGGAACTAATTCATAGGTTGTCGAGTTCTGCTTTTCCCCGTCCGAGAATCTCCATCTGCTCTAAGTGGGCGCGAGCTGTACAATCAATGAAAAGAGCAGACAATACGATTACTGAGGGTGAGCAGTCTCACGAACGAACCGAGGGAGAGTCGAGGCATGAAAAAGCTCCAGTTGAAGTGCTTCCACTCTTGAAAGCAGAGCTTTAGAAAAGCCAACTGTCGTTATTGATTCAAAAAGCTTCTTTCCCGCGACAATATTTGGACACTAAGGTTAGTTTCCCTAGGGCGAAGCGGCGACCTTATTCATTCATTCTAACAACCAACGAACCCATGATACAATCTTCTTGTATTTCGATTTAGCAAACCAATGCCTTAAGCCACATAGCCATACCTCCAAGTTCTTGATCGGAATGGAATTGGATGTGCCGGTATTCATTCTCACAGCTGAGGTGTTATCTAGAACTCTGAATTCACTGAATACACACAGTTTCTATAGGGGCTATGCTATGCCTAAGTGGAGTCCCTACCTCAATCACTTGGCGTATGCTGATGATACTATTCTATTTACATCCTCCCATGATGAGTCTTTACATCTGATTACTGGAGTCTTGCAAGCCTATGAAGCAGTCTCAGGACTGGAGTGCAAAGATGCTATCTTTTGGAGGGAGAGCAATATTGATTAAGCATGTCTTGCAAAGCATGCCAATTCATCTTCTGTCAGCAGTGAATCCTTTAGACAGTATGCTCAATCAATTGCGTAAGCTTTTTGCAAAGTTCTTTTGGGGTAATTTTCAAGAGGGATCAAGCAGGCATTGGTCCTCTTGGAAGAATCTTTGTTTGCCAGTTGATGAAGGTGGCATGGGGTTCAGATCTTTGTTTGATGTTTCAAGTGCTCTATTTGCTAAGCTATGGTGGAACTTCAGAACTGGAGACTCCTTGTGGGTTACCTACATGTCTAACAAGTACTGCAAGAAGCTTCACAAGGCTATTGTGCCATACAAGCAAGGGTCCTATGTTTGGAGGAAGATGATACAAGCTAGAGAAGATATTGACCATGAGATTCACTGGCAGATTAGGCAAGGTTCAGCCCACTTATGGTATGAAAATTGGTCAGGTCTTGGGCCATTGTACTTTATAGTACCCTATACATTTGATTGTGACTTGTGGTATAATAGTGTCAAGGAGGTGGTTGAGGATGGCAACTGGAATGTTGATCTCTTAAACCTTTTGTTGCCTGAAGACATTGTTGAGCACATTGTCCATAATATGCATCTGCTTGGGTCTGATCACAGGAGGGACAAGGCTTGGTGGGGCTTGACTTCAAATGGTAAGTTCTCAGTCAGCAGTGCATGGAACTACATGAGGGTGAAGCAGCATAAAGTCCCATTTGCTAAGTTTATGTAGGTTAAAGGGATGCTTATCAAGGTGTCATTTATGATGTGGAGACTTTGGAAGTTCAAACTTCCACTTGATGATGAGCTGAAGAGAATGGGATATCAATTTCCATCCAGGTGTTGGTGCTGCACTACTCCTAATGTAGAAACTAGGGAACACCTGTTTAGGACAAGTCCAACGGCTAACAGTGTATGGAGATACTTTGCTCAAGCTGCAGGAATTCAGGTGGATGGGTGCAATCTTCATCAGGTTTGCTTTAAATGGTGGAGGCAGTGGCCTAAGCCTTGGTCACAAGCTATTTATTTTACTGTTCCTTCATTCATTGTTTGGTCTTTATGGAAAAGAAGGAATGCAATTAAGCATGATAAATCTGTCTCCTATTCTAGACTGCTTTATGAAATCACTAGCAATATTTTTTACCTTGTTAAGGTGAGATTTCCATACATTGTTGTGAGTAATCAGTCGTGGCCTGACATTGTGCATGTATTAGAAACTTATTTTCCAAGGTTCAGATATGTTAAAGTATACTGGAGCTTACCTGGTCTTGGCGTGTTTAAAGTGAACACTGATGGAGCTTCTAGGGGCAATCCAGGGCCAAGCTCAATTTCTTTTCGTGTGAGGAATGGAGAAGGTGATATTATGTTTGCATTTGATAAGCTGATTGGAGAGCACAACAACATGATTGCTGAGGCTATGGCCGTTAGAGAGGCAATGAAGTATTGTGTGGAACATGCTTTGGGTCCTGTTTTGATTGAAACTGACTCACTAGTGGTCAAGCAAGTCATTGAGGGTCAGTGGCAGCCTGTGTGGTCTATTGCTTCTATTATTGATGATATTCAAAGGTGGAGGCAGCTGGGTGACTTTCAATTCAGGCATATATTGAGAGAAGGCAATAAGTTAGCTGATTGCCTTGCTAATATTGCTTTTAAACTGCTTGTGGTCAACTTCTCTACTTTTGCTCAACTACCTTCAAAATCCAAGCTGATTGCTAATCAAGACAAACATCAATTTGTAGAATTTAGAGTCAAGCCATGGAGAGGAGGAAGATAAGCACAAATAGGAAGAATGTGAAGGGAACAGGAGCTGATTGGAGCTTTGACAACTCCCCCTATGATCAAGACTGTATAGTGGAGATCATAGGGGTTTATTTCACTAACATCAGCTTCTTTTTTGCAAGTACACGATTGAGATATATACACATGATGAACTGGATTGCTATGATGAGTTTAGCACCTATACAAGCGGGGACTGCTATTAAATGGACACTATATTTCCTTAAGCTTGGAATCCTTTAAGGATTGATGATGCTGCATCCTTTTTGCATTGACCTACAAGCTGTGCTATGTAATTCAGGGGGCTCAAGATACTCAGAAGTCCTAGGACCTCTCTCAGGAGCAGTAGTGCTCCACTGCCTTTGTCCACGTGCACAACTCAAATCTCACCGGGATCTGTACAGGAGGAGTATACCTCGACCTGGCTATTTAGTGCACATCCCACTACTGGAGTTATCTTCTTTCTCAAGAGCAGTGGTCCTCCACTGCCTTTGTCCACGTGCACAGCTCAAATCTCACCGGGATCTATACGGGAGGAGCATACCTCCACTTGGCTATTTAATGCACACTCAGCTACTGGATTTATACACATCCTGCAAGCAAGCAAGAAGATCAAGATTAGTTAGGGCATGGTTTGATTTCTTTGTCTTATGTACCCATTGTTTTTTCAGTTTATTAGTGTCTACTTCTCAAGTTTGTTGGCATCAAGAATATGAGGTATCCTCATACTACTTGGTAGTATTAGTGCCCAATGGCACTCAACCCAAGAGAGTGAGGGTAACAAGTAAGCTTGATGCTACTATAGGAAGAAGTAGGTTGTATTTGCTATTGCACATGTTTTTGTGCACATCTTGTAAGACAATGTATTTATTTTTGCTTATAAATAAAAATGGTTACTAGGTGCAAGTGTGGAATCAAAAGTGAATGCAACATTGGTTATTTGGACAGCAGGTATGTTTTGATTAGACTGTCTTCTATGGAAGATCATGTTAATTTTTTGTCAACACCTGCGTACTGGATTAAATTTAGAGGTAGATCTTTTCCCATGCGGTCATTGAAGTGGACTAGACATTGGAAGCCTGATATTGAGACTTCAATGGCTCTGGCATGGATTAGCTTTCCAAATCTGCCTCCTAAGTTTTTTGCAACAGAGTTCATTTTTTCTATTGCTTCGGCTGTTGGCACACCATTGAAAGTTGATACTGCAACTTTGAATAAGACCAGACCAAGTTGTGCCAGGGTCAAGGTTGAATTGGACTTGTTGGCAAAACACCCTTCCTGTGTTTTGATCAATGAGGAGGATGATGACACTGGTGAGATAACCTCTACATGGGTAGATATTATGTATGATCATCTGCCATTGTATTGCAAAAGTTGTAGGTTGCAGGGTCATGATGAAAATAATTGCAAGGTAATTAATCCGGAGCTCTGGGAGAATCGTAATGATAATGAGGCTCGTGGTTCAAATGTTAATGTGTCAAAGGCTAATGTAGTGGTTCCAGCACCTCCTCTGCGTATTCTGACTAGTGGTAAGACTGTTGGTAATGTGAACAATGCAGGTGAGTGGCAGGAAGCAGGCAAAAAGAAAGCTAAGAATGTCAATGAAAAAAATACCAATGCTGGTGCGAAAGCTGGTGACAAATTGGCTATGGTCCAGGCAGGGACTAATAAATTTGCAGCATTGCAGGAGGTGGAAACACAGGAAGTTGGAAATTTGGGCAACAAGGCCATAGTTCAGGCAACAGATAAGGGCCAGGCAAGCAAGGATCAGCGAAATTCAGCAATGCAGGGTGTTCAGAAAAATGCAGCAAATGATGGTCCTGCAGTTCAAAAATCAGCTGGGAAAGGTAATGTTCCTTTGCCTAAATCTACTAAGGACTGGGTAAAACAGACATGGGCTACTAAATCTGTAGGTAATGATGGGAAACAGCTGGCTAATCCTCAGTCTGAGCAGCAAAAACAGGGTGAATTAGTTGGTGTAATAGCTCCGCAGGGAGGTCTTGTTTCTGCTGAAAAGCCCGTTTCTGCTGTTCCTGTGTTTGAAAACACTTCCCAGCAGGAAGTTCCATCTAACTCATTGGCAATCAAGGCCACTGAAGGTGTTGAGATGGATGGTGATGACCTGGAGGTGGCAGATTCAGAGGATGATGAAGATTTGGTGGATTACGGTGAGGATGATGAAACTGATGCTGGTTTTACAGAAAATTATGAAGAAGATCCAACTGATGAATACATAGGGCTAAGAGGTTTGTTGTCAAGGGATAGTAGTGTCAAGGGTGATGAATTTGACAATGCAGAAGAAGCTACAAGCCCGAAATATGTTGTTGTTGAAAAGCCACAAGGTAGTCCTGAAAAGGCGCAGGTAGGTCCGGGCATGTCGCTGGATGTGGGTAATGCTAGTCCGGGGCTGTCAGGAGGTAGGCTTTCTGATAAGGAGTTATTGAGAGCAGCCTATTATAGCTCGAGAAGCAAGAATTCGCAGCTGGTTGCAAAAAATTTTGAGCCTAAGCCTCATTTGGCGCATTTGGTTGATAAGCTTCCTGCACAGGAGGTGAATATTGGTGAGGATGATGAGCTGGACACTGAGTCCACGGCTCAAAATTATGTGAATGCTGCTGCGAAGGGTGATTTATCTCCTGAAAAGGTGGCTGAGCATAAGAAGAAGTTAAAGCAAAATCGGGGAAGAAGAGATAAAAGCGTTCCGCCACCTGTTGCTGGAAGGAAGTCAGCTAGGATAACTCTGTCCAAAACCTCGGGTCGTCAATGAATACATCAATAGGTCGAGGAGGAGTGGTTAGACACAAGGGAGGTGGAATTCTCCTTCATGCTCGAGTCCTTAGGGAGGAGAGCATGGGGGCTTTTTTTTGCTAACTTTGTGTTCGTTTTTGTAGGTATTTTCATAGTTAAAATTCATGTTGCTTGGAATGGATTTATGCAAAGCTTGGGAATGGACATCTTTGGTTCTTCCAAGCTTTGGTTAGTATCATTTACAGTGTTTTATGGTTGGAACAGCTGCTGCTTGGATATTGGATCATTTCAGGCATTTGAGACGAAAACAGGAATTCTGAGCGCCTTGGCAGGCGCGCCGTGTACCCTGCCGTGCCTGGCCAACCAGAAGCTCCATTTTTTGGTCCGCTTTTGCCATGCCCCGCGCCTTCAAACGCATGGCGTTGTGAAAAATGCAAGGGCGCGGTATGGCGCGCGCCGCGGGCTCCAAAGCGCCAGGTAAACTGGTTTGTTTCGTTTGTTTGTTGCTTTGGGGTGTTTTCGTGGATTGGAATTGGTTGGTTCGTGCTTGGATTTCCAATTGAGAGAGCTAGGAATTTGGTCCAACAAGTCGATGAAATGATGGATAGCATTTATGATCAAGATAGAGAGCCACAAGTAGCAGTTTGTCAAGTTAGTATAGTTGGGCCGTTCTACATTTTACATTTTATTACTTGTAAAAGGAAGTGTGGATTGCATGATTCCACTTTCTTTCTAGCATTTATAGCTTTTCATTATGTTAGTATTATCACATGTAATATCATCACAGAGTGTATTATTAACTCTGTGATGATCATAGCATATTTGGTGTTGTCGAGTTCTTACTTTTTGCACTCGGGTTAGGAGTGTTTTTGTACCTCGATAGGATGATGTAAGGTACGGTTTGGCCCCCCTTACTTTGTATTGTCCTTTTGAGGGATTTTTATTATTAATAAAACTAGCCGCTAAGCTATATGCTTAGTTGGATTTCGCTAAAAAAAAAAGGATGATGTAAGAAAACCCTAAACCCCAAAACCCCCCGCGCCTAGTTTTCTCTCTAGAACTAGGCGATTTCGGCGACCACAAGCTCGGCCACCTTCCCATGGCCACTCCGGCCACTGGACAGCCCCCCACTGGGGTTGTCCAGCCTACTACTACCCCCCCACAACCTCCTACCACAACCATAACACCTACTACTAACAATCCAACTCCATTATCGTATGCCTCGACCCTAAAACCTACTGCACGACCCTTTGTTGTGCCTTCAATCCCTGAGCCTCTAATGGAACTACATCATGGTGAACCTTCATTCATTTGGCAAGACAAAGATGTAGACTCTATGGTAATTCATGAAGAATTACAATATGCAGTTGTGGGCAAGTTTTCATATGGCATGTCTGCCTTTCACGAACTTAAAAAGCAACTACCAATCCAATGTGAGCTGAAAGGAGAATGTTCTATTGGATTCCTTGATCTTAGACATGTTTTGATTAGGGTTTCATTGCTGGAAGATTATGTACACCTCTTGTTAAGGCCTGCCTTCTATTTAAAATTCACAAACGTGTACCATCAGATGAGATCATTGAAGTATGATGTGTGGTTTGATCCTAGAGAGGAGACTTCAGTGGCAGTTGCTTGGATCTCTTTTCTAGGCTTGCCACCAGTTTTCTTTGTCAAAGAAGCAGTGTTTGCATTGGCTAGTGCAATTGGCAAGCCATTGCAATTGGATGCAGCTACAAAGGCTAGAACAAGACCTAGTTGTGCTAAGGTTAAAGTTGAGGTGGATCTACTGTCTCCAAGGCCTCAAAGAGTGAGGATTGGGATCAAGAATTCAACTACTGGTGATGTTAAGTACAAATGGATTAAGGTTCAGTACGACTACTTGCCAAAGTATTGCACTCATTGCAAACTGCAAGGGCATGATGAAGAGCAATATTTCATATTGCACCCAGAGCTTGATGACAAGGTGAATGCAAAAGGGGAGAATGTTGAGAGGAAGCAGCCTCTTAGGATGCTTACAAGTGGTAAGCTTGTGGGCAATATAGATGATAAGGAAGCTCCAGCTTTGATTGAGAAGTTTAACAAGGGTAATACAATGCCTAATGCTCGACAAGGTAATAATAGGAAGGATGGGAATCCTAATAGAAACCCTAATGCTTGGGTGAGAGTTGAGAATAAGAAGAATCAGAAAAAGGAGGATGTTCAGGCTAAGGGTGATGGTGTTCAAACTCAGAACACGTTTGCAGTTTTAGATGTTGAGGAGGGTGAGGTTGTTGAAGTTCAATTAGGAGAGGACAAAGGTGTGAACTCAGCCAGGAAAATTGTTAATCCGGAACAGGTTGGAAATAGAAGTGCAAATCCAAACCAAATTAGGAGTGCAACCCCTAAGGCAATTGATACTGGTGTTAAAAGCACTCGACAATGGGTAGAAGACACTTTTAAAAATAATATGAAAGAGAAGGAATTGAATGAAGCAGCCCAGGATGTTAGGGTTGAGGGTGAACACGAGCTGGGAGATTTGAAGGAAGCTGAGGGTTCAGACAAAGATCGCGCATTAATTGCGCTTCCACAAACTGAAAACTCAGTTCACGAGGTAGATTTGGTTGGTAAACTAAGCGTGTTTAATGAAGATGCATTGAAGGAGCTGAAGGGAATTAATTCTGGGGCTTGGGAGTTAATGCAAAAAGTCCTAGAATTAGTTAAATCTGGTTCGGGAAAGGAAGTGGCTTTTATACCTACGCCACCTTCTCTTCCTGCAGTCGATGTGGGAGAGAATAATATTTTGAATTGTAACTTAAACACGACTGCTTCAACTATACCTAGCCAAACTCAGGATGAGGACCTTGCTCAAGGCTCTTCCCTGATTCCTTCAGGTGCTACCACTGATGAAGATGAAGATGATCCTTTAGAAAATATGCCATTGCAACCAATTGTCAGGGAAGCAAAAGTCCAGGAAGGAATAAAATTAATGGATGGCCCTTTGAGTCCGGGCAGACTTGAGCATCAAGAACATGATGAAGACTCCACTGCTCATAATTTTGAGCAAATTGCTAGGGAAGCTGATTTGTCTCCAAGAAGTGCAAGATCACAGCAACAACTGATTCCTCCAGCACCCTTAGAGTTATCAAATCAATCCAAACAGGTACAAAAGAGGAACAAGAAGAACTATAGTCAGGATCCTGACAAAATCAAGGCTTTGAGATCAACCTCTACCAAGCAGAATTAGATGGATAGGCTCCTCATATGGAACATAAGGTCAGTTAACACTCAAGAAGCATTTGATAGATTGATCACATTGCATCAAAGGAAGCACTTCCAGGTTATAGGCTTGATGGAACCATTCCAGGATGTTAGTACCATTAATAGCTATAAATTGAGACTTGGGATGGACCAATGCTTTCATAATGTCAATGGTAAGGTTTGGGTGTTTGTTAATGCTGATTTTGAAGTGCAAGAGGTAATGAATGATGAGCAGCAGATCACACTCTCCTTCAACAACCAACACTTTGATGAGGAAGTTGTCATTACATTTGTGTATGCCAAAACAAATGCTGGTGATAGGTTCTTTCTTTGGGAAGCTATGCAATACTTTGTTAGTGACAATGAGAGACCTTGGCTGGTTACTGGGGACTTCAATGTTATTCTTTCAGAGACTGAGAAGTATGGGGGATTGCCAGTCTTCATGCCTGAGTATGAAGAGTTTGCTTCTTCTTTGGCTAATTGTCAGCTCATGGACCTTGGCTTCAATTCTGGGAGCATTTTCACATGGTGGAATGGTAGAACCGAAGAGGAATTTATATTAAAGAGGCTTGATAGATGCTTAGGGAATCAGCAATTGGTGGATATGTGCACTAAGATTGACATTGATCACCTTGCTAGAGTGGGTTCAGATCACTCTCCTTTGTTGATCAAGTTCTCCCAGGATGATACTCCTACAATCAAGCCCTTTAAATTTCATAACTTCTGGACTTCACATGACTCAATTCATTGGCTTAGTAAAGGAGCATTGGGAAATTGAAGCTGCAGGAGATCCATTTTTTTCTCTCAACACTAAGTTAAAGACTTTGAAGAAGAAGTTGACTGCCTGGAGTAAAGCTACTTATGGGAATATTTTTCTGCAGGTCTCCACACTGGAAGATATTATCTTGGCTCATGAATACCAGCTGGAGTTAGCACCAACACCTGAGAATAGAGAGGCATTGAAGAAAGCTGAAGCTGAGCTGAAGAGGTACCTTGCAATTGAAGCTGAATTCTCGAAGCAAAAGGCTGGCATGCAATGGTTCAAAGAAGGAGATGTGAACTCTAAGTTCTTTCACTATCATTTCAATGGAAGAAGAAAGAAGCTACATGTGGGCAGAATTCAGAATAGGGATGGCAATTGGATCAACTCTCAGGAAGCAATGGCTAATGAAGCTGTGTGGTTCTTTCAAAGACAATTTGCTACTGAGGAAGCATCTAGCAACTATGATATCTTGATGAATGTTCCATCTATGATTAGTGATGAGCAGAATGAGGCATTTACAAAAATCCCATGGGAAGATGAAGTAAAACAAGCAGTGTTTGGACTTAATGGAGACAGTGCTAGTAGCCCTGATGGCTATACTGGTAGGTTCTTTCATGTGGCTTGGGACATCATTAAGCATGATATTGTTAGGGTGGTGCAGGCATTGTTTAGTGGAAGACACATCCCTAGATATGTCACACACACTAATCTAGTGTTGATCCCCAAGAAGCCTTCAGCCACAACCTTTTCTGACCTCAGGCCTATAAGCTTGAGCAACTTCATCAATAAGGTCCTTTCAAGAATGGTGCACAATAGATTGGTAGAAGTTCTTCCTACTCTCATCTCACCAAATCAGGCAGGATTTGTGCAAGGGAGAAGCATTGTTGAGAATGTACTGCTTGCTCAGGAAATCATTCATGATATCAATGAGAGAGGTGAAGATGCAAATGTAGTTGTAAAGCTGGATAAGATGAAGGCATATGATAGGATGTCCTGGCCCTTTTTAACAATGGTGCTTAGAAGGATGGGGTTTTGTCATGAGTTTATAGATGTCATCTTCCAGCTTGTCTCATCAAACTGGTACTCAGTTTTGTTCAATGGTCAAAGCTATGGATTTTTTCATTCTGCTAGGGGACTGAAACAAGGTGATCCCTTGTCACCCACATTGTTCATCATCACTGCTGAAGTTCTCTCTAGAACCTTGAACTCACTCAACACTCACAGCTTCTATAGGCCTTATGCCATGCCTAAATGGAGTCCTCATCTCAATCATCTTGCATATGCTGATGATACTATACTTTTCACTTCAGCTCATGAGGATTCTTTGCACCTGATCACTGGTACTTTGCAAGCTTATGAAGCAGTGTCAGGTCAGAAGATAAACAAGGACAAAAGTGCTATTTACTTGCATGCCTCAGTAGGGGAAGATGAAGTACAAAAAGTAGAGAGGATCACTGGCATCCAGAGGAAGGAATTTCCCTTCACATACCTTGGTTGTCCTATCTTTTATGGAAGAAGGAAAAAGATATACTATGAGGAGCTGGTTGGGAAAGTGACATCAAGGATTCATGGTTGGAGTGCCAAAATGCTTTCATTTGGGGGAAGAGCCATCCTGATCAAGCATGTATTGCAAAGTATGCCAATACATCTTCTCTCAGCAGTCAATCCTCTTGATAGTGTGCTCAATCAGTTGCATAAGCTCTTTGCTAAGTTCTTTTGGGGAAATTCACAAGAAAGATCTAATAGGCACTGGTCTTCCTGGAAGAATTTATGCTTGCCAGTTGATGAAGGAGGCATGGGATTCAGGTCTTTGTTTGATGTGTCAAGTGCTTTGTTTGCTAAGCTTTGGTGGAACTTTAGAACTGGAGATTCTCTTTGGGTCACTTATATGTCTAACAAGTATTGTAAGAAGCTGCACAAAGCAATTGTGCCTTTCAAGCAAGGCTCCTATGTCTGGAAGAAGATGATTCAAGCTAGGGAGGCTATTGATCATGAGATACACTGGCAGATTAGAGAAGGGTCAGCTCATTTATGGTATGACAACTGGTCAGGTCTGGGACCATTATACTTCATTGTGCCTTCTGCTTTTAATTGTGAGCTATGGTACAATAATGTGAGAGAAGTGATAGAGGAAGGAACCTGGAATGCTGAGTTGTTGCACCTCCTGTTACCTGAAGACATTGTTGATCACATCCTTCAGAATGTGCACCTGCTTGGAACTGATCAGAGAAGAGACAAAGCCTGGTGGGGTTTGACTTCAAATGGCAAGTTTTCAGTTAGTAGTGCATGGAATTATATGAGAGGGAAGCAGCATACGGTCCCTATTTCAAAGTTTATGTTGGTGAAAGGGATGCCAATGAAAGTGTCTTTCATGATGTGGAGATTGTGGAAATTTAAGCTACCTATTGATGATGAACTGAAGAGAATGGGATATCAATTCCCATCTAGATGTTGGTGCTGCACATCTCCTAACATTGAGACTAGAGAACACCTATTCAGGACAAGTCAAGTGGCCAACAGTGTGTGGAAGTATTTTGCTCAAGCTGCAGGAATTCAAGTGAATGGATGCAATCTTCATCAGGTTTGCTTTAAATGGTGGAGGCAATGGCCTAAACCCTGGATTAAAGCTGTATTTCATACTGTTCCTTCTTTTATTATTTGGTCTCTTTGGAAGAGAAGGAATGCATTAAAGCATGATAAAACAGTATCCTATTCTAGGTTGCTTTATGAAGTCACTAGTAATTTGTTTTACTTTGTGAAGCTGAGGTTCCCTTTTGTGCAATTGGAGAGACAATCCTGGCCTGACATTGTTAATGCTCTTGAAGCCTACTTGCCTAGATTCAAGTATATTAAAGTGGGATGGCAAGTACCAACTCATGGAGGTTTGAAGATGAACACTGATGGTGCTTCTAGGGGGAATCCTGGACCTAGTGCTATGGCCTTTTGTGTGAGGAATGTAGAGGGTGATGTGCTGTATGCTTTTTCTAAGCTCATTGGGAAGCATAACAATATGTATGCTGATGCTATGGCAATAAGGGAAGCAATGAAATATAGTGTAGAGAATGATCTAGGAGAGGTGGTGATTGAAACTGATTCTCTTGTTGTCAAGCAGGTGATTGAAGGTACTTGGCAACCTATGTGGTCTATTGCTTCAATTGTGGAGGATAGTTTGAAGTTGAAGCAGCTAGGAAGCTTTCAGTTTCAACATACTTTGAGAGAGGGCAATAAACTAGTTGATTGTCTTGCCAATCTAGCTTATGATTTGCCCACTGTTTCCTATACTTCTTTTAATGAAATGCCTTCGAAAGCCAGGTTCATTGTCAACTTTGATAAGCATCATTGTGTGGAGTTTAGAGCTAAGAGATGGAAAGTGTCTAAGGTGATGTCATTTGGAGGAGGAGAAGGTGTAGGAGGAGCTGATTGGGAATTGGACTTTCACCTCTATGATCAAGACTTTAGAGTGGAGATCATAGGGGTTGCTTTTACTAACTTTAACTTCTTTGGTTGCAGGTACAAGCTGGAGGCATGTACACACTATTTGGACTACACTGTTCTTATGTTTTTTTAGCAAAATGTTGAGGAACAATGATAGAGCACCGGTGCTCAACAGGTGTTATGCTGATGGAGCACTGGTGCTTCACTGCCTTAGTCGACTCATTCAAATCAAAATGCAGCTCATTCAGATTGAGTTCGTGTCTGGTTTTACAAATATCAAGCTGTTGATTTTAATGCTGCATCCTCACTTAGCTCAGATTCAACTTGGAATGCTCCTGTTTAAAATGCCGATTCTCAAGGACCCTCACTAGGCCTTAATCAACATAGACTGATGCTGATTGCACTACTGATAATTCAAGGAGATTCACTTTGCTTCAATCAACTGGGAGGTGCCATGTTACTAGTGATGCTCCACTGTCTACGGGCACAGCTCAACTCTCACCGAGGTCTCTCCGGGAAAAGCATTTCCCCAGCTGGCTTTCTAGTGCACACACAACAACTGGAATCATACACACTCTGCACGCAACAAGAAAGATCAGGAATAACTCGGGGAGGCTCAAGTTCTCACCGGATGCTGTACGGGGAGAGCTTACCTCCACTTGGCTGTCTATTTCAACTATTGTATAAGACATTTGCTATTAATACTTTATGTATTGTTAGCTCTAATAGTTCATTAGTCCCTACTTATCATGTTTTTTGGCATCAAGATTATGAGTTATTCTTGTTCTACTTGGTGGTATTAATGCCTAATGGCATTCAACCCAAGAGAGTGAGGACAACAAGTAAGATTGGTGCTATTTTAGGAAGAAGTAAGGTACATCTGGTATTTGCACTTGTTTGGTGCACACATTGTAAGACATTGTATTTATTTTTACTTATTAATAAAAATGGTCACTAGGTGTAATGCCTAGTTGACTCTTGATTAAAAAAAAAAAAAGGATGATGTAAGGCCCAAAACCGTTTTCTCTCTAGCCCCTAGGCGATTTGGGCGACTTCAAGGGAGAAAAGCGGCGCCACCAATCTTCATCACGGCTATGGCCGTTCCAACGGGTGGACAGCCCCCCCAGGGGTCGTTCACCCCAATCCCACCCCACCCACTGCATCAACACCCCAAAATCATAACAATCAACCCCCTTCATGGTCCCATATTTTGAAACCTCAGGTTCAAAAATTACAAATTGATCCAAGATTATTTAGAACTGTTGTTTATTCTCAGGGAGTAGCACAATTTAATTGGAAAACATCTGAGGTTAAGAAATCTCTTGCAAAGGAGCAGTTACAATTTGCAGTTATTGGAAAATTTTCATACGGCAGGCCAGATTTGGAGAATTTACGTAAAATTATCCCAGGCCAGTGTGGAATATAAAGTGAATGCAACATTGGGTATTTGGAAAGCAGGTATGTTTTGATTAGATTGTCTTCTATGGAGGATTATGTTAATTTTTTGTCAACACCTGCGTACTGGATTAAATTTAGAGGTAGATCTTTTCCTATGCGATCATTGAAGTGGACTAGACATTGGAAGCCTGACATTGAGACTTCAATGGCTCTGGCATGGATTAGTTTTCCAAATCTGCCTCCTAACTTTTTTGCAACAGAGTTCATTTTTTCTATTGCTTCTGCTGTTGGTACACCATTGAAAGTTGACACTGCAACTTTGAATAAGACCAGACCAAGTTGTGCCAGGGTCAAGGTTGAATTGGATTTGTTAGCAAAACACCCTTCCCGTGTTTTGATTAACGAAGAAGATGATGACACTGGTGAGATAACCTCTACATGGGTAGATATTATGTATGATCATCTGCCATTATATTGCAAAAGTTGTAGGTTGCAGGGTCATGATGAAAATAATTGCAAGGTAATTCACCCGGAGCTCTGGGAGACTCGTAATGGTAATGAGGCTCGTGATACAAATGTGTCAAAGGCTAATGCAGTGGTTCCAGCACCTCCTCTGCGTATTCTGACTAGTGGTAAGACTGTTGGTAATATGAACAATGCAGGTGAGTGGCAGGAAGTAGGCAAAAAGAAAGCTAAGAATGTCAATGAAAAAAATACCAATGCTGGTGCGAAAGCTGGCGACAAATTGGCTATGGTCCAGACAGGGACTAATAAATTTGCAGCATTGCAGGAGGTGGAAACACAGGAAGTTGGAAATTTGGGCAACAAGGCCATAGTTCAGGCAACAGATAAGGGCCAGGCAAGCAAGGATCAGCGAAATTCAGCAATGCAGGGTGTTCAGAAAAATGCAGCAAAGGATGGTCCTGCAGTTCAAAAATCAGCTGGAAAAGGTAATGTTCCTTTGCCTAAATCTACTAAGGACTGGGTAAAATAGACATGGGCTGCTAAATCTGTAGGTAATGATGGGAAACAGCTGGCTAATCCTCAGTCTGAGCAGCAAAAACAGGGTGAATTAGTTGGTGTAATAGCTCCGCAGGGAGGTCCTGTTTCTGCTGAAAAGCCCGTTTCTGCTGTTCCTGTGTTTGAAAACACTTCCCAGCAGGTAGTTCCATCTAACTCATTGGCAATCAAGGCCACTGAAGGTGTTGAGATGGATGGTGATGACCTGGAGGTGGCAGATTCAGAGGACGATGAAGATTTGGTGGATTACGGTGAGGATGGTGAAACTGATGCTGGTTTTACAGAAAATTATGAAGAAGATCCGACTGATGAATACATAAGGCTAGGAGGTTTTTTTTCAAGGGATAGTAGTGTCAAGGGTGATGAATTTGACAATGCAGAAGATGCTACAAGCCCGAAAAATATTATTGCTGAAAAGCCACAGGGTAGTCCTGAAAAGGCGCAGGTAGGTCCGGGCATGTCGCTGGATGTGGGTAATGCTAGTCCGGGGCTGTCAGGAGGTAGGCTTTCTGATAAGGAGTTATTGAGAGCAGCCTATTATGGCTTGAGAAGCAAGAATTCACAGCTGGTTGCAAAAAATTTTGAGCCTAAGCCTCATTTGGCGCATTTGGTTGATAAGCTTCCTGCACAGGAGGTGGATATTGGTGAGGATGATGAGCTGGACACTGAGTCCACGGCTCAAAATTATGTGAATGCTGCTGCGAAGGCTGATTTATCTCCTGAGAGGGTGGCTGAGCATAAGAAGAAGGTAAAGCAAAATCGGGGAAGAAGAGATAAAAGCGTTCCGCCACCTGTGGGTGAAAGGAAGTCAGCTAGGATAACTCTGTCCAAAACCTCGGGTCGTCAATGAATACATCAATAGGTCGAGGAGGAGTGGTTAGACAAAAGGGAGGTGGAACTCTCCTTCATGCTCGAATCCTTAGGGAGGAGAGCATGGAGGCTTTTTTCCTTAACTTTGTGTTCGTTTTTGTAGGTATTTTCATAGTTAAAATTCATGTTGCTTGGAATGGATTTATGCAAGGCTTGGGAATGGACATCGTTGGTTCTTCCAAGCTTTGGTTAGTATCATTTACAGTGTTTTATGGTTGGAACAGCTGCTGCTTGGTTATTGGATCATTTCAGGCATTTGAGACGAAAATAGGAATTCTGAGCGCCTTGGCAGGCGCGCCGCGCCCCCTGCCGCGCCTGGCCAACCAGAAGCTCCATTTTTTGGTCCGCTTTTGCTATGCCCCGCGCCTACGAACGCATGGCGTTGTGAAAAATTCAAGGGCGCGGTATGGCGCGCGCCGCGGGCTCCAAAGCGCCAGGCAAACTGGTGTGTTTCGTTTGTTTTTTGCTTTGGGGTGTTTCTGTGGATTGGAATTGGTTGGTTCGTGCTTGGATTTCCAATGGAGAGAGCTAGGATTTTGGTCCAACAAGTCGATGAAATGATGGATAGCATTTATGATCAAGATAGAGAGCCACAAGTAGCATTTTTTCAAGTTAGTATAGTTGGGCCGTTCTACATTTTGCATTGTATTACTTGTAAAAGGAAATGTGGATTGCATGATTCCACTTTCTTTCTAGCATTTATAGCTTTTCATTATATTAGTATCATCACATGTAATATCATCACAGAGTGTATTATTAACTCTGTGATGATCATAGTATATTTGGTGTTGGCAAGTTCTTATTTTTTGCACTTGGGTTAGGAGTGAGTTTGTACCTCGATAGGATGATGTAAGGTACGGTTTGGCCCCCCTTACTTTGTATTGTCCTCTTGAGGGATTTTTTATTATTAATAAAACTAGCCACTAAGCTATATGCTTAGTTGGATTTCGCTAAAAAAAAAAAAGGATGATGTAAGGTACGGTTTGGCCCCCCTTACTTTGTATTGTCCTCTTGAGGGATTTTTATTATTAATAAAACTAGCCGCTAAGCTATATGCTTAGTTGGATTTCGCTAAAAAAAAAAAAACCCTAAAGTGTGGTGCTTTCAACAAGGTCCTTTCAAGAGTGGTGCACAATAGATTGGTAGAAGTTCTTCCTACTCTCATCTCACAGAATCAGGCAGGATTTGTGCAAGGGAGAAGCATTGTTTAGAATGTATTGCTTGCTCAGGAAATCATTCATGATATCAATGAGAGAGGTGAAGATGCAAATGTAGTTGTAAAGCTGGACATGATGAAGGCATATGATAGGGTGTCTTGGCCCTTTTTGACAATGGTGCTGAGGAAGATGGGGTTTTGTCATGAGTTTATAGATGTCATCTTCCAGCTTGTTTCATCAAACTGGTACTCAGTTTTGCTCAATGGCCAAAGTTATGGATTTTTTCATTCTGGAAGAGGATTGAAACAAGGTGACCCATTGTCACCTACATTGTTCATCATCACTGCTGAAGTTCTCTCTAGGACCTTGAACTCTCTCAACACTCACAGCTTCTATAGGCCCTATGCCATGCCTAAGTGGAGCCCTCATCTTAATCATCTTGCATATGCTGATGATACTATACTTTTCACCTCAGCTCATGAGGATTCTTTACACTTGATCACTGGTGCTTTGCAAGCTTATGAAGCTGTGTCAGGTCAGAAGATAAACAAGGATAAAAGTGCTATTTACTTGCATGACTCAGTGGAAGAAGATGAAGTACAAAAAGTAGAAAGGATCACTGGCATTCAGAGGAAGGAATTTCCCTTCACAGACCTTGGTTGTCCTATCTTTTATGGAAGGAGGAAAAAGATATACTATGAGGAGCTGGTTGGGAAAGTAACATCAAGTATTCATGGTTGGAGTGCCAAAATGCTTTCATTTGGGGGAAGAGCCATCCTGATCAAGCATGTATTGCAAAGTATGCACATACATCTTCTCTCAGCAGTCAATCCTATTGATAGTGTGCTCAATCAGTTGCATAAGCTCTTTGCTAAGTTCTTTTGGGGAAATTCACAAGAAGGATCTAATAGGCATTGGTCCTCCTGGAAGAATTTATGCTTGCCAGCTGAAGAAGGAGGCATGGGATTCAGGTCTTTGTTTGATGTGTCAAGTGCTTTGTTTGCTAAGCTTTGGTGGAACTTTAGAACTGGAGACTCTCTTTGGGTCACTTATATGTCAAACAAGTATTGTAAGAAGCTGCACAAGGCAATTATGCCTTTTAAGCAAGGCTCCTATGTCTGGAAGAAGATGATTCAAGCTAGGGAGGCTATTGATCATGAGATACACTGGCAGATTAGAGAAGGGTCAGCTCATCTATTGTATGACAATTGGTCAGGTCTGGGACCATTATACTTCATTGTGCCTTCTGCTTTTAACTGTGAGCTATGGTACAATAATGTGAGAGAAGTGATAGAGGAAGGAACCTGGAATGCTGAGTTGTTGCACCTCCTGTTACCTGAAGACATTGTTGATCACATCCTTCAGAATGTTCACTTACTTGGAAATGATCAGAGAAGAGACAAAGCTTGGTGGGGATTGACTTCAAATGGCAAGTTTTCAGTTAGTAGTGCATGGAACTATATGAGAGTGAAGCAGCATAAGGTCCCTATCTCCAGGTTTATGTGGGTGAAAGGGATGCCACTGAAGGTGTCTTTTATGATGTGGAGACTGTGGAAGTTTAAGTTACCAATTGATGATGAACTGAAGAGAATGGGATACCAATTTCCATCTAGGTGTTGGTGCTGCACATCTCTTAGCATTGAGACTAGAGAACACCTCTTCAGGACAAGTCAAGTGGCCAACAGTTTGTGGAAGTACTTTGCTCGAGCTGCAGGAGTTCAGGTGAATGGATGTAATCTTCATCAGGTTTGTTTTAAATGGTGGAGGCAATGGCCTAAACCCTGGATAAAGGAGGTGTTTCACACTGTTCCTTCTTTCATTGTTTGGTCACTTTGGAAGAGAAGAAATGCATTAAAACATGACAAAACTGTTTCTTACTCTAGGCTGCTTTATGAAGTTACAAGTAATCTTTTCTACTTTGTGATGCTGAGATTTCCTTTTGTTTCTTTAGTGAGACAATCATGGCCTGATATTGTCAATGCATTAGAGGCTTATTTTCCTAGATTCAGGTACATCAAAGTGGGATGGAAAGTGCCAAACTATGGAGTCTTAAAGGTGAACACTGATGGTGCTTCTAGGGGGAATCCTGGCCCTAGCTCTATGGCATTTTGTGTGAGGAATGTAGAGGGTGATGTTTTGTATGCCTTTGCTAAGCTCATTGGGGAGCACAACAATATGTATGCTGAGGCTATGGCTATCAGGGAAGCAATGAAATACAGTGTAGAGAATGGACTTGGAGAGGTGTTGATTGAAACTGACTCCTTAGTTGTCAAGCAGGTTATTGAAGGTGCTTGGCAACCTATGTGGTCTATTGCTTCTATTGTTGAGGATATTCTGAAGTTGAAGCAGCTAGGAAGCTTCCAATTTCAACATACATTGAGAGAAGGCAATAAGCTAGCTGATTGTCTTGCCAATTTAGCTTATGAGTTGCCTTCTGTTTGCTATACTTCTTTTGGGGATATGCCTTCTAAGGCCAGGTTCATAGTCAATTATGATAAGCATCATTGTGTTGAGCTTAGAGCTAAGAGATGGAAAGGATCATAATGTTGACAAGCAAAGGCGAAGATTATATGGAAGGAGCTGATTGGAGCCTGGACTTTGCCCTTTATGATCAAGACTTAAGAGTGGAGATCATAGGGGTTATTTTCACTAACATTAGCTTCTTTGTTTGCAGGTACAAGGTGGAGACTTCTACACATCATTTGGACTACTCTGTTGCTATGTTTTTTAGCAAGATGCTGAGAAACAAGGGTGGAGCACCGGTGCTCCACAAGTGTTATGCTGATGGAGCACTGGTGCTTCACTGCCTTAGTCGACTCATTCAAGGCAAATATGCTGGAACAACACTGGAAAGGGGAAATTCGACTACTTTGAATACTTTGTCATTCATACAAGCTGGGATTGTTTTACAATTCACTATGACTCTCACTCAGCTTGTTTTCTTGTTTTGGTCTACAAACATTATTATTGCTAAGTTGTTTATAATGCTGACTCCTCACTTAGCTTAGATTCACTTTGGAGGAGTGTTGATCACAATCCTGCTTGCTCAAGTACACTCACACTGCCTCAATCAACTTGCCTTGGTGCTGGTTACAATATGTATAGCTCAAGGAGATTTACATTGTGTCATTCTTCTGGAAAGTGCTATGATGCTGCATCTACTTCTACTTTGGTTTCATTTTCTGGAGCTTCAAACATCCTGCAGGCAACAAGGATCAAGAGTAGTTAATTGTCTAGTTTGTATACCTTGTTTTGATAGTTGCTTAGATCTTATTTCTCTTAGTCATTGGCATCAAGATTATGAGTTATTCTTGTTCTACTTGGTGGTATTAATGCCCAATGGCATTCAACCCAAGAGAGTGAGGACAACAAGTAATATTGGTGCTATTTTAGGGAGAAGTAAGGCACATTTGGTATTTGCACTGGTTTGGTGCACACATTGTAAGACATTGTATTTATTTTAACTTATTAATAAAAATGGTCATTAGGTGCAATGCCTAGTTGACTCTTGATTAAAAAAAAAAAAAAACCCTAAAGTGACCTCTCTTCTCTCTCTAGGTGGGCGATTTTTTGGAGAAAGGAGGCGCCGCCATTAAAACTCCGGCCATGGCCGCTCCACCGGTTGGGCAGCCCCCCCAGGGGTTGTTCAACCCAATCCCACCCCACCCACTGTGACAACACCCCAAAATAACAACAATCAACCCCCTTCATGGTCCCATATTTTGAAACCTCAGGTTCAAAAATTACAAATTGATCAAAGGTTATTTAGAACTGTTGTTTATGCTCAGGGAGTAGCACAATTGAATTGGAAAACATCTGAGGTTAAGCAATCTCTTGCAAAGGAGCAGTTACAATTTGCAGTTATTGGAAAATTTTCATACGGCAGGCCAGATTTGGAGAATTTACGTAAAATTATTCCGGGCCAGTGTGGAATCAAAAGTGAATGCAATATTGGTTATTTGGACACCAGGTATGTTTTGATTAGGCTAAGTTCTATGGAAGATTATGTTAATTTTTTGTCAACACCTGCGTACTGGATTAAATTTAGAGGTAGGTCGTTTCCCATGAGATCATTGAAGTGGACTAGACATTGGAAGCCTGATGTTGAGACTTCAATGGCTCTGGCATGGATTAGCTTTCCAAACCTGCCTCCTAACTTTTTTGCAACAGAGTTCATTTTTTCTATTGCTTCTGCTGTTGGTACACCATTGAAAGTTGATACTGCAACTTTGAATAAAACCAGACCAAGTTGTGCCAGGGTCAAGGTTGAATTGGATTTGTTAGCAAAACACCCTTCCCGTGTTTTGATTAACGAAGAGGATGATGACACTGGTGAGATAACTTCTACTTGGGTTGATATTATGTATGATCATCTGCCATTATATTGCAAAAGTTGTAGGTTGCAGGGTCATGATGAAAATAATTGCAAGGTAATTCACCCAGAGCTCTGGGAGACTCGTAATGGTAATGAGGTTCGGGATTCAAATGTGTCAAAGGCGAATGCAGTGGTTTCAGCACCTCCTCTGCGTATTCTGTCTAGTGGTAAGACTGTTGGTAATGTGGACAATGCATGTGAGTGGCAGGAAGCAGGCAAAAAGAAGGCTAAGAATGTCAATGAAAAAAATACCAATGCTGGTGCGAAAGCTGGTGACAAATTGTCTATGGTCCAGGCAGGGACTAATAAATTTGCAGCATTGCAGGAGGTGGAAACACAGGAAGTTGGAAATTTGGGCAACAAGGCTATAGTTCAGGCAACAGATAAGGGCCAGGCAAGCAAGGATCAGCGAAATTCAGCAATGCAGGGTGTTCAGAAAAATGCAGCAAAGGATGGTCCTGCAGCTCAATAATTAGCTGGGAAAGGTAATATTCCTTTGCCTAAATCTACTAAGGACTAGGTAAAACAGACATGGGCTGCTAAAACTGTAGGTAATGATGGGAAACAGCTGGTTAATCCTCAGCGTCAGCAGCAAGAAGAGGGTGAATTAGTTGGTGTAATAGCCCCGCAGGGAGGTCCTGTTTCTGCTGAAAAGCCTGTTTCTGCTGTTCCTGTGTTTGAAAACACTTCCCAGCAGGAAGTTCCATCTAACTCATTGGCAATCAAGGCCACTGAAGGTGTTGAGATGGATGGTGATGACCTGGAGGTGGCAGATTCAGAGGAGGATGAAGATTTGGTGGATTACGGTGAGGATGGTGAAACTGATGCTGGTTTTTTAGAATATTATGAAGAAGATCCGACTGATGTATACATAGGGCTAGGAGGTTTTCTGTCAAGGGATAGTAGTGTCAAGGGTGATGAATTTGACAATGCAGAAGATGCTGCAAGCCCGAAAAATGTTATTGCTGAAAAGCCACAGGGTAGTCCTGAAAAGGCGCAGGTAGGTCCGGGCATGTCGCTGGATGTGGGTAATGCTAGTCCGGGGCTGTCAGGAGGTAGGCATTCTGATAAGGAGTTATTGAGAGCAGCCTATTATAGCTCGAGAAGCAAGAATTCGCAGCTGGTTGCAAAAAAATTTGAGCCTAAGCCTCATTTGGCGCATTTGGTTGATAAGCTTCCTGCACAGGAGGTGGATACTGGTGAGGATGATGAGTTGGACACTGAGTCCACGGCTCAAAATTATGTGAATGCTACTGCGAAAGCTGATTTATCTCCTGAAAAGGTGGCTGAGCATAAGAAGAAGTTAAAGCAAAATCAGGGAAGAAGAGATAAAAGCGTTCCGCCACCTGTGGGTGGAAGGAAGTTAGCGAGGATAACTCTGTCCAAAACCTCGGGTCGTCAATGAATACATCAATAGGTCGAGGAAGAGTGGTTAGACACAAGGGAGGTGGAACTCTCCTTCATGCTCGAATCCTTAGGGAGGAGAGCATGGAGGCTTTTTTTGCTAACTTTGTGCTCGTTTTTGTAGGTATTTTCATAGTTAAAATTCATGTTGCTTGGAATGGATTTATGCAAGGCTTGGGAATGGACATCTTTGATTCTTCCAAGATTTGGTTAGTATCATTTTCAGTGTTTTATGGTTGGAACAGCTGCTGCTTGGTTATTGAATCATTTCAGGCATTGGAGACGAAAACAGGAATTCTGAGCGCCATGGCAGGCGCGCCGCGCCCCCTGCCGCGCCTGGCCAACCAGAAGCTTCATTTTTTGGCCCGCTTGTTCCATGCCCCGCACCTACGAACGCATGGCGTTGTGAAAAATGCATGGGCGCGGTATGGCGCGCGCCGTGGGCTCCAAAGCGCCAGGCACTTTTTGTGCTTTGGTTCCTTGGTTTCTTCGGGGTGTTTTCGTGGGGTTGAAAAGGTTTTTTCGTGCTTGGATTTCTACGGGAGTGAGCTAGGATATTGGTACAATAAGTCGAAGAAATGATGGAGAGCATATATGATCAAGATAGAGAGCCACAAGTAGCATTTTTTCAATTTATTATAGTTGGGCCGTTCTACATTTTACATTTTATTACTTGTAAAAGGAAGTGTGGATTGCATGATTCCACTTTCTTTCTAGCATTTATAGCTTTTCATTATGTTTGTATCATCACATGTAATATCATCACAGAGTGTATTATCAACTCTGTGATGATCATAGCATATTTGGTGTTGGCGAGTTCTTATTTTTTGCACTCGGGTTAGGAGTGAGTATGCACCTCGATAGGATGATGTAAGGTACGGTTTGGCCCCCCTTACTTTGTATTGTCCTCTTGAGGGATTTTTTTATTATTATTATTATTATTATTAATAAAACTAGCCACTAAGCTATATGCTTAGTTGGATTTCGCTAAAAAAAAAAAAAACCCTAAAGTGACCCGCGCCTAGTTTTCTCTCTAGACTAGGCGATTTTCGGCGACACACTTAGGGCCATCTCCCATGGCCATTTCGGCCACTGGACAGCCCCCCACTGGGGTTGTCCAGCCTAATATTACCCCCCCACAACCCCCTAACACCACTATAACACCTACTAATAACAATCCACCACCACTCTTGATTTAAAAAAAAAAAAAAAGACCCTAACCCCAAACCCTAGGCAACATATGGTAATATCTTTCAGCAGGTGTCCACCATGGAGGATATTATTTTGGCGCATGAGTTTCAGCTGGAATTAGCACCAACACCGGAGAATCGAGAAGCATTGAAGAAAGCTGAAGCTGAGTTGAAGAAATATCTTGCTATTGAAGCTGAATTTTGGAAACAAAAGACAGGCATGCAGTGGTTCAAAGAGGGTGATGTGAATTCTAAATTCTTCCATTTTCATGTCAATGGTAGAAGGAAGAAGTTGCATGTGAGCAGAATTCAAAATAGAGATGGTAACTGGATCAATTCTCAAGAAGCAATGGCTAATGGGGCACTTTGGTTCTTTCAGAGACAATTTGCTACTGAGGAGGTATCTAACAATTATGATTTGTTGATGAATGTTCCTTCTATGATTACTGATGAGCAGAATAAGGCATTCACTAAGGTGCCTTGGGAGGAGGAGGTCAAACAGGCTGTGTTTGGGCTTAATGGTGACAGTGCTAGTGGCCCTGATGGCTATACGGGCAGGTTCTTTCATGTTGCTTGGGATATCATCAAGCTTGATGTTGTCAGGGTGGTGCAGGCGTTGTTTAGTGGAAGACACATCCCCAGATATGTGACTCACACTAATTTGGTCCTTATCCCTAAAAAGCCTACAGTTGCGATATTTTCTGATCTCAGGCCTATCAGCTTGAGTAATTTCATTAACAAGGTCCTTTCTAGGGTGGTTCATAATAGATTGGTTGAGGTTCTGCCTACGCTTATCTCACAGAATCAGGCAGGCTTTGTGAAAGGGAGAAGCATAGTAGAGAATGTCTTGCTTGCTCAAGAAATCATTCATGATATAAACGAAAGAGGAGAGGATGCAAACGTGGTGATAAAACTGGATATGATGAAGGCCTATGATAGGGTGTCCTGGCCTTTCTTGACAATGGTTTTGCGGAAGATGGGTTTTTGTCATGAGTTTATTGATGTCATCTTCCAGCTTGTCTCATCAAACTGGTATTCAGTTTTGTTCAATGGACAAAGCTATGGTTTCTTCCACTCAGGAAGGGGTCTCAAGCAGGGCGACCCTTTGTCGCCTACTTTGTTCATACTCACTGCTGAGGTTCTTTCTAAGACCTTGAACTCCCTCAACACTCACGGTTTCTATAGGCCTTTTGCAATGCCTAAGTGGAGCCCTCATCTCAATCATCTTGCGTATGCTGATGATACTATTCTATTTACTTCAGCACATGAGGATTCTTTGCACTTGATCACTGGAGTGTTACAGGCCTATGAAGCTTTGTCTGGTCAGAAGATAAACAAGGATAAGAGTGCTATTTATCTCCATCACTCGGTTGGAGAAGATGAAGTACAAAAAGTTGAAAGGATCACTGGCATTCAGCGGAAGAATTTCCCCTTCACATACCTTGGTTGCCCTATCTTTTATGGTAGGAGGAAGAAGATCTATTATGAGGAGCTGGTGGGGAAGGTAACATCGAGGATACATGGGTGGAGTGCTAAAATGCTTTCATTTGGAGGAAGGGCCATCCTGATTAAACATGTATTACAAAGTATGCCAATACATCTCCTGTCTGCAGTCAACCCTCTTGATAGTGTGCTCAATCAGCTGCACAAACTCTTTGCTAAATTCTTTTGGGGAAACTCACAAGAAGGATCTAATAGGCATTGGTCATCCTGGAAGAATCTATGTCTGCCATTTGAAGAAGGAGGTATGGGGTTCAGATCATTGTTTGATGTGTCGAGTGCTTTGTTTGCTAAGCTCTGGTGGAACTTCAGAACTGGAGATTCCCTGTGGGTCACGTATATGTCCAACAAGTATTGTAAGAAGCTGAATAAGGCAATTGTGCCTTTCAAGCAAGGCTCCTATGTCTGGAGGAAGATGATACAAGCTAGGGAAGCTATTGATCATGAGATACATTGGCAGGTTAGGGAAGGATCAGCTCATCTCTGGTATGACAATTGGTCTGGCCTTGGTCCATTATACTTCATTGTACCTTATACTTTTAACTGTGACCTCTGGTACAACAATGTGAGGGAGGTGATTGATGAGGGAGCATGGAATGTTGAGCTATTGCAGCTTCTTCTGCCTGAAGACATTGTTGAGCATATTGTTCAGAATGTGCACCTGCTCGGGACTGATGAGAGAAGAGATAAGGCTTGGTGGGGACTGACATCAAATGGCAAATTTTCAGTTAGCAGTGCATGGAATTACATGAGGGTAAAGCAGCATAAGGTCCCTATGGCCAGGTTTATGTGGGTTAAAGGGATGCCACTGAAAGTGTCATTTATGATGTGGAGGTTGTGGAAGTTCAAGCTTCCAATTGATGATGAATTGAAGAGAATGTGATATCAGTTTCCATCCAGGTGTTGGTGCTGCTCATCTCCTAGCATTGAGACTAGAGAGCATCTATTCAGGACAAGTCAGGTAGCCAACAGTGTGTGGAAATACTTTGCTCAAGCTGCAGGTGTACAGGTGGATGGATGCAATCTTCATCAGGTTTGTTTTAAATGGTGGAGGCAGTGGCCTAAGCCATGGATTAAGGATGTTTTTCATACTGTGCCTTCATTTATTGTGTGGTCACTTTGGAAGAGAATGAATGATTTGAAGCATGATAAAACTGCTTCATATTCTAGGCTGCTCTATGAAGTTACTAGCAATCTGTTTTACTTTGTTAAGCTGAGGTTCCCCTTTGTTCCTATAATCAGACAGTCGTGGCCTGATATTGTCAATGCTCTTGAGGCTTATTTGCCTAGATTCAGGTACGTTAAGGTGGGGTGGAAAGTGCCAAGCCATGGAGTCCTAAAGGTGAATACTGATGGCGCTTCTAGGGGGAATCCTGGCCCTAGCTCAATGGCTTTCTGCGTGAGGAATGTCAATGGTGATGTATTGTATGCATTTGCTAAACTCATTGGGGAACACAACAATATGTATGCTGAGGCTATGGCCATTAGGGAAGCCATGAGGTATAGTGTGGAGAATGGCCTAGGGGAGGTTGTGATTGAAACTGACTCTCTTGTTGTCAAGCAGGTGATTGAAGGTGCCTGGCAACCTATGTGGTCTATTGCCTCTATTGTGGAGGATATTCTGGAGTTAAAGCAGCTAGGGAGTTTCCAGTTTCTACATACTTTGCGTGAAGGCAACAAGTTAGCTGATTGTCTTGCCAATCTAGCTTATGAGGTGCCTAATGTTTGCTATACCTCATTTGGTGATATGCCTTCTAAGGCCAGGTTCATAGTCAATTATGATAAGCATCATGGTGTGGAGCTTAGAGCTAAGAGATGGAAAGGAGTCTAGACACACGGGTGGTCGAACTATCCTTCATGCTCGAATCCTTAGGGAGGAGAGTAGGGAGGCCTTTTTTACTAACATTGTGTTCTTTTTTGTAGGTACTTTCATTGTTATATTTCAAATTGTTTGGAATGGATCTTTGCATGGCTTGGATTTGGACAATTTACTCACTTGGATAATGTTTTCAAGAGGATATTGGCACTTACAATATTTGGTTAGTATTGATTTCAGCTTGTTGAGACTTGGATCAACTAATGCTTGGATTTGGGATCATTTTACGCATTGGAGGCATCAAATTCGACTAAGGAAAAATTCACAGGCGCCTTCTCCTCCGCGCCGCGTGCCTTATCGCGTGGCCCTTGGCAGAACTTTGGAATTCTTCCACGCCTTCAGCCTGCGCTGCGGCCCCGATCGCATAACGGAAGGAAATTGTAGGCGCGCCATGGACTCCGTGCCGCGCGCCTCAACGCGCAGGCCTTGGCAGACGGCTGGATTTCCTGCACGCTTTCTCCTTGCGCCGCGGATGCAACCGCACAACGTTGGCTTGCGCAATGGAGCCTGCGCCGCGCCCACTATGGCGCATGGCTATTTTCTGCCTCCGCTTGGTTGCATGGGGTGTTTGCATGGTTTGCTTTTGGTTGGTTCGTGCCTGAATCTTCATGGGAGCGAGTTTCCATATTTGTTTTATGTGATTACTCGCATTGTAATACAACATTATATTAGTAGCTCATTATTTAGCTATCACATTAGATTATTATTATATGTAGTAGGCCTAAGTAGTGAGGTAAACATTGTAAAGTATTATGTCAAGGCGTTTAATTCATTTCTATTGGTGGTATTAGCATTTTATAATGCTCAACCCAATGAAATGGATGCGACGTTTGGATATGATGCTATCTTACCACTACTTAGGCTTTCATTATTGTATTTGCACTTGGTTGGTGCACACATTGTAAGACTTTTTATTTATTTTTTAATTATTAATAAAAATGGTCTCTAGGTGTAATGCCTAGTTGACTCTTGGTTAAAAAAAAAAAAAAAACCCTAAAGTGAAAAAAAACCCTAAACCCCAGGTGGGGAATTCAGTTCCCTTCTAGGTGTCATTGTTGTGTGGATCCTGACGTGGAGACTGTCTCCCACGTTTTTCTTAACGCACCTGTAGCGAGGTATGTATGGAATTATTTTGGAAGCCCTGCAGGTCTTCAGTTTGATGGGCTGCACTTGACACAAGTGATTAATCTGTGGTGGGATGCTCCTGCTGGCCCGGTCCTGAGGATGATTTATCATGCCGTTCCCATCTTTATTGTATGGGAGTTGTGGAAGCGGAGGAATGTTTTGAGGCATGGTGGGTCTACTTCAGCTCGCAGGGTGGTGTATCTCGTTATGCAGCATATCATTATGTTGTTGAGAGTTCGTAGAAGGAACTTTCAGCATGCGCCAGGTAGGTGGGAGGACTTGCTTCCGGTGTTGAGAGATTATACGCCTGCTTTGGTGATGACAAAGGTTGCTTGGAGTCCGCCTCAGGTGGGGTGGATCAAGTGTAATACGGATGGTGCGTCTAGAGGTAACCCGGGACCTAGTTCGTGGGCATTTTGTGTTCGAGATGAGAGGGGAGATATCTTGCATTCATGTGCTAAGGAGATGGAGGATTTCATGACCACAAATACTCAAGCGGAGGCATTGGCAATTCTTATGGCCTTGAGGTATGTGGCTTCTATTCCTTATGCACATGTTATTGTTGAGACGGACTCATTATTGCTCAAAAATGTGGTGACTAAGGTTTGGGAGGTGCCTTGGCAAATTGTTCAAGAAATTGAAGAAATTTGGAGCTTGATGGAGGGAATGGAAGTAGAGGTGGTGCATGTTTTTAGAGAGGGGAACAAAGTGGCGGATTATTTTGCGAATTTGGCGTTAGATCAAGGAGATATTGTTGTTAATTCGTTTCATGAGTTAGATAGTGTGGGTAGGAGGTTGGTTAATGGAGACAAGTGCAATGAGCCGTACATCCGCACTAAGCCGAGGAGGAGTGTGTAGACACACGGGTGGTGGAACTCTCCTTCATGCTCGAATCCTTAGGGAGGAGAGCATGGAGGATTTTTTTACTAACGTTGTGTTCTTTTTTGTAGGTACTTTCATAGTTCTATCTCAAGTTGATTGGAATGAGCATGTGCAACGCTTTGGAATGGACAATTTGCTTACATGGATGATTGTTTCAAGATGCTATTGGTACTCCCAACCTATGGTTAGTATCAATTTCAGCTTCTTGAGACTTGAATCAGCTGATGCTTGGCGTTGGAATCAGCTCACGCGTTGGAGGCAAGAAAAACGACTAAGGCAGAAATTCCAGGCGCTACGGCCGGCGCGCCGCGCGCCCAACCGCGGAGGCCTTGGCAGAAGTTCCAATTTCTTGCACGCTTTCAGTCCGCGGTGCGCTTACGATCGCAGAACGGAAAAAATTCTGGGCGCTACATGGCTCGCGGCGCGCGCCCTAAGGCGCAAGGCAAAAATTTTGCCTTCGTGTCTTTGGTGCTCGGGGTGTTTTCGTGGGTTGAAATTGGTTGGTTCGTGCTTGGATCTTCACGGGAGCGAGTTACTATATTGTTTTTATGTGTCTACTCGCATTAGCATACATCATTCTATTAGTAGCTTATTTATTAGCTATTTCATTACATTATTACACGTATTTGGCCTAAGTAGCGCGGTAAACATTGTAAAGTATTATATCAAGGCGTTAAATTCATTTCGATTGGTGGTATTAGCATTTTATAATGCTCAATCCAATGGAGTGGAGGAGACGTTTGGATATGATACTATCTTACCACTACTTAGGCGTTCATTAGTTTTAGTCTTAGCTAGTGCGTATTATTTCAAGATTGTAAAGACCTCATTTATTATTTTTGTTTTATTATTAATAAAAAATAGCCACTAAGCTATAAGCTTAGTTGGATTTCGCTAAAAAAAAAAAAAAAAAAAAACCTAACGCTCTCTCCTCTCTCCTCCTCCTTGGGCGATTTTGAGGAGATTTGGGCGCCCCACCCTTGCAACGACGGCTATGGCCGTTCAAACGGGTGGACAGCCCCCCCCAGGGGTCGTTCACCCCAATCCCACCCCACCCACTGCATCAACACCACAAAATCATAACAATCAACCCCCTTCATGGTCCCATATTCTAAAACCCCAGGTTCAAAAATTACAAATTGATCAAAGATTATTTAGAACTGTTGTTTATTCTCAGGGAGTAGCACAATTGAATTGGAAAACATCTGAGGTTAAGCAATCTCTTGCAAAGGAGCAATTGCAATTAGCAGTTATTGGAAAATTTTCATACGGCAGGCCAGATTTGGAGAATTTGCGTAAAATTATCCCAGGCCAGTGTGGAATCAAAAGTGAATGCAACATTGGGTATTTGGACAGCAGGTATGTTTTGATTAGATTGTCTTCTATGGAGGATTATGTGAATTTTTTGTCAACACCTGCGTACTGGATTAAATTTAGAGGTAGATCTTTTCCTATGCGATCATTGAAGTGGACTAGACATTGGAAGCCTGATATTGAGACTTCAATGGCTTTGGCATGGATTAGTTTTCCAAATCTGCCTCCTAATTTTTTTGCAACAGAGTTCATTTTTTCTATTGCTTCAGCTGTTGGAACACCATTAAAAGTTGATACTGCAACTTTGAATAAGACCAGACCAAGTTGTGCCAGGGTCAAGGTTGAATTGGACTTGTTGGCAAAACACCCTTCCCGTGTTTTGATCAATGAGGAGGATGATGACACTGGTGAGATAACCTCTACATGGGTAGATATTATGTATGATCATCTGCCATTGTATTGCAAAAGTTGTAGGTTGCAGGGTCATGATGAAAATAATTGCAAGGTAATTCATCCGGAGCTCTGGGAGAATCGTAATGATTATGAGGCTCGTGGTTCAAATGTTAATGTGTCAAAGGCTAATGCAGCGGTTCCAGCACCTCCTCTGCGTATTCTGGCTAGTGGTAAGACTGTTGGTAATGTGAACAATGCAGGTGAGTGGCAGGAAGCAGGCAAAAAGAAAGCTAAGAATGTCAATGAAAAAAATACCAATGTTGGTGCGAAAGCTGGTGACAAATTGGCTATGGTCCAGGCAGGGACTAATAAATTTGCAGCATTGCAGGAGGTGGAAACACAGGAAGTTGGAAATTTGGGCAGCAAGGCTATAGATCAGGCAACAGATAAGGGCCAGGCAAGATAGGATCAGAGAAATTCAGCAATGCAGGGTGTTCAGAAAAATGCAGCAAAAGATGGTCCTGCAGTTCAAAAATCAGCTGGGAAAGGTAATGTTCCTTTGCCTAAATCTACTAAGGACTGGGTAAAACAGACATGGGCTGCTAAATCTGTAGGTAATGATGGGAAACAGCTGGCTAATCCTCAGTCTGAGCAGCAAAACCAGGGTGAATTAGTTGGTGTAATAGCTTCGCAGGGAGGTCCTGTTTCTGCTGAAAAGCCTGTTTCTGCTGTTCCTGTGTTTGAAAACACTTCCCAGCAGGAAGTTCCATCTAACTCATTGGCAATCAAGGCCACTGAAGGTGTTGAGATGGATGGTGCTGACCTGGAGGTGGCAGATTCAGAGGATGATGAAGATTTGGTGGATTACGGTGAGGATGATGAAACTGATGCTGGTAATACAGAAAATTATGAAGAAGATCTAACTGATGAATACATAGGGCTAAGAGTTTTGATGTCAAGGGATAGTAGTTTCAAGAGTGATGAATTTGACAATGCAGAAAAAGCTACAAATCCGAAAAATGTTGTTGCTGAAAAGCCACAGGGTAGTCCTGAAAAGGTTTTAGGAGGTCCTGGCATGTCGCTGGATGTGGGTAATGCTAGTCCGGGGCTGTCAGGGGGTAGGCTGTCTGATAAGGAGTTATTGAGAGCAGCCTATTATGGCTCGAGAAGCAAGAATTCGCAGCTGGTTGCAAAAAATTTTGAGCCAAAGCCTCATTTGGCGCATTTGGTTGATAAGCTTCCTGCACAGGAGGTGGATATTGGTGAGGATGATGAGCTGGACACTGAGTCCACGGCTCAAAATTATGTGAATGCTGCTGCGAAGGCTGATTTATCTCCTGAAAAGGTGGCTGAGCATAAGAAGAAGTTAAAGCAAAATCGGGGAAGAAGAGATAAAAGCGTTCCGCCACCTGTGGGTGGAAGGAAGTCAGCTAGGATAACTCTGTCCAAAACCTCTGGTCGTCAATGAATACATCAATAGGTCGAGGAGGAGTGGTTAGACACAAGGGAGGTGGAACTCTCCTTCATGCTCGAATCCTTAGGGAGGAGAGCATGGAAGCTTTTTTTGCTAACTTTGTGTTCATTTTTGTAGGTAATTTCATAGTTAAAGTTCATGTTGCTTGGAATGGATCTATGCAATGCTTTGGAATGATGGTTTCAAGATGTTATTGGTACTCCCGAGCTATGGTTGGTATCAATTTCACCTTTTTGAGACTTGGAACAGCTGATACTTGGTGCTTGGATCATTTCACGCTTTGGAAACCTGAAAAACGAAGGCAAAATTCCCAGGCGCCTTGGCCGGCGCGCCGCGCCCCCTGCCGCGCCGGCCTTGGCAGTTTGTCCAATTTTCCAGCCGCGTTTGGTCCGCGCTGCGGATACGAACGCATGACGAACAAATCTGCTCGCGCGTTGGAGCCCGCGCCGCGCCACCTACGGCGCAAGGCAATTTTTCTGGCTTCGTTTGTTCGTTGCTCGGGCTGTTTTCGTGGGTTGAAATTGGATGGTTCGTGCTTGGATTTTCATGGGAGAGAGTTAGGATATTGGTACAATAAATCGAAGATATGATGGAGAGCATATATGATCAAGATAGAGAGCCACAAGTAGCATTTTCTCAAGTTAGTATAGTTGGGCCATTCTACATTTTGCATTTTATTACTTGTAAAAGGAAGTGTGGATTGCATGATTCCACTTTCTTTCTAGCATTTATAGCTTTTCATTATGTTAGTATTATCACATGTAATATCATCACAGAGTGTATTATTAACTCTGTGATGATCATAGCATATTTGGTGTTGGCGAGTTCTTATTTTTTGCACTCGGGTTAGGAGTGATTTTGTACCTCGATAGGATGATGTAAGGTACGGTTTGGCCTCCCTTACATTGTATTGTCCTCTTGAGGGATTTTTATTTTTATTATTAATAAAACTAGCCGCTAAGCTATATGCTTAGTTTGATTTCGCTAAAAAAAAAAAACCCTAAAGTGACTTATAGAGTGCGAGTGGTTAAGCATGGAACTGGGCACACATAAGGAGTTGACACCTTTTTTAGCTAACCTGTTTGTTCATTTTTGCAGGATACATTATTGCTACACTTGGGAATTCTTTCCTGACTTTACTTCTATGCCAAAAGAGCTTCTTTTTCGAATCTTGCTCATACAGGTGTTATTGGTGGCCTCTTGCAACCTGGATCTCCTTGGCTTACTCGTTCACAGTATGTCATTGCCACTTTTGATCCAGTGGAGTGTCATGGTTGCGCAGCATCTCTACTCACCCTCTACAAGCTCATGGCATCATTGTCTCGACTGCAGCTTGCACACTCTCTGGAGCCTCTCCTCTACATGGATATATCTGATCTTGCTCCTCTTGTTTGGCAATATTTTCTTTTCAGTGGTCTTGATTCCTTTGCTAGGTACTCATCTTGGTTATGGTGTGAAGATATTATGCTTCCTCGTTGTTTATGCTCAGGATGTTACTTGGTCGATAGAGCACCAGTGCTCCATACGCATTGCAACAGTGGAACATCGGTGCCTCACCACTTTGGCTCAGCTGACTTGCCTTTGGAAGAATGTCCTCGCCTATGGATACATACTTCTGCTGGCTATTATTAGCATCGTGTTTTCAGTAACTAGTGCTCAGGTTACTAAGTACCATGGCTTTGAACAAAATGATCTCATATTGGTGGTATTAGCATTGGTAAATGCTCAACCCAATTGGGAAAGTTTTGATCAAAATCATGTACATAGGAATTCACTAGTTAGACAGGAATTAGTTTCCACATGTTATTTAGTTTCACTTCGTTGTGTTGGTTTTCATTCTTGTAAAGACTTGGTTTTGTGTTTTGACATCTTTATTAATAAAATTAGTCACTAAGCCCTGAGCTTAGTGATATTCATTAAAAAAAAAAAAAAAAAAAAAAACTAACCCTGCGCCTAGTTTTCTCTCTAGACTAGGCGATTTTAGGCGATTTACGGCGACACACCTTCGGCCACCTTTCATGGCCACTCCGGCCACTGGACGGCCCCCCACTGGGGTTGTCCAGCCTAATACTACCCTTCCACAACCCCCTAACACCACTATAACACCTACTAATAACAATCCACCACCAATATCGTATGCATCAACTTTAAAACCTACTGCACGACCTTTTGTCGTGCCCCAAATCCCTGAACCTATAATGGAACTTCATCATGGAGAACCTTCATTCATTTGGGATGATAAAGATGTGGACAACATGTTAATTCATGAAGAATTACAATATGCAGTCGTGGGCAAGTTTTCATATGGCATGCCTGCCTTTCACGAGCTTAAAAAGCAATTACCACTTCAATGTGATTTGAAAGGAGAGTGCTCTATAGGATTCTTAGATCTCAGGCATGTTTTGATTAGGGTTTCATTACTGGAAGATTATGTTCATCTCTTGTCAAGGCCTGCTTTCTATCTCAAGTTTACAAATGTGTATCATCAGATGAGGGCATTGAAGTATGATGTTTGGTCTGATCCAAGAGAGGAGACATCTGTGGCAGTAGCTTGGATCTCTTTTCCAGGCTTGCCACCAGTTTTCTTTATTAAAGAGGCAGTGTTTGCATTGGCTAGTGCAATTGGTAAGCCATTGCAATTGGATGCAGCTACAAAGGCTAGGACAAGACCTAGTTGTGCCAAGGTTAAAGTAGAAGTCGACTTGCTATCTCCAAGGCCTCAAAGAGTGAGGATTGGTATCAAGAACTCAACCACTGGTGATGTTAAGTACAAATGGATCAAGGTTCAATATGATTATTTACCAAAATATTGCAACCATTGCAAGCTTCAAGGACATGATGAGGAAAAATGTTTTATTTTGCATCCGGAGCTTGATGATAAGGCTCTGACAAAGGGTGAGAATGATGTGAGTAAGCAGCCTCTTAGGGTGCTTCAAAGTGGCAAGATTGTGGGTAATTTGTCTAAGGAAGAGCAAGCTAAGATTGTTGAGGCTAACAAAGGGAATGCAGTGCAAACTGGTCGACAAGACAAAGCTAAGAAGATTGGAAATCCTAATAGAAACCCTAATGCCTGGGTGAGAGTTGAGAACAAAAAGAATCAAGGTAAAGAGGGTGCTAAGGGTATTGAAGATCATGTTCCAATTAATAACTCGTTTGCAATCTTAGATGGTGAGGATGTTGAAGTTATTGAGGTTCAAGAAGGACAGGAAAAGGGTTTAAATTCAAATAGGAAGGTTGCTAATCCTAGTCAAGTGGAAAAAAGAAATACAAATTTGACTCCATTAAGGAGTGTAACTCCTAAAGCAATTGATATTGGAGCAAAGAGAACTCGTCAATGGGTAGAAGATGTTTTTAAAATAATTTGAAGGAAAAGGATTCGTGTGAAGCAGCCCAGGATGTTAGGGTTGATGGTGATCACGAGCTGGGAGAATTGAATGGAGCTGAGGGTTCAGACAAAGATCGGGCATTAATTGTGCTCCCACCAACTGGAAATTCAGTCCACGAGGTAGATTTGGTTGGTAAACTCAGCGTGTTTAATGATGCTGCTTTAAATGAGCTGAGGGGGATTCATACTGGGGCTTGGGAGTTAATGCAAAAAGCCCTAGAGTTAGTTAAATTCAGTACTGGGAAGGAAGGTGCTTTTATACCTAAGGCGCCTTCACTTCCACCAGTCGATGTGGGAGATGACAGTCGACCAAAGTACATTTTAAACACGACTGCTTCTACTATTCCTAGCCAAAATCATGGTGAGGATATTGCTCAAGGTCCTTCCCTGATTCCTTCAGGTGCTACCACTGATGAAGATGAAGATGATCCTTTAGAAAATATGCCATTGCAACCAATTGTCAGGGAAGCACAAGTCCAGGAAGGAATAAAATTAATGGATGGCCCTTTGAGTCCGGGCAGACTTGAGCATCAAGAACATGATGAAGACTCCACTGCTCATAACTTTGAGCAAATTGCTAGGGAAGCTGATTTGTCTCCAAGAAGTGCAAGATCACAGCAGGAACTGATTCCTCCAGCACCCTTAGAGTTATCAAATCAATCCAAGCAGGTACAAAAGAGGAACAAGAAGAACTATAGTCAGGATCCTGACAAAATCAAGGCTTTGAGATCAACCTCTACCAAGCAGAATTAGATGGATAAGCTCCTCATCTGGAACATAAGGTCAGTAAATACTCAAGAAGCCTTTGATAGGCTTATCACATTACATCAAAGGAAGCACTTTCAGGTTATTGGATTGATGGAACCATTCCAGGAGGTGAGTACTATTAATAGCTATAAGTTGAGACTTGGGATGGATCAGTGCTTTTATAATGTCAATGGGAAGGTATGGGTGTTTGTTAATGCTGATTTTGAAGTGCAAGAGGTGATGAATGATGAGCAGCAGCTCACACTTTCCTTCAACAATCAACACTTTGATGAAGAAATTGTCATCACATTTGTTTATGCCAAAACAAATGCTGGTGATAGGTTCTTTCTTTGGGAAGCTATGCAGTACTTTGCTAGTGATAATGTGAGACCTTGGTTGGTTGCTGGGGACTTCAATTTCATTCTATCTGAGAATGAAAAGTATGGGGGACTACCAGTCTTCATGCCTGAGTATGAAGAGTTTGCTTCTACTCTAGCTAACTGCCAACTTATGGACCTTGGCTTTAACTCTGGGAGCATCTTCACTTGGTGGAATGGTAGGACTGAAGAAGACTTTATTCTAAAGAGACTTGATAGATGCCTAGGCAATCAGCAATTGGTGGACTTGTGCACTAAGATTGAAGTGGATCACCTTGCCAGAGTGGGCTCAGATCACTCTCCTTTGTTGATCAGTTTCTCTCAGGATGATTCTCCAACAATCAAGCCCTTTAAATTTCTCAATTTCTGGACCACACATGACTCATTCATTGAGTTAGTAAGGGAGCATTGGGAAGTGGAAGCTGCAGGAGATCCATTTTACTCTCTGAATACAAAATTAAAGACATTGGAGAAGAAGTTGACTGCTTGGAGCAAGACTACATATGGTAATATCTTTCAGCAGGTCTCCACCTTGGAAGACATTATCTTGGCACATGAGTACCAGCTGGAACTAGCACCAACACCTGAGAATAGAGAAGCATTGAAAAAAGCTGAAGCTGAGCTGAAGAGATACCTAGCTATTGAAGCTGAGTTTTGGAAGCAAAAGGCTGGAATGCAATGGTTCAAGGAAGGGGATGTGAACTCAAAATTCTTCCACTTTCATGTCAATGGTATAAGGAAGAAGCTACATGTGAGCAGAATTCAAAATAGAGATGGAGACTGGATTAATTCTCAAGCAGCAATGGCCAATGAAGCATTGTGGTTCTTTCAGAAATAATTTGAGGCTGAGGAGGTATCTACCAATTATGATCTGCTGATGAATGTCCCTACTATGATTACTGCTGAACAGAATGAGGCATTTACTAAGGTGCCTGGGGAAGAAGAGGTCAAACAAGCAGTATTTGGACTCAATGGAGATAGTGCTAGTGGCCCTGATGGCTATACTGGCAGGTTCTTTCATGTGGCTTGGGATATCATCAAGCATGATGTTGTCAAGGTGGTGAAGGCTTTGTTTAGTGGCAGGCACATCCCTAGATATGTCACACATACCAATCTGGTCTTGATCCCTAAGAAACCTTCAGTTACAACCTTCTCAGATCTCAGGCCTATAAGCCTAAGCAATTTCATCAACAAGGTCCTTTCCAGGGTAGTGCACAATAGATTGGTGGAGGTTCTACCTACTCTCATCTCACAGAATCAGGCAGGGTTTGTGAAGGGGAGAAGCATAGTAGAGAATGTCTTGCTTGCCCAGGAAATCATTCATGATATCAATGAGAGAGGAGAAGATGCAAATGTAGTGATCAAACTGGATATGATGAAGGCTTATGATAGGGTGTCCTGGCCTTTTTTGACAATGGTGCTGAGGAAGATGGGGTTTTGTCATGAGTTTATTGATGTCATCTTCCAGCTTGTCTCTTCAAACTAGTACTCAGTTTTGTTCAATGGCCAAAGCTATGGGTTTTTCCATTCAGGAAGAGGCCTAAAGCAAGGTGACCCTTTGTCACCTACTTTGTTCATACTCACTGCTGAGGTTCTTTCTAGGACCTTGAACTCCCTCAACACTCACAGCTTCTATAGGCCTTATGCAATGCCAAAGTTGAGCCCTCATCTCAATCATCTAGCATATGCTGATGATACTATACTCTTTACTTCAGCTCATGATGAATCTCTGCACTTGATCACTGGAGTTTTACAAGCCTATGAAGCTGTGTCTGGTCAGAAGATTAACAAGGATAAGAGTGCTGTTTACTTGCATGCTTCAGTGGGACAAGAAGAAATACAAAAGGTGGAACTGATCACTGGCATTCAAAGGAAGGATTTTCCCTTAACATACCTGGGGTGTCCTATCTTTTATGGCAGGAGGAAGAAGATTTACTATGAGGAGCTGGTTGGGAAAGTAACATCAAGGATTCATGGTTGGAGTGCTAAAATGCTTTCCTTTGGGGGAAGGGCCATCCTGATCAAGCATGTTTTACAAAGTATGCCAATACATCTCCTCTCAGCAGTCAATCCTTTAGACAGTGTGCTCAATCAGTTGCATAAGCTCTTTGCTAAGTTTTTTTGGGGAAACTCACAAGAAGGTTCTAATAGGCATTGGTCCTCCTGGAAGAATCTATGCCTGCCAGTAGATGAGGGAGGCATGGAATTCAGGTCATTATTTGATGTGTCCAGTGCATTGTTTGCTAAGCTTTGGTGGAATTTTAGAACTGGAGACTCTCTTTGGGTCACTTATATGTCTAACAAATATTGTAAGAGGCTGCATAAGGCAATTGTGCCTTTCAAGCAAGGCTCCTATGTCTGGAAGAAGATGATTCAAGCTAGGGAGGCTATTGATCATGAGATACACTGGCAGATTAGAGAAGGGTCAGCTCACCTATGGTATGACAACTGGTCAGGTCTGGGACCATTATACTTCATTGTACCTTCTGCTTTTAACTGTGAGCTATGGTACAATAATGTGAGAGAACTGATAGAGGAAGGAACCTGGAATGTTGAGTTGTTACACCTCCTATTACCTGAAGACATTGTTGATCATATCCTTCAGAATGTGCACTTGCTTGGAACTGATCAGAGAAGAGACAAAGCCTGGTGGGGTTTGACCTCAAATGGCAAGTTTTCAGTTAGTAGTGCATGGAATTATATGAGAGAGAAGCAGCATAGGGTCCCTATCTCAAACTTTATGTGGGTGAAAGGGATGCCAATGAAAGTGTCTTTCATGATGTGGAGATTGTGGAAATTTAAGCTACCTATTGATGATGAACTGAAGAGAATGGGATATCAATTCCCATCTAGATGTTGGTGCTGCACATCTCCTAACATTGAGACTAGAGAACATCTCTTCAGGACAAGTCAAGTGGCCAACAGTGTGTGGAAATATTTTGCTCAAGCTGCAGGAATTCAAGTGAATGGATGCAATCTTCATCAGGTTTGCTTTAAATGGTGGAGACAATGGCCTAAACCCTGGATTAAAGCTGTCTTTCATACTGTTCCTTCTTTTATTGTTTGGTCTCTTTGGAAGAGAAGGAATGCATTAAAGCATGATAAAACTGTATCCTACTCTAGGTTGCTTTATGAAGTCACTAGTAATTTGTTTTACTTTGTGAAACTGAGGTTCCCCTCTGTGCATTTGGAGAGACAATCCTGGCCTGACATTGTTAATGCTCTTGAAGCCTACTTGCCTAGATTCAAATACATTAAAGTGGGATGGAAGTACCAACTCATGGAGGACTGAAGGTGAACACTGATGGTGCTTCTAAGGGGAATCCTAGACCTAGTGCTATGGCTTTTTGTGTGAGGAATGTAGAGGGTGATGTGCTGTATGCTTTTGCTAAGCTCATTGGGGAGCATAACAATATGTATGCTCAGGCTATGGCAATAAGGGAAGCAATGAAATATAGTGTAGAGAATGGTCTAGGAGAGGTGGTGATTGAAACTGATTCTCTTGTTGTCAAGCAGGTGATTGAAGGTGCTTGGCAACCTATTTGGTCTATTGCTTCTATTGTGGAGGATATTTTGAAGTTGAAGCAGCTAGGAAGCTTTCAGTTTCAACATACTTTGAGAGAGGGGAATAAACTAGCTGATTGCCTTGCCAATCTAGCTTATGATTTGCCTACTGTCTGCTATACTTCTTTTAATGAAATGCCTTCTAAAGCCAGGTTCATTGTCAACTTTGATAAGCATCATTCTGTGGAGTTTAGAGCTAAGAGATGGAAAGTGTCAAGGTGATGTCATTTGGAGAAGGAGAAGGTGTAGGAGGAGCTGATTGGGAACTGGACTTTAACCTCTATGATCAAGACTTTAGAGTGGAGATCATAGGGGTTGTTTTTACTAACTTTAGCTTCTTTGGTTGCAGGTACAAGCTGGAGATATGTACACACTATTTGGACTACACTGTTCCTATAATTTTTAGCAACATGCTGAGGAACAATGGTAGAGCACCGGTGCTCCACAAGTGTTATGCTGATGGAGCACTGGTGCTTCACTGCCTTAGTCGACTTATTCAAGGCAATCATGCTGGAACAACACTGGAAAGGAGAAATTGGACTACTTTGAATACTTTGCCATTCATACATGCTGGGATTGTTTTACAATTCACTATGCTTCTCATTCAGCTTGTTTTCCTGTTCTGTTTACATACATCATGTTTGCTAAGTTGTTTTTTATGCTGCATCTTCACTTAGCTCAAAATCACTCTGGAAAAATGCTGCTCACAATAGTGTTTGCTCAAGGAGTCTCACAATACCTCATTCAACATGATTTGATGCTGATTGTTTCGCTGACTGCTCAAAGAGATTTACACTGCCTAAATCATCTGGGAGATGCCATGATGCTGCCTATGACTCAAGTAGAGACTCAAGTTGAGAGGCATTTAGTTATCTTCCAAGTTTTTGATCGACTGGCCAAGTTCAAGCATTACATGATCTACTTCTGCTCACTACTACTTCTACTTTGGCTGCACTTACTGAAGCTTTATACACCCTGCAAGCAACAAGGAGTGAGACTAGTTTTTTGCCTAGCTTGTATTCTTTGTTTTGATAGCTGTTTAGATCCTATCTCTCATATTCTTTGGCATCAAGATTATGACTTATTTTCATTCTACTTTGTGGTATTAATGCCTAATGGCATTCAACCCAAGAGAGTGTGGATAAGAAGTAAGATTGGTGCATTTTTAGAGAGAAGTAGGGTACATTTGGTATTTGCACTTGTTTGGTGCACACTTTGTAAGATTCAAATACCTCTGGTCGTCAATGAATACATCACAAGGTCGAGGAGGAGTGGTTAGACACAAGGGAGGTGGAACTCTCCTTCATGCTCGAATCCTTAGGGAGGAGAGCATGGAGGCTTTTTTTGCTAACTTTGTGTTCGTTTTTTTAGGTACTTTCATAGTTAAATTTCATGTTGCTTGGATTGGATTTATGCAAGGCTTTGGAATGGACATTGTTGTTAGTTCTTCCAAGCTTTGGTTAGTCTCAATTTCAGTATTTTATGATTGGAACAGCCGCTGCTTGATTATTGGATCATTTCAGGCATTTGAGACGAAAACAGGAATTCTGAGCGCCTTGGCAGGCGCGCCGCGCCCCCTGCCGCGCCTGGCCAACCAGAAGCTCCATTTTTTGGTCCGCTTTTGCCATGCCCCGCGCCTACGAACGCATGGCGTTGTGAAAAATGCAAGGGCGCGGTATGGCGCGCGCCGCGGGCTCCAAAGCGCCAGGCAAACTGGTTTGTTTCGTTTGTTTGTTGCTTTGGGGTGTTTTCGTGGATTGGAATTGGTTGGTTCGTGCTTGGATTTCCAATGGAGAGAGATAGGATTTTGGTCCAACAAGTCGATGAAATGATGGATAGCATTTATGATCAAGATAGAGAGCCACAAGTAGCATTTTTTCAATTTAGTATAGTTGGGACGTTCTATATTTTACATTTTATTACTTGTAAAAGGAAGTGTGGATTGCATGATTCCACTTTCCTCTTAGCATTTATAGCTTTCCATTATGTTAGTATCATCACATGTAATATCATCACAGAGTGTATTATTAACTCTGTGATGATCATAACATATTTGGTGTTGGCGAGTTCGTATTTTTTGCAGTCGGGTTAGGAGTGAGTTTGTACCTCGATAGGATGATGTAAGGTACGGTTTGGCCCCCCTTACTTTGTATTGTCCTCTTGAGGGTTTTTTATTATTAATAAAACTAGCCGCTAAGCTATATGCTTAGTTGGATTTCGCTAAAAAAAAAAAAAAAACCCCTAAACCATCGCTAAAAAAAAAAAAAAAACCCTAAACCGAAGATATGATGGAGAGCATATATGATCAAGATAGAGAGCCACAAGTAGCATTTTCTCAAGTCATTATAGTTGGGCCGTTCTACATTTTGCATTTTATTACTTGTAAAAGGAAGTGTGGATTGAATGATTCCACTTTCTTCTTAGCATTTATATTGTTTCATTATCTTAGTATCATCACATGTAATATCATCACAGAGTGTATTATTAACTCTGTGATGATCATAGCATACTTGGTGTTGGCGAAATCTTATTTTTTGCACTCGGGTTAGGAGTGAGGTTGTACCTCGATAGGATGATGTAAGGTACGGTTTGGCCCCCCTTACTTTGTATTGTTCTCTTGAGGGATTTTTTAGTATTAATAAAACTAGCCGCTAAGCTATAAGCTTAGTTGGATTTCGCTAAAAAAAAAAAAAAAAAAAAAAAAAAACCCTAAACCGGAACCCTAAACCCAAGTGATGGACAAGTGAGGGTTGCTCAGTTGGTAAAGCACCTCCACCCACGATCGGTAGGTCCCGGGTTCGAGTCACGCTGGAGGGAAAGTGCGGAAACACTATAGATCCTCCAAAAATGGGTGGGAAAAAAAAAAGAAAAAAAAAAAAAAACCCAAGTGATGACTCTTGATTAAAAAAAAAAAAAAACCCAAGTGATAAAAAAAAACCCTAAACCAAAACCAAACCAAAAACGCTCTCTTCTCTCTCCTCCTTTGGGCGATTTTAAGGAGATTTGGAGGAGATTTGGGCGCCACCCCTCAACCACCACGGCTATGGCCGCGCAACCGGTTGGGCAGCCCCCCCCCAGGGGTTGTTCAACCCAATCCCACCCCACCCACTACACAGACACCTCAAAATAACAATAATCAACCCCCCTCATGGTCCCATATCTTAAAACCTCAAGTTCAAAAATTACAAATTGACCAAAGGTTATTTAGAACTGTTGTTTATTCTCAGGGAGTAGCACAATTGAATTGGAAAACATCTGAGGTTAAACAATCTCTTGCAAAGGAGCAATTGCAATTTGCAGTTATTGGCAAATTTTCATACGGCAGGCCAGACTTGGAGAATTTACGTAAAATTATTCCGGGCCAGTGTGGAATCAAAAGTGAATGCAACATTGGTTATTTGGACAGCAGGTATGTTTTGATTAGGCTGAGTTCTATGGAAGACTATGTTAATTTTTTGTCTACACCTGCGTACTGGATTAAATTTAGAGGCAGATCGTTTCCTATGCGATCTTTGAAGTGGACTAGACATTGGAAGCCTGATATTGAGACTTCCATGGCTTTGGCATGGATTAGCTTTCCAAATCTGCCTCCAAATTTTTTTGCAACAGAGTTCATTTTTTCTATTGCTTCAGCTGTTGGAACTCCATTGAAAGTGGATACTGCAACTTTGAATAAAACCAGGCCAAGTTGTGCCAGGGTCAAGGTTGAGTTGGATTTGTTAGCAAAACACCCTTCCCGTGTGTTGATCAACGAAGAGGATGATGACACTGGTGAAATAACCTCTACTTGGGTTGATATTATGTATGATCATTTGCCATTATATTGCAAAAGTTGTAGATTGCAGGGTCATGATGAAAATAATTGTAAGGTTATTCATCCGGAGCTGTGGGAGACTCGTAATGGTAATAAGGCTCGTGATACAAATGTGTCAAAGGCTAATGCAGTGGTTCCAGCACCCCCTCCACGTATTCTGACTAGTGGTAAGACTGTTGGTAATGTGAACAATGCAGGTGACTGGCAGGAAGCAGGCAAAAAGAAAGCTAAGAATGTCAATGAAAAGAATACAAAAGTTGGTACGAAAGCTGGTGACAAATTGGCTTTGGTCCAGGCAGGGACTAATAAATTTGCAGCATTGCAGGAGGAGGAGGGTCAGGAAGTTGGAAATTTGGGCAACAAGGCGATAGTTCAGGCAACAGATAATGGTCAGGCAAGCAATGTTCAGAAAAATTCAGCAGTTCAGGGTGTTCAGAAAAATGCAGCGAAGAATGGTCCTGCAGCTCAGAATTTAGCTGGGAAAGGTAATATTCCTTTGCCTAAATCTACTAAGGACTGGGTAAAGCAGACATGGGCTCCTAAAACAGGAGGCAATGATGGGAAACAGATGGCTAATCCTCAGCTTCAGCTACAAAAGCAGGGTGAATCAGTTGGTGTAATAACTCCGCAGGGAGGTCCTGTTAATGCAGTAGAGCCTGTTGCTGCTGTTCATGTGCTAGAAAATACTTCCCAGCAAGAAGTTCTATCAAATTCACTGGCAATCAAGGTCACTGAAGATGTTGAGGGAGATGATGAAGACCTGGAGATAGGTGATTCAGAGGATGATGAAGACCTGTTAGATTACGGGGAAGATAGTGAAACTGATGCTGATGCTCCAGAAAATTATGAAGAGGACCCGACTGATGAATACATAGGGCTCGAGGGTGCTCTGTCAAGGGATAGTTGTGACAAGGATGATAAAGTTGACAATGCAGAAGAAGTTCTAAGTCAGAAAATTGCTGTTGCTGAAAATTCACAGGGTAGTCCTATGAAGGTGCAGGGAGATCCTGGCAAGTTGCTGGATGTGATTAGTGCTAGTCCGGTGCTGTCAGGAGGGAGGCCAGCTACTGATAAGGAGTTGGTGGAGTTGAAAGCAACCTATGATAGTGCCAAACGTAAAAATGCACAGCTTGTTGCAAAAAACTTTGAGCCTCCATCACCTTTGGCGCATTTGTTTGATAATCCTGCTGAAAAGCAGGTGGATATTGGTGAGGATGATGAGCTAGACACTGAGTCTACGGCTCAAAATTATGTTAATGCTGCTGGGAAGGGTGATTTATCTCCTACGCAGGTAGCTGAGCAGATTAAGAAAGCAAAGCAGGGTCGTGGGAGGCGTCAGAAAAGCGTCCCACCACCAGCTAGGACGTCAACTAGGAGGGCGGGGTCGAAAGCCTCTGGTCGTCAATGAATACATCACTTATATGGAATATAAGGTCTGTGAATACTCAGCAGGCCTTTGATAGGGTGGTGACAATGCACAAGCAGAAGCACTTTTCATTTATTGCATTAATGGAGCCGTTCCAGCACTACAGGCATATTGACAAGTATCGACTGTGGCTTGGTATGGGATCTTCCTGGCATAATTTTAATGGTAAAATATGGGTATTTGTAGATGCTGACTTTCAGGTAGAGGTGGTGTATGATACATCACAATTGCTGTCTTTGAAACTGACACACTTGGATGGACTGCTGGAATTTGTGGTGTCGTTGGTGTATGCTAGCACTGATCATGTTTGCCGGGTGGAACTGTGGGATTTGTTGTATTATCAAGCTAGTGACATGACATTACCTTGGCTTGTTGGGGGTGATTTTAATGTCATAATTGATGAGCTTGAAAAATTTGGAGGCCTGCCAGTTTTTTACCCGGAGGTGGAGGACTTTGTGCACTGCATCAATACTTGTCAGCTGTCTGACATGGGTTTCAAGGGCAGCATGTACACCTGGTGGAATGGTAGATCAGATGATGCATGCATTTTTAAAAGGCTTGACAGGTGTCTTGTGAATCAGGCTTTTCAGGATTTATTTCCGCAGTTTGCGGTTGAGCACTTGATTAGGCAGGGGTCTGACCATGCTCCTTTGTTGCTGCTGCCGAACATGGGCGCTCCAGATGTGAAGAAGCCGTTCAGGTTTCTAAATTTTTGGGTGCAGCATGAGACCTTCCTGGATGTTGTTAGAGAGAATTGGGCTGAAAATTTTGATTCTGATCCTTTTTACAACTTTAACTGCAAGCTGAAAAAGTTGAAAAAGGTACTTTCTGTATGGAGCAGGGAGACTTATGGCGACATTTTTAGGCAGATTGCTACTTTGGAGGAGGTGATTCGGGTCTATGAACAGGAGTTCGAGGAGCACCCAACTGGGTACAACAGGGAGAGATTGCAGCGGGTTAATGCTGAGCTGATCAGATTCTATGCGATAGAGGAGCAGTTTTGGAAGCAGAAAGCTGGGATGGAGTGGTTCAAGGATGGGGACAGGAACACCAAATTTTTCCATGCTCATGTAAATGGGAAAAGGAAGGTGTTGCAGATTAGGAGGATCGAGGATGCTGCTGGTACTTTGCTGGAAAGTGATGCAGAAATTGCCCAGGAGGCAATCAGATTTTTTCAGGCTCAGTTTACTTGTGATGCGGCGCCAGATGATTTTTCTATTCTTGATCACTTGCCTAGTCTTATTACACAGGACCAGGATGCTGCTCTTATTGCTGACCCAGACGAACAGGAGGTGAAGAAGGCTGTTTTTGGTTTGAATGCTGAATCTGCAGGGGGCCCGGATGGTTTTACGGGTGCTTTCTATCACTCGTGTTGGGACATTATTGGTCCTGATGTGGTGAGAATGGTGCAGGCTTTCTTTCGGGGTCACTTTATGCCGAGGTATATTACTGCTACTAATCTGGTTCTATTGCCTAAAAGGAGTGACTTCACTACTTTTTCAGATATGAGGCCGATTAGTTTGAGCAACTTCAGCAACAAGGTGTTTTCCAGAGTTATTCATGACAGGCTGTCTGTTCTGCTGCCTGGGATCATCTCACCCCAGCAGTCTGGCTTTGTGAAAGGGAGGAGCATATTTGAGAATATCTTACTGGTGCAGGAAATCATGCACGATATTGGTGATAGGGGTAAGCCTGCGAATGTGGTTATTAAGCTTGACATGGCTAAGGCGTATGACAGAGTGTCTTGGTTGTTCTTGATAAAGGCTCTGAGGAAGATGGGATTCGGTGAAACATTTATTGGGATGATTTACAGGATTTTGTGCAACAATTGGTACTCTGTCCTTGTAAATGGTCAGCCCTATGGGTTTTTCCAGTCTTCCAGAGGGGTGAAGCAGGGCGATCCTTTATCTCCCACTTTGTTTTTGCTTGCTGCAGAGTGCCTTTCAAGAGCTCTGAATGCGCTGCATAGGGATGATAATTTTGTGCCGTATGGGATGCCTATCTGGAGTCCGCACCTCAATCATTTGGCGTATGCGGATGATATGATTATTTTCTCGTCAGCTGATGAGGTTTCTTTGAAGATGGTGATGGACACTTTGTCTAGTTATGAGCTGGCAAGCGGACAGAAAATCAATAAGGAGAAGAGCAATGTGTACTTGCATGGTCAGGTTCCACAGATGTTAGTTGACACGGTGCTTGATGTGACTGAGATACCGAGGGGGGATTTCCCTTTTAAGTATCTAGGAGTTCCTATTTATTATGCTAGGAGGAAGAACTGTCACTACAACGAGTTGGTGGAAAAGGTGCAGAAGAAGCTGGACTCCTGGACTGGTAAGCTGCTTTCTATTGGTGGACGGGCGACTCTGATTTCCTCAGTGCTTCAGAGTATGCCCATTCACTTGTTTTCTGCCTGTGATCTCCCTGCTGGGGTGGTGGCTCAGCTTCACAGGATGTTTGCCAAGTTCTTCTGGAGTAACCATGTGGGTCAGGATAGTAGACACTGGGCTTCGTGGAAGACTCTGTGTCACCCGTTGAATGAAGGAGGTGTTGGTTTTAGGAGCTTGTATGATGTCTCCAAGGCGCTTTTTGCAAAGCTGTGGTGGAATTTTCGCACCAAGGATTCTTTATGGAGGACATATATGAGCAACAAGTACTTGAAAAAGCATCACTCTACGGTGGTGCCGTGGAAGGAGGGGACTTATGCTTGGAAGAAAATGCTGCAGAGCAGGCCCGTGATGGATCATGAGATAGTGTGGCATCTGAAGAAGGGCAATGCTTACTTTTGGCTTGATAATTGGACTGGTCTTGGTCCTTTGTACCATGCAGTCCCGCTTGATTTTGAATGTGACGAGACTGCAGTGTGTGTCTATGAAGTAGCTGAGGGTGGAGTTTGGCTTGAGCAGCGTCTCAGGGAGCTCTTACCTGATGATCTTGCAGAGCATGTGATTCAGAATATTAAGCCTCCTATGTGTCCTGAGCAGCGGGATAGGCCCTATTGGAAGCTGGAGTCCCGGGGTACCTTCTCGGTCCGTTCAGCTTATCACTTGGTGAGGCAGAGGAAGAAGCCGAGTGACCTTTACAAGCACATATGGATCAAAGGTATTCCCTTCAAAATGTCATTTTTATTATGGAGATTGTGGAAGTTTAAGCTGCCCCTGGATGATATGCTGAAGAGGTGGGGAATTCAGTTCCCTTCTAGGTGTCATTGCTGTGTGGATCCTGACGTGGAGACTGTCTCCCACGTTTTTCTTAACGCACCTGTAGCGAGGTATGTATGGAATTATTTTGGAAGCCCTGCAGGTCTTCAGTTTGATGGGCTGCACTTGACACAAGTGATTAATCTGTGGTGGGATGCTCCTGCTGGCCCGGTCCTGAGGATGATTTATCATGCTGTTCCCATTTTTATTGTATGGGAGTTGTGGAAGCGGAGGAATATTTTGAGGCATGGTGGGTCTACTTCAGCTCGCAGGGTGGTGCATCTCGTTATGCAACATATCATTATGTTGTTGAGAGTTCGTAGAAGGAACTTTCAGCATGCGCCAGGTAGGTGGGAGGACTTGCTTCCGGTGTTGAGAGATTATACGCCTGCTTTGGTGATGACAAAGGTTGCTTGGAGCCCGCCTCAGGTGGGGTGGATCAAATGTAATACGGATGGTGCGTCTAGAGGTAACCCGGGACCTAGTTCGTGGGCATTTTGTGTTCGAGATGAGAGGGGAGATATCTTGCATGCATGTGCTAAGGAGATGGAGGATTTCATGACCACAAATACTCAAGCGGAGGCATTGGCAATTCTTATGGCCTTGAGGTATGTGGCTTCTATTCCTTATGCACGGGTTATTGTTGAGACGGACTCATTATTGCTCAAAAATGTGGTGACTAAGGTTTGGGAGGTGCCTTGGCAAATTGTTCAAGAAATTGAAGAAATTTGGAGCTTGATGGAGGGAATGGAAGTAGAGGTGGTGCATGTTTTTAGAGAGGGGAACAAAGTGGCGGATTATTTGGCGAATTTGGCATTAGATCAAGGAGATGTCGTTGTTAATTCGTTTCATGAATTGGATAGTGTGGGTAGGAGGTTGGTCAATGGGGACAAGTGCAATGAGCCGTACATCCGCACTAAGCCGAGGAGGAGTGTGTAGACACACGGGTGGTGGAACTCTCCTTCATGCTCGAATCCTTAGGGAGGAGAGCATGGAGGATTTTTTTACTAACGTTGTGTTCTTTTTTGTAGGTACTTTCATAGTAATATCTAAAGTTGCTTGGAATGAATATTTGCAAAGTTTTGGAATGGACATTGTGCTCACTTGGTTGATGGTTTGGTACTTCCATGCTATGGTTAGTGTCAATTTCAGATTTTTGGGACTTGGAACAGCTGATGGTTCGTGTTGGACTCAATTCACGCTTTGGAGACGCAAAATTCGACGAAGGCAAAAGTCCCAGGCGCCTTGGCCGGCGCGCCGCGCGTCCAACCGCGCTGGCCTTGGCAGAACATTGGAATTTCTGCGCGCTGCAGGCCGGCGACGCGTGCCTCACCGCGCCAAGCATCCACCAGCGCCTTGCACTCCGCGCCGCGCCAACGACCGCATGGCGTCACTTCTGGGCGCTTCCTGCTCCGCGCCGCGCCAACGATCGCAAGGCGTCAAGTTTGGGCGCTGTCTCTCCCGCGCCGCGTGCTTAATGTGCCAAGCATGTTTTGTGCTTTGGTCATTCGGTGTGTTGGGATGGTTTTGTGGATTGGAAATGTTTGACTCGAGCTTGGATGGTCAAGGGAGCATTATTTCTAGCATACATCATTTTATTAGTAGCTTATTCATTAGCTATTTCATTACATTATTACACGTATTTGGCCTAAGTAGCGCGGTAAACATTGTAAAGTATTATATCAAGGCGTTAAATTCATTTCGATTGGTGGTATTAGCATTTTATAATGCTCAATCCAATGGAGTGGAGGAGACGTTTGGATATGATACTATCTTACCACTGCTTAGGCGTTCATTAGTTTTAGTCTTAGCTAGTGCGTATTATTTCAAGATTGTAAAGACCTCATTTATTGTTTTTGTTTTATTATTAATAAATAATAGCCACTAAGCTATAAGCTTAGTTGGATTTTGCTAAAAAAAAAAAAAAAGCCCAAGTGATAAAAAAAAACCCTAAACCCAAAACGCTCTCTCCTCTCTCCTCCTCCTTGGGCGATTTTGAGGAGATTTGGGCGCCCCACCCTTGCAACCACGGCTATGGCCGTTCCAACGGGTGGACAGCCCCCCCCAGGGGTCGTTCACCCCAATCCCACCCCACCCACTGCATCAACACCACAAAATCATAACAATCAACCCCCTTCATGGTCCCATATTCTAAAACCCAGGTTCAAAAATTACAAATTGATCAAAGATTATTTAGAACTGTTGTTTATTCTCAGGGAGTAGCACAATTGAATTGGAAAACATCTGAGGTTAAGCAATCTCTTGCAAAGGAGCAATTGCAATTTGCAGTTATTGGAAAATTTTCATACGGCAGGCCAGATTTGGAGAATTTGCGTAAAATTATCCCAGGCCAGTGTGGAATCAAAAGTGAATGCAACATTGGGTATTTGGACAGCAGGTATGTTTTGATTAGATTGTCTTCTATGGAGGATTATGTGAATTTTTTGTCAACACCTGCGTACTGGATTAAATTTAGAGGTAGATCTTTTCCTATGCGATCATTGAAGTGGACTAGACATTGGAAGCCTGATATTGAGACTTCAATGGCTTTGGCATGGATTAGTTTTCCAAATCTGCCTCCTAATTTTTTTGCAACAGAGTTCATTTTTTCTATTGCTTCAGCTGTTGGAACACCATTAAAAGTTGATACTGCAACTTTGAATAAGACCAGACCAAGTTGTGCCAGGGTCAAGGTTGAATTGCACTTGTTGGCAAAACACCCTTCCCGTGTTTTGATCAATGAGGAGGATGATGACACTGGTGAGATAACCTCTACATGGGTAGATATTATGTATGATCATCTGCCATTGTATTGCAAAAGTTGTAGGTTGCAGGGTCATGATGAAAATAATTGCAAGGTAATTCATCCGGAGCTCTGGGAGAATCGTAATGATAATGAGGCTCGTGGTTCAAATGTTAATGTGTCAAAGGCTAATGCAGCGGTTCCAGCACCTCCTCTGCGTATTCTGGCTAGTGGTAAGACTGTTGGTAATGTGAACAATGCAGGTGAGTGGCAGGAAGCAGGCAAAAAGAAAGCTAAGAATGTCAATGAAAAAAATACCAATGCTGGTGCGAAAGCTGGTGACAAATTGGCTATGGTCCAGGCAGGGACTAATAAATTTGCAGCATTGCAGGAGGTGGAAACACAGGAAGTTGGAAATTTGGGCAGCAAGGCTATAGATCAGGCAACAGATAAGGGCCAGGCAAGCAAGGATCAGAGAAATTCAGCAATGCAGGGTGTTCAAAAATCAGCTGAGAAAGGTAATGTTCCTTTGCCTAAATCTACTAAGGACTGGGTAAAACAGACATGGGCTGCTAAATCTGTAGGTAATGATGGGAAACAGCTGGCTAATCCTCAGTCTGAGCAGCAAAAACAGGGTGAATTAGTTGGTGTAATAGCTTCGCAGGGAGGTCCTGTTTCTGCTGAAAAGCCTGTTTCTGCTGTTCCTGTGTTTGAAAACACTTCCCAGCAGGAAGTTCCATCTAACTCATTGGCAATCAAGGCCACTGAAGGTGTTGAGATGGATGGTACTGACCTGGAGGTGGTAGATTCAGAGGATGATGAAGATTTGGTGGATTACGGTGAGGATGATGAAACTGATGCTGGTAATACAGAAAATTATGAAGAAGATCCAACTGATGAATACATAGGGCTAAGAGTTTTGATGTCAAGGGATAGTAGTTTCAAGAGTGATGAATTTGACAATGCAGAAAAAGCTACAAATCCGAAAAATGTTGTTGCTGAAAAGCCACAGGGTAGTCCTGAAAAGGTTTTAGGAGGTCCTGGCATGTCGCTGGATGTGGGTAATGCTAGTCCGGGGCTGTCAGGGGGTAGGCTGTCTGATAAGGAGTTATTGAGAGCAGCCTATTATGTCTCGAGAAGCAAGAATTCGCAGCTGGTTGCAAAAAATTTTGAGCCAAAGCCTCATTTGGCGCATTTGGTTGATAAGCTTCCTGCACAGGAGGTGGATATTGGTGAGGATGATGAGCTGGACACTGAGTCCACGGCTCAAAATTATGTGAATGCTGCTGCGAAGGCTGATTTATCTCCTGAAAAGGTGGCTGAGCATAAGAAGAAGTTAAAGCAAAATCGGGGAAGAAGAGATAAAAGCGTTCCGCCACCTGTGGGTGGAAGGAAGTCAGCTAGGATAACTCTGTCCAAAACCTCTGGTCGTCAATGAATACATCAATAGGTCGAGGAGGAGTGGTTAGACACAAGGGAGGTGGAACTCTCCTTCATGCTCGAATCCTTAGGGAGGAGAGCATGGAAGCTTTTTTTGCTAACTTTGTGTTCATTTTTGTAGGTAATTTCATAGTTAAAGTTCATGTTGCTTGGAATGGATCTATGCAATGCTTTGGAATGATGGTTTCAAGATGTTATTGGTACTCCCGAGCTATGGTTGGTATCAATTTCACCTTTTTGAGACTTGGAACAGCTGATACTTGGTGCTTGGATCATTTCACGCTTTGGAAACCTGAAAAACGAAGGCAAAATTCCCAGGCGCCTTGGCCGGTGCGCCGCGCCCCCTGCCGCGCCGGCCTTGGCAGTTTGTCCAATTTTCCAGCCGCGTTTGGTCCGCGCTGCGGATACGAACGCATGACGAACAAATCTGCTCGCGCGTTGGAGCCCGCGCCGCGCCACCTACGGCGCAAGGCAATTTTTCTGGCTTCGTTTGTTCGTTGCTCGGGCTGTTTTCGTGGGTTGAAATTGGATGGTTCGTGCTTGGATTTTCATGGGAGAGAGTTAGGATATTGGTACAATAAATCGAAGATATGATGGACAGCATATATGATCAAGATAGAGAGCCACAAGTAGCATTTTCTCAAGTTAGTATAGTTGGGCCGTTCTACATTTTGCATTTTATTACTTGTAAAAGGAAGTGTGGATTGCATGATTCCACTTTCTTTCTAGCATTTATAGCTTTTCATTATGTTAGTATTATCACATGTAATATCATCACAGAGTGTATTATTAACTCTGTGATGATCATAGCATATTTGGTGTTGGCGAGTTCTTATTTTTTGCACTCGGGTTAGGAGTGATTTTGTACCTCGATAGGATGATGTAAAGTACGGTTTGGCCCCCCTTACTTTGTATTGTCCTCTTGAGGGATTTTTATTTTTATTATTAATAAAACTAGCCGCTAAGCTATATGCTTAGTTGGATTTCGCTAAAAAAAAAAAAACCCCTAAACCGAAACCCAAAACCCGAAACCCCCCGTTTTCTCTCTAGGCGCCGGCGATTTTGGCGATCTTGAGGCGATCCACCAGGCGAACTACGCCGCTCCTCTTTGGCCGTCTTCCATGGCCTCGCCGGCCACTGGGCAGCCCCCCACTGGGGTTGTCCAGCCACAAACCACCCTTCCAAACCCTATACCTCCCTCTACAAACCCTAATCCACCCTCCCAAACCCTAATACCACCTCCCAAACCCGCTTCTACTCCGTTTTCATACGCGTCCACGCTGAAATCTTCAGCCCGTCCGTTTGTTTTGCCGTCGATACCTGATCCCATAATGGAATTTCATCATGGGGAACCATCATTTACGTGGGAAGATAAGGACGTTGATAGCATGGTAATTCATGAAGAATTACAATACGCAGTTGTGGGGAAATTTTCGTATGGAATGCCTTCTTTTCATGAACTTAAAAAGCAACTACCATTGCAATGTGAGTTGAAAGGAGAGTGTTCTATTGGGTTCTTAGACCTTAGACATGTTTTGATCAGAGTTTCATTATTGGAAGATTATGTTCATCTCTTGTCAAGGCCTGCTTTCTATCTCAAGTTTTCAAATGTATATCATTAAATGCGTGCATTGAAATATGATGTTTGGTTTGATCCAAGAGAGGAGACGTCTGTTGCAGTAGCTTGGATTTCTTTCCCAGGTTTGCCACCCGTTTTCTTTGTTAAAGAAGCTGTGTTTGCATTGGCTAGTGCAATTGGTAAACCCTTGCAATTGGATGCTGCTACAAAAGCTAGAACTAGGCCAAGTTGTGCTAAGGTTAAGGTAGAAGTTGATTTGTTAGCTCCACGGCCTCAAAGAGTGAGGATTGGGATCAAGAATTCGACTAATGGTGTTGTTAAGTACAAATGGATCAAGGTTCAATATGATTATTTGCCAAAGTATTGCAACCATTGCAAGTTGCAAGGCCATGATGAGGAGCAATGCTTTGTCTTGCATCCGGAGTTGGATGACAAAGTTATTGAGAAGGGTGAGACTAATGTGAATAATCAGCCGCTTAAGATTCTTAAAAGTGGTAAGATTGTGGGCAATGTGAATGATAAGGGTGAGTTAGCAAAGGGCGAGGAGATTAACAAAGGGAATGCAGTGCAAGATGCTCGACAAAATAAGGTTAGGAAGATTGGTAATCCTAATAGAAACCCTAATGCTTGGGTTAGAGTTGAGCATAAGAAGAATCAAATTCAAGATGTCGCCAAGGCCAAGGGAAACAATGTTCAAGTTACTAATTCTTTTGCAGTGTTAGATGCTGAGGATGATGACGTCCAAGGTGGTGAGGAAGAGGTTGTAATCCCAGCTAGCAAGGATGGCAATACTAATCAAGTTGAAAAAAGAACTACAAAGTTGACTCCAAAAGCAATTGATACTGGTGCAATAGGTACTCGTCAATGGGTAGAAGAAACCTTTCAACCCAATTTGAAAGGAAAAGATACGGGTGGAGCATTACAGGAAGTTGGGGCTGTTGGTGATGCTGATAAAGATCGTGCATTAGTTGCGATCTCACAAACAGGGAACACAGTCCACGAGGTTGATTTGGTAGGTAAGCTCAGCGTACTTAATGAAGCTACTTTAAATGAGGTGAGGGGAATTAATTCCCAAGCTTGGGAATTTATGCAAAAAGCCCTAGAACTAGTCAAATCCAGTTCGGGAAAGGAGGTGGCTATTCCTACGGCGCCCTCACTTCCTCCATTTGATGTGGGAGAGAACAATTTAGCTAATTGTATCTTGAACAAGACTGCCTCTACCATTCCTAGTCAAGCTCAGGGTGAGGGTCTTGCTCAGGGTTCATCATTAATTCCTTCAGGCTCCATTGCTGATGATACTGATGATTTTGAGGATGAGGAGGATGATGAAGATGATCTTATTGAAAACATGCCACTGCAACCAATTGTCAGGGAAGTTCATGATCAGGAAGGCATAAAATTGATGGATGGTCCTTTGAGTCCGGGCAGGCTTGAGCCTCAAGAACATGATGAAGATTCCACTGCTCATAATTTTGAGCAAGTAGCTAGGGAGGCTGATTTATCTCCAAGAAGTGCTCGATCACAGAAGCAGCTTGTCCCTCCAGCACCTCTAGAGATATCGAATCAGTCAAAGCAGGCCTTGAGGAGAAACAAGAAGAACTATAGCCAGGATCCTGATAAGATCAAAGCCTTGAGATCAACCTCTACCAAGCAGAATTAAATGGATAAGCTACTCATCTGGAACATAAGGTCAGTAAATACTCAAGAAGCGTTTGATAGGCTTATCACATTGCAACAAAGGAAGCACTTTCAAGTTGTAGGATTGATGGAACCATTCCAAGATGTTAGTACCATTAATAGCTATAAACTGAGATTGGGGATGGAACAATGTTTTCATAATGTCAATGGGAAGGTGTGGGTGTTTGTTAATGCTGATTTTGAAGTGCAAGAGGTGATGAATGATGAGCAGCAGATTACACTCTCCTTCAACAACCAATTTTTTGATGAAGAAATTGTCATTACATTTGTTTATGCCAAAACAAATGCTGGTGATAGATTTTTTCTATGGGAAGCAATGCAGTACTTTGCTAGCGACAATGTCAGGCCCTGGATGGTGGCAGGAGACTTTAATGTCATTTTATCTGACAATGAGAAGTATGGGGGCTTACCCGTCTTCATGCCTGAGTATGAAGAGTTTGCTTCTACTTTAGCTAACTGTCAGCTTATGGATCTTGGCTTTCATTCTGGGAGTATCTTCACTTGGTGGAATGGTAGGACTGAGGAAGATTTTATTTTAAAGAGGCTTGATAGATGCTTAGGCAATCAGCAGTTGATTGACAGGTGTACCAAGATTGAAATTGATCATCTTGCTAGGGTGGGCTCAGATCACTCTCCTTTGTTGATTAATCTCTCGCAGGATGATACTCCTACAATCAAGCCCTTTAAATTTCTCAATTTTTGGACTGCACATGATTCATTCCTTGATTTGGTGAGAGAGCATTGGGAAGGTGAAGTTGCAGGAGACCCTTTCTACTCTTTGAACACAAAGCTGAAATCTTTGAAGAAGAAATTGACTGCTTGGAGCAAGGCTACATATGGTAATATTTTTCAGCAGGTCTCCACCATGGAGGATATTATTTTGGCGCATTTGAGTTTCAGCTGGAATTAGCACCAACGCCAGAGAATAGAGAAGCTTTGAAGAGAGCTGAAGCTGAGTTGAAGAGATATCTTGCTATTGAAGCTGAATTTTGGAAACAAAAGGCAGGCATGCAGTGGTTCAAAGAAGGTGATGTGAACTCTAAATTTTTCCATTTTCATGTCAATGGACGAAGGAAGAAACTACATGTGAGCAGAATTCAAAATAGAGATGGCAACTGGATTAATTCTCAAGAAGCAATGGCCAATGAAGCGTTGTGGTTCTTTCAGAGACAATTTGCTACTGAGGAGGTGTCTAACAACTATGACTTGTTGATGAATGTTCCTTCTATGATTACTGATGAACAGAATGAGGCATTCACTAAGGTGCCTTGGGAGGAGGAGGTGAAACAGGCTGTTTTTGGGCTTAATGGTGACAGTGCTAGTGGCCCTGATGGCTATACAGGCAGTTTCTTTCATGTTGTTTGGGATATCATCAAGCATGATGTTGTCAGGGTGGTGCAGGCTTTATTTAGTGGAAGACACATCCCCAGATATGTGACTCACACTAATTTGGTTCTCATTCCAAAAAAGCCTTTAGTTGCGACATTTTCTGATCTCAGGCCTATTAGCTTGAGCAATTTCATTAACAAGGTCCTTTCCAGGGTGGTACATAATAGATTGGTTGAGGTTCTGCCTACGCTTATCTCACAGAATCAGGCAGGCTTTGTGAAAGGGAGGAGCATAGTAGAGAATGTTCTCCTAGCTCAGGAGATCATACATGATATCAATGAAAGAGGAGAGGACGCAAATGTTGTGATAAAACTGGATATGACGAAGGCTTATGATAGAGTGTCTTGGCCTTTTCTGACAATGGTGCTGAGGAAGATGGGGTTTTGTCATGAGTTCATTGATGTCATCTTTCAGCTTGTCTCCTCAAACTGGTATTCAGTTTTGTTCAATGGCCAAAGTTATGGTTTCTTTCACTCAGGCAGAGGTTTAAAGCAAGGCGACCCGTTGTCGCCTACTTTGTTCATTCTCACTGCTGAGGTCCTCTCTAGGACCTTGAACTCTCTCAACACTCACAGCTTTTACAGGCCCTATGCAATGCCTAAGTGGAGTCCCCATCTCAACCATCTAGCTTATGCTGATGATACTATTCTTTTCACTTCAGCTCATGAGGACTCGTTGCACCTGATCACTGGAGTTTTACAAGCATATGAAGCTGTGTCAGGTCAGAAGATAAACAAGGATAAGAGTGCTATCTATCTGCATCATTCAGTGGGAGAAGATGAAGTACAAAAAGTAGAGAGGATCACTGGCATTCAGCGGAAGGACTTCCCCTTCACATACCTTGGCTGCCTGATAGGAATCAAAAACGCGGAAAGATAAAAGATAGGAACGAGACGTAACTCGATCACTAATCCCAAGTAGCAACGGAGAACTAGTTCCGTTACACCCCGGGAGAAGGCCAAGAACACCTACGCTAGGCAACTACCCTCGAGACGACAACGGACTCGCAAGTAGAATGGTCGGGGGTGGTTTGGGGTTCAACTAGAATCCACTAGTAAACTCAAACCGAACTCAAAGGTTTTCATTCAAAGAGAATCCACTCTTGAACATTGTCATTGACAATCAATCATTCATTCATCATAATAGCTAACTTAGGAATAATGCTAAGCTATGGAGTATTTATAGACCTTCCTTAGACATGAATGAAAGGTCTAAAGTACCCTTAATTAGGTTCTAAATAACAAAGGCCACGCAGGGCTATAATAGTCAAAACATAGCTATTTAATGAGGTGTCCCGTCTTGGAAAACAGAGAAGTAGGCGCCCAGCCTACTAAAGTAGGCGCCCCGCCTGTTTCAGCTCATCCTGGGAAGTGGGCGGTCCGCCTAGTTGTGCAGGGGCGGTCCGCCTACTGGCTTCAACTTCAGAGAGTTGAGGGGGCGGTCCGCCTAGTGGAGTGGGCGGTCCGCCTCCTCCTGTGACACCTTGGAACGCCTCGAAATGTGTCTCTAAGGCCCCTCGTTCCATGGCGTTCCATTGCCTAAGCTCTTCCTTGGCCTTGGATGATGTCTTCGGATGGTTGCTCGGATTGGGTCTTATCATCCTCCCCTTCTTGAGAAGATTTCGTCCTCGAAATCGAGGCTTGGTCTCTCATAGCATCAACAACTCCTCGGGGTGGCCAAAGCGCTCCTTCTTTATCCCTCTTGATCGTCACTTTGATATAGGCTTCTTCCAAGACCTCCTCCGCCTTAGCATGGAGCTTAGAACCTACAAGCAACGACAAGCAAAAACACACAAACTTCCTACCTTGAAAGTAGGTTAGTGCAAGAGGTGTGGAAAACACACTCTTGTGATATAACCAAGCGTCAATAACAATCATAAATATCAAGTCTCCAACGAGATCCATAAGCACTTGGTTGAAAATCAACATGCACTCAACACGATAATGAACAAATAGGTCATGGGGGCATAAAAAATGCAAGATCAAGCTATCAAATCCCTCTTGGACCTTAAGCTCAGAATCAACATACCAATCAATCCTCAAGGTGTGATCAACAAGTGGAGTGGAGTGAGTCAAATAACTCAACCTACAAGTAGGAGCAAGTACTCCACTCCCCTTCTTTAGAGCATACATACTCACACAAAGGGATCCCTCTTCCCCTCCAATTTCATCACCTAAGCAATCCTTCTCAAAAGACAAGCTTTCAAGGAAGGTATTGATGATGGACTCTTCTTCATCATAACCCCAACACACAATAGTAGGGTCACTCAAAGAACCATCTACCTCACCCAAATTCTCAAACAATGGATTGCCTAAGGAATCAAACCCTTCACACCATGGAGGTTCCATTTGACTTCTCACCCTAGTTCGATACAAGTCATTACCACTAATGAGGATGCCTTCAAACAATGGATTGGTATAAGCATGCATCTCAATATCATGATTAAGCGTAGACAAGTTATCAAGACTAGGTTCACTTGAGGAGTCATCATAGACAACATTGTCCAATTCATGCACTTTGGACTCCTCAAGGACAAGTTCATCCTCACCACAACACATTGGTCCACCAAATAGAAGCATATCAATTAGGGAATGGTCAACTACGTCATCTTTCCCTATGTCAAAGGTTGGTGGTGTGTCATAGCAAAGGTCACAATCATGGTCAACTATCAAATCTACACTAGGGAGGGGTTCATTGAACAATGAGCTCACATCATGTTGTGGCATAGTATCCCTTCCAACTAGTGTTTCACAATCAAGCTCAAGTTGACAAGTAGACTCTTCACTAGTGGCATACTCACTAGATGCATCAAAACCACCAACTAGTGTTGAGTCATCACAAGACAAATAGTTAGTAGGTTCATGAAAAGGTGAAGTAACACTTACATTTGTAGTACTTCCTTGATCACTCACAAGGTTTGAAGTGTCATAGGCAACTTCCCCTTCATGAAGCTCACATTGAGGCTCCAATTGCTTGTCTTCAAACGTACCTACACAAGAACTTTCACAAGAAGAAATAGAAGATAAAGAAGGGTTAGAACAATGGGTGCTCTCACTCTCAATTTTTCCTTCCTCACCTCTCATCTCTCGCAATTTTACCTCATGGTCAAGTGTAGTTTGTGGTGACAATCCCCTCACATCACTCCTCAAAGCCTCTCCTTTTTCCTCTCTTGGATTGTCACCGGTCACTCCCTCACTTCTCTCTATCTTTTCTCTCTCATTTGAAGTGGAGTGACTCCCATTTTCATCATGCAATGGCAAAACAATGAGATTGTTTGCCTCGGGCTCAAGTACAATGGGTGACTTTGCTTTAGCCGCTACCCTCAACTCCTTCATTCTCATGTAGTCTTCCTTCACTTGCCTTGGAGTCAAAGGTCTAAGCACATACTTTCTCCCATCTTGCTTGATAGTATAGGAATTGGTCCGGCCATCATGCACTACAAACCTATCATGTTGCCATGGTCTCCCAAACAATAAATGGCATGCTTGCATCGGAACCACGTCAAACATGATCTTATCCTTATAACTTCCCATGCTAAACTCAATCAACGCTTGTTTCACCACTTTAAGTTCACCACACTCGCTTAGGCATTGTAACCGGTATGGTTTTGGATGCTTTAGAGTAGGTAACTTCAATTGGTCAATCAAGGTTTGGCTCACGATGTTGGTACAACTCCCGGAATCAACAACCATTGAACATACTTGGCCCATCACTCGGCACCTAGCATGAAAGAGGTTTTCCCTTTGATCATTTTCCACCTCCTCTTCCATAAAAGTGGTACTCAAGCTTCTCCTCACAACTAGGGAAACATGAGGTTTTTCCTTCTCAACCACATCCTCCTCCACATCATCCGTAGATAGGACATTTCGAATGGGTTTTGGATGTGGGGTAGTTCTTTGGGGATTGCCCAAAGGGTGGGGATTGCCCACTTGTTGGGGATTGCCCAACACTTGTTCATTTCCTTCGCGGTCTCCCTTTACCCGTTGTTGACTAAGCAATTCAACAACTTGTTCCGGGGTAAAGGTTGAATCACTCGTGCCTCCTCCGGCCTCGACTTGGACACTCGGGGTCCCTTGCTTTACTTGGACACTCGGGGTCCCTTGCTTTACTAGAGCAATAGATGTCATCTTCTCAAGATTTCCAATCTTTTGGCTCATGAGGTCCATCTTGGCAAGAAGGTTAGCCAAGGTCTCCTTTATGAAATCTTGTCCGTCGTTGGCCATCGTACCTACAAAAAGCAACAAACGTTAGTAAAACACCTCACCCACTCCCTCACAAATGTTTCACTCGGTTCGCTCTTTTGGTGGAGGGGAGGGATATTTCACACAAGTTCGAGTTTAAGAGCTTCAAGTAGTTGACCAACGAACCACAACTCAATCACTCGACTTCTCGAACCCAATGCTCTCCGGGGAGAGTGGAATCAATGGGACTCGATTGGAACGGTAAGCACTTTGAGTGAGGACTTGAATCAAAAGGATTCTACGGTTCTTCTTTGAGTTCTAGTCTCCTTTCTAGGCACGATAATCCTAATAGCTCGAAGTAATTAGTACTACACAAGTAGAATTATACCCTAATAGTACTAATTAGAAGCAATGCAAACAACAAAACACGAAAACCTAGAAGAAACTACCAGATTCCCAAGCTTCAGGAAGTAGGCGCCCCACCCCTTTCAACTGGGCGGTCCGCCTGGTTCACAACACAGCAGAGTGGGCGGTCCGCCTGTTTAGTAGGCGCCCCGCCTCTGAACTTCAGAGAGTTGGGTAGGCGCCCCGCCTCCTTTTCGGGCGGTCCGCCTACTGCAAATTCCAGCAATGCTCAACAACGTTTTCCTTGGCTTTTGCACCCAAAAATCCAACTAATCACACGATGTTTTGGCAATCCAAAGGTACCCAAACGTTGTTCTAACCACAGAGATCAAACCCCAATCACTTTTAACCAAACCCAATCAACAATCAATAATCTACCATGTTCATCATATTCATAGCTAGGGTTTATCAAAAAAGGTTCAACAAGGGTTATGATTCTTCAAAGTAGGTGTTATACAAGTTCAATTCCCACAAAATTGGTACCAAATCGTTTGTTTTTCAAAGAAGATCAATCCCCAATAACAAGTTTCCACTATAACATCAATCCAACCCAAGAATCAAGGCAAAAATCATCAAGAACAAGTTCATCAAGGGTTTAAGGGAAATTGGGGTTTCAACTTTTCAAACTTCACCAAATCAATCAATTTTGGTACCCAAGTAACGGAAATTCAATCACGATCAAGAATCCACAACACCCATAACATAAATCATCCAAACCAACAAGATACACCAATTTTTTTTTTTTTTGTATTTTCAATTTTTCAATTTTTTTGTGATTTTCTCCTTTCAATAACAAGAACAATGAAACTAAAGATAGAATCAATCTAAGGCACGAAGAATCAAGGGTCAGGGGTTTGTAGAAACAAAACCCGAGCCTTGCTCTGATACCAAGATGATAGGAATCAAAAACGCGGAAAGATAAAAGATAGGAACGAGACGTAACTCGATCACTAATCCCAAGTAGCAACGGAGAACTAGTTCCGTTACACCCCGGGAGAAGGCTAAGAACACCTACGCTAGGCAACTACCCTCGAGACGACAACGGACTCGCAAGTAGAATGGTCGGGGGTGGTTTGGGGTTCAACTAGAATCCACTAGTAAACTCAAACCGAACTCAAAGGTTTTCATTCAAAGAGAATCCACTCTTGAACATTGTCATTGACAATCAATCATTCATTCATCATAATAGCTAACTTAGGAATAATGCTAAGCTATGGAGTATTTATAGACCTTCCTTAGACATGAATGAAAGGTCTAAAGTACCCTTAATTAGGTTCTAAATAACAAAGGCCACGCAGGGCTATAATAGTCAAAACATAGCTATTTAATGAGGTGTCCCGTCTTGGAAAACAGAGAAGTAGGCGCCCAGCCTACTAAAGTAGGCGCCCCGCCTGTTTCAGCTCATCCTGGGAAGTGGGCGGTCCGCCTAGTTGTGCAGGGGCGGTCCGCCTACTGGCTTCAACTTCAGAGAGTTGAGGGGGCGGTCCGCCTAGTGGAGTGGGCGGTCCGCCTCCTCCTGTGACACCTTGGAACGCCTCGAAATGTGTCTCTAAGGCCCCTCGTTCCATGGCGTTCCATTGCCTAAGCTCTTCCTTGGCCTTGGATGATGTCTTCGGATGGTTGCTCGGATTGGGTCTTATCACTGCCCTATCTTTTATGGTAGGAGGAAGAAGATTTACTATGAGGAGCTGGTGGGGAAAGTAACATCGAGGATACATGGTTGGAGTGCTAAAATGCTTTCTTTTGGAGGGAGGGCCATCCTGATTAAACATGTACTACAAAGTATGCCAATACATCTTCTGTCTGCAGTAAATCCTATTGATAGTGTGCTCAATCGACTGCATAAACTCTTTGCTAAATTTTTTTGGGGAAACTCACAAGAAGGGTCTAATAGGCATTGGTCATCCTGGAAGAATCTTTGCCTGCCATTTGAAGAAGGAGGCATGGGGTTCAGATCATTGTTTGATGTGTCGAGTGCTTTGTTTGCTAAGCTATGGTGGAACTTCAGAACTGGAGATTCTTTGTGGGTTACATACATGTCCAACAAGTACTGCAAGAAGCTGCATAAGGCAATTGTGCCCTTCAAACAAGGCTCATATGTCTGGAAGAAGATGATACAAGCTAGGGAGGCAATTGATCATGAAATAAGGTGGCAAATTAGAGAAGGCTCAGCTCATCTTTGGTATGATAATTGGTCGGGACTTGGACCTTTGTACTTCATTGTGCCTTATACTTTTGACTGTGAGCTTTGGTACAACAATGTGAGGGAGGTGATTGATGGAGGAGACTGGAATGTGGACCTTTTGCATCTCCTACTTCCTGAAGACATCGTCGATCATATTATTCAGAATGTTCACCTGCTCGGGATTGATGAGAGAAGGGACAAGGCTTGGTGGGGACTGACATCAAATGGCAAATTTTCAGTTAGCAGTGCATGGAATTACATGAGGGTGAAGCAGCATAAGGTCCCTATGGCCAAGTTTATGTGGGTTAAAGGGATGCCGTTGAAAGTGTCGTTTATGATGTGGAGATTGTGGAAATTCAAATTGCCCATTGATGATGAATTGAAGAGAATGGGATACCAATTCCCATCTAGGTGTTGGTGCTGCACATCTCCCAACATAGAGACTAGAGAACATCTTTTCAGAACGAGTCAGGTAGCCAACAGTGTATGGAAATTTTTTGCTCAAGCTGCAGGAGTCCAGGTGAATGGATGCAATCTTCATCAGGTTTGTCTTAAATGGTGGACGCACTGGCCTAAGCCATGGATTAAGGATGTCTTTCACACTGTCCCTTCCTTTATTGTTTGGTCGCTTTGGAAGAGAAGGAATGCACTCAAACATGATAAAACTGTATCCTATTCCAGGCTGCTTTATGAAATCACTAGCAATCTTTTTTACTTTGTGAAGCTGAGGTTTCCCTTCATTCATTTAGAGAGGCAATCATGGCATGACATTGTTGGTGCTTTGGAAGCTTATTTGCCTAGGTTCAGGTACATCAAAGTGGGATGGAATGTGCCAAATCATGGAGTCCTGAAGGTGAACACGGATGGTGCTTCGAGAGGGAATCCTGGCCCTAGCTCTATGGTCTTTTGTGTAAGGAATGCAGAGGGTGATGTTTTGTTCGCCTTTGCTAAGCTCATTGGGGAACATAACAACATGTATGCTGAGGCTATGGCAGTTAGGGAAGCCATGAAATACAGCGTGGAGAAAGGCCTTGGGGAGGTAGTGATTAAAACAGATTCTTTAGTTGTCAAGCAGGTAATTGAAGGTGCTTGGACACCTATGTGGTCTATTGCTTCTATTGTGGAGGATATTTTGAAATTGACGCAGTTAGGGCACTTTCAGTTTCAACACACTTTGAGAGAGGGGAATAAGCTAGCTGATTGCCTTGCCAATTTGGCTTATGAATTGCCCACAGTTAGCTTCAATTCGTTTGGTGAAATGCCTCCTAAGGCTAGGTTTATAGTCAATTTTGATAAGCACCATTGTGTGGACTTCAGAGCAAAGAGATGGAAAGGACCATAATGATGATATTCATAGGAGGAGGCGTGATGATAGGAGATGAGTGGAGTTTGGACTTTGCCCCCTATGATCAAGACTTTAGAGTGGAGATCATAGGGGTTTTTTTCACTAACTTAAGCTTCTTTGTATGCAGGTACAAAGTGGAGATACACATACATGCTTTGAAGATTGGAAAACTTATGCATTTTGGAGTGGGACGCATTCTGTCTAATTTTGGCCATTTGTGCGCCCAGCACAATTTTGTGCGCCCCAGCACAATTTTGTGCGACCCAGCACAATTTTGTGCGGCCCAGCACAATTTTGTGCGGCCCAGCACAATTTTGTGCGCCTCAGCACAATGGTCAGCACAATCTCGCATTTTGGAGCAGTGAGCTACTGACATTTTTTGCCCAATTGTGCGACCCCCGCAAAAATTTGTGCGCCCAACACAATTATTGTGCGCCCTAGCACAATTGGTCAGCACAATGTCCCGCTACGGAGTTACACACTGGTATTTTTCGCGCAATTGTGCGCCCCCGCACAAATTTGTGCGCCCAGCACAATTATTGTGCGCCCTAGCACAACTGGTCAGCACAATGTTCCGCTACGGAGTTACACACTGGTATTTTTTGCACATTTGTGCGCCCCCGCACAAATTTGTGCGATCGCACAATCAACAATTCCAGGAACGCACAACTGGTCGCACAAGTCTCCGATTTTTTCAAGCCACTGCCTCAAATCAAGCAATTGTGCGGCCTAGCACAATATTGTGCGACCGCACAATCACAAAACAGGGCCAGCACAATGATGATTCCTATTGGATTTTCACAAGGATGCTACTAATCTTAATTTGGCTTCCGTTCTTGGAGATATATATGTCATGCAAGTGCCAACAAGGATTGAGTTTAATTGTTACAATTTGTATAGCTTGTACTTCATGTTATAATAGTTGGTTAGACCCTACTTATTATGTATTTTGGCATCGAGATTATGAGTTATTCTTATTCTACTTGGTGGTATTAGTGCCCAATGGCATTCAACCCAAGGGAGTGAGGATAATAAGTAAGATTGATGCTATTTTAGGAAGAAGTAGGGCGTACTTGGTTGTTTTGCACTCTATGTGCACACATTGTAAGACTTTGTATTTACTTTTGCTTATTATTAATAAAAATGGTCGCTAGGTGTAATGCCTAGTTGACTCTTGATTAAAAAAAAAAAAAAACCCCTAAACCCAAAAAACCCTAAACCCAAAAAACGCTCTCTCCTCTCTCCTCCTCCTTGGGCGATTTTGAGGAGATTTGGGCGCCACCCTCTTGCAACCCCGGCCATGGCCGCTCCACCGGTTGGGCAGCCCCCCCCAGGGGTTGTTCAACCCAATCCAACCCCACCCACTACACAAACACCCTAAAATCATAACAATCAACCCCCTTCATGGTCCCATATTCTAAAACCCCAGGTTCAAAAATTACAAATTGATCAAAGATTATTTAGAACTGTTGTTTATTCTCAGGGAGTAGCACAATTGAATTGGAAAACATCTGAGGTTAAGCAATCTCTTGCAAAGGAGCAATTGCAATTTGCAGTTATTGGAAAATTTTCATACGGCAGGCCAGATTTGGAGAATTTGCGTAAAATTATCCCAGGCCAGTGTGGAATCAAAAGTGAATGCAACATTGGGTATTTGGACAGCAGGTATGTTTTGATTAGATTGTCTTCTATGGAGGATTATGTGAATTTTTTGTCAACACCTGCGTACTGGATTAAATTTAGAGGTAGATCTTTTCCTATGTGATCATTGAAGTGGACTAGACATTGGAAACCTGATATTGAGACTTCAATGGCTTTGGCATGGATTAGTTTTCCTAATCTGCCTCCTAATTTTTTTGCAATAGAGTTCATTTTTTCTATTGCTTCAGCTGTTGGAACACCATTAAAAGTTGATACTGCAACTTTGAATAAGACCAGACCAAGTTGTGCCAGGGTCAAGGTTGAATTGGACTTGTTGGCAAAACACCCTTCCCGTGTTTTGATCAATGAGGAGGATGATGACACTGGTGAGATAACCTCTACATGGGTAGATATTATGTATGATCATCTGCCATTGTATTGCAAAAGTTGTAGGTTGCAGGGTCATGATGAAAATAATTGCAAGGTAATTCATCCGGAGCTCTGGGAGAATCGTAATGATAATGAGGCTCGTGGTTCAAATGTTAATGTGTCAAAGGCTAATGCAGCGGTTCCAGCACCTCCTCTGCGTATTCTGGCTAGTGGTAAGACTGTTGGTAATGTTAACACTGCAGGTGAGTGGCAGGAAGCAGGCAAAAAGAAAGCTAAGAATGTCAATAAAAAAAATACCAATGCTGGTGCGAAAGCTGGTGACAAATTGGCTATGGTCCAGGCAGGGACTAATAAATTTGCAGCATTGCAGGAGGTGGAAACACAGGAAGTTGGAAATTTGGGCAGCAAGGCTATAGTTCAGGCAATAGATAAGGGCCAGGCAAGCAAGGATCAGAGAAATTCAGCAATGCAGGGTGTTCAGAAAAATGCAGCAAAGGATGGTCCTGCAGTTCAAAAATCAGCTGGGAAAGGTAATGTTCTTTTGCCTAAATCTACTAAGGACTGGGTAAAACTGACATGGGCTGCTAAATCTGTAGGTAATGATGGGAAACAGCAAGCTAATCCTCAGTCTGAGCAGCAAAAACAGGGTGAATTAGTTGGTGTAATAGCTTCGCAGGGAGGTCCTGTTTCTGCTGAAAAGCCTGTTTCTGCTGTTCCTGTGTTTGAAAACACTTCCCAGCAGGAAGTTTCATCTAACTCATTGGCAATCAAGGCCACTGAAGGTGTTGAGATGGATGGTGCTGACCTGGAGGTGGCAGATTCAGAGGATGATGAAGATTTGGTGGATTACGGTGAGGATGATGAAACTGATGCTGGTAATACAGAAAATTATGAAGAAGATCCAACTGATGAATACATAGTGCTAAGAGTTTTGATGTTAAGGGATAGTAGTTTCAAGAGTGATGAATTTGACAATGCAGAAAAAGCTACAAATCCGAAAAATGTTGTTGCTGAAAAGCCACAGGGTAGTCCTGAAAAGGTTTTAGGAGGTCCTGGCATGTCGCTGGATGTGGGTAATGCTAGTCCGGGGCTGTCAGGGGGTAGGCTGTCTGATAAGGAGTTATTGAGAGCAGCCTATTATGGCTCGAGAAGCAAGAATTCGCAGCTGGTTGCAAAAAATTTTGAGCCTAAGCCTCATTTGGCGCATTTGGTTGATAAGCTTCCTGCACAGGAGGTGGATATTGGTGAGGATGATGAGCTGGACACTGAGTCCACGGCTCAAAACTATGTGAATGCTGCTGCGAAGGCTGATATGTCTCCTGAAAGGGTGGCTGAGCATAAGAAGAAGGCAAAGCAAAATCGGGCAAGAAGAGATAAAAGCGTTCCGCCACCTGTGGGTGAAAGGAAGTAAGCTAGGATCACTCTGTCCAAAACCTCGGGTCGTCAATGAATACATCAATAGGTGGAGGAGGAGTGGTTGGACACAAGGGAGGTGGAGCTCTCCTTCATGCTCGAATCCTTAGGGAGGAGAGCATGGAGGCTTTTTTTGCTAACTTTGTGTTCATTTTTGTAGGTAATTTCATAGTTAAAGTTCATGTTGCTTGGAATGGATCTATGCAATGCTTTGGAATGATGGTTTCAAGATGTTATTGGTACTCCCGAGCTATGGTTGGTATCAATTTCACCTTTTTGAGACTTGGAACAGCTGATACTTGGTGTTTGGATCATTTCACGCTTTGGAAAACTGAAAAACGAAGGCAAAACTCCCAGGCGCCTTGGCCGGCGCGCCGCGCCCCCTGCCGCGCCGGCCTTGGCAGATTGTCCAATTTATCCCACGCTTTTGGCCTGTGCCGCGCCTACGAGCGCATGACGGACAAAACTTCTGGCGCGTTGGAGCCCGCGCCGCGCCCCCTACGGCGCAAGGCTATTTTTCTGACTTCGTTTGTTCGTTGCTCGGGCTGTTTTCGTGGGTTGAAATTGGATGGTTCGTGCTTGGATCTTCACGGGAGTGAGCTAGGACATTGGTACAATAAATTGAAGATATGATGGAGAGCATATATGATCAAGATAGAGAGCCACAAGTAGTATTTTCTCAAGTTAGTATAGTTGGGCCGTTCTACATTTTGCATTTTATTACTTGTAAAAGGAAGTGTGGATTGCATGATTCCACTTTCTTTCTAGCATTTATAGCTTTTCATTATGTTAGTATCATCACATGTAATATCATCACAGAGTGTATTATTAACTCTGTGATGATCATAGCATATTTGGTGTTGGCGAGTTCTTATTTTTTGCACTCGGGTTAGGAGTGAGTTTGTACATCGATAGGATGATGTAAGGTACGGTTTGGCCCCCCTTACTTTGTATTGTCCTCTTGAGGGATTTTTATTTTATTATTAATAAAACTAGCCGCTAAGCTATATGCTTAGTTGGATTTCGCTAAAAAAAAAAAAAACCCTAAACCCCAAAACCAAACGGAAAACCAAAAAACGCTCTCTTCTCTCTCCTCCCCTTGGGCGATTTTGAGGAGATTTGGAGGAGAAACTCGGCGCACCACCATAAAAACTCCGGCCATGGCCGCTCCACCGGTTGGGCAGCCCCCCCCCCCCCCCGGGGTTGTTCAACCCAATCCCACCCCACCCACTACGCAAACACCTCAAAATAACAACAATCAACCCCCCTCATGGTCTCATATTTTAAAACCTCAAGTTCAAAAATTACAAATTGACCAAAGATTATTTCGCACTGTTGTTTATAGTCAGGGAGTAGCTCAATTAAATTGGAAAACATCTGAGGTGAAACAATCTCTGGCAAAGGAGCAGTTGCAATTTGCAGTTATTGGAAAATTTTCATACGGCAGGCCAGACTTGGAGAATTTACGTAAAATTATCCCGGGCCAGTGTGGAATCAAAAGTGAATGCAATATTGGTTATTTGGACAGCAGGTATGTTTTGATTAGGCTGAGTTCTATGGAAGACTATGTTAATTTTTTGTCTACACCTGCGTACTAGATTAAATTTAGAGGCAGATCGTTTCCTATGCGATCTTTGAAGTGGACTAGACATTGGAAGCCTGATATTGAGACTTCCATGGTTCTGGCATGGATTAGCTTTCCAAATCTGCCTCCAAATTTTTTTTGCAACAGAGTTCATTTTTTCTATTGCTTCAGCTGTTGGAACTCCATAGAAAGTGGATACTGCAACTTTGAATAAAACCAGACCAAGTTGTGCCAGGGTCAAGGTTGAATTGGATTTGTTAGCAAAACACCCTTCCCGTGTTTTGATTAACGAAGAGGATGATGACACTGGTGAGATAACCTCTACTTGGGTTGATATTATGTATGATCATCTGCCATTATATTGTAAAAGTTGTAGGTTGCAGGGTCATGATGAAAATAATTGCAAGGTAATTCACCCGGAGCTCTGGGAGACTCGTAATGGTAATGAGGCTCGTGATACAAATGTGTCAAAGGCTAATGCAGTGATTCCAGCACCCCCTCTGCGTATTCTGACTAGTGGTAAGACTGTTGGTAATGTGAACAATGCAGGTGAGTGGCAGGAAGCAGGCAAAAAGAAAGCTAAGAATGTCAATGAAAAGAATACAAAAGTTGGTACGAAAGCTGGTGACAAATTGGCTTTGGTCCAGGCAGGGACTAATAAATTTGCAGCATTGCAGGAGGAGGAGGGTCAGGAAGTTGGAAATTTGGGCAACAAGGCGATAGTTCAGGCAACAGATAATGGTCAGGCAAGCAATGTTCAGAAAAATTCAGCAGTTCAGGGTGTGCAGAAAAATGCAGTGAAGAATGGTCCTGCAGCTCAGAATTTAGCTGGGAAAGGTAATATTCCTTTGCCTAAATATACTAAGGACTGGGTAAAGTAGACATGGGCTCCTAAAATAGGAGGCAATGATGGGAAACAGATGGCTAATCCTCAGCTTCAGCTACAAAAGCAGGGTGAATCAGTTGGTGTAATAACTCCGCAGGGAGGTCCTGTTAATGCAGTAGAGCCTGTTGCTGTTGTTCATGTGCTAGAAAATACTTCCCAGCAGGAAGTTCCATCAAATTTACTGGCAATCAAGGTCACTGAAGATGTTGAGGGCGATGCTGAAGACCTGGAGATAGATGATTCAGAAGATGATGAAGACCTGTTAGATTACGGGGAGGATAGTGAAACTGATGCTGATGCTCCAGAAAATTATGAAGAGGACCCGACTGATGAATACATAGGGCTCGAGGGTGCTCTGTCAAGGGATAGTTGTGGCAAGGATGATAAAGTTGACAATGCAGAAGAAGTTCTAAGTCAGAAAATTGCTGTTGCTGAAAATTCACAGGGTAGTCCTATGAAGGTGCAGAGAGATCCTGGCAAGTTGCTGGATGTGGTTAGTGCTAGTCCGGTGCTGTCAGGAGGTTGGCTAGCTACTGATAAGGAGTTGGTGGAGTTGAAAGCAACCTATGATAGTGCCAAACGTAAAAATGCACAGTTGGTTGCAAAAAACTTTGAGCCTCCATCACCTTTGGCGCATTTGTTTGATAATCCTGCTGAAAAGCAGGTGGATATTGGTGAGGATGATGAGCTAGACACTGAGTCTACGGCTCAAAATTATGTTAATGCTGCTGGGAAGGGTGATTTATCTCCTACGCAGGTAGCTGAGCAGATTAAGAAAGCAAAGCAGGGTCGGGGGAGGCGTCAGAAAAGCGTCCCACCGCCAGCTAAGACGTCAACTAGGAGGGCGGGGTCGAAAGCCTCTGGTCGTCAATGAATACATCACTCATATGGAATATAAGGTCTGTGAATACTCAGCAGGCCTTTGATAGGGTGGTGACAATGCACAAGCAGAAGCACTTCTCATTTATTGCATTAATGGAGCCGTTCCAGCACTACAGGCATATTGACAAGTATCGATTGTGGCTAGGTATGGGCTCTTCTTGGCATAATTTTAATGGTAAAATATGGGTATTTGTAGATGCTGACTTTCAGGTAGAAGTGGTGTATGATACATCACAAATGCTGTCTTTGAAACTGACACACTTGGATGGACTATTGGAATTTGTGGTGTCGTCGGTGTATGCTAGCACTGATCATATTTGCCGGGTGGAACTGTGGGATTTGCTGTATTATCAAGCTAGTGACATGACTTTACCTTGGCTTGTTGGGGGTGATTTCAATGTCATAATTGATGAGCTTGAAAAATTTGGAGGCCTGCCAGTTTTTTACGCGGAGGTGGAGGACTTTGTGCACTGCATCAACACTTGTCAGCTGTCTGACATGGGTTTCAAGGGCAGCATGTACACCTGGTGGAATGGTAGATGAGATGACGCATGCATTTTTAAAAGGCTTGACAGGTGTCTTGTGAATCAGGCTTTTCAGGATTTATTTCCGCAGTTTGCGGTTGAGCACTTGATTAGGCAGGGGTCTGACCATGCTCCGTTGTTGCTGCTGCCGAACATGGGCGCTCCAGATGTGAAGAAGCCGTTCAGGTTTATAAATTTTTGGGTGCAGCATGAGACATTCCTGGATGTTGTCAGAGAGAATTGGGCTGAAAATTTTGATTCTGATCCTTTTTACAACTTTAACTGCAAGCTGAAAAAGTTGAAAAAGGTACTTTCTGTATGGAGCAGGGAGACTTATGGCGACATTTTTAGGCAGATTGCTACTTTGGAGGAGGTGGTTCGGGTCTATGAACAGGAGTTCGAGGAGCACCCAACTGGGTACAACAGGGAGAGATTGCAGCGGGTTAATGCTGAGTTGATCAGATTCTATGTGATAAAGGAGCAGTTTTGGAAGCAGAAAGCTGGGATGGAGTGGTTCAAGGATGGGGACAGGAACACCAAATTTTTCCATACTCATGTAAATGGGAAAAGGAAGGTGTTGCAGATTAGGAGGATCGAGGATGCTGCTGGTACTTTGCTGGAAAGTGATGCAGAAATTGCCCAGGAGGCAATCAGATTTTTTCAGGCTCAGTTTACTTATGATGCGGCGCCAGATGATTTTTCTATTCTTGATCACTTGCCTAGTCTTATTACACAGGACCAGGATGCTGCTCTTATTGCTGACCCAGACGAACAGGAGGTGAAGAAGGCTGTTTTTGGTTTGAATGCTGAATCTGCAGGGGGCCCGGATGGTTTTACGGGTGCTTTCTATCACTCATGTTGGGACATTATTGGTCCTGATGTGGTCAGAATGGTGCAGGCTTTCTTTCGGGGTCACTTTATGCCGAGGTATATTACTGCTACTAATCTGGTTCTATTGCCTAAAAGGAGGGACTTCACTACTTTTTCAGATATGAGGCCGATTAGTTTGAGCAACTTCAGCAACAAGGTGTTTTCCAGAGTTATTCATGACAGGCTGTCTGTTCTGCTGCCTGGGATCATCTCACCCCAGCAGTCTGGCTTTGTGAAAGGGAGGAGCATATTTGAGAATATCTTACTGGTGCAGGAAATTGTGCACGATATTGCTGATAGGGGTAAGCCTGCGAATGTGGTTTTTAAGCTTGACATGGCTAAGGCGTATGACAGAGTGTCTTGGTTGTTCCTGATAAAGGCTCTGAGGAAGATGGGATTCGGTGAAACATTTATTGGGATGATTTACAGGATTTTGTGCAACAATTGGTACTCTGTCCTTGTAAATGGTCAGCCCTATGGGTTTTTCCAGTCTTCCAGAGGGGTGAAGCAGGGCGATCCTTTATCTCCCACTCTGTTTTTACTTGCTGCAGAGTGCCTTTCCAGAGCTCTGAATGCGCTGCACAGGGATGATAATTTTGTGCCGTATGGGATGCCTATCTGGAGTCCGCACCTAAATCATTTGGCGTATGCGGATGATATGATTATTTTCTCGTCAGCTGATGAGGATTCTTTGAAGATGGTGATGGACACTTTGTCTAGGTATGAGCTGGCCAGCGGACAGAAAATCAATAAGGAGAAGAGCAATGTGTACTTGCATGGTCAGGTTCCACAGTTGTTAGTTGACACGGTGCTTGATGTGACTGAGATACCGAGGGGGGATTTCCCTTTTAAGTATCTTGGAGTTCCTATTTATTATGCTAGGAGGAAGAACTGTCACTACAGCGAGTTGGTGGAAAAGGTGCAGAAGAAGCTGGACTCCTGGACTGGTAAGCTGCTTTCTATTGGTGGACGGGCGACTCTGATTTCCTCAGTGCTTCAGAGTATGCCCATTCACTTGTTATCTGCCTGTAATCTCCCTGCTGGGGTGGTGGCTCAGCTTCACAGGATGTTTGCCAAGTTTTTCTGGAGTAACCATGTGGGTCAGGATAGTAGGCATTGGGCTTCGTGGAAGACTCTGTGTCACCCGTTGAATGAAGGTGGTGTTGGTTTTAGGAGCTTGTATGATGTCTCCAAGGCGCTTTTTGCAAAGCTGTGGTGGAATTTTCGCACCAAGGATTCTTTATGGAGGACATATATGAGCAACAAGTACTTGAAAAAGCATCATTCTACGGTGGTGCCGTGGAAGGAGGGGACTTATGCTTGGAAGAAAATGCTGCAGAGCAGGCCCGTGATGGATCATGAGATAGTGTGGCATCTGAAGAAGGGCAATGCTTACTTTTGGCTTGTTAATTGGACTGGTCTTGGTCCTTTGTACCATGCAGTCCCGCTTGATTTTGAATGTGACGAGACTGTAGTGTGTGTCTATGAAGTAGCTGAGGGTGGAGTTTGGCTTGAGCAGCGTCTCAGGGAACTCTTACCTGATGATCTTGCAGAGCATGTGATTCAGAATATTAAGCCTCCTATGTGTCCTGAGCAGCGGGATAGGCCCTATTGGAAGCTGGAGTCCCGGGGTACCTTCTCGGTCCGTTCAGCTTATCACTTGGTGAGGCTGAGGAAGAAGCCGAGTGACCTTTACAAGCACATATGGATCAAAGGTATTCCCTTCAAAATGTCATTTTTATTATGGAGATTGTGGAAGTTTAAGCTGCCCCTGGATGATATGCTGAAGAGGTGGGGAATTCAGTTCCCTTCTAGGTGTCATTGCTGTGTGGATCCTGACGTGGAGACTGTCTCCCACGTTTTTCTTAACGCACCTGTAGCGAGGTATGTATGGAAATATTTTGGAAGCCCTGCAGGTCTTCAGTTTGATGGGCTGCACTTGACACAAGTGATTAATCTGTGGTGGGATGCTCCTGCTGGCCCGGTCCTGAGGATGATTTATCATGCTGTTCCCATCTTTATTGTATGGGAGTTGTGGAAGCGGATGAATGTTTTGAGGCATGGTGGGTCTACTTCAGCTCGCAAGGTGGTGTATCTCGTTATGCAGCATATCATTATGTTGTTGAGAGTTCGTAGAAGGAACTTTCAGCATGCGCCAGGTAGGTGGGAGGACTTGCTTCCGGTGTTGAGAGATTATACGCCTGCTTTGGTGATGACAAAGGTTGCTTGGAGTCCGCCTCAGGTGGGGTGGATCAAATGTAATACGGATGGTGCGTCTAGAGGTAACCCGGGACCTAGTTCGTGGGCATTTTGTGTTCGAGATGAGAGGGGAGATATCTTGCATGCATGTGCTAAGGAGATGGAGGATTTCATGACCACAAATACTCAAGCGGAGGCATTGGCAATTCTTATGGCCTTGAGGTATGTGGCTTCTATTCCTTATGCACATGTTATTGTTGAGACGGACTCATTATTGCTAAAAAATGTGGCGACTAAGGTTTGGGAGGTGCCTTGGCAAATTGTTCAAGAAATTGAAGAAATTTGGAGCTTGATGGAGGGAATGGAAGTAGAGGTGGTGCATGTTTTTAGAGAGGGGAACAAAGTGGCGGATTATTTGGCGAATTTGGCGTTAGATCAAGGAGATATTGTTGTTAATTCGTTTCATGAGTTTAATAGTGTGGGTAGGAGGTTGGTCAATGGAGACAAGTGCAATGAGCCGTACATACGCACTAAGCCGAGGAGGAGTGTGTAGACACACGGGTGGTGGAACTCTCCTTCATGCTCGAATCCTTAGGGAGGAGAGCATGGAGGATTTTTTTTACTAACGTTGTGTTCTTTTTTGTAGGTACTTTCATAGTTCTATCTCAAGTTGCTTGGAATGAACATGTGCAACGCTTTGGAATGGACAATTTGCTCACATGGATGATTGTTTCAAGATGCTATTGGTACTCCCAACCTATGGTTAGTATCAATTTCAGCTTTTTGAGACTTGAATCAGCTGATGCTTGGCTTTGGAATCAGCTCACGCGTTGGAGGCAAGAAAAACGACTAAGGCAGAAATTCCAGGCGCTACGGCCGGCGCGCCGCGCGCCTAACCGCGGTGGCCTTGGCAGAACATCCAATTTTCCATCCGCCTTTGGCCCGCGCCGCGGCTACGATCGCACGACGGAGATTTTTCTGAGCGCGGTGGAGCCCGCGCCGCGCCCCCTAAGGCGCAAGGCAAAAAATCTGCCTTCGTGTCTTTGGTGCTCGGGGTGTTTTCGTGGGTTGAAATTGGTTGGTTCGTGCTTGGATCTTCACGGGAGCGAGTTACTATATTGGTTTTATGTGTCTACTCGCATTAGCATACATCATTCTATTAGTAACTTATTTATTAGCTATTTCATTACATTATTACACGTATTTGGCCTAAGTAGCGCGGTAAACATTGTAAAGTATTATATCAAGGCGTTAAATTCATTTCGATTGGTGGTATTAGCATTTTATAATGCTCAATCCAATGGAGTGGAGGAGACGTTTGGATATGATACTATCTTACCACTACTTAGGCGTTCATTAGTTTTAGTCTTAGCTAGTGCGTATTATTTCAAGATTGTAAAGACCTCATTTATTGTTTTTGTTTTATTATTAATAAAAAATAGCCACTAATCTATAAGCTTAGTTGGATTTCGCTAAAAACAAAAAAAAAACCCTAAACCCCAAACCCAACGTTTGACTTTTCTCTCAAGGATTGGCGATTTTTGGCGATTCCAAAAGCGGCTTCACGCAGATTCTTCATTACTCCTCCCCTGGCCGAGCAGGCCACTGGGCAGCCCCCTCCTGGGGTTGTCCAGGCTTCTACCATTAATCCTAATCCTTCACTAACCCCACAACCTCAAAATCAAACATATAAAGTCGTTCTTCACCCTAAACCCGTCACTGTTGAAAATTTTTCTATTCCAGCGCCTAGCTTTGACTTGCACCATGGAGAACCCTCCTTTGTGTGGGAAGATAAGGTCGTTGATGCGATGATGAGACATGAAGAACTACATTATGCAGTTATAGGAAAATTTTCATATGGGATGCCCGAGTTTCTTGAGTTACGAAAACAAATTCCCCTTCAATGTGAGATCAAGGGAGAATGTTCTATTGGTTTTCTTGAAACTCGTCATGTCGTTATTAGATTATCTTTACTAGAAGACTATGTTCACTTGTTGTCGAGGCCAGCCTTTTCTCTTAAGCTTGGCGTTGATTTTTACTCTATGAGGACGATGAAATACGATGTATGGTTTGATCCAAGAGTAGAAACGTCAATAGCCATTGCCTGGATATCTTTTCCAGGTTTACCTCCGGCATTCTTTGTAAAAGATGCTGTTTTTGCTTTAGCCTCGGCTGTGGGAAAGCCATTACAATTAGATGCAGCTACCAAGGCCAAGACACGACCTAGTTGTGCGAAAGTTAAAGTGGAAGTGGATTTACTAGCGACTAGGCCACAAAGATTGAGACTTGGGATTAAAAATACTTTGTCTGGTGAGATCAGGTTTAAATGGATAAGAATTAGATATGATTTCTTGCCAAAATACTGTAAAGAATGCAGATTACAAGGCCACAATGAGGAGGAGTGTTTCGTTTTACACCCTGATCTTGTGCCTCAAGAAGAAGTTCAGGTAAAGAGGGGTCGCACGTCTTTGAAAGAACCTGTTAAGGCGCCTCCTTTGAAGGTTTTGAAGAGTGGGAAAATCGTTGGTAATTCGCCTGAAGCTGGAGAAGTAGTTCCAGTCCAAACTCATGATCGACATAACAAGAATTTTAAGAAATTCATCCACCCAAACAGAAATCCCAATGCTTGGTCAAAAGTTGAGAATAAAAGCAAACAAGGTCAAACTGATGTTGCTCGTGATCAAGGAGAAAAAGTGGTTACTACTAATGCTTTTGCCTTGCTGGATAATGTTGATGAACTTCAGGTTGAAGTTGCTTCGACTGAGCAGATTCAGAACAACGAGGTGAAACACGCTGAAGTTGATGGAGCAAAAGTGAGGTCGCATATGGTGGAATTGTCTGCTGCTGCTGCTGCGTCTAAGGATGATCCATCTAAGGGTGGGAATTTTGTTGCTCCTACTCCTATGCAGGTTGGGACTAGGAGTTGGGCTCAGGAGGTGTTTAAAGATCACCCAAAGGTAGACGCAGTGGGTGTTTCTGTTATATCAGGAACGGGTGAGAATAGGGCAGCTTTGAGTGAGGTTTTGGCGAGTCAGAAGGGTGTTATTGCTGGGGGTGAACTGGATATGGTTGTGCGTACAGATGAGGGTCGTTGTAATGTGTAGGATGTGGCTCAACCAACAGTCACACTTGCTGAAGGTCGTGAACCTGTGAAACACGTAAAAGTTGAAGCGTGTTTGGACAAGTTGGCTGCCTTAAATGATGAGGAGTCACGAGGGGATGATGTAAAGCATTCTGTAGGTCTGAAGGAAGATGTTTCGTAGGCTTGTGCAGCTGCTCGTGAGGGTGAAACTCTCAGCTTTAAAGATTCTGAAGGTGTGGGAGTTGGAGGTGCGTTTAATTCACCAGCTTGTTATGGTTTTAATAATACCCAGCAGCTTTCTCAATCTAGGTTGCATGAGCATGAAGATGCAATGTTTTTATTGGACAAGGATTGCTCCCCAAGCTTAATTAATAATGCTCAAATTTCTGGGAAGTCACGTGGGGAGTTAATTAATAATGCTCAAATTTCATAGGATATGGATGCTGAAGGATTGAATTATAATGATGTTGTGGGCCAACAGCCTTTAGTTTTAAAGTCTGTGGGGTCACGTGGGGAGCTAAGTACTCTAGCTTTATCTCCTACTGTGAATGGGAATCCTTCTCAATTTGTTAATGGGGTGGAGTCAAATGTGGTTATTGTTGCAACGTTGCCCTCAGCTTTTAATGATGCTGCGTTACCTACTGCTATTAACGTGCATGGGAATTTTGTTGAAACTTCAGCTCCTCCTTCACGTGGGGTTGCATTTATTAATCAAGGTGGTATTTTAAATGTTTTGGATCCTGGGAAGCACGTGGAGGCTAATTTAAATGTTTTGGATCCTGGGAAGCACGTGGAGGCTGATTGTTCTTCTCCTCGCTTGATTGGGATTCCCTCTCAATGTAAGCATGGGAAAAATGATGAGGTGTCTCGAGAGGAAGTCGAGATTATGAAGGAAGCTGAAGGTTTATTGCATCTTCATGCTCGTGAGAATTTAGTGGCTTCAACGCCATTTAATTCTAATGACGTTGAGGTGCAGGCTTTGGATGCAGCTTGCAACAGGTATTCCTCTCTTGGGTTCTAATGTACTGGATATAAGCGAGGATGTTGATGTCAATTTGAGTCAACGAACCTGTGTTGAAAATAAGCAAGCTCTCACTATTCCTTCACTTGAGGTTAGCACAACTTTGGAATCTGTGAGTGTGTCCAAGCCAAAATTTTATGGAAAAGATCTAATTCCAACGGTTCAACTTGAACGTTTGTGTAGAAGTGCTTCTCCTAATTTTGGTAAGTCTTTTTTGAACATAAATGCTCCTGCCTTTGTGCCTAAATCCTTGATGCAGCTTGTCCCACATTCAAAGAATTTACCCACGGATGATGAACTTGTCAAGCGAATGGATTTGAATGATACGAGGGGTATCTTGGCAAGGCAAGTGGCATCTTTCCAAGATAGGGTTCCTAAAGGACATTATTTAGTGGAGGATGATGATTTGTTTGAAGAAGAGGAACTTGACGAAGAATCCACTGCACATAATTTTAGCATGTTGGCAAGAGAAGGAGATTTGTCGCCTAGGGAAATTCATGATAATGCTCCAAAGAGAGTAAGGAGGATTAGGCGCCCATTAGAGCCTACTAGGGTGCAACCTACGAGGAGTACAAAATCAAAATCCAAAAGGTCCAACAAGTCCAAGAACTCGAAGAAATGATGGATAGCATATATGATCGTGACAGAGAGCCGCAAATATCATTTTTTCAAGTTCGTATTGTAGGGCCTTTCTACATTTTTTATTTCATCACTTGTAGAAGGAAGTGCGGATTGTATGATTCCACTTTCTTTCTAGCTTTTATGTTATTTCATTATTTTAGTATTCTCATATGTAATATCATCATAGAGTGTGTTATAAACTCTGTGATGATCATACTTTATTTGGTTCTTGCTAGCTCGTATTTTTTGCACTCTTGCTAGGAGTGAGGACTCACCTCGATAGGATGATGTAAGGTATGGTACGGCCCTCCTTACTTTGTATTGTCCTCATTGAGGAATTTATTATTTATAAAATTAGTCACTAGGCACCTTGCCTAGTGATATTCGCTAAAAAAAAAAAAAAAAAAAAAAAAAAAAAACCAAAAACCCAGTTGACTCTTGATTAAAAAAAAAAAAAAAAAAAAAACCCTAAACCCTAAACTTAAAACCACCCGCGGAAAAAAACCCTAAACCCCAAACCCTAAACCTAACGCTCAAGAGGAAGATAGAGATGGTGGGGATAATGAAGATGAGGAAGAAGAGTCCACAGCTCATAACTTCCAACAAATAGCTCGAGAAGGCGATTTATCACCAAGAGATGCTCCAAAGAAAGGTGGTAGGAGACAAAAGAAGGATCCTGGCCCAGCTGCTAGGATTCAACCAATTCGAAGCTCCAAATCAAAGGTTTAGATGTTGAACAAAGCATTGATTTGGAACATTCGTTCAGTGAACACACAAGAAGCTTTCTCCAGATTGACTACATTACATAGACATCACCATTTTGCTTTCATAGGTTTGATGGAACCTTTTCAGGATGCTTGTCATGTTAGAGCCTATGGCCTTAGGCTGAATATGCATTGGTCACTGTCCAATGTTAGTGGGAAGATTTGGGTCTTCATTGGTGAGGACTATAATGTTACAGTTCTAGATGATCAGGAGCAGCTTCTTACTTTGAAGCTACATAACACTCAGTTAGACAAGGTGTTCTGTGTTACTTTGGTGTATGCTAAATGTGAGAGGCTTGAGAGGGTTCCCCTTTGGGACTCACTCCAGTTCACTGCAACTTCAATGACTTTTCCATGGCTTGTTGGGGGTGACTTTAATGTCATCCTGTCTGATGCTGAAAAGTATGGTGGATTGCCTGTGCTTGCCCCTGAAGTAGAAGAGTTTGCTAACACTATTGCTGCTTGCAACATTTTTGACCTGGGGTTCACTGGGAGTACATTTACCTGGTGGAATGGAAGGATTGAAGATCATTTCACACTGAAAAGACTTGATCGATGCTTTGCTAATCAAGCTTTTCTAGACTTCTTTCCTAAGATAGAGGTGGAACATCTTGTCAGGACTGGTTCAGATCACTCCCCATTACTCCTTTCTTGTTCCTCTCAAGCTGACAACATCATAAAATCTTTCAAGTTTCTCAATTTTTGGACTGAGCATGATTCCTTCTTGCAAGTAGTGAGAGATAACTGGGTGTCTGACTGTGAGGGTGACCCTTTCATCATGTTCCATAGGAAACAGAAGAAGGTAAAGCAGGCTCTCTCAAGGTGGAGTAAACAAACTTTTGGAAACATCTTCCAGAAAGTTGCATCACTGGAGGATATCATTAGAGCTCATGAAGAAAAGTTAGAAGAAGCACCAAGTGAGTATCACAGGGAACAGCTAAAGAAGGCAGAAGCAGACCTCAAAAGGGTGCTGCATCTAGAAGATGAGTTCTGGAAGCAAAAGTCTGGATTCCAATGGTTTAAAGATGGGGATTATAACACAAAGTTCTTTCATGCACAAGTTCAAGGAAGAAGGAAGAAGCTTAAGATCCATAGGATTCAAGACAGGGATGGTAATTGGGTTGAGGACAGTGAAGCTATGGCCAGTGAAGCTGCTTGGTTCTTTCAACAACAGTTCACTAGGGAGGAGGAGGACCTGAATTTTGACTTGCTGCTTCATGTGCCTCATATGGTGACTGATGAACAGAATAGGGACATTGAGGAGCTCCCATCAGCTACTGAAGTTAAGCAAGCTGTGTTTGGGCTTAGTGGTGACAGTGCAAGTGGTCCAGATGGGTTCTCAGGCAGATTCTATCAAGTTTGTTGGGACATTGTTGCTGCTGACCTCACAAGGCTAGTGAGAGCATTCTTTGGGGGTCATGAAATACCCAAGTATGTCTCTCACACTAACCTTGTACTGATTCCAAAAAAACCAAATGTGGCTTCCTTCTCAGACTTGAGACCCATTAGCTTATGTAACTTTGTGAACAAGGTGATTTCAAGAGTACTACATGGAAGGTTAGTGCACTTGTTGCCTTCTCTGATCTCTCCTACTCAATCAGGCTTTGTCAAAGGAAGGAATATTGTGGAAAATATTCTACTAGTGCATGAGATAGTTGATGATATAAGGAAGAGGGCTAAGGAGGCAAATGTTGTGATCAAGTTAGACATGATGAAAGCTTATGATAGAGTTTCTTGGCTCTTTCTCTCCAAAGTTCTCAGAAAAATGGGGTTTGGGGAGATCTGCATTGACATGGTGATGAGACTTCTGAATAACAATTGGTACACAGTGTTACTTAATGGTCAGCCTCATGGTTTCTTCCCCTCATCTAGAGGTTTGAAACAAGGAGACCCTCTTTCTCCCACCTTGTTCATCCTCTCAGCAGAAGTGCTGTCTAGAGCTCTGAATGCCTTACACCAAAATGCTATGTATAAAGGCTTTGCTATGCCAAAGTGGAGCCCCTACATCAATCACTTGGCTTATGCTGATGACACCATCCTTTTCTGCTCCTCAGACACTACATCACTCAGACTTATGATGGGAGTTCTTGATGCTTATGAAGGTGCTAGTGGCCAGAAGGTGAACAAGGAGAAAAGTGCTACTTATTTGTATCACACTGTGGGTCAGAATATTGTAGATAGAGTTGCTGATATCACTCAGATCCAGAGAGGCTCTTTTCCATTCATTTACCTTGGGTGTCCTATCACTTATAAAAGGAGGAACAAGGCACAGTTTAATGACATAGTGACTAAGGTGATGAAGCAGCTGCAAGCTTGGAGAGGTAAAATGCTTTCCTTTGGTGGGAGAGCCACCCTGATCTCTCATGTGCTCTTAAGCATGCCTATACATTTACTCTCAGCTATGAACCCCCCTGATAATGTGATTGACCAGCTTCACAAAATGTTTGCAAACTTTTTTTGGAACAACTCTGAAGAGCACTCAAGAAGACACTGGGCTTCTTGGGAAACACTATGTAAACCTTGTGCTGAAGGTGGTGTGGGATTCAAGTCCCTACATGATGTTTCAAAGGCCCTATTTGCCAAACTATGGTGGAACTTTAGAACCAAGACATCCCTATGGGGTACTTTCTTAGCCAATAAATACTGCAAGAAGATTCATTACTCAGTGGTTCCCTACACTGATGGGTCTCCTGTCTGGCAGAAAATGTTACAAGTGAGAGCCATGGTGGATCATGAGATTGTGTGGCAAGTCAGACAAGGCTCTTCCCACTTCTGGTATGACAACTGGACTCACCTGGGAGCCTTGTACTTTGTTGTCCCCAGCAGACACTACATTAGAGAGGAACTGAATGTTGTCAAAGATTTCTATGGAGAAGATGGTTGGAATCAGCAGCTCTTGCAGGATGCACTTCCAGATGATTTGGCACAGCATGTTATTGACACTATCAAGCCTGGACAGATTGAGCAGCCTAGAGACAAGCCTTGGTGGGAACTCACATCTAATGGTAAGTTCTCTGTCAAGAGTGCCTTTCAGTATGTTAGAGCCAAAGGCAATATACAGGAAACCTATAGGTTTATTTGGGTGAAGGGGGTGCCTTTTAAAGTGGCTTTTGTGCTATGGAGAGCTTGGAAGTATAAGCTACCTTTAGATACTGAGCTGAAAAGAATGGGCTACAATCTTCCTTCTAGATGCTGGTGTTGTGAGCATCCAAGAGAAGAGACAAGAGAGCACCTGTTTGTCACTAGCTCTATTGCTAAGAATGTGTGGAGCTACTATGCAAATGCTATTGGCTTTGTTATACATGACTGGAGATTCAAGCAGCTGATTAGGACATGGTGGAGCTGCAAGAAGAGACCATGGCTCAGGACACTTTGTCAGGCCATTCCAGCTTTTGTTGTCTGGGAACTATGGAAGAGGAGAAACACCATCGCACATGGAGGAAGAGTGTCATTCAGGCGACTTATTCATGAGATTTCTAGGAATCTGCATATGCTTTTGAGAGTCAGGTTTCCAGGTATGTTGAATGCTCCCTCTGACTGGCCAGACTTAGTTCACTTTCTTGAAGGGTACACGCAAAAACTCAGATACACAAAGGTGGTGTGGAGGCCCCCAGATTGTGGGATTTTAAAATGTAACACTGATGGGGCGAGTCGTGGCAACCCAGGTGCGAGTTCTCTTGGCTTCTGCTTGCGTAACAATGAGGGAGATCTTGTTTTTGCTAAAGCCAAGCTCATAGGTGAAGGAACTAATGTGAGAGCTGAGGCTATGGCTATCAGGGAGGCAATGTCTTATTGTCTTGACAACTCCCCAGGTAGTCATTGAGACTGATTCTCTCCTGCTCAAAAACATCATAGAAGGTGACTGGGAAGTTGTTTGGTCAATAGCAGGCATAGTAGAGGAAATCTTGGACTTGAAGTCGAGAGGCCTCTTTACTTTTGCCCATGTGCTTCGTGAGGGCAACAAACTAGCTGATTTCTTAGCTAATGAGGCTTTTGAGGTTGGGGAGAAGGAGTATCTTGGCTTTAATGAGCTAAGAGTACATGGTAGGAGGATTTTGAATTGGGATAAGGTCCAGTTGCCAACTTATAGAGTGCGAGTGGTTAAGCATGGAACTGGGCACACATAAGGAGTTGACACCTTTTTTAGCTAACATGTTTGTTCATTTTTGCAGGATACATTATTGCTACACTTGGGAATTCTTTCCTGACTTTACTTCTATGCCAAAAGAGCTTCTTTTTCGAATCTTGCTCATACAGGTGTTATTGGTGGCCTCTTGCAACCTGGATCTCCTTGGCTTACTCGTTCACAGTATGTCATTGCCACTTTTGATCCAGTGGAGTGTCATGGTTGCGCAGCATCTCTACTCACCCTCTACAAGCTCATGGCATCATTGTCTCGACTGCAGCTTGCACACTCTCTGGAGCCTCTCCTCTACATGGATATATCTGATCTTGCTCCTCTTGTTTGGCAATATTTTCTTTTCAGTGGTCTTGATTCCTTTGCTAGGTACTCATCTTGGTTATGGTGTGAAGATATTATGCTTCCTCGTTGTTTATGCTCAGGATGTTACTTGGTCGATAGAGCACCAGTGCTCCATACGCATTGCAACAGTGGAACATCGGTGCCTCACCACTTTGGCTCAGCTGACTTGCCTTTGGAAGAATGTCCTCGCCTATGGATACATACTTCTGCTGGCTATTATTAGCATCGTGTTTTCAGTAACTAGTGCTCAGGTTACTAAGTACAATGGCTTTGAACAAAATGATCTCATATTGGTGGTATTAGCATTGGTAAATGCTCAACCCAATTGGGAAAGTTTTGATCAAAATCATGTACATAGGAATTCACTAGTTAGACAGGAATTAGTTTCCACATGTTATTTAGTTTCACTTCGTTGTGTTGGTTTTCATTCTTGTAAAGACTTGGTTTTGTGTTTTGACATCTTTATTAATAAAATTAGTCACTAAGCCCTGAGCTTAGTGATATTCATTAAAAAAAAAAAAAAACCTAACGCTCAAAAGGCAAAGAAGATAGAGGAGCATACAAGCAAGCAAACAAAAAGTGAACGCAAACTGCTTACAATATGGGCTGCTGCTCTTATCATATAGGCTGTAAAGTCGAGGACCAAATTTCTAAATTCGGAAGACACTTGCAGCTGTTTCTCCTTGTAATCGAGTCTTGAATCTCTTTTTTCCTTAACTCATAATTATAGGATTGCTTTGACCTGTGTTTTCTAATTGTGTTCAAGAGTCGTGAATTCACAGATTACTTGTCAGAATTTCTTTCTTAATCTTATAGAAATTTTTTTGGAGAGGCTGTTTCACTCGTACATCTTTAGCTTGTCAAAACTTATATAATTATTCATTTCTATAATTATATAGCTCTTCCATGCCTTAGAGCAAAAAAAAAAAAAAAAAACCTAACGCTCTCTCCTCTCTCCTCCTCCTTGGGCGATTTTGAGGAGATTTGGGCGCCCCACCCTTGCAACCACGGCTATGGCCGTTCCAACGGGTGGACAGCCCCCCCCAGGGGTCGTTCACCCCAATCCCACCCCACCCACTGCATCAACACCACAAAATCATAACAATCAACCCCCTTCATGGTCCCATATTCTAAAACCCCAGGTTCAAAAATTACAAATTGATCAAAGATTATTTAGAACTGTTGTTTATTCTCAGGGAGTAGCACAATTGAATTGGAAAACATCTGAGGTTAAGCAATCTCTTGCAAAGGAGCAATTGCAATTTGCAGTTATTGGAAAATTTTCATACGGCAGGCCAGATTTGGAGAATTTGCGTAAAATTATCCCAGGCCAGTGTGGAATCAAAAGTGAATGCAACATTGGGTATTTGGACAGCAGGTATGTTTTGATTAGATTGTCTTCTATGGAGGATTATGTGAATTTTTTGTCAACACCTGCGTACTGGATTAAATTTAGAGGTAGATCTTTTCCTATGCGATCATTGAAGTGGACTAGACATTGGAAGCCTGATATTGAGACTTCAATGGCTTTGGCATGGATTAGTTTTCCAAATCTGCCTCCTAATTTTTTTGCAACAGAGTTAATTTTTTCTATTGCTTCAGCTGTTGGAACACCATTAAAAGTTGATACTGCAACTTTGAATAAGACCAGACCAAGTTGTGCCAGGGTCAAGGTTGAATTGGACTTGTTGGCAAAACACCCTTCCCGTGTTTTGATCAATGAGGAGGATGATGACACTGGTGAGATAACCTCTACATGGGTAGATATTATGTATGATCATCTGCCATTGTATTGCAAAAGTTGTAGGTTGCAGGGTCATGATGAAAATAATTGCAAGGTAATTCATCCGGAGCTCTGGGAGAATCGTAATGATAATGAGGCTCGTGGTTCAAATGTTAATGTGTCAAAGGCTAATGCAGCGGTTCCAGCACCTCCTCTGCGTATTCTGGCTAGTGGTAAGACTGTTGGTAATGTGAACAATGCAGGTGAGTGGCAGGAAGCAGGCAAAAAGAAAGCTAAGAATGTCAATGAAAAAAATACCAATGCTGGTGCGAAAGCTGGTGACAAATTGGCTATGGTCCAGGCAGGGACTAATAAATTTGCAGCATTGCAGGAGGTGGAAACACAGGAAGTTGGAAATTTGGGCAGCAAGGCTATAGATCAGGCAACAGATAAGGGCCAGGCAAGCAAGGATCAGAGAAATTCAGCAATGCAGGGTGTTCAGAAAAATGCAGCAAAACATGGTCCTGCAGTTCAAAAATCAGCTGGGAAAGGTAATGTTCCTTTGCCTAAATCTACTAAGGACTGGTTAAAACAGACATGGGCTGCTAAATCTGTAGGTAATGATGGGAAACAGCTGGCTAATCCTCAGTCTGAGCAGCAAAAACAGGGTGAATTAGTTGGTGTAATAGCTTCGCAGGGAGGTCCTGTTTCTGCTGAAAAGCCTGTTTCTGCTGTTCCTGTGTTTGAAAACACTTCCCAGCAGGAAGTTCCATCTAACTCATTGGCAATCAAGGCCACTGAAGGTGTTGAGATGGATGGTGCTGACCTGGAGGTGGCAGATTCAGAGGATGATGAAGATTTGGTGGATTACGGTGAGGATGATGAAACTGATGCTGGTAATACAGAAAATTATGAAGAAGATCCAACTGATGAATACATAGGGCTAAGAGTTTTGATGTCAAGGGATAGTAGTTTCAAGAGTGATGAATTTGACAATGCAGAAAAAGCTACAAATCCGAAAAATGTTGTTGCTAAAAAGCCACAGGGTAGTCCTGAAAAGGTTTTAGGAGGTCCTGGCATGTCGCTGGATGTGGGTAATGCTAGTCCGGGGCTGTCAGGGGGTAGGCTGTCTGATAAAGAGTTATTGAGAGCAGCCTATTATGGCTCGAGAAGCAAGAATTCGCAGCTGGTTGCAAAAAATTTTGAGCCAAAGCCTCATTTGGCGCATTTGGTTGATAAGCTTCCTGCACAGGAGGTGGATATTGGTAAGAATGATGAGCTGGACACTTAGTCCACGGCTCAAAATTATGTGAATGCTGCTGCGAAGGCTGATTTATCTCCTGAAAAGGTGGCTGAGCATAAGAAGAAGTTAAAGCAAAATCGGGGAAGAAGAGATAAAAGCGTTCCGCCACCTGTGGGTGGAAGGAAGTCAGCTAGGATAACTCTGTCCAAAACCTCTGGTCGTCAATGAATACATCAATAGGTCGAGGAGGAGTGGTTAGACACAAGGGAGGTGGAACTCTCCTTCATGCTCGAATCCTTAGGGAGGAGAGCATGGAAGCTTTTTTTGCTAACTTTGTGTTCATTTTTGTAGGTAATTTCATAGTTAAAGTTCATGTTGCTTGGAATGGATCTATGCAATGCTTTGGAATGATGGTTTCAAGATGTTATTGGTACTCCCGATCTATGGTTGGTATCAATTTCACCTTTTTGAGACTTGGAACAGCTGATACTTGGTGCTTGGATCATTTCACGCTTTGGAAACCTGAAAAACGAAGGCAAAATTCCCAGGCGCCTTGGCCGGCGCGCCGCGCCCCCTGCCGCGCCGGCCTTGGCAGTTTGTCCAATTTTCCAACCGCGTTTGGTCCGCGCCGCGGATACGAACGCATGACGAACAAATCTGCTCGCGCGTTGGAGCCCGCGCCGCGCCACCTACGGCGCAAGGCAATTTTTCTGGCTTCGTTTGTTCGTTGCTCGGGCTGTTTTCGTGGGTTGAAATTGGATGGTTCGTGCTTGGATTTTCATTGGAGAGAGTTAGGATATTGGTACAATAAATCGAAGATATGATGGAGAGCATATATGATCAAGATAGAGAGCCACAAGTAGCATTTTCTCAAGTTAGTATAGTTGGGCCGTTCTACATTTTGCATTTTATTACTTGTAAAAGGAAGTGTGGATTGCATGATTCCACTTTCTTTCTAGCATTTATAGCTTTTCATTATGTTAGTATTATCACATGTAATATCATCACAGAGTGTATTATTAACTCTGTGATGATCATAGCATATTTGGTGTTGGCGAGTTCTTATTTTTTGCACTCGGGTTAGGAGTGATTTTGTACCTCGATAGGATGATGTAAGGTACGGTTTGGCCCCCCTTACTTTGTATTGTCCTCTTGAGGGATTTTTATTTTTATTATTAATAAAACTAGCCGCTAAGCTATATGCTTAGTTGGATTTCGCTAAAAAAAAAAAAAACCCTAAAGTGAAAAACCCAAACTAACCCTGCGCCTAGTTTTCTCTCTAGACTAGGCGATTTTAGGCGATTTACGGCGACACACCTTCGGCCACCTTTCATGGCCACTCCGGCCACTGGACAGCCCCCCACTGGGGTTTTCCAGCCTAATACTACCCTTCCACAACCCCCTAACACCACTATAACACCTACTAATAACAATCCACCACCAATATCGTATGCATCAACTTTAAAACCTACTGCACGACCTTTTGTCGTGCCCCCAATCCCTGAACCTATAATGGAACTTCATCATGGAGAACCTTCATTCATTTGGGATGATAAAGATGTGGACAACATGTTAATTCATGAAGAATTACAATATGCAGTCGTGGGCAAGTTTTCATATGGCATGCCTGCCTTTCACGAGCTTAAAAAGCAATTACCACTTCAATAGTGAGGATGATGAGCTGGACACTGAGTCCACGGCTCAAAACTATGTGAATGCTGCTGCGAAGGCTGATATGTCTCCTGAAAGGGTGGCTGAGCATAAGAAGAAGGCAAAGCTAAATCGGGCAAGAAGAGATAAAAGCGTTCCGCCACCTGTGGGTGAAAGGAAGTCAGCTAGGATCACTCTGTCCAAAACCTCGGGTCGTCAATGAATACATCAATAGGTGGAGGAGGAGTGGTTGGACACAAGGGAGGTGGAGCTCTCCTTCATGCTCGAATCCTTAGGGAGGAGAGCATGGAGGCTTTTTTTGCTAACTTTGTGTTCATTTTTGTAGGTAATTTCATAGTTAAAGTTCATGTTGCTTGGAATGGATCTATGCAATGCTTTGGAATGATGGTTTCAAGATGTTATTGGTACTCCCGAGCTATGGTTGGTATAAATTTCACCTTTTTGAGACTTGGAACAGCTGATACTTGGTGTTTGGATCATTTCACGCTTTGGAAAACTGAAAAACGAAGGCAAAACTCCCAGGCGCCTTGGCCGGCGCGCCGCGCCCCCTGCCGCGCCGGCCTTGGCAGATTGTCCAATTTATCCCACGCTTTTTGCCTGCGCCGCGCCTACGAGCGCATGACGGACAAAACTTCTGGCGCGTTGGAGCCCGCGCCGCGCCCCCTACGGCGCAAGGCTATTTTTCTGACTTCGTTTGTTCGTTGCTCGGGCTGTTTTCGTGGGTTGAAATTGGATGGTTCGTGCTTGGATCTTCACGGGAGTGAGCTAGGATATTGGTACAATAAATTGAAGATATGATGGAGAGCATATATGATCAAGATAGAGAGCCACAAGTAGTATTTTCTCAAGTTAGTATAGTTGGGCCGTTCTACATTTTGCATTTTATTACTTGTAAAAGGAAGTGTGGATTGCATGATTCCACTTTCTTTCTAGCATTTATAGCTTTTCATTATGTTAGTATCATCACATGTAATATCATCACAGAGTGTATTATTAACTCTGTGATGATCATAGCATATTTGGTGTTGGCGAGTTCTTATTTTTTGCACTCGGGTTAGGAGTGAGTTTGTACCTCGATAGGATGATGTAAGGTACGGTTTGGCCCCCCTTACTTTGTATTGTCCTCTTGAGGGATTTTTATTTTATTATTAATAAAACTAGCCGCTAAGCTATATGCTTTGATAGGAATCAAATACGCGGAACAAAAAGATAGAAGAGCGAGACACTTCTCGAACTCCCTTCGAAGTAACCACGGGGAACTCGTCCCGAGATACCCTCGAATCGGCGTCAAGGAGGACCTACACTATGCAACGACCCTCGAGACAACACTGGACTCGCAAGTCGAATGGTCGGGTTAGCGGTTCAAGACTCAACTAGGTTCCACTAGTGAATTCAAGCAACCAAAGACAAAGGTTTCTTCCAAGAGTTCAATTCAATTCTCATTCAATGTTTTAATCAAAGTGTAAGGTCCTTGTTTGAAAGAGGTTTGTGAAGTATTTATAGACTTCACCTAATTGTAATGAAAGCTCAAAAATACCCCTAAAGTGGGTTTAAACAATAAAGGCCTCGTAGGGCTAAACTTGTCCAAAACATAGCATAAAACTAACAAATCCCGCAACCCTTCCTTCAAGTAGGCGCCCAGCCTACTCAAGTAGGCGCCCCGCCTGGTTTCCCCCTGCTGAAGGACTAGGCGGCTGCCTGGTTTGCAGAGGCGGTCCGCCTAGTGGAGATCCAGAGAGCTTGCAAAAACTAGGCGGCCGGCCTAGTTGGCTAGGCGGTCCGCCTGGTTCTGTGGGCACTTGCATTGCCTCCAAACGCGCTCCGAATGCCTCGTCACGTGTACTAGAAGGTCCTCCATCCATGGCACACCAAAGCACAGTCTTCAAGTCGCTCTTGGAGCCTTCTTCCATACCCTTCCATATCAAATGAAGATGGACGTCTTGGATCAACTTGGCTTGGCTCCGAGTGAGGGGTCTTGTGGTTTGGGTCTTATCATCCTCCCCTTCTTGAGAGGATTTCGTCCTCGAAATCGAACCATCATCCACGACCTCTTCATCATCATTCACGACCTCTCCATCATCATTCACGACCTCTTCATTACCTACATCCAAAGGAACCAAGTCACTAACATTGAAAGTATTAGAAACTTGATACTCACTTGGCAAGTCGACCACATAGGCATTGTTGTTGATCTTCGAGAGCACTTGGAAAGGGCCATCTCCCCGGGGTGCCAACTTCCCTTTTCTAAGGTTTGGAAACCTCTCTTTCCGGAAGTGCACCCACACATAGTCACCCTTCTTGAGTTCCACCTTCTTTCGTCCCTTGTTCTTCTTAGAGGCAACCTTAGCATAAGATTCCTCCAAGTTCTTCTTTGCCTTAGCATGTAGCTCCATCAAAGCCTTGGCTCGAGCTTTACCTTCAAAATTAACAACCATTTCCCTTGGCAAAGGGGTTAGATCAAGGGGAATCAAGGGGTTAAAACCATAAACACATTCAAAAGGAGTCATACCAATAGCGCTATGCAATGTACGATTGTAGGCAAACTCCATCATAGGCAATCTATCAATCCACGTCCCAGCCTTACCTCGGGTCATGGCCCTAAGAAGAGCACCCAAGGTCCGGTTTACCACTTCGGTTTGACCATCGGTTTGTGGGTGGTGGGACGTAGAAAACAAGAGCTTGGTGCCTAAAGCACCCCATAAACTTCGCCAAAAATGGCTTAGGAACTTAGTGTCCCTATCACTCACTATAGTTTGAGGCACACCATGTAGCTTCAAAACATTTTCAACAAACAAGGAAGCTACATGTTGGGCGTCATCACATTTTTTGCACGGAATGAAATGAGCCATCTTTGAAAACCTATCCACGACAACAAAGATGCTATCGTGCCCCCCTCTAGTCCTTGGTAACCCCATGACAAAGTCCATTGATATATCCAACCACGGACTAGTAGGTACGGGGAGTGGGGTGTATAACCCATGAGGGTGGGATTTAGATTTGGCACGCTTGCACTCAAGGCAATTAGTGCAAAACTTCTCCACATGCACCCTCATCTTCGGCCAATAGAATTATTCTTGAAGAACGGCCAAAGTCTTCCTTACCCCAAAATGACCCATGAGTCCCCCACAATGTGCCTCTTGCACAAGCAATTCCCTCCATGAGGACTTGGGTATGCACACTCTACCATTTTTAAAGATGAATCCATTAGACCATTGGTACTTTGCAACTCTCTCCCCATTCTCTAGAGCATCATGGACACTCTTTAGCTGTGGATCATGAGCATACATCAATTTGATGCTCTCGAATCCCATGAGCTTAGAGGTGAGAGTGGTGGCTAATGCGAACTTTCTAGAAAGCGCATCCGCCACAACATTGTCCTTCCCTTTCTTGTATTGGATCACATAGGGAAAAGATTCAATAAATTCAACCCACTTGGCATGCCGTTTATTAAGCTTCTCTTGGCTTCTCAAATGCTTGAGTGACTCATGGTCACTCTTGATTACAAACTCCCGAGGCCAAAGGTAATGTTGCCAATGGGCAAGGGCTCTCACAAGGGCATACAACTCCTTGTCATATGTAGAATAATTCAAGGAGGCCCCTTTCAACTTTTCACTAAAGTAGGCGATGGGTTTACTATCTTGCATTAACACACCACCGATTCCCACCCTCGAGGCATCACACTCAACCTCAAATGCTTTCCCGAAGTCGGGCAATTGTAATAAAAGGGCGGTACTCAACCTACCTTTCAACTCTTGGAAAGCCTTCTCTTGAGGCTCTCCCCAAACAAAGGGTTGGTCTTTCTTGACCAATTCGGTGAGTGGAGCGGCTATGGAACTAAAGTCTTTCACAAATCGCCTATAAAAGCTAGCAAGACCATGAAAGCTCCTCACTTGAGTCACGGTAGTAGGAGTAGGCCAATCACGTATGGCCTCTACCTTAGACTCATCCACCTCCACTCCTTGGGCACTCACAACAAACCCAAGAAAGACAACCTTCTCTACACCAAAGGCACACTTTTTGAAGTTAGCATAGAGCTTTTCGGCTCTCAAAGTTTCAAGCACTTGCCTAAGGTGGTCAACATGTTCATCAATTGTCCTACTATAGATCAAGATGTCATCAAAATAGACAACGACAAACTTGTTGATAAAAGGCTTCAAAACATGATTCATGAGTCGCATGAAAGTGCTAGGTGCGTTGGAAAGTCCGAAGGGCATTACCAACCATTCATAGAGACCAAATTTGGTCTTGAATGCGGTTTTCCATTCATCCCCGGGTTTCATCCGGATTTGATGGTAGCCGGACCTAAGGTCGATTTTAGAAAAGACACACGACCCACTCAATTCATCCAACATATCATCAAGCCGTGGAATAGGATGACGATACTTGATCGTTATCTTATTCACGGCTCGGCAATCTACGCACATTCTCCAAGTGCCGTCTTTCTTTGGGACAAGAATGACCGGTACGGCACAAGGACTCAAACTTTCCCTCACCAAGCCTTTTGAAAGCAAGTCATCAACTTGTTTTTGCAACTCCCTCGTATCCTCGGGATTGCTTCTATAGGCCGGCTTATTTGGGATTTGAGAGCCCGGAATAAAATCAATTTGATGTTCAATACCCCTCAAGGGAGGTAAACCATCGGGCATCTCATCCGGGAACATGTCCCCAAAATTCTCCAAAACATTTTTCAAAACACTAGGCAAAGGACTAGAAGAAAAATCACAATTAGAGTTAAGGACCATACCTTTGTGCACTAAGCATAGGAGAAACTTGTTGCCATCATTACCTCTTAAGAGCTCGCCCGGTTGCATCATGGCACATATGCCACCGGTAGATGAAGAAGGTGGGATTGCCACCATGTTTTTGGACAAAGGGCTAGTCTCAATGATTGACTTGGCCTTCGCCGCTTCCCTCAACTCCTTCATTCGATTGTAGTCATCACTCACTTGTTTAGGAGTTAGGGGCTTCAACACAAACTTTCTTCCTTCATGTTGGAGCGTGTAAGTGTTAACACGTCCATTGTCAACCACTTGCCGGTCAAATTGCCAAGGCCTTCCAAAGAGAAGGTGGCAAGCTTGCATGGGTACAACGTCGAACAAGTGTTCATCAACATAACTCCCCATTTTAAACTTGATCATTGCTTGTTTCACTACCTTGAGCTCCCCACATTCACTAAGCCATTGTAACCGGTATGGCTTGGGATGCTTCATGGTAGGCAACTTCAATTGAGTTATGAGGGATTGACTCACCACATTAGTACAACTCCCGGAATCAATGATCATAGAACACACAACACCCTTAACACGACACCTAGCATGGAAGAGGTTTTCCCTTTGCAAGGTTTCACCATCCTCCGCAATCATAGCTCCTAAACTTCTCCTCACTACCAAGAAAGTATGAGGTTCCTCATCCTCCACCGTGTCACCTTCACCATCCTCCGCTACTCTCTCATCTCCCTCTACTCCCTCTACTCCCTCATCCTCCGATTCACCCTCCTTTTCATAAGCATGCTCACCAACAACAACCATGGTTCTCTTCGTAGGACACTCTTTGGCAAAGTGCCCATACCCCTTGCATTTGTGGCATTGAATGGAAGAAGAAGTAGGAGTATTTAATTGGGTTTTAGAATTACCTCCCACATTAGGCGTGTACTTCCCAAATGGCTTCTTCACATCCTTGCTTGCATTGGCACCACTCGTTCCACTTGCACTCGGGAACCTTGCATTTGTGGTAGGAGTCTTCCAACTCTTCGTATTGCTTGTTGGAGTAGTAGTGCTACTCTTGTAGCGAAAGGACTTCTCCTCTTTGATCCACTTCTCGGCTTCAACCGCATCTTCACATAGCTTGTAGAGATCATCATATTTGTGGAACTTCAATTGTGAGGCTATGTCTCGGTTCAAGCCCCCTTTGAAACGGATCATGGCCATCTCATGGTCTTCATCATCTATGTCAAGGTTCATTCGGATTTGCTCGAATTCATTGAAGTACTCCCCAACCGAATTGGAACCTTGCTTCAACTCATAGAGACGCTTTTGTTTCTCAACCCGGTATTGATTAGTCAAGTATTTCTCATCCATCACCCGAATCAACTCTTCCCAAGTAAGATTAATAGCCATTCCCGTCCTCCTTCTATTCCTCTTTACCGACTCCCACCAAGTAGAAGCAAAAGACTCGAAGGAAGATATTGCATACTTGGTTTTCTTCACCTCGGGCATGTCATTAGTTTCAAATATTCGTTCCATAGCCAATTTCCAATTTTTGTACTCCACCGGGTCACTACTTCCTTTGAAAGAAGGAATAGTGAGCTTCACACTATTGAGGTTGTTGTTGTTCTCACGACCCCCTTGGAAAGGCTCCGGTTGGCCCCCATAGTGATCCCCATAACCACCATAACCTCCATAATCTCTCCTAGCATCCCCTCCAACATACCCCATAGGGTGCCCTCGACCTCGGCCCCTACCTCTATCTACATTCCGACCCCAATTCATACCTCGCCTCGGTTGAAAGTGATCATCAAATCCATACATGTCATCTCCATCATTAGTTTCCTCCCCTTCTTGAGCTTCATCAACTTGCCCAAGAGGTTGCACATTTCGGATGGGTTGTGGTAGTGGAATGTTTCTCGGAGGGTTGTCTAAGATACGGGGAATGCCCGTTCGTTGGGGATTGCCCAACATTGGATCGACTCTCTCTCGTTCCTCCTTTACCCGTTGTTGACTGAACAGATCAATGACAAGGCTCATTTGTTCCGGGGTAAAGTTTGGATTACTCGAGACTTCAACTTGGACACTCGGGGTCCCTTTCTCAACTTGGACACTCGGGGTCCCTTTCTCCGACTGGGCATTGGAAGTCCCTTGCTCGACTAGGGCACTTGAGGCACCCTTTTCAAGAGACTCAATTCTTTCGCTCATGAGGTCCACCTTAGCGAGAAGGCTAGCCAAGGCCTCCTTTATGAAATCTTGTCCTTCGGTAGACATTGTACCTGCACAAGCAACAAACGTTAGCGAAAACAACCTCACACACTCCCTCACAAGTTTTCACTCGGATCACTCGTATAGTGGGTGGTGGATTTTTCACTCTTGCTTGACCCAAAAGCTTCACTAAATTGAATAGTAAACCTCAACTTGATCACTCAACTCGAAAGCCCAATGAGCTCCGGGGTGAGTGGAGTTAATAGGACTCTATCGAGACGATAGCTCTTTAAGTGCGGACTTGAGCCAAAAGAGACTACGAGTCTTCTTTGAGTTCTAATCTCCGGTCTAGGCTTGAGTTCCTAATAGCTTAGAAAGGTTAGCACAATTCAAGTAGGCAAGATTACTCAAAGAAGTGCTAACTAGATGCAATGCAATCAACGAAACACGAAAACCTAGAAGAAACTACCCGAAACGACACCCAACAGAAGTAGGCGCCCCACCTGTTTGGACTAGGTGGTCCGCCTGTTTACCTGCAGAGGGGAGTAGGCGGTCAGCCTACTCTAGTAGGCGGTCCGCCTCTGTAAATTCCAGAGAGCAACAAAATTTCAGGCGGTCCGCCTGTATTACTAGGCGCTCGGCCTACTGCAGGTTCCAGCACAGATTCAACACGAAGTTCTTGGTTTTGCACCCCAAAATTCAATGATTCCAACGTTGTTTTAACAATTCAAAGGTACCCCAATGTTGTTTCAACCACAAAGAACGAACCCCAATCAATTTTAATCAACCCCAATCAAAATTCAACAATCTACCATGTTCATAGCTAGGGTTTCAATCTTTTCAATTTTCAAGGGATTCAAAACTTCCAATTCTTGTGTTTCAACTCCAAATCAAACGTATAGGGTACCAAAAGAACGGGTTTCCAATATGGATCAAACCCCAATAACAATCACACAACGAATGCAACAATCCAAGAATCTATGATCAAAATTTTTTTGGTGTTTTTTCTTCTTTTAAATTTTTTTTTGTAGTTTTTCTTCTTTTCAAAAGCAATAAACAAGAACCTAAAACGAACTGACCTAGGCACGAAGAATCAAGGGTCGGGGGTTCGTAGAGACGATACCCGAGCCTTGCTCTGATACCAAGATGATAGGAATCAAATACGCGGAACAAAAAGATAGAAGAGCGAGACACTTCTCGAACTCCCTTCGAAGTAACCACGGGGAACTCGTCCCGAGATACCCTCGAATCGGCGTCAAGGAGGACCTACACTATGCAACGACCCTCGAGACAACACTGGACTCGCAAGTCGAATGGTCGGGTTAGCGGTTCAAGACTCAACTAGGTTCCACTAGTGAATTCAAGCAACCAAAGACAAAGGTTTCTTCCAAGAGTTCAATTCAATTCTCATTCAATGTTTTAATCAAAGTGTAAGGTCCTTGTTTGAAAGAGGTTTGTGAAGTATTTATAGACTTCACCTAATTGTAATGAAAGCTCAAAAATACCCCTAAAGTGGGTTTAAACAATAAAGGCCTCGTAGGGCTAAACTTGTCCAAAACATAGCATAAAACTAACAAATCCCGCAACCCTTCCTTCAAGTAGGCGCCCAGCCTACTCAAGTAGGCGCCCCGCCTGGTTTCCCCCTGCTGAAGGACTAGGCGGCCGCCTGGTTTGCAGAGGCGGTCCGCCTAGTGGAGATCCAGAGAGCTTGCAAAAACTAGGCGGCCGGCCTAGTTGGCTAGGCGGTCCGCCTGGTTCTGTGGGCACTTGCATTGCCTCCAAACGCGCTCCGAATGCCTCGTCAAGTGTACTAGAAGGTCCTCCATCCATGGCACACCAAAGCACAGTCTTCAAGTCGCTCTTAGAGCCTTCTTCCATACCCTTCCATATCAAATGAAGATGGACGTCTTGGATCAACTTGGCTTGGCTCCGAGTGAGGGGTCTTGTGGTTTGGGTCTTATCATGCTTAGTTGGATTTCGCTAAAAAAAAAAAAAACCCTAAACCCCAAAACCAAATGGAAAACCAAAAAACGCTCTCTTCTCTCTCCTCCCCTTGGGCGATTTTGAGGAGATTTGGAGGAGAAACTCGGCGCACCACCATAAAAACTCCGGCCATGGCCGCTCCACCGGTTGGGCAGCCCCCCCCCCCGGGGTTGTTCAACCCAATCCCACCCCACCCACTACGCAAACACCTCAAAATAACAACAATCAACCCCCCTCATGGTCTCATATTTTAAAACCTCAAGTTCAAAAATTACAAATTGACCAAAGATTATTTCGCAGTGTTGTTTATAGTCAGGGAGTAGCTCAATTAAATTGGAAAACATCTGAGGTGAAATAATCTCTGGCAAAGGAGCAGTTGCAATTTGCAGTTATTGGAAAATTTTCATACGGCAGGCCAGACTTGGAGAATTTACGTAAAATTATCCCGGGCCAGTGTGGAATCAAAAGTGAATGCAATATTGGTTATTTGGACAGCAGGTATGTTTTGATTAGGCTGAGTTCTATGGAAGACTATGTTAATGTTAAATTTAGAGGCAGATCGTTTCCTATGCGATCTTTGAAGTGGACTAGACATTGGAAGCCTGATATTGAGACTTCCATGGTTCTGGCATGGATTAGCTTTCCAAATCTGCCTCCAAATTTTTTTTGCAACAGAGTTCATTTTTTCTATTGCTTCAGCTGTTGGAACTCCATAGAAAGTGGATACTGCAACTTTGAATAAAACCAGACCAAGTTGTGCCAGGGTCAAGGTTGAATTGGATTTGTTAGCAAAAGACCCTTCCCGTGTTTTGATTAACGAAGAGGATGATGACATTGGTGAGATAACCTCTACTTGGGTTGATATTATGTATGATCATCTGCCATTATATTGCAAAAGTTGTAGGTTGCAGGGTCATGATGAAAATAATTGCAAGGTCACCCGGAGCTCTGGGAGACTCGTAATGGTAATGAGGCTCGTGATACAAATGTGTCAAAGGCTAATGCAGTGATTCCAGCACCCCCTCTGCGTATTCTGACTAGTGGTAAGACTGTTGGTAATGTGAACAATGCAGGTGAGTGGCAGGAAGCAGGCAAAAAGAAAGCTAAGAATGTCAATGAAAAGAATACAAAAGTTGGTACGAAAGCTGGTGACAAATTGGATTTGGTCCAGGCAGGGACTAATAAATTTGCAGCATTGCAGGAGGAGGAGGGTCAGGAAGTTGGAAATTTGGGCAACAAGGCGATAGTTCAGGCAACAGATAATGGTCAGGCAAGCAATGTTCAGAAAAATTCAGCAGTTCAGGGTGTGCAAAAAAATGCAGCGAAGAATGGTCCTGCAGCTCAGAATTTAGCTGGGAAAGGTAATATTCCTTTGCCTAAATCTACTAAGGACTGGGTAAAGCAGACATGGGCTCCTAAAACAGGAGGCAATGATGGGAAACAGATGGCTAATCCTCAGCTTCAGCTACAAAAGCAGGGTGAATCAGTTGGTGTAATAACTCCGCAGGGAGGTCCTGTTAATGCAGTAGAGCCTGTTGCTGTTGTTCATGTGCTAGAAAATACTTCCCAGCAGGAAGTTCCATCAAATTCACTGGCAATCAAGGTCACTGAAGATGTTGAGGGTGATGGTGAAGACCTGGAGATAGGTGATTCAGAAGATGATGAAGACCTGTTAGATTACGGGGAGGATAGTGAAACTGATGCTGATGCTCCAGAAAATTATGAAGAGGACCCGACTGATGAATACATAGGGCTCGAGGGTGCTCTGTCAAGGGATAGTTGTGGCAAGGATGATAAAGTTGACAATGCAGAAGAAGTTCTAAGTCAGAAAATTGCTGTTGCTGAAAATTCACAGGGTAGTCCTATGAAGGTGTAGAGAGATCCTGGCAAGTTGCTGGATGTGGTTAGTGCTAGTCCGGTGCTGTCAGGAGGGAGGCCAGCTACTGATAAGGAGTTGGTGGAGTTGAAAGCAACCTATGATAGTGCCAAACGTAAAAATGCACAGCTGGTTGCAAAAAACTTTGAGCCTCCATCACCTTTGGCGCATTTGTTTGATAATCCTGCTGAAAAGCAGGTGGATATTGGTGAGGATGATGAGCTAGACACTGAGTCTACGGCTCAAAATTATGTTAATGCTGCTGGGAAGGGTGATTTATCTCCTACGCAGGTAGCTGAGCAGATTAAGAAAGCAAAGCAGGGTCGGGGGAGGCGTCAGAAAAGCGTCCCACCGCCAGCTAAGACGTCAACTAGGAGGGCGGGGTCGAAAGCCTCTGGTCGTTAATGAATACATCACTCATATGGAATATAAGGTCTGTGAATACTCAGCAGGCCTTTCATAGGGTGGTGACAATGCACAAGTAGAAGCACTTCTCATTTATTGCATTAATGGAGCCGTTCCAGCACTACAGGCATATTGACAAGTATCGACTGTGGCTAGGTATGGGCTCTTCTTGGCATAATTTTAATGGTAAAATATGGGTATTTGTAGATGCTGACTTTCAGGTAGAAGTGGTGTATGATACATCACAAATGCTGTCTTTGAAACTGACACACTTGGATGGACTGCTGGAATTTGTGGTGTCGTCGGTGTATGCTAGCACTGATCATATTTGCCGGGTGGAACTGTGGGATTTGCTGCATTATCAAGCTAGTGACATGACATTACCTTGGCTTGTTGGGGGTGATTTCAATGTCATAATTGATGAGCTTGAAAAATTTGGAGGCCTGCCAGTTTTTTACCCGGAGGTGGAGGACTTTGTGCACTGCATCAACACTTGTCACCTGTCTGACATGGGTTTCAAGGGCAGCATGTACACCTGGTGGAATGGTAGATCAGATGACGCATGCATTTTTAAAAGGCTTGACAGGTGTCTTGTGAATCAGGCTTTTCAGGATTTATTTCCGCAGTTTGCGGTTGAGCACTTGATTAGGCAGGGGTCTGACCATGCTCCGTTGTTGCTGCTGCCGAACATGGGCGCTCCAGATGTGAAGAAGCCGTTCAGGTTTCTAAATTTTTGGGTGCAGCATGAGACATTCCTGGATGTTGTCAGAGAGAATTGGGCTGAAAATTTTGATTCTGATCCTTTTTACAACTTTAACTGCAAGCTGAAAAAGTTGAAAAAGGTACTTTCTGTATGGAGCAGGGAGACTTATGGCGACATTTTTAGGCAGATTGCTACTTTGGAGGAGGTGGTTCGGGTCTATGAACAGGAGTTCGAGGAGCACCCAACTGGGTACAACAGGGAGAGATTGCAGCGGGTTAATGCTGAGTTGATCAGATTCTATGCGATAGAGGAGCAGTTTTGGAAGCAGAAAGCTGGTATGGAGTGGTTCAAGGATGGGGACAGGAACACCAAATTTTTCCATGCTCATGTAAATGGGAAAAGGAAGGTGTTGCAGATTAGGAGGATCGAGGATGCTGCTGGTACTTTGCTGGAAAGTGATGCAGAAATTGCCCAGGAGGCAATCAGATTTTTTCAGGCTCAGTTTACTTGTGCTGCGGCGCCAGATGATTTTTCTATTCTTGATCACTTGCCTAGTCTTATTACACAGGACCAGGATGCTGCTCTTATTGCTGACCCAGACGAACAGGAGGTGAAGAAGGCTGTTTTTGGTTTGAATGCTGAATCTGCAGGGGGCCCGGATGGTTTTACGGGTGCTTTCTATCACTCGTGTTGGGACATTATTGGTCCTGATGTGGTCAGAATGGTGCAGGCTTTCTTTCGGGGTCACTTTATGCCGAGGTATATTACTGCTACTAATCTGGTTCTATTGCCTAAAAGGAGGGACTTCACTACTTTTTCAGATATGAGGCCGATTAGTTTGAGCAGCTTCAGCAACAAGGTGTTTTCCAGAGTTATTCATGACAGGCTGTCTGTTCTGCTGCCTGGGATCATCTCACCCTAGCAGTCTGGCTTTGTGAAAGGGAGGAGCATATTTGAGAATATCTTACTGGTGCAGGAAATTGTGCACGATATTGCTGATAGGGGTAAGCCTGCGAATGTGGTTATTAAGCTTGACATGGCTAAGGCGTATGACAGAGTGTCTTGGTTGTTCCTGATAAAGGCTCTGAGGAAGATGGGATTCGGTGAAACATTTATTGGGATGATTTACAGGATTTTGTGCAACAATTGGTACTCTGTCCTTGTAAATGGTCAGCCCTATGGGTTTTTCCAGTCTTCCAGAGGGGTGAAGCAGGGCGATCCTTTATCTCCCACTCTGTTTTTACTTGCTGCAGAGTGCCTTTCCAGAGCTCTGAATGCGCTGCACAGGGATGATAATTTTGTGCCGTATGGGATGCCTATCTGGAGTCCGCACCTAAATCATTTGGCGTATGCGGATGATATGATTATTTTCTCGTCAACTGATGAGGATTCTTTGAAGATGGTGATGGACACTTTGTCTAGGTATGAGCTGGCCAGCGGACAGAAAATCAATAAGGAGAAGAGCAATGTGTACTTGCATGGTCAGGTTCCACAGTTGTTAGTTGACACGGTGCTTGATGTGACTGAGATACCGAGGGGGGATTTCCCTTTTAAGTATCTTGGAGTTCCTATTTATTATGCTAGGAGGAAGAACTGTCACTACAGCGAGTTGGTGGAAAAGGTGCAGAAGAAGCTGGACTCCTGGACTGGTAAGCTGCTTTCTATTGGTGGACGGGCGACTCTGATTTCCTCAGTGCTTCAGAGTATGCCCATTCACTTGTTATCTGCCTGTGATCTCCCTGCTGGGGTGGTGGCTCAGCTTCACAGGATGTTTGCCAAGTTTTTCTGGAGTAACCATGTGGGTCAGGATAGTAGGCATTGGGCTTCGTGGAAGACTCTGTGTCACCCGTTGAATGAAGGTGGTGTTGGTTTTAGGAGCTTGTATGATGTCTCCAAGGCGCTTTTTGCAAAGCTGTGGTGGAATTTTCGCACCAAGGATTCTTTATGGAGGACATATATGAGCAACAAGTACTTGAAAAACCATCATTCTACGGTGGTGCCGTGGAAGGAGGGGACTTATGCTTGGAAGAAAATGCTGCAGAGCAGGCCCGTGATGGATCATGAGATAGTGTGGCATCTGAAGAAGGGCAATGCTTACTTTTGGCTTGTTAATTGGACTGGTCTTGGTCCTTTGTACCATACAGTCCCGCTTGATTTTGAATGTGACGAGACTGTAGTGTGTGTCTATGAAGTAGCTGAGGGTGGAGTTTGGCTTGAGCAGCATCTCAGGGAACTCTTACCTGATGATCTTGCAGAGCATGTGATTCAGAATATTAAGCCTCCTATGTGTCCTGAGTAGCGGGATAGGCCCTATTGGAAGCTGGAGTCCCGGGGTACCTTCTCGGTCCGTTCAGCTTATCACTTGGTGAGGCAGAGGAAGAAGCCGAGTGACCTTTACAAGCACATATGGATCAAAGGTATTCCCTTCAAAATGTCATTTTTATTATGGAGATTGTGGAAGTTTAAGCTGCCCCTGGATGATATGCTGAAGAGGTGGGGAATTCAGTTCCCTTCTAGGTGTCATTGCTGTGTGGATCCTGACGTGGAGACTGTCTCCCACGTTTTTCTTAACGCACCTGTAGCGAGGTATGTATGGAAATATTTTGGAAGCCCTGCAGGTCTTCAGTTTGATGGGCTGCACTTGACACAAGTGATTAATCTATGGTGGGATGCTCCTGCTGGCCCGGTCCTGAGGATGATTTATCATGCTGTTCCCATCTTTATTGTATGGGAGTTGTGGAAGCGGAGGAATGTTTTGAGGCATGGTGGGTCTACTTCAGCTCGCAAGGTGGTGTATCTCGTTATGCAGCATATCATTATGTTGTTGAGAGTTCGTAGAAGGAACTTTCAGCATGCGCCAGGTAGGTGGGAGGACTTGCTTCCGGTGTTGAGAGATTATACGCCTGCTTTGGTGATGACAAAGGTTGCTTGGAGTCCGCCTCAGGTGGGGTAGATCAAATGTAATACGGATGGTGCGTCTAGAGGTAACCCGGGACCTAGTTCGTGGGCATTTTGTGTTCGAGATGAGAGGGGAGATATCTTGCATGCATGTGCTAAGGAGATGGAGGATTTCATGACCAAAAATACTCAAGCGGAGGCATTGGCAATTCTTATGGCCTTGAGGTATGTGGCTTCTATTCCTTATGCATATGTTATTGTTGAGACGGACTCATTATTGCTCAAAAATGTGGCGACTAATGTTTGGGAGGTGCCTTGGCAAATTGTTCAAGAAATTGAAGAAATTTGGAGCTTGATGGAGGGAATGGAAGTAGAGGTGGTGCATGTTTTTAGAGAGGGGAACAAAGTGGCGGATTATTTGGCGAATTTGGCGTTAGATCAAGGAGATATTGTTGTTAATTCGTTTCATGAGTTGGATAGTGTGGGTAGGAGGTTGGTCAATGGAGACAAGTGCAATGAGCCGTACATACGCACTAAGCCGAGGAGGAGTGTGTAGACACACGGGTGGTGGAACTCTCCTTCATGCTCGAATCCTTAGGGAGGAGAGCATGGAGGATTTTTTTTACTAACGTTGTGTTCTTTTTTGTAGGTACTTTCATAGTTCTATCTCAAGTTGCTTGGAATGAACATGTGCAACGCTTTGGAATGGACAATTTGCTCACATGGATGATTGTTTCAAGATGCTATTGGTACTCCCAACCTATGGTTAGTATCAATTTCAGCTTCTTGAGACTTGAATCAGCTGATGCTTGGCTTTGGAATCAGCTCACGCGTTGGAGGCAAGAAAAACGACTAAGGCAGAAATTCCAGGCGCTACGGCCGGCGCGCCGCGCGCCTTGGCAGAACATCCAATTTTCCATCCGCCTTTGGCCCGCGCCGCGGCTACGATCGCACGACGGAGATTTTTCTGAGCGCGGTGGAGCCCGCGCCGCGCCCCCAAAGGCGCAAGGCAAAAAATCTGCCTTCGTGTCTTTGGTGCTCGGGGTGTTTTCGTGGGTTGAAATTGGTTGGTTCGTGCTTGGATCTTCACGGGAGCGAGTTACTATATTGGTTTTATGTGTCTACTCGCATTAGCATACATCATTCTATTAGTAACTTATTTATTAGCTATTTCATTACATTATTACACGTATTTGGCCTAAGTAGCGCGGTAAACATTGTAAAGTATTATATCAAGGCGTTAAATTCATTTCGATTGGTGGTATTAGCATTTTATAATGCTCAATCCAATGGAGTGGAGGAGACGTTTGGATATGATACTATCTTACCACTACTTAGGAGTTCATTAGTTTTAGTCTTAGCTAGTGCGTATTATTTCAAGATTGTAAAGACCTCATTTATTGTTTTTGTTTTATTATTAATAAAAAATAGCCACTAAGCTATAAGCTTAGTTGGATTTCGCTAAAAACAAAAAAAAAAAACCCTAAACCCCAAACCCAACGTTTGACTTTTCTCTCAAGGATTGGCGATTTTTGGCGATTCCAAAAGCGGCTTCACGCAGATTCTTCATTACTCCTCCCCTGGCCGAGCAGGCCACTGGGCAGCCCCCTCCTGGGGTTGTCCAGGCTTCTACCATTAATCCTAATCCTTCACTAACCCCACAACCTCAAAATCAAACATATAAAGCCGTTCTTCACCCTAAACCCGTCACTGTTGAAAATTTTTCTATTCCAGCGCCTAGCTTTGACTTGCACCATGGAGAACCCTCCTTTGTGTGGGAAGATAAGGTCGTTGATGCGATGATGAGACATGAAGAACTACATTATGCAGTTATAGGAAAATTTTCATATGGGATGCCCGAGTTTCTTGAGTTACGAAAACAAATTCCCCTTCAATGTGAGATCAAGGGAGAATGTTCTATTGGTTTTCTTGAAACTCGTCATGTCGTTATTAGATTATCTTTACTAGAAGACTATGTTCACTTGTTGTCGAGGCCAGCCTTTTCTCTTAAGCTTGGCGTTGATTTTTACTCTATGAGGACGATGAAATACGATGTATGGTTTGATCCAAGAGTAGAAACGTCAATAGCCATTGCCTGGATATCTTTTCCAGGTTTACCTCCGGCATTCTTTGTAAAAGATGCTGTTTTTGCTTTAGCCTCGGCTGTGGGAAAGCCATTACAATTAGATGCAGCTACCAAGGCCAAGACACGACCTAGTTGTGCGAAAGTTAAAGTGGAAGTGGATTTACTAGCGACTAGGCCACAAAGATTGAGACTTGGGATTAAAAATACTTTGTCTGGTGAGATCAGGTTTAAATGGATAAGAATTAGATATGATTTCTTGCCAAAATACTGTAAAGAATGCAGATTACAAGGCCACAATGAGGAGGAGTGTTTCGTTTTACACCCTGATCTTGTGCCTCAAGAAGAAGTTCAGGTAAAGAGGGGTCGCACGTCTTTGAAAGAACCTGTTAAGGCGCCTCCTTTGAAGGTTTTGAAGAGTGGGAAAATCGTTGGTAATTCGCCTGAAGCTGGAGAAGTAGTTCCAGTCCAAACTCATGATCGACATAACAAGAATTTTAAGAAATTCATCCACCCAAACAGAAATCCCAATGCTTGGTCAAAAGTTGAGAATAAAAGCAAACAAGGTCAAACTGATGTTGCTCGTGATCAAGGAGAAAAAGTGGTTACTACTAATGCTTTTGCCTTGCTGGATAATGTTGATGAACTTCAGGTTGAAGTTGCTTCGACTGAGCAGATTCAGAACAACAAGGTGAAACACGCTGAAGTTGATGGAGCAAAAGTGAGGTCGCATATTGTGGAATTGTCTGCTGCTGCTGCGTCTAAGGATGATCCATCTAAGGGTGGGAATTTTGTTGCTCCTACTCCTATGCAGGTTGGGACTAGGAGTTGGGCTCAGGAGGTGTTTAAAGATCACCCAAAGGTAGACGCAGTGGGTGTTTCTGTTATATCAGGAACGGGTGAGAATAGGGCAGCTTTGAGTGAGGTTTTGGCGAGTCAGAAGGGTGTTATTGCTGGGGGTGAACTGGATATGGTTGTGCGTACAGATGAGGGTCGTTGTAATGTGCAGGATGTGGCTCAACCAACAGTCACACTTGCTGAAGGTCGTGAACCTGTGAAACACGTAAAAGTTGCAGCGTGTTTGGACAAGTTGGCTGCCTTAAATGATGAGGAGTCACGAGGGGATGATGTAAAGCATTCTGTAGGTCTGAAGGAAGATGTTTCGCAGGCTTGTGCAGCTGCTCGTGAGGGTGAAACTCTCAGCTTTAAAGATTCTGAAGGTGTGGGAGTTGGAGGTGCGTTTAATTCACCAGCTTGTTATGGTTTTAATGATACCCAGCAGCTTTCTCAATCTAGGTTGCATGAGCATGAAGATGCAATGTTTTATTGGACAAGGATTGCTCCCCAAGCTTAATTAATAATGCTCAAATTTCTGGGAAGTCACGTGGGGAGTTAATTAATAATGCTCAAATTTCACAGGATATGGATGCTGAAGGATTGAATTATAATGATGTTGTGGGCCAACAGCCTTTAGTTTTAAAGTCTGTGGGGTCACGTGGGGAGCTAAGTACTCTAGCTTTATCTCCTACTGTGAATGGGAATCCTTCTCAATTTGTTAATGGGGTGGAGTCAAATGTGGTTATTGTTGCAACGTTGCCCTCAGCTTTTAATGATGCTGCGTTACCTACTGCTATTAACGTGCATGGGAATTTTGTTGAAACTTCAGCTCCTCCTTCACGTGGGGTTGCATTTATTAATCAAGGTGGTATTTTAAATGTTTTGGATCCTGGGAAGCACGTGGAGGCTAATTTAAATGTTTTGGATCCTGGGAAGCACGTGGAGGCTGATTGTTCTTCTCCTCGCTTGATTGGGATTCCCTCTCAATGTAAGCATGGGAAAAATGATGAGGTGTCTCGAGAGGAAGTCGAGATTATGAAGGAAGCTGAAGGTTTATTGCATCTTCATGCTCGTGAGAATTTAGTGGCTTCAACGCCATTTAATTCCAATGACGTTGAGGTGCAGGCTTTGGATGCAGCTGCAGCAGGTATTCCTCTCTTGGGTTCTAATGTACTGGATATAAGCGAGGATGTTGATGTCAATTTGAGTCAACGAACCTGTGTTGAAAATAAGCAAGCTCTCACTATTCCTTCACTTGAGGTTAGCACAACTTTGGAATCTGTGAGTGTGTCCAAGCCAAAATTTTATGGAAAAGATCTAATTCCAACGGTTCAACTTGAACGTTTGTGTAGAAGTGCTTCTCCTAATTTTGGTAAGTCTTTTTTGAACATAAATGCTCCTGCCTTTGTGCCTAAATCCTTGATGCAGCTTGTCCCACATTCAAAGAATTTACCCACGGATGATGAACTTGTCAAGCGAATGGATTTGAATGATACGAGGGGTATCTTGGCAAGGCAAGTGGCATCTTTCCAAGATAGGGTTCCTAAAGGACATTATTTAGTGGAGGATGATGATTTGTTTGAAGAAGAGGAACTTGACGAAGAATCCACTGCACATAATTTTAGCATGTTGGCAAGAGAAGGAGATTTGTCGCCTAGGGAAATTCATGATAATGCTCCAAAGAGAGTAAGGAGGATTAGGCGCCCATTAGAGCCTACTAGGGTGCAACCTACGAGGAGTACAAAATCAAAATCCAAAAGGTCCAACAAGTCCAAGAACTCGAAGAAATGATGGATAGCATATATGATCGTGACAGAGAGCCGCAAATATCATTTTTTCAAGTTCGTATTGTAGGGCCTTTCTACATTTTTTATTTCATCACTTGTAGAAGGAAGTGCAGATTGTATGATTCCACTTTCTTTCTAGCTTTTATGTTATTTCATTATTTTAGTATTCTCATATGTAATATCATCATAGAGTGTGTTATAAACTCTGTGATGATCATACTTTATTTGGTTCTTGCTAGCTCGTATTTTTTGCACTCCTGCTAGGAGTGAGGACTCGCCTCGATAGGATGATGTAAGGTATGGTACGGCCCTCCTTACTTTGTATTGTCCTCATTGAGGAATTTATTATTTATAAAATTAGTCACTAGGCACCTTGCCTAGTGATATTCGCTAAAAAAAAAAAAAAAAAAAAAAAAAAAACCCTAAACCCAGTTGACTCTTGATTAAAAAAAAAAAAAAAAAAAAAAAAACCCTAAACCCTAAACTTAAAACCACCCGCGCCTAGTTTTCTCTCTAGACTAGGCGATTTTCGGCGACCTGCTTTCGACCATCTCCCATGGCCTCTCCGGCCACTGGACAGCCCCCCACTGGGGTTGTCCGGCCTAATACTACCCCTCCACAACCCCCTAACACCACTATAACACCTACTAATAACAATCCACCACCATTATCGTATGCCTCAACCTTAAAACCTTCTGCACGACCTTTTGTCGTGCCTTCAATCCCTGAGCCTATAATGGAACTTCATCATGGGGAACCTTCATTCATTTGGGAGGACAAGGATGTGAACAACATGGTAATCCATGAAGAATTACAATATGCAGTTGTGGGCAAGTTTTCATATGGCATGCCTGCCTTTCACGAACTTAAAAAGCAATTACCAATTCAATGTGAGTTGAAAGGAGAATGCTCTATTGGTTTCCTTGATCTTAGGCATGTTTTAATTAGGGTTTCATTGCTGGAAGACTACGTGCATCTTTTGTCAAGGCCTGCTTTTTATCTTAAGTTTACAAACGTGTATCATCAAATGCGTGCATTGAAATATGATGTTTGGTTTGATCCACGCGAGGAGACATCTGTGGCAGTAGCTTGGATCTCTTTTCCAGGCCTGCCACCCGTATTCTTTGTTAAGGAAGTAGTGTTTGCTTTGGCTAGTTTAATTGGTAAGCCATTGCAATTGGATGCAGCTACAAAGGCTAGAACAAGACCTAGTTGTGCTAAGGTTAAGGTAGAAGTCGACCTGCTTTCTCCAAGGCCTCAAAGAGTGAGGATTGGGATCAAGAATTCTACTACTGGTGATGTTAAGTACAAATGGATCAAGGTTCAGTATGACTACTTGCCAAAGTATTGCACTCATTGCAAACTGCAAGGACATGATGAGGAGCAATGTTTTATATTGCATCCAGATCTGGATGACAAGGTGAATGCAAAAGATGCGAATGTGGAGAGGAAGCAGCCTCTTAGGATGCTTACAAGTGGCAAGCTTGTGGGCAATATGGATGATAAGGGAGCTCCAGCATTGATTGAGAAGTTTACCAAGGAGAATACTATGCCTAATACTCGACAAGGTAACAATAGGAAGACTGGGAATCCTAATAGAAACCCTAATGCTTGGGTGAGAGTAGAGAACAAGAAGAATCAGAATAAGGAGGATGTTCAGGCTAAGGGTGATGGTGTTCATCTTCAGAACACGTTTGCAGTTTTAGATGCTGAGGAGGGTGAGATTGTTGCAGTTCAATCAGGAGAGGAGAAAAATTCAAATCCGGAACAAGTTGGTAATAGGAGTACAAATTCAAATCAAATTAGGAATGCAACACCTAAGGCAATTGATACTGGAGTTAAAAGCACTCGACAATGGGTAGAAGACACTTTTAAAATTAATTTGAATGAGAAGAATTTGAGTGAAGCAGGCCAGGATGAGAGGATTGAAGTTGCACACGAGCTGGGAGAGTTGAATGGAGCTGAGGGTTCAGACAAAGATCGCGCTTTAATTGCGATCCCACCAACTGCAAATTCAGTTCACGAGGCTGATGTGGTTGGTAAGCTCAGCGTGTTTAATGAAGATGCATTGAAGGAGCTGAGGGCATTTAATGCTGGGGCTTGGGAGTATGTGCAAAAAGCCCTAGAGTTAGTTAAAACCGGTTCCGGAAAGGAAGTGACTTTTATACCTACGGCACCTTCACTCCCACCGGTCGATGTGGGAGAGAACAATGTTTTGAATTGTATTTTAAACACGACTGCCTCAACTATTCCTACTCAAGTCCAGGGTCAAGATACTGCCCAGGGATCCTCTTTAATTCCTTCAAATGCCACCTCTGATGATGATGAAGATACTCTTATTGAGAACATGCCATTGCAACCAATTGTCAAGGAGATACACACTCAGGAAGGCATTAAACTTAGGGATGGCCCTTTGAGCCCAGGCAGGCTTGAGCATCAAGAGCTTGATGAAGACTCCACTGCACATAACTTTGATCAAGTGGCTAGGGAGGCTGATTTGTCCCCAAGAAGTGGAAGATCCCAACAGCAGCTGGTTCCCCCAGCACCCCTAGAACTTTCAAATCAATCCAAGCAGAATCAAAGGAGGAACAAGAAAAACTATAGTCAGGATCCTGACAAAATCAAGGCTTTGAGATCAACTTCAACCAAGCTGAACTAAATGGATAGGCTCCTCATCTGGAACATAAGGTCAGTTAATACTCAAGAAGCATTTGATAGATTGATCACATTGCATCAGAGGAAGCATTTCCAGGTTATAGGCTTGATGGAACCATTCCAGGATGTTAGTACCATTAATAGCTATAAGTTAAGACTTGGGATGGACCAATGCTTTCATAATGTTAATGGAAAGGTTTGGGTGTTTGTTAATGCTGATTTTGAAGTGCAAGAAGTAATGAATGATGAGCAGCAGATCACACTCTCCTTCAACAATCAACACTTTGATGAGGAAGTTGTCATTACATTTGTGTATGCCAAAACAAATGCTGGTGATAGGTTCTTTCTTTGGGAAGCTATGCAATACTTTGCTAGTGACAATGAGAGACCTTGGCTGGTTACTGGGGACTTCAATGTTATTCTTTCAGAGACTGAGAAGTATGGAGGATTGCCAGTCTTTATGCCTGAGTATGAAGAGTTTGCTTCTACCTTGGCTAATTGTCAGCTCATGGACCTTGGCTTCAATTTTGGGAGCATTTTCACATGGTGGAATGGTAGAACTGAAGAAGAATTTATATTAAAGAGGCTTGATAGATGCTTAGGCAATCAGCAATTGGTGGATATGTGCACTAAGATTGAAATTGATCACCTTGCTAGAGTGGGTTCAGATCACTCGCCTTTGTTGATCAAGTTCTCCCAGGATGATACTCCTACAATCAAGCCCTTTAAATTTCTTAACTTCTGGACCTCACTTGATTCATTCCTTGACTTAGTAAAGGACCATTGGGAAAATGAAGTTGCTGGAGATCCATTTTTTTCTCTCAACACTAAGTTAAAGACTTTGAAGAAGAAGTTGACTGCCTGGAGTAAAGCTATATATGGGAATATCTTTCAGCAGGTTTCCACACTAGAAGACATTATCTTGGCTCATGAATACCAGCTGGAGCTAGCACCAACACCTGAGAATAGAGAGGCATTGAAGAAAGCTGAAGCTGAGCTGAAGAGGTACCTTGCAATTGAAGCTGAGTCCTGGAAGCAAAAGGCTGGCATGCAATGGTTCAAAGAAGGAGATGTGAACTCTAAGTTCTTTCACTTTCATGTCAATGGAAGAAGAAAGAAGCTGCATGTGGGCAGAATTCAAAATAGGGATGGCAATTGGATTAATTCTCAGGAAGCAATGGCTAATGAAGCTGTGTGGTTCTTTCAGAGACAATTTGCTACTGAGGAGGTATCTAACAACTATGATATTCTGATGAATGTACCATCTATGATTACTGATGAGCAGAATGAGGCATTTACAAAAGTTCCATGGGAGGATGAAGTCAAACAAGCAGTGTTTGGACTTAATGGAGATAGTGCTAGTGGGCCTGATGGCTATACTGGCAGGTTCTTTCATGTGGCTTGGGACATCATTAAGGCTGATATAGTTAGGGTTGTGCAGGCAATGTTTAGTGGAAGACACATCCCTAGATATGTCACACACACTAATTTAGTGTTGATACCCAAGAAGCCTTCAGTCACCACTTTTTCTGACCTGAGGCCTATAAGCTTGAGTAACTTCATAAACAAGGTTCTGTCCAGAGTGGTGCACAATAGATTAGTTGAAGTTCTTCCTACTCTCATCTCACAGAATCAGGCAGGATTTGTGAAAGGAAGAAGTATTGTGGAGAATGTACTTCTTGCTCAGGAAATTATTCATGATATCAATGAGAGAGGTGAAGATGAAAATGTAGTTGTCAAGCTGGACATGATGAAGGCATATGATAGGGTGTCCTGGCCCTTTTTGACTATGGTGCTGAGGAAGATGGGGTTTTGCCATGAGTTTATAGATATCATCTTCCAGCTTGTCTCATCAAACTGGTACTCAGTTTTGTTCAATGGACAAAGTTATGGTTTCTTTCATTCAGGGAGAGGGTTGAAGCAAGGTGACCCTTTGTCACCTACATTGTTCATACTCACTGCTGAAGTCCTTTCAAGGACATTTAATTCCCTCAACACCCACAGCTTCTATAGACCCTATGCTATGCCTAAGTGGAGCCCTCATCTTAATCATCTTGCATATGCTGATGATACCATACTTTTCACTTCAGCTCATGAAGATTCCTTACACTTGATCACTGGTGCTTTGCAAGCTTATGAAGCTGTGTCAGGTCAGAAGATAAACAAGGACAAAAGTGCTATTTATTTGCATGCTTCAGTGGGAGAAGATGAAGTACAAAAAGTAGAAAGGATCACTGGCATCCAGAGGAAGGAATTTCCCTTCACATACCTTGGTTGTCCTATCTTTTATGGAAGAAGAAAAAAGATATACTATGAGGAGCTGGTTGGGAAAGTCACTTCAAGGATTCATGGTTGGAGTGCTAAAATGCTCTCATTTGGAGGAAGGGCCATCCTGATCAAGCATGTACTACAAAGTATGCCAATACATCTTCTATCAGCTGTCAACCCTTTAGACAGTGTGCTCAATCAGTTGCATAAGCTCTTTGCTAAGTTCTTTTGGGGTAATTCACAAGAAGGATCTAATAGGCATTGGTCCTCCTGGAAGAATCTTTGCCTGCCAGTAGATGAAGGAGGCATGGGATTCAGGTCTTTGTTTGATGTGTCCAGTGCATTGTTTGCCAAACTGTGGTGGAACTTCAGAACTGGAGACTCTTTGTGGGTTACTTATATGTCTAACAAGTACTGCAAGAAGCTGCATAAGGCAATTGTGCCTTTCAAGCAAGGCTCCTATGTCTGGAGGAAGATGATTCAAGCTAGGGAGGCTATTGACCATGAAATTCATTGGCAGGTTAGAGAAGGCTCAGCTCATCTTTGGTATGACAACTGGTCAGGTCTTGGGCCATTATACTTTATTGTGCCCTCTACTTTTAATTGTGAGTTATGGTACAACAATGTGAGAGAAGTGATAGAGGAAGGAACCTGGAATGCTGAGTTGTTGCACCTCCTATTACCAGAAGACATTGTTGATCACATCCTTCATAATGTGCACCTGCTTGGAACTGATCAGAGAAGAGACAAGGCCTGGTGGGGTTTGACTTCAAATGGCAGGTTTTCAGTTAGTAGTGCATGGAATTATATGAGAGGGAAGCAGCATAGGATCCCTATCTCAAAGTTTATTTGGGTGAAAGGGATGCCAATGAAAGTGTCTTTCATGATATGGAGATTGTGGAAATTTAAGCTACCTATTGATGATGAACTGAAGAGAATGGGATATCAATTTCCATCAAGATGTTGGTGCTGTACATCTCCTAACATTGAGACTAGAGAACATCTATTCAGAACAAGTCAAGTGGCCAACAGTGTGTGGAAGTATTTTGCTCAAGCTGCAGGAGTTCAAGTGAATGGATGCAATCTTCATCAGGTTTGCTTTAAATGGTGGAGGCAATGGCCTAAGCCCTGGATCAAAGATGTATTTCATACAGTTCCTTCTTTTATTGTCTGGTCTCTTTGGAAGAGAAGAAATGCATTGAAGCATGATAAAACAGTATCCTATTCTAGATTGCTTTATGAAGTCACTAGTAACTTGTTCTACTTTGTGAAGCTGAGGTTCCCTTTTGTGCACTTGGAGAGACAATCCTGGCCTGACATTGTTAATGCTCTTGAAGCCTACTTGCCTAGATTCAAGTACATTAAAGTGGGATGGCAAGTACCAACTCATGGAGGATTGAAGGTGAACACTGATGGTGCTTCTAGGGGGAATCCTGGACCTAGTGCTATGGCCTTTTGTGTGAGGAATGTAGAGGGTGATGTGTTGTATGCTTTTGCTAAGCTCATTGGGGAGCATAACAATATGTATGCTGAGGCTATGGCAATAAGGGAAGCAATGAAATATAGTGTAGACAATGGTCTAGGAGAGGTGGTGATTGACACTGATTCTCTTGTTGTCAAGCAGGTGATTGAAGGTGCTTGGCAACCTATGTGGTCTATTGCTTCTATTGTGGAGGATATCTTGAAGCTGAAGCAGTTAGGAAGCTTCAAGTTTCAACATACTTTAAGGGAGGGCAATAAGCTAGCCGATTGCCTTGCCAATCTAGCTTATGATCTACCCACTGTTTGCTATACTTCTTTTAATGAAATGCCTCCCAAAGTCAGGTTCATTGTCAACTTTGATAAGCACCATTGTGTGGAGTTTAGAGCTAAGAGATGGAAAGTGTCAAGGTGAAGTCAATTGGAGGAGGAGAAGGTGTAGGAGAAGCTGACTGGGAATTGGACTTTAACCTCTATGATCAAAACTTTAGAGTGGAGATCATAGAGGTTGTTTTTACTAACATTAACTTCTTTGGTTGCAGGTACAAGCTGGAGACATATACACACTGTTTGGAATGCATTGCTCCTATGTTTTTTGGCAAAATGCAGAGGAACAATGGTAGAGCACCGGTGCTCCACAATCTTACTATATGGAGTCTTAGACGGGCTCAGCTCAACTCTCATCGGGCTTTCCTTTGGAAAAGCATATCCCCAACTGCCTATCTAGTGCATATACAACAACTGGAATCATACACATGCTGCATGCAACAAGGAAGATCAGGATTAGCTCGGGGAGGCTCAAGTTGCCTTACTGAACAACTTCAATCTCACCGGACGCTGTACAAAGTGGAGACATCTACATTTGTTTGGGACTACATAGTGGATATACTCTTTAGCATGATGAACTGGATTGCTATGTCTAGCCTACTACTTTCACTAGCTGGGATTGTTACTACATGGAGTTTTGGTCTACGGACACAGCTCAACTCTCACCGGGATCTCCCCGGGAAAAGCATATCCTCACTTGACTATCTAGTGCATGCACAACAAATGGACTTATACACATTCTGCACGCAACAAGGAAGATCAGGATTAGCTCGGGGAGGCTCAAATTGCCTTAATGGACAGCTCAAATCTTCCCGGACTCAAAATGGGAAGAGTTTACCTCCACTTGGCTGTTTAGCTCAACTACTGAATCAGACTTTGGCTACTAATATTTTATGTAATGTTACCTCAGGTGGCTCATTAGTCCCTACTTATCATGTTGTTTGGCATCAAGATTATGCGTTAACTTCATGCTACTTGGTGGTATTAGTGCCTAATGGCACTCAACCCAAGAGGGTGAGGATAATAAGTAAACTTGGTGCTACTCTAGGTAGAAGTAGGTTACATTTGGTATTGCATTTGACTAGTGCACAATTTGTAAAGACAATGTATTTATTTTTTGTTTATAAATAAAATGGTCACTAGGTGCAATGCCTAGTTGACTCTTGATTAAAAAAAAAAAAAACCCTAAACCCAAAAAAAAAAAAACCTAAACCGGAACCCTAAACCCAAGTGATAAAAAAAAACTTTGACTTTTCTCTCAAGGAGCTGGCGATTTTGGCGACTCACTAGGTGAACTTAGGCAGCTTCTTCTTCAAGCCTTCTATGGCCGATCAGGCCACTGGGCAGCCCCCCACTGGGGTTGCTCAGCCTATTCCCACACCCCCCATAACATCCTATGCTGCTGTTGTCGTACCTCCCACACCTCCCACCCAAAACGTCACCCAAAACGTCATTAATCAATCTGCCCAGCCAGCGTCTCTTCCAGTTCGTCATCCACAACGGGTGAATGGTCGCCCCAGGATGTTTTGGAACAAGAAAGAGATACAACAATCCATTGCTTTAACAAAATTGAGTTACGGAATTATCGGCAAGTTCACCTACGGAGCTCCAGACTTGAATGAACTTAGAAAGCTGATTCCTTCTCAATGCGAGGTTAAAGGACACTGTGTGATTGGTTCGCTAGATTATAGAAGTATATTGATCAGGTGTTCTTTGTTTGAAGATTATGTTAACTTATTATCCAAGGGACATTGGTTGAAGGTTGGGCGAGACTCTTTTCTCATGAGGACATTGAAGTGGGATCCTTGGTGTGATGCGAGGAAAGAAACGTCCATAGCAGTGGGGTGGATTTCATTCCCCAACCTCCCTCCTAATTTTTTGTAAAAGAATGCATATTTTCTTTAGCCCTCGCAGTTGGCAAACCTTTGCATTTGGATGCTGCTACCATAAACCACACACGACCTAGTTGTGCACGAGTCAAGGTAGAGATAGACTTATTAGGAGACTTACCAAATGAGATCGATATTGTGGAAGTTGATGATGATGGGGGCATTATACACTCCAAGTGTATTAAAATTATGTATGATTACTTGCCCAAATATTGCTCCTCTTGTTGCTTGCAAGGGCATGACGATAATGAATGTCGTGTATTGCACCCTAACCTTTTTGAAGATAGGAATGATGAAGTACGAAGGAAAGATGACAATGGTGCAATACCTCCAGTTTCTAGAGTGTTAACTAGTGGCAAAGTCGTAGGTGAGGCAGGCCCTAGCAAGGTTAATGTTGTTACAACAAATGATGGGAAGCAAGGGAAGCATGTAGGTAATGGTAATCGTCAATGGCAGGTTGTTAACAAGAAGAAGGGGGTCACCCAAACTCAAGAAAATCGTCCACAAAATGCCCAGCGTAATACCAATGCCTTTGCAGCGTTGCAGGTTCAAGATGATGATGTCGTGCAAGTAGGTGAACATTTGGAACGTGGTACAGTGGAGGAATTTATTTCTACAAAGGTGAATGTTACAAAACCTGGGAGTACTAGTCATGTTGAATATATTAAAGCTGGGGGTGAGTTGAAATCCCAGGACAAAGATTCTGTGGAAGTACGAGGTGTCGAAGTTAGTGAGAAAGATTTAACTGCATTGAAGCTGAAGGGTGCTGTGAACGTTTATGGGAATCGCATTAAATCTGGAGGCGTTGAGAGTTTGGACAAAGAGTCGTTACGTGCTCGAGGAATTGTTATTATTGATGAGGCATTTAATGCTTCAGGTCTTCAACAACATGATTTTTACACTTCAGAAAATCGTGGTGTTGTCTTTACTGAGGGTCTGAAAATCAAGGAGGATATTGGCATTAAAGCTGGGAGTACTGCAGCGTTGAACAAAGAATTAAAAGGAAGTCAAGGTGTAGTTAAGGCGTCTGACCAAATTAATGATCCAGGAGTTATTGCTTCAGGTAATATGGGTATTAAAGCTGTGGGTCTTAACTTTGACTCAGCTGTGGGTATTAAAGCTGTGGGTTTTAATTGCGACTCAGCTAAAGCTTTTAATGGTAATAAAGCTTCAGACGCAGAAGATTTTCAACAGGTGGTTTTTTCCAAAGCTGAGGGTCGAGGTAAAGTTAAAAGAATTCAAGACGTGGGAAATATTAAAGCTGGGAGGAGTGGAGTTATAGATTTTCCTGATGCTACAGCGAGTAAAGCTTTGGGATCGCTTATTTCCCCATGCATGCAGGAAGCTCATTTAATGCAGGAGAAGGAGTTATTATCTACTCCTAGCTTAATTAGGTCAGGGACCCAAGCTGAGGGTTTATTTATTGCTCATGATATTAAAGCTGGAGGATCATCAAAGTTGCGTGGGAAAGATATTAAAGGCTCTCGTGCATTTAATGCAGACGCGTGTGATAATTCTTTACAGATGGTTAATATTGGAGTAAATTCATCACATAAGGAGGAGGTGTTTCAGGGAGCTAAGGGATTCCATGTGGTTAATGATGACGTCCAGACGCTATTAAATAAAGCTGGGGGTCTTTTTCCCTTGTCTCAAGAGGAATTGATTCCTTTGTCTAAGCTTAAATTAATGACGGAGCAAGTCAATATTGCGTGTAAGGGAACCAATTTGCACGTCAGTGACCATGATATTCTGCCTTCTCAGCCATTGATTGTAAATCCCATTCCAATTGAAGAACATGTGCCTCTTAATACCTCAGACAAATCAGTCCCGTCTCAATTGAATAATTTGAACACTGGTTCAAATTTGCATTATGATGAGAGCTTGTCCAAGGATATTTCAAAGGAGAATTTTACTGAGGAAGAAAAAACTTTGCTAAAATCTGTAGAACTCAGTGATGGTAAAGATATTTTGCAAAGGCAAGAACGACATTCACCTATGAAGCAGCTTGTTGTACACGATGATGTGGGAGATGCAGCTGATATTGATGATGAGGAGGAGGAATCCACAGCCCACAACTTCCTGCAAATGGCCAGGGAAGGTGATTTGTCACCTAGAGATGTACCAAAAAAACCTGTCAGACGTAATAAAAAAGACCCTGGGCCAGCTGCCAGGATACAACCAGTTCGGAGTTCTAAATCCAAAGTTTAATGATGAATAAAGCTTTGATTTGGAATATTCGATCAGTTAATACGCAGGAGGCATTTACAAGGTTGAATACTTTGCACAGACATCATCATTTTGATTTTATAGGGTTACTTGAGCCTTTTCAGGAGCCCTGTAGAGTCCAATATTATTGTATGAGATTGGGAATGCATTGGTCTTTTACGAATGTAAATGGAAAGATTTGGGCTTTTATTGGGGATGATTATGGTGTGACTGTGGTTGATGATCAGGAGCAACAATTGACATTGAAGCTGCACCATATCGTCCAATATCAGGAATTCTTCATTACTTTGGTTTATGCTAAATGTGACAGGACTGAAAGATTGGAATTGTGGGATTCTTTGCAATTCTTGTCTTCTACTATGGTGAAGCCGTGGCTGATTGGTGGTGACTTTAACGTCATCCTTTCTGAAGAAGAAAAATATGGGGGTCTTCCTGTTTTAACTCCAGAAGTTGATGATTTTGCTGCTACCATTGCAGCTTGTGGGCTGACTGACTTAGGCTATTCTGGCTCTATTTATACTTGGTGGAATGGAAGAATTGAGAATCAGTTTATGTTGAAGAGGCTTGATAGATGTTTTGCTAATCAGGAGTTCATGGAAATATTTCCTAAGATTGACATTGAACACCTTGCCAGGACTGGATCTGATCACTCTCCTTTGCTGATTAAATGCTCTACTGATGCGGCTAATATTATTAAATCCTTCAGGTTTCTTAATTTCTGGGTGGAGAATGACTCCTTTTTGCAGGTTGTGAAGGATAATTGGGTGTGTGATTGTGTAGGGGATCCATTCATTATTTTTCACAGGAAGCTGAAGAAAGTGAAACAGGCTTTGTCAAGCTGGAGCAAGTCTACCTTTGGTAATATTTTTCAGAAAATTGCTTCACTTGAAGATATTATTAAGGCTCATGAGCTGAAGCTGGAGGAGGCACCTGATGCATATCATAGAGAGCAATTGAAGAAAGCTGAAGCTGAATTGAAAAGGGTGTTGCATTTTGAAGAAGAATTTTGGAAGCAAAAAGCAGGTTTTCAGTGGTTCAAGGATGGTGATAGGAATACTAAGTTTTTTCATGCTCAGGTACAAGGCAGGAGGAAGAAGCTCAAAATTCATAGAATCCAGGACAGGCTTGGAAACTGGCTTAATGCTGAAGAAGATATGGCTGCTGAAGCTGTGGGGTTTTTTCAACAACAATTTGCTAATGATGGTCAGGATTTGAATTTTGATTTGCTGTTATATGTCCCTGAAATGGTTAGTGCTGAGCAGAATCTTGCTATTGAAGAAATTCCTTCTATGGAAGAGGTGAAGAATGCAGTTTTTGGCCTGAATGGTGATAGTGCTTCAGGTCCTGATGGCTTTACAGGGAGGTTTTATCAAGTCTGCTGGGATGTTATAGCTGCTGATCTTACTAGTATGGTGCAGGCTTTCTTTGTGGGACATGAAATTCCTAGATTTGTATCCCATACAAATTTAGTGCTCCTCCCTAAGAAGCCTAGTGTTGCTACTTTTTCTGATCTCCGGCCTATTAGTTTGAGTAATTTCTCAAACAAAGTGATTTCCAGGGTCTTACACGACAGGTTAGTTGATTTATTGTCTGATTTGATATCTCCTACGCAGGCTGGCTTTGTTAGGGGAAGGAGCATTGTTGAGAATGTGCTGCTGGCTCAGGAGATTATTGATGAAATTAGAAAAAGAGCCAAAGAGGCCAATGTTGTCATCAAACTGGATATGATGAAGGCCTATGATCGTGTGTCCTGGTTGTTTTTATCCAAAGTTCTGAGGAAGATGGGATTTGGTGAAAGATGCATTGATATGGTGTGGAGGCTTTTGTCTAACAATTGGTACTCTATTCTTTTTAATGGCCAGCCTCATGGCTTTTTTAATTCTTCCAGGGGTTTGAAGCAAGGGGACCCCTTGTCCCCGACTTTATTTATTCTTTCAGCTGAGGTGTTGTCCAGGGCCCTGAATGCTTTGCACCAGAATGCTATGTTCAAAGAATTTGCTATGCCTAAGTGGAGCCCTCCTATTCAATCACTTAGCATATGCAGATGATATTATCTTATTTTCTTCAGCAGATACTACCTCCCTGCGGCTGATAATGGGGGTGTTGGATGCTTATGAGGGTGCCAGTGGCCAGAAGATTAATAAAGAAAAGAGTGCTGTCTATTTGTATCACAGGGTGCGGCAAGACATTGTTGATAGGGTGGAGCATATTTCTCAAATTCCAAGAGGTACCTTTCCTTTTACTTATTTAGGGTGTCCTGTTACGCACAAAAGAAGAAATAAGGCTCAGTTTGATGATCTGGTGTCAAAGATTAGGAAGAAGTTGCAATCCTGGAAGTCAAAGATGTTGTCTTATGGAGGTAGGGCTGTTTTAATTATGCATGTCCTACAAAGTATGCCTATTCATCTGTTGTCTGCAACCAATCCTCCAGATAGTGTTATTGATCAAGTTCATAAAATATTTGCTAATTTTTTCTGGAACAACTCTGAGGAACATTCAAGAAGGCATTGGGCTTCCTGGGAGACTTTGTGTAAACCTCCAGCTGAGGGAGGTGTTGGTTTTAAGTCCTTGTATGATGTTGCGAATGCTCTATTTGCTAAATTGTGGTGGAATTTCAGGACGAGGACTTCTCTTTGGGGTACTTTTATGGCCAATAAATATTGTAAAAAAATTCATTATTCTATTGTGCCTTACACTGATGGCTCTCCTGTTTGGCAAAAAATGTTACTTGTTAGAGGGATGGTGGATCATGCAATTATTTGGCATGTTAGGCAAGGGTTGTCACATTTTTGGTATGATAACTGGTCGCGTATTGGCGCATTGTATTTTGTTGTTCCTCGCAGGTTTCATGTTAGAGAGGAATTAAATGTGGTGAAGGATTTTTTTGGACTTGATGGATGGAATCAACCACTGTTGTATGAAGCCCTTCCTAGTGAGTTTGCGCAACATATTGTTGATAATGTACAGCTAGGGAATAATACTCAGGCGAGGGATTTTGCATCTTGGGAGCTTACATCAAATGGTAAGTTCACTGTACAAAGTGCTTTCAACTATGTTCGATGCAAAGGTACTGTGAAGGATGTCTTTAAGTTTATATGGTTGAAAGGGATGCCATTTAAAATTTCATTTGTGTTGTGGCGTGCATGGAAGTTTAAGCTTCCCATTGATGAGGAATTAAAGAGAATTGGGTTTCAAGTTCCATCACGTTGTTGGTGTTGCTCGCAGCCTAGAGAGGAAACTCGAGAACACTTGTTTGTTACAAGTTCGATAGCCAAGAACGTCTGGATGTATTATGCAAACGCTGTGGGGTTTCGTATTCAGGACTGGAGGTTTCGCCAATTAATTACCAAGTGGTGGCAGGTTCGCAAGCGACCTTGGTTGAGGCTTTTGTGTCAAGCTTTACCTGCGTTTGTGGTGTGGGAACTTTGGAAGAGAAGAAACACGATCGCGCATGGTGGTCGTGTATCGTTTCAGCGTGTAATTCATGAGATTAATTGGAACTTATATAAGCTATTGATGTTGCGTTTTCCAGGTATGTCATCTGCCCCTCACGACTGGCCTATGTTGGTTCAGTTTCTTGAAGAGTTTAGGCCTCGTTTTAGGTACACCAAGGTATGCTGGAAGTGTCCAAACGTAGGTACTATTAAATGTAACACGGATGGAGCTAGTCGGGGTAACCCTGGACTGAGTGCTATTGGGTTTTGTTTGCGTGATGAGGAAGGGAATTTGATATATGCTAAAGCAAAGCTAATTGGTGAAGCAACGAATGTTAGGGCTGAGGCGTATGCGATTCGAGAAGCGATGAAATATTGCATTGATCATGTTGATTGTCCGATCATTATTGAAACAGATTCATTGCTTCTTAAAAACATTATTGAAGGTGTGTGGGAGGTTGTTTGGAATATTGCAGAGGTGATTGATGAGATTAGGGATATGCGGAGTCGAGGCCAATTTGATTTTGCTCATGTTTTGCGCGAAGGAAATAAAATGGCAGATCATTTGGCTAACATGGCGTACGAGCGAAATGAGCTAGAACTCCGTAATTTCAATGAGTTAAATGTTGTGGGGAGGAGAATTTTGAACTGGGATAAGGCGCAACTTCCAATCTATCGTCCCAAACTAGTCAAGAATGGAGCAATTAATCTATAAGGAGGAGATGGTCACTTTTTTTCCTAACGTTGTTTGTTCGTTTTGCAGGATACACATTAATTTAAAGCAAGCTTGGGATTATTTTTGTTCATGGTTTGCTTCTCAGGACTTCAAGTTTTCACAACTTTTTCAACGAGGTTGTGTGCACTATTGTTGTGGGACGACCGAATATGCAGCTGCTAAACAAGACATTATGATGCAGCTTCTAGTACTGTTACTCGTTGTTTGTGAACAGGTTGCCTGGGTTACTTCGAAGGAGGTAGTGTATTATTGTTCATGGTTCGTGTTCCACCAGGCATTAGCAATTAACCAATGGGTAGCACAGAGTTTTGGTGAGGTTGTTGGTGCAGCTGGACAGTTTTGCATAAGGATCGCGAGGGGCAATGTATGGGATTGCTTTGGCGTCATATGCGCAGCATTTTGGACTTGCGTAGTTCTTCCCACGCCTTGTCTGCCGCGCCGCGTGCCTCATCGCGCTGGGTCTTACAGTTTGTTCATTTTCTTGCACGCTTTTTCTGTGCGCCGCGTGCCTCGTCGCGCCGCTTTCTTGTGCGCCTTTGATCCGCGCCGCGTGCCTCATTGCGCCACTGGTTTGTTTCTAAATCTTCGTTTGCACTGTGGCATGGAGTCTTGGAAACACATACGAAAGCTGGTTAACAAGAACAATTACATGTTCTTTGTTGGGCATGCACTTGTGATGATGAGACGCCGGTGTGCCACCCCTGTTTTACGTGAGTTTTACCAGGTATTTGCAATGTCATATGGAGTATTAGGCAACAGCTGCGATGAACCATGTCTGAGCTGGGATTTCATCAATTGTTACATGCAAATCGCGAGGGGTACAGTTTGGTTAATTTTACTCTTCTTATGGGGTGTTGCGTTTTGTTCTACTTTTTTCCTAGGAAATTATGAAGCAGCTTCCTATACTTGGTTATTAAAGCTACAGGTGGATCGTTGCATTTGGCCATATGCTAATACGCTCTCTCACTGGCACGAGCTACATCATCAATTGAAAAGCTGCTTGGGCTCTTTTTTGGTGCACTTTATTTCCACAGAAGCTTGGTTTTACGTAGGAGCTTGGTGTGCAAGTTGGCTTGGTACTTACCATTTGCACGAGCTACATCATCATTTCAAAAGTTGCCTGGGTTCTTTTTTGGTGCATGTTGTTTCCACCGGTGGTTACTTGAGTTGGTGCTTATACGATGGATCATCCTATATGATGCACAAGCTACTTTATGCTTGGAAAGCAGAGTGCTTTTCTTGGCCAATACTTATTTGCATAGGATCAATTATTTACAACTCTTGCTTAGTATCTAGTGCTCATTTTGTTAAGTATTTTGTTTTTGCAAATTATGTCTTCATATTGGTGGTATTAACATGTTATCATGTTCAATCCAATTGGGGATGTAGTTTACAAGTGCAAATACTTAGGAGAGTGCTAGTTACTTTATTTAATTTCCACAAGTTGTTTGTTTTATTTTTATACTTTGTAAAGACTTATTTATTTTGGTTTATTATTAATAAAATTTGTCACTACGCCCTGAGCTTAGTGATATTCGCTAAAAAAAAAAAAAAAAAAAAAAAACCCAAGTGATAAAAACGCTCTCTCCTCTCTCCTCCTCCTTGGGCGATTTTGAGGAGATTTGGGCGCCCCACCCTTGCAACAACGGCTATGGCCGTTCCAACGGGTGGACAGCCCCCCCAGGGGTCGTTCACCCCAATCCCACCCCACCCACTGCATCAACACCACAAAATCATAACAATCAACCCCCTTCATGGTCCCATATTCTAAAACCCCAGGTTCAAAAATTACAAATTGATCAAAGATTATTTAGAACTGTTGTTTATTCTCAGGGAGTAGCACAATTGAATTGGAAAACATCTGAGGTTAAGCAATCTCTTGCAAAGGAGCAATTGCAATTTGTAGTTATTGGAAAATTTTCATACGGCAGGCCAGATTTGGAGAATTTGCGTAAAATTATCCCAGGCCAGTGTGGAATCAAAAGTGAATGCAACATTGGGTATTTGGACAGCAGGTATGTTTTGATTAGATTGTCTTCTATGGAGGATTATGTGAATTTTTATTCAACACCTGCGTTCTGGATTAAATTTAGAGGTAGATCTTTTCCTATGCGATCATTGAAGTGGACTAGACATTGGAAGCCTGATATTGAGACTTCAATGGCTTTGGCATGGATTAGTTTTCCAAATCTGCCTCCTAATTTTTTTGCAACAGAGTTTATTTTTTTTATTGCTTCAGCTGTTGGAACACCATTAAAAGTTGATACTGCAACTTTGAATAAGACCAGACCAAGTTGTGCCAGGGTCAAGGTTGAATTGGACTTGTTGGCAAAACACCCTTCCCGTGTTTTGATCAATGAGGAGGATGATGACACTGGTGAGATAACCTCTACATGGGTAGATATTATGTATGATCATCTGCCATTGTATTGCAAAAGTTGTAGGTTGCAGGGTCATGATGAAAATAATTGCAAGGTAATTCATCCGGAGCTCTGGGAGAATCGTAATGATAATGAGGCTCGTGGTTCAAATGTTAATGTGTCAAAGGCTAATGCAGCGGTTCCAGCACCTCCTCTGCGTATTCTGGCTAGTGGTAAGACTGTTGGTAATGTGAACAATGCAGGTGAGTGGCAGGAAGCAGGCAAAAAGAAAGCTAAGAATGTCAATGAAAAGAATACAAAAGATGGTATGAAAGCTGGTGACAAATTGGCTTTGGTCCAGGCAGGGACTAATAAATTTGCAGCATTGCAGGAGGTGGAAACACAGGAAGTTGGAAATTTGGGCAGCAAGGCTATAGATCAGGCAACAGATAAGGGCCAGGCAAGCAAGGATCAGAGAAATTCAGCAATGCAGGGTGTTCAGAAAAATGCAGCAAAAGATGGTCCTGCAGTTCAAAAATCAGCTGGGAAAGGTAATGTTCCTTTGCCTAAATCTACTAAGGACTGGGTAAAACAGACATGGGCTGCTAAATCTGTAGGTAATGATAGGAAACAGCTGGCTAATCCTCAGTCTGAGCAGCAAAAACAGGGTGAATTAGTTGGTGTAATAGCTTCGTAGGGAGGTCCTGTTTCTGCTGAAAAGCCTGTTTCTGCTGTTCCTGTGTTTGAAAACACTTCCCAGCAGGAAGTTCCATCTAACTCATTGGCAATCAAGGCCACTGAAGGTGTTGAGATGGATGGTGCTGACCTGGAGGTGGCAGATTCAGAGGATGATGAAGATTTGGTGGATTACGGTGAGGATGATGAAACTGATGCTGGTAATACAGAAAATTATGAAGAAGATCCAACTGATGAATACATAGGGCTAAGAGTTTTGATGTCAAGGGATAGTAGTTTCAAGAGTGATGAATTTGACAATGCAGAAAAAAGCTACAAATCCGAAAAATGTTGTTGCTGAAAAGCCACAGGGTAGTCCTGAAAAGGTTTTAGGAGTTCCTGGCATGTCGCTGGATGTGGGTAATGCTAGTCCGGGGCTGTCAGGGGGTAGGCTGTTTGATAAGGAGTTATTGAGAGCAGCCTATTATGGCTCGAGAAGCAAGAATTCGCAGCTGGTTGCAAAAAATTTTGAGCCAAAGCCTCATTTGGCGCATTTGGTTGATAAGCTTCCTGCACAGGAGGTGGATATTGGTGAGGATGATGAGCTGGACACTGAGTCCACGGCTCAAAATTATGTGAATGCTGCTGCGAAGGCTGATTTATCTCCTGAAAAGGTGGCTGAGCATAAGAAGAAGTTAAAGCAAAATCGGGGAAGAAGAGATAAAAGCGTTCCGCCACCTGTGGGTGGAAGGAAGTCAGCTAGGATAACTCTGTCCAAAACCTCTGGTCGTCAATGAATACATCAATAGGTTGAGGAGGAGTGGTTAGACACAAGGGAGGTGGAACTCTCCTTCATGCTCGAATCCTTAGGGAGGAGAGCATGGAAGCTTTTTTTGCTAACTTTGTGTTCATTTTTGTAGGTAATTTCATAGTTAAAGTTCATGTTGCTTGGAATGGATCTATGCAATGCTTTGGAATGATGGTTTCAAGATGTTATTGGTACTCCCGAGCTATGGTTGGTATCAATTTCACCTTTTGAGACTTGGAACAGCTGATACTTGGTGCTTGGATCATTTCACGCTTTGGAAACCTGAAAACGAAGGCAAAATTCCCAGGCGCCTTGGCCGGCGCGCCGCGCCCCCTGCCGCGCCGGCCTTGGCAGTTTGTCCAATTTTCCAGCCGCGTTTGGTCCGCGCCGCGGATACGAACGCATGACGAACAAATCTGCTCGCGCGTTGGAGCCCGCGCCGCGCCACCTACGGCGCAAGGCAATTTTTCTGGCTTCGTTTGTTCATTGCTCGGGCTGTTTTCGTGGGTTGAAATTGGATGGTTCGTGCTTGGATTTTCATGGGAGAGAGTTAGGATATTGGTACAATAAATCGAAGATATGATGGAGAGCATATATGATCAAGATAGAGAGCCACAAGTAGCATTTTCTCAAGTTAGTATAGTTGGGCCGTTCTACATTTTGCATTTTATTACTTGTAAAAGGAAGTGTGGATTGCATGATTCCACTTTCTTTCTAGCATTTATAGCTTTTCATTATGTTAGTATTATCACATGTAATATCATCACAGAGTGTATTATTAACTCTGTGATGATCATAGCATATTTGGTGTTGGCGAGTTCTTATTTTTTGCACTCGGGTTAGGAGTGATTTTGTACCTCGATAGGATGATGTAAGGTACGGTTTGGCCCCCCTTACTTTGTATTGTCCTCTTGAGGGATTTTTATTTTTATTATTAATAAAACTAGCCGCTAAGCTATATGCTTAGTTGGATTTCGCTAAAAAAAAAAAAAAAAAAAACCCAAGTGATTAATGTGGATCCTGACGTGGAGACTGTCTCCCACGTTTTTCTTAACGCACCTGTAGCGAGGTATGTATGGAATTATTTTGGAAGCCCTGCAGGTCTTCAGTTTGATGGGCTGCACTTGACACAAGTGATTAATCTGTGGTGGGATGCTCCTGCTGGCCCAGTCCTGAGGATGATTTATCATGCTGTTCCCATCTTTATTGTATGGGAGTTGTGGAAGCGGAGGAATGTTTTGAGGCATGGTGGGTCTACTTCAGCTCGCAGGGTGGTGTATCTCGTTATGCAGCATATCATTATGTTGTTGAGAGTTCGTAGAAGGAACTTTCAGCATGCGCCAGGTAGGTGGGAGGACTTGCTTCCGGTGTTGAGAGATTTTACGCCTGCTTTGGTGATGACAAAGGTTGCTTGGAGTCCGCCTCAGGTGGGGTGGATCAAATGTAATACGGATGGTGCGTCTAGAGGTAACCCGGGACCTAGTTCGTGGGCATTTTGTGTTCGAGATGAGAGGGGAGATATCTTGCATGCATGTGCTAAGGAGACGGAGGATTTCATGACCAAAAATACTCAAGCGGAGGCATTGGCAATTCTTATGGCCTTGAGGTATGTGGCTTCTATTCCTTATGCACATGTTATTGTTGAGACGGACTCATTATTGCTCAAAAATGTGGTGACTAAGGTTTGGGAGGTGCCTTGGCAAATTGTTCAAGAAATTGAAGAAATTTGGAGCTTGATGGAGGGAATGGAAGTAGAGGTGGTGCATGTTTTTAGAGAGGGGAACAAAGTGGCGGATTATTTGGCGAATTTGGCGTTAGATCAAGGAGATGTCGTTGTTAATTCGTTTCATGAATTGGATAGTGTGGGTAGGAGGTTGGTCAATGGGGACAAGTGCAATGAGCCGTACATCCGCACTAAGCCGAGGAGGAGTGTGTAGACACACGGGTGGTGGAACTCTCCTTCATGCTCGAATCCTTAGGGAGGAGAGCATGGAGGATTTTTTTACTAACGTTGTGTTCTTTTTTGTAGGTACTTTCATAGTAATATCTAAAGTTGCTTGGAATGAATATTTGCAAAGCTTTGGAATGGACATTGTGCTCACTTGGTTGATGGTTTGGTACTTCCATGCTATGGTTAGTGTCAATTTCAGATTTTTGGGACTTGGAATAGCTGATGGATCGTGTTGGACTCAATTCACGCTTTGGAGACGCAAAAATCGACTAAGGCAAAAGTCCCAGGCGCCTTGGCCGGCGCGCCGCGCGTCCAACCGCGCTGGCCTTGGCAGAACATTGGAATTTCTGCGCGCTGCAGGCCGGCGACGCGTGCCTCACCGCGCCAAGCATCCACCAGCGCCTTGCACTCCGCGCCGCGCCAACGACCGCATGGCGTCACTTCTGGGCGCTTCCTACTCCGCGCCGCGCCAACGATCGCAAGGCGTCAAGTTTGGGCGCTGTCTCTCCCGCGCCGCGTGCTTAATGCGCCAAGCATGTTTTGTGCTTTGGTCATTCGGTGTGTTGGGATGGTTTTGTGGATTGGAAATGTTTGATTCGAGCTTGGATGGTCAAGGGAGCATTATTTCTAGCATACATCATTTTATTAGCAGCTTATTCATTAGCTATTTCATTACATTATTACACGTATTTGGCCTAAGAAGAGCGGTAAACATTGTAAAGTATTATATCAAGGCGTTAAATTCATTTCGATTGGTGGTATTAGCATTTTATAATGCTCAATCCAATGGAGTGGAGGAGACGTTTGGATATGATACTATCTTACCACTGCTTAGGCGTTCATTAGTTTTAGTCTTAGCTAGTGCGTATTATTTCAAGATTGTAAAGACCTCATTTATTGTTTTTGTTTTATTATTAATAAAAAATAGCCTCTAAGCTATAAGCTTAGTTGGATTTTGCTTAAAAAAAAAAAAAACCCAAACCCCCCCAAAAAAAAACCCTAAACCAAAAAAAAAAAACCCCACCCAAAAACCCCAAATGCTCTCTCCTCTCTCCTCCTCCTTGGGCGATTTTGAGGAGATTTGGGCGCCACCCTCTTGCAACCCCGGCCATGGCCGCTCCACCGGTTGGGCTGCCCCCCCAGGGGTTGTTCAACCCAATCCCACCCCACCCACTACACAAACACCCCAAAATCATAACAATCAACCCCCTTCATGGTCCCATATTCTAAAACCCCAGGTTCAAAAATTACAAATTGATCAAAGATTATTTAGAACTGTTGTTTATTCTCAGGGAGTAGCACAATTGAATTGGAAAACATCTGAGGTTAAGCAATCTCTTGCAAAGGAGCAATTGCAATTTGCAGTTATTGGAAAATTTTCATACGGCAGGCCAGATTTGGAGAATTTGCGTAAAATTATCCCAGGCCAGTGTGGAATCAAAAGTGAATGCAACATTGGGTATTTGGACAACAGGTATGTTTTGATTAGATTGTCTTCTATGGAGGATTATGTGAATTTTTTGTCAACACCTGCGTTCTGGATTAAATTTAGAGGTAGATCTTTTCCTATGCGATCATTGAAGTGGACTAGACATTGGAAGCCTGATATTGAGACTTCAATGGCTTTGGCATGGATTAGTTTTCCAAATCTGCCTCCTAATTTTTTTGCAACAGAGTTTATTTTTTTTATTGCTTCAGCTGTTGGAACACCATTAAAAGTTGATACTGCAACTTTGAATAAGACCAGACCAAGTTGTGCCAGGGTCAAGGTTGAATTGGACTTGTTGGCAAAACACCCTTCCCGTGTTTTGATCAATGAGGAGGATGATGACACTGGTGAGATAACCTCTACATGGGTAGATATTATGTATGATCATCTGCCATTGTATTGCAAAAGTTGTAGGTTGCAGGGTCATGATGAAAATAATTGCAAGGTAATTCATCCGGAGCTCTGGGAGAATCGTAATGATAATGAGGCTCGTGGTTCAAATGTTAATGTGTCAAAGGCTAATGCAGCGGTTCCAGCACCTCCTCTGCGTATTCTGGCTAGTGGTAAGACTGTTGGTAATGTGAACAATGCAGGTGAGTGGCAGGAAGCAGGCAAAAAGAAAGCTAAGAATGTCAATGAAAAAAATACCAATGCTGGTGCGAAAGCTGGTAACAAATTGGCTATGGTCCAGGCAGGGACTAATAAATTTGCAGCATTGCAGGAAGTGGAAACACAGGAAGTTGGAAATTTGGGCAGCAAGGCTATAGTTCAGGCAACAGATAAGGGCCAGACAAGCAAGGATCAGAGAAATTCAGCAATGCAGGGTGTTCAGAAATATACAGCAAAGGATGGTCCTGCAGTTCAAAAATTAGCTGGGAAAGGTAATGTTCCTTTGCCTAAATCTACTAAGGACTGGGTAAAACAGACATGGGCTGCTAAATCTGTAGGTAATGATGGGAAACAGCTGGCTAATCCTCAGTCTGAGCAGCAAAAACAGGGTGAATTAGTTGGTGTAATAGCTTCGCAGGGAGGTCCTGTTTCTGCTGAAAAGCCTGTTTCTGCTGTTCCTGTGTTTGAAAACACTTCCCAGCAGGAAGTTCCATCTAACTCATTGGCAATCAAGGCCACTGAAGGTGTTGAGATGGATGGTGCTGACCTGGAGGTGGCAGATTCAGAGGATGATGAAGATTTGGTGGATTACGGTGAGGATGATTAAACTGATGCTGGTAATACAGAAAATTATGAAGAAGATCCAACTGATGAATACATAGGGCTAAGAGTTTTGATGTCAAGGGATAGTAGTTTCAAGAGTGATGAATTTGACAATGCAGAAAAAGCTACAAATCCGAAAAATGTAGTTGCTGAAAAGCCACAGGGTAGTCCTGACAAGGCGCAGGTAGGTCCGGGCATGTCGCTGGATGTGGGTAATGCTAGTCCGGGGCTGTCAGGAGGTAGGCTTTCTGATAAGGAGTTATTGAGAGCAGCCTATTATAGCTCGAGAAGCAAGAATTCGCAGCTGGTTGCAAAAAATTTTGAGCCTAAGCCTCATTTGGCGCATTTGGTTGATAAGCTTCCTGCACAGGAGGTGGATATTGGTGAGGATGATGAGCTGGACACTGAGTCCACGGCTCAAAATTATGTGAATGCTGCTGCGAAGGCTGATTTATCTCCTGAAAAGGTGGCTGAGCATAAGAAGAAGTTAAAGCAAAATCGGGGAAGAAGAGATAAAAGCGTTCCGCCACCTGTGGGTGGAAGGAAGTCAGCTAGGATAACTCTGTCCAAAACCTCTGGTCGTCAATGAATACATCAATAGGTCGAGGAGGAGTGGTTAGACACAAGGGAGGTGGAACTCTCCTTAATGCTCGAATCCTTAGGGAGGAGAGCATGGAGGCTTTTTTTGCTAACTTTGTGTTCATTTTTGTAGGTAATTTCATAGTTAAAGTTTATGTTGCTTGGAATGGATCTATGCAATGCTTTGGAATGATGGTTTCAAGATGTTATTGGTACTCTCGAGCTATGGTTGGTATCAATTTCACCTTTTTGAGACTTGGAACAGCTGATACTTGGTGTTTGGATCATTTCACGCTTTGGAAACCTGAAAAACGAAGGCAAAATTCCCAGGCGCCTTGGCCGGCGCGCCGCGCCCCCGCCGCGCCGGCCTTGGCAGATTGTCCAATTTATCCCACGCTTTTGGCCTGCGCCGCGCCTACGAGCGCATGACGGACAAAACTTCTGGCGCGTTGGAGCCCGCGCCGCGCCCCCTACGGCGCAAGGCTATTTTTCTGACTACGTTTGTTCGTTGCTCGGGCTGTTTTCGTGGGTTGAAATTGGATGGTTCGTGCTTGGATCTTCACGGGAGTGAGCTAGGATATTGGTACAATAAATTGAAGATATGATGGAGAGCATATATGATCAAGATAGAGAGCCACAAGTAGTATTTTCTCAAGTTAGTATAGTTGGGCCGTTCTACATTTTGCATTTTATTACTTGTAAAAGGAAGTGTGGATTGCATGATTCCACTTTCTTTCTAGCATTTATAGCTTTTCATTATGTTAGTATCATCACATGTGATATCATCACAGAGTGTATTATTAACTCTGTGATGATCATCGCATATTTGGTGTTGGCGAGTTCTTATTTTTTGCACTCGGGTTAGGAGTGAGTTTGTACCTCGATAGGATGATGTAAGGTACGGTTTGGCCCCCCTTACTTTGTATTGTCCTCTTGAGGGATTTTTATTTTATTATTAATAAAACTAGCCGCTAAGCTATATGCTTAGTTGGATTTCGCTAAAAAAAAAAAAAAACCCAAACCCCAAAAAACGCTCTCTTCTCTCTCCTCCTTTGGGCGATTTTGAGGAGATTTGGAGGAGATTTGGGCGCCACCCCTCAACCACCACGGCTATGGCCGCGCAACCGGTTGGGCAGCCCCCCCCCCCAGGGGTTGTTCAACCCAATCCCACCCCACCCACTACACAAACACCTCAAAATAACAACAATCAACCCCCCTCATGGTCCCATATCTTAAAACCTCAAGTTCAAAAATTACAAATTGACCAAAGATTATTTAGAACTGTTGTTTATTCTCAGGGAGTAGCACAATTGAATTGGAAAACATCTGAGGTTAAACAATCTCTTGCAAAGGAGCAATTGCAATTTGCAGTTATTGGCAAATTTTCATACGGCAGGCCAGATTTGGAGAATTTACGTAAAATTATTCCGGGCCAGTGTGGAATCAAAAGTGAATGCAACATTGGTTATTTGGACAACAGGTATGTTTTGATTAGGCTGAGTTCTATGGAAGACTATGTTAATTTTTTGTCTACACCTGCGTACTGGATTAAATTTAGAGGCAGATCGTTTCCTATGCGATCTTTGAAGTGGACTAGACATTGGAAGCCTGATATTGAGACTTCCATGGCTTTGGCAAGGATTAGCTTTCCAAATCTGCCTCCAAATTTTTTTGCAACAGAGTTCATTTTTTCTATTGCTTCAGCTGTTGGAACTCCATTGAAAGTGGATACTGCAACTTTGAATAAAACCAGGCCAAGTTGTGCCAGGGTCAAGGTTGAATTGGATTTGTTAGCAAAACACCCTTCCCGTGTTTTGATCAACGAAGAGGATGATGACACTGGTGAAATAACCTCTACTTGGGTTGATATTATGTATGATCATTTTCCATTATATTGAAAAAGTTGTAGATTGCAGGGTCATGATGAAAATAATTGTAAGGTTATTCATCCGGAGCTGTGGGAGACTCGTAATGGTAATGAGGCTCGTGATACAAATGTGTCAAAGGCTAATGCAGTGGTTCCAGCACCCCCTCTGCGTATTCTGACTAGTGGTAAGACTGTTGGTAATGTGAACAATGCAGGTGAGTGGCAGGAAGCAGGCAAAAAGAAAGCTAAGAATGTCAATGAAAAGAATACAAAAGTTGGTATGAAAGCTGGTGACAAATTGGCTTTGGTCCAGGCAGGGACTAATAAATTTGCAGCATTGCAGGAGGAGGAGGGTCAGGAAGTTGGATATTTGGGCAACAAGGCGATAGTTCAGGCAACAGATAATGCTCAGGCAAGCAATGTTCAGAAAAATTCAGCAGGTCAGGGTGTTCAGAAAAATGCAGCAAAGAATGGTCCTGCAGCTCAGAATTTAGCTGGGAAAGGTAATATTCCTTTGCCTAAATCTACTAAGGACTGGGTAAAGCAGACATGGGCTCCTAAAACAGGAGGTAATGATCGGAAACAGATGGCTAATCCTCTGTTTCAGCTACAAAAGCAGGGTGAATCAGTTGGTGTAATAACTCCGCAGGGAGGTCCTGTTAATGCAGTAGAGCCTGTTGCTGCTGTTCATGTGCTAGAAAATACTTCCCAGCAGGAAGTTCCATCAAATTCACTGGCAATCAAGGTCACTGAAGATGTTGAGGGTGATGGTGAAGACCTGGAGATAGGTGATTCAGAGGATGATGAAGACCTGTTAGATTACGGGGAGGATAGTGAAACTGATGCTGATGCTCCAGAAAATTATGAAGAGGACCCGACTGATGAATACATAGGGCTTGAGGGTGCTCTGTCAAGGGATAGTAGTGGCAAGGATGATAAAGTTGACAATGCAGAAGAAGTTCTAAGTCAGAAAATTGTTGTTGCTGAAAATTCACAGGGTAGTCCTATGAAGGTGCAGGGAGATCCTGGCAAGTTGCTGGATGTGGTTAGTGCTAGTCCGGTGCTGTCAGGAGGGAGGCCAGCTACTGATAACGAGTTGGTGGAGTTGAAAGCAACCTATGATAGTGCCAAACGTAAAAATGCACAGCTGGTTGCAAAAAACTTTGAGCCTCCATCACCTTTGGCGCATTTGTTTGATAATCCTGCTGAAAAGCAGGTGGATATTGGTGAGGATGATGAGCTAGACACTGAGTCTACGGTTCAAAATTATGTTAATGCTGCTGGGAAGGGTGATTTATCTCCTACGCAGGTAGCTGAGCATGCTAAGAAAGCAAAGCAGGGTCGGGGGAGGCGTCAGAAAAGCGTCCCACCGCCAGCTAGGACGTCAACTAGGAGGGCGGGGTCGAAAGCCTCTGGTCGTCAATGAATACATCACTTATATGGAATATAAGGTCTGTGAATACTCAGCAGGCCTTTGATAGGGTGGTGACAATGCACAAGCAGAAGCATTTCTCATTTATTGCATTAATGGAGCCGTTCCAGCACTACAGGCATATTGACAAGTATCGACTGTGGCTAGGTATGGGCTCTTCTTGGCATAATTTTAATGGTAAAATATGGGTATTTGTAGATGCTGACTTTCAGGTAGAAGTGGTGTATGATACATCACAAATGCTGTCTTTGAAACTGACACACTTGGATGGACTTATGGAATTTGTGGTGTCGTTGGTGTATGCTAGCACTGATCATGTTTGCCGGGTGGAACTGTGGGATATGCTGTATTATCAAGCTAGTGACATGACATTACCTTGGCTTGTTGGGGGTGATTTCAATGTCATAATTGATGAGCTTGAAAAATTTGGAGGTCTGCCAGTTTTTTACCCGGAGGTGGAAGACTTTGTGCACTGCATCAACACTTGTCTGCTGTCTGACATGGGTTTCAAGGGCAGCATGTACACCTGGTGGAATGGTAGATCAGATGATGCATGCATTTTTAAAAGGCTTGACAGGTGTCTTGTGAATCAGGCTTTTCAGGATTTATTTCCGCAGTTTGCGGTTGAGCACTTGATTAGGCAGGGGTCTGACCATGCTCCGTTGTTGCTGCTGCCGAACATGGGCGCACCAGATGTGAAGAAGCCGTTCAGGTTTCTAAATTTTTGGGTGCAGCATGAGACCTTCCTGGATGTTGTCAGAGAGAATTGGGCTGAAAATTTTGATTCTGATCCTTTTTACAACTTTAACTGCAAGCTGAAAAAGTTGAAAAAGGTACTTTCTGTATGGAGCAGGGAGACTTATGGCGACATTTTTAGGCAGATTGCTACTTTGGAGGAGGTGGTTCGGGTATATGAACAGGAGTTCGAGGAGCACCCAACTGGGTACAACAGGGAGAGATTGCAGCGGGTTAATGCTGAGCTGATCAGATTCTATGCAATAGAGGAGCAGTTTTGGAAGCAGAAAGCTGTGATGGAGTGGTTCAAGGATGGGGACAGGAACACCAAATTTTTCCATGCTCATGTAAATGGGAAAAGGAAGGTGTTGCAGATTAGGAGGATCGAGGATGCTGCTGGTACTTTGCTGGAAAGTGATGCAGAAATAGCCCAGGAGGCAATCAGATTTTTTCAGGCTCAGTTTACTTGTGATACGGCGCCAGATGATTTTTCTATTCTTGATCACTTGCCTAGTCTTATTACACAGGACCAGGATGCTGCTCTTATTGCTGACCCAGACGAACAGGAGGTGAAGAAGGCTGTTTTTGGTTTGAATGCTGAATCTGTAGGGGGCCCGGATGGTTTTACGGGTGCTTTCTATCGCTCGTGTTGGGACATTATTGGTCCTGATGTGGTGAGAATGGTACAGGAAATTGTGCACGATATTGCTGATAGGGGTAAGCCTGCGAATGTGGTTATTAAGCTTGACATGGCTAAGGCGTATGACAGAGTGTCTTGGTTGTTCCTGATAAAGGCTCTGAGGAAGATGGGATTCGGTGAAACATTTATTGGGATGATTTACAGGATTTTGTGCAACAATTGGTACTCTGTCCTTGTAAATGGTCAGCCCTATGGGTTTTTCCAGTCTTCCAGAGGGGTGAAGCAGGGCGATCCTTTATCTCCCACTTTGTTTTTGCTTGCTGCAGAGTGCCTTTCCAGAGCTCTGAATGCGCTGCACAGGGATGAGAATTTTGTGCCGTATGGGATGCCTATCTGGAGTCCGCACCTCAATCATTTGGCGTATGCGGATGATATGATTATTTTCTCGTCAGCTGATGAGGTTTCTTTGAAGATGGTGATGGACACTTTGTCTAGTTATGAGCTGGCAAGCGGACAGAAAATCAATAAGGAGAAGAGCAATGTGTACTTGCATGGTCAGGTTCCACATTTGTTTGTTGACAGGGTGCTTGATGTGACTGAGATACCGAGGGGGGATTTCCCTTTTAAGTATCTTGGAGTTCCTATTTATTATGCTAGGAGAAAGAACTGTCACTACAACGAGTTGGTGGAAAAGGTGCAGAAGAAGCTTGACTCCTGGACTGGTAAGCTGCTTTCTATTGGTGGACGGGCGACTCTGATTTCCTCAGTGCTTCAGAGTATGCCCATTCACTTGTTATCTGCCTGTGATCTGCTTGCTGGGGTGGTGGCTCAGCTTCACAGGATGTTTGCCAAGTTCTTCTGGAGTAACCATGTGGGTCAGGATAGTAGGCATTGGGCTTCGTGGAAGACTCTGTGTCACCCGTTGAATGAAGGTGGTGTTGGTTTTAGGAGCTTGTATGATGTCTCCAAGGCGCTTTTTGCAAAGCTGTGGTGGAATTTTCGCACCAAGGATTCTTTATGGAGGACTTATATGAGCAACAAGTATTTGAAAAAGCATCACTCTACGGTGGTGCCGTGGAAGGAGGGGACTTATGCTTAGAAGAAGATGCTGCAGAGCAGGCCCGTGATGGATCATGAGATAGTATGGCAGCTGAAGAAGGGCAATGCTTACTTTTGGCTTGATAACTGGACTGGTCTTGGTCCTTTGTACCATGCAGTCCCGCTTGATTTTGAATGTGACGAGACTGTAGTGTGTGTCTATGAAGTAGCTGAGGGTGGAGTTTGGCTTGAGCAGCGTCTCAGGGAGCTCTTACCTGATGATCTTGCAGAGCATGTGATTCAGAATATTAAGCCACCTATGTGTCCTGAGCAGCGGGATAGGCCCTTTTGGAAGCTGGAGTCCCGGGGTACCTTCTCAGTTCGTTCAGCCTATCACTTGGTGAGGCAGAGGAAGAAGCCGAGTGACCTTTACAAGCACATATGGATCAAAGGTATTCCCTTCAAAATGTCATTTTTATTATGGAGATTGTGGAAGTTTAACCTGCCCCTGGATGATATGCTGAAGAGGTGGGGAATTCAGTTCCCCTCTAGGTGTCATTGCTGTGTGGACCCTGACGTGTTGACTGTCTCTCACGTGTTTCTTAATGCACCTGTAGCGAGGTATGTATGGAAATATTTTGGTAGTCCTGCAGGTCTTCAGTTTGATGGGCTGCACTTGACACAAGTGATTAATCTGTGGTGGGATGCTCCTGCTGGCCCGGTCCTGAGGATGATTTACCATGCTGTTCCCATCTTTATTGTATGGGAGTTGTGGAAGCGGAGGAATGTTTTGAGGCATGGTGGGTCGACTTCAGCTCGCAGGGTGGTGTATCTCGTTATGCAGCATATCATTATGTTGTTGAGAGTTCGTAGAAGGAATTTTCAGCATGCGCCAGGTAGGTGGGAGGACTTGCTTCCGGTGTTGAGAGATTATACGCCTACTTTGGTGATGACAAAGGTTGCTTGGAGTCCGCCTCAGGTGGGGTGGATCAAATGTAATACGGATGGTGCGTCTAGAGGTAACCCGGGACCTAGTTCGTGGGCATTTTGTGTTCGAGATGAGAGGGGAGATATCTTGCATGCATGTGCTAAGGAGATGGAGGATTTTATGACCACAAATACTCAAGCGGAGGCATTGGCAATTCTTATGGCCTTGAGGTATGTGGCTTCGGTTCCTTATGCACGTGTTATTGTTGAGACGGACTCACTTTTGCTCAAAAATGTGGTGACTAAGGTTTGGGAGGTGCCTTGGCAAATTGTGCAAGAAGTAGAAGAAATTTGGAGCTTGATGGAGGATATGGAGGTAGAGGTGGTGCATGTGTTTAGAGAGGGGAACAAAGTGGCGGATTATTTGGCAAATTTGGCGTTAGATCAAGGAGATGTCGTTGTTAATTCGTTTCATGAATTGGATAGTGTGGGTAGGAGGTTGGTCAATGGGGACAAGTGCAATGAGCCGTACATCCGCACTAAGCCGAGGAGGAGTGTGTAGACACACGGGTGGTGGAACTCTCCTTCATGCTCGAATCCTTAGGGAGGAGAGCATGGAGGATTTTTTTACTAACGTTGTGTTCTTTTTTGTAGGTACTTTCATAGTAATATCTCAGGTTGCTTGGAATGAATATATGCAAAGCTTTGGAATGGACATTGTGCTCACTTGTTTGATGGTTTCAAGATGTTTTTGGTACTTCCACGCTATGGTTAGTGTCAATTTCAGATTTTTGGGACTTGGAACAGCTGATGGTTCGTGTTGGACTCAATTCACGCTTTGGAGACGAGAAAATCGACTAAGGCAAAAGTCCCAGGCGCCTTGGCCGGCGCGCCGCGCGTTCAACCGCGCTGGCCTTGGCAGAACTTTGGAATTTCTGCACGCTTCAGGCCTGCGACGCGAGCCTCACCGCGCCAAGCATCCACCAGCGCCTTGCACTCCGCGCCGCGCCAACGATCGCATGGCGTCACTTCTGGGCGCTTTCCACTCCGCGCCGCGCCAACGATCGCAAGGCGTCAAGTTTGGGCGCTGTCTCTCCCGCGCCGCGTGCTTAATGCGCCAAGCATGTTTCGTGCTTTGGTCTTTCGGTGTGTTGGGATGGTTTTGTGGATTGGAAATGTTTGATTCGAGCTTGGATGGTCAAGGGAGCATTATTTCTAGCATACATCATTATATTAGTAGCTTATTCATTAGCTATTTCATTAGATTATTATACGTATTTGGCCTAAGTGGCGAGGTAAACTTTGTAATGTATTATATCAAGGCGTTAAATTCATTTCGATTGGTGGTATTAGCATTGCATAATGCTCAACCCAATGAAGTGGATGCGACGTTTGGATATGATGCTATCTTACCACTACTTAGGCGGTCATTAGTTTTAGTATTAGCTAGTTCGTATTTACTTCAAGTTTGTAAAGACCTCATTTATTGTTTTTGTTGGATATTATTAATAAAAAATAGCCACTAAGCTATATGCTTAGTTGGATTTCGATTAAAAAAAAAAAAAACCCAAACCCCCAAAACCAAAAACCTCTCTTCTCTCTCCTCCCCTTGGGCGATTTTGAGGAGATTTGGAGGAGAAACTCGGCGCACCACCCTAAAAATCCGGCCATGGCCGCTCCACCGGTTGGGCAGCCCCTCCCCCCCCCCCCCCCGGGGTTGTTCAACCCAATCCCACCCCACCCACTACACAAACACCCCAAAATCATAACAATCAACCCCCCTCATGGTCCCATATCTTAAAACCTCAAGTTCAAAAATTACAAATTGACCAAAGGTTGTTTCGTACTGTTGTTTATAGTTAGGGAGTAGCTCAATTAAATTGGAAAACATCTGAGGTGAAGCAATCATTGACAAAGGAACAATTACAATTTGCAGTTATTGGTAAACTTTCATACGGTAGGCCTGATTTGGAGAATTTACGTAAAATCATCCCGGGCCAGTGTGGAATCAAAAGTGAATGCAACATTGGTTATTTGGACAGCAGGTATGTTTTGATTAGGCTGAGTTCTATGGAAGACTATGTTAATTTTTTGTCAACACCTGCGTACTGGATTAAGTTTAGGGGTAGATCTTTTCCTATGCGTTCATTGAAGTGGACTAGACATTGGAAGCCTGATGTTGAGACTTCCATGGCTCTGGCATGGATTAGCTTTCCAAATCTGCCTCCAATTTTTTTTGCAACAGAGTTCATTTTTTCTATTGCTTCAACTGTTGGAACACCATTGAAAGTGGATACTGCAACTTTGAATAAAACCAGGCCAAGTTGTGCTAGGGTCAAAGTAGAATTGGATTTGTTAGCAAAACATCCTTCCCATGTATTGATTAACGAAGAGGATGATGACACTGGTGAGATTACCTCCACTTGGGTAGATATTATGTATGATCACCTGCCATTATATTGCAAAAGTTGTAGATTGCAGGGACATGATGAAAATAATTGTAAGGTAATTCACCCGGAGCTGTGGGAGAATCGTAATGATAATGCGGTTCGTGATTCAAATGTGTCAAAGGATAATGCAGTGGTTCCAGCACCTCCTCTGCGTATTCTGACTAGTGGTAAGACTGTTGGTAATGTGAACAATGCAGGTGAGTGGCAGGAAGCAGGAAAAGAGAAAGTTAAGAATGTCAATGAAAAAAATACCAATGTTGGTGTGAAAGCTGGTGACAAATTGGCTTTGGTCCAGGCAGGGACTAATAAATTTGCAGCATTGCAGGAGGTGGAAATACAGGAAGTTGGAAATTTGGGCAGCAAGGCTATAGTTCAGGCAACAGATAATGGCCAGGCAAGCAATTTTCAGAAAAATTCAGCAGGGCAGGGTGTTCATAAAAATGCAGCAAAGAATGGTCCTGCAGCTCAGAAATTAGCTGGGAAAGGTAATATTCCTTTGCCTAAATCTACTAAGGACTGGGTAAAGCAGACATGGGCTCCTAAAACAGGAGGCAATGATGGGAAACAGATGGCTAATCCTCAGCTTCAGCTACAAAAGTAGGGTGAATCAGTTGGTGTAATAACTCCGCAGGGAGGTCCTGTTAATACAGTAGAGCCTGTTGCTGCTGTTCATGTGCTAGAAAATACTTCCCAGCAGGAAGTTCCATCGAATTCACTGGCAATCAAGGTCACTGAAGATGTTGAGGGTGATGGTGAAGACCTGGAGATAGGTGATTCAGAGGATGATGAAGACCTGTTAGATTACGGGGAGGATAGTGAAACTGATGCTGATGCTCCAGAAAATTATGAAGAGGACCCGACTGATGAATACATAGGGCTCGAGGGTGCTCTGTCAAGGGATAGTAGTGGAAAGGATGATAAAGGTGACAATGCAGAAGAAGTTCTAAGTCAGAAAATTGCTGTTGCTGAAAATTCACAGGGTAGTCCTATGAAGGTGCAGGGAGATCCTGGCAAGTTGCTGGATGTGGTTAGTGCTAGTCCGGTGCTGTCAGGAGGGAGGCCAGTTACTGATAAGGAGTTGGTGGAGTTGAAAGCAACCTATGATAGTGCCAAACGTAAAAATGCACAGCTGGTTGCAAAAAACTTTGAGCCTCCATCACCTTTGGCGCATTTGTTTGATAATCCTGCTGAAAAGCAGGTGGATATTGGTGAGGATGATGAGCTAGACACTGAGTCTACGGCTCAAAATTATGTTAATGCTGCTGGGAAGGGTGATTTATCTCCTACGCAGGTAGCTGAGCAGATTAAGAAAGTAAAGTAGGGTCTGGGGAGGCATCAGAAAAGCGTCCCACCGCCAGCTAGGACGTCAACTAGGAGGGCGGGGTCGAAAGCCTCTGGTCGTCAATGAATACATCACTTATATGGAATATAAGGTCTGTGAATACTCAGCAGGCCTTTGATAGGGTGGTGACAATGCACAAGCAGAAGCACTTCTCATTTATTGCATTAATGGAGCCGTTCCAGCACTACAGGCATATTGACAAGTATCGACTGTGGCTAGGTATGGGTTCTTCTTGGCATAATTTTAATGGTAAAATATGGGTATTTGTAGATGCTGACTTTCAGGTAGAAGTGGTGTATGATACATCACAAATGCTGTCTTTGAAACTGACACACTTGGATGGACTGCTGGAATTTGTGGTGTCGTTGGTGTATGCTAACACTGATCATGTTTGTCGGGTGGAACTGTGGGATTTGCTGTATTATCAAGCTAGTGACATGACATTACCTTGGCTTGTTGGGGGTGATTTCAATGTCATAATTGATGAGCTTGAAAAATTTGGAGGCCTGCCAGTTTTTTACCCGGAGGTGGAAGACTTTGTGCACTGCATCAATACTTGTCAGCTGTCTGACATGGGTTTCAAGGGCAGCATGTACACCTGGTGGAATGGTAGATCAGATGATGCATGCATTTTTAAAAGGCTTGACAGGTGTCTTGTGAATCAGACTTTTCAGGATTTATTTCCGCAGTTTGCGGTTGAGCACTTGATTAGGCAGGGGTCTGACCATGCTCCTTTGTTGCTGCTGCCGAACATGGGCGCACCAGATGTGAAGAAGCTGTTCAGGTTTCTAAATTTTTGGGTGCAGCATGAGACCTTCCTGGATGTTGTCAGAGAGAATTGGGCTGAAAATTTTGATTCTGATCCTTTTTACAACTTTAACTGCAAGCTGAAAAAGTTGAAAAAGGTACTTTCTGTATGGAGCAGGGAGACTTATGGCGACATTTTTAGGCAGATTTCTACTTTGGAGGAGGTGGTTCGGGTATATGAACAGGAGTTCGAGGAGCACCCAACTGGGTACAACAGGGAGAGATTGCAGCGGGTTAATGCTGAGCTGATCAGATTCTATGCGATAGAGGAGCAGTTTTGGAAGCAGAAAGCTGGGATGGAGTGGTTCAAGGATGGGGACAGGAACACCAAATTTTTCCATGCTCATGTAAATGGTTAAAGGAAGGTGTTGCAGATTAGGAGGATCGAGGATGCTGCTGGTACTTTGCTGGAAAGTGATGCAGAAATAGCCCAGGAGGCAATCAGATTTTTTCAGGCTCAGTTTACTTGTGATGCGGCGCCAGATGATTTTTCTATTCTTGATCACTTGCCTAGTCTTATTACACAGGACCAGGATGCTGCTCTTATTGCTGACCCAGATGAACAGGAGGTGAAGAAGGCTGTTTTTGGTTTGAATGCTGAATCTGCAGGGGGCCCGGATGGTTTTACGGGTGCTTTCTATCACTCGTGTTGGGACATTATTGGTCCTGATGTGGTCAGAATGGTGCAGGCTTTCTTTCGCGGTCACTTTATGCCGAGGTATATTACTGCTACTAATCTGGTTCTATTGCCTAAAAGGAGGGACTTCACTACTTTTTCAGATATGAGGCCGATTAGTTTGAGCAACTTCAGCAACAAGGTGTTTTCCAGAGTTATTCATGACAGGCTGTCTGTTCTGTTGCCTGGGATCATCTCACCCCATCAGTCTGGCTTTGTGAAAGGGAGGAGCATATTTGAGAATATCTTACTGGTGCAGGAAATTGTGCACGATATTGCTGATAGGGGCAAGCCCGCGAATGTGGTAATCAAGCTTGACATGGCTAAGGCGTATGACAGAGTTTCTTGGTTGTTCCTGATAAAGGCTCTGAAAAAGATGGGATTTGGTGAAACGTTTGTTGGGATGATTTACAGGATTTTGTGCAACAATTGGTACTCTGTCCTTGTAAATGGTCAGCCCTATGGGTTTTTCCAGTCTTCCAGAGGGGTGAAGTAGGGCGATCCTTTATCTCCCACTTTTTTTTTGCTTGCTGCAGAGTGCCTTTCCAGAGCTCTGAATGCGCTGCACAGGGATGATAATTTTGTGCCGTATGGGATGCCTATCTGGAGTCCGCACCTCAATCACTTGGCGTATGCGAATGATATGATTATTTTCTCGTCAGCTGATGAGGATTCTCTGAAGATGGTGATGGACACTTTGTCTAGTTATGAGCTGGCCAGCGGACAGAAAATCAATAAGGAGAAGAGAAATGTGTACTTGCATGGTCAGGTTCCACAGTTGTTAGTTGACACGGTGCTTGATGTGACTGAGATACCGAGGGGGGATTTCCCTTTTAAGTATCTTGGAGTTCCTATTTATTATGCTAGGAGGAAAAACTGTCACTACAACGAGTTGGTGGAAAAGGTGCAGAAGAAGCTGGACTCCTGGACTGGTAAGCTGCTTTCTATTGGTGGACGGGCGACTCTGATTTCCTCAGTGGTTCAACGTATGCCCATTCACTTGTTATCTGCCTGTGATCTCCCTGCTGGGGTGGTGGCTCAGCTTCACAGGATGTTTGCCAAGTTTTTCTGGAGTAACCATGTGGGTCAGGATAGTAGGCATTGGGCTTCGTGGAAGACTCTGTGTCACCCGTTGAATGAAGGTGGTGATGGTTTTAGGAGCTTGTATGATGTCTCCAAGGCGCTTTTTGCAAAGCTGTGGTAGAATTTTCGCACCAAGGATTCTTTATGGAGGACTTATATGAGCAACAAGTACTTGAAAAAGCATCACTCTACGGTGGTGCCGTGGAAGGAGGGGACTTATGCTTGGAAGAAAATGCTGCAGAGCAGGCCCGTGATGGATCATGAGATAGTGTGGCATCTGAAGAAGGCCAATGCTTACTTTTGGCTTGATAATTGGACTGGTCTTGGTCCTCTGTACCATGCAGTCCCGCTTGATTTTGAATGTGACGAGACTGTAGTGTGTGTCTACGAAGTAGCTGAGGGTGGAGTTTGGCTTGAGCAGCGTCTCAGGGAGCTCTTACCTGATGATCTTGCAGAGCATGTGATTCAGAATATTAAGCCTCCTATGTGTCCTGAGCAGCGGGATAGGCCCTATTGGAAGCTGGAGTCCCGAGGTACCTTCTCAGTTCGTTCAGCTTATCACTTGGTGAGGCAGAGGAAGAAGCCGAGTGACCTTTACAAGCACATATGGATCAAAGGTATTCCCTTCAAAATGTCATTTTTATTATGGAGATTGTGGAAGTTTAAGCTGCCCCTGGATGATATGCTGAAGAGGTGGGGAATTCAGTTCCCTTCTAGGTGTCATTGCTGTGTGGACCCTGATGTGGAGACTCTCTCCCACGTTTTTCTTAATGCACCTGTAGCGAGGTATGTATGGAAATATTTTGGAAGCCCTGCAGGTCTTCAGTTTGATGGGCTGCAATTGACACAAGTGATTAATCTGTGGTGCGATGCTCCTGCTGGCCCGGTCCTGAGGATGATTTATCATGCTGTTCCCATCTTTATTGTATGGGAGTTGTGGAAGCGGAGGAATGTTTTGAGGCATGGTGGGTCGACTTCAGCTCGCAGGGTGGTGTATCTCGTTATGCAGCATATCATTATGTTGTTGAGAGTTCGTAGAAGGAATTTTCAGCATGCGCCAGGTAGGTGGGAGGACTTGCTTCCGGTGTTGAGAGATTATACGCCTGCTTTGGTGATGACAAAGGTTGCTTGGAGTCCGCCTCAGGTGGGGTGGATCAAATGTAATACGGATGGTGCGTCTAGAGGTAACCCGGGACCTAGTTCGTGGGCTTTTTGTGTTCGAGATGAGAGGGGAGATATCTTGCATTCATGTGCTAAGGAGATGGAGGATTTCATGACCACAAATACTCAGGCGGAGGCATTGGCAATTCTTATGGCCTTGAGGTATGTGGCTTCTATTCCTTATGCACATGTTATAGTTGAGACGGACTCATTATTGCTCAAAAATGTGGCGACTAAGTTTTGGGAGGTGCCTTGGCAAATTGTTCAAGAAATTGAAGAAATTTGGAGCTTGATGGAGGGAATGGAAGTAGAGGTGGTGCATGTTTTTAGAGAGGGGAACAAAATGGCGGATTATTTGGCGAATTTGGCGTTAGATCAAGGAGATGTCGCTGTTAATTCGTTTCATGAATTGGATAGTGTGGGTAGGAGTTTGGTCAATGGGGACAAGTGCAATGAGCCGTACATCCGCACTAAGCCGAGGAGGAGTGTGTAGACACACGGGTGGTGGAACTCTCCTTCATGCTCGAATCCTTAGGGAGGAGAGCATGGAGGATTTTTTTACTAACGTTGTGTTCTTTTTTGTAGGTACTTTCATAGTTATATCTCAAGTTGCTTGGAATGAATATATGCAAAGCTTTGGAATGGACATTGTGCTCACTTGGTTGATGGTTTCAAGAGGCTTTTGGTACTTCCATGCTATGGTTAGTGTCAATTTCAGTTTTTTGGGACTTGGAACAGCTGAGGCTTGGCTTTGGGATCATCTCACGCTTTGGGGACTTAAAAATCGACTAAGGCAAAATTTCCAGGCGCCTTGGCCGGCGCGCCGCGCCCCCTGCCGCGCCGGCCTTGGCAGAACGTCCAAATTCTTGCACGCTTTCAGCCCGCGGCGCGGTTGCGATCGCATGACGGACAGGATTTTGGGCGCTATATGGCCCGCGCCGCGCCCAACAAGGCGCAAGGCCATTTTTCTGCCATCATTTGGTCGTTGCTCGGGCTTGATTCGTGGTTTGAAACTGATTGCTTCGTGCTTGGAGCTTCACGGGAGCGAGTTAGAATATTGTTCTTATGTGTTTACGCGCATTAGCATGCAACATTATATTAGTAGCTCATTAATTAGCTATTTCATTAGATTATTATACGTATTTGGCCTAAGTAGTGAGGTAAACTTTGTAAAGTATTGTATCAAGGCGTTAAATTCACTTCGATTGGTGGTATTAGCATTTTATAATGCTCAACCCAATGAAGTGGATGCGACGATTGGATATGATGCTATCTTACCACTACTTAGGCGTCCATTAGATAGTCTTAGCTAGTTCGTATTTATTTCAAGATTGTAAAGGCCTTATTTATTGTTTTTGTTTGATATTATTAGTAAAAATAGCCACCAAGCTCTAAGCTTAGTTGGATTTCGCTAAAAAAAAAAAAAAAAAAAACCCGAACCCCCAAAAAAAAAACCCTAAACCCTAAACCCCCAAACCCCAGAAAAAAAACCCACCCTAAACACTCGCGCCTAGTTTTCTCTCTAGCTAGGCGATTTTAGGCGATTCTTAGGCGACATACATCGGCCACCTTTCCATGGCCACTCCGACCACTGGACAGCCCCCCACTGGGGTTGTCCAGCCTAATACTACCCCCCCACAACCCCCTAACACAACCATAACAGCTACTACTAATAATCCACCACCAATATCGTATGCCTCCACCCTAAAACCTACTGCACGACCTTTTGTTGTGCCTTCAATCCCTGAGCCTTTAATGGAACTACATCATGGTGAACCTTCATTCATTTGGCAAGACAAGGATATTGATTCAATGGTAATTCATGAAGAATTGCAATATGCAGTCGTGGGCAAGTTTTCTTATGGCATGCCGGCCTTTCACGAACTCAAAAAGCAATTACCAATTCAGTGTGAAGTGAAAGGAGAATGCTCAATAGGTTTCCTTGATCTTCGGCATGTTCTCATTAGGGTTTCATTACTGGAAGACTATGTACATTTGTTGTCAAGGCCTGCCTTCTACTTGAAGTTTTCCAACGTGTACCATCAGATGAGATCTTTAAAGTATGATGTGTGGTTTGACCCTAGGGAGGAGACTTCAGTGGCAGTTGCTTGGATCTCCTTTCCAGGATTGCCACCAGTGTTCTTTGTTAAGGAAGCAGTGTTTGCTTTGGCCAGTGCAATTGGCAAGCCATTGCAATTGGATGCAGCTACAAGGGCAAGAACAAGACCTAGTTGTGCTAAGATTAAAGTGGAGGTGGATTTACTGGCTCCAAGACCTCAAAGAGTGAGGATTGGGATTAAGAATTCAACAACTGGTGATATCAAGTATAAATGGATCAAGGTGCAGTATGACTACTTGCCAAAGTATTGTACACACTGCAAGCTTCAAGGGCATGATGAAGAGCAATGCTTCATATTGCATCCAGAACTTGATGATAAGGTTAATGATCAAGGTGAGAAGATAGAGAGGAAGCAGCCTCTTAGGGTGCTTACAAGTGGTAAGCTGGTGGGTAATGTGAATGATAAGGAAGCTCCAGCCTTGCTTGAGAAGTTCAACAAAGGTAATACTATGCAGGAGGGTCGACAAGGCAACAATAGGAAGAGTGTGAACCCTAATAGAAACCCTAATGCTTGGGTTAGGGTTGAGAACAAAAAGAATCAGCATAAACAAGATGCCAAGGCTAAAAGTGATGATGTCCAGGTTGATAATGCTTTTGCAGTGTTAGATGTCGAGGAGAATGAAAGTGTTGATGTTCAGGTAGGAGAAGAGATAGGTGTGAATTCAAATAAGGGATTTGGTAATCCTGAACAAAGTGGAAAGAGGGTTACAAATTTGACTCCAAATAGGAATGTGATTCCTAAGGCAATTGATACAGGAGCTATTGGTACGCGTCAATGGGTAGAAGAAACTTTTCCAAATAATTTGAAAGAAAAAAAGTTTGAAACAGATCAGGAAAGAAAAAGTGATGATGCACACGAGCAGGGAGAATTGAAAGAAGCTGAGGGTTCAGACAAAGATTGTGCAATAATTGCGGTTTCACAAACTGAAAATTCAGTTCACGAGGATGATTTGGTTGGTAAACTAAGCGTGTTTAATGTTGATACATTGAATGAGCTGAGGGAATTCCATTCCGGGGCTTGGGAGTTATTGCAAAAAGCCCTAAAGTTAGGTAATTCCGGTACTGGCAAGGAAAAGATTTTTATACCTAAGCAGCTTTCACTTCCAGCAGTCGATGTGGGAGAGAAGTATAATTCTATGAATTGTAATTTAAACACGACTGCTTCCACAATACCCAGCCAAACTCAAGATGAGAACTTTGTTCAAGGCTCTTCATTGATTCCTTCAGGCACTAACCCTGATGATGATGAAGATGATCCAATTGAGAACATGCCTATGCAGCCTATTATCAAGGAGATACACACTCAGGAGGGTATAAAGCTTAGGGATGGTCCTTTGAGCCCAGGCAGACTTGAGCATCAAGAACTAGAGGAGGACTCCACAGCTCATAACTTTGATCAGGTTGCTAGGGAGGCTGACTTATCCCCAAGAAGTGCAAGATCACCACAGCAGCTCATCCCTCCAGCACCTTTAGAACTGTCCAATCAATCCAAGCAGGTACACAAGAGAAACAAGAAGAACTATAGTCAGGATCCTGATAAACTCAAGGCCTTGAGATCAACCTCAACCAAGCAGAATTAGATGGATAGGCTACTCATATGGAACATAAGGTCAGTTAATACTCAAGAAGCTTTTGATAGATTGATCACATTACACCAAAGGAAGCACTTCCAGGTTATAGGCTTGATGGAACCATTCCAGGATGTTAGTACCATTAATAGCTATAAGTTGAGACTTGGGATGGACCAGTGCTTTCACAATGTCAATGGTAAGGTTTGGGTGTTTGTTAATGCTGATTTTGATGTACAAGAAGTCATGAATGATGAGCAGCAGATTACACTATCCTTCAACAATCAACACTTTGATGAAGAAGTTGTCATTACATTTGTATATGCCAAAACAAATGCTGGAGAGAGATTCTTTCTTTGGGAGGCAATGCAGTACTTTGCTAGTGATAACTTGAGGCCATGGCTTGTTGCTGGAGACTTCAATGTCATACTAGCTGAGAATGAGAAGTATGGGGGCCTTCCAGTCTTCATGCCTGAGTATGAGGAGTTTGCCTCTACTTTAGCTAACTGTCAGCTCATGGATCTTGGCTTCCACTCTGGAAGTATTTTCACTTGGTGGAATGGTAGAACTGAGGAAGAGTTTATATTGAAGAGGCTTGATAGATGCCTAGGCAATCAGCAACTGGTGGATATGTGCACTAAGATTGAAGTGGATCACCTTGCTAGGGTGGGATCAGATCATTCCCCTTTGATGATCAAGTTTTCTCAAGATGATACTCCTACCATAAAGCCCTTCAAATTCCTAAACTTCTGGACTACACATGACTCTTTCCTTGATCTTGTTAAGGAGCATTGGGAGATTGAAGCTGCAGGAGACCCTTTCTACTCACTCAACACTAAGCTGAAAACTCTGAAGAAGAAGTTGACTGCCTGGAGCAAAGCTACTTATGGGAATATCTTCCAGCAAGTGTCTACTTTGGAGGACATCATCTTGGCACATGAGTACCAGCTGGAATTAGCACCAACACCTGAGAATAGAGAGGCTCTGAAGAAAGCTGAAGCTGAGCTTAAGAGGTATCTTGCAATTGAAGCTGAATTCTGGAAGCAAAAGGCTGGAATGCAATGGTTCAAAGAAGGAGATGTAAACTCTAAGTTCTTTCACTTTCATGTCAATGGAAGAAGGAAGAAGCTACATGTGAGCAGAATTCAAAATAGGGAGGGCAATTGGATCAATTCTCAGGAAGCAATGGCTAATGAAGCTTTGTGGTTCTTTCAGAGACAATTTGCTGCTGAGGAGGTATCTAACAACTATGATCTTTTGATGAATGTACCTACTATGATAAGTGATGAGCAGAATGAGGCATTTACAAAGGTGCCATGGGAGGATGAAGTCAAACAAGCAGTGTTTGGACTTAATGGAGATAGTGCTAGTGGGCCTGATGGATATACTGGCAAGTTCTTTCATGTGGCTTGGGACATCATTAAGAATGATATTGTTAGGGTGGTGCAGGCATTGTTTAGTGGAAGACACATCCCTAGATATGTCACACACACTAATCTTGTGTTGATCCCCAAGAAGCCTTCAGTCACAACCTTCTCTGACCTCAGGCCTATAAGCTTGAGCAATTTCATCAACAAGGTCCTTTCAAGAGTGGTTCACAATAGATTGGTAGAAGTTCTTCCTACTCTCATCTCACAGAATCAGGCAGGGTTTGTACAAGGGAGAAGCATTGTTGAAAATGTACTGCTTGCTCAGGAAATCATTCATGATATCAATGAGAGAGGTGAAGATGCAAATGTAGTTGTAAAGCTGGACATGATGAAGGCATATGATAGGGTATCCTGGCCCTTTTTGACAATGGTACTGAGGAAGATGGGGTTTTGTCATGAGTTTATAGATGTAATCTTTCAGCTTGTCTCATCAAATTGGTACTCAGTTTTATTCAATGGCCAAAGCTATGGATTTTTTCATTCTGGTAGAGGATTGAAACAAGGTGACCCCTTGTCACCTACATTGTTCATCCTCACTGCTGAAGTTCTCTCTAGAACCTTGAACTCACTCAACACTCACAGCTTCTATAGGCCTTATGCCATGCCTAAATGGAGCCCTCATCTCAATCATCTTGCATATGCTGATGATACCATACTCTTCACTTCAGCTCATGAAGATTCCTTACACTTGATCACTGGTGCTTTGCAAGCTTATGAAGCTGTGTCAGGTCAGAAGATAAACAAGGATAAAAGTGCTATTTATTTGCATGCCTCAGTGGGAGAAGATGAAGTACAAAAAGTAGAAAGGATCACTGGCATCCAGAGGAAGGAATTTCCTTTCACATACCTTGGTTGTCCTATTTTTTATGGAAGAAGGAAAAAGATATACTATGAGGAGCTGGTTGGGAAAGTCACATCAAGGATTCATGGCTGGAGTGCTAAAATGCTCTCATTTGGAGGAAGGGCCACCCTGATCAAGCATGTACTCCAAAGTATGCCAATACATCTTCTATCAGCAGTTAACCCCCTAGACAGTGTGCTAAATCAGTTGCATAAGCTCTTTGCCAAGTTCTTTTGGGGAAATTCACAAGAAGGATCTAATAGGCATTGGTCCTCCTGGAAGAGTCTTTGCCTGCCAGTAGATGAAGGAGGCATGGGATTCAGGTCTTTATTTGATGTGTCCAGTGCATTGTTTGCCAAGCTGTGGTGGAACTTTAGAACTGGAGACTCTTTGTGGGTTACTTATATGGCTAACAAGTATTGCAAGAAGCTGCATAAGGCAATTGTGCCTTTCAAGCAAGGCTCCTATGTCTGGAGGAAGATGATTCAAGCTAGGGAGGCTATTGACCATGAAATTCATTGGCAGGTTAGAGAAGGCTCAGCTCATCTTTGGTATGACAACTGGTCAGGTCTTGGACCATTATATTTCATTGTGCCCTCTGCTTTTAATTGTGAGCTGTGGTACAACAATGTGAGAGAAGTGATAGAGGAAGGAACCTGGAATGTTGAATTGTTGCACCTCCTATTACCTGAAGATATTGTTGATCACATCCTTCAGAATGTGCACCTGCTTGGAACTGATCAGAGAAGAGACAAAGCCTGGTGGGGTTTGACATCAAATGGCAAGTTTTCAGTTAGTAGTGCATGGAATTATATGAGAGGGAAGCAGCATAGGGTCCCTATTTCAAAGTTTATGTGGGTGAAAGGGATGCCAGTAAAAGTGTCTTTCATGATGTGGAGATTATGGAAATTTAAGTTACCTATTGATGATGAACTGAAGAGAATGGGATATCAATTCCCATCTAGATGTTGGTGCTGTACATCTCCTAACACTGAAACTAGAGAACATCTATTCAGGACAAGTCAAGTGGCCAACAGTGTGTGGAAGTATTTTGCTCATGCTGCAGGAGTTCAAGTGAATGGATGCAATCTTCATCAGGTTTGCTTTAAATGGTGGAGGCAATGGCCTAAACCCTGGATTAAAGATGTATTTCATTCAGTTCCTTCTTTTATTGTTTGGTCTCTTTGGAAGAGAAGAAATGCACTGAAGCATGATAAAACAGTATCCTATTCTAGGTTGCTTTATGAAGTCACTAGTAATTTGTTTTACTTTGTGAAGCTGAGGTTCCCTTTTGTGTATTTGGAGAGACAATCCTGGCCTGACATTGTTAATGCTCTTGAAGCCTATTTGCCTAGATTCAAGTACATTAAAGTGGGATGGCAGGTACCAACTCATGGAGGATTGAAGCTGAACACTGATGGTGCTTCTAGGGGGAACCCTGGACCTAGTGCTATGGCCTTTTGTGTGAGGAATGTAGAGGGTGATGTGCTTTATGCCTTTGCTAAGCTCATTGGGGAGCATAACAATATGTATGCTGAGGCTATGGCTATTAGGGAAGCAATGAGGTATAGTGTAGAGAATGGTCTAGGAGAGGTGATCATTGAAACCGATTCTCTTGTTGTCAAGCAGGTGATTGAAGGTGCTTGGCAACCTATGTGGTCTATTGCTTCCATAGTGGAGGACATTTTGAAATTGAAACAGCTAGGCAGCTTTCAATTTCAACACACTCTCAGAGAGGGTAACAAGTTAGCTGATTGTCTTGCCAACTTAGCTTATGATTTGCCCACTGTTTGCTATACCTCTTTTAATGAAATGCCTCCTCAAGCCAGGTTCATTGTCAACTTTGACAAGCATCATGGGGTGGAGTTTAGAGCTAAGAGATGGACAGTGTCAAGATGATATCAATAGGAGAAGGAGATGGTGAAGAAGGACCTGTCTGGGAGATGGATCTTAGCTTCTATGATCAAGACTTTAGAGTGGAGATCATAGGGGTTATTTCTACTAACGTTAGCTTCTTTGGCTGCAGGTACAAGCTGGAGGTATTTACATACTGTTTGCATCACATTGTTCCTATGTTTTCTAGCAATTTGCTGGGGAACAATGGTAGAGCACCGGTGCCCCACAAGTGTTATGCTGATAGAGCACTGGTGCTCCACTGCCTTAGTCGACTTTCTCAAGTCAATTATGCTAGAACAACATTCGAAAGGAGAAATTGGACTACACTGAATATATTGCCATTCATACAAGCTGGGATTGCTTTACAACTCATAATGCCTCTCATTCAGCTTGATTTCCTGATCTTGTTTACGAACATCATGTTTGCTAAATTGTTTTTTATGCTGCATCTTTACTTAGCTCAAACTCAGTCCACAATACTGTTTGCTCAAGGAGTCTCACAATGTCTCATTCAACATCCTCTTGATGCTGCTTGCTTTGCTCAAAGAGATATACACTGCTTCACTCAGCCTCAAGTAAATCAGGTTGAGAGCCATTTGGTTGTCGTCCAAGTTGTTGATCGATTGTCCAAGCTCAAGCCCTACAGGATCCATTTTTGGCCTCTACTACTTTGGCTGCACTTATTGAAGCTTTATACATCCTGCAAACATCATGGAGTGAAACTAGCTTTTTGCCTAGTTTGTATTTTTAGTTTTGATAGCGGTTTAGATCCTACTTCTCATATTCATTGGCATCAAGATTATGACTTATTTTCATTCTACTTGGTGGTATTAATGCCAAATGGCATTCAACCCAAGAGAGTGTGGATAAGAAGTAAGATTGGTGCATTTTTAGAGAGAAGTAGGGTATATTTGGTATTGGCACTTGTTTGGTGCACACTTTGTAAGACTTTGTATGTTGTTATGATTATTAATAAAAATGGTCACTAGGTGTAATGCCTAGTTGACTCTTGATTTAAAAAAAAAAAAAAAAAAACCCCAGAAAAAAAAAACGCTCTCTCCTCTCTCCTCCGCCTTGGGCGATTTTGAGGAGATTCGGGCGCCCCACCCTTGCAACCACGGCTATGGCCGTTCCAACGGGTGGACAGCCCCCCCAGGGGTCGTTCACCCCAATCCCACCCCACCCACTGCATCAACACCACAAAATCATAACAATCAACCCCCTTCATGGTCCCATATTCTAAAACCCCAGGTTCAAAAATTACAAATTGATCAAAGATTATTTAGAACTGTTGTTTATTCTCAGGGAGTAGCACAATTGAATTGGAAAACATCTGAGGTTAAGCAATCTCTTGCAAAGGAGCAATTGCAATTTGCAGTTATTGGAAAATTTTCATACGGCAGGCCAGATTTGGAGAATTTGCGTAAAATTATCCCAGGCCAGTGTGGAATCAAAAGTGAATGCAACATTGGGTATTTGGACAGCAAGTATGTTTTGATTAGATTGTCTTCTATGGAGGATTATGTGAATTTTTTGTCAACACCTGCGTACTGGATTAAATTTAGAGGTAGATCTTTTCCTAATTGCAAGGTAATTCATCCGGAGCTCTGGGAGAATCGTAATGATAATGAGGCTCGTGGTTCAAATGTTAATGTGTCAAAGGCTAATGCAGCGGTTCCAGCACCTCCTCTGCGTATTCTGGCTAGTGGTAAGACTGTTGGTAATGTTAACACTGCAGGTGAGTGGCAGGAAGCAGGCAAAAAGAAAGCTAAGAATGTCAATGAAAAAAATACCAATGCTGGTGCGAAAGCTGGTGACAAATTGGCTATGGTCCAGGCAGGGACTAATAAATTTGCAGCATTGCAGGAGGTGGAAACACAGGAAGTTGGAAATTTGGGCAGCAAGGCTATAGTTCAGGCAACAGATAAGGGCCAGGCAAGCAAGGATCAGAGAAATTCAGCAATGCAGGGTGTTCAGAAAAATGCAGCAAAGGATGGTCCTGCAGTTCAAAAATCAGCTGGGAAAGGTAATGTTCCTTTGCCTAAATCTACTAAGGACTGGGTAAAACAGACATGGGCTGCTAAATCTGTAGGTAATGATGGGAAACAGCAGGCTAATCCTCAGTCTGAGCAGCAAAAACAGGGTGAATTAGTTGGTGTAATAGCTTCGCAGGGAGGTCCTGTTTCTGCTGAAAAGCCTGTTTCTGCTGTTCCTGTGTATGAAAACACTTCCCAGCAGGAAGTTCCATCTAACTCATTGGCAATCAAGGCCACTGAAGGTGTTGAGATGGATGGTGCTGACCTGGAGGTGGCAGATTCAGAGGATGATGAAGATTTGGTGGATTACGGTGAGGATGATGAAACTGATGCTGGTAATACAGAAAATTATGAAGAAGATCCAACTGATGAATACATAGGGCTAAGAGTTTTGATGTCAAGGGATAGTAGTTTCAAGAGTGATGAATTTGACAATGCAGAAAAAGCTACAGGTCCGAAAAATGTTGTTGCTGAAAAGCCACAGGGTAGTCCTGAAAAGGTGCAGGTAGGTCTGGGCATGTCGCTGGATGCGGGTAATGCTAGTCCGGGGCTGTCAGGAGGTAGGCTTTCTGAAAAGGAGTTATTGAGAGCAGCATATTATAGCTCAAGGAGCAAGAATTCGCAGCTGGTTGCAAAAAATTTTGAGCCTAAGCCTCATTTGGCGCATTTGGTTGATAAGCTTCCTGCACAGGAGGTGGATATTGGTGAGGATGATGAGCTGGACACTGAGTCCACGGCTCAAAACTATGTGAATGCTGCTGCGAAGGCTGATATATCTCCTGAAAGGGTGGCTGATCATAAGAAGAAGGCAAAGCAAAATCGGGCAAGAAGAGATAAAAGCGTTCCGCCACCTGTGGGTGAAAGGAAGTCAGCTAGGATAACTCTGTCCAAAACCTCGGGTCGTCAATGATTACATCAATAGGTGGAGGAGGAGGGGTTGGACACAAGGGAGGTGGAACTCTCCTTCATGCTCGAGTCCGTAGGGAGGAGAGCATGGAGGCTTTTTTTGCTAATTTTGTGTTCGTTTTTGTAGGTAATTTCATATATATAATTTGGCTCACTTGGATGATGGTTTCAAGATGCTATTGGTACTTCCAAGCTATGTTTAGTATCAATTTCAGCTTTTTCAGACTTGGAACAACTGATGTTTGGCGTTTGGATCAGTTTTGGAGACACAAAAAACGACCAAGTCAGGAATTTTCAGCGCCTTGGCCGGCGCGCCGCGCCCCTTGCCGCGCTGGCCTTGGCAGAACGTCCAAAATGCTGCACGCGTTGAGCCCGCGCCGCGCCTGCGAACGCATGACGGGAAAAATTTTGGGCGCTTTAAGGCCCGCGCCGCGCCCCCTACGGCGCAGGGCTATTTTTCTGCCTTCGTGTGTTCGTTGCTCGGGTTGTTTTCGTGGGTTGAAATTGGATGGTTCGTGCTTGGATCTTCACGGGAGTGAGCTAGGATATTGGTACAATAAATTGAAGATATGATGGAGAGCATATATGATCAAGATAGAGAGCCACAAGTAGCATTTTCTCAAGTTATTATAGTTGGGCCGTTCTACATTATGCATTTTATTACTTGTAAAAGGAAGTGTGGATTGCATGATTCCACTTCCTTTCTAGCATTTATAGCTTTTCATTATGTTAGTATTATCACATGTAATATCATCACAGAGTGTATTATTAACTCTGTGATGATCATAGCTTATTTGGTGTTGGCGAGTTCGTATTTTTTGCACTCGGGTTAGGAGTGCGTTTGTACCTCGATAGGATGATGTAAGGTACGGTTTGGCCCCCCTTACTTTGTATTGTCCTCTTGAGGGATTTTATTTTTTATTATTAATAAAACTAGCCGCTAAGCTATAAGCTTAGTTGGATTTCGCTAAAAAAAAAAAAAAAAAAACCCTAAACCCCTAAACCTACCCTAAACCCTAAACCCTAAACCCCAAACGCTCTCTCCTCTCTCCTCCTCCTTGGGCGATTTTGAGGAGATTTGGGCGCCCCACCCTTGCAACCACGGCTATGGCCGTTCCAACGGGTGGACAGCCCCCCCCCCCCAGGGGTCGTTCACCCCAATCCCACCCCACCCACTGCATCGACACCACAAAATCATAACAATCAACCCCTTTCATGGTCCCATATTCTAAAACCCCAGGTTCAAAAATTACAAATTGATCAAAGATTATTTAGAACTGTTGTTTATTCTCAGGGAGTAGCACAATTGAATTGGAAAACATCTGAGGTTAAGCAATCTCTTGCAAAGGAGCAATTGCAATTTGCAGTTATTGGAAAATTTTCATACGGCAGGCCAGATTTGGAGAATTTGCGTAAAATTATCCCAGGCCAGTGTGGAATCAAAAGTGAATGCAACATTGGGTATTTGGACAGCAGGTATGTTTTGATTAGATTGTCTTCTATGGAGGATTATGTGAAGTTTTTGTCAACACCTGCGTACTGGATTAAATTTAGAGGTAGATCTTTTCCTATGCGATCATTGAAGTGGACTAGACATTGGAAGCCTGATATTGAGACTTCAATGGCTTTGGCATGGATTAGTTTTCCAAATCTGCCTCCTAATTTTTTTGCAACAGAGTTCATTTTTTCTATTGCTTCAGCTGTTGGAACACCATTAAAAGTTGATACTGCAACTTTGAATAAGACCAGACCAAGTTGTGCCAGGGTCAAGGTTGAATTGGACTTGTTGGCAAAACACCCTTCCCGTGTTTTGATCAATGAGGAGGATGATGACACTGGTGAGATAACCTCTACATGGGTGGATATTATGTATGATCATCTGCCATTGTATTGCAAAAGTTGTAGGTTGCAGGGTCATGATGAAAATAATTGCAAGGTAATTCATCCGGAGCTCTGGGAGAACCGTAATGATAATGAGGCTCGTGGTTCAAATGTTAATGTGTCAAAGGCTAATGCAGCGGTTCCAGCACCTCCTCTGCGTATTCTGGCTAGTGGTAAGACTGTTGGTAATGTGAAAAATGCAGGTGAGTGGCATGAAGCAGGCAAAAAGAAAGCTAAGAATGTCAATGAAAAAAATACCAATGCTGGTGCGAAAGCTGGTGACAAATTGGCTATGGTCCAGGCAGGGACTAATAAATTTGCAGCATTGCAGGAAGTGGAAACACAGGAAGTTGGAAATTTGGGCAGCAAGGCTATAGTTCAGGCAACAGATAAGGGCCAGGCAAGCAAGGATCAGAGAAATTCAGCAATGCAGAGTGTTCAGAAAAATACAGCAAAGGATGGTCCTGCAGTTCAAAAATTAGCTAGGAAAGATAATGTTCCTTTGCCTAAATCTACTAAGGACTGGGTAAAACAGACATGGGCTGCTAAATCTGTAGGTAATGATGGGAAACAGCTGGCTAATCCTCAGTCTGAGCAGCAAAAACAGGGTGAATTAGTTGGTGTAATAGCTTCGTAGGGAGGTCCTGTTTCTGCTGAAAAGCCTGTTTCTGCTGTTCCTGTGTTTGAAAACACTTCCCAGCAGGAAGTTCCATCTAACTCATTCGCAATCAAGGCCACTGAAGGTGTTGAGATGGATGGTGCTGACCTGGAGGTGGCAGATTCAGAGGATGATGAAGATTTGGTGGATTACGGTGAGGATGATGAAACTGATGCTGGTAATACAGAAAATTATGAAGAAGATCCAACTGATGAATACATAGGGCTAAGAGTTTTGATGTCAAGGGATAGTAGTTTCAAGAGTGATGAATTTGACAATGCAGAAAAAGCTACAAATCCGAAAAATGTAGTTGCTGAAAAGCCACAGGGTAGTCCTGACAAGGCGCAGGTAGGTCCGGGCATGTCGCTGGATGTGGGTAATGCTAGTCCGGGGCTGTCAGGAGGTAGGCTTTCTGATAAGGAGTTATTGAGAGCAGCCTATTATAGCTCGAGAAGCAAGAATTCGCAGCTGGTTGCAAAAAATTTTGAGCCTAAGCCTCATTTGGCGCATTTGGTTGATAAGCTTCCTGCACAGGAGGTGGATATTGGTGAGGATGATGAGCTGGACACTGAGTCCACGGCTCAAAATTATGTGAATGCTGCTGCGAAGGCTGATTTATCTCCTAAAAAGGTGGCTGAGCATAAGAAGAAGTTAAAGCAAAATCGGGGAAGAAGAGATAAAAGCGTTCCGCCACCTGTGGGTGGAAGGAAGTCAGCTAGGATAACTCTGTCCAAAACCTCTGGTCGTCAATGAATACATCAATAGGTCGAGGAGGAGTGGTTAGACACAAGGGAGGTGGAACTCTCCTTCATGCTCGAATCCTTAGGGAGGAGAGCATGGAGGCTTTTTTTGCTAACTTTGTGTTCATTTTTGTAGGTAATTTCATAGTTAAAGTTCATGTTGCTTGGAATGGATCTATGCAATGCTTTGGAATGATGGTTTCAAGATGTTATTGGTACTCCCGAGCTATGGTTGGTATCAATTTCACCTTTTTGAGACTTGGAACAGCTGATACTTGGTGTTTGGTTCGTTTCACGCTTTGGAAACCTGAAAAACGAAGGCAAAATTCCCAGGCGCCTTGGCCGGCGCGCCGCGCCCCCTGCCGCGCCGGCCTTGGCAGATTGTCCAATTTATCCCACGCTTTTGGCCTGCGCCGCGCCTACGAGCGCATGACGGACAAAACTTCTGGCGCGTTGGAGCCCGCGCCGCGCCCCCTACGACGCAAGGCTATTTTTCTGACTACGTTTGTTCGTTGCTCGGGCTGTTTTCGTGGGTTGAAATTGGATGGTTCGTGCTTGGATCTTCACGGGAGTGAGCTAGGATATTGGTACAATAAATTGAAGATATGATGGAGAGCATATATGATCAAGATAGAGAGCCACAAGTAGTATTTTCTCAAGTTAGTATAGTTGGGCGGTTCTACATTTTGCATTTTATTACTTGTAAAAGGAAGTGTGGATTGCATGATTCCACTTTCTTTCTAGCATTTATAGCTTTTCATTATGTTAGTATCATCACATGTAATATCATCACAGAGTGTATTATTAACTCTGTGATGATCATAGCATATTTGGTGTTGGCGAGTTCTTATTTTTTGCACTCGGGTTAGGAGTGAGTTTGTACCTCGATAGGATGATGTAAGGTACGGTTTGGCCCCCCTTACTTTGTATTGTCCTCTTGAGGGATTTTTATTTTATTATTAATAAAACTAGCCGCTAAGCTATATGCTTAGTTGGATTTCGCTAAAAAAAAAAAAAAAAACCCTAAACCAAGCCGGTTGGTCTACTGCAGCACATCGCCCAAAATGCCTTTCAAAAGGTTCGTGGAGATCGGAAGGGTAGCTTTAATCAACTACGGAAAAGACTACGGAAGGCTCGTTGTTATCGTCGATGTCATCGACCAAAATAGGGCCCTTGTTGATGCTCCTGACATGGTTAGGAGTCAGATGAACTTCAAGAGGCTTTCACTCACAGACATCAAAATCGACATCAAAAGGATCCCAAAGAAGAAGACCCTGATTGATGCTATGGAAGCTGCCGATGTCAAGACCAAGTGGGAGAACAGTTCATGGGGAAGAAAGTTGATAGTGCAGAAGAGGAGGGCCTCACTTAATGATTTCGACAGGTTCAAGCTTATGCTGGCCAAGATTAAGAGGGCTGGAGTTGTGAGACAGGAGCTTGCAAAGCTTAAAAAGACCGCAGCCTGAGAAGTTTCAGATTAGTGCAATTGATATATAGGATTTTTGGATCTTGTATTTTGTTTAGCTTTGATGGATGTTATTAACAGGAGGCTGTTATGTTTCTTGCTTATCTATATTTAAGACGTTTCAAAAAAAAAAAAAAAAAAAACCCTAAACCAAAAAAAAAAAAAAAAAAAAAACCCTAAACCCAAACCCACCTAGCCGTTTTCTCTCTACCTTGGAGGCGATTTGGGCGATTTTGGTGGAGAATCTCGGCGCACCACCTTGTAACGTCGGCCATGGCCACGGAACCGGTTGGGCAGCCCCCCCAGGGGTTGTTCAACCCAATCCCACCCCACCCACTACGCAAACACCTCAAAATAACAACAATCAACCCCCCTCATGGTCCCATATTCTAAAACCTCAAGTTCAAAAATTACAAATTGACCAAAGATTATTTCGCACTGTTGTTTATAGTCAGGGAGTAGCTCAATTAAATTGGAAAACATCTGAGGTGAAACAATCTCTGGCAAAAGAGCAGTTGCAATTTTCAGTTATTGGAAAATTTTCATACGGCAGGCCAGACTTGGAGAATTTACGTAAAATTATCCCGGGCCAGTGTGGAATCAAAAGTGAATGCAATATTGGTTATTTGGACAGCAGGTATGTTTTGATTAGGCTGAGTTCTATGGAAGACTATGTTAAGTTTTTGTCTACACCTGCGTACTGGATTAAATTTAGAGGCAGATCGTTTCCTATGCGATCATTGAAGTGGACGAGACATTGGAAGCCTGATATTGAGACTTCCATGGCTCTGGCATGGATTAGCTTTCCAAATCTGCCTCCAAATTTTTTTGCAACAGAGTTCATTTTTTCTATTGCTTCAGCTGTTGGAACTCCATTGAAAGTGGATACTGCAACTTTGAATAAAACCAGACCAAGTTGTGCTAGGGTCAAGGTTGAATTGGATTTGTTAGCAAAACACCCTTCCCGTGTTTTGATTAACGAAGAGGATGATGACACTGGTGAGATAACCTCTACTTGGGTTGATATTATGTATGATCATTTGCCATTATATTGCAAAAGTTGTAGATTGCAGGGTCATGATGAAAATAATTGTAAGGTAATTCACCCGGAGCTGTGGGAGAATCGTAATGGTAATGAGGTTCGGGATTCAAATGTGTCAAAGGTAAATGCAGTGGTTCCAGCACCTCCTCTGCGGATTCTGACTAGTGGTAAGACTGTTGGTAATGTGAACAATGCAGGTGAGTGGCAGGAAGCAGCAAAAAAGAAAGCTAAGAATGTCAATGATAAAAATACAAAAGTTGGTGCGAAAGCTGGTGACAAATTGGCTTTGGTCCAGGCAGGGACTAATAAATTTGCAGCATTGCAGGAGGAGGAGGGTCAGGAAGTTGGAAATTTGGGCAACAAGGCGATAGTTCAGGCAACAGATAATGGTCAGGCAAGCAATGCTCAGAAAAATTCAGCAGGTCAGGGTGTTCAGAAAAATGCAGCGAAGAATGGTCCTGCAGCTCAGAATTTAGCTGGGAAAGGTAATATCCCTTTGCCTAAATCTACTAAGGACTGGGTAAAGCAGACATGGGCTCCTAAAACAGGAGGCAATGATGGGAAACAGGTGGCTAATCCTCAGCTTCAGCTACAAAAGCAGGGTGAATCAGTTGGTGTAATAACTCCGCAGGGAGGTCCTGTTAATGCAGTAGAGCCTGTTGCTACTGTTCATGTGCTAGAAAATACTTCCCAGCAGGAAGTTCCATCTAATTCATTGGCAATCAAGGTCACTGAAGATGTTGAGGGTGATGGTGAAGACCTGGAGATAGGTGATTCAGAGGATGATGAAGACCTGTTAGATTACGGGGAGGATAGTGAAACTGATGCTGATGCTCCAGAAAATTATGAAGAGGACCCGACTGATGAATACATAGGGCTCGAGGGTGCTCTGTCAAGGGATAGTAGTGGCAAGGATGATAAAGGTGACAATGCAGAAGAAGTTCTAAGTCAGAAAATTGCTGTTGCTGAAAATTCACAGGGTAGTCCTATGAAGGTGCAGGGAGATCCTAGCAAGTTGCTGGATGTGGTTAGTGCTAGTCCGGTGCTGTCAGGAGGGAGGCCAGCTACTGATAAGGAGTTGGTGGAGTTGAAAGCAACCTATGATAGTGCCAAACGTAAAAATGCACAGTTGGTTGCAAAAAACTTTGAGCCTCCATCACCTTTGGCGCATTTGTTTGATAATCCTGCTGAAAAGCAGGTGGATATTGGTGAGGATGATGAGCTAGACACTGAGTCTACGGCTCAAAATTATGTTAATGCTGCTGGGAAGGGTGATTTATCTCCTACGCAGGTAGCTGAGCAGATTAAGAAAGCAAAGCAGGGTCGGGGGAGGCGTCAGAAAAGCGTCCCACCGCCAGCTAGGACGTCAACTAGGAGGGCGGGGTCGAAAGCCTCTGGTCGTCAATGAATACATCACTTATATGGAATATAAGGTCTGTGAATACTCAGCAGGCCTTTGATAGGGTGGTGACAATGCACAAGCAGAAGCACTTCTCATTTATTGCATTAATGGAGCCGTTCCAGCACTACAGGCATATTGACAAGTATCGACTGTGGCTAGGTATGGGCTCTTCTTGGCATAATTTTAATGGAAAAATATGGGTATTTGTAGATGCTGACTTTCAGGTAGAAGTGGTGTATGATACATCACAAATGCTGTCTTTGAAACTGACACACTTGGATGGACTGCTGGAATTTGTGGTGTCGTTGGTGTATGCTAGCACTGATCATATTTGCCGGGTGGAACTGTGGGATTTGCTGTATTATCAAGCTAGTGACATGACATTACCTTGGCTTGTTGGGGGTGATTTCAATGTCATAATTGATGAGCTTGAAAAATTTGGAGGCCTGCCAGTTTTTTACCCGGAGGTGGAAGACTTTGTGCACTGCATCAATACTTGTCAGCTGTCTGACATGGGTTTCAAGGGCAGCATGTACACCTGGTGGAATGGTAGATCAGATGATGCATGCATTTTTAAAAGGCTTGACAGGTGTCTTGTGAATCAGGCTTTTCAGGATTTATTTCCGCAGTTTGCGGTTGAGCACTTGATTAGGCAGGGGTCTGACCATGCTCATTTGTTGCTGCTGCCGAACATGGGCGCTCCAGATGTGAAGAAGCCGTTCAGGTTTCTAAATTTTTGGGTGCAGCATGAGACCTTCCTGGATGTTGTCAGAGAGTATTGGGCTGAAAATTTTGATTCTGATCCTTTTTACAACTTTAACTGCAAGCTGAAAAAGTTGAAAAAGGTACTTTCTGTATGGAGCAGGGAGACTTATGGCGACATTTTTAGGCAGATTGCTACTTTGGAGGAGGTGGTTCGGGTATATGAACAGGAACTCGAGGAGCACCCAACTGGGTACAACAGGGAGAGATTGCAGCGGGTTAATGCTGAGCTGATCAGATTCTATGCGATAGAGGAGCAGTTTTGGAAGCAGAAAGCTGGGATGGAGTGGTTCAACGATGGGGACAGGAACACCAAATTTTTCCATGCTCATGTAAATGGGAAAAGGAAGGTGTTGCAGATTAGGAGGATCAAGGATGCTGCTGGTACTTTGCTGGAAAGTGATGCAGAAATAGCCCAGGAGGCAATCAGATTTTTTCAGGCTCAGTTTACTTGTGATGCGGCGCCAGATGATTTTTCTATTCTTGATCACTTGCCTAGTCTTATTACACAGGACTAGGATGCTGCTCTTATTGCTGACCCAGATGAACAGGAGGTGAAGAAGGCTGTTTTTGGTTTGAATGCTGAATCTGCAGGGGGCCCGGATGGTTTTACGGGTGCTTTCTATCACTCGTGTTGGGACATTATTGGTCCTGATGTGGTCAGAATGGTGCAGGCTTTCTTTCGGGGTCACTTTATGCCGAGGTATATTACTGCTACTAATCTGGTTCTATTGCCTAAAAGGAGGGACTTCACTACTTTTTCAGATATGAGGCCGATTAGTTTGAGCAACTTCAGCAACAAGGTGTTTTCCAGAGTTATTCATGACAGGCTGTCTGTTCTGTTGCCTGGGATCATCTCACCCCAGCAGTCTGGCTTTGTGAAAGGGAGGAGCATATCTGAGAACATCTTACTGGTGCAGGAAATTGTGCACGATATTGCTGATAGGGGCAAGCCCGCGAATGTGGTAATTAAGCTTGACATGGCTAAGGCGTATGACAGAGTTTCTTGGTTGTTCCTGATAAAGGCTCTGAAGAAGATGGGATTTGGTGAAACGTTTGTTGGGATGATTTTACAGGATTTTGTGCAACAATTGGTACTCTGTCCTTGTAAATGGTCAGCCCTATGGGTTTTTCCAGTCTTCCAGAGGGGTGAAGCAGGGCGATCCTTTATCTCCCACTTTGTTTTTGCTTGCTGCAGAGTGCCTTTCCAGAGCTCTGAATGCGCTGCACAGGGATGATAATTTTGTGCCGTATGGGATGCCTATCTGGAGTCCGCACCTCAATCACTTGGCGTATGCAGATGATATGATTATTTTCTCGTCAGCTGATGAGGATTCTTTGAAGATGGTGATGGACACTTTGTCTAGTTATGAGCTGGCCAGCGGACAGAAAATCAATAAGGAGAAGAGCAATGTGTATTTGCATGGTCAGGTTCCACAGTTGTTAGTTGACACGGTGCTTGATGTGACTGAGATACCGAGGGGGGATTTCCCTTTTAAGTATCTTGGAGTTCCTATTTGTTATGCTAGGAGGAAGAACTGTCACTACAACGAGTTGGTGGAAAAGGTGCAGAAGAAGCTGGACTCCTGGACTGGTAAGCTGCTTTCTATTGGCGGACGGGCGACTCTGATTTCCTCAGTGCTTCAGAGTATGCCCATTCACTGGTTATCTACCTGTGATCTCCCTGCTGGGGTGGTGGCTCAGCTTCAAAGGATATTTGCCAAATTTTTCTGGAGTAACCATGTGGGTCAGGATAGTAGGCATTGGGCTTCGTGGAAGACTCCGTGTCACCCGTTGAATGAAGGTGGTGTTGGTTTTAGGAGCTTGTATGATGTCTCCAAGGCGCTTTTTGCAAAGCTGTGGTGGAATTTTCGCACCAAGGATTCTTTATGGAGGACTTATATGAGCAACAAGTACTTGAAAAAGCATCACTCTACGGTGGTGTCGTGGAAGGAGGGGACTTATGTTTGGAAGAAAATGCTGCAGAGCAGGCCCGTGATGGATCATGAGATAGTGTGGCATCTGAAGAAGGGCAATGCTTACTTTTGGCTTGATAATTGGACTGGTCTTGGTTCTTTGTACCATGCAGTCCCGCTTGATTTTGAATGTGACGAGACTGTAGTGTGTGTCTATGAAGTAGCTGAGGGTGGAGTTTGGCTTGAGCAGCGTCTCAGGGAGCTCTTACCTGATGATCTTGCAGAGCATGTGATTCAGAATATTAAGCCTCCTATGTGTCCTGAGCAGCGGGATAGGCCCTATTGGAAGCTGGAGTCCCGGGGTACCTTCTCGGTTCGTTCAGCTTATCACTTGGTGAGGCAGAGGAAGAAGCCGAGTGACCTTTACAAGCACATATGGATCAAAGGTATTCCCTTCAAAATGTAATTTTTATTATGGAGATTGTGGAAGTTTAAGCTGCCCCTGGATGATATGCTGAAGAGGTGGGGAATTCAGTTCCCTTCTAGGTGTCATTGCTGTGTGGACCCTGATGTGGAGACTGTCTCCCACGTTTTTCTTAATGCACCTGTAGCGAGGTATGTATGGAAATATTTTGGAAGCCCTGCAGGTCTTCAGTTTGATGGGCTGCACTTGACACAAGTGATTAATCTGTGGTGGGATGCTCCTGCTGGCCCGGTCCTGAAAATGATTTATCATGCTGTTCCCATATTTATTGTATGGGAGTTGTGGAAGCGGAGGAATGTTTTGAGGCATGGTGGGTCGACTTCAGCTCGTAGAGTGGTGTATCTCGTTATGCAGCATATCATTATGTTGTTGAGAGTTCGTAGAAGGAATTTTCAGCATGCGCCAGGTAGGTGGGAGGACTTGCTTCCGGTGTTGAGAGATTATACGCCTGCTTTGGTGATGACAAAGGTTGCTTGGAGTCCGCCTCAGGTGGGGTGGATCAAATGTAATACGGATGGTGCGTCTAGAGGTAACCCGGGACCTAGTTCGTGGGCATTTTGTGTTCGAGATGAGAGGGGAGATATCTTGCATGCATGTGCTAAGGAGATGGAGGATTTCATGACCACAAATACTCAGGCGGAGGCATTGGCAATTCTTATGGCCTTGAGGTATGTGGCTTCTATTCCTTATGCACATGTTATAGTTGAGACGGACTCATTATTGCTCAAAAATGTGGCGACTAAGGTTTGGGAGGTGCCTTGGCAAATTGTTCAAGAAATTGAAGAAATTTGGAGCTTGATGGAGGGAATAGAAGTAGAGGTGGTGCATGTTTTCAGAGAGGGGAACAAAGTGGCGGATTATTTGGCGAATTTGGCGTTAGATCAAGGAGATGTCGTTGTTAATTCGTTTCATAAATTGGATAGTGTGGGTAGGAGGTTGGTCAATGGGGACAAGTGCAATGAGCCGTACATCCGCACTAAGCCGAGGAGGAGTGTGTAGACACACGGGTGGTGGAACTCTCCTTCATGCTCGAATCCTTAGGGAGGAGAGCATGGAGGTCTTTTTTACTAACGTTGTGTTCTTTTTTGTAGGTACTTTCATAGTTATATCTCAATTTGCTTGGAATGGATCTTTGCAAGGCTTTGGAATGGACAATGTGCTCACTTGGTTGATGGTTTCAAGATGTTATTGGTACTTCCATGCTATGGTTAGTGTCAATTTCAGCTTTTTGGGACTTGGAACAGATGAGGTTTGGCTTTGGGATCATCTCATGCTTTGGGGACATAAAAATCGACTAAGGCAAATTTTCCAGGCGCCTTGGCCAGCGCGCCGCACCCCCTGCTGCGCTGGCCTTGGCAGAACTTCCAAATTCTTGCACGCTTTGGACCTGCGGCGCGCTTGCGATCGCATGACGGACAGGAATTCGGGTGCGTTATGGCCCGCGCCGTGCCTTGAAACGCGCAAGGCCATTTTTCTGTGTTCGTGTGTTCGTTGCTTGGGGTATTTTCGTGGGTTGAAAGTGGTTGCTTCGTGCTTGGATCTTCACGGGAGCGAGTTAGATTATGTGTCTACTCGCATTCGCATACATCATTCTATTAGTAGCATATCCATTAGCTATTTCATTAGATTATTACACGTATTTGGCCTAAGTAGCGCGGTAAACTTTGTAAAGTATTATATCAAGGCGTTAAATTCATTTCGATTGGTGGTATTAGCATTTTATAATGCTCAATCCAATGAAGTGGAGGAGACGTTTGGATATGATGCTATCTTACCACTACTTAGGCGTTCATTAGTTTTAGTCTTAGCTAGTGCGTATTATTTCAAAATTGTAAAGACCTCATTTATTGTTTTTGTTTTATTATTAATAAAAAATAGCCACTAAGCTATAAGCTTAGTTGGATTTCGCTAAAAAAAAAAAAAAAAACCCTAAACCAACCAAAAAAAAAAACCCTAAACCCAAAACGCTCTCTCCTCTCTCCTCCTCCTTGGGCGATTTTGAGGAGAAAGAGGCGCCCCACCCTTGCAACCACGGCTATGGCCGTTCCAACGGGTGGACAGCCCCCCCAGGGGTCGTTCACCCTAATCCCACCCCACCCACTGCATCAACACCCCAAAATCATAACAATCAACCCCCTTCGTGGTCCCATATTTTGAAACCTCAGGTTCAAAAGTTACAAATTGATCAAAGATTATTTAGAACTGTTGTTTATTCTCAGGGAGTAGCACAATTGAATTGGAAAGCATCTGAGGTTAAGCAATCTCTTGCAAAGGAGCAATTACAATTTGCAGTTATTGGCAAATTTTCATACGGCAGGCCTGACTTGGAGAATTTACGTAAAATTATCCCGGGCCAGTGTGGAATCAAAAGTGAATGCAATATTGGTTATTTGGACACCAGATATGTTTTGATTAGGCTGAGTTCTATGGAAGATTATGTTAATTTTTTGTCAACACTTGCGTACTGGATTAAATTTAGAGGTAGATCTTTTCCTATCCGATCATTGAAGTGGACTAGACATTGGAAGCCTGATATTGAGACTTCAATGGCTCTGGCATGGATTAGCTTTCCAAATCTGCCTCCTAATTTTTTTGCAACAGAGTTCATTTTTTCTATTGCTTCTGCTGTTGGTACACCATTGAAAGTTGATACTGCAACTTTGAATAAGACCAGACCAAGTTGTGCCAGGGTCAAGGTTGAATTTGATTTGTTGGCAAAACACCTTTCCCGTGTTTTGATTAACGAAGAGGATGATGACACTAGTGAGATAACCTCTACTTGGGTTGATATTATGTATGATCATCTGCCATTATATTGCAAAAGTTGTAGGTTGCAGGGTCATGATGAAAATAATTGCAAGGTACTTCACCCGGAGCTTTGGGAGACTCGTAATGGTAATGAGGCTCGTGATACAAATATGTCAAAGGCTAATGCAGTGGTTCCAGCACCTCCTCTGCGTATTCTGACTAGTGGTAAGACTGTTGGTAATGTGAACAATGCAGGTGAGTGGCAGGAAGCAGGCAAAAAGAAAGCTAAGAATGTCAAAGAAAAAAATACCAATGCTGGTGCGAGAGCTGGTGACAAATTGGCTATGGTCCAGGCAGGGACTAATAAATTTGCAGCATTGCAGGAGGTGGAAACACAGGAAGTTGGAAATTTGGGCAACAAGGCTATAGTTCAGGCAACAGATAAGGGTCAGGCAAGCAAGGATCAGCAAAATTCAGCATTGCAGGGTGTTCAGAAAAATGCAGCAAAGGATGGTCCTGCAGCTCAAAAATTAGCTGGGAAAGGTAATGTTCCTTTGCCTAAATCTACTAAGGACTGGGTAAAACAGACATGGGCTGCTAAATCTGTAGGTAATGATGGGAAACAGCTCGCTAATCCTCAGTCTGAGCAGCGAAAACAGGGTGAATTAGTTGCTGTAATAGCTCCGCAGGGAGGTCCTGTTTCTGCTGAAAAGCCTGTTTCTGCTGTTCCTGTGTTTGAAAACACTTCCCAGCAGGAAGTTCCATCTAACTCATTGGAAATCAAGGCCACTGAAGGTGTTGAGATGGATGGTGATAACCTGGAGGTGGCAGATTCAGAGGATGATGAAGATCTGGTGGATTACGGTGAGGATGATGAAACTGATGCTGGTTTTACAGAAAATTATGAAGAAGATCCGACTGATGAATTCAAGGGCTAGGAGGTTTTTTGTCAAGGGATAGTAGTGTCAAAGGTGATGAATTTGACAATGCAGAAGATGCTGCAAGCCCGAAAAAAGCTATTGCTGAAAAGCCGCAGGGTAGTCCTGAAAAGGCGCAGGGAGGTCCTGGCATGTCGCTGGATGTGGGTAATGCTAGTCCGGGGCTGTCAGGGGCTAGGCTGTCTGATAAGGAGTTATTGAGAGCAGCCTATTATGGCTCGAGAAGCAAGAATTCGCAGCTGGTTGCAAAAAGTTTTGAGCCTAAGCCTCATTTGGCGCATTTGGTTGATAAGCTTCCTGCACAGGAGGTGGATATTGGTGAGGATGATGAGCTGGACACTGAGTCCACGGCTCAAAATTATGTGAATGCTGCTGCGAAGGCTGATTTATCTCCTGAAAAGGTGGCTGAGCATAAGAAGAAGTTAAAGAAAAATCGGGGAAGAAGAGATAAAAGCGTTCCGCCACCTGTGGGTGGAAGGAAGTCAGCTAGGATAACTCTGTCCAAAACCTCAGGTCGTCAATGAATACATCAATAGGTCGAGGAGGAGTGATTAGACACAAGGGAGGTGGAACTCTCCTTCATGCTCGAGTCCTTAGGGAGGAGAGCATGGAGGCTTTTTTTGCTAACTTTGTGTTCGTTTTTGTAGGTACTTTCATTGTTAAAATTCATGTTTCTTGGAATGGATTTATGCATGGCTTGGGAATGGACATTGTTGGTTCTTCCAAGCTTTGGTTAGTATCATTTTCAGTGTTTTATGGTTGGAACAGCTGCTGCTTGGTTATTGAAGCATTTCAGGCGTTTGAAACGAAATCAGCATTTCTGGGCGCCATGGCAGGCGCGCCGCGCCCCCTGCCGCGCCTGGCCAACCAGAAGCTCCATTTTTTGGTCCGCTTTTGCCATGCCCCGCGCCTACGAACGCATGGCGTTGAAAAATTTGCACGGGCGCGGTTAGCTCCGCGGCGCACGCCACAAAGCGCTAGGCAAACTGAGTTGTTTCGTTTGTTTGTTGCTTCGGGGTGTTTTCGTGGATTGGAATTGGTTGGTTCGTGCTTGGATTTCCAATGGAGAGAGCTAGGATTATGGTCCAACAAGTCGATGAAATGATGGATAGCATTTATGATCAAGATAGAGAGCCACAAGTAGCATTTTTTCAAGTTAGTATAGTAGGGTCGTTCTACATTTTACATTTTATTACTTGTAAAAGGAAGTGTGGATTGCATGATTCCACTTTCTTCTTAGCATTTATATTGTTTCATTATCGTAGTGTCATCACATGTAATATCATCACAGAGTGTATTATTAACTCTGTGATGATCATAGCATACTTGGCGTTGGCGAGTTCTTATTTTTTGCACTCGGGTTAGGAGTGAGGTTGTACCTCGATAGGATGATGTAAGGTACGGTTTGGCCCCCCTTACTTTGTATTGTCCTCTTGAGGGATTTTTATTATTAATAAAACTAGCCGCTAAGCTATATGCTTAGTTGGATTTCGCTAAAAAAAAAAAAAAAAAACCCTAAACCAAAACCCCCAAAACCCAAACCCGAAACCAAAAAAACCTCTCTTCTCTCTCTCCTCCCCTTGGGCGATTTTGAGGAGATTTGGAGGAGAAACTCGGCGCACCACCCTAAAAACCCGGCCATGGCCGCTCCACCGGTTGGGCAGCCCCCCACTGGGGTTGTTCAACCCAATCCCACCCCACCCACTACACAAACACCCCAAAATCATAACAATCAACCCCCCTCATGGTCCCATATCTTAAAACCTCAAGTTCAAAAAGTACAAATTGACCAAAGGTTGTTTCGTACTGTTGTTTATAGTCAGGGAGTAGCTCAATTAAATTGGAAAACATCTGAGGTGAAGCAATCTTTGAGAAAGGAACAATTACAATTTGCAGTTATTGGTAAATTTTCATACGGTAGGCCGATTTGGAGAATTTACGTAAAATCATCCCGGGCCAGTGTGGAATCAAAAGTGAATGCAATATTGGTTATTTGGACAGCATGTATGTTTTGATTATGCTGAGTTCTATGGAAGACTATGTTAATTTTTTGTCAACACCTGCGTACTGGATTAAGTTTAGGGGTAGGTCTTTTCCTATGCGTTCATTGAAGTGGACTAGACATTGGAAGCCTGATGTTGAGACTTCCATGGCTCTGGCATGGATTAGCTTTCCAAATCTGCCTCAAAATTTTTTTGCAACAGAGTTCATTTTTTCTATTGCTTCAGCTGTTGGAACACCTTTGAAAGTGGATACTGCAACTTTGAATAAAACAAGACCAAGTTGTGCCAGGGTCAAGGTAGAATTGGATTTGTTAGTAAAAACACCCTTCCCGTGTTTTGATTAACGAAGAGGATGATGACACTGGTGAGATTACCTCCACTTGGGTAGATATAATGTATGATCACTTGCCATTATATTGCAAAAGTTGTAGATTGCAGGGTCATGATGAAAATAATTGTAAGGTAATTCACCCGGAGCTGTGGGAGAATCGTAATGATAATGCGGTTAGCGATTCAAATGTGTCAAAGGCTAATGCAGTGGTTCCAGCACCTCCTCTGCGTATTCTGACTAGTGGTAAGACTGTTGGTAATGTGAACAATGCAGGTGAGTGGCAGGAAGCAGGCAAAAAGAAAGTTAAGAATGTCAATGAAAAAAATACCAATGCTGGTGCGAGAGCTGGTGACAAATTGGCTATGGTCCAGGCAGGGACTAATAAATTTGCAGCATTGCAGGAGGTGGAAACACAGGAAGTTGGAAATTTGGGCAACAAGGCTATAGTTCAGGCAACAGATAAGGGTCAGGCAAGCAAAGATCAGCAAAATTCAGCATTGCAGGGTGTTCAGAAAAATGCAGCAAAGGATGGTCCTGCAGCTCAAAAATTAGCTGGGAAAGGTAATGCTCCTTTGCCTAAATCTACTAAGGACTGGGTAAAACAGACATGGGCTGCTAAATCTGTAGGTAATGATGGGAAACAGCTCGCTAATCCTCAGTCTGAGCAGCAAAAACAGGGTGAATTAGTTGCTGTAATAGCTCCGCAAGGAGGTCCTGTTTCTGCTGTTCCTGTGTTTGAAAACACTTCCCAGCAGGAAGTTCCATCTAACTCATTGGAAATCAAGGCCACTGAAGGTGTTGAGATGGATGGTGATAACCTGGAGGTGGCAGATTCAGAGGATGATGAAGATCTGGTGGATTACGGTGAGGATGATGAAACTGATGCTGGTTTTACAGAAAATTATGAAGAAGATCCGACTGATGAATTCATAGGGCTAGGAGGTTTTTTGTCAAGGGATAGTAGTGTCAAAGGTGATGAATTTGACAATGCAGAAGATGCTGCAAGCCCGAAAAAAGCTATTGCTGAAAAGCCGCAGGGTAGTCCTGAAAAGGCGCAGGGAGGTCCTGGCATGTCGCTGGATGTGGGTAATGCTAGTCCGGGGCTGTCAGGGGGTAGGCTGTCTGATAAGGAGTTATTGAGAGCAGCCTATTATGGCTCGAGAAGCAAGAATTCGCAGCTGGTTGCAAAAAATTTTGAGCCTAAGCCTCATTTGGCGCATTTGGTTGATAAGCTTCCTGCACAGGAGGTGGATATTGGTGAGGATGATGAGCTGGACACTGAGTCCACGGCTCAAAATTATGTGAATGCTGCTGCGAAGGCTGATTTATCTCCTGAAAAGGTGGCTGAGCATAAGAAGAAGTTAAAGAAAAATCGGGGAAGAAGAGATAAAAGCGTTCCGCCACCTTTGGGTGGAAGTAAGTCAGCTAGGATAACTCTGTCCAAAACCTCAGGTCGTCAATGACTACATCAATAGGTCGAGGAGGAGTTGTTAGACACAAGGGAGGTGGAACTCTCCTTCATGCTCGAGTCCTTAGGGAGGAGAGCATGGAGGCTTTTTTTGCTAACTTTGTGTTCGTTTTTGTAGGTACTTTCATTGTTAGAATTCATGTTGCTTGGAATGGATTTATGCATGGCTTGGGAATGGACATTGTTGGTTCTTCCAAGCTTTGGTTAGTATCATTTTCAGTGTTTTATGGTTGGAACAGCTGCTGCTTGGTTATTGAAGCATTTCAGGCGTTTGAAACGAAATCAGCATTTCTGGGCGCCATGGCAGGCGCGCCGCGCCCCCTGCCGCGCCTGGCCAACCAGAAGCTCCATTTTTTGGTCCGCTTTTGCCATGCCCCGCGCCTACGAACGCATGGCGTTGAAAAATTTGCACGGGCGCGGTTAGCTCCGCGGCGCACGCCACAAAGCGCTAGGCAAACTGAGTTGTTTCGTTTGTTTGTTGCTTCGGGGTGTTTTCGTGGATTGGAATTGGTTGGTTCGTGCTTGGATTTCCAATGGAGAGAGCTAGGATTATGGTCCAACAAGTCGATGAAATGATGGATAGTATTTATGATCAAGATAGAGAGCCACAAGTAGCATTTTTTCAAGTTAGTATAGTAGGGTCGTTCTACATTTTACATTTTATTACTTGTAAAAGGAAGTGTGGATTGCATGATTCCACTTTCTTCTTAGCATTTATATTGTTTCATTATCGTAGTGTCATCACATGTAATATCATCACAGAGTGTATTATTAACTCTGTGATGATCATAGCATACTTGGCGTTGGCGAGTTCTTATTTTTTGCACTCGGGTTAGGAGTGAGGTTGTACCTCGATAGGATGATGTAAGGTACGGTTTGGCCCCCCTTACTTTGTATTGTCCTCTTGAGGGATTTTTTATTATTAATAAAACTAGCCGCTAAGCTATATGCTTAGTTGGATTTCGCTAAAAAAAAAAAAAAAAACCCTAAACCCCAAACCCTAAACCCAAAACAAAAACGCTCTCTCCTCTCTCCTCCTCCTTGGGCGATTTTGAGGAGATTCGGGCGCCCCACCCTTGCAACCACGGCTATGGCCGTTCCAACGGGTGGACAGCCCCCCCCAGGGGTCGTTCACCCCAATCCCACCCCACCCACTGCATCAACACCACAAAATCATAACAATCAACCCCCTTCATGGTCCCATATTCTAAAACCCCAGGTTCAAAAATTACAAATTGATCAAAGATTATTTAGAACTGTTGTTTATTCTCAGGGAGTAGCACAATTGAATTGGAAAACATCTGAGGTTAAGCAATCTCTTGCAAAGGAGCAATTGCAATTTGCAGTTATTGGAAAATTTTCATACGGCAGGCCAGATTTGCAGAATTTGCGTAAAATTATCCCAGGCCAGTGTGGAATCAAAAGTGAATGCAACATTGGGTATTTGGACAGCAGGTATGTTTTGATTAGATTGTCTTCTATTGAGGATTATGTGAATTTTTTGTCAACACCTGCGTACTGGATTAAATTTAGAGGTAGATCTTTTCCTATGCGATCATTGAAGTGGACTAGACATTGGAAGCCTGATATTGAGACTTCAATGGCTTTGGCATGGATTAGTTTTCCAAATCTGCCTCCTAATTTTTTTGCAACAGAGTTCATTTTTTCTATTGCTTCAGCTGTTGGAACACCATTAAAAGTTGATACTGCAACTTTGAATAAGACCAGACCAAGTTGTGCCAGGGTCAAGGTTGAATTGGACTTGTTGGCAAAACACCCTTCCCGTGTTTTGATCAATGAGGAAAATGATGACACTGGTGAGATAACCTCTACATGGGTAGATATTATGTATGATCATCTGCCATTGTATTGCAAAAGTTGTAGGTTGCAGGGTCATGATGAAAATAATTGCAAGGTAATTCATCCGGAGCTCTGGGAGAATCGTAATGATAATGAGGCTCGTGGTTCAAATGTTAATGTGTCAAAGGCTAATGCAGCGGTTCCAGCACCTCCTCTGCGTATTCTGGCTAGTGGTAAGACTGTTGGTAATGTTAACACTGCAGGTGAGTGGCAGGAAGCAGGCAAAAAGAAAGCTAAGAATGTCAATGAAAAAAATACCAATGCTGGTGCGAAAGCTGGTGACAAATTGGCTATGGTCCAGGCAGGGACTAATAAATTTGCAGCATTGCAGGAGGTGGAAACACAGGAAGTTGGAAATTTGGGCAGCAAGGCTATAGTTCAGGCAACAGATAAGGGCCAGGCAAGCAAGGATCAGAGAAATTCAGCAATGCAGGGTGTTCAGAAAAATGCAGCAAAGGATGGTCCTGCAGTTCAAAAATCAGCTGGGAAAGGTAATGTTCCTTTGCCTAAATCTACTAAGGACTGGGTAAAACAGACATGGGCTGCTAAATCTGTAGGTAATGATGGGAAACAGCAGGCTAATCCTCAGTCTGAGCAGCAAAAACAGGGTGAATTAGTTGGTGTAATAGCTTCGCAGGGAGGTCCTGTTTCTGCTGAAAAGCCTGTTTCTGCTGTTCCTGTGTTTGAAAACACTTCCCAGCAGGAAGTTCCATCTAACTCATTGGCAATCAAGGCCACTGAAGGTGTTGAGATGGATGGTGCTGACCTGGAGGTGGCAGATTCAGAGGATGATGAAGATTTGGTGGATTACGGTGAGGATGATGAAACTGATGCTGGTAATACAGAAAATTATGAAGAAGATCCAACTGATGAATACATAGGGCTAAGAGTTTTGATGTCAAGGGATAGTAGTTTCAAGAGTGATGAATTTGACAATGCAGAAAAAGCTACAGGTCCGAAAAATGTTGTTGCTGAAAAGCCACAGGGTAGTCCTGAAAAGGTGCAGGTAGGTCTGGGCATGTCGCTGGATGCGGGTAATGCTAGTCCGGGGCTGTCAGGAGGTAGGCTTTCTGAGAAGGAGTTATTGAGAGCAGCATATTATAGCTCAAGGAGCAAGAATTCGCAGCTGGTTGCAAAAAATTTTGAGCCTAAGCCTCATTTGGCGCATTTGGTTGATAAGCTTCCTGCACAGGAGGTGGATATTGGTGAGGATGATGAGCTGGACACTGAGTCCACGGCTCAAAACTATGTGAATGCTGATTCGAAGGCTGATATATCTCCTGAAAGGGTGGCTGATCATAAGAAGAAGGCAAAGCAAAATCGGGCAAGAAGAGATAAAAGCGTTCCGCCACCTGTGGGTGAAAGGAAGTCAGCTAGGATAACTCTGTCCAAAACCTCGGGTCGTCAATGATTACATCAATAGGTGGAGGAGGAGGGGTTGGACACAAGGGAGGTGGAACTCTCCTTCATGCTCGAGTCCGTAGGGAGGAGAGCATGGAGGCTTTTTTTGCTAATTTTGTGTTCGTTTTTGTAGGTAATTTCATATATATAATTTGGCTCACTTGGATGATGGTTTCAAGATGCTATTGGTACTTCCAAGCTATGTTTAGTATCAATTTCAGCTTTTTCAGACTTGGAACAACTGATGTTTGGCGTTTGGATCAGTTTTGGAGACACAAAAAACGACCAAGTCAGGAATTTTCAGCGCCTTGGCCGGCGCGCCGCGCCCCTTGCCGCGCTGGCCTTGGCAGAACGTCCAAAATGCTGCACGCGTTGAGCCCGCGCCGCGCCTGCGAACGCATGACGGGAAAAATTTTGGGCGCTTTAAGGCCCGCGCCGCGCCCCCTACGGCGCAGGGCTATTTTTCTGCCTTCGTGTGTTCGTTGCTCGGGTTGTTTTCGTGGGTTGAAATTGGATGGTTCGTGCTTGGATCTTCACGGGAGTGAGCTAGGATATTGGTACAATAAATTGAAGATATGATGGAGAGCATATATGATCAAGATAGAGAGCCACAAGTAGCATTTTCTCAAGTTATTATAGTTGGGCCGTTCTACATTATGCATTTTATTACTTGTAAAAGGAAGTGTGGATTGCATGATTCCACTTCCTTTCTAGCATTTATAGCTTTTCATTATGTTAGTATTATCACATGTAATATCATCACAGAGTGTATTATTAACTCTGTGATGATCATAGCTTATTTGGTGTTGGCGAGTTCGTATTTTTTGCACTCGGGTTAGGAGTGCGTTTGTACCTCGATAGGATGATGTAAGGTACGGTTTGGCCCCTCTTACTTTGTATTGTCCTCTTGAGGGATTTTATTTTTTTATTATTAATAAAACTAGCCGCTAAGCTATAAGCTTAGTTGGATTTCGCTAAAAAAAAAAAACCCAAAACGCTCTCTCCTCTCTCCTCCTCCTTGGGCGATTTTGAGGAGATTTGGGTGCCCCACCCTTGCAACCACGGCTATGGCCGTTCCAACGGGTGGACAGCCCCCCCCAGGGGTCGTTCACCCCAATCCCACCCCACCCACTGCATCAACACCACAAAATCATAACAATCAACCCCCTTCATGGTCCCATATTCTAAAACCCCAGGTTCAAAAATTAAAAATTGATCAAAGATTATTTAGAACTGTTGTTTATTCTCAGGGAGTAGCACAATTGAATTGGAAAACATCTGAGGTTAAGCAATCTCTTGCAAAGGAGCAATTGCAATTTGCAGTTATTGGAAAATTTTCATACGGCAGGCCAGATTTGGAGAATTTGCGTAAAATTATCCCAGGCCAGTGTGGAATCAAAAGTGAATGCAACATTGGGTATTTGGACAGCAGGTATGTTTTGATTAGATTGTCTTCTATGGAGGATTATGTGAATTTTTTGTCAACACCTGCGTACTGGATTAAATTTAGAGGTAGATCTTTTCCTATGTGATCATTGAAGTGGACTAGACATTGGAAGCCTGATATTGAGACTTCAATGGCTTTGGCATGGATTAGTTTTCCAAATCTGCCTCCTAATTTTTTTGCAACAGAGTTCATTTTTTCTATTGCTTCAGCTGTTGGACCACCATTAAAAGTTGATACTGCAACTTTGAATAAGACCAGACCAAGTTGTGCCAGGGTCAAGGTTGAATTGGACTTGTTGGCAAAACACCCTTCCCGTGTTTTGATCAATGAGGAGGATGATGACACTGGTGAGATAACCTTTACATGGGTAGATATTATGTATGATCATCTGCCATTGTATTGCAAAAGTTGTAGGTTGCAGGGTCATGATGAAAATAATTGCAAGGTAATTCATCCGGAGCTCTGGGAGAATCGTAATGATAATGAGGCTCGTGGTTCAAATGTTAATGTGTCAAAGGCTAATGCAGCGGTTCCAGCACCTCCTCTGCGTATTCTGGCTAGTGGTAAGACTGTTGGTAATGTGAACAATGCAGGTGAGTGGCAGGAAGAAGGCAAAAAGAAAGCTAAGAATGTCAATGAAAAAAATACCAATGCTGGTGCGAAAGCTGGTGACAAATTGGCTATGGTCCAGGCAAAGACTAATAAATTTGCAGCATTGCAGGAGGTGGAAACACAGGAAGTTGGAAATTTGGGCAGCAAGGCTATAGATCAGGCAACAGATAAGGGCCAGGCAAGCAAGGATCAGAGAAATTCAGCAATGCAGGGTGTTCAGAAAAATGCAGCAAAAGATGGTCCTGCAGTTCAAAAATCAGCTGGGAAAGGTAATGTTCCTTTACCTAAATCTACTAAGGACTGGGTAAAACAGACATGGGCTGCTAAATCTGTAGGTAATGATGGGAAACAGCTGGCTAATCCTCAGTCTGAGCAGCAAAAACAGGGTGAATTAGTTGGTGTAATAGCTTCGCAGGGAGGTCCTGTTTCTGCTGAAAAGCCTGTTTCTGCTGTTCCTGTGTTTGAAAACACTTCCCAGCAGGAAGTTCCATCTAACTCATTGGCAATCAAGGCCACTGAAGGTGTTGAGATGGATGGTGCTGACCTGGAGGTGGCAGATTCAGAGGATGATGAAGATTTGGTGGATTACGGTGAGGATGATGAAACTGATGCTGGTAATACAGAAAATTATGAAGAAGATCCAACTGATGAATACATAGGGCTAAGAGTTTTGATGTCAAGGGATAGTAGTTTCAAGAGTGATGAATTTGAAAATGCAGAAAAAGCTACAAATCCGAAAAATGTTGTTGCTGAAAAGCCACAGGGTAGTCCTGAAAAGGTTTTAGGAGGTCCTGGCATGTCGCTGGATGTGGGTAATGCTAGTCCGGGGCTGTCAGGGGGTAGGCTGTCTGATAAGGAGTTATTGAGAGCAGCCTATTATGGCTCGAGAAGCAAGAATTCGCAGCTGGTTGCAAAAAATTTTGAGCCAAAGCCTCATTTGGCGCATTTGGTTGATAAGCTTCCTGCACAGGAGGTGGATATTGGTGAGGATGATGAGCTGGACACTGAGTCCACGGCTCAAAATTATGTGAATGCTGCTGCGAAGGCTGATTTATCTCCTGAAAAGGTGGCTGAGCATAAGAAGAAGTTAAAGCAAAATCGGGGAAGAAGAAATAAAAGCGTTCCGCCACCTGTGGGTGGAAGGAAGTCAGCTAGGATAACTCTGTCCAAAACCTCTGGTCGTCAATGAATACATCAATAGGTCGAGGAGGAGTGGTTAGACACAAGGGAGGTGGAACTCTCCTTCATGCTCGAATCCTTAGGGAGGAGAGCATGGAAGCTTTTTTTGCTAACTTTGTGTTCATTTTTGTAGGTAATTTCATAGTTAAAGTTCATGTTGCTTGGAATGGATCTATGCAATGCTTTGGAATGATGGTTTCAAGATGTTATTGGTACTCCCGAGCTATGGTTGGTATCAATTTCACCTTTTTGAGACTTGGAACAGCTGATACTTGGTGCTTGGATCATTTCACGCTTTGGAAACCTGAAAAACGAAGGCAAAATTCCCAGGCGCCTTGGCCGGTGCGCCGCGCCCCCTGCCGCGCCGGCCTTGGCAGTTTGTCCAATTTTCCAGCCGCGTTTGGTCCGCGCCGCGGATACGAACGCATGACGAACAAATCTGCTCGCGCGTTGGAGCCCGCGCCGCGCCACCTACGGCGCAAGGCAATTTTTCTGGCTTCGTTTGTTCGTTGCTCGGGCTGTTTTCGTGGGTTGAAATTGGATGGTTCGTGCTTGGATTTTCATGGGAGAGAGTTAGGATATTGGTACAATAAATCGAAGATATGATGGAGAGCATATATGATCAAGATAGAGAGCCACAAGTAGCATTTTCTTAAGTTAGTATAGTTGGGGCCGTTCTACATTTTGCATTTTATTACTTGTAAAAGGAAGTGTGGATTGCATGATTCCACTTTCTTTCTAGCATTTATAGCTTTTCATTATGTTAGTATTATCACATGTAATATCATCACAGAGTGTATTATTAACTCTGTGATGATCATAGCATATTTGGTGTTGGCGAGTTCTTATTTTTTGCACTCGGGTTAGGAGTGATTTTGTATCTCGATAGGATGATGTAAGGTACGGTTTGGCCCCCCTTACTTTGTATTGTCCTCTTGAGGGATTTTTATTTTTATTATTAATAAAACTAGCCGCTAAGCTATATGCTTAGTTGGATTTCGCTAAAAAAAAAAAAAAAAAAAACCCAAACCCGAAACCAAAAAAACCTCTCTTCTCTCTCCTCCCCTTGGGCGATTTTGAGGAGATTTGGAGGAGAAACTCGGCGCACCAACCTAAAAACCCGGCCATGGCCGCTCCACCGGTTGGGCAGCCCCCCACTGGGGTTGTTCAACCCAATCCCACCCCACCCACTACACAAACACCCCAAAATCATAACAATCAACCCCCCTCATGGTCCCATATCTTAAAACCTCAAGTTCAAAAATTACAAATTCACCAAAGGTTGTTTCGTACTGTTGTTTATAGTCAGGGAGTAGCTCAATTAAATTGGAAAACATCTGAGGTGAAGCAATCTTTGAGAAAGGAACAATTACAATTTGCAGTTATTGGTAAATTTTCATACGGTAGGCCCGATTTGGAGAATTTACGTAAAATCATCCCGGGCCAGTGTGGAATCAAAAGTGAATGCAATATTGGTTATTTGGACAGCATGTATGTTTTGATTAGGCTGAGTTCTATGGAAGACTATGTTAATTTTTTGTCAACACCTGCGTACTGGATTAAGTTTAGGGGTAGGTCTTTTCCTATGCGTTCATTGAAGTGGACTAGACATTGGAACACCTTTGAAAGTGGATACTGCAACTTTGAATAAAACAAGACCAAGTTGTGCCAGGGTCAAGGTAGAATTGGATTTGTTAGTAAAACACCCTTCCCATGTTTTGATTAACGAAGAGGATGATGACACTGGTGAGATTACCTCCACTTGGGTAGATATAATGTATGATCACTTGCCATTATATTGCAAAAGTTGTAGATTGCAGGGTCATGATGAAAATAATTGTAAGGTAATTCACCCGGAGCTGTGGGAGAATCGTAATGATAATGCGGTTAGCGATTCAAATGTGTCAAAGGCTAATGCAGTGGTTCCAGCACCTCCTCTGCGTATTCTGACTAGTGGTAAGACTGTTGGTAATGTAAACAATGCAGGTGAGTGGCAGGAAGCAGGAAAAAAGAAAGTTAAGAATGTCAATGAAAAAAATACAAATGTTGGTGTGAAAGCTGGTGACAAATTGGCTTTAGTCCAGGCAGGGACTAATAAATTTGCAGCATTGCAGGAGGTGGAAAGCCAGGAAGTTGGAAATTTGGGCAGCAAGGCTATAGTTCAGGCAACAGATAATGGCCAGGCAAGCAATTTTCAGAAAAATTCAGCAGGGCAGGGTGTTCAGAAAAATGCATCAAAGAATGGTCCTGCAGCTCAGAATTTAGCTGGGAAAGATAATATCCCTTTGCCTAAATCTACTAAGGACTGGGTAAAGCAGACATGGGCTCCTAAAACAGAAGGCAATGATGGGAAACAGGTGGCTAATCCTCCGCAAAATAAGGGTGAAGTTGCTGGTGTAATAGCTCCGCAAGGAGGTCCTGTTGCTGCAGTAGAGCCTATTTCTGCTCTTCCTATGATTGAAAATACTTCCCAGCAGGAGGTGCCATCTATTTCTATGGAAATCAAGATCACTGCTGATGTTGCGATTGATGGTGATGGCCAGGAGATAGGCGATTCAGAGGATGATGAAGACTTGGTAGATTACGGGGAGGATGATGAAACTGATGCTGATATTCATGAAAATTATGAAGAGGACCCGCTTGATGATTACATAGGGCTTGAGGGTGCTCTTTCAAGGGATAGTAGTGTCAAGGATGATAAAGCTGACGATGCAGAGGATGTTACAAGTCCGAAAAATGCTATTGCTGAAATTTCACAGGGTAGTCCTGTAAAGGCACAGGGTGATCCTGGCAAGTTGCTGGATGTGGTTAGTGCTAGTCCGGGGTTGTCAGGAGGGAGACCAGCTACTGATAAGGAGTTGGAGGAGCTTAAAGCAGCCTATGACAGTTCCAAACGGAGGAATGCACAGCTGGTTGCAAAAAACTTTGAGCCTGGCTCACCTTTGGTTCATTTGTTTGATCAGCCTGCTGAAAAGCAGGTGGATATTGGTGAGGATGATGAGCTAGACACTGAGTCTACGGCTCAAAATTATGTTAATGCTGCTGGGAAGGGTGATTTATCTCCTACGCAGGTAGCTGAGCAGATTAAGAAAGCAAAGCAGGGTCGGGGGAGGCGTCAGAAAAGCGTCCCACCGCCAGCTAGGACGTCAACTAGGAGGGCGGGGTCGAAAGCCTCTGGTCGTCAATGAATACATCACTTATATGGAATATAAGGTCTGTGAATACTCAGCAGGCCTTTGATAGGGTGGTGACAATGCACAAGCAGAAGCACTTCTCATTTATTGCATTAATGGAGCCGTTCCAGCACTACAGGCATATTGACAAGTATCGACTGTGGCTAGGTATGGGCTCTTCTTGGCATAATTTTAATGGAAAAATATGGGTATTTGTAGATGCTGACTTTCAGGTAGAAGTGATATATGATACATCACAAATGCTGTCTTTGAAACTGACACACTTGGATGGACTGCTGGAATTTGTGGTGTCGTTGGTGTATGCTAGCACGGATCATCTCAACCGGGTGGAACTGTGGGATTTGCTGTATTATCAAGCTAGTGACATGACATTACCTTTGCTTGTTGGGGGTGATTTCAATGTCATAATTGATGAGCTTGAAAAATTTGGAGGCCTGCCAGTTTATTACCCGGAGGTGGAAGACTTTGTGCACTGTATCAATACTTGTCAGCTGTCTGACATGGGCTTCAAGGGCAGCATGTACACCTGGTGGAATGGTAGATCAGATGACGCTTGCATTTTTAAAAGGCTTGATAGGTGTCTGGTAAATCAGGCTTTTCAGGATTTATTTCCTCAGTTTGCGGTAGAGCACTTGATTAGACAGGGGTCTGACCATGCTCCGTTGTTGCTGATGCCGAACATGGGCGCTCCAGATGTGAAGAACCCGTTCAGGTTTCTAAATTTTTGGGTGCAGCATGAGACCTTCCTGGATGTTGTCAGAGAGAATTGGGCTGAAAATTTTGATTCTGATCTTTTTTACAATTTTAACTGCAAGTTGAAAAAGGCACTTTCTGTATGGAGCAGGGAGACTTATGGCGACATTTTTAGGCAGATTGCAACATTGGAGGAGGTGGTTCGGGTCTATGAACAGGAGTTCGAGGAGCACCCAACTGGGTACAACAGGGAGAGATTGCAGCGGGTTAATGCTGAGCTGATCAGATTCTATGCGATAGAGGAGCAGTTTTGGAAGCAGAAAGTTGGGATGGAGTGGTTCAAGGATGGGGACAGGAACACCAAATTTTTCCATGCTCATGTAAATGGGTAAAGGAAGGTGTTGCAGATTAGGAGGATTGAGGATGCTGCTGGTACTTTGCTGGAAAGTGATGCAGAAATAGCCCAGGAGGCAATTCGATTTTTTCAGGCTCAGTTTACTTGTGATGCGGCGCCAGATGATTTTTCTATTCTTGATCACTTTCCTAGACTTATTACACAGGACCAGGATGCTGCTCTCATTGCTGACCCAGATGTACAGGAGGTGAAGAAGGCTGTCTTTGGTTTGAATGCTGAATCTGCAGGTGGCCCGGATGGTTTTACGAGTACTTTCTATCAGTCGTGTTGGGAAATTATTGGTCCTGATGTGGTGAAAATGGTCCAGGCATTCTTTCGGGGTCACTTTATGCCGAGGTATATTACTACTACTAATCTGGTTTTATTGCCTAAAAGGAGAGATTTCACTACTTTTTCAGATATGAGGCCGATTAGTTTGAGCAATTTCAGGAACAAGGTGTTCTCCAGGGTGATTCATGACAGGTTGTCCGTCTTATTGCCTGGGATCATTTCACCCCAGCAGTCTGGTTTTGTGAATGGGAGGAGCATATTTGAGAATATCTTACTGGTGCAGGAGATTGTGCACGATATTGCTGATAGGGGCAAGCCTGCAAATGTGGTAATTAAGCTTGACATGGCTAAGGCGTATGACAGTGTTTCTTGGTTGTTCCTGATAAAGGCTCTCAAGAAGATGGGATTTGGTGAAACGTTTGTTGGGATGATTTACAGGATTTTGTGCAACAACTGGTACTCTGTCCTTGTAAATGGTCAGCCCTATGGGTTTTTCCAGTCTTCTAGAGAGGTGAAGCAGGGTGATCCTTTATCTCCCACTTTGTTTTTGCTTGCTGCAGAGTGCCTTTCCAGAGCTCTGAATGCGCTGCACATGGATGATAATTTTGTGCCGTATGGGATGCCTATCTGGAGTCCTCACCTCAATCACCTGGCGTATGCGGATGACATGATTATTTTTTCGTCAGCTGATGAGGTTTCTCTGAAGATGGTGATGGACACTTTATCTAGTTATGAGCTGGCCAGCGGACAGAAAATCAACAAGGATAAGAGTAATGTGTACTTGCATGGTAAGGTTCCACATGGGTTAGTTGACAGGGTGCTGGATGTGACTGAGATTCCGAGGGGGGATTTTCCTTTCAAGTATCTTGGAGTTCCTATTTATTATGCTAGGAGGAAGAACTGTCACTACAACGAGTTGGTGGAAAAGGTGCAGAAAAAGCTGGACTCCTGGACTGGTAAGCTGCTTTCTATAGATGGACGGGCGACTCTGATTTCCTCAGTGCTTCAGGGTATGCCCATTCATTTGTTGTCTGCTTGTGATCTCCCTGTTGGGGTGGTGGCTCAGCTTCACAGGATGTTTGCCAAGTTCTTTTGGTGTAACACTGTGGGTCAGGATAGCAGACATTGGGCTTCATGGAATACACTGTGCCACCCGTTGAATGAAGGTGGGGTTGGTTTTAGGAGTCTGGATGATGTTTCCAAGGCGCTTTTTGCAAAACTGTGGTGGAATTTTCGTACAAAGGATTCGTTATGGAGGACTTATATGAGCAACAAGTATTTAAAGAAGCATCATGCTTTGGTGGTTCCATGGAAGGAGGGGACTTATGCTTGGAAGAAAATGCTGCAGTGCAGACCCGTGATGGATCATGAGATAGTATGGCAGTTGAAGAAGGGCAATGCTTATTTCTGGCTTGATAACTGGACTGGTCTTGGTCCTTTGTACCATGCAGTTCCGCTTGATTTTGAGTGTGATGAGACTGTAGTGTGCGTCTATGAAGTAGCTGAGGGTGGAGAATGGCTTGAGCAGCGCCTTAGGGAGCTGTTACCTGAGGAGCTTGCAGAGCATGTGATGCAGAACATTAGGCCTCCTATGTGTCCTGAACAGCGGGATAGGCCATTTTGGAAGCTGGAAACTCAGGGTATTTTCTCAGTTCGGTCAGCTTATCAGTTGGTGCGGCACAAGAAGGAGAAGAGAGACGCAGACCTTTACAAGCGCATTTGGATCAAAGGTATTCCTTTTAAAATGGCATTTTTATTATGGAGGCTGTGGAAGTTTAAGCTGCCGCTGGATGATATGCTACATAGGTGGGGAATTCAGTTCCCCTCTAGGTGTCATTGCTGTGTGGACCCTGACGTGGCGACTGTCTCTCACGTATTTCTTAATGCACCTGTAGCGAGGTATGTATGGAGATATTTTGGAGGCGCTGCAGGTCTGAATTTTGATGGGCTGCACTTGACACAAGTGATTAATCTGTGGTGGGATGCTCCTGCTGGCCCGGTCCTGAGGTTGATCTACCATGCTGTTCCCATCTTTATTGTATGGGAATTGTGGAAGCGGAGGAATGTTATGAGGCATGGTGGGTCGACTTCGGCTCGCAGGGTGGTGTATCTCGTTATGCGGCATATCATTATGTTGCTGAGAGTTCGTAGGAGGAACTTTCGGCATGCGCCAGGTAGTTGGGAGGACTTGCTTCCGGTGTTGAGAGATCATACGCCTGCTTTAGTGATGACAAAGGTTGCTTGGAGTCCGCCTCAGGCGGGGTGGATCAAATGTAATACGGATGGTGCGTCTAGAGGTAACCCGGGACCTAGTTCGTGGGCTTTTTGTGTGCGAGATGAGAGGGGAGATATCTTGCATGCTTGTGCTAAGGAGATGGAGGATTTTATGACCACAAATACTCAAGCCGAGGCACTGGCAATCCTTATGGCCTTGAGGTATGTGGTTTCTACTCCTTATGTGCATGTTATTGTCGAGACGGACTCATTGTTGCTAAAAAATGTGGTGACTAAGGTTTGGGAGGTGCCTTGGCAAATTGTGCAAGAAGTAAAGGAAATTTGGAGCTTGATGGAGGGAATGGAAGTAGAGGTGGTGCATGTTTTTAGAGAGGGCAACAAAGTGGCGGATTATTTGGCGAACTTGGCGCTAGATCAAAGAGATATTGTTGTTAATTCGTTTCATGAGTTGGATAGTGTGGGTAGGAGGTTGGTCAATGGGGACAAGTGCAATGAGCCGTACATCCACACTAAGCCGAGGAGGAGTGTTTAGACACAAGGGTGGTGGAACTCTCCTTCATGCTCGAATCCTTAGGGAGGAGAGCATGGAGGATTTTTTTACTAACGTTGTGTTCTTTTTGTAGGTACTTTCATAGTTCTATCTCAATTTGCTTGGAATGGATATATGCAAGGCTTTGGAATGGACAATTTGCTCACATGGATGATTGTTTCAAGATGCTATTGGTACTTTCATAGTTATATCTCAATTTGATTGGAATGGATCTTTGCAAGGCTTTGGAATGGACAATGTGCTCACTTGGTTGATGGTTTCAAGATGTTATTGGTACTTCCATGCTATGGTTAGTGTCAATTTCAGCTTTTTGGGACTTGGAACAGCTGAGGCTTGGCTTTGGGATCATCTCACGCTTTGGGGACTTAAAAATCGACTAAGCCAAAATTTCCAGGCGCCTTGGCCGGCGCGCCGCGCCGGCCTTGGCAGAACGTCCAAATTCTTGCACGCTTTCTGCCCGCGGCGCGCTTGCGATCGCATGACGGACAGGATTCTGGGCGCTATATGGCCCGCGCCGCGTCCAACAAGGTGCAAGGCCATTTTTCTGCCATCATTTGGTCGTTGCTCGGGCATGATTCGTGGTTTGAAATTGATTGTTTCGTGCTTGGATCTTCACGGGAGCGAGTTAGAATATTGTTCTTATGTGTTTACTTGCATTAGCATGCAACATTATATTAGTAGCTCATTAATTAGCTATTTCATTAGACTATTATACGTATTTGGCCTAAGTAATGAGGTAAACTTTGTAAAGTATTGTATCAAGGCGTTAAATTCACTTCGATTGGTGGTATTAGCATTTTATAATGCTCAACCCAATGAAGTGGATGCAACGTTTGGATATGATGCTACCTTACCACTACTTAGGCGTCCATTAGATTTAGTCTTAGCTAGTTCGTATTTATTTCAAGATTGTAAAGACCTTATTTATTGTTTTTGTTTGATATTATTAATAAAAAATAGCCACTAAGCTCTAAGCTTAGTTGGATTTCGCTAAAAAAACAAAAACCCTAAACCATGATTGGAGATTTCGTCAATTGATTACAAAGTGGTGGAAGGTTAAAACACGATCACGGTTGAGGCTCCTTTGTCAAGCTTTACCCGCATTTGTTATGTGGGAATTGTGGAAAAGAAGAAACACTGTTGCGCATGGGGGTCGGGTATCCTTTCGTCATTTAGTTCATGAGATTAATTGGAATTTGCATAAGTTTCTTTTGGTGCGTTTCTCAGGTATGCAAGCTGCTCCTCAGGATTGGCCAATGGTTGTGAAGTTTCTTGAAGAATTTCGACCATGTTTGAGGTATGTTAAGGTGTGTTGGAAGTGTCCAGGCGTGGGTTTTGTCAAGTGTAACACGGATGGAGCAAGTCGAGGTAACCCCGGTGCAAGTTCATATGGGTTTTGCTTGCGAGATGTAGAGGGTAATTTGGTGTACGCTAAGGCTAAACTGATTGGTGAAGGCTCAAGTGTGAGGGCTGAAGCATATGCCATTCGAGAAGCGATGAAATATTGCATTGAACATATTGCGCTGCCTATAGTCATTGAAATTGATTCGTTGCTTCTCAAAAACATAATTGATGAAGTGTGGGAAGTGGCGTGGAGTATAGTAGAAATTGTGGAGGATATCATGCTGATGAAGGGTCGAGGTAACTTCACCTTTCTACATGTCTTGCGTGAAGGAAATCGCCTCGCAGATCACTTGGCGAATGTGGCTTTTGATGTGGAAGATCAAGAATTTAGTTACTTCAGAGATTTGGATGTGCAAGGAAGGAGAATTTTGAATTGGGACAAGGCACAACTTCCAATTTATCGTCCTAAACTAGTCAAGAATGGAGCAATTAATTTATAAGGAGGAGCTGGGCACTTTTTTTCCTAACATTGTTTGTTCGTTTTGCAGGTTACACATTAATTTAAAGGAAGCTTGGTATTATTTTTGTTCATGGTTTGCTTCACAGGACTTCACGATTTCCAAACTTTTTCAACGAGGGAAGCTACAGCTTTTGGTGTGGATGGTGCAGCACTTTTCATTATGCTGCGTTTTGTTTTGCTTTTGGGCTCACTGGAACACGCTGGCTCGTTTGTTGTTCGCATTTGCGTGTTTCGCTATGTTCCTGCAAGTACCTGATTGATCGTGTCTTGGATCGTTTTTTGGTACAAGCTGGGGCCTGGGAATTTTGCGCACAAGTTTGTATATGGCGTTGGCGATTATATCATCGTCATGTGCAGCTGTTTGGCATGGTTTTGAGCATGGTTTATGGAGTTAACAGGCAGTATTGCAAGAGGAACGCGCAGGCCACAGTTTGGGAATGGTTTGGCGTCTTATGTGCAGCATTTTGGAATTGCGTAGCTCCTCTCACGCCTTGCCTGGCGCGACGCATGCCTTATCGCGCTGGGTCTTACAGTTTGCTCACTTTTTTGCACGCCTTTGGGGTGCGTCGCGTTCCTTGTCGCGCTGCATTCTTGCGCGCCTTCGATTCGCGCCGCGTGCCTCATTGCGCCACTGGTTTTTTCTTAATGATTCACTATGATGCAGGTTACTTTCTACTGGATATTTTTGTTTCATTCCATGGTGGATTACTCTCATCGTTAATCCCTCTCCTCTCAAATTTGGGGAGCACTGATCTTCGTTTGCAATGGGATAACCAGTGGTGCAGTGATTACCTTGGTTATTTTAAGCTTGTTGGATATCGTATGCAAGGCTGGGGTGATGGATTATTTGATTGGGAGTACTAGCTTCTTTCACGCCTTTACGAAGCTGCTTGCTCATGCTTTATTCCTTACAGGGGAGTACAAATTGAAGGAGCTTATTTGTTGCGAAGGAGCTTGTGGGATGTTGTGCGCGAGGCTAATTTTGTGAGGACGACGTGGTTATTTCAACACCTTGGAGACACTGCTTGCTCAACCTCAAAGCTTATCGATGAGGATTTTATAATCTGGAGGCAGTGTTGCTTGTTGTTCGCGATGGGTGTTGTGCCTATGCTTGTGGGGACGATGGAAGCTGCTTTGGTTTGGTGCACTTTTGTCTTGGAACGAATAATTAAGCAGGTGGAGCACCGTTGCTTCATTATTATAATAGCACTTGGACACATTATTTATATCTACATGCTGCACCAGGAGCTTCTCATATATATGCCTACGTCCCAGGAGTATTACATCTATTTGAGTATTTGTACAAGTTTTTAGATATATCTAGCACAAAATTTGTTAAATGCATTGTTATTGAAGGACATAACTTCATATTGGTGGTATTAGTATTTTTTAATGCTCAACCCAATTGGGGAAGTGTAACTCAATGGCATGCATATAGGGTGTTGTTAGCTATACATTTCGTAGTTGTTACATGTCGTTTGTTTTTCTTTATTTATTTTTGTAAGACCTTGTTTTTCTTGGATTTCATTATTAATAAAATGTGTCACTAAGCTATAAGCTTGGTGATATTCGCTAAAAAAAAAAAAAAAAAAAAAAAAAAAAAAAAAAAAAAAAAAAAAAAAAAACCTAAACCAAAAAAAAAACGCTCTCTTCTCTCTCTACCCCCCTTAGGCGATTTTGAGGAGATTTTGAGGAGAAAGAGGCGCCACCACCCTTGCAAGCTCGGTCATGGCCGCTCCACCGGTTGGGCAGCCCCCCCCCCCAGGGGTTGTTCAACCCAATCCCACTCAACCCACTACTACAACACCCCAAAACAACAACAATCAACCTCCTTCATGGTGCCATATTTTAAAAACCTCAAGTTCAAAAATTACAAATTGACCAAAGATTATTTCGCACTGTTGTTTATAGTCAGGGAGTAGCTCAATTGAATTGGAAGACATCTGAGGTGAAACAATCTTTGACAAAGGAGCAGTTGCAATTTGCAGTTATTGGAAAATTTTCATACGGCAGGCCAGACTTGGAGAATTTACGTAAAATTATCCCGGGCCAGTGTGGAATCAAAAGTGAATGCAATATTGGTTATTTGGACAGCAGGTATGTTTTGATTAGGCTGAGTTCTATGGAAGACTATGTTAATTTTTTGTCAACACCTGCGTACTGGATTAAATTTAGAGGCAGATCGTTTCCTATGCGATCTTTGAAGTAGACTAGACATTGGAAGCCTGATATCGAGACTTCCATGGCTCTGGCATGGATTAGCTTTCCAAATCTGCCTCCAAATTTTTTTGCAACAGAGTTCATTTTTTCTATTGCTTCAGCTGTTGGAACACCATTGAAAGTGGATACTGCAACTTTGAATAAAACCAGACCAAGTTGTGCCAGGGGTCAAGGTTGAATTGGATTTGTTAGCAAAACACCCGTCCCGTGTTTTGATTAACGAAGAAGATGATGACACTGGTGAGATAACCTCTACTTGGGTTGATATCATGTATGATCATTTTCCATTATATTGCAAAAGTTGTAGATTGCAGGGTCATGATGAAAATAATTGTAAGGTAATTCACCCGGAGCTGTGGGAGACTCGTAATGGTAATGAGGTTCGGGATTCAAATGTGTCAAAGGTAAATGCAGTGGTTCCAGCACCTCCTCTGCGGATTCTGACTAGTGGTAAGACTGTTGGTAATGTGAACAATGCAGGTGAGTGGCAGGAAGCAGCAAAAAAGAAAGCTAAGAATGTCAATGATAAAAATACAAAAGTTGGTGCGAAAGCTGGTGACAAATTGGCTTTGGTCCAGGCAGGGACTAATAAATTTGCAGCATTGCAGGAGGAGGAGAGTCAGGAAGTTGGAAATTTGGGCAACAAGGCTATAGTTCAGGCAACAGATAATGGTCAGGCAAGCAATACTCAGAAAAATTCAGCAGCTCAGGGTGTTCAGAAAAATGCAGCGAAGAATGGTCCTGCAGCTCAGAAACTAGCTGGGAAAGGTAATATTCCTTTACCTAAATCTACTAAGGACTGGGTAAAACAGACATGGGCTGCTAAACCAGTAGGCAATGATGGGAAACAGATGGCTAATCCTCAGCTTCAGCCACAAAAGCAGGGTGAATCAGTTGGTGTAATAACTCCACAGGGAGGTCCTGTTAATGCAGTAGAGCCTGTTGCTGCTGTTCATTGTGCTAGAAAAGACTTCCCAGCAGGAAGTTCCATCTAATTCACTGGCAATCAAGGTCACTGAAGATGTGAGGGTGATGGTGAAGACCTGGAGATAGGTGATTCAGAAGATGATGAAGACCTGGTTGATTACGGGGAGGATAGTGAAACTGATGCTGATGTTCCAAAAAATTATGAAGAGGACCCGCTTGATGATTACATAGGGCTTGAGGGTGCTCTTTCAAGGGATAGTAGTGTCAAGGATTATAAAGCTGACGATGCAGAGGATGTTACAAGTCCGAAAAATGCTATTGCTGAAATTTCACAGGGTAGTCCTGTAAAGGCACAGGGTGATCCTGGCAAGTTGCTGGATGTGGTTAGTGCTAGTCCGGGGTTGTCAGGAGGGAGACAAGCTACTGATAAGGAGTTGGAGGAGCTGAAAGCAGCCTATGACAGTGCCAAACGGAGGAATGCACAGCTGGTTGCAAAAAACTTTGAGCCTGGCTCACCTTTAGTTCATTTGTTTGATCAGCCTGCTGAAAAGCAGGTGGATATTGGTGAGGATGATGAGCTAGACACTGAGTCTACGGCTCAAAATTATGTTAATGCTGCTGGGAAGGGTGATTTATCTCCTACGCAGTTAGCTGAGCAGATTAAGAAAGCAAAGCAGGGTCGGGGAAGGCGTCAGAAAAGCGTCCCACCGCCAGCTAGGACGTCAACTAGGAGGGCGGGGTCGAAAGCCTCTGGTCGTCAATGAATACATCACTTATATGGAATATAAGGTCTGTGAATACTCAGCAGGCCTTTGATAGGGTGGTGACAATGCACAAGCAGAAGCATTTCTCATTTATTGCATTAATGGAGCCGTTCCAGCACTACAGGCATATTGACAAGTATCGACTGTGGCTAGGTATGGGCTCTTCTTGGCATAATTTTAATGGTAAAATATGGGTATTTGTAGATGCTGACTTCCAGGTAGAAGTGGTGTATGATACATCACAAATGCTGTCTTTGAAACTGACACACTTGGATGAGCTGCTGGAATTTATGGTGTCGTTGGTGTATGTTAGCACTGATCATGTTTGCCGGGTGGAACTGTGGGATATGCTGTACTATCAAGCTAGTGACATGACATTACCTTGGCTTGTTGGGGGTGATTTCAATGTCATAATTGATGAGCTTGAAAAATTTGGAGGCCTGCCAGTTTTTTACCCGGAGGTGGAAGACTTTGTGCACTGCATCAATACTTGTCAGCTGTCTGACATGGGTTTCAAGGGCAGCATGTACACCTGGTGGAATTGTAGATCCGATGATGCCTGCATTTTTAAAAGGATTGACAGGTGTCTTGTGAATCAGGCTTTCAGGATTTATTACCGCAGTTTGCGGTTGAGCACTTGATTAGGCAGGGGTCTGACCATGCTCCGTTGTTGCTGCTGCCAAACATGGGCGCTCCAGATGTGAAGAAGCCGTTCAGGTTTCTAAATTTTTGGGTGCAGCATGAGACCTTCCTGGATGTTGTCAGAGAGAATTGGGCTGAAAATTTTGATTATGATCCTTTTTTCAACTTTAACTGCAAGCTGAAAAAGTTGAAAAAGGTACTTTCTGTATGGAGCAGGGAGACTTATGGCGACATTTTTAGGCAGATTGCTACTTTGGAGGAGGTGGTTCGGGTCTATGAACGGGAGTTCGAGGAGCACCCAACTGGGTACAACAGGGAGAGATTGCAGCGGGTTAAAGCTGAGCTGATCAGATTCTATGCGATAGAGGAGCAGTTTTGGAAGCAGAAAGCTGGGATGGAGTGGTTCAAGGATGGGGACAGGAACACCAAATTTTTCCATGCTCATGTAAATGGGAAAAGGAAGGTGTTGCAGATTAGGAGGATCGAGGATGCTGCTGTACTTTGCTGGAAAGTGATGCAGAAATAGCCCAGGAGGCAATCAGATTTTTTCAGGCTCAGTTTACTTGTGATGCGGCGCCAGATGATTTTTCTATTCTTGATCACTTGCCTAGTCTTATTACACAGGACCAGGATGCTGCTCTCATTGCTGACCCAGACGAGCAGGAGGTGAAGAAGGCTGTTTTTTGTTTGAATGCTGAATCTGCAGGGGGCCCGGATGGTTTTACGGGTGCTTTCTATCACTCGTGTTGGGACATTATTGGTCCTGATGTGGTCAGAATGGTGCAGGCTTTCTTTCGGAGTCACTTTATGCCGAGGTATATTACTGCTACTAATCTGGTTCTATTGCCTAAAAGGAGGGACTTCACTACTTTTTCAGATATGAGGCCGATTAGTTTGAGCAACTTCAGCAACAAGGTGTTTTCCAGAGTTATTCATGACAGGCTGTCTGTTCTGTTGCCTGGGATCATCTCACCCCAGCAGTCTGGCTTTGTGAAAGGGAGGAGCATATTGGAGAACATCTTACTGGTGCAGGAAATTGTGCACGATATTGCTGATAGGGGCAAGCCCGCGAATGTGGTAATTAAGCTTGACATGGCTAAGGCGTATGACAGAGTTTCTTGGTTGTTCCTGATAAAGGCTCTGAAGAAGATGGGATTTGGTGAAACGTTTGTTGGGATGATTTACAGGATTTTGTGCAACAATTGGTACTCTGTCCTTGTAAATGGCCAGCCCTATGGGTTTTTCCAGTCTTCCAGAGGGGTGAAGCAGGGCGATCCTTTATCTCCCACTTTGTTTTTGCTTGCTGCAGAGTGCCTTTCCAGAGCTCTGAATGCGCTGCACATGGATGATAATTTTATGCCGTATGGGATGCCTATCTGGAGTCCGCACCTCAATCACTTGGCGTATGCGGATGATATGATTATTTTCTCGTCAGCTGATGAGGATTCTTTGAAGATGGTGATGGACACTTTGTCTAGTTATGAGCTGGCCAGCGGACAGAAAATCAATAAGGAGAAGAGCAATGTGTACTTGCATGGTCAGGTTCCACAGTTGTTAGTTGACACGGTGCTTGATGTGACTGAGATACCGAGGGGGGATTTCCCTTTTAAATATCTTGGAGTTCCTATTTATTATGCTAGGAGGAAGAACTGTCACTACAACGAGTTGGTGGAAAAGGCGCAGAAGAAGCTTGACTCCTGGACTGGTAAGCTGCTTTTGATTGGTGGACGGGCGACTCTGATTTCCTCAGTGCTTCAGAGTATGCCCATTCACTTGTTATCTGCCTGTGATCTCCCTGCTGGGGTGGTGGCTCAGTTTCACAGGATGTTTGCCATGTTTTTCTGGAGTAACCATGTGGGTCAGGATAGTAGGCATTGGGCTTCGTGGAAGACTCTGTGTCACCCGTTGAATGAAGGTGGTGTTGGTTTTAGGAGCTTGTATGATGTCTCCAAGGCGCTTTTTGCAAAGCTGTGGTGGAATTTTCGCACCAAGGATTCTTTATGGAGGACTTATATGAGCAACAAGTACTTGAAAAAGCATCACTCTACGGTGGTACCGTGGAAGGAGGGGACTTATGCTTGGAAGAAAATGCTGCAGAGCAGGCCCGTGATGGATCATGAGATAGTATGGCAGCTGAAGAAGGGCAATGCTTACTTTTGGCTTGATAACTGGACTGGTCTTGGTCCTTTGTACCATGCAGTCCCGCTTGATTTGAATGTGACGAGACTGTAGTGTGTGTCTACGAAGTAGCCGAGGGTGGAGTTTGGCTTGAGCAGCGTCTCAGGGAGCTCTTACCTGATGATCTTGCAGAGCATGTGATTCAGAATATTAAGCCTCCTATGTGTCCTGAGCAGCGGGATAGGCCCTATTGGAAGCTGGAGTCCCGGGGTACCTTCTCAGTTCGTTCAGCTTATCACTTGGTGAGGCAGAAGAAGAAGCCGAGTGACCTTTACAAGCACATATGGATCAAAGGTATTCCCTTCAAAATGTCATTTTTATTATGGAGATTGTGGAAGTTTAAGCTGCCCCTGGATGATATGCTGAAGAGGTGGGGAATTCAGTTCCCCTCTAGATGTCATTGATGTGTGGACCCTGACGTGGAGACTGTCTCTCACGTTTTTCTTAATGCACCTGTAGCGAGGTATGTATGGAAATATTTTGGAAGCCCTGCAGGTCTTCAGTTTGATGGGCTGCACTTGACACAAGTGATTAATTTGTGGTGGGATGCTCCTGCTGGCCCGGTCCTGAGGATGATTTATCATGCTGTTCCCATCTTTATTGTATAGGAGTGTTGGAAGCGGAGGAATGTTTTGAGGCATGGTGGGTCGACTTCAGCTCGCAGGGTGGTGTATCTCGTTATGCAGCATATCATTATGTTGTTGAGAGTTCGGAGAAGGAATTTTCAGCATGCGCCAGGTAGGTGGGAGGACTTACTTCCGGTGTTGAGAGATTATACGCCTGCTTTGGTGATGACAAAGGTTGCTTGGAGTCTGCCTCAGGTGGGGTGGATCAAATGTAATACGGATGGTGCGTCTAGAGGTAACCCGGTACCTAGTTCGTGGGCATTTTGTGTTCGAGATGAGAGGGGAGATATCTTGCATGCATGTGCTAAGGAGATGGAGGATTTCATGACCACAAATACTCAAGCGGAGGCATTGGCAATTCTTATGGCCTTGAGGTATGTGGCTTCTATTCCTTAAGCACATGTTATTGTTGAGACGGACTCATTATTGCTCAAAAATGTGGCGACTAAGGTTTGGGAGGTGCCTTGGCAAATTGTTCAAGAAATTGAAGAAATTTGGAGCTTGATGGAGGGAATGGAAGTAGAGGTGGTGCATGTTTTTAGAGAGGGGAACAAAGTGGCGGATTATTTGGCGAATTTGGCGTTAGATCAAGGAGATGTCGTTGTTAATTCGTTTCATGAATCTGATAGTGTGGGTAGGAGGTTGGTCAATGGGGACAAGTGCAATGAGCCGTACATCCGCACTAAGCCGAGGAGGAGTGTTTAGACACACGGGTGGTGGAACTCTCCTTCATGCTCGAATCCTTAGGGAGGAGAGCATGGAGGATTTTTTTACTAACGTTGTGTTCTTTTTTGTAGGTACTTTCATAGTTATATCTCAAGTTGCTTGGAATGAATATATGCAAAGCTTTGGAATGGACATTGTGCTCACTTGGTTGATGGTTTCCAGATGCTTTTGGTACTTCCATGCTATGGTTAGTATCAATTTCAGCTTTTTGGGACTTGGAACAGCTGATGGTTCGTTTTGGACTCAATTCACGCTTTGGAGACGAGAAAATCGACTAAGGAAGAAATCCCAGGCGCCTTGGCCGGCGCACCGCGCATCCTGCCGCGCTGGCCTTGGCAGAACGTCCAAATTCTTGCACGCTTTCAGCCCGCGGCGCGTTTGCGATCGCATGACGGACAGGATTCTGGGCGCTATATGGCCCGCGCCGCGCCCAACAAGGCGCAAGGCCATTTTTCTGCCATCATTTGGTCGTTGCTCGGGCTTGATTCGTGGTTTGAAATTGATTGCTTCGTGCTTGGATCTTCACGGGAGCGAGTTAGAATATTTTTCTTATGTGTTTACTCGCATTAGCATACAACATTATATTAGTAGCTCATTAATTAGCTATTTCATTAGATTATTATACGTATTTGGCCTAAGTAGTGAGGTAAACTTTGTAAAGTATTGTATCAAGGCGTTAAATTCACTTTGATTGGTGGTATTAGCATTTTATAATGCTCAACCCAATGAAGTGGATGCGACGTTTGGATATGATGCTATCTTACCACTACTTAGGCGTCCATTAGATTTAGTCTTAGCTATTTCGTATTTATTTCAAGATTGTAAAGACCTTATTTATTGTTTTTGTTTGATATTATTAATAAAAAATAGCCACCAAGCTCTAAGCTTAGTTGGATTTCGCTAAAAAAAAAAAAAAAAAAAAAAAAACCCAAACCCTAAACCCAAAAAAAACCTCTCTTCTCTCTCTAGGCTTGGGCGATTTTTTGGAGAAAGGAGGCGCCACCATCAAAACTCCGGCCATGGCCGTTCCAACGGGTGGACAGCCCCCCCAGGGGTCGTTCACCCCCACCCCACCCCACCCACTGCGATAACACCCCAAAATAACAACAATCAACCCCCTTCTTGGTCCCATATTCTAAAACCCCAGGTTCAAAAATTAAAAATTGATCAAAGGTTATTTAGAACTGTTGTTTATACTCAAGGAGTAGCACAATTGAATTGAAAAACATCTGAGGTTAAGCAATCTCTTGCAAAGGAGCAGTTGCAATTTGCAGTTATTGGAAAATTTTCATACGGGAGGCCTGATTTGGAAAATTTACGTAAAATTATCCCGGGCCAGTGTGAAATCAAAGTGAATGCAACATTGGTTATTTGGGCAGGTATGTTTTGATTAGATTGTCTTCTATGGAGGATTATGTTAATTTTTTGTCAACACCTGCGTACTGGATTAAATTTAGAGGTAGATCTTTTCCTATGCGATCATTGATGTGGACTAGACATTGGAAGCCTGATATTGAGACTTCAATGGCTCTGGCATGGATTAGCTTTCCAAATCTGCCTCCTAACTTTTTTGCTACAGAGTTCATTTTTTCTATTGCTTCTGCTGTTGGTACACCATTGAAAGTTGATACTGCAACTTTGAATAAGACCAGACCAAGTTGTGCCAGGGTCAAGGTTGAATTGGATTTGTTAGCAAAACACCCTTCCCGTGTTTTGATAAACGAAGAGGATGATGACACTGGTGAGATAACCTCTACTTGGGTTGATATTATGTATGATCATCTGCCATTATATTGCAAAAGTTGTAGGTTGCAGGGTCATGATGAAAATAATTGCAAGGTAATTCACCCGGAGCTCTGGGAGACTCGTAATGGTAATGAGGCTCGGGATACAAATGTGTCAAAGGCTAATGCAGTGGTTCCAGCACCTCCTCAGCGTATTCTGACTAGTGGTAAGACTGTTGGTAATGTGAACAATGCAGGTGAGTGGCAGGAAGCAGGCAAAAAGAAAGCTAAGAATGTCAATGAAAAAAATACCAATGCTGGTGCGAAAGCTGGTGACAAATTGGCTATGGTCCAGGCAGGGACTAATAAATTTGCAGCATTGCAGGAGGTGGAAGCACAGGAAGTTGGAAATTTGGGCAACAAGGCTATAGTTCAGGCAACAGATAAGGGCCAGGCAAGCAAGGATCAGCAAAATTCAGCAATGTAGGGTGTTCAGAAAAATGCAGCGAAGGAGGGTCCTGCAGCTCAAAAATTAGCTGGGAAAGGTAATGTTCCTTTGCCTAAATCTACTAAGGACTGGGTAAAACAGACATGGGCTGCTAAATCTTTAGGTAATGAAGGGAAATAGCTGGCTAATCCTCAGTCTGAGCAGCAAAAACAGGGTGAATTAGTTGGTGTAATAGCTCCGCAAGGAGGTCCTGTTTCTGCTGAAAATCCTGTTTCTGCTGTTCCTGTGTTTGAAAACACTTCCCAGCAGGAAGTGCCATCTAACTCTCTGGCAATCAAGGCCACTGAAGGTGTTGAGATGGATGGTGCTGACCTGGAGGTGGCAGATTCAGAGGAGGACGAAGATTTGGTGGATTACGGTGAGGAGGATGAAACTGATGCTGGTTTTACAGAAAATTATGAAGAAGACCCGACTGATGAATACATAGGGCTAGGAGGTTTTCTGTCAAGGGATAATAGTGTCAAGGGAGATGAATTTGACAATGCAGAAGATGCTGCAAGCCCGAAAAATGTTGTTGCTGAAAAGCCACAGGGTAGTCCTGAAAAGGCGCAGGGAGGTCCTGGCATGTCGCTGGATGTGGGTAATGCTAGTCCGGGGCTGTCAGGAGGTAGGCTTTCTGATAAGGAGTTATTGAGAGCAGCCTATTATGGCTCGAGAAGCAAGAATTCGCAGCTGGTTGCAAAAAATTTTGAGCCTAAGCCTCATTTGGCGCATTTGGTTGATAAGCTTCCTGCACAGGAGGTGGATATTGGTGAGGATGATGAGCGGGACACTGAGTCCACGGCTCAAAATTATGTGAATGCTGCTGCGAAGGCTGATTTATCTCCTGAAAAGGTGGCTGAGCATAAGAAGAAGGTAAAGCAAAATCGGGCAAGAAGAGATAAAAGTGTTCCGCCACCTGTGGGTGGAAGGAAGTCAGCTAGGATAACTCTGTCCAAAACCTCGGGTCGTCAATGAGTACATCACAAGGTCGAGGAGGAGTGGTTAGACACAAGGGAGGTGGAACTCTCCTTCATGCTCGAGTACTTAGGGAGGAGAGCATGGAGGCTTTTTTTACTAATTTTGTGTTCGTTTTTGTAGGTACTTTCACATATATCATTTGGCTCACTTGGATGATGGTTTCAAGATGCTATTGGTACTCTCAAGCTATGGTTAGTGTCAATTTCAGCTTTTTGAGACTTGGAACAACTGATGTTTGGCGTTTGGATCAATTTTGGAGACACGAAAAATGACCAAGTCAGGAATTTTCAGCGCCTTGGCCGGCGCGCCGCGCCCCCTGCCGCGCCGGCCTTGGCAGAATGTCTAAAATCCTCTCCGCTTTTAGCCCGCGCCGCGGATGCGATCGCATGACGGACAAATTTTTGGGCGCGTTGGAGCCCGCGCCGCGCCCCCTACGGCGCAAGGCTATTTTTCTGCCTTCGTTTGTTCGTTGCTCGGGCTGTTTTCGTGGGTTGAAATTGGATGGTTCGTGCTTGGATCTTCACGGGAGTGAGCTAGGATATTGGTACAATAAATCGAAGATATGATGGAGAGCATATATGATCAAGATAGAGAGCCACAAGTAGCATTTTCTCAAGTCATTATAGTTGGGCCGTTCTACATTTTGCATTTTATTACTTGTAAAAGGAAGTGTGGATTGCATGATTCCACTTTCTTCTTAGCATTTATATTGTTTCATTATCTTAGTATCATCACATGTAATATCATCACAGAGTGTATTATTAACTCTGTGATGATCATAGCATACTTGGTGTTGGCGAGTTCTTATTTTTTGCACTCGGGTTAGGAGTGAGGTTGTACCTCGATAGGATGATGTAAGGTACGGTTTGGCCCCCCTTACTTTATATTGTCCTTTTGAGGGATTTTTTAGTATTAATAAAACTAGCCGCTAAGCTATAAGCTTAGTTGGATTTCGCTAAAAAAAAAAAAAAACCCTAAACCGTAGAGCAGGCCCGTGATGGATCATGAGATAGTATGGCAGCTGAAGAAGGGAAATGCTTACTTTTGGCTTGATAACTGGACTGGTCTTGGTCCTTTGTACCATGCAGTCCCGCTTGATTTTGAATGTGACGAGACTGTAGTGTGTGTCTACGAAGTAGCTGAGGGTGGAGTTTGGCTTTAGCAGCGTCTCAGGGAGCTCTTACCTGATGATTTTGCAGAGCATGTGATTCAGAATATTAAGCCTCCTATGTGTCCTTAGCAGCGGGATAGGCCCTATTGGAAGCTGGAGTCCCGGGGTACCTTCTCAGTTCGTTCAGCTTATCACTTGGTGAGGCAGAGGAAGAAGCCGAGTGACCTTTACAAGCACATATGGATCAAAGGTATTCCCTTCAAAATGTCATTTTTATCATGGAGATTGTGGAAGTTTAAGCTTCCCCTGGATGATATGCTGAAGAGGTGGGGAATTCAGTTCCCTTCTAGGTGTCATTGCTGTGTGGACCCTGACGTGGAGACTGTCTCCCACGTTTTTCTTAATGCACCTGTAGCGAGGTATGTATGGAAATATTTTGGAAGCCCTGCAGGTCTTCAGTTTGATGGGCTGCACTTGACACAAGTGATTAATCTGTGGTGGGATGCTCCTGCTGGCCCGGTCCTGAGGATGATTTATCATGTTGTTCCCATATTTATTGTATGGGAGTTGTGGAAGCGGAGGAATGTTTTGAGGCATGGTGGGTCGAATTCAGCTCGTAGAGTGGTGTATCTCGTTATGCAGCATATCATTATGTTGTTGAGAGTTCGTAGAAGGAACTTTCAGCATGCGCCAGGTAGGTGGGAGGACTTGCTTCCGGTGTTGAGAGATTATACGCCTGCTTTGGTGATGACAAAGGTTGCTTGGTGTCCGCCTCAGGTGGGGTGGATCAAATGTAATACGGATGGTGCGTCTAGAGGTAACCCGGGACCTAGTTCGTGGGCATTCTGTGTTCGAGATGAGAGGGGAGATATCTTGCATGCATGTGCTAAGGAGATGGAGGATTTCATGACCACAAATACTCAATCGGAGGCATTGGCAATTCTTATGGCCTTGAGGTATGTGGCTTCGTTTCCTTATGCACATGTTATTGTTGAGACGGACTCACTTTTGCTCAAAAATGTGGTGACTAAGGTTTGGGAGGTGCCTTGGCAAATTGTGCAAGAAGTAGACGAAATTTGGAGCTTGATGGAGGATATGGAGGTAGAGGTGGTGCATGTTTTTAGAGAGGGGAACAAAGTGGCGGATTATTTGGCGAATTTGGCGTTAGATCAAGGAGATATCGTTGTTAATTCGTTTCTTGCTCGCATTATTACTAGCATACAACATTATATTAGTAGCTTATTCATTAGCTATTTCATTAGATTATTATACGTATTTGGCCTAAGTAGCGAGGTAAACTTTGTAAAGCATTATATCAAGGCGTTAAATTCATTTCGATTGGTGGTGTTAGCATTTTATAATGCTCAACCCAATGAAGTGGATGCGACGTTTGGATATGATGTTATCTTACCACTACTTAGGCGTTCATTAGTTTTAGTCGTAGCTAGTTCGTATTTACTTCAAGATTGTAAAGACCTCATTTATTGTTTTTGTTGGATATTATTAATAAAAAATAGCCACTAAGCTATATGCTTAGTTGGATTTCGCTAAAAAAAAAAAAAAAACCTAAACCCCAAACCCACCCGCGCCTAGTTTTCTCTCTAGACTAGGCGATTTCTAGGCGATTCGGCGACCACAAGCTCGGCCACCTTCCCATGGCCATTCCGGCCATTGGATAGCCCCCCACTGGGGTTGTCCAGCCTAATACTACCCCCCCCCCCCCACAACCTCCTAACACAACCATAACACCTACTAATAACAATCCAACCCCATTATCGTATGCCTCCACCCTAAAACCTACTGCACGACCCTTTGTTGTGCCTTCAATCCCTGAGCCTCTAATGGAACTACATCATGGTGAACCTTCATTCATTTGGCAAGACAAAGATGTAGACTCTATGGTAATTCATGAAGAATTACAATATACAGTCGTGGGCAAGTTTTCATATGGCATGCCTGCCTTTCACGAACTTAAAAAGCAATTACCAATCCAATGTGAGCTGAAAGGAGAATGCTCTATAGGATTCCTTGTTTTAGACATGTTTTGATTAGGGTTTCATTGCTGGAAGATTATGTACACCTCTTGTCAAGGCCTTCCTTCTATTTAAAGTTCACAAATGTGTATCATCAGATGAGATCATTGAAGTATGATGTGTGGTTTGATCCTAAAGAGGAGACTTCAGTGGCAGTTGCTTGGATCTCCTTTCCAGGCTTGCCACCAGTTTTCTTTGTCAAAGAAGCAGTGTTTGCATTAGCTAGTGCAATTGGCAAGCCATTGCAATTGGATGCAGCTACAAAGGCCAGAACAAGACCTAGTTGTGCTAAGGTTAAAGTTGAGGTAGATTTACTGTCTCCAAGGCCTCAAAGAGTGAGAATTGGGATCAAGAATTCAACCACTGGTGATGTTAAGTACAAATGGATCAAGGTCCAGTATGACTACTTGCCAAAGTATTGCACTCATTGCAAACTGCAAGGGCATGATGAAGAGCAATGTTTCATTTTGCATCCAGAACTTGATGGCAAGGTGAATGCAAAAGGTGAGAATGCTGAGAGGAAGCAGCCTCTTAGGATGCTTACAAGTGGTAAGCTGGTGGGCAATATGAATGATAAGGAAGCTCCAGCTTTGATTGAGAAGTTTAACAAGGGTAATACAATGCCTGATGTTCGACAGGGTAACACTAGGAAGGGTGTGAATCCTAATAGAAACCCTAATGCTTGGATGAGAGTTGAGACCAAGAAGAATCAGAACAAGGAGGATGTTCAGGCTAAGGGTGATGGTGTTCAAATTCAGAACACGTTTGCAGTTTTAGATGTTGAGGAGGGTGAGGTTGTTGAAGTTCAATTAGGAGAGGACAAAGGTGTGAACTCAGCTAGAAAAATTGCTAATCCGGAACAAGTTGGAAATAGGAGTACAAATTCAAATCAAATTAGGAGTGCAACTCCTAAGGCAATCGATACTGGAGTTAAAAGCACTCGACAATGGGTAGAAGACACTTTTAAAAATAATTTAAAAGAGAAGGAATTGAGTGAAGCAGCCCAGGATGTTAGGGTTGAAGATGCACACGAGCTGGGAGAATTGAAGGAAGTTGAGGGTTCAGACAAAGGTCGCGCTTTAATTGTGATCCCACCAACTGAAAATTCAGTTCACGAGGTTGATTTGGTAGGTAAGATTAGCGTGTTTAATGAAGGCGCATTGAATGAGCTGAGGGGAATTAATTCTGGAGATTGGGAGTTAATGCAAAAAGCCCTAGAGTTAGTTAAATCCGGTGCTGGAAAGGAAGTATCTTTTATACCTAAGCCCCCTTCACTTCCTGCAGTCGATGTGGGAGAGAACAATGTTTTAAATTGTCACCTGAACACGACTGTTTCAACTATACCTAGCCAAGATCAAGGTGAAGACCTTGCCCAGAGATCATCCTTGATTCCTTCAGCTGGTACTTCTGATGATGATGAAGATGATCCATTAGAAAATATGCCATTGCAACCAATTGTCAAGGATATACAGGCTCAGGAAGGAATTAAATTGAGGGATGGCCCTCTAAGCCCAGGCAGGCTTGAGCATCAAGAACTAGATGAAGACTCCACTGCTCATAACTTCGAACAAGTGGCTAGGGAGGCTGATTTGTCACCAAGAAGTGCAAGATCACAACAACAGTTAATCCCTCCAGCACCCTTAGAGTATTCAAATCGATCCAAGCAGGGACAAAAGAGGAACAAGAAGAACTATAGTCAGGATCCTGACAAAATCAAGGCTTTGAGATCAACTTCAACCAAGCAGAATTAGATGGATAGGCTCCTCATCTGGAACATAAGGTCAGTTAATACTCAAGAAGCATTTGATAGATTGATCACTTTGCATCAAAGGAAGCACTTCCAGGTTATAGGCTTGATGGAACCATTCCAGGATGTTAGTACCATTAATAGCTATAAGTTGAGACTTGGGATGGACCAATGCTTTCATAATGTCAATGGTAAGGTTTGGGTGTTTGTTAATGCTGATTTTGAAGTGCAAGAAGTAATGAATGATGAGCAGCAGATCACACTCTCCTTCAACAACCAACACTTTGATGAGGAAATTGTCATTACATTTGTGTATGCCAAAACAAATGCTGGTGATAGGTTCTTTCTTTGGGAAGCTATGCAATACTTTGCTAGTGATAATGTTAGGCCTTGGCTGGTTACTAGGGACTTCAATGTCATTCTTTCAGAGACTGAGAAGTATGGGGGATTGCCAGTCTTCATGCCTGAGTATGAAGAGTTTGCCTCTACTTTAGCTAATTGTCAGCTCATGGACCTTGGTTTCCATTCTGGGAGCATCTTCACATGGTGGAATGGTAGAACTGAAGAAGAATTTATATTAAAGAGGCTTGATAGATGCTTAGGCAATCAGCAATTGGTGGATATGTGCACTAAGATTGAAATTGATCACCTTGCTAGAGTGGGCTCAGATCACTCTCCTTTGTTGATCAAGTTCTCACAGGATGATACTCCTACAATCAAGCCCTTTAAATTTCTTAACTTCTGGACCTCACATGACTCATTCCTTGACTTAGTAAAGGAGCATTGGGAAACGGAAGCTGCAGGAGATCCATTTATTCTCTCAACACTAAGTTAAAGACTTTGAAGAAGAAGTTGACTGCCTGGAGTAAAGCTACTTATGGGAATATCTTTCAGCAGGTTTCCACACTGGAAGACATTATCTTGGCTCATGAATACCAGCTGGAGTTAGCACCAACACCTGAGAATAGAGAGGCATTGAAGAAAGCTGAAGCTGAGCTGAAGAGGTACCTTGCAATTGAAGCTGAATTCTGGAAGCAAAAGGCTGGCATGCAATGGTTCAAAGAAGGAGATGTGAACTCTAAGTTCTTTCACTTTCATGTCAATGAAAGAAGAAAGAAGCTACATGTGGGCAGAATTCAAAATAGGGATGGCAATTGGATCAACTCTCAGAAAGCAATGGCTAATGAAGCTGTGTGGTTCTTTCACAGACAATTTGCTACTGAGGAGGTATCTAACAACTATGATATTTTGATGAATGTACCATCTATGATTACTGATGAGCAGAATGAGGCATTTACAAAAGTCCCATGGGAGGATGAAGTCAAACAAGCAGTGTTTGGACTTAATGGGGACAGTGCTAGTGGTCCTGATGGCTATACTGGCAGGTTCTTTCATGTGGCTTGGGACATCATTAAGCCTGATATTGTTAGGGTGGTGCAGGCATTGTTTAGTGGAAGACACATCCCTAGATATGTCACTCACACTAATCTAGTGCTGATCCCCAAGAAGCCTTCAGTCACAACTTTTTCTGACCTTAGGCCTATAAGTTTGAGCAATTTCATCAACAAGGTCCTTTCAAGAGTGGTGCACAATAGATAGGTAGAAGTTCTTCCTACTCTCATCTCACAGAATCAGGCAGGATTTGTGCAAGGGAGAAGCATTGTTGAGAATGTATTGCTTGCTCAGGAAATCATTCATGATATCAATGAGAGAGGTGAAGATGCAAATGTAGTTGTAAAGCTGGATATGATGAAGGCATATGATAGGGTGCTGGCCATTTTTGACAATGGTGCTGAGGAAGATGGGGTTTTGTCATGAGTTTATAGATATCATCTTCCACGTTGTCTCTTCAAACTGGTATTCAGTTTTTTTCAATGGCCAAAGCTATGGATTTTTTTCATTCTGGTAGAGGACTGAAACAAGGTGATCCATTGTCACCTACATTGTTCATCCTCACTGCTGAAGTTCTCTCTAGGACTTTGAACTCTCTCAACACTCACAGCTTCTATAGGCCCTATGCCATGCCGAAGTGGAGCCCTCATCTTAATCATCTTGCATATGCTGATGATACTATACTTTTCACCTCAGCTCATGAGGATTCTTTACATTTGATCATTGGTGCTTTGCAAGCTTATGAAGCTGTGTCAGGTCAGAAGATAAACAAGGATAAAAGTGCTATTTACTTGCATGCCTCAGTGGGAGAAGATGAAGTTCAAAAAGTAGAAAGGATAACTGGTATTCAGAGGAAGGAATTTCCCTTCACATACCTTGGTTGTCCTATCTTTTATGGAAGGAGGAAAAAGATATACTATGAGGAGCTGGTTGGGAAAGTAACATCAAGGATTCATGGTTGGAGTGCTAAAATGCTTTCATTTGGGGGAAGGGCCATCCTGATTAAGCATGTATTGCAAAGTATGCCAATACATCTTCTTTCAGCAGTCAATCCTATTGATAGTGTGCTCAATCAGTTGCATAAGCTCTTTGCTAAGTTCTTTTGGGGAAATTCACAAGAAGGATCTAATAGGCATTGGTCTTCCTGGAAGAATCTATGCTTGCCAGTTGAAGAAGGAGGCATGGGATTCAGGTCTTTGTTTGATGTGTCAAGTGCTTTGTTTGCTAAGCTTTGGTGGAACTTTAGAACTGGAGACTCTCTTTGGGTTACTTATATGTCTAACAAGTATTGTAAGAAGCTGCACAAGGCAATTGTGCCTTTCAAGCAAGGCTCCTATGTCTGGAAGAAGATGATTCAAGCTAGGGAGGCTATTGATCATGAGATACACTGGCAGATTAGAGAAGGGTCAGCTCATCTTTGGTATGACAACTGATCAGGTCTTGGACCATTATACTTCATTGTGCCCTCTACTTTTAACTGTGAGCTATGGTACAATAATGTGAGAGAAGTGATAGAGGAAGGAACCTGGAATGCTGAGTTGTTGCACCTCCTATTACCTGAAGACATTGTTGATCACATCCTTCAGATTGTTCACTTATTTGGAAAAGATCAGAGAAGAGACAAAGCTTGGTGGGGATTGACTTCAAATGGCAAGTTTTCAGTTAGTAGTGCATGGAACTATATGAGAGTGAAGCAGCATAAGGTCCCTATCTCCAGGATTATGTGGGTGACAGGGATGCCAATGAAAGTGTCTTTCATGATGTGGAGATTGTGGAAATATAAGTTACCAATTGATGATGAACTGAAGAGAATGGGATACCAATTCCCATCTAGGTGTTGGTGCTGCACATCTCCTAACATTGAGACTAGAGAACACCTCTTCAGGACAAGTCAAGTGGCCAACAGTTTGTGGAAATATTTTTGCTCAAGCTGCAGGAGTTCAGGTGAATGGATGCAATCTTCATCAGGTTTTTTTTAAATGGTGGAGGCAATGGCGTAAACCCTGGATTAGGGATGTCTTTCACACTGTTCCTTCTTTTATTGTTTGGTCCCTCTGGAAGAGAAGAAATGCATTAAAACATGATAAAATTGTTTCCTATTCTAGGCTGCTTTATGAAATCACTAGCAACTTGTTTTACTTTGTGAAGCTGAGGTTCCCTTTTGTTTCTTTTGTAAGACAATCATGGCCTGATATTGTCACTGCTTTAGAGGCTTACTTGCCTAGATTCAGGTACATCAAAGTAGGATGGAAAGTTCCAAACTTTGGAGTCCTAAAAGTGAATACTGATGGTGCTTCTAGGGGGAATCCTGGCCCCAGCTCTATGGCATTTTGTGTGAGGAATGTAGAGGGTGATGTGCTGTATGCTTTTGCTAAGCTCATTGGGGAGCACAACAATATGTATGCTGAGGCTATGGCTATTAGGGAAGCCATGAAATACAGTGTGGAGAATGGCCTAGGAGAGGTTGTGATTGAAACTGACTCTCTAGTTGTCAAACAGGTGATAGAAGGTGTTTGGCAACCTATGTGGTCTATTGCTTCTATTGTGGAGGATATATTGAAGATGAAGCAGCTAGGAAGTTTTCAGTTTCAACACACTTTGAGAGAGGGCAATAAGCTAGCTGATTGTCTTGCCAATTTAGCTTATGATTTGCCCACTGTTTGCTATACTTCTTTTAGTGAAATGCCTTCTAAGGCCAGGTTCATTGTCAACTTTGATAAGCATCATTGTGTGGAGTTTAGAGCTAAGAGATGGAAAGTTTCAAGGTGATGTCATTTGGTGGAGGAGAAGGCCTGGTAGGAGCTGAATGGAGTTTGGACATTGCCCTCTATGATCAAGACTTTAGAGTGGAGATCATAGGGGCTTTTATTACTAACATTAGCTTCTTTGTTTGCAGGTACAAAGTGGAGACTTTCTTACATAATTGGGACCACATTGTTGTTATAATTTTAAGCAATATGCAGAAGGTCAATGGTGGAGCACCGATGCTCTACAAGTTTTATGCTGAAGGAGCACTGGTGCTCTACTGCCTTAGCAGACTCATTCTTTGCAAAAGTGCTGTAACAACATTGAAAGGAGAGAGTTGGTTTACATTGAATGCTTTGAAACTTATACAGGCTGGAAGTGATCTAAAACTCACAATGCAATCCTTTCAGCTTGTGTTCTTGTCTTGTTTTACATATATTATGACTTCTAAGTTGTTTTATAGAGGGATTTGTACAATGCTGCATCCTCACTTGGAACAGATACAACTAGGAATGATGCTGATTATCATGCTGCTTGCTCAAAGCTGCTCAACTTGCTCCAATCCTTTGAGAGTGATGTTGAATCATCTACTGATTGCTGAAAGAGCTCCACATTACTTCAATTACTTGGGAGGTGTTATGAGGCTAAATCATCATCAATTGTGTGAGTTGTTGATCCATTGCTTTGGTCGATAGGTCAGGCTTATCACTTGGTGCTGTATACTACTATTTCTACTTTGGATCCACTCTTTGGGATTGGAAACATCCTGCAAGCAACATGGAAGCTCAAGATTAGTGTTTTGGCTAGTTTGTACTTCTTATGTTCATAGATTTGTAGATTCTACTTCTTATGGTATTTGGCAACAAGATTATGAATTATTCTTACTCTACTTGGTGGTATTAATGCCCAATGGCATTCAACCCAAGAGAGTAAGGATAACAAGTAAGATTGATGCTTATTTTAGAAGTAGGGTGCATTTGTTTTTTGCACTTGCTAAGTGCACGCATTGTAAGACTAAGTACTTATTTTTGTTCTTGTTTATTAATAAAAATGGTCACTAGGTGCAATGCCTAGTTGACTCTTGATTTAAAAAAAACAAAAAAAAACCCTAAAGTGACCCGCGCCTAGTTTTCTCTCTAGACTAGGCGATTTCTAGGCGATTTTCGGCGACACACTTAGGGCCATCTCCCATGGCCATTCCGGCCACTGGACAGCCCCCCACTGGGGTTGTCCAGCCTAATATTACCCCCCCCCCACAACCCCCTAACACCACTATAACACCGACTAATAACAATCTACCACCATTATCGTATGCTTCAACCTTAAAACCTACTGCACGACCATTTGTAATGCCCTCTATCCCTGAGCCTACATTGGAACTTCATCATGGAGAACCTTCATTTATTTGGGATGACAAAGATGTGGACAACATGGTAATTCATGAAGAATTACAATATGCAGTCGTGGGCAAGTTCTCATATGGCATGCCTGCCTTTCACGAGATTAAAAAGCAATTGCCATTGCAATGTGACTTGAAAGGAGAGTGTTCAATAGGATTCTTAGACCTTAGGCATGTTCTGATCAGGGTTTCACTTTTGGAAGACTATGTTCACCTATTGTCTAGGCCTGCCTTCTATCTCAAATTTGCAAATGTGTATCATCAAATGCGTGCCTTGAAGTATGATGTTTGGTTTGATCCAAGAGAGGAGACTTCTGTGGCAGTGGCTTGGATTTCCTTTCCAGGTTTGCCACCAGTTTTCTTTGTCAAGGAAGCAGTGTTTGCATTGGCTAGTGCAATTGGCAAGCCATTGCAATTGGATGCAGCTACAAAGGCTAGAACAAGGCCTAGTTGTGCTAAGGTTAAGGTAGAAGTATATTTACTATCTCCAAGACCTCAGAGAGTGAGAACTGGAATCAAGAATTCGACCACTGGTGATGTTAAGTATAAATGGATCAAGGTTCGGTATGACTATTTGCCTAAGTATTGCAATCATTGCAAGTTGCAAGGTCATGATGAAGAGCAATGTTTTATATTGCATCCTGAGTTAGATGACAAGGTGCTTGCAAAAGCTGAGAATGCTGAGAAGAAGCAGCCTCTTAGGGTGCTTAAAAGTGGCAAGATTGTGGGCAATTTGAATGATAAAGAAGCTCCAGCTTTGACTGAGGAGCTCAACAAGGGGAATGCTGTGCAGGATGCTCGACAAAGTAAGGCTAGGAAGAATGGGAATCCCTATAAAAACCCTAATGCTTGGGTAAGAGCTGAGCACAAGAAGAATCAAAATAAAGAGGGTACTAAAGCTAAGGGTGGTAATGTTCAAGTTGGGAATTCGTTTGCAGTATTAGAAGCTGAGGAGGATGAGGTTCTTGAAGTTCAATTAGGAGAGGAGAAGGGTGTGAACTCAGCTAAGAATATTGCTAATCCTGAACAAGTTGAAAATAGAATTACAAATCCAAATCCAATCAGGAGTGCATCTCCTAAGGCAATTGATAATGGAGTAATAAGTACTCGTCAATGGGTAGAAGAAGTTTTTCAAAATAATTTGAAAGAGAAAAATTTTGAAGCACCCCAGGCTGTTAGGGTTGATGGTGCACACGAGCTGGGAGAATTGAATGGAGCTGAGGGTTCAGACAAAGATCGCGCATTAATTGCGATCCCACAAACAGAAAATTCAGTTCACGAGGTTGATTTGGTTGGTAAGCTCAGCGTGTTTAATGAAGATGCATTAAAGGAGCTGAAGGGAATTAATTCTGGGGCTTGGGAGTTAATGGAAAAAGCCCTAGATTTAGTTAAATCCAGTTCCGGAAGGGAAGTGGCTTTTATACCTAAGGCGCCTTCACTTCCACCAGTCGATGTAGGAGAGAACAATGTTTTGAATTGTATCTTAAACACGACTGCTTCAACTATTCCTAGTCAAGTCCAGGGTGAAGATCTTGCCCAGGGATCATCATTAATTCCATCACGTGCCACCTCTGATGATGATGAAGATGATCTTATTGAAAACATGCCATTGCAACCAATTGTCAAAGAGATACACACTCAGGAAGGTATAAAGCTTAGGGATGGTCCTTTGAGTCCAGGCAGGCTTGAGCATCAAGAGCTTGATGAAGACTCCACTGCACATAACTTTGACCAAGTGGCTAGGGAGGCTGATTTGTCCCCAAGAAGTGTAAGATCCCAACAGCAGCTGATTCCTCCAGCACCCCTCGAATTTATAAATCAATCCAAGCAGGTGCAAAAGAGGAACAAGAAGAACTATAGTCAGGATCCTGATAAGATCAAAGCTTTGAGATCAACCTCAACCAAGCAGAATTAGATGGATAAGCTCCTAATCTGGAACATAAGGTCAGTAAATACACAAGAAGCCTTTGATAGTCTTATCACATTACATCAAAGGAAGCACTTTCAAGTCATAGGATTAATGGAACCTTTCCAGGATATCAGTACCATTAATAGCTATAAATTGAGACTTGGGATGGAGCAATGCTTTCATAATGTCAATGGGAAGGCGTGGGTGTTTGTTAATGCTGATTTTGAAGTAAAAGAAGTGATGAATGATGAGCAGCAGGTTACACTCTCCTTCAACAACCAACACTTTGATGAAGAAATTGTCATCACATTTGTTTATGCCAAAACAAATGCTGGTGATAGGTTCTTTCTTTGGGAAGCAATGCAGTACTTTGCTAGTGATAATGTGAGGCCTTGGCTGGTAGCTGGGGACTTCAATGTCATCCTATCTGAGAATGAGAAGTATGGGGGATTACCAGTCTTCATGCCTGAGTATGAAGAGTTTGCTTCTACTCTAGTTAACTGCCAGCTTGTGGACCTTGGCTTTAACTCTGGAAGCATTTTCACCTGGTGGAATGGTAGAACTGAAGAAGAATTTATCCTAAAGAGGCTTGATAGATGTTTAGGCAATCAGCAATTGGTGGACTTGTGCACCAAAATTGAAGTGGATCACCTTGCAAGAGTGGGCTCAGATCACTCTCCTTTATTGATCAGTTTCTCACAGGATGATTCTCCAACAATCAAGCCCTTTAAATTTCTCAATTTTTGGACCACACATGACTCATTCCTGGATTTAGTAAGGGAGCATTGGGAAATTGAAGCTGCAGGAGATCCATTTTACTCTCTGAACACAAAATTAAAGACATTGAAGAAAAAGTTGACTGCTTGGAGCAAGGCTACATATGGTAATATTTTCCAGCAGGTCTCAACCTTGGAGGACATTATCTTAGCACATGAATACCAGCTGGAGTTAGCACCAACACCTGAGAATAGAGAAGCATTGAAGAAAGCTGAAGCTGAGCTGAAGAGATATCTTGCTATTGAAGCTGAATTTTGGAAACAAAAGGCTGGCATGCAATGGTTCAAGGAAGGGGATGTGAACTCTAAGTTCTTTCACTTTCATGTCAATGGAAGAAGAAAGAAGCTACATGTGAGCAGAATTCAAAATAGGGATGGCAATTGGATCAACTCCCAAGAAGCAATGGCTAATGAAGCATTATGGTTCTTTCAGAGACAATTTGCTACTGAGGAGGTGTCTAACAATTATGACCTTTTGATGAATGTGCCTTCTATGATCAGTGATGAGCAGAATGAGGCATTCACAAAGGTGCCTTAGGAGGAGGAGGTCAAACAAGCAGTGTTTGGGCTTAATGGAGATAGTGCTAGTGGCCCTGATGGCTATACTGGTAGGTTCTTTCATGTTGCTTGGGATATCATCAAACATGATATTGTCAGGGTGGTGCAGGCTTTATTTAGTGGAAGACACATTCCTAGATATGTGACACACACTAACCTGGTTTTGATCCCTAAGAAGCCTTCAGTTACAACATTTTCAGATCTCAGGCCTATTAGCCTAAGCAACTTCATTAACAAGGTCCTCTCAAGAGTGGTGCATAATAGATTGGTAGAGGTTCTACCTACTCTCATCTCTCAGAATCAGGCAGGCTTTGTGCAAGGGAGAAGCATAGTAGAGAATGTCTTGCTTGCTCAAGAAATCATTCATGATATCAATGAAAGAGGAGAGGATGCAAATGTGGTGATAAAACTGGATATGATGAAGGCCTATGATAGAGTGTCCTGGCCTTTTTTGACAATGGTGCTGAGGAAGATGGGGTTTTGTCATGAGTCTATTGATGTCATCTTCCAGCTTGTCTCTTCAAACTGGTATTCAGTTTTGTTCAATGGCCAAAGCTATGGATTTTTCCATTCAGGTAGAGGTTTAAAGTAAGGTGACCCTTTGTCACCTACTTTGTTCATTCTCACTGCTGAGGTTCTTTCTAGGACCTTGAACTCTCTCAACACTCACAGCTTCTATATGCCCTATGCAATGCCTAAGTGGAGCCCCCATCTCAATCATCTGGCATATGCTGATGATACTATACTATTTACTTCAGCTCATGATGAATCTTTGCACTTGATCACTGGAGTTTTACAAGCATATGAAGCTGTGTCAGGTCAGAAGATAAACAAGGACAAGAGTGCTGTTTATATGCATGCTTCAGTGGGAGAAGATGAAGTCCAAAAGGTAGAATTGATCACTGGCATTCAGAGGAAGGACTTTCCCTTCACATATCTAGGCTGTCCTATCTTTTATGGTAGGAGGAAGAAGATATACTTTGAGGAGCTGGTGGGGAAAGTAACCTCAAAGATCCATGGTTGGAGTGCTAAAATGCTTTCATTTGGGGGAAGGGCCATCCTGATCAGGCATGTACTACAAAGCATGCCAATACATCTCCTTTCAGCAGTCAATCCTTTAGATAGTGTGCTCAATCAGTTGCATAAGCTCTTTGCTAAGTTCTTTTGGGGAAACTCACAAGAAGGATCTAATAGGCATTGGTCCTCCTGGACGAATCTTTGCCTGCCAGTTGAAGAAGGAGGCATGGGATTCAGGTCTTTGTTTGATGTGTCCAGTGCATTGTTTGCCAAGCTGTGGTGGAACTTCAGAACTAGAGACTCTTTGCGGGTTACTTATATGTCTAAAAAGTATTGCAAGAAGCTGCATAAGGCAATTGTGCCTTACAAGCAAGGCTCCTATGTCTGGAAGAAAATGTTACAAGCTAGGGAGGCTATTGATCATGAGATACATTGGCAGATTAGGCAAGGCTCAGCTCATCTTTGGTATGACAATTGGTCAGGGCTTGGTCCATTATACTTCATTGTACCCTATACATTTAACTGTGATCTTTGGTACAACAATGTGAGAGAGGTGATAGAAGAGGGAACCTGGGATGTTGAGCTTTTGAATCTACTTTTGTCTGAAGACATTGTTGATCACATTCTTCAGTATGTGCACTTGCTTGGGACTGACCATAGAAGAGATAAGGCCTGGTGGGGCTTGACATCAAATGGCAAATTTTCAGTTAGTAGTGCCTGGAACTACATGAGAGTGAAGCAGCATAAAGTTCCTATCTCCAAGTTTATGTGGGTGAAAGGGATGCCACTGAAGGTGTCCTTTATGATGTGGAGGCTGTAGAAGTTTAAGCTTCCAATTGATGATGCTTTGAAGAGAATGGGATATCAGTTTCCATCTAGGTGCTGGTGCTGCACAACTCCTACCATTGAGACTAGAGAACACCTCTTTAGAACAAGTCAGGTGGCCAACAGTGTGTGGAAATACTTTGCTCAAGCTGCAGGTATTCAGGTGCATGGATGCAATCTTCATCAGGTTTGTTTTAAATGGTGGAGGCAATGGCCTAAACCCTGGATAAAGGAGGTGTTTCACACTGTTCCTTCTTTTATTGTTTGGTCACTTTGGAAGAGAAGAAATGCATTAAAACATGACAAATCTGTTTCCTACTCTAGGCTGCTTGATGAAGTTACTAGTAATCTATTTTACTATGTGAAGCTGAGGTTTCCTTTTGTTTCTTTAGTGAGACAATCATGGCCTGATATTGTCAATGCTTTAGAGGCTTATTTTCCAAGATTCAGATACATCAAAGTGGGATGGAAAGTGCCAAACTATGGAGTCCTAAAGGTGAACACTGATGGTGCTTCTAGGGGGAATCCTGGCCCTAGCTCTATGGCATTTTGTGTGAGGAATGTAGAGGGTGATGTGTTGTATGCCTTTGCTAAGCGCATTGGGGAGCACAACAATATGTATGCTGAGGCTATGGCTATTAGGGAAGCAATGAAATACAGCGTAGAGAATGGACTGGGAGAGGTTGTGATTGAAACTGACTCTCTAGTTGTCAAGAAGGTTATTGAAGGTGCCTGGAAACCTATGTGGTCTATTGCTTCTATGGGGATATTCTGAAGTTGAAGCAGCTAGGAAGTTTCCAGTTGCAACATACTTTGAGAGAAGGCAATAAGCTAGCTGATTGTCTTGCCAATCTAGCTTATGAGTTGCCTACTGGTTGCTATACTTCTTTTTGTGATATGCCTTCTAAGGCCAGGTTCATAGTCAATTATGATAAGCATCAATGTGTGGAGCTTAGAGCTAAGAGATGGAAAGGATCATAATGTTGACGAGTAAAGGAGAAGGTGATAGGTAAGGAGCTGATTGGAGCCTGGACATTGCCCTCTATGATCAAGACTTAAGAGTGGAGATCATAGGGATTATTTTCACTAACATTAGCTTCTTTGTTTGCAGGTACAAGGTGGAGACTTCTACACATCATTTGGACTACACTGGTTCTATGTTTTCTAGCAAGATGCTGAGGAATGATGGTGGAGCGCCGGTGCTCCACAAGTGTTATACTGATGGAGCACTGGTGCTTCACTGCCTTAGTCGACTCATTCAAGGCAAATATGCTGGAATAACACTGGAAAGGAGAAATTGGATTACTTTGAATACTTTGCCATTCATACAAGCTGGGATTGTTTTACAATTCACTATGCTTCTCTTTCAGCTTGTTTTTTTGTTTTGGTTTACAAACATTATGATTGCTAAGTTGTTTCTAATGCTGAATCCTCACTTAGCTCAGATTCACTTTGGAAGGATGCTGATCACAATCCTGCTTGCTCAAGGATTCTCACAATGCCTCAATCAACTTGCCTTGGTGCTGATTACAATACTTATAGCTCAAGGAGATCTACATTGCTTCATTCTTCTAGGAAGTGCTATGATGCTGCATCTACTTCTACTTTGGTTTCACTTTTTGGAGCTTCATACATCCTGCAGGCAACAAGGATCAAGATTAGTTAATTGTCTAGTTTGTATTCCTTGTTTTGATAGTTGCTTAGATCCTATTACTCTTATTCATTGGCATCAAGATTATGAGTTATTCTTATTCTACTTGGTGGTATTAATGCCCAATGACATTCAACCCAAGAGAGTGAGGACAACAAGTAAGATTGGTGCTATTTTAGGGAGAAGTAGGGTACATTTGGTATTTGCACTTGTTTGGTGCACACATTGTAAGACATTGTATTTATTTTTACTTATTAATAAAAATGGTCACTAGGTGCAATGCCTAGTTGACTCTTGATTAAAAAAAAAAAAAACCCTAAAGTGGACAAGTGAGGGTTGCTAAGTTGGTAAAGTACCTCCACCCACGACCGGTAGGTCCCGGGTTCGAGTCACGCTGGAGGGGAAGTATGGAAACACTATAGATCCTCCAAAAATGGGTGGGAAAAAAAAAACCCTAAAGTGTTGCAGCTTTGCAGGAGGAGGAGAATTAGAAAGCTGGTAATTTGGGCAACAAGGCTATAGTTGAGGCAACAGATGATGGTCAAGCAAGCAAAGATCAGAGAAATTCAGCAATGCAGGGCGTTCAGAAAAATGCAGCAAAGGATGGTCCTGCGGCTCAAAAATCAGCAGGGAAAGGTATTATTCCTTTGCCTAAATCTACTAAGGACTGGGTAAAACAGACATGGGCTGCTAAAACAGTAGGTAATGATGGGAAACAGCTGGCTAATCCTCAGCTTCAGCAGCAAAAACAGGGTGAATTAGTTGGTGTAATAGCTCCACATGGAGGCCCTGTTTCTGCAGAAAAGCCTGTTTCTGCTGTTCATGTATTTGAAAACACATCCCAGCAGGAAGTTCCATCTAACTCTTTGGAAATTAAGGTCACTGAAGATGTTGAGATTGATGGTGATGACCTGGAGGTAGCAGATTCAGAGGAGGATGAAGATTTGGTGGATTACGGTGAGGATAGTGAAACTGATGCTGATGTTCCAGAAAAGTATGAAGAAGATCCGTCTGATGAATACATAGGGCTAGAGGGTGCTATGTCAAGGGATAGTAGTGTCAAGGATGATAAATTTGACAATGCAGAAGTTGTTACAAGCCCGAAAAATGTTATTGCTGAAAAGTCACAGGGTAGTCCTGAAAAGGTGCAGGGAGATCCTGGCATGTTGCTGGATGTGGGTAATGCTAGCCCAGTGCTGTCAGGAGGTAGGCTTTCTGATAAGGAGTTATTGAGAGCAGCCTATTATAGCTCCAGAAGCAAGAATGCGCAGCTAGTTGCAAAAAATTTTGAGCCTACGCCAGCTCTGGCTCGTTTGGTTGACAGGCCTCCTGAATAGGAGGTGGATATTGGTGATGATGAGGAGCTGGACACTGAGTCCACGGCTCAAAATTATGTGAATGCTGCTGAGAAGGCTGATTTATCTCCTGAAAAGGTGGCTGACCGAAGAAGAAAGCAAAGCAGACTCGGGGAAGACGAGATAAAAGCGCTCCGCCACCTATGGGTGAAAGGAAGTCAACTAGGAGGACTCTGTCCAAAACCTCAGGTCGTCAATGAATACATCACTAAGTCGAGGAGGAGTGGCTATACACAAGGGAGGTGGAACTCTCCTTCATGCTCGAGTCCTTAGGGAGGAGAGCATGGAGGCTTTTTTGTAGGTATCTTCATAGTTAAAATTCATGTTGCTTGGAATGGATTTATGCAAGACTTTGGAATGGACAATTCTTGTGGTTCTCCCAAGCTTTGGTTAGTATTAATTTCAGTGTTGTTGATTGGAACAGCTGCGGCTTGGTGCTTGGATCATTTCAAGCGTTTGGCAGGCGCGACGCGCCCCCTGCCGCGCCAGCCCAACCAGAATGTCCAATTTTTGGCCCGCTTTTGCCATGCGCCGCGCCTACGAACGCATGGCGTTAACAAAAACCATGGGCGCGGTTTGGCGCGCGCCGCGTGGCCAAAAGCGCCAGGCACTTTTTGTGTTTTGGCTCCTTTGTTGCCTCGGGGTGTTTTCGTGGGTTGGAATTGGTTGCTTGGATTTCCACTGGAGAGAGATAGGATATTGGTCCAACAAGTCGAAGAAATGATGGATAGCATTTATGATCGAGATAGAGAGCCACAAGTAACTTTTTTTCAAGTTAGTATAGTAGGGCCGTTCTACATTTTACATTTTATTACTTGTAAAAGGAAGTGTGGATTGCATGATTCCACTTTCTTTCTAGCATTTATATTTTTTCATTATGTTAGTATCATCACATGTAATATCATCACAGAGTGTATTATTAACTCTGTGATGATCATAGAATACTTGGTGTTGTCGAGTTCTTATTTTTTGCATTCGTGCTAGGTGCGAGGTCTTACCTCGATAGGATGATGTAAGGTATGGTTTGGCCCTCCTTACTTTGTATTGTCCTCTTGAGGGATTTATTATTATTAATAAAACTAGCCACTAAGCTATAAGCTTAGTGGATTTTGCTAAAAAAAAAAAAAAAACCCTAAAGTGGGTAGGTGGGGGGATTTGCTTCCGGTGTTGAGAGATCATACGCCTACTTTAGTGATGACAAAGGTTGTTTGGAGTCCGCCTCAGGTGGGGTGCATCAAATGTAATACAGATGGTGCGTCTAGAGGTAATCCGAGACCTAGTTCTTGGGCTTTTTGTGCTCGAGATGAGAGGGGAGATATCTTGCATGCTCGTGCTAAGGAGTTGGAGGATTTCATGACCACATATACTCAAGCGGAGGCAATTGCAATCCTTATGGCCTTGAGGTATGTGGCTTCTACTCTTTATGCGCATGTTATTGTCGAGACGGACTCATTGTTGCTCAAAAATGTGGTGACTAAGGTTTTGGAGGTGCCGTGGAAAATTGTGCAAGAAGTGGAAGAAATTTGGAGCTTGATGGAGGGTATGGAAGTAGAGGTGGTGCATGTTTTTAGAGAGGGGAACAAAGTGGCGGATCATTTGGCGAATGTGGTGCTTGATCAAGGAGACGTCCTTGCTAATTCGTTTCAGGAATTGGATAGTGTGGGTAGGAAGTTGGTCAATGGGGACAGGTGAAATGAACCGTACATCCGCACTAGGCCGAGGAGGAATGCTTAGACACAAGGGAGGTGGAACTTTCCTTCATGCTCGAATCCTTAGGGAGGAGAGCATGGAGGTTTTTTTTACTAACGTTGTGTTCTTTTTTGTAGGTACATTCATAGTTCAAATTCTTGTTGCTTGGAATAGATTGACGCATTACTTTGGAATGAAAAATTTGCTCAATTGGATGGTAGTTTCAAGATGCTCTTGGCTCTTCCAAGCTTTGGCTAGCATCAATTTCAGCGGTTTGATACTTAGAGCAGTTGTTGTTCTTTGCTTGGATCATTTCAAGCTTTTGAGACGAAGGCAGGATCTGCAAGCGCCATGGCCGGCGCGCCGCGCGCCTTACCACGCCGGACCAGGCAGAATGTCCAATTTCTGGCCCGCTTTTGCCCTACGCCGCGCCTACGAACGCATGGCGTTAAAAAAACTCCTTGGGCGCGTTTGGCCCGCGCCGCATGCCCAAAGCGCCAGGCACATTTTGTGCTTTGGTTCCTTTGTTGCTTCGGGGTGTTTTCGTGGGTTGGAAATGGTTGTTTCGTGCTTGGATCTTCACGGGAGCGAGTTAGGATCTTGTTGTTATGTCTTTACTCGCATCATTAGTCTACAACATCATGGTAGTAGATCATTACTTAGCTATTTCATTAGAGTTTCATATGTATTTCGCCTAAGTAGTGATGTAAACTTTGTAAAGTACTATATCAAGGCGTTAAACTCATTTCGATTGGTGGTCTTAGCATTTTATAATGCTCAACCCAATGAAGTGGATGCGATGTTTTGGTATGGTGCTATCTTACCACTACTTAGGCGTTCATTAGCATTAGTATTAGCTAGTTCGTATTTCTTTCAAAATTGTAAAGACCTCATTTATTATTTTTGTTTGATATTATTAATAAAAATTAGCCACTAAGCTATAAGCTTAGTGGATTTTGCTTAAAAAAAAAAAAAAACCCTAAAGTTAAAAACCCAAAAAACCCCGTTTTCTCTCTACACCATAGGCGATCTGGGCGATTTTGTGGAGAAAAACCGGCGCCACCACTAAAACTCCGGCCATGGCCGCGCCACCAGGTGGGCAGCCCCCCAGGGGTTGTTCACCCCCACCCTACCCCACCCACTACGACAAGACCCCAAAACAGCAATCAACCCCCTTCATGGTCCCATATTTTGAAACCCCAGGTTCAAAAACAAGAAATAGATCAAAGACTATTTCGTACTGTTGTTTATGCTCAAGGAGTAGCTCAATTAAACTGGAAAACATCTGAGGTGAAGCAATCTCTTACAAAGGAGCAGTTACAATTAGCAGTTATTGAGAAATTTTCGTATGGTAGGCCTGACTTGGAAAACCTACGTAAAATCATCCCGGGCCAATGCGGAATCAAGAGCGAGTGCAACATTGGATATTTGGACAAAAGGTATGTATTGATTAGATTGAGTTCAATGGAAGACTATGTTAATTTCTTATCAACCCCAGCCTATTGGATTAAGTTTAGAGGTAGATCATTCCCTATGAGGTCATTGAAGTGGACGAGACATTGGAAGCCTGATATTGAGACTTCAATGGCTCTAGCATGGATTAGTTTCCCAAATTTGCCTCCAAACTTTTTTGCTACAGAGTTTATTTTTTCCATTGCTTCAGCAGTGGAAACACCATTGAAAGTTGACACTGCAACACTGAACAGGACTAGACCAAGTTGTGCCAGGGTCAAGGTTGAGCTGGATTTGTTGGCGAAAACACCCTAGTCGTGTTTTGATTAATGAAGAGGATGATGATACTGGTGAGATAACCTCTACATGGGTGGATATTATGTATGATCATCTTCCTTTGTATTGCAAAAGTTGTAAACTGCAGGGTCATGATGAAAGTAACTGCAAGGTGATTCACCCAGAGCTCTGGGAGAGAAGAAATGATAATGAAACCCGGGATGTTAATGTTAAGGCTAATGCAGCGCTTCCAGCACCTCCTGTGCGTATCCTGACTAGTGGGAAGGTTGTAGGCAATGTGAGACCTGAGGAAGAATGGAAGGAAGCAACGAATAAGAAAGCTAAGAAGGTGAATGATAATGCAAAAAATACAAAAGTTGCTGCGAAACCTGCTGACAGACTGGCGTTGGTGAAGGCCGGGGGTAACAAATTTGCAGCTTTGCAGGAGGAGGACATTCAGGAAGTAGGTAATGTGGGTGCCAAGGCAATAGTTGAAGCAAAAGATCGTTTTCAAGCTCAGAAAACAGAAATTTCAGCAATGCAGGGCACCAAGAAAAGTGCAGCAAAGAATGGTGTTGCAGCTCAAAACGCAGCCGAGAAAGGTAATATTCCTTTACCTAAATCGACTAAGGACTGGGTAATGCATACATGGGCTGTTAAAACAGGTGATAATGATGGGAAAGAGCTTGCTAAAACTCAGCTTCAGCAGCAAAAACAAGGTGAAATAGTTGGCGTAATAGCTCCACATGGAGGTCCTGTTACTGAGGCAGACCCTGTTTCTGCTGTTCATGTGCTTGTAAACACTTCCCAGTAGGAGGTGCCATCTAATTCTTTGGTAGCCAAGGCTAATACGAATGTTGAAATTGATGACGAAGACTTGGAAATAGTAGATTCAGAGGATGACGATGAATTGGTGGATTACGGTGCTGATAGTGAAACTGGTGATGCTGAGTCAAAAATTATGAAGAAGATCCAGCTGATGAATACATGGGAGTTGAGGGTGATATGTCAAGGGATAGTAGTGCCAAGGATGACAACATTTACAAGGAAGAAGGTGCTACAAGTCATAAAAATGCAATTGCTGAAAATTCACAGGGTAGTCCTGAAAAGGCGCAGGGAGGTCTTGAAAAGGTGCAGGATGTGGTTAATGCTAGCCCGGTGCTGTATGAAGGTAGGCTAGCCACTGTAGAGGAGATGAAAGCAACATATGACAGTGCGAAACGGAAGAATACACAGCTGGTTGTAAAAAATTTTGAGCCCGGGTCACCTCTGGCGCACTTGTTTGATAAGCCTGTTGAAAAGCAGGTGGATATTGGTGATGATGAGGAGTTGGACACTGAGTCTACGGCTCAGAATTATGTTAATGCTGCTGGGAAGGGTTACTTATCTCCTAAGCAGGTGGCTCAGCAGAATAAGAAGGCAAAGCAGGTTCGAGGAAGGCGACAAAAAGCGTCCCATCGCCTGGTGGGGTGTCAACTAGGAGGACGGGTTCCAAAGCCTCTGGTCGTCAATGAATACCTCACTCATATGGAATATAGGGTCTGTTAATACTCAGCAGGCCTTTGACAGAGTGGTGACAATGCACAGGCAGAAGCACTTTTCATTATCGCATTAATTGAGCCGTTCCAGCACTACAGGCATATTGACAAATATCGACTGTGGTTAGGTATGCGTTCTTCTTGGCATAATTTTAATGGCAAAATATGGGTGTTTGTGGATGATGACTATCAGGTGGAAGTGGTGTATGATACATCACAGATGCTGTCTCTGAAGCTGACACATTTGGATGGTTTGCTGGAATTTGTGGTGTCTTTGGTGTATGCTAGCACTGATCATGTTAGCCGGGTGGAACTGTGGGATTTGTTGTACGCTCAGGCTAGTGACATGACGTCCCCTTGGCTGGTTGGGGGGGATTTTAACGTCATTATTGATGAGCTTGAGAAATTTGGGGGCCTGCCAGTTTATTACCCGGAGGTGGAAGACTTTGTGCACTGCATCAATACTTATCAGTTTTCTGACATGGGTTTCAAAGGCAGCATGTACACTTGGTGGAATGGTAGATCAGATGATGAATGCATTTTTAAAAGGCTTGATAGGTGTCTTGTGAATAAGGCCTTCCAAGAATTATTCCCTCAGTTTGAGGTAGAGCATTTGATTAAGCAGGGGTCTGACCATGCTCCATTGTTGCTGTTGCCAAACAAGGGCGCTCCAAATGTGAAGAAGCCGTTCCGGTTTCTAAATTTTTGGGTGCAGCATGAGACCATCCAAGGCGTTGTCAGTGAGAACTAGGCTGAAAATTTTGATTCTGATCCTTTTTACAACTTTAACTGCAAGCTAAAAAAGTTGAAAAAGGCACTGTCCATCTGGAGCAGGGAGACTTATGGCGACATCTTTAGGCAGATAGCTACTTTGGAGGAGGTGGTCCGGGTCTATGAACAGGAGTTCGAGGAGCACCCAACTGGGTACAACAGAGAGAGGCTACAGCGGGTCAATGCGGAGTTGATCAGGTTCTATGCTATAGAGGAGTAGTTTTGGAAGCAGAAAGCAGGTATGGAGTGGTTCAAAGATGGGGACAGGAACACCAAATTTTTCCATACTCATGTAAATGGAAAAAGGAAGGTGTTGCAGATTAGGAGGATAGAGGATGCTGCTGGTAATTTGCTAGAAAATGATGCAGACATAGCCCAGGAGGCAATCAGATTTTTTCAGGCTCAGTTTACTAGTGATGCGGCTCCAGATGACTTTTCTATTCTTGATCACTTGCCTAGTCTTATTACACAGGACCAGAATGCTGCTCTTATTGCCTACCCAGACGAATAGGAGGTGAAGAAAGCTGTTTTTGGGCTGAATGCTAGGTGCTGATGTGGTTAAAATGGTACAAGCGTTCTTTCGGGGTCACTTCATGCCAAGGTATATCACTGCTACTAATCTGGTTCTTTGCCTAAAAGGAGAGACTTCACTACTTTTTCAGATATGAGGCCAATTAGTTTGAGCAAATTCAGCAACAAGGTGTTTTCCAGAGTTATTCATGACAGGTTGTCTGTTCTTTTGCCTGGGATCATCTCACCCCAGCAGTCTGGCTTCGTGAAAGGAAGGAGCATTTTTGAGAATATCCTGCTGGAGCAAGAAATTGTGCACGATATTGCTGATAGGGGAAAGCCTGCGAATGTGGTAATTAAACTAGACATGGCTAAGGCGTATGACAGAGTTTCCTGGTTGTTATTGATAAAAGCTCTGAAGAAGATGGGGTTTGGGGAAACGTTTGTTGGGATAATTTACAGGACTTTGTGCAATAATTGGTACTCTGTCCTCGTAAATGGTCAGCCCTATGGTTTTTTCCAGTCCACCAGAGGAGTGAAGCAAGGTGATCCTCTGTCACCCACTTTGTTTTTACTTGCTGCAGAGTGCCTTTCCAGAGCTCTGAATGCGATGCACAGGGATGATAATTTTGTGCCGTATGGGATGCCCATCTGGAGTCCTCACCTTAATCACCTGGCGTACGTGGATGACATGATTATTTTTTCATCAGCGGATGAAGTTTCTTTGAAGATGGTGATGGATACTTTGTCTAGTTATGAGCTAGCCAGCGGCCAGAAAATCAATAAGGAGAAGAGTAATGTGTACTTGCATGGCAAGGTTCCAGACTTGTTAGTTGACAGGGTGCTTGATGTGACTGCGATACCGAGAGGGGACTTCCCTTTCAAGTATCTTGGAGTCCCCATTTATTATGCTAGGAGGAAGAATTGTCATTATAATGAGTTTGTGGAGAAGGTGCAGAAAAAGCTCGACTCCTGGACTGGTAAGCTGCTTTCTATAGGTGGAAGGGCGACTCTGATTTCCTCAGTGCTTCAGAGTATGCCCATTCACTTGTTATCTACCTGTGATCTCCCTGCTAGGGTGGTGGCTCAGCTTCACCGGATGTTTGCCAAGTTCTTTTGGAGTAACTCTGTGGGTCAGGACAGCAGGCACTGGGCTTCGTGGAAGACTCTGTGTCACCCTCTGAATGAAGGTGGAGTTGGTTTTAGGAGCTTGTATGATGTCTCCAAGGCGCTGTTTGCAAAGCTTTGGTGGAATTTTCGCACCAAGGATTATTTATGGAGGACTTATATGAGCAACAAGTACTTGAAAAAGCATCACTCTACGGTGGTGCCATGGAAGGAAGGGACTTATGCTTGGAAGAAAATGCTGTAGAGCAGGCCCGTGATAGATCATGAGATAATATGGCAGCTGAAGAAGGGCATGCTTACTTCTCGCTTGATAACTGGACTGGTCTTGGTCCTTTGTATCATGCAGTTCCTCTAGATTTTGAATGCGACGAGACTGTAGAGTGTGTCTACGAAGTAGCTGAGGGTGGAGTATTACTTGAGCAGCGTCTTAGGGAGCTCTTACCTGACGATCTTGCAGAGCACGTGATTCAGAATATCAAGCCTCCTATGTGTCCTGAACAGCGGGATAGGCCCTATTGGAAGCTGGAGTCCCGGGGTACCTTTTCAGTTCGTTCAGCTTATCACTTGGTGAGGCAGAGGAAGAAGCCGAGTGACCTTTACAAGCACATCTGGATCAAAGGTATTCCCTTCAAAATGTCATTTTTATTATGGAGATTGTGGAAGTTTAAGTTACCCCTTGATGATATGCTGAAGAGATGGGAATTCAGTTCCCCTCTAGCTGTCATTATTGTGTGGACCCTGACGTGGAGACTGTCTCCCACGTTTTTCTTAATGCACGTGTAGCGAGGTATGTATGGAAATATTTTTGAGGCCCTGCAGGTCTTAATTTTGATAGGCTGCACTTGACACAAGTGATTAATCTGTGGTGGGATGCCCCTACTGGCCCGGTCCTGAGGTTGATTTACCATGCTATTCCCATCTTTATTGTATGGGAGTTGTGGAAACGGAGGAATGTTATGAGGCACGGTGGGTCGACTTCAGCTCGCAGGGTGGTGTATCTTATTATGCAGCATATCATTATGTTGTTGAGAGTTCGCGGGAGGAACTTTCGGCATGCGCCAGGTAGGTGGGCGGATTTGCTTCCGGTGTTGAGAGATCATACGCCTACTTTAGTGATGACAACGATTGTTTGGAGTCCGCCGCAGGTGGGGTGGATCAAATATAATACGGATGGTGCGTCTAGAGGTAATCCGGGACCTAGTTCTTGGGCTTTTGTGTTCGAGATGAGAGGAGAGATATTTTGCATGCTCGTGCTAAGGAGTTGGAGGATTTCATGACCACAAATACTCAAGCAGAGGCAATGGCAATCCTTATGGCCTTGAGGTATGTGGTTTCTACTCCTTATGCGCATGTTATTGTCGAGACGGACTCATTGTTGCTCAAAAATATGGTGACTAAGGTTCGGGAGGTGCCTTGGCAAATTGTGCAAGAAGTTGAAGAAATTTGGAGCTTGATGGAGGGTATGGAAGTAGAGGTGGTGCGTGTTTTTAGAGAGGGAAACAAAGTGGCCGATTATTGGCGAACTTAGCTCTTGATCAAGGAGATGTCCTTGTTAATTCGTTTCATGAATTGGATAGAGTGGGTAGGAGGTTGGTCAATGGAGCCAAGTGCAATGAACCGTACATCCGCACTAGGCCGAAGAGGAATGCTTAGACACAAGGGAGGTGGAACTTTCCTTCATGCTCGAATCCTTAGGGAGGAGAGCATGGAGGTCTTTTTACTAACGTTGTGTTCTTTTTTGTAGGTACATTCATATTTCAAATACATGTTGTTTGGAATGGATTGATGCATTACTTTGGAAAGGAAAACCTACTCAATTGGATGCTGATTTCAAGAGGCTCTTGGTTCTTTCAAATGGAGGAAGTGTCAAGCCAAAGTGCTGGGCCGCACAATATTGTGCGGACCGCACAAATTTGTGCAACACAGCACAATGCTCCGCGCAACATGAAACAAAGGAAGAGGAAGGGAATGCACAGCTCAAAAGAGCATTGTGCGGCTCAGCACAATTTTGTGCGGCTCAGCAATGCTACACACAATGGTCCGCACAAAAATGCAAAATGAAGCAGTAACTACTTCAAGTTTTCAAGAATTTGTGCGGCTCAGAACAATATTGTGCGGTCGCACAATTACCCTAGCTGAGGGAATTGAAGTCAGCACAATGCTGAGAAAGACCCAATTATGCGGTCAGCACAATATTGTGCTAACGCACAATTGGGACGGAAGAAGTTTGAAATGGCTATTCCGTGCTTGAAATTTCATGGGAGTGAGTTAGGATCTTATCTTATGTACATACTCGCATCATTAGTCTACAAAACCATGTTGGTAGATCATTACTTATATCCTACATTAGTTTTTCATGTGTATTTGGCCTAGGTAGTGAGGTAAACTTTGTAAAGTAATATATCAAGGCATTAAATTCATTTCAATTGGTGGTATTAGCATTTTATAATGCTCTACCCAATGAAGTGGATGCGATGCTTGGGTATGGTGCTATCATACCACTACTTAGGCGTTCATTTTCATTAGTATTAGCTAGTTCGTATTTCTTTCAAGATTGTAAAGACCTCATTATTGTTTTTGTTTGATATTATTAATAAAATTAGCCACTAAGCTATAAGCTTAGTGGATTTGCTAAAAAAAAAAAAAAAAAAAAAAACCCTAAAGTTGCGAATGTGGTAATTAAATTAGACATGGCTAAGGCGTATGACAGAGTTTCCTGGTTGTTTTTGATAAAAGCTCTGAAGAAGATGGGGTTTGGGGAAACGTTTGTTGGGATGATTTACAGGACTTTGTGCAATAACTGGTACTCTGTTCTCGTAAATGGTCAGCCCTATGGTTTTTTCCAGTCCACCAGAGGAGTGAAGCAAGGTGATCCTCTGTCACCCACTTTGTTTTTACTGGCTGCAGAGGTGCCTTTCCAGAGCTCTGAATGCGCTGCATAGAGATGAAATTTTGTTCCGTATGGGATGCCTATTTGGAGTCCGCACCTCAATCACCTGGCGTATGTGGATGACATGATTATTTTTTCGTCAGCGGATGAGGTTTATTTGAAGATGATGATGGACACTTTGTCTAGTTATGAGCTGGCCAGCGGACAGAAAATCAATAAGGAGAAGAGTAATGTGTACTTGCATGGTAAGGTTCCAGACTTGTTAGTTGACAGGGTGCTTGATGTGACTGAGATACCGAGAGGGGACTTTCCCTTCAAGTATCTTGGAGTTCCTATCTATTATGCTAGGAGGAAGAATTTCCACTACAACGAGCTGGTGGAGAATGTGCAGAAAAAGCTTGACTCCTGGACTGGTAAGCTGCTTTCTATAGGTGGACGGGCGACTCTGATTTCCTCAGTGCTTCAGAGTATGCCCATTCACTTGTTATCTGCCTGTGACCTCCCTGCTGGGGTGGTGGCTCAGCTTCACCGGAAGTTTGCCAAGTTCTTTTGGAGTAACTCTATGGGTCAGGACAGCAGGCACTGGGCTTCGTGGAAGACTCTGTGCCACCCTCTGAATGAAAGTGGAGTTGGTTTTAGGAGCTTGTATGATGTCTCCAAGGCGCTGTTTGCAAAGCTTTGGTGGAATTTTCGCACCAAGGATTATTTATGGAGGACTTATATGAGCAACAAGTACTTGAAAAAGCATCACTCTTTGGTGGTGCCGTGGAAAGAGAGGACTTATGCTTGGAAGAAAATACTGCAGAGCAGGCCCGTGATGGATCATGAGATAGTATGGCAGCGGAAGAAGGGCGATGCTTACTTCTGGCTTGATAACTGGACTGGTCTGGGTCCTTTGTATCATGCAGTTCCAGTTTGATTTGAATGTGACGAGATGGTAGTGTGTGTCTACGAAGTAGCTGAGGGTGGAGTATGGCTTGAGCAGCGCCTCAGGGAGATCTTACCTGACGACATCGCAGAGCATGTGATTCAGAATATCAAGCCTCCTATATGTCCTGAGCAGCGGGATAGGCCCTATTGGAAGCTGGAGTCTCGGGGTACCTTTTCAGTTCGTTCAGCTTATCACTTGGTGAGGCAGAGGAAGAAGCCGAGTGACCTTTACAAGCACATCTGGATCAAAGGTATTCCCTTCAAAATGTCATTTTTATTATGGAGATTGTGGAAGTTTAAGTTACCCCTTGATGATATGCGGAAGAGATGGGGAATTCAGTTCCCCTCTAGCTGTCATTATTGTGTGGACCCTGACGTGGAGACTGTCTCCCACGTTTTCTTAATGCACGTGTAGCGAGGTATGTATGGAAATATTTTTGAGGCCCTGCAGGTCTTAATTTTGATAGGCTGCACTTGACACAAGTGATTAATCTGTGGTGGGATGCCCCTGCTGGCTCGGTCCTGAGGTTGATCTACCATGTTATTCCCATCTTTATTATATGGGAGCTGTGGAAACGGAGGAATGTTATGAGGCATGGTGGGTCGACTTCAGCTCGCAGGGTGGTGTATCTTGTTATGCAGCATATCATTATATTGTTGAGAGTTCGCATGAGGAACTTTCGGCATGCGCCAGGTAGGTGGGGGGATTTGCTTCCGGTGTTAAGAGATCACACGCCTACTTTAGTGATGACAAAGGTTGTTTGGAGTCCACCTCAGGTGGGGTGGATCAAATGTAATATGGATGGTGCGTCTAGAGGCAATCCGGGACCTAGTTCTTAGGCTTTTTGTGTTCGAGATGAGAGGGGAGATATCTTGCATGCTCGTGCTAAGGAGATGGAGGATTTCATGACCACAAATAATCAAGCGGAGGCAATGACAATTCTTATGGCCTTGAGGTATGTGGTTTCTACTCCTTATGCGCAGGTTATTGTCGAGACGGACTCATTGTTGCTCAAAAATGTGGTGACTAAGGTTTGGGAGGTGCCGTGGCAAATTGTGCAAGAGGTTGATGAAATTTTGAGCTTGATGGAGGGTATGGAAGTAGACGTGGTGCATGTTTTTAGAGAGGGGAACAAAGTGGCGGATTATTTGGCGAACTTGGTGCTTAATCAAGGAGATGTCCTTGTTAATTCGTTTCATGAATTGGATAGTGTGGGTAGGAGGTTGGTAAATAGGGACAAGTGCAATGAACCGTTCATCCGCACTAGGCCGAGGAGGAATGTTTAGACACAAGGGAGGTAGAACTTTCCTTCATGCTCGAATCCTTAGGGAGGAGAGCATTGAGGCATTTTTTACTAACGTTGTGTTCTTTTTTGTAGGTACGTTCATAGCTCACACTCATGTTGCTTGGAATGGATTGACGAATTACTTTAGAATGGACAATTTTCTCACTTGGATGATGGTTTCAAGAGGCTGTGGGCACGTTGGAAGTGCGGGATTGATCATGGCACATTTGGACAAAATCACGATGTTGCTTCAGCATTTGGAAGCGCCTTGGCCGGTGCGCCCGGCAGCCTATCGCGCCGGACCAAGCAGAATGCTCAATTTCTGGCGCGCTTTGGCATGCGCCGCGCTCCTCAACGCGCCCAGCAAAATTTTTCAGCGCAATGGCCTCCGCGCCGCGCCAACGAACTCATCGCGTCAATAGAATGGCCAAGGTACTTGGGCACGTTTGCCCCGCCCCGCGTGGCTATCGCGCCAAGCACATCTCGTGCTTTGGTTCATTTGGTGCTTCGGGGTGTTTTCGTGGGTTGGAAATGTTTGGTTCGTGCTTGGATTTTCAAGGGAGCGACTTAGGATCTTGTTGTTATGTCTTTACTCGCATCATTAGTGTACAACAACATGTTAGTAGATCATTACATAGACTTTACATTAGATTTTCATATGTATTTCGCCTAAGTAGTGATGTAAACTTTGTAAAGTACTATATCAAGGCGTTAAAGTCATTTCGATTGGTGGTCTTAGCATTTTATAATGCTCAACCCAATGAAGTAGATGTGATGTTTTGGTATGGTGCTATCTTACCACTACTTAGGCGTTCATTAGCATTAGTATTAGCTAGTTCGTATTTCTTTCTAGATTGTAAAGACCTCATTTATGTTTTTTTTTGATATTATTAATAAAAATTAGCCACTAAGCTATAAGCTTAGTGGATTTTGCTTACAAAAAAAAAACCTAAAGTTTTCTAGTGTAATTCCGTACTGTCTATCATGATATTGTATACAATGTATCAGTTATAACACATTTCTTGTTCCTACGTGTTGCAATTGAAGTTAGTGATTAAATGTATTCACCACCCATAAATATCCCTTATTGGTCAATGTATTAGTTAGTAATCACTGGTAATATGTCGTATTGTACGTGATGCTGTTTTGTACAAGTGATCACTTATAATTTCCATCCTTGTTCCTTCATGATGCAATTGTAGTGATTGATTATAGTTATTGACACCCTTACACCTCCCACTTGGTCCTTGTGGTGAGTTAAGGTCAAAGGCATAATGTCGTAGTGTTAATCAGATTATTGTATACAAGTGATCACTTATAATTTCCATCCTTGTTCCTTCATGATGAAATTGTAGTGTTTGATCATAGCTATTGACACCCTTACACCTCCCACATTTATCCTTCAGGTGAGTTAACGACACCGGGAACATGTCGTAGTGTTCATGATGCTATTGTGTACATGTGATTGATTTTAATTGTGTTATTGTGACTCTATTATGCAATTGAAGTGAGTGATCATAGCTAATGACACCATTATTGTGACTCTATTATGCGATTGAAGTGAGTGATCATAGCTAATGACACCATTACATGTCCCACATATAATATTTTCCGTGATTAATTAATATAAAATTAAAATATTCGAATTTTTTTATTAAATGTTATTTCTATAGAATCATTAATTAAACGATACAATAATTTCAGTCCAAAATATGCAATAAAGCTCGTTATTGAAAGAAGAAGTGTCATTAATGTTTATGGTTGTAATTTCATGTCGTTTAGTGTGCCTTAATTTAATTGCACACCTATTGAGACCAACCACAGCATTAATTAAAGAAAGAAATTAAAATTTAGTTATTTGGCAGAACATGCTAATCCAGCTTAGTGGTGTTTAGTGTACTTACCTAATGTGGTGGTTTAGGGTTCGAGTTTGGATAAGCTCAATTAATTATAATTTTTTTTAAAAAAAAATATGCTTATTGAAACCCTAAACCCTAACCCTGATAAGTGAGGGTTGGTAAATACCCTCCGCCTACATTCAAGAAATTATGTGTTCGAGTTACTATAGGAGCAAAAAGTGGGAGGGCCACTATTTGTTCCGAGAGAGGGGAAGGGGTGGGGTTCTATGGAAAAAAAAACCCTAACCCTAAACCGTAAACCTTACACCCTAAGATTTACTAATGTAATTTCGTAATATTCATACTTATATTAGTAATACAATGTATCAGTTATAACACATTTCTTGTTCGTACATGTTGCGTGATGCTAGTGATCAATTGTATTCACTACCCATAGATGTCCCTTATTGGTCAATGTATTAATAATCACCGATAATATGTCGTATTGTATGTGATGCTATTATGTACAAGTGATCACTTATAATTTCCATCATTGTGCCTTCATGAGGCAATTGTAGTGATTGATCATAGTTATTGACACCCTTATACTTCTAATATTGGTCTTTGTGGTGAGTTAAGGTCACCGGCATAATGTTGTAGTGTTAATCATGTTATTGTATACAAGTGAACACATAATTTCCATCCTTGTGACTTCATGATTCAATTTAGTGATTGATCATAGCTAATGACACACTTTACACCTCCCACATTGGTCATTGTGGTGATTTAAGGTCACCGATAACATGTCGTAGTGTTCATCATGCTATTGTATAAATGCGATCACATAAATTTGTAATATTGTGACAATTAAAGTGAGTAATCATAGCTAATAACATTGTTCATGTCTAATTAGTAATGTCATAAAATATTTTAAATATTTTATTAATTAAGTAAAGTAGGTGTCATTAATTTTATTACACTGAAATGTCAGTCCAAACTATGGAATTAAGGTTCACTATTTAAACAAACAGTCTTATTAATATTTATGTTTACAATTTTACGTCATTAAGTGTGCAAAAATTAAATTACGCACCTATTGAGTATCAATTTTAAACAAACACCCTCTTGAACGGGTGTGGCAACCTCTATTTAAGAAGTTAATCGGTGCTTCTCAAATGCATTACAACTAAACACCATCTCTAAAGCGTCCCTTCATTTCTTGAGAAGAAATCCATTTGCCAAGAGAAGTACGGTTTGATATATTTATTTTTAAATTTCTTAGATTATGAGTGTTTTTTTTTAATTTTTGGATGATGTTAGTGTAAATTAACTCTGATTTTTCTTTTGCAGTCATGGAAGGTGAAAAAAGAAACGATTGGCCAACAAGTACCAAGTATGAAAATATATTCTGTATGGATAAGTGTGTTCGTGAGCGTGTTATCGACATGCAGTGCAAACTTGAGGACATTGAAGAGATTGTCAAGGTTCTTGAGAGTAACCAGGCCAAAATTATGAAAACCCTTGAAAGGATTGAGAAGTTATCAGAGGCTGTTGTTCGTGGTGCCGACCTTCATCCCTATGATTATGTTTCTCCTCCATCGTCACCCAGTTTCTAGTTTAGTTATATGTTGTTTTAATTCCTCAATCCCCCATAACTCATGTTACGTACTTGTTTGCGAAGTGTGGGTTATGTATTAGTAGGGGATGGTAGTTTTTGAGGAATTTTTGTTATGTTTTGGATAGTTGTTAATCTTAGACGGGTTTGATGAATTAATATATGGAAGTACTATGTTCTAAGAATATTTATTATCTAATTTCTGTTGTTGTTGTTTACCACCATTGACATATTCAAAAACACACTTTCTTAAAAAAAATATATGAAGGAGAAAATTAAAGGCAGATTGAACCACTAAATTTCGAAAAAAATTATTCTAAGATTAAGAGACCTCATTTTATGGACATTTCATAATGTACATGAAAATAATTTGCATATTTTATACTTAAAATATGAAAATTTCTCAAATTTTAAATTATACCAATTATTTTACAAAAAGGATGAAAAATCTTATTTAAACGTCTCCAATTCGATGAAATAAGGTGTAAGTAGGATTACGTGAATTCATTACCTCATAAATCATAGTTGTAATTTGATGTAAGCAAGTAATAGAAAGCATATTATAACTACATATTGGAATAAATTGGAGTAATTTCACTAAGATATATCCAAGATGATGCAATTTGAAAGGAATTTGGACTGATCACTTAGAACACTATTAGGATTAGAACGTTTTTGTGCATTGATTGTTAAGTGAATGTGTGTATTGATTGTTATATGAATGTGTGTACATTGGACATATCAAAAGACACACAACAATTAGAATCCCAATGCAAGCCACCAATTCAATTGGTTTGGCGTGCATGGGTTCTTGCAATGCATGCATCAGATGATGCTACTGCATTTCCATTACCCAATACTCTTCCTATTTAAACCCTAACACATTCCATAGTGTAATCATCATCCCATATCATATCTTTGAAGATCACATATTTCTATCAATGTATAATCATATCTATAGCAACTCTACAAGATTAAATGGGTAAGTAATCTCACATGGGGGAGAATATATTATTCTTCCAATGTCAGTTAAAAGATCACAATTTCAACTTTGCAATAATTCTTATTCTTCACTTATTTACAGCCCTAGTGTTACTTTTTTTCAGGATGAATATCAATTATCCTTTTCTTGTTGTTACTTCACAACATATTATGAATATCAACTGGGCATTGAACAATGTTATCCTTCATATGCTAGAACTTCATTATGAAATTGCCAATCTCAGTCGCCGTGTAGATCAACAAGTTTTTCCTATAAACTGGACAGTGAACAATGTTAATTTTCAGGTGCAAGAACTGCGTGGTGAAATTGCCAATCTTAATCACCTTGTGGATCAAGTTAAATGTAGCCAGGAGGAGATGATGGCTCGTATGGAAGCTGTTGCAAGTAGGATTGAGAGCAAGTGTCAATCTACCAAACTTGTTATTGAAGCCCCAAGCTCATGTGGTGTAGGGAAGTTTTTTTAGGTTTTGTTTTGGTTCAATGGGTGCTATGTAAGCAAGATAATGTATGAAGGCTAGTTTCTTCATAAATCAAATGGTCCATGATATGAAAGTTTATGCTATGAAAAATATTTATCTATGTGTGATCTTTTATGACTTATTACAATTTATTTGACAAGTTATTTAATCCCAATTGATACCAATTGAAATTTTATTCGTCTTTCAAATGTGACAAAAAAATATAGACTAAACATTAGTAATAATTTAACAATTAAAAATCTAGATATAAACATAGAGCCTTAATATTACATAACAACAAACTTGATAAAACAAAGAAGAAACATAGCTTACACATCATTAGCAACAGTTCAACCAAAAAAACCCTAAACAAAAATACACAAATTGACCATTATTAAGATAAGAACTTAACATAAACAACAACAATAGATTAAAGTCTTGATAATACATGTCACCAAAAACCATAGACCAAGTAATCCTAACATTTAACATTCAATCGATTTGAAGAGGATCTGCACTTGTTCCTTCACCATCATAGTCCAACATCACCCTAAAACCAGTACCATCACTTGAACTTGATGAACTTGATAATTCATTGTCAGAATCAGCACCAGGATCACGAGGCTTTCCCATAATGTGAACTCGACAAACAAATTTACCATCATCTAAACTATCCACAATACTAAAATGAAGTGCCTTACCAACCCTCAAATTGTTGGCCTTTATGAATTTTAACCAACCATTCGCTAGCCTTTTCTTCCCTTTATGTATAACCAAGCGCATATCGTGTTCATCATTACCACATAGCACACGAGCAGGAACTGATTCATCAGGCAAAAAAGGGAGTACATGTTTTGGGAAAATCTATTAACATGAAAAATTCGAAAAATTCAAAAAATAACATATTAGAAGCTATGGATATTTAAAAAAATTTAAAAAGATAAGCAAATAAACTTACGAAATCATTCGTAGTTACATATGATTTGGTTAACTTCGTAAGAAAGTTCTCAATTCCAACGATGTTTATAAAGGTTCCGGGTCCAAAGTACTTAGGATTTGTTGCATCAGCCGACATTTTTTGTGGGTTAAAAGTTAGTATGAAAATTTTCAGATTTCTTACAAAGGAAGTAGAACCTTTGTGTCTCTTTAAATAAGGAAAGGTGAAGGAGGTGATGGTTAGGATTTTGGTTAGTTGTATAGTTTGTTATAAAATATAATAAAGTGTGTGGAATAGCAGATGATGCTATTCCAGCAAAATGGTCATAACTCACATATTATGCGGTTGGGGTATGGGGTTCGAGTCTAGTTAGGCACATTTTAGGGCTATTTTTTTTTGCATACACGCTTTAAAGTAGTCTTTAAGTAACCCTAACATTTCTTTTTGCATACAAGCTTTGAAGTAGGATTTAAATAACCCTAACATTAGATATATCAATTCATACTATTGAAGTTGCACATAAAATTACTGGTAAAAATCGTTGAATTAATATCATTATCATGAAGAAATTCATTTTCTATGATTGAAACTTACATAAGTCGAGTTTGATTAAGTTTCATTACAAAAAGAATGTAAATTAATTAAGAAGGATTCTATGTCAAAACCAACAAAAAAATGCTCAAACTTATATCACGTATGCAAATTAAATTGTCAAGTCTTCAATGTCCTCGTTTAGATCGGGCAAGTTACCAAGTGGTGATGTTGGAGCACCATCTTGCTGCATGCATAAAAAATTTAATAAGTTATAATTATTCATTAGTTAAAACAAATAGTCAATGAATATTAAATATGCAAGTAAGTTTTACCTCATTTCCTTCATCTTGCACATTAGCGCCTTGACCGCCTCTACCACCACCCCTACCACCAGCCCTACCACCACTTCTACCCCCACCTCTACTACCTCTACCACCACCTCTACTACCTCTACTACCACCTCTGCTACTACCACCACCTCTACCACCACTTTGTGAACTTCTAAAGTATGTTTCTAGCCGTCCTCTACATCGGCTCAACCGTGGACGTCCTCGTGAACGAGTGTATCGAGGGTTACGTAAAATAGTTGCTTTACCCTCAACCACACTTGAAGGGTCAACGTAGACCTCAACCTTATTTATCTCTTCCAATGACACGAATTGCTCAATCATTTCATCATTCCAATTTGAAAGCTCATGCTCAATTTTGATCATCATATACTTCATATACTTCCTCTTCACTTCACTATCCAATGCAAAATCACAATTGCGCTCAAAATGCTTTAGCAGATCCTTGTACATCAGGTACTGAGAAGTCATATGGGGATAACCTCCTAAAAAGAATCGTTTCAAGTGTGGATGAACAATATCTTTTCTCCACCTATCCAAAATATATCTTTGGTCAACAGTTTCAATCCTTTTGTGAGACACAATCTTGAGTATATGGCTTCATAGATATCCTCTACTTTCAAACCATTTGCAGGAGCAACTTAGGTGTTCACCAACAGCCGTGTACCTAACAGTGAATAAAAATGGATCTCTACGACTAAAACTTCTCTTTGAATAATCAGTTTTAGGAATTTCTCCATGCCAGGTTCTGCTTCATCATCCTCAAGGGTGCTTATTTCACAATGCATGTGCTTCTTTAGTTGCTATTGGAACAATTCAAATATTTCACGAGTATAGCAAGCTTGAAGTTGTGCCTCCCACGGGAATTCAGACAAACACTTTAATTCAAAACAATTTGACCTATATTCTGCTTCCAGCTCTTTCTCAAACTTATCTCTTATAGCTAACTCGTATTGTTAAACAAATTGCTTAAGAGTGCTTTGACGGGTGATAAATCCATCAAAGAAAGCATGCATTCCTTCACTTCTTTGAGTAGACAATATCCCTGCCCAAAAATGATCATCTAGGTATACAGGAACCCATTTTTCCTTCTCTAAAAAAAACTTATGAAACCGATCTCTTCCATTTAGGTTATATCTTGCAATGTATTTATCCTATCTACTCTCAAACTCAACTGTAGTAATGCTTTCTAGCACCATGGCCTTAAATTCTGACTTTGCTCTTTTAGAATCATTGACCCCGCTTAACCTCAAAGGCAACTTAGAGAATATATGTCATACACAATATCTTTGTACCGTATTTGGCATCAATTCATGTATAGCTGCCTTAATGCTTTAACACTGGCCGGTCAAGATAGCCTGTGGACAAACATCTCCCATGGCCCTAAGCCATGTATAGTTCACCAAGATGTAACTTGCAATATCCTCATTCGATAGGAGAGCACACCCCAAAAGTATAGACTGTCTATGCTGATTGACACCAACAAACGAAGCGAATGGCATATTATACCGGTTCACTAGGTATGTTGTATCAAAACATATAACGTCGTGGAACATATCATATGCCACCTTTGAGTGAGAATGCACCCATACGACGTTACGAATCCTACCTACACTATCAATATCAATTGAGTAGAAAAACTCCCTATCTTTTTGTTGCATATCAGTAAAGAACCTGAGTAATGCTTGTGCGTCCCCTTCTTGCAATTCAAACCTCCTACTATTCATAATAAAATTTCGGCAGTCCTTAGGAGTGCAACCCAAATTCTCCGGCCCACCAGCAAATACTTCATGTACTCTTATGTTCTTGGATGGTCTTAGGCCAGCTAGATCATTGGCTTGAAACCATCTCTTAAGAGAATTACTAACCTTCTTGTGTCCAGCCATCAATCATGATAGCGATGGTTCCAATTTATGATTATGCTTTCTAATAACCTTGGAAACACGACATGATCCATCTTTTTCAAAAATTCCATTGTTTCTAGCCATACAATTTATTCTTGTGCCGGATATCTTATATTTTGGTTTCCTTGACCTATCACAATCAAAGTGCACATACCTTGCCGTATGCCCCCCTTTTTTGTTGCATGTTCGTTTGACAATACAAAAACCTAATAATCTAGCATGTGCTTTGTAAAATTCATTACATAGGTTCACTACCTTTAAATCTCATTCCAGGAAGTGGCCATATTACTAGATCCTTTTGAGAAATCTCATCACTCATTTCCCTGTCATCTCCATATTCTAACACTTCTACAACTTCATCATCTTCAACATCAATATCATCATCACCTTCATTATTTTCTGCATCATTGTGGGCCCCGTCAGAATCAATGTCATCCAAATGATCTTCATCATTCATCAAACTATTGTCGGATGTCAGCCCTAGAGCTCTATGTAATTCATTTCTTAGTTGATCCATATTAGGACTTGATGGGTTGGTGTTCATGTTTAAAAATGAGTGTGGATTTTGTGTTTAGAGTTTGTGAAATGGTGTTACTCAAAACGGTAAAGGAATAACAATAGAATACTAATAGACATGTAGTTGGTGATAGTAGTCAAAATGTGTATGTATAAGAAATGTATTTTTATTAAATTAATAAAGAAGTCCTATTTAAAAAACATAAATACGTATAAAATTAATTTATCACTTAATTAATAAAGAATATTTTAAAAAACAGAAATATGTATAAATACAGTCTATGTACATACGTATACTTATACGTATTACTATGTATAATTAATTCCTCACCCTTTCATCTCCCACACATGATGTTTTGCATGGCTCAATATTTTGGGAATAAACATCATTTAATAGTTAGTTTAGAGGGAATGTTTTGGAGGAAAAAAATTGTTTAAGAGACCAAACACATATTAAGAATACATTAGTAATTTCAGGGGTGTGGCCAAAGTGTGGCCAAAGATGGTGTGGCCGAATAGCACCCTCCTTATATAATATATCTCTGGTTTATGATAGTTAGATGGTGATATACGTATACTTTGCAAGAAGAAACTGGGCAATGGGCCACTGTGAGGAATGAGATGGGTCAAAAGAGACGACAAAAAGTAAGACCACGTGCCTTAGATGAGATTGGCAGCTTGTAAACAAATCACATTACCTACCATTTTTCCATCTCAGTTTACGAGTTCGTGTTAATTAAAAAACCGACTTTCATATCTTAATTTAACTACAATATAATGATAAACTACATATAAATTAAATGAAACAATATAACATAAAAATTTAACTAATAAATTTGCACTTTTGAAAGTTGCGAGATTTACATGAAAATTAAGTTGAGACTAGCAGTTTGAGGCGTACAAAGTACAAAATATTGAATAAATTTTAGATCAAGATTCAAGGGAATAAAGTAAGAGACAGAAAGCAGAGGGCCAATGCATCTTGGCTAGCTTTTGGACATATATTTGGTTGAAATTTGACAACTTGTATTTTTGAAGTTGAGTTAGAAAAATAATTTTTGGAATTTGAAGTTGTATTTGAACATACATTTTATTTGAAAAAAAAGTTGAAGTTTGTGAGAGGAAAAATATAATTTCCAATTTTTGGGAATTTGAAATCTTGATTTTCAAAATTTGGCAAATTTTATAAACAAGCAAATTTTTCCCAAAAAATTCTCAAAAAATACTCCCAAATTTTATAAACGGGAGCTTAAGCACATAGGCAAACCAAGTAGCCAGACGCTTGAACCAAGCAGAACTCGTTCGATGTTTCACACATAGAAGGTTCTTGTCTTGCGAAACATTCTGCTTATGCCATAAGCATGTGTGACGCTTAGGGATCGTTTGGTTGGAGGAATTGTCAAAAATTGGATATCCCATAATTTTAGGATAAATTTTATCTTGGAATTGAAATTTGGACTAAAATATGGGATAACCTATTGCACTCTCTATATGAGATAAGATAACCGTACAATTGTAGGATAACTTTTATCTTAATTTATATAATACCTTCAACTAAATATGAAATAAATTAATTTCGAGATCGCAATTCTTAATCCCTCCAACCAAACGATCCCTTAGTGTCCTTAGTGTTAGTAGGTGGCCCAATAGTTTCTACACATGCAATTCATGTGCGAGAGACTCTTCTATGATACCCATTCTAGTGACTAATTATTGTACCAAGCATTTTTCCTTGATTATTTATTTATTGTTTGGTGCATAGTAATTGAGTTGTACCTTATACACAGGTTTGTTTCTCTAGGACCAAAAATATATTACTTCAGAAAATCAATATCGAAAGAAGCTTCAAACTATAGTAGTAGTACACTTAAAAAGTCTTTTGATACCAGTAGGGGGATAAAATATGTATTGGGTGAAAAACGAGATCTCGGAGTGCAACGCGAAGACTGCACCACAAGACAAGCTTCCGATGAAAAGATTGCATGGTCACTTGCCCCGGAAATTACCCTAAGAAACGAGGGGAGACGAGCTCGAAGCACCGAGCTCGGAGAAAAACCCCCTGCAACCCCGAGCGAATGACACACCTTGGGAGACGAGGGCCGACCTTTATAAATGTCGACTGTTGCTCCAATATTTAATAGGATAGATCGTTAGTCAATTACAATTATGTACAGAATAATGGCCATAAAGGCACCATTATGACATTTTACAACGTCATTCTTCCTCCTGATTATTAATAGGGCTCATTTGTAAACAACAGGAGACAATCAATAGAATATAGAATCCTATTTTTATTTGCCTCGTTTATCTTATTTCCTGCCTCGTCGCTTTCTCAAGTTTTCGTTTAGTCCGAATCCAATTTAGCTCAAACTTCACTTCGATACAAGAAAATCACTAGTTAAACCCGATACAAATTCGATTTATTGTCCTATCTCGATTTAGGCCAACACAAATTGGCACCGTTTGTGGGGATCTGGTAATAACGTTTGTTCCAAAAACCGTGATTTCGACTTTCTACCGAAAACAAAATGGCAGACATTGTCAATGAAAATATAACTATTCAAATACCTGACCAGACAACGGGCCTAACCGAGACCAATAGTGGCACCCCATTACAACCAACTAGCTTGACACCACCCGTTAGCCCCATTCCAATGAGCACTTCATCTCCATTAGTTGGGTTGACCCCCACAAGCGGATCTACTCCGCCGATCGGTCTGACGCCTTCCGTAGGAGAATTGATAGCCGAACCAACGTCATCAAATTCCGTCGACCCCTTCCAACAGTTCATGGTGAACTCGCTGCAATAAATGCGAGAGCAAGCCGATGTTCTAGCAGCCGCGCAAGCTCAATTTAATAAACAGTTCCAAAGCTCTTTACAAGATCTTGCTGGGAACGGAAGAATCCATTCTGTCCTCGGTGACGTTCCCTTCACGATGTTTATTGGAGGGAACAATGCTAATACTCCTGTTGGAATAAACACGGGGGAGGGGGGGAGGGGGGGCTCCTAAATGTGATTTCATCTGAGGTCTCGGTGACTATAGCCCCCATAACGTCACAAACGAGCGTCGCATCTGATTTCGAAAAGTGGAAAAAGGAGTTCGAGGCCAGCATGGAGAAATGACTCGAGAACGTGCCAGGGGACCGTAAACCCCAACGAGCACTGGACATTGAAAAATGTCGCCAATTACCCTTCAAGCCTGAAGCTGCTCCAGCGCCTGTCCCAAAGCATTTTAAATTACAAATTCTGAAGAAGTACGATAGGACCACGGACCCAGTTGACCATATTACATAATACATGGCTATGGTCAAAAGCAACGACCTAACCCCGATTGAAAAGAAATCCATGTTCTTGAAGAAATTCGCCGACACCCTGGAAAAAGGGGCGCTGCGTTGGTACATGCTCCTCCCTTCCGAGTCCATTTCCAGCTTTGACGAGTTGGCAGACATATTCATTAAAGCTCACACTGGGGCTCAAAAGATCCTCAAAAGAAAGGAAGACATCTTTGATGAAAAACAAGGATACCTCGAGCCCAACAAGGACTTCCTTGAGCGCTTTCAAGCCGAGAGGATGGACCTACCAAAAATGGATGACAGTCTGGCAGTCATGGCTTTTGAAAAGAACCTTAACGTAAGCAATTCAGAGGCTGCGGCTAAGCTGAAGAAAGAACTCCAGCAGTGGCAAGCCAGAACCTGGGATGAATTGCATGACCGAGCCATAGCAAAGATCAGGCTCGAGGAAGCGGAGTGGAGAAGAACGGGACGAGGTCATTCCTACCGAAGTCGATCCGAATCCTCTCGATGCGCCGACGTGCCACGAGGGAATTCAAAAGGATGGTATGAACCATACAACGGAGCTCAAAGGCAACATGTAAGCCAACGCCTCGGAGGGCATCAGCACGTGAGCCAAAGGCTCGGCAGAAAAGCTGTATCATCCTCAAACCAAAAGTCTTCAGGCCCATCTTTGGTACCTAGGGAGAAGGATCTACCTCGAATCTCTAAGTACAATTTCATTATATCCACTTCCAATCTAGTGAACGCGATCAAGGGAATGACTGATCAAGGAGTGAGGCTACCCAAAGACATGAGAACGCCCCCGAGCAAGAGGGACCAAACCCAATATTGTGAGTTTTACATGGACTACGTGCATACAACCGATGACAGTAAGGCATTGCGTCTCGAGGTGGCCCATTTTCTCAAAAAGGGGGTGCTAGTAGAGTACCTGACCGACAAAGGGAAGCACAATTACTCGAAGAACAGGAGGGAGGAGCAACCACCTCGAGCACAGTCACCAAAGAGGGTAGTGAATGTCATCACCGGGGGCTCGGAGGTGAACGGAGTTAGCTTTGCTGACGCGAAGAAAGTGGCAAAATCGTCCATTACAACAAAGAAAAGAGCAAGAGCTGGTGAGTCGAGCAGGGAGATGGTATTCAGCAAAGAAGATTGCAATGGGATGATGTTCCCCCATCACGACGCACTAGTGATCACGCTCAGGATCAACGACTCTGATGTCAAACGAGCTTTAGTTGATCTAGGCAGCTCGGTGAACATCATCAACTATGGCGCGATCAAGAAGATGTGGCTAAAGGATCTAGTCGTCGCAATGGCGACCATACTGACGGGGTTCAACAACTCCACCGAGAAGACTTTGGGAGAAATAACCCTCACGATTATTGCAGGAGGAGTGACCAAGCAAGCTACCTTCCAAGTTATGGCTAAGGACATAACCTACAACGTCATTCTTGGAAGGCCCTAGATCTATGAGATGGAAGTTGTGCCATCCACCCTGCATCAAGTGATCAAGTTCCCAACTCCATGGGGAGTAAGAGCCATCCAAGAAGAACAACGAATAGCACGAGAGTGTTATTCTGTCGCAATGAAGAGTACGGTCGTCCCGAATGGGCCAAGGAAATAGCAACGAGCAAAGACTCAACAACTGGGGACTTCGCCAGGCAAAGCCTTCGAAGCACGATCAATTACCTCACCGAAGGGTCACCCTTGGAACTTGCTCGAATAAATTCATGCTATCCTAGTTCTTTTCTCCTAAGACCTATTAGAGTCAGGCATCTATTGTAATAAAGACATGGAAATTTGATCAATGGAATAAACTCCGATTCGTCATCCTTTTATTCTCACTTGAACATGCATAGCTAGTCATAAGTTAAGCCTACGTCTCGAAGACGAGATGTCATCCTAAGCTAGCTCGAAACAATGAAAAGTCTTGCAAGCAAATTTATAAACGGAATTTCCATTAATAAAAAGGCTCGAAGGCCCCAAATATTTACAAGGCAAACGGCGCAAAAGCCTTAAACAAAAAAGAAACAAAAGCCCTACTCTAAGCCTCCGCTTCGGAGTCGTCACCTCCCTTGTCTGAGCTCTTACTGCCCGAGGGGAGATCTTCCATCAGCCTCTGGGCCACAACAGTGTCGTTCTCGACTTTGGCAATCTCAGCATTAAGGTCAAGCCCGCCGCGGCACTCCTTCAGAGACTTTAGTCTCGTCTGAATAACGGCCCAATTCTTATCATCTTTGGCCCGAGTCCTCCTAACTCTCCGCCTCGAGGAGAAAGATTCAGCCTTTCCTCTCAGGAACTCGACCTCGCTCTCGAGCTGACTCTTTTCCTTGGCCATCTACTCTTTCTCTGTGTCCATTTCATTCATCTTAAGCATTTTTTGCTTTAAGTGGCCATGAAACTTTTTGACCTTTTCACTAATAGCTGACTGAGCCTCGTTCCTTACTCTCTTCAACTCAGCGTCACAAAGCTCCTTCAAACGGTCAATTTTCCCCTCGATGTCAGATGTAGCCTCGATGGCCTTGGTCATCTCGAGGTCAGACTTATTGGCAGCATTCTTAGCTTGCTCCAGCTCGAGCCTTGCGCTCACTAGCCCCTCTCAAGACCACTCATCTGGGCCTCAAGACCTGCTCGCTCGCCTCCAACCAGCCCTTAACTGACGAAGCTTTTCATCCCGGCTGCACTCTATCTCGGCAGCCATGATAAAGTTGATGTAACACTACAGAAAGGAATTTTAAAAATCAGAGAAACAAGCGAAACGACTAGTTGAAAAGAGAAAGTTAGGGAAAGCATACATGAATGGCATGCTGAGCAGCATCAGCCATCAAATCAGAGATGGGAGACTCCTTGAAACGATCGTATTCCTTAGGACCTAGGAGTCCACGGAGGCTGATCGGAACTTGGATGTCGCCATCAAGCAGACAAAGCTCGGAAGGAATTTCAGTGTAGCGAAATTTCCTCCAAGAAGACGCATCAGGAGCAGGCTCGGAGGCGGCTCGAGGGGCCTTATTCCCCACTCGAAATGGCCCAGACTCATCCATTTTCGTTTCCGTTGAAGGAGGGGGATAAACTTTCCCCATGTCTTTATCAACAACCTGAACTGGTTTAGGCTCATGAGTAGAGGGAACTAAAATCTCATCTTGTCTTAACCCTGCCTCGCCAACAGCAGTGAGCTCAGGAAACGGGACAGGCTCCAATCTAGCCCGCTTCGCTTTCGGAGCTTCCCCCAAGGACAACTCTTTCCTCCTCAAAACTGAAAGAAGAAGGGAAAGAAATGATAAACGTAACAAACAAAGAAATTGATGAAAACAAGAAGAGAAGTGCTCAACCTGTCTTTGCCCTAGGGTCCGGCGACCCCTCAAAAGCCGTTTTCTTCTTCTCTTTCCCCTTTTCACCATTTCCCCTCGAAAGGTTCCCAATCAAATCCTCGAGGGCATTCAAGGTATCCCCAACCTCAAGGACCTCCTCTTTCTTGTCTTTCTTCCATTTTTTCTCCTTCGGCGCAGTGATCGCCCTCTTAGGGAGCCCTACAACAGAGAAACGATAGTGAGGGCATGAAGCTTAGGGCCTCAGAAAACTAGATTGAACTCAAAAGGTTGAATGAAGGATAACCCACCATGCCGTTTTGATGCGGAGCAAATTAGAGCCAAAGCGCCAACCATCAAGAGCCAAGCTCGAGAGCACAAAGAGTACACGTCAAGGCCTCCGGAGGAGGATTCGAGAGTGATTTGAAGGCATGAACTTGAGCGCCATAAAGGGAGGACCAAATACGGACCAAGGAGGAACACCTAGAGTCTATTTTGAAGTGTATCCACACATCCCAGGAAGAGGCGGACCGCCTACACAAAGGGGCGGACCGCCTACACCATTGGCCACTCTCTGGATCTTCCCATGGGCGGACCGCCTTTGCCAATGGGCGGACCGCCCACTGTGCAGTCAAGACAAGAGAGCTGAGGACAGGGCGAAGCACCTAAAGGGGTGGGCGGACCGCCTACCCACTTTGACAGCATGACGAGACTTCATTTATTTTGATGTGTATTTCCTATTTTAGCCCTACGTGGCTTATATTGTTTTAACCCACTTTGGGGGGGTATTTAGGACCTTTCATTATGCATATAAGGAAGCTATAAAAGCCTCCCTTAGGTCTTTCATTTCACTTAACCTACATTGAATGAAAAACATGAAACTTGAAAGCTTGAGAGCATTTCAATGAAAACCCCTTGTGCGGGCTTGATTTCACTTGGTGGATTCCAAGCTGAACTTCAATCCTTTGTTGATCATTCTGTTTGTGAGAGCCAGGTGTCTCTCAAGGATGGTTTCTTAGTTTAGGTGTTTCTTGACAATCACCCGAGGTGTATCGAAACAAGTTCTTTGGTGCTACTTAAGTAATTCGTTCAAGTCACGTCTCGCTTTTATCTTTACTTTATCGCTTCCGTATTTTCCGCTACATCAAATGGTATCAGAACAAGGCTCAGTTGTTTTTCTTACAAACCTTCATTCCTTCTTCATCGTCTCTTTTATCCTTGTTATTGTGTTCTTGTTGTTTGTTGTTCTTATTTGGAAGAAAAAACAAAAAAATTCCAAAATTTGAAAACTTCAAAAAAATTGGTGAAACTTGTTGGATTGGAACACTCAAACATTGAAAATCATTGGGTTTTTTCTATATCATATTTCCGTTCTTTTGGTACCAAAATATTGTGATTTGGTGTTGTGATTCGAAATTTGAAGAATCAAATCTCAAAGTATTCAAAAACCCGAAAAATTCTTGCTTGAAGATCAAAATCGACTTATAGTTGTTTGTTGGGGTTAACAACTATTGAGGATTGTTTGTAATCATCCTATACACCTTTAGGTATCATTATATTGGAGAAAGAACTTGTTTTTGTTTGAAATTTGAGTGCTAAAGACTTAAAAACACGGAGGGAAACGTTGTAGGAATCAGGAACGGGTGGAGCGCCCAAAACTAGGCGGACCGCCTGATTTAGCTACTGATCAAAAACAAGGCGGACCGCCCACTCTCTGTGGCTTCTATGAACTTTACTGGGCGGAGCGCCCACTTCCAGGGGCGGAGCGCCTCCTCCTGGAACTTGTCCAGGTAGTTGTTTTTCATATATTTTCGCATTTTGTTGGCTTGTATCACTTCCGGCTAGTACTTTTCAAATGACACTTCTAATTTAGTAGTACTAGTTCATTGAGCGATTAGGACCTTCGTGCTTAGAGGAGTGTAGAAGTCAAAGAAGACTCGTAGTATATTGTTTGCTTCAAGTGCTCACTTAAATAGCCCAGCGTTCATCGAGTCCCATCAATTATACTCTTCCCTGAGAATATTTGGTTCTTGTGAACTTGAATGGTTATTGAGGAGGTTGTTCAACTACGAGAAAACCTTTGAAATCAAGCTTGAGTGAAAAAAATCCCCCACCACAAAACGAGTGTACCCGAGTGACATTCAAAGTGAGGGAGCGGGTGAGGTTTTTACTTTAACGTCTTTCTTGTCTTTGATTTATGTAGGTACATGGCCGAAGACGTTGACGAGACCATTAAGGTCCCCGTAAGCACTTTGGCCTGCCTCTTGGCCGAGGTGAGATCTATAAACCAAAGGCTTAAGAGCCTTGAAGGAGAATGGACCCCGAGTGTCACGACCCTAGACTCGCTCTAGGCGGCGTGTCGGCACTTAGACAATTGCTACCCAAAAGCAACGTCCAAGTTCAGCCTTTGAACCTCTATAGGACAGCTAGAGTGTCAAGCTAAGCTCCTTAGATGATTTCTAAGTCAAGAAAGCAAAGTAGTCAAGTACTTGCACACGGTTAAGGCACAAGTTGTTGGCAAAAGGACATGTATTATGATCAAATATTTTGTACAAAGAAAGAAAAGCTAAGGAACTTGGTTGGATGATAGGTTACAATGTTAGACACTATTTAGAAGATTTTGATGTTGGACAAGTGCAAATGAAATGTCTACTCCTATTTATACTACTCTAGGGAATGTTCTAGACTACACTAATTATATTGAAAGTTGGCATGCTCTCTCTTGACTCTTCTAGAGTGTTCCATAAGTTGTTGGTTCCTTCCAACTCCAACCAATATTCTCCTATAATCTAGATACTTCTACTCATTTTATGAAAGCCCTAAATCAAGGGCCTTAAAGGTTCTAGAGTCTTCCACACTCTAGAATACTCTTGGCCTCTCTAGAAGCTTCCATTGCATTATTTGGCTCATGATGTGGCAGGACGTCACACTCTCCCCCACCTGATTTTGTGCCGCCCTCGGCACGAAGCACCGATAAATATGCGCGTACCTCGCCTTGGCGTTGTCGAAGATCTTTATCTATTAGCCATGATGCCCTATGGAGTGGTTCGCCTACCCACGCCACAAGATATTGGTCACCTTTCTTCTTGCCCCATTTGTACTTTGGTCGACTAGCAATTATGGCCTCGATCCTCTGCCTATCAGATACCTCTCCTTGTTCTTGGCCTGAATCTCCCTATGACTCGACCAAGTCTAGCAACTTCTCAAGCATCGGGTCCATACTTCCACTTCCTACTTGGCTGCCCTCCGTGGTCCCTGCCTTGCTAGCAAGCTTGGCCCCCTTGGTTGGTGCATCGTCTAAGTCTGATAGCGTGCCACCACTTTGGAACTCGTCCTCCTCTTCAACCATATCCGCCCAACCTTTCTTGCTCCCACCATGATTCCTATGCATGGCACCAAGATAGGCCTTAGCATCCTCTGCTCTCGGCTTAGATTTCAACCGCATCCCACCGATGCAGGCGATCTCTTCTGTATCACACTCGTGTGCTTGCAAAAATTTCCCAACCATTGCTACAAGCTTCCCTAACTCTGGGCATTCCCTAGCCCGATGTGGCCCATTACAAAAGCAGCACCCTCCCTTGGGCACATACTCGCCACCATTGTTTGGCCCTTGTCGTTGCCTTTGGACCCATGTCTGTTATGAGTTAGCCCCTTGCCATTGCCCTTATGTGCCTCAGCTATGCCTTTCCATTCGTCCTTGTCATGATCTCCCCCGCCCTTCTCGGCGTTGCCCTCTTTGGACTTGACAGGCTCCATCTTGAATTCAACGAGTGACTCGGCTACCGCTATGGCCTCGTCTACATTGGCTACGTGATGTCTTCTTAACTCCTGCTTTGCCCAATTTTTCAAGCCATCCGTGAAGTAGAAGAGGGAATCTTCCTCGGACAATGTCGGGATTTGCAGCATTATGGTGGTTAACTCGCGCACGTACTCCCGAATCGTGGTCGTCTGTCGGAGCTCCCTTAGCCTCCTCCTAGCCTCATACGCCACATTCATCGGGTAGAACTGCTTCTTCAACTCCTTCTTGAACTGCTCCCACGTCTCAATCTTGTATAGCCCCTTTCTCCATGTCGGCACATTTGCGACGCCACCACAGCGTGGCAACCTCGGTCAAGTACATTGAGGCGTTGCGTACCTTGGCAACTTCGTCCCCCTCTTTGACTACCTCAAAGTACTTGTCCATCCTCTAAAGAAAGTCGTCCACCTCACGTGCATCCCGTGCACCGCCATACTCCTTTGGCTTAGGGACCTTCACCTTAGCCCCTGGTGCAAGTACCACGCCCCTGGTAGTCCCTACCATGGTCCCCTCCAAGCTCTTTTGCAAGGCCTCCATTTGCCCTTGTAGGTCAGCAATAGTAACCCCGAGCATATCTTCCAACTCGCGGACTCTCCCTTTGCGATACTCCTCCTTGAGTACCTCCATCATGGTCCGTTTAAGTTTCTCCAACTCCCCAACGACTTGATTCTCTAATATAGTGAGGTTGGACTCCATGGCGTTCACACGTCGGTTCAAGGTGCCAAGACTAGCTTCCAAAAGCTTCACTCGACAACCAATGTTCCCCAAGGATGACCCATCCCCCCTTCCTCATCAACCACATTTACTTTTGCATCGACTGTGACCTCCGCTTGCGTATCCTGCGCTTTGCTCGACCCTCGCTTCCTTGTTTTCATCCCCGCAGCAGCATCTCTACCACGAGAAACTTCCTCCAAGGAAATGTTAGTTTCCTTATCACTTGACATAATTTCTCTCCAAAGGAACCACGTAAAATACTCTCGGTGTTGACTGGCTCTTATACCACGTTGTCACGACCCTAGAGTCGCTCTACGCGGCGTGTCGGTACTTAGACAATTGCTACCCAAAAGAAACGCCCAAGTTCAGCCTTTGAACCTCTATAGAAACGCCCAAGAGCCAAGCTCGAGAGCACAAAGAGTACATGTCAAGGACTCCGGAGGAGGATTCGAGAGTGATTTAAAGTCATAAACTTGAGCGCCATCGAGGGAGGACCAACTACGGACCAAGGAGGAATACCTAGAGTCCATTTTTAAGTGTATCCACACCTCCCAAGAATAGGCGGACCGCGTACACAAAGGGGCGGACCGCCTACACCATTGGCCACTCTCTGGATCTTCCCATAGGCGGACCGCCTCTGCCAATGGGCAGACCGCCCACTGTGCAGTCAAGACAAGAGAGCTGAGGATAGGGCGGAGCGCCTAGAGGGGTGGGCGGACTGCCTACCCCCTTTGACAGCATGACGAGATTTCATTTATTTTGATGTGTATTTCCTATTTTAGCCCTACATGGCTTATATTGTTTTAACCCACTTTGGGGGTATTTAGAACATTTCATTATGCATAGAAGGAAGCTATAAAAGCCTCCCTTAAGTCTTTCATTTCACTTAGCCTACATTGAATGAAAAACATGAAACTTGAAAGCTTGAGAGCATTTCAATGAAAACTCCTTGTGCGGGCTTGATTTCACTTGGTGGATTCCAGGTTGAACTTTAATCCTTTGTTGATCATTCTGTTTGCGAGTGCCAGGTGACTCTCGAGGATAGTTGCTTAGTATAGGTGTTCCTTGAAAATCACCCGAGGTGTATCGAAACAAGTTCTTCGGTGCTACTTAGGTAATTCGTTCGAGCCACGTCTCGCTTTTATCTTTACTTTATCGCTTCCGTATTTTCCGTTACATCACGTTTACAAGCCCATTGGTTCTCACTCAAAGCGGCCAAAACCATCCACGACCTCTCTGGCCTAGCTTTTGCATCATTAATGGCCTGAACCCATTGAACCAAGTTTTTTGGGCGAGCAATCGGGACCGCCTCGGCTAAAGGAATAAGAGCAAGGAGTCAGAAAAGAGAAAAAGTAAAACAAAAATAAACGAAGGAGGAAACACTTACGGGCTCGATTCCACCGCTCGAGAAAATCAGTCTTTAAGGAGATAAGGTCGGTGGGCAAGAGGACGAATCGCTCGTTCCACCCATGGTTCTCGAGATCGTCGCTTTTCGTAATCAATGAATACGAGCCCCGTTTGTTGAGCTAGACGACCCCATCCTTGTGAAGGGTGGGGGAAAACTGATACAAAAGATGATCGAGGGTGAAAGGCATCGCCGCTAATTTAGTCAAAAACTTGAGACACTGGATGTGCCTCCATACCCCGGGTCCAATCTGAGCTAGGCACACTTGGAAGGATTGGCAAAAATTTTCCAACACCTCAGGGATAGGGAGAGAGAAACTAATCGTGAAAGGATAAGTGAAAGCGAAGGAACGCCCCTTGACTCGATCGCACACTCGGTTCTTGGGGGCAGGGATGCCAACCCTCACCTCGGGCCCCCAGTTGCAATCAGAGCGAACCAAATGAATGTTCTCCTGAGTAATCAAGCTCGGTGTCTTCCCCATATGAATGTTACTTCTCCTCCTGGCTTCCGATTCAGTTTGCAGCTGTATAACAAAATTCTTCGAAAGATCAATCTTTGAAGGAATAACGTGGCGAGGCTTAAGTTCCAAATCGTCGGAGAGAAGTTCCTCGTCGCCACCATCCTGTGTGGCAACCTCTTCCTCCCCCGCCGTAGCTACTCCAGCGGTCCCAGCCATAGATGAGCAGAGTTCTTGACCCACACCGCGGGGACAAACAAGATCTTCTATGTTGAAGTCAGGAGGAACAACATTCAGCGGTTCAAGGACACTAACCAGTTCCCCACCAACAATTACGGTGTCCACAAGGGAATGTGGAGAACGTGATGAATCTTGTTGAGACATATTTCTTTCGAAAATCTTTTGAGAGAAATGTTTAGAAGCTCTACTGTTGAAGACAAGAAGAAGTAAGAAAAAGAAGGCGAGGTTCAACTATATATAGGTTAAAAAGCGCCATGGTTACAGCCGGATGGGGAAGGGAAAACCAAAAAATGCGACCAATCAGCGATCGCCACGCATGATTGACGGGAATTCGAAGTGACAACTGCCATTTTCAAAATTTGCGGCGCAAAAACAGCCACGCCAATCTTCCGCCTAAAATTCACTCCATCCCTCGATAGATTTGGCAACCTCCCGAGGAGTGGGGGGACTATCTATATTGGGTGAAAATTCACCGAGGTCTCAAGCAAGACCTCGGAGTGCAACGCAAAGATTGCGCCACGAGACAAGCTTCCGAAGGAAAGATTGCATGGTCACTTGCCCTGGAAATTACCCTAAGAAATGAGGGGAGACGAGCTCGAAGCACCGAGCTCGGAGAAAAACCCCCTGCAACCCCGAGCGGATGACACACCTCGGGAGACGAGGGCCGACCTTTGCAACTGTCGACCGTTGCTCCAACATTTAATAGGATAGATCGTCAGTCAATTACAATTATGTACAGAATAATGGCCATAAAGCCACCATTATGACATTTTACAACGTCATTCTTCCTCCTGATTATAAATAGGGCTCATTTATAAATAACAGGAGACAATCAATAGAATATAGAATCCTACTTTTATTTGCCTCATTTATCTTATTTCCTGCCTCGTCGCTTTCTCAAGTTTTCGTTTAGTCTGAATCCAATTTAGCTCAAACTTCACTTTGATACAAGCAAATTACCAGTTAAACCTGATACAAATTCGATTTGTTGTCCTACCCCTATTTAGGCCAACACAAAATGGATAATTGATACTCCTTCTATTGTTTCAATTAATGTGAACATGTTTGACCTGCACCATAAAATCTAATAAAAAAATAATTAATTTTCAATCTGTGATCTAAAAAAGTTACTGAGTTTGTGTGTGACTATAAATTATCTCATTATGGGTACAATAATAAATTTAAAATTAAATTATTTAAAAATTAATTATTCTTTTTTCGAACTAAATAATAAAATTAGATTCACATCAACTACAATGGATAAATATCATATTTGATGAAGTATGCGTGACTTTTTCTCTTTTATTATGTGAAAGCTAAACTCTTTGTACTAGTTGATTTGCATCCCACAATAATTTCTATATCATTGCATCGTAAGGTTCATGGTTTACTTCTCTTTCTCTGTATATTGAAAACTATGGGGATGGCCAGTGATGAGATATAGCCTTGCATTGGGCAGAAATAGAGCATATATGGCATTAAGGCTTAGCCCATGTTCTAGTAAACGTGAAAGTAATGGGCAAGTACTCTTGGAACAGACTCTTATCTACTCATTTATACGGTATCCAGGAAGAACACGTTGGGAGCTGTAATTGACTGGTTTAGAGTTTCCTCGGGCTTTGGTGTTGCCGCTTGGACCACCCCCCTCATTAAAGAATGGGCAAGCCTCTTTCCTAGTATTTCATCTTTTCCTTTCCTTCGTTATTACTGCCTTTATTTCAAAAAGTCAAACATCACGAGCCCCTTGAATTTGACACTATATTCCACTTAGATATTAGTTGAGCAATTAAACCTTTTTCAAGAGTGTCCATCTAGACACTTTCCACCCATTCTGTTGAAAAATCTATGTACGTATTTGCACACGAATCTTACGTGGATAAGTGACCCATTTATAGACATATAAGAAGTAGATTTGATTGATGATATAGCTTCGTTAGGGTTTCTTAATAAAGTTGATTTAAGAGGAAGAAGAATTGTAAACTTTTGATTGTCAAAGTCCAACAGACGGGTTGAATTATGAGAATTTTGGAAAAATGGGTTGTGGGTTACTCTTATTAGGAGATAAGGTCAACTTTTGAAGCGGGTCAGGTCATTAATTCATCATCCGGATGTATTATGTGTTATATGTTGTGTCCAATTATTACACGCGGCAGAATATAAATGGGTCAATTATCCTCGTAAGACTCGTGTGCAAATACGTGCATGAGTTTTTCAACTGAGTGGGTGGAAAGTGTCTAGATGGATACTTATAAAAACAATTCAAGTGCTCAACTGGAAAGGACCTTAGTTGGAGTGTCTAAGTGGAATATAATGTCAAGTAAAGGATTTTTTTACACTATATACCCATGAAATTCAAAGTATTTACAAGTCATACCCATTAAAAATTATACTACACATGAGATTAAAAGTATTTACCCAACCTACCTATTTATTACTGTATACCTTTGTTATACCTTATGGGTGTATACCTTTAAGGTATACTGCATAAATAATAGTATACAAATCTAGATATGGGTAAAGGTATACACCTTTAAGGTATACTGCATAAATAATAGTATGCAGGTCTAGATGGGTATGACATGTAAATAGTTTATGGGTAGGGCTTGTAAATATGAAACTTATGGATAGATGTAGGTAAATATTTTGATTTTGATGGGTATTTTCGTAAACCTCCCTTAAGTTTAAGGGGCAGACGATGTATTTGGCCTTTCAAAAAGTATGAAACTATTCCTTTATAGTCCGTTTAAAAAATAATAATATCTTTCTAAATTTGAAAATAAACTTTCACTTTTACCTTTAATGAGATGATTTGTAGCCACAAAAATATTTATAACTTATTTTATACCACAAATTTCAAAAATCTACACTTTTTTATTAAATTCTGTGCAAAGTCAAATGGATTCATCCTTTTTTAAACGGAGAGAGTAATAAAACTGTGACTTGTCACGACTTTAACGTGAAAAATGAAAATTTCTAATATTTTACGGAGTACAGTTTAAGGGTAAATATTTATGTATTTAAACAAAAATATAGTCTTCCATTTTACAAATAATGTAAAGGTTTGACTTAAATCGAAGTTTAAAGAAAAATTAAAGACTTTTGAAACGTGTAATTTAAAGCTTTTAAAATTAAATAATTTTCAAATTTAGAATTATAATATTCTATACTACACGGATTCTTAAGAAAATTGTGCCTTTTTTAAAAAAAAATAATTTATTAATTTACCCTAGTATAATCTTGTTATCTAGATAATTACGTAATTCTAATTTACAAGTTATCAGACAATATACAGTCCTTTCTTACTCATTCAAAAGGCTGGTGTATTCTTATATTTTACATTGTTAGCATTAGTTACAAGCTCCGATAGAAATACAACACATCCTAGTAATTTTTTTTTTTTTGTATATATATAAGTTCATCTATCGGAACTAAGTCTTAATGTTCGTTTCCAATCAAAGTCATATAAATTTATAATGAAATGAATGAAGTACAGATTCATGTATAAAAGAAGTAGAATTTTAATAGTTTCTATAGTTTCTAAATTTATAATTTCATTTAATAAGGTAAAAGTGCATGCGGAATAAAATTATAACTAGTTTTACTCTAATAATTTCACTTTTTTGGGGGATGAATGAAATATTCTTATCACATTTTATATATTGGTGTTTCATTGAACACGAATTTTAGAGGAAAAAAATATATTTTATTAATTCGAAATGCATGCAAAGTATGGAAATTGTCCTTACTATCTAGAATTAAATCAAATTAAAGATAATGAGAGTTAGATATTGGTTGAGTGTCTCGATATAATATGATATATAGGTTAGCTCCATTTTAAGCTCCATATTTGTATCTACTATTTATCCGGTTTCTTTTGAATATGTGTTAGTCTCATTCTTATCTTTAGTATGTTATTTTCATCTTGATTTCAACATTTGATTTCACATGTGTTCTCTAAAATATTTTTCTCTAGCCGAGAGTCTATCAGAAGCAGCATCTCCACTTTGGTTGGGGTAAGATCTACGTACATCTTATCCTCCTCAGACCCCACATGTGAGATTATACTGGGTATGTTGTTGTAAAGATAATGAGAGTTACATATGTCCTTTCCTTTTTCTTTTCAAATAAAATAGGAACTCTTTTATCAAGTTAGTCCAGCAAATAATGTCAATACCAGTAACATTGAGATAATGGGATCAAATAATTTTTAGTACTGCCTCCGTCCCATTTTAGTTGTTCATTTAGTTCAAAAAGTTTGTCCAAAAATAATTGTTCCTTTGAAAATTCAAGACTAAATTTATTAGTTGTTTCCAATTATAAACTTAATCATTAAAAAAGTTTTAGTTCTTTTTAGTATTGCTCAATTCTCAAAATGCATTTAATAGGGATAATTTTGTAAAATATACACTATATTTTTTAATTTTCTTAATAGACGTAAAAAAGTAAAAAGAACATCTAAAATGGGACAGAATGAGTATAAATGGATAACATTCTTGTGACCAAACAAACATGGACAAATGTTACATAAAATATGAGAGAACAATACAAACAAATAATACTACTTCCGAAATGATGATATTTGACAAAACATGGAATTTAATTAAGAAAGAATGACTTTAACACATATCGAGATTATGTTTAGAACTTGTAGTTTAAAATATGTCATTAAAATTTCAACGGCAATATATATAATACTAAAGGTAAAAATAAATAAAGCCGAAGAATTCTCAAATACAAAATCTCTTAAACATGCTAATAAGAGTTGTTAAAATGAAACAGTAAAAAAGGAGTGTAAATTATCAAAATTCAGGCCCATTGTGAATCCTAAAGATATTAATAAAGGCTATAAAGCGTATATGAGAGGAGATGGAATATCATGCGAACCAAATGTACAAACAGTGAAAATGAGACAAGGAAACAGAAACATATTTGTAGTTTAAAATAAAAAATACAAAAATTCATCGTATATTAGAACCCTAATAATCTGAAACACCCTTTTACTAATGAACACTTTGAAAAAGAAATGAACAGAAGTCTAAGGAATCCAACATGATAGATTTCTTGAACAATGATCTGCAATACAATGGGGGAGAGGGAATTGAGTAGAGTAGTGATAGGAGTTTATGAGAGACAGATAAAGATAATTCCTAAACAATGAATTATCTATGTTATTTAAGCTAATTGATATCTGCTCTCTAACTGTCATAACTAACTTCCGGATCCCAAATGCCTTTATGAATTGACTATATTGTCCCTCTGTTGTAATTACTTTTAACTAACCCCCTATGTCCAAATTGAGTTGCACAAGTTCTTTCCTAAATTGGGCTCATAACAACTACCTCTCTCATAAAAAATTCTTCGTACTCAAGGATGAACTGCTGGCGCAGAGGTAAATATGTGTTGCGCCCCGTATGTCTAAATTGACGTATATTACACTAATAAAATATTAAGAATAATTTAAGTGAGTTTAAAGTCATAATATGACTATATATGACGTTTATATGTGGAATATAAAGTTTGGAAAAAATCGGATTTAAGTTGCGGAAAAACTGACTAAGGATTTGCCTTGTAATGAAGCTTTTTGAGAAATTAATTCTGTGTGCTATATGAGGTCTTTTGGGGATATATCATATACCAAATTGAAGGTTTTGGAGTTTAGTTTTCAATACTTTTGACCGTTTATCCATACGACGTCTGGAGAAAAAGATATAAGCGTCTGAAGAAAGGCCAGTGCTAGGGTGCCATGCTAGCATCTCTTTGACTTTTCAAAACTGTGTATATATGCCTTAAGTCTTCTTTCTTCTTCATTTTTCCAGAAACCACGAAAAGATAGCATCTCTAAACTTATCCTTAAGCTCTCAACAAGGGTTTCAAGCAATATTGACATCTCAGATACGAAATCAAGAAGCGATAATATTAGAACGATCCCTACGATGTATGTATCATTACACCGCCTCTCTTTTCCTTTGTTGTTTGAGTTTTGGAAGGTACTTCATGGCTAAGAAAAGTGTCTAAATTCTGTGTTATAGCTTTTTAAAGCTTTGGAAGGTTTGAAATTCAAGGAAAATAAGGTTTAGAAGAAAAAGCATCAAAGGTATGTAAGGCTAAATCTTTCTTTCAACAAGGCATCTATTTTGTAGCTTTTGAAGTTTGTCTTAGTTCCAAACTTGGTGTTTCTTCTGGGGAACTTGTATGGCATCAAGGGAACCTTGTATATGCTTAATTTGGTACTAAAAACCAAGGCGAAAGATGTCCAAAATAGCAGCACGAAATGTTTCAAAATCTAAAAAAAACTGTTTATATCTTCTCACAGTTGTTAGTAATTTGAGCATAACTATTTGTACGAAATTGTATTGAGATGATTTAAGATTTCATGGAACCCTAAGATATATATCTACAACTTTCATGAAGACCATAAAGTCTATAACTTTGACTTAGACCCTGAAAATTAGGTCGTAAAACAGGGCAGTGGTGTTGTCCAGAGATTCTGTTTGCAGATTTGTTATGCCATTCGACCGTCTCATCTTGTTATCCATTTAATCTGTTTATGTTATCAGTTTTGCAAGATATCCATTCCCGTTTATATTATAGTGCTGATTTTATTTTTGCAGATCATCTAGTTTTAGGAGAAACTCTGCAGAATTTTTATTGAAATTCAAAGAGTTGGACAAATTCTGAGTTCCAGGTTGTATCTATGATTCCATCTAGGGTTTTGTTATCATTCCTTCGAGTTCATATCTATTGTTTCCATATGTGTTATGACTCATAGATATTTATGCTTATACTATGATCATATTATGTATGATTTGGAGTCCCCCAAAGAGGCTGGACGTTGGACACACAGTCCGATCACGTGTGATACTACCCGTCTGGGGGACACATCCCCTTTGGTTCATACGGGAATTGAAACACCTAGTGTGACCGAGTGTCATTCACACACTCTGACCAGAGACACTACTGGCTGGGAGGCCCGCCAGGTTTGTTATATAAGCGTATATAGCTACAGAATGCACCGCACGACTATACATGAGGCTTGTTCAAATGTTCAGTTACCTGATTAGGGGGGATAAACCCATAACACTAGAAAAGTACAAGTTCAGATAACAGTTCAGTTTAAGCTCAATACCAGTTATTAGTTCTCAGTTATCAGCCACCAGTTCTTAGTGTCACTATTAGTTGACAACTATCAATTCCAGTTTCTAGTTACCAGTTACCAGTTATATCACAATCAGTTATCAGTATAGTTTAGCTCAGCCTTCAATTTCAGATTCAGCTAGACTTTAGTTTATATTCGGATCATGTTTAGTTCCTATTTCAGATTTCAAGCTACATTGCTATGCTCCAGCACATATTTACATATTTATATTCCAGCCTTACCGTTTCATTTAGCTATGATATATTATATGCTCATGGCTTACATACTTTGTACATATCGTACTCACGTCCTCTCTTGGGGCATTGTGTTTCATGCCGCACGGGTACAGAGAGATCAGACCTTGAGCCACATTAGTAGGCTATCTACCAGCTGTTGGAGTCACTCCATCTCCTCTCGGAGTTTACTACTTTTGGTATGTTATAAAGACATCTAGTAGGTATGATGGGGCCTTGTCCCGCCTTTTGTATACTCAGTTCAGCACTCTTAGAGGCCTGTAGATATGTCCCTGTGTTGTTCAGTCAGTATGTTATGTATGTCAGCATATGATAGCCTTGTTGTCTTTCTAGACTTTATATTTTCAGTAAATATGTATGTATGTATATATAACCAGGTTGCCAGATCAACTCTATTATTCATATATTATTAGTAGGTTTAGCGACGATCAACACTCAGTTTCAGTTATCCATCACAGCCCTTGGTTTGGTCGTGATAAAAGTGGTATCAGAGGAGTTCAGTCCTAGGGTGTCTATAGGTCGTGTCTAGTAGTGTCTTGTTCAGGAGTATGTTGCGTGCCATACTTATGAACATGAGGCTACAAGGAACTTTAGGATGATTGTCTTTCTTTCTTCTCTAGATCGTGCGATAGGGCCATGATTATAGAATTCAACCTTCTAACTATAATGTTTTGAATGCAGCGATGCCGCCGAAAAAACTAAAAGCTGCCCAGAAGGGCAAGGCCATTGCCTGCTAGGGTACCAGTAGAGTGCCACTTGATGTGGATGAGAGTGAGGAGTCAAGACCTGAGGCTCCAATTGAGGCCTCACAGATCCCCTAAGTTCAGGGCGGTATTAGAGGTACTACAACTAATGTACCTCCAGCTCCTCAGCCTGATAGCCAGAGGCAGGAAGTGAGGGATACCATCAGATTATTGACCAGTCTTGTAGTTGCTTAGACTAGACAGCACAGTGCAGATGCCCAGGGAGATTTTGGATCCAGAATTAGGAATTTTATCAGACTATGGCCTCCAGTCTTTACTGGGTCCTGTATAGGAGAGGATCCAGAGGATTTCCTAGTAAGGATAGGCAGGGTGTTGAGGGTCATGCACGTATCAGACACAGAGTCAGTAGAGTTAGTTTCATTCAGATTGCATGACCTAGCAGCAGGGTGGTATCAAACATGGGAGCTATCTAGAGGGCCAGATGTAACTCTGGCGACATGGCAGGATTTTTCAGATGCCTTCCTTCGTCAGTATATGGTTATAGAGACACAAAGAGCATGTGCTGATCAGTTCCTGACTTTGAGACATGGAAGTTTGAGTATAGAAGAGTATAATTATTGCTTTAATTCTTTAGCAAGGTTTGCCCCTACGTATGGAGGATAGAATTCACAGGTATGTAGTGGGACTAGGTCCACACCTAGTGAACGAGTGTATGACTGTTGTTATGTAGCCAGGTATGAGCATATCATGTATTCAGGCGTTTGATTTATTACTTGAGGAGAGGAAGCATAAACAGAGAGCCGATAGGGATAGAGGGTCACATAAGTGGGGCATATTTTCTGATTCATTTGGATAGACATCTGGAGCCAATAGGCAGCAGAATATTAGACAACCACCAACTAGGATACCTTCACAGTCCCGTGGCCTAAGATCTGATAGACCTCCTCAATCTAGAGCTAGTCAGGCATCACACAACGTTGTGGTATTTCTGGACAAGCTAGTCAAACATATCCAGATGCCCAGATTGTATTAGACGCCACTTAGGCCCACGTCAGTTAGGAGTTAATACTTGTTATATTTGTCGCGAGGCAGGCCATTTCATTAGAAATTGCCCGACTAGGGGTGGTAGTGGTGTAGCCTAGCCAGCTAGATCAGCAGTAGCTTCCTCAGCACCAGCACGCCCTCGAAGGCAAGTTCCTCAGGCACTAGCAGGTCGTGGTAGAGCTCGAAGTAGAGCTCCTACAGCAGGTGGTCCTCATAACCGCACCTATTCTGTTATTGGTTGACAGGACCAAGAGGCTTCACCAGATGTAGTTACAGGTACTCTATCAGTACATTCTGTCGATGGATATGTATTGATAGATCCTGGTTCTACACTATCGTATGTTACTCCCTTTTGTTGCTATTAAATTTAAAATAGAACTAGAGGCTATATGACCTTTTGAGGTAGCCACTCCAGTTTGTGATTCAGTAGTAGCTAGGCGTGATTATAGAGGCTGCACTATGACGATTGGCGACCGTAGCACTACAGCTGACTTAATTGAGCTAGAAATGGTTGATTTCGATGTTATTCTCGGTATGGATTGGTTGTCTTCTTGTTATACTAACGTTGACTGTAGAGCGAAGACATTCCAGTTTCATTTATTAGGAGAATTAGATATAGAGTGGCAGGGTGTTTCGGCATCGCCAAAGGTTATGTTTATTTATTACCTTAAGGCAAGGAAGCTAATCGCAAAAGGCTGCTTATATCATATTGTTCATGTTCGAGACTCGAAGAAGGAGACGTCGACTCTTGAGTCAGTTCTGGTAGTGAATGAGTTCCCTGAACTGTTTCTAGATGAGTTACCTGGTCTTCCTCCAGAGCGGGAGATTAATTTTCCTATTGATGTAGTACCAGGTACGCAGCCCATATCCTTTCCTCCCTACAGGATGGCACCAGCAGAACTGAAAGAACTTAAGGAGCAACTGAAGGATTTGTTAGATAAAGGCCTCATCGGACCCAGCATTTCCCCGTGGGGAGCCCTGGTATTATTTGTGAAAAAGAAAGACGGCTCTCTACGTATGTGCATAGATTATAGATAGCTGAATAAAGTCATAATCAAGAATAAATACCCTCTGCCTAGGATTGATGACTTGTTCGACCAGCTCTAGGGTGCCAAGTGCTTCTCGAAGATAGATTTGCAATCAGGCTACCATCAGGTTAGAGTTAGAGAATGTGATATACCTAAGACTGTGTTCAGGACCAGGTATGGCCATTACGAGTTTTTAGTGATGCCGTTTGGACTAACTAATGCCCCTGCAGTATTTATGGATCTGATGAACATCGTATTCACGCCTTATCTGGATTTATTTGTGATTGTATTTATTGACGATATTCTCGTCTATTCAAAGTCTGAATCAGAATATGCGGAGCATCTATGCAAAGTATTGGGTACTCTTCGGGACCATCAATTATATGCTAAGTTCTCGAAGTGTGAATTTTGGTTAAATTCAGTGGCATTTCTTGGCCATATAGTTTCAGCTGAAAGAATTAAAGTAGATGGCCAGAAGATCGAGCCTGTGAAAAATTAGCCTAGACCTGCGAAGCCAACTGAGGTACGTAGTTTTTTGGATTTGGTAGGTTATAACAAAAGGTTTGTAGAGGGGTTTTCCTCCATTTCTGCTCCACTAACCAAATTGACATAGAAAGCAGCCAAAGTTTAGTGGTCAGACTCTTGCGAGCACAACTTCTAAGAACTAAAGAATATGTTGATAACAATTCCAGTACTTACACTTCCAGAAGGATCTGAGGGCTGTCATTTACTGTGATGCTTCTCGAATTGGTCTTGGTTGTGTATTGATGCAGCACGGAAAAGTAATTGCTTATGCTTCCAAATAGCTGAAAAAAGCACGAGCACAACTACCTTACCCACGATCTGGAGCTTACAACAGTCATTCATGCATTAAAGATTTGGAGACATTATCTGTACGATGTTCATGTTGATATTTATACAAACCACAAGAGCCTCCAGTACATATTTAAGTTGAAGAAGCTAAACCTACGACATAGGTTGGTGGCTAGAGTTGCTAAAGGACTACGATGTGGGCATTCTTTATCATCCAGGTAAAGCGAATGTTGTAGTTGATGCCCTTAGTCCTAAGTCCATGCGTAGTTTATCTTATTTACAGCCACAGAAGAGAAAGCTTGCTCATGCACTCCACTAGTCAGCCAGCCTAGGAGTCAGATTAATAGATTTAGAGGATGTAGGAGTTACAGTTCAGAACACAGCCACCACTTGCCTAGTGACAGAAGTGAAACAACGCCAATATGAGGATCCAATTCTAGTTGAATACAGACAGATAGTCAAAAAAAATAAAAATCACCATAGAGGGTTACTAGTGACGGGGTTCTCATGTATAAAGATAGAGTTTGTGTTCCTGATGTGGCAGATTTATGTGGACAGATTATGGTAGAGGCACATTATTCCAGATACACTGTTCATCTAGGTTCGACTAAGATGTACCATGATCTTAAGCAGATTTACTGGTGGAACGGAATGTAGCGTGATATAGTAGAACTTGTGGCTCAGTGTCTTAACTGCCAGCAGGTTAAAATCAAGCATCAAAAACCTAGTGGCTTGTTGCAGGAAATAGAGATTCCATCATGGAAATTGGAAACAGTGAATATGGACTTCATTACAGGCTTGCCCCATATGCGGAGCAAGTATGACTCTATCTGGGTTATGGTTGACAGGCTTACTAAATCAGCTCATTTCTTGCCTGTTAGAACTGCCTACACAGCTGAGCATTATGCCAGACATTATATCAGAGAGGTAGTGCACCTACATGATATTCCAGTATCTATCATTTCAAACAGGGGCGCACAATTTACAACTAATTTCTGACAATTATTCTAGACAGGTTTAGGGACAAAAGTGAATTTGAGTACAACATTTCATCCCCAAACAGATGGACAGGCTGAGCGGACTATTCAGACGTTAGAAGATATGCTTAGAGCTTGTGTGTTAGATTTCGGAGGCAACTGGAGTGAACATCTACCATTGATAGAGTTTGCGTATAATAATAGCTATCGTTCTAGCATACAGATGGCGCCATATGAAGCTTTGTATGGACGTAAATGCAGGTCTCCTATAAGATGGTTCAAGGTTGGCGAGTCTCAATTGATAGGTCAAAACTTAATCGAGCAAGCAGTTGATAAAGTCAAGTTGATTAGGAAAATATTATTAGCAGCACAGAGCAGACAGAAGTCCTATGCAGATAACGGACCCTGAGATTTAGAATTTCAGATTGGCGATTGGGTATTCCTGAAAGTATTGCCTATGAAAAGCGTTATGAGATTAAGAAATAAGGGCAAGCTTAGCCTTAGATTTATTGGTCCATATCAGGTTATCAGGCGAGTTGGGCGTGTAGCCTACGATTAGACCTTATAGCAGACCTTCAGGAGGTCCATCCAGTATTCTATGTTTCCATGCTCAAAAAATGTGTTGGAGATCCTTCCATAATTGTAGCAGTAGATGATGTTCAGATCACAGAGCAGTTGACTTATGAAGAGGTGCTAGTTGCAATTTTAGATAGGCAGATTTGTCGACTATGGACGAAAGAGATTCCTTCAGTTAAGGTGTTATAGCGAAGCAATAATGTAGAAGAAATGACTTAGGCGGCTGAGAATGATATGAAAGCCAAATATCCACACCTCTTTACTACTTCAGGTATATAACAGATCCTAGCTTAATGCTTCTACATACTTCATTTAACATTCGAGGATGAATGTTCCTAAGGGGTAAACATGTGTTGCGCCCTGTATATCTAAATTGACGTATATTATACTAATGACATGTTAAGAATAATTTAAGTAAGTTTAAAGTCATAATATGACTATATATAACATTTATATGTTGAATATACAATTTGAGAAAATTCGGATTTAAGTTGCAGAAAAACCGACTAAGGATTTGCTTTGTAACGAAGCTTTTTGAAAAATTAATTTCATGTGTTGGGGACATATCATATACCAAATTTAAGGTTTTGTAGTTTAGTTTCCAATACTTTTTATCGTTTGTTCATACCACGTCTGGATAAAAAGATATAAGCTTCTGAAGAAGGGTCAGTGCTAGGGTGCTTAGCTAGCACCTCTTTGACTTTTCAAAAGTGTGTATATATGCCATAAGTCCTCTTTCTTCTTCATTTTTCTAGAAATCACGAAAAGATAACATCTCTAAACTTATCCTTAAGCTCTTAACAAGAGTTTCAAGCATGATTGACATCTCAGATACGAAATCAAGAAGCGATAATATTAGAACGATCCCTACGACGTATGTATCATTATACCACCTCTCTTTTCCTTTGGTGTTTGAGTTTTGGAAGGTACTTCATGGCTAAGAAAAGTTTATAAATTTTGTGTTATAGCTTTTTTAAGCTTTGAAAGGTTTGGAATTTAAGGAAAGTAAGGTTTAAAAGCAAAAACATCAAAGGTATGTAAGGCTAAACCTTTCTTTCGACAAGGCATCTATTTTGTAGCTTTTGAAGTTTGTCTTAGTTCCAAACCTGGTGTTTCTTGTGGGGAACTTGTATGGAATCAAGAGAACCTTGTGTATGCTTAATTTGGTACTAAAAATCAAGGTGAAAGATGTCCAAAACAGCAGCACAAAATGTTTCAAAATCTGGAAAAAAAACTGTTTTTATCTTCGGGCAGTTGTTAGTAGTTTGAGCATAACTCTTTGTACAAAATTGTGTTGAGATGATTTAAGATTTTCTAGAACCCTAAGACATATATGTACAACTTTCAAGAAGACCATAAAGTCTATAACTTTGATTTAGACCCTGAAAATTAGGTCGCAAGACAGGGCAGTGGTGCTGTCCAGAGATTCTGTCTGCGGATTTATTATGCCATTCGGTCGTCTCATCTTGTAATCCATTTAATCTGTTTATGTTATCAGTTTTAGGAGAAACTCTATATAAATTTTATAGAAATTCAAAGAGTCGGACAAATTCTGAGTTCCAGCTTGTGTCTATGATTCGATCTAGGATTTTGTTATCTTTCCTTCGAGTTCATATCTGTTGTTGCCATATGTGTTATGCCTCATACATGCTTATGCTTATATTATGATCACATTATGTGTGATTTGGAGTTCTCCAAAGAGGCTGGACATTGGGCACACAGTCTGGTCACTGTCGCATCCTATTTTTTTTCGAACCGGTTAAACTTCGAAATAGGACTCGACTTAGTGGGTAACTCACGGGTAAAGAGTTGGAGTCGCCACCTAACATATTTTTTAACTAGGCGTATTAGGGTACCTATTTTATTTCTAGCTAATTTTACAATTAACTCCGAAACTTAGTCTACGAACCAGATATTCTAGGTAAGAGGTTCAAGTTAACTCAAGAGGAAGGGGTTAGGCACCTCTCGAGCTCCACCAAATGTGGTTACCGGCCGGACTTATAATTGGAATTCTAAGAATTATAAAAGAATAAATAACTAACTAAAAAGTGGCGAATAATTAAATAATTATTTATATGCATATAATAATGAAAAATATTTAAATTCACTAATTGGCTTTTTCCAAAAGTACCTCGCAATAAAAAAACGAAAAGGAGTTAGTGCGATAATTTAATAATGATGAGAATAATGATAATAATAGTGATCAAAATAAAATGTTAGTGATAATAATAACATTAATGATAATCATAATGAAAGTATATTTTCTTTTAATTGTTTTCTTCCAAATTTTCTTCCATTCAAATTTTCCTCGCAAAAATATAAAGAAAATACGGTTAGTATTAATAATAATAAAGAAGTAATTGATAATAATAATAATAATAACAATAATAATGTTAATATTAATAATAATAATGATAACAATAATTTAAAATAAAGGGCAAAGGGGTTTTTATAAAGTGTCGGCTTAGGTGTGTATGAATTAGGTGGAGGTTAGGAACGTCGGTACGGCTGCAAACACGCTAGCCGGTCGTGTTGCCATGCCGAGTACCGGTCCCGCCACTCCATCACCGGTTCGCTTTGCAATCACGGCTCATACACGTCATCATAGCCTTTTTTGTTTTGTTTTAGGGACACGGTAATGTGATTGTTTATCCGTTCAAATCAGTAGGCCTCAAATAAATAATTATTTTCCTTGGCCATATAGAATCTGTCAATTCATTGTATTTGCGTCCAATCATTGTAAAGCCTCAAATAAGATATTTTCATAGGCTTATCGCAGGTGTAGTATATGATCAAAGTAGTGTTAGATTTATGCTCCTGAATGTATGAGCCAAACTGCAAAACAAACAAACGAGTTAATCATAACCAAAGCCAAGACAACAATGATTGTTTAACCTAGATCCGATTTTAGGCCAATTAACAATTAAATTTGTATTTACGGAGTCACGATCAATAGTTGAGATTAAGAGTTTGTACGGTGAATCAAGTAATATCAATATTGAACGATAAAGGTAAAATATAAGCGAAAGCAATGAGAGGTAAACGTATTGTATCCTTCGTCTCCGGGGAGAGTTGGTCGATATCCACCACACTTCAGATGATCCAAATGCTAAAATAGTAATCGAAATATGAGCAAAGAGTATATCTGAACAAGAGTGAGAGAGTATTCTTATTGATAGTATAGACAAGAAGTAAAGTTGTGTTACAATTGGTTAAGGTAAACGCTATTTATAGGCCTGATAGGCGCCCGTTGGGATTGTAGTAACCGTTGGGTGTGGATCCGTCTGGATAAGTAACTGCTGGGCACTTATTCAGCGAAGTTGTAACCGCTGGGCTGTAATGATTGCCTTAATGACCATTTAATGAATGATCGTGGACAATAATGCTAATAATTGCTCATTTAAACTGTGTTGACTGTTGAAATGTTCCGTAACTTCCTTAGGTCTGCTCGTAGGAGATATCTGTCCGGTGAATGTCTGTCCGTTGAAACGTCAGTTCATGCCACGTGGAAGACACATGTCACCCTTCAAAGTCCAGTCAGCTTTTATCCAATACAGATAGTCCCCGCATTTCTCGGGCAGAGTATCTGTCCGAGGAGTGGATAATAATTTTGACGGGAGTTTTCGTGAACTTTTTGTCTTCATATGACGCATCTCGATGACGTATGAACCTTATCAGATAAGTGACAAGCCCTTATGACGTGAGCATTAAATGCGTCGTATAAAAAAGTAACTGCAGCTGGCACGCCTGTGGAACCGCAGTTTACGCTGAAGTGACTACTGTGTATCCCAAGGGTAAAAGCAATGATTTTAACCGCCTCAATCACGTGCACACGTCGTCTGTTGATTGCTATTCTTCAGAATAATGATGGCGCTATAATAGTTTTGATTAACCCTATTTTCTCCTTCGACGGCCAGATCTGGTCGTAGTTTCTCCGATAACCTCCACGTGTCTTGAAGAAAGTTGGGGGGCTGAATCCTTGCTCCTATAAATAGGGATTCACTTGATGAGAAACTTTTTACTTGCTTTTATTTCTTCTGCGTTGTTCTTTGAAAAACTTTGAACTAGCTCTTGAGTTTTTCTTGATAACTTCACTCCTTTCCTGAAATCATGGCTTCAAGATCTAGGAAAAATCAGAGTACCGATATTGCTGGTAGTTCCACGGCGGCCACTCCTAGGCCCCAGGCTACTCAAGCCACTGCAGCGGAAATAATCCCCAAGAAATGGGGTGAACTTGAGGCAGACTGTAATATTAAGTCCTTTCATAATAGAGAGGGAGATACGCGCAACTGGCCGGCGTATAGGTTTAAGTCGGGGATCATGAAGGAGGTGATCCCTCATGTGAGGATGGACTGCAACTGGGGCGATGAAGTTCCTCTCTTGCCGGTCTCTGAGGGAGAGAACATTACTTCCCACAGGGCTGGGTGGACAGCTATGTGCACCTACCCTTTCACAGTGGGATGTAGGCTGCCCTTGCACCCTGTGCTGGAGAGGCTTTGCAGGGAGTACCTTCTCTGCCCGGGGCAATTGAGCCCCAGTATATATAGGATAGTTACACTTTTAGATTGGTTTGCGACAGAAACCGATCAATCTTTTGACTACAAGCATTTCATTTCCTTGTATAGTGTACAGATTTTTAAAGATGGCTATGTAAATGCCAGGATGCGCGGAAGCAAGGGCTTGGTGCACAGTTCTGAGGATACCAGTGACCGAGGCTGGGTGCACCGGTATCTGTTCGTGCGCTCCTCGGCCTTGACTTTTGACGATAAGACTTATCTTCCAGAAGTCTGGAATAAAACGCGTGAGTCCCCGAGTTTTTTTTATACATTCTCCTTCCTTCTCCCGCTAACTTCGTTCAATTTCTTTGTGCAGCGGCCAAGCAACCTTATGACAAATTCATATCTGTTGATGAACTGACAGCGTGGGTTGAGCTAATTTTGAAGAAATTTGAACCGGAGAAAAGAGAGTGGGCGTACTTTGCTACTCTCAAAAGTTTGACTGTGAAAAACCACGGTGAGAATATTTCTGCCTCCATGATAATCCTCCTTCCTTGAACCCTCCTCATGTCTGACCGTTTCACCTTTGTTGCAAGTTTGGGCACTTCGGGAGATTTCTTTCCCGCGCCTCCCCAAGACAGACCTACCGAACCTGTTGCTGACCCAGCTGCTGAGGCTGAGGCTATACTAGCTTCGGTAGGTGCTCAGCGCAGCAGGGAGGGGGGTGAAGAACTCTTGTCCGATGGACTGGGCTCCTTGAAGAGGAAGAAAAGGAGCCAAGAAGAGGGCGGAGCACGGAATAAATCTGCTCGTAAGACTTCCGTGACTGCCGGGCAACCCTCGTCGGCTGATGGCGATCTTCCTCCTAGGGCCAGTGTCCCTGAGCCTGTAGAAGTGAATGCCGAGGTTGCTGCTAAGTCCCTGAGTCCGTGCGGGAAGAGGGTCTAACCAAGGAGGTTATCTATCTTTCGGACACTGAAGCCGAAGTTGATGTTCCTCTTAGGCGAAGACCTCATCTTCACAGCGACAGAAGAAGGGCCGAGGAGGAAGTTGTCCGTACTCCGCAGAGGAGTCCCCGAGTTGGTGACGGGGAGGAGGCAGGTCCTTCTCGTGTGGACAAGGGAAAGAGGAAGGTGGAAGAAGAAGTGAAGGAAGAAGCCAGGGAAGAAGTTCCACAAGAGAGTAGCCGAGGTCCTCGTGTTTTTCGTTTCGAGGATCTGGAGAACCTGGCTACTGAGGGGGCGACTCCAGTTGGTCTTCGTGAATGTTAGACAATTAATCCTAGAGCAGAAGATGACTCTAACCTCTCATCGTCGAGGTTTGTCTTGCGGTCAGTCATCAGTGGTCAGACAAAGTAGAAGGATATCAGGGGTATCCGTTACAAGTTCGGGCCAAATTACCCTTCCGAACAGGCTTGGGAACCCAAATACTGTGAGAGGAAGTATACTTTGAAACTTGCCCCTGATGTCAACTTCATAACTGGGCCAAGCGGCTTGGCTAAGGCAGTCTCCTCACTCATCGGTCCCCGTGAAGAATGGGTGCTGAGGGAGCTGAGCGATGAGGAGTTAGCCTTTCAGATTGCTGCTGATTCTGCCCGAGTAAGTATTTTCTCGTTCTCATGTTGGAAGTATCTTAACCTCGGACCCTTAACTTTAGCTTGTTTCGTTTTTTTTATTAGTCAAGCATGCTGGCCGCCGAGCTTATGTTTCGCTCCAGGATTAACAATGTCGACCAAGTGGTGGAGATAAAGAAAGAATTGCTGGAAGCTCTGAAGGACAACAAGACTCTGGTTGAGTAGTGTGGTTTCCTTGGTGGAGAAGTTAATCGGTTAACTGATGTTAACAATGATCGTCTTGAGCAAATCAATGCTCTCACCAGGGAAAAGGACCTTCTTTTCGAGGAGAAAGAAGGGTTCGCACGCTCTATCCAGGGTTTGGAGAGACTGCTTGAAGAATGCCGAAATTGTTTGAATAGCGCTAACGACAACCGTGTGTCTCTTGAGATGGGTCTGCAGAGAGCAAGTGAAGAATCAATCAAAGCTCGTTCTGATCTCCAAGCTGCCAAGGATCAGGTCGCTCAGTTAATGAGTGCTCAGACCGCATTAACCAAGGACTTGGCAAACTTGCGTGATCAGTCGGAAATCAAGACCAAGCTTGCGGCCCTTGAAGCCAAGCGTACATTGCTTGTGCAGATCCAGCTGGACAAGTTGATGTCGAGGAGATGGTGCAGACGACAAAGAGCGCTGTTCGAAGAATACACCAAGCATTGGGTCTCTCCCCCGAAGAGTCTGAAGGTAATGACGATGAAGATGGAGATGATGGTGAAACTTCAGGGGACGACGGCAGAACTGACGGAGTTGGTGCGTCGAGTTCTGGTCGTAGCCCTAAATGTTGATGACCTTTATCAATCTTTGATTGATGGTTTTTTTTCTTTATCATGTCTGGTGAAAGCCGGACTTATTTGTTGGTGGACAGGAGTCTAACAGGGACTGCCTGATCCTTTGTATGGCCAGTTTGTTTTGGCCTTTGAACACTCTGCAAATTTCTGTCAGCCGTTTTCGGCATTTTATCAATTTACAGGATAATGTATATATGTTACTTTAGATCTGCTCAGTGACTATATTTAGTTTGAACTTTTGATCTTTTTGTATGCATACGCTGTGGCTTTCGTGCCTTATGATTGGGAGTTACTTTTCTTGAATTTTGAGCTTTATTAAGTTCGTACTTTCAAAAGTCTGCTCGAATGTTTTTAACTTAACCTTTCGTTAGGAAAAGGTTGTAAGTTGTAAGTAGTTTGACCGAGTTGTGGTCGTTAGGGTTTTGGCCAAATCATTGCTCTATGCGTATAACTTTGCTTATCGTTTTGATAATCGAAAGTTGTTGCATGGCGTTGTAGGTTGGCTCTGGCCGAGTTGTTGGCCTTGTGAACGACTTCTCTTATTTTCGTGGAAGCCTTGTCACATGAAGGTTTTGTTTTGTGAATGACTCCTCTTACTTGCCGTGGGAGACTTATCACGTAAAATTTTTTGTTTTGTGAATGACTCCTCTTATTTGCCGTGGAAGTCTTATCACGTAAAAGTTTTGAAAATTCACTGCCTTTATATAAGGTCTTATCTGGCCTACAGGGCCCTCACCACCCCCCTTTTTTTCATGTTGGAACACGTAAAGTGATAATATGAAAAGAGTTTTCGGTGAGTTGTACATTGAACACATATAACCAAACGAGGAGTGTGTCCGTTGCGGGATTCGAACCCACAGCCGCGAAGTTAAGAACTTCGAGCTCTACCAGTTGAGCTAAACGGATCTGACCTTGTTCAGGTCGTTAGTACCATTTAGAAAGAATATATAATAAAAGCAAGGACTTTACATAAAGATAAAAAGGTAAGTGTAGAGTAACTAACCGTTTTTATCACCTAGAAGTGATACCTTTTGAGGTGAACCACATTCCAACTGTTCGGGACAATCGAGCCATCTGGTCGTGCCAAGCGGTAAGACCCCTTGCCGACCGAAGCGATCACTTTGTAGGGTCCTTCCCAATTAGGGCCGAGTTTCCCTAAATTTGTCTCTTGCGTGCTTTGGGAAACTTTTCTGAGTACAAAGTCCCCGACTTGGAAGCTTCGTACGTGCAGTCCCCGATTGTAGTATTTTTCGATTCGTTCTTTTTGGGCGACCACCCGTACGAGAGCCAGTTCTCTGCGTTCCTCAAGGAGGTCCAGCTCTTCAGACAGGTTAACTGATTTTGATTCCTCAGTGGCATGCGCATATCGCAGGCTGGGTTCTCCTATCTCGACTGGGATCATAGCGTCTACACCATATACCAATGAGTAAGGAGTTTCTCCGGTACTCATTTTTATTGTGGTGCAATAAGCCCACAATACTCCAGGTAGCTCTTCTACCCAACATCCCTTTGCCTGCTCGAGGCGCTTCTTAAGAGATTCAACAATGATTTTGTTGGTAGATTCGGCCTGCCCATTGGCAACAGGATGATATGGAGAAGAAGTGATTCTCTTAATGTGAAAATCGTCAAGGAACCTAATCACCTTCTGGCCGACGAACTGCGGGCCGTTGTCCATGACTATTTCCTTAGGCGCTCCAAAGCGACATATGACAAAGCGCCAGAGAAAATCGACAACCTCTGTTTGCCTTATCTTCGAATATGCTGCTGCTTCGACCCACTTTGTGAAATAATCAGTGATGATTAGTAAAAAACGCATCCCCCTTGGTGCCGTGGGAAGAGGACCAACAATGTCCATTCCCCATTTCATGAAGGGCCACGGGGAGATTATTGAATGCAATGGTTCGGCTGGCTGATGAAGAAGATGGGCAAACCTCTGGCATTTGTCACATTTTCTGACAAACTCATTTGCATCTTTCTCCATTTTGTCCCAATAATAACCTGCACGTATCAGCTTTCGGGTTAGTGCCTTACCTCCGGAATGATTTCCGTAGCAGCCTTCATGGACTTCTCTCATCACATAATTAGTCTGATTTGGTCCAAGACATTTTGCGAGAGGTCCTGCAAACATCCTCCGGTACAGCTCGCCATTGAGAATGGTGTATCGGGCAGCTTTTACTCGGAGTTTGCGAGCAGCCTTTGCATCCGCGGGCAAAGTCCCATGGACAAGATAATTCATTATCTCATTCCTCCAATCCCAAGTAGTGCTGATGGCGTTGACTTCAAACTTTCCCCTGTCCATGGTTGTGTAGAGAAGTTGAACAACAGCTGAAGAGTTAGCTGCTCCTATTTCTGCTACCGATCCCATGTTTGCAAGAGCATCAGCTTCGTGATTCTCTTCCCATGGAATCTGAATTGCATCCCAGTCGTCGAACTGTGCCAAGAGTTCTTTCACTCGGCCGAGGTACGCCTGCATCCTGGATTCACGTGCAATGAAACCTCCATTGATCTGATTGATCACTAGCTGAGAATCGCTTTTTAGCTTAACTATGGTTGCCCCATAGTTCCGTGCCAATTCTAACCCTGCAATAACGGCCTCATATTCGGCCTCATTGTTAGTAATGAAGGGACATTTGATAGCTTGCCTTACAGTCTCTCCAGATGGAGCAACGAGGACCAGTCCGAGTCCTGACTTTTTTACACTCGAGGAACCGTCTGTATGGAGGATCCAAGTACCCGGAGCCTGCCCTGCATAGAGAATGGCTTCTTTCTCTGCCTCAGGATATATATTCATGCTGAAGTCTGCCACGAAGTCTGCCAAGACTTGTGACTTTATCGCTACCCTGGGCTGATAAGTGATATCAAATTCGGATAATTCTATAGCCCATTTTACCAATCTTCCTGAGAATTCCGGTTTGTGCAGGACATTTCGTAAAGGAAAAGTAGTAACCACAACTATCGAATGACTTTGAAAGTAAGGGCGTAACTTTCGAGCAGCAGTTACTAGAGCCAATGCCAATTTTTCTAAAGGTTGATAGCGGGTTTCTGCATCAATTAGAGCTTTGCTAATGTAATAGATAGGAAGTTGTTTACCTTTTTCTTCCCGAACTAGTACAGCGCTTACCGATGACTCTGAGACTGCCAGATAGATTAGCAGCTGCTCACCTTCCACAGGTGTGGTAAGCAGTGGAGGATTGGATAGATATTTCTCCAGATCTTTCAACGCCTGCTGACATTCGGGAGTCCATTCGAACTCCTTGTTCTGCTTTAAGACATCGAAGAAACTTTTGCAACGGTCAGATGACCGGGAAATGAATCTGCGTAGAGCTGCTACTCTCCCCGTTAGTCTCATGACCTCTTTCCTATCGCGAAGTACATCTGGGATTGATTCAATAGCTTTAATCTGAGCGGGATTGACTTCAATGCCTCGCTGAGAAACAATGAACCCCAGAAATTTTCCCGATCCAACTCCGAAAGTGCATTTCTCTGGATTCAATTTCATGTTATACTGATCCAAAATTCGGAAAGCTTCTTTCAGATGTGCCAGATGGTCTTCTGCCCGTTTGGATTTTATCAGCATGTCGTCGATGTATACTTCCATAGTCTTTCCGATATGGTCATGGAACATTCGATTGACTAGACGCTGATAGGTTGCACCTGCATTTTTTAATCCAAATGGCATAACTTTATAACAATACGTACCTCGACAGGTTATGAACGCCATTTTTTCCTGGTCTTCAGGGTCCATCAGTATCTGGTTGTATCCGGAGTACGCGTCGAGGAAGGTTAGCACTTCGTGTCCGGCTGTTGCATCAATTAGCTGATCTATCCTGGGAAGAGGATATGAATCCTTCGGACAGGCTTTGTTCAGATCTGTGAAGTCAATGCAGACTCGCTACTTGCCGTTCTTTTTAGGTACGACAACCACGTTGGCTAACCAGTCTGGGTATTTGACTTCACGTACTGAACCGATCTTTAATAGCCGATCGACCTCGTCATTGATTACCTGGTTTCGAAAAGCTCCTTGCTGGCGCGTCTTCTGTTTCACCGGGCGGTGGTATGGATCAACGTTCAACCTGTGAGTAACGATGTCAGGAGAAATACCTGTCATATCTGTATGGGACCAGGCGAATGTTGTATGCCGCTCCTTGAGGAACTGGAGGATATCTCCCTGCAGGCGTTCGCTCAACTCAGTTCCCAAATACACCTTTCGCTCCGGTTTATCAGCGAACAGCTCTTTGGGTTCCAGAGCTTCTACTGTTGGCATGTGGTTTTCTCTCTCATCCATCTTGGCGATGAACTCCGGGACTTCGTACTTAACCTCCTCAGGTGCACTATTCGGCCCCGGTTGCTGTAATTGCTATTTGTTCTCCTCGGGTAGTTTGAGGGCTACCGAGTAACAATCTCGTGCAGAGCGTTGCTCTCCTCGGACTTCACGTATTCCCCACTCGGATGGGAACTTCAACACCTGATGATAGGTAGAAGGGACGGCTTGCCTGTCGTGGATCCAAGGTCTACCCAAAATTATGTTGTAGGCTAAATCCGCATCGACAACATGAAAAGTTGTCTCCTTTGCTACCCCCTCAGCCAGAGTCGTCAAGGTAATCTCCCCGAGAGTCTTTTCGCTTGAATTGTTGAAACCGAAGAGAACTCGAGATACTGGCACAATCTTATCTGCTAGCTGCATTTCAATTACAACTCGCGATTGGATAATATTCGCAGAACTGCCCGCATCGATGAGCGCTCTCCTCACATCGAATTCCGCCACGCGTAACGTTATGACTAACGCATCAGCATGCGGAAACTGTGAGCCATCAGTATCGGATTCCTCAAAGGTGATTACTTCTCCTGACCGAGGACGCTTGTTGTTTGTAATGGATACCTTTGCATACTTCTTCGCTGTGAAGGTAACCGAATCTACCTCGATCCTACCCGAAATAACGTTGACCGTTCGTTTCGGAGAGGATGCTCGCGGTGGACCAGATTTGTTCTGCTGAGCCTTCGTGTGAGTTTGCTTTCCCTTCTCAGTCAGGAACTCCTTGAAGAATCCCTGTTTCAACAAATAAGCAATTTCATACCTTAAAGCTTTGCAGTCTTCGGTTGTGTGCCCATGGTCGCGGTGGAATTCGCAGTATAGGTCTTGATTTCGCTTTCTGGGATCAGTCTTCATGTCTTTTGGCCACTTGACTTTTTCTCCCATGTCTTTGAGTACTGCCATGACCTCCGTCATTTCAACATTGAAGCTTGGCAGGCTTGAGACTCCATGGAGATTCGATTCAGAATTCTCCCTCCGAGATAGACCTCTATTGCTGTTGCGGCTGCGTCCTTTGGAATTGTTACGCGATTGGTCAGGGTACGGCTCATACCGTGTGTCTGACCTCTCCGTTTCTGCTTTTCCGCCGGATCCGCTGTTGCGAGCCTGAGCCCTTCCCCGAGTACCTGTTCTAATCAGTTTATCTTCATCGATACGTACCTTGGAATTGTAACGATTGTAGACGTCTGACCAACTGGCTGCTGGAAACTCGCGAAGAGACTCGTAAAGTCTTCGTGTGGCCTCTAAGCTCCTAATATCCAAGCTGTTGGTGAACGCGATTGCTGCCCATCTATCTGGTACTTTGGGGAGCATCATACGTTCTCTCTGGAATCGATCCACGTACTTGCGAAGTGACTTGTCGGGTCTCTGCTTGATTTCAAAGATATCCTCTACCCAGGTCTCCGTCTTCTGAGCACCTGTGTGTGCCTTCACGAACAATTCAGCCATTTCTGCGAAGGACCCAATGGAGTTGGGTGGCAACATTGAGTACCATCGCAGGGCTCCATCTGCCAGGGTTTCTACGAACTTCTTCAATTGCACAGATTCGATCTCCTCGTCGGTGAGATCACTGGCCTTTATAAAATTGCTGAACATCATGAGGTGATCGTTGGGATCAGATGTTCCGCGATACCTTGGAATATTCGGCATTTTGTACGTCTTAGGTATCGCTTTTGCAGCTGCCTCCTTCTTCCAGGGCCTCTGCGAATAACGCTGGACGTCAACTTTCTTCAGCGTAGGTGGAGCGCCTGGTATCTGGTCGATCCTTTCGTGAAGAGATTTCTGAAGAGCCTCTTGGCTTTCTTTGAATTGTTTGGTGAGAGCTTCCACGACAAGGCTCATATCTGTAGGCGCCATAGATACTCCATTCGGATTCTGATTGGCTTGAGTCGTCAGATCTGCAGTACCATCGTTGTTGCGTTCTCCTCCTTGTCTTGAAGTATGTGAAGAAGGTGCATTGGGGTTAGGTGCTGCAGCGTCAGCCCTTGCAGCTGAAGGATTACTTCTTCGGAGAGAGGTAAGTGCCTCGTTTATCCCTCGATTCACTTCTGCCTGTTCCTGCATAAAAGCAAAGAGTGTTTCCTGGAGGTTCCCTTGGCCAGGGGAGAGACTCCTATGACACCGTCTCCTAGGTGGAGTAGTGCTCTGAGAGCGCACACGCCTATATTGCTGCCTGACCGGTCCTTGGGAAGACTGTTGCTGCCCGTCGGACGAATAATCGGGAGAATAATCAGGGGAATAATTAGGACTGAGTGGAGGGGTGTTTACCTGTTGTCCGCCTATGATAGTCCGTTGGGAACTGCTTTCTGCCATGTTAGTTATAGAACAAAAAGGTAGACGGAAATAGACACAATATCAAAGATAAACTTTTAACCTACGAAAGCTATTGACCGGCTCCCACTGTGGTCGCCAAATTGTTTAACCTAGATCCGATTTTAGGCCAATTAACAATTAAATTTGTATTTACGGAGTCACGATCAATAGTTGAGATTAAGAGTTTGTACGGTGAATCAAGTAATATCAATATTGAACGATAAAGGTAAAATATAAGCGAAAGCAAAGAGAGGTAAACGTATCGTATCCTTCATCTCCGGGGAGAGTTGGTCGATATCCACCACACTTCAGATGATCCAAACGCTAAAATAGTAATCGAAATATGAGCAAAGAGTATATCTGAACGAGAGTGAGAGAGTATTCTTATTGATAGTGTAGACAAGAAGTAAAGTTGTGTTACAATTGGTTAAGGTAAACGCTATTTATAGGCCTGATAGGCGCCCGTTGGGATTGTAGTAACCGTTGGGTGTGGATCCGTCTGGATAAGTAACTGGTGGGCACTTATTCAGCGAAGTTGTAACCGCTGGGCTGTAATGATTGCCTTAATGACCATTTAATGAATGATCGTGGACAATAATGCTAATAATTGCTCATTTAAACTGTGTTGACTGTTGAAATGTTCCGTAACTTCCTTAGGTCTGCTCGTGGGAGATATCTGTCCGGTGAATGTCTGTCCGTTGAAACGTCAGTTCATGCCACGTGGAAGACACGTGTCACCCTTAAAAGTCCAGTCAGCTTTTATCCAATACAATGATGCAATAAATCAACAAACCAAACAGAGAATTAACGATATCAATGTCAGCAATATAGCATAGAGCAATGAATCCAGTGCAGATCCGAGCATCAATGTAACGAAGGAGGAGAAGCGACACTGCTAGGATTTCTCCGGTGAGGCGCAGCGCTGCTACAACCCCTCCTCCAATTTCAACTTGTCATCTTTTAATCTCTGTAAGAAACAAACAGACCAGCAGAGAAACGAACGGAAAAACAAGACGGCGACTGGTTTTTCGGTGAGACGAAAAACGTCGCTAAAACAACGACAAAGAGGAAGGGTGACTTCCGGTGGTCTTCTCCGGCGAGAACCACGGCGTCACCACTGTCGTACTTCCCTGTTATTGATTTGTAAACTCCCGTCCGTTTTCAGATTTGTATGTATGTGTATTGTAACGTGTATAGGTGTGTGTGGGTTTTGGGTAATGGAAAGAAATAAGGAAGATGGTGTTTGATAGATCTGTGCGTGAATGTGATTGTGTTGTATGGTGCTCTTTTCTGCGTATTGATTTTTGGAGGAAGACGACGGGTGTAATTGGTATGCGTTGGTGTGGTCTTTGTGGACTGGTGGTGTATTTTTTGAGAGGTGAGAGGGAGATCAATGTGTGAGCAGATGGGGAAGGAGTCAACGAGGTCCCTCGTATATGTACTAATTCGTGTCTAATGGAGTGTGGAGGGAGAAAGTGATGGTGATGATCAGTGTATTGAAGGAGAAGATCCAAGGGATTTTTTTTGTCCTGTGAACGTGTGTATTCCCAACTTTTAGATATGTCTAATTGTGTACTGTATATAGGATTGGGATTTGGGGGAAAGATTGTTGGGTGATTAGAGAGATTAGGGGGATCGGGAATGGATTTCTAGAGAAATTTTGGGGATTAGGAGATTAGGAGAGTGATTTAGGGAAAAATTATGGAAGTCATTTGAAATTCAAATAAAAAATGCATTTGGTTAAGAAGCTTGGCTAGGTTCAAAATACCTTAAAAGTGAAATTCAAAATAATTTAAATTTATATAGGTATGGGAAATTATAATGAAAATGGATGAGATGAAATAAACGTACAGAAATTGGACCGGACATTAGACTGGATTTTTAGTCGGACTGATATTTTAACTTCAAGGGTGTTGATAAATAATAATACGGATATATATACACATACATATATTATATGAAACAAGCAAAATACACACACTACGACAATTAAAATGTCAAATAAAATTAGTTATGGATAACTGCAAATAATAACTAAATGCTATTTATACAGTAAGTCGTATAAGTAACTACACTTTGACAAGTAGCCTAAATAATGCAAATTTTATAATATAACCACAATTAGATATATATCGTATAAGTAGGAGATGAGACACGTAAAATGCGCATATAAAGGAAAATGGAACGTGAATTAAATTAAACTAATTAAAATAGCTACAAATATTAATTATCTATTAAATGCTAAAATTGCACAAACAGTTACGTTTTGACAAATAGCCTAAATGATGTAAAATTACGTAATATATCCACAATTAAGTATATAATATATAAATAGAGAATAACGCACGTAAATGCATGATTTCTAATGCACATTTTGCACAAATAGTCAAATTGCACCCTTAAGTTGAATTATAGCTATTTTTAGAAAAAGGAGGGACAAAATTGGGTATCAACAGCTGCCCCTCTTTGCCCGGGGATGATGAAAGAGTCTTCGGACAAAGATAGTTGACAGAGTAGCCAATTTTGTCACGACTGGTGGCCAAAAAGATTGAAAAGGGCAAATGCGAGTTTTGGGGTGTTTTAAACCCCGGTCTCTGAGTTGCCTACATATCTCGGGTTTCACGAGAATCAGACCGTGTGTAGTTCTAGAATGACATTTTGCCTGTGTGAGAGACTTATTACGCACAATTTTAGATGTAAAGACTAAACTTATCCAAGTATGTAAAGTTTAGATTTGTGTATGCTTTGCCTTTCGGCAAGATAAATAATGAATGGGGTAAAGGCACTAGCGAAGATGAGATAACATCAATATATCGAGCGTGGGAAAAGAGGCTTATAATCGTCCTAGTTATGAAAATGTGGCGTGCTATACACCCATAAAGAGGAGTTTATATGTACATAGTTTCCACTTCGTCTCGATAAATGAGTAATTTCACCTTCAATATTGCCTTGCCTGAGCTGGGAAACATCTAAGGAGCGAGTCTTATGAATGCGCACGATTCAAATAGATGGGCACGATTAAGAACGAAGATATGCATGATTGACGCAGATAGGTTTGAATAGGCGAAGTAGGTATTAGCTGGAAGGAAATGCAAAATGACATCCTAATTTGCAAGGGAAGATTAGGCAGATTACTTGGGAGGGCATGAAATGATCGGCTTTTGGGCATGTCAGAATTTGACAGAATAGGTATTTTGCAGGTAGGACAAAGGCGTTGTCGAAGTCGAGATAACATCGATAGACCGAGTGTGGAGAAATAGGCTTGTAAACGTCCTAGTTATGAAGATGTGGTGCACGACACACCCATAAAGAGGGGTTTACATGGGCACATTTTCCACTATAACTCGATAGAGGAGTCATCTTGGCCTCAACATTGTCTTGAATGAACTAAGGAATATTGAGGAGTAAAGAACGATGAATATGTACGATTCAAATAGATAGGCACGATTAGGAAGGAACACGGAGCTGGTACCTAATCGGCAAGGAAAGATTAGGTAGATCACTGGTGCGAGCATAGGATTGTGGCTTGGAGCGCTTTGGAACTTGGCGAAATAGACAACTTGTGGGGTTGCAAAAGCATTGTCTGTGGGATTAGGCCTTTTGAATTGGGTTTTAGGATGATGCTTTGAGGTATATTTGAAGCTTTGTGGTTGCACAATTGGTAGTGATTTTGGGAGTAGGTGTGAGAGTTAGGCGCAGGGGTTTTTCGAGAGATCAGGGAGTCCCTATAGCAAAATCAAGACGAATGCAAATTGAGATAAGAACAAAGATAAAGTAAACTTCCCTGTTTAGTTGAGCTCTCCTTTGTCTAGTCTGCTTTCAGGTGCTCGGTGCTAGGGAATGTGTGGCTCTCCTCTGGGGGATATCCATTTGCTAAGTGCTTCTCGTCAGGAGATAATTGCTTTGTCGTGCCGAGCTATTGTTGGATCATCTTGCTAGTGCGACGCTAGATTGTGTGTCCATTGCTTTTCTCCATTTAAAGGTGTGCTTGTCACGTCCAGCTGTATACTCCTTTCGTATTGGGTTGTGTATCTCTTCATGCAGATTTGCCTATCATTCTTTCATTTTGGTTGCACACCCTTTGTCATGTTGTCCTTTCAACGGGTTGTCTACCTCCCAGGCTGTCTTCCTGTTACAATGTCAAAATTTGCATCGGGCTGTGTACCCTCCGTAGTGTCAGTTTCGACATCGGGCTGTGTACACTCCGTCGATGCATCAGGCTGTTTACCCTCCGCAAAATTAAAATACAAATTGATATCGGGCTGTGTACCCTCAATCAACGCTTTAGGCTGTGTACCCTCAGCTAATTTAAATGAAAAATCGGTATCGGGCTGTGTACCCTCAACCGACGCTTCAGGCTGTGTACCCTCAGCTAATCTAAAATGCAAATCGTTATCGGGCTGTGTACCCTCAATCGACGCTTCGGGCTGTGTACCCTCAGCTAATTTAAAATGTAAATCGATATCGGGCTGTGTACCTTCAATCGACGCTTCGGGCTGTGTACCCTTAGCTAATTTAAAATGCAAATCGATATCGGGCTGTGTACCCTCAATCGACGCTTCGGGCTGTGTACCCTCAGCTAATTTTAAATGCAAATCGATATCGGGCTGTGTACCCTTAATCGACACTTCGGGCTGTGTACCCTCAGCTAATTTAAAATGCAAATCGATGTCGGGGTGTGTACCCTCAATCGACGCTTCGGGCTGTGTACCCTCAGCTAATTTAAAATGCAAATCGATATCAGGCTGTGTACCCTTAATCGACGCTTCGGGCTGTGTACCCTAAGCTAATTTAAAATGTAAATCGATATCGGTCTGTGTACCCTCAATCGACGCTTCGGGCTGTGTACCCTCAGCTAATTTAAAATGCAAATCGATATCGGGCTGTGTACCCTCAATCGACGCTTCGGGCTGTGTACCCTCAGCTAATTTAAAGTGCAAAATTTTGACATCGGGCTGTGTACACTCAGTCGATACATCAAGAGTAAAGTGCAACAAGTAGAATGCTATTGTTATGTCATGCGATGTACCGAAGAGGCTATCATGTTGCTGCTGTAAAGAATTTTCTTGAAATTTTTTAGGAGACCTCAAAAATTTCTGCCCAGTGTCAAGTTTGCGTCTTTTGGAATTTTTGAGATGATCCTCAAAAATTCTGCCCTAGTTTATTGTTTATGACAAATCAGCGAGAGGAGGTTGTTGCATTGCACTGAACACCAATGTATTGGCTAAAATCTGCATTCGTCCTTCAGTGTGACGATTGGATGTATTGATATCTATGAGTATGTGGATATTTGCATACTCAGGCTGAGGTTTGATATTTGGATTTTGCCAGATTTGGAGATTGTCCAAAATTGTATTTGTCTTGGGTTGTGATGGGGTGCCTTCATGTTCCATGCTTTCCTTTTCGGCAGTCATGGAGCCAACTTTGATGGATTGGCCTTTGTAGAAGGTGTGTTTTGTGGTTTGGGAGTTGGAGTTTCCCTTTGTTGGTTTTTGTTGCACTATCGTCTTGCTTTGGTCAATCAGACTCTTAACTTGGTGTTTCAGTGTTGGATGTCTTGCAGTGTCATGGTATGGAATGTTTGAGTGATAAGTGTAGGTCTTGTTGGATCAAATTTTAGGAACATGTATCTAAGGAGTAGTTTGTCTGCGGGTTTCAATGTCATTTGATTGGGCTAAAGGAACAAAGGCATGAGGTTTTGTCCTTTTGGTATGTCTTTAATTGTGTTGAGCCTGATAGGGTTGTAGTTGGAAGTCTTGACGGGAGGAGGGTTGTTTTTTGTGTAAGTTGGGTGCAGTGTGAGGTTGTGAGCTCGGTCGTATAGTGATCAGACTTCTTTATTGTGACTCTCACGTGAGTATAATGCATGTTGTACGGTACTAGGATTGTCCAAATGCTCTTGGTGCCATTTGCTGATGGTTCAAAGGACTTTGTTGCAGGAGAAAATATTTTCAGCTTGGCTTACCGTTTCGGCTTTTCGAATGCAGATTCTTGACCGATTTCAGTGTTCAAGCACAAGGCAACCCTAACAAAGTGGTGAAATGCACAAAAGAATGTGGGCATGTTAGCAAAGACTTGAAGCAAAAATGACACATAAGCTTGAGAGAATGCCTAGACCATGGATGACGGATTAGCGCTCGAATTTAGAGGTTGCGATAGATCGTATAGATATCACAAGAGATTGCCTAAGTGCCTTATGTAGCGGTCAAGGCGAGGATTTTGGCCAAACGACCGACGCTTGTTTAAGCGGGAGGTGAGGAGTTGAATGTCAATGAAAGGTGGTAAAGACACTGTGTTAAGGAATAGATTGTGGCTTGTAACGGAAAGGGATGTTGGCTTTTGTCGAATACCAGGACCTTGAGTGCATTTGTCATCCTTCCTTGAAAATTTGTCTGTCATGATGGCTATGTGTCCTCGAAGAGATACTTAGCGTCTTTCATACTTGTCAATCAATTGTTGCAATATAGTCCTTGCAACAGCTTTCCTTGTTGGATAATATCTTATTGCTGAGCCGTTTGAACTCGATGGAGGTCGGCTATATCGTATCTATTCTTAAATTGTTGCGTCTTATTGTGGTCGTCGTCATGAGAATTCATATCACTTCAATAAAGCCTTCGACCAAAATTGCTCCAAGAAGTCTATTCACCTGTGCTCTTATATCAACTCATCCCTTGCTATGGTAAGTGTCTCAAATAACTTCACCGTCTCGCTTTATCTTTACTAGTGGGTAAAGATATACTTCCAAATACTCCAGGGGTCTCCAGGTTTGGCATATAATGATGGCTTTGTCATTATGTCTTTGTATCTCCTTTTCGAGTTGAATTGGTTTGCTTGTTTTTGGTTGTCGTGCTCAAGTATTCGCTACACCTCTATCTTTCCAATATTATCTTTCACTGTCCCTTTGAATGCTTGGATGAGTTGGAAAGTGTTTTGGGTCACAGACATGTATTGTAAGTGGTGTGACTGTGTAGACAGGTGCAACAAAAATAATCCTTGGATGTTGGTGTCAAAAGGTCTTATGGTGAGTCATGTGTGCCCTTACTAGCATTTTTTCTTGCCTTTGTCAATTCTACTCTCCATGAGCATAGTGCTTGCTGGAACAATTTAGGTACTTGGGTCAATAAGCCCGGCATTTTCCAATCTCACGGGCAATTGAATGTAGTTTCTTTTCGGTCTTTGGTTTGTATCAGGGCGAGGCCTAGGAGGGTATGATGGTGTATTTTGGTAGTTGGCTTGAGTGTCTTGCTGATATGGTGGATGATTTGGTGCTGGAATGTGGAATATATGTCAAGTGGGCTGAGCGAGATATTTAGGTGGTATATGAGGGTAGGGATAAAAAGGTGGCTCTATTTGATAACAGTGGTTAAAGGTAGGGTCTTGAATGGTTGCGACAAAAGAGACTTCATCTTTCCTCTTTTGAAAAGGCTCGTATTTTCAGGCTGGCTAGCCTTATTGGTAGTTTGTAGTGCAGTGGAGTAATGTAGAGATAGGAGAGGGCTAGTGGGAACTGCTGTGAAAACTTCCTTATTTCAAAAAATCCCTGATAAGTGCACTCGCTTAACCATGTCCTTTGCCTTGTTATTCAACTCGAGCCAACCTTTTGGTAATAGACTTTTGAATGAATTAGAGACAACTTGGACATGCGAAAGATTTTAGATACCAGGATTTGGGCACACCGTGGGGAGAGGAGGTACCTTGGTAGGCGATTGGATTTGGAGAAAGGATTCCTTTAGAGACCTAGAGTGACAGACCAATTCATGCAATGCACACATATCAAATAAGAAATGCATCCTATAATATGAACGACCGTTTTACGCACGATGATTTTAGAAAGGGCTTTGTGCCACATGCATTGCGGAACCTAAAAGATAATATTGCATTTATTGAACTTTTGTTATATTGGCTGATATTGAAATGGTGCAAAAGGTGGGAAACATTGCTAGAGAGTTAGATCATGGCCAGGCGAACATCTTTTATGCTGATCCTTCCCCAGAAGATTCTTCTTCTTCTTCGGACGAGTCCTCCTCGGACAAGCTTGCCTCTGATGAATATCCTTGGAAGATGATGTTGTCTGCATCAGTTAAGAGTCGGGATATGTCAAATGTGAAGTTCTTCAAGGTTTCCCAAGCCTTTCTTCCTTTCTCTTCTATTCCTTTGTTTGCCACAGAGTTCATCCCCTCACTAGCCCATACGCCGATAGACTCTATGCGCTTTGTCAGGAGTTCTTCCTTACTGTGCCATTTGCCTTTTTCTTTGTTCTTTGCTTCGACCAAACTTTGCTGCTCTACTATTTTCCCTTGTGCCCTTGCCAGTTGTTTGCATAACCTTTTGTACTCAGATTCTAACTGGTCTGCATTTCTTTTCCTCTTTGTTGTTGCACTTGGTTGAATTGCCCTTGCTATGTCTTTCCTAAGCCAGTCTGGGTAATATTCATCATAGCCAGCGTCGAACCTGTCTCGTCCAATAGTCTCGATTCCCATTTGTTGTCTTTCCTTCCAAAGTTCCATTATTTTGTCTTTAAACAGGATCACTCCTCCGAGAATATTCGCTTTGAAACTTCTGATGTCTGCAATTTGGGGTACGTCTGCTTTCTCCCTGCTTGTCTAAGTGCCCTTAAAGGAGTGTATGTGTAAACTCTCTAAAGCCCACCAAGATGAGAAATGAGTCTTTTTTGGATCGTGTGATTACTGTTGTACTGGGAAAGTAATCAAACATCCATTGAATGTTTTCAGGTGTTAGTTGACAGAACATGTGGTGCCAACCGTTGGCGGTTGTTGGTCGGTCCTACTTCTCGAGAGCGTTATCCATGTGGGCGGTATGAGTCAAGATGTAGTTTTCTTTTAGTATAGAATGTAAAGCTTGCTCTGTGTTATCCATCCTTTGCAAATGCTCCATCAGCCAAATTTGTAAAAGCAGTTTGCAACCTTCAAAGAAACCAATGCCCTTCTTGCATCTTTCTAAAGTTCGGTACATCTCTGCAAAAATCATCGGTACCAAAGTGTATTTCTTGCTAATGTCTTTGAGTAAGGCATCAGCAATTGAGACCATACAAGCATCAATTCGTCCTTTGTGTTGTGGAAAGACGGCAGTCCCTAAAAAGCTGGTGATAAAAGAAAGTACCCTTCACTCTTGCCAATCTAGCTAGTCAATGTTGAAATAGCCTTCAGATTCTTGAAATGCTTCTCCATACCCAAATTTGATGTAGAGGGAAGTTAGAGAAATTCCCGATTGCCGTATACTGTTTGTGCATAATTCGGGCTTAAACCCTACCATCTCGAAGAACTCCTTGGCTGTAGTGTTCTTAGGCATCAAGACTTCTTCACTTTCAAATGGCAATTGAGTTAACCCACCTATTTCCTCCAGTAGTGGTGTCAACTCTACACTCCTAAAGTGGAAAACTACTCGGTCTACATCCCAATAATGTATTGCTGCTTCTATCATCCTTCCTACTGCAGTGTATTCCATAAATGAAATCATATTCCCCAACACCATTTTGGCTTGGTCCTATTGATCTATACTTAGGTTTTCCCACCAATCCCTAAGCAACTGAGGGATTTCAACAACCATGTCAAATGTTCTAGTGGCCATGATCTTTTGGAAAAGGTGAAGGATGATAGGAAAAAGGGAGAAGGAAATGCCTAAGATTCGCTTTATAGTGAGCAAAATGATCAACGTATGGCACAAGCTTTTTAAAATAATGCAACAGAGGATATGAGGAGATGTGTCGTTGTGAGTTGAGAACCCTTTAGACACTTTAGAAGGAAATTGCTAATGGACTTGTGACATGCCAAGGACGTCAAGTCTTTATATAATGTTTAAAGGATAAACGTGCGTTATGTGTCATCCCATCCATCGAGCGGTCATTTCTGTATCGAAATGGGCTTTTAAAGCCTCTTCGGTTACCATTTAAGCATTTGAATAGCATTGAATACAGAATGATTCCAATCATTTAGGAATAAACGGTCGTTTCTGATTCAATTTGGGCTTTTAATGCCCCTTAGGTTACTTTCGTGCCTTTGAATGGCATTGAATACGGAATAATATTGACTGTCTATGAACAAACAATCATTTCTGATTCAATATGGGCTTTTGACGCCTCTTAGGTTACCTTCGTGCTATTGAACGACATTGAATACAGAATAATTTCGACTGTCTATGAACAAACAATTATTTCTGATTCAATTTAGGCTTTTAACGCCCATTGAGTAACTTTGTGCCTTTGAATAGCACTGAATACAGAATAATACCAACTGTTTATGGATAAACAATCATCTCTGATTCAATTTGGGCTTTTAACGCCCAATGGGTAACCTTTGTGCCTCTGAATAGCACTGAATGCAGAATCAATGCCAATAAAATGGTCCACATTTTGTACATTCAATCCCTTTAAGCGAATGCAAACAAATCATGTTCAACGATCCTCGGGGTCAAAAACCCGTTCAGATGGTTTGAACAAGTTGGCCTATTGGACTTGAGAACAAGTCGACTAATGATATGTCATCATGCATGATTCCTAGCGCCGCTACTAAAGAATGAAGTTAGCTAGACCGAGTTTTATTATCCTCCCAAGTGGACGGCTCGGGAGCGGGAACATCTCGAACCAAATAGATTCCAAGTCGTTCCCCCTAAAGGAATTTCTTATGTGAGGGAAGAGGTAGTCGTAACCACCGTGTTTTCAACGCACGATTTTAGAAAGTTGCCAGGAGTGGCGGAAGGTATGCATGATATGCACAAGTTTAAAAACGTACAAGTTTTGAAACAAATGCACAAGTCAACCTTGGGAGTGGGAGTAAAACTAACACATGAAACAACAAGTTAGTGTTGAGATAATAATTTCATATGCAAAGCACATAATATGCATGATAGGCGTCATGTGACGGCGCTTTTGACAAAAGTGGCTAATGGACTTTAACATACCAAGGATGTTAAGCCTTCCTAATTTGATTATGGTATTTAAAATTGAACGTGTATTTTGTATCATCCCAATTGTTCTCATAATCCAAAATTATCAGAAAATAATTTTATAAAATAATTAATTTTATTGTATAAATGTAGAAATAACATTTTTGTTTTAGGTAAATAGGGATAATAATTGATCTTGCTACATTAAAAGTAGAAGAAATTAATTTAAAATCTATGATTTATTTTTATAAAAGTAGGAAGATTGATTTCGTTCATAACCCAAAAATAATTTTATAAAATAATTTGTTTTGTTTGTATAAATGTAGAAATAACGATTTTGGGTAAATAAATAATTGATTTTGTTATGAGAATCCACTTTTATGTGAACAAATGGTCTACATCAGACACGTTTAACTTTAAATAAATGCACACATAACATATTTAAACATCCGTTAGGGTCGAAAACCATTCGGTTCATTCAAATATGGTGACCTAATAGACTTAGACATGAGCCGAAGTCATAATTTTCCTAATCATGACATGATGCAGGGTTCCTAGACAAAAGTCTCCACTAAGAGTTGGGTTATTCTAGACACAGTTCCCCAAGACGGACGACCAAGGAGTGGGACCATTTGAAATTATTGGTTGTACCACGGACCAACTATATTCCAAAATGTCCCTCCTAAAAGGTTTTTTGTGGTGAAACGACCGTGGGATCCACGTAATCGCCCGTGCGTGCGCAAAGTGTCGTTTCCCAAGAGTGGGGGAAATGTGAGTGACATGAACAATAATAGAATATAATCAAACAATTCAAGAATAAAACACATAAATTTGAAAAAAATAAAAATAAACCTTAATCCTGCAAAAAAGAAAAGAAGAAAAAAGTTAGTATCGAAATAAATGACAAGAAAATAGCAAGTAAAGAATCCCAATTAAAAGTCCGTTATGGTTTGAACCTTGACATCCCCAGCGGAGTCGCCATTCTGTCGCATCCTATTTTTTCCTGAACCGATTAAAGTTCGAAATAGGACTCGACTTAGTGGGTAACTCACGAGTAAAGAGATGGAGTCGCCACCTAACGTATTTTTTAACTACGCGTATTAGGGCACCTATTTTGTTTCTAGCTAATTTTAAAATTAACTCCGAAACTTAGTCTACAAACCAGATATTCTAGGTAAGAGGTTCAAGTTAACTCGAGAGGAAGGAGTTAGGCACCTCTCGAGCTCCACCAAATGTGTTACCGGCCGGACTTATAATTGGAATTCTAAGAATTATAAAAGAATAAATAACTAACTAAAAAGTGGCGAATAATTAAATAATCATTTATATGCATATAATAATAAAAAATATTTAAATTCACTAATTGGCTTTTTCCAAAGGTACCTCGCAATAAAAAAAATTAAAAGGAGTTAGTACGACAATTTAATAATGATGAGAATAATGATAATAATAGTGATGAAAATAAAATGTTAGTGATAATAATAACATTAATGATAATCATAATAAAAGGTAATTTTTTTTTAATTATTTTCTTCCAAATTGTCTTCCATCCAAATTTTCCTCGCAAAAATATAAAGAAAATACGGTTAGTATTAATAATAATAAAGAAGTAATTGATGATAATAATAATAATAACAATAATATTGTTAATATTAATAATAATAATGTTAATAATGATAATAATAATAATAATAATAATTTAAAATAAAGGGGAAAGGGATTTTTATAAAGTGTCGGCTCAGGTGTGTATGAATTGGGTGGAGGTTAGGGACGTCGGTACGGCTGCAAACACACCGGCCGGTCGTGTTGCCATGCCGAGTACCGGTCCCGCCACTCCATCACCGGCTCGCTTTGCAATCACGGTTCATACACGTCATCATAGCCTTTTTGTTTTATTTTAGGGACACGGGAATGAGGTTGTTTATCCGTTCAAATCAGTAGGCCTCAAATAAATAATTATTTTCCTTGGCCATATAGAATCCGTCAATTCAATGTATTTGCGTCCAATCATTGTAAAGCCTCAAATAAGATATTTTCATAGGCTTATCGTAGGTGTAGTATCTGATCAAAGTAGTGTTGGATTTATGCTCCTGAATGTATGAGCCAAACTGCATACCAAAAAAACGAGTAAACCATAACCAAAGCCAAGAAAATAATGATGCAATAAATCAGCAAACCAAACAGAGAATTAATGATATCAGTGTCAACAATATAGCATAGAGCAATGAATCCAGTGCAGATCCGAGCATCAATGTAACGAAGGAGGAGGAGCGACACTGCTAGGATTTCTCCGGTGAGGCGCAGCGCTGCTACAACCCCTCCTCCAATTTCAACTTGTCATCTTTTAATTCTTGTAAGAAACAAACAGACCAGCAAAGAAACGAACGAAAAAACAAGACGGCGACTGGTTTTCCGGTGAAACGGGAAACGTCGCTAAAACAACGGCAAAGAGGAAGGGAGACTGCCGGTGGTCTTCTTCGGCGAGAACTACGGCGTCATCACTGTCGTACTTCCCCGTTATTGATTGTAAACTCCCGTCCGTTTTCAGATTTGTATGTATTTGTATTGTAACGTGTATAGGTGTGTGGGGGGTTTTCGGTAATGGAATAAAATAGGGAAGATGGTGTTTGATAGATCTGTGTGTGAATGTGGTGGTGTTGTATGGTGCTCTGTTCTGCATATTGATTTTCGGAGGAAGACAACGGGTGTAATTGGTATGCGTTGGTGTGGTCTTTGTGGACTGGTGGTGTATTTTTTGAGAGGTGAGTGGAGGTGAGGGGGAGATCAATGTGTGAGCAGATGGGGAAGGAGTCAACGAGGTCCCTCGTATATGTACTAATTCGTGTCTAATGGAATGTGGAGGGAGAAAGTGATGGTGATGATCAATGTATTGAAGGAGAAGATCCAAGGGATTTGTTTTATCCTGTGAATGTGTGTATTCCCCCTTTTAGATATGTCTGATTGTGTACTGTATATAGGATTGGGATTTGGGGGAAAGATTGTTGGGTGATTAGAGAGATTAGGGGGATTGGGAATGGATTTCTAGAGAAACTTTGGGGATTAAGAGATTAGGAGAGTGATTTAGGGAAAAATTATGGAAGTTATTTGAAATTCAAATAAAAGATGCATTTGGTTAAGAAGCTTGGCTAGGTTCAATATACCTTAAAAGTGAAATTCAAAATAATTTAAATTTAAATAGGTATGGGAAATTATAATGAAAAGGGATGAGATGAAATAAACGGTATAGAAATTGGACCGGACATTAGACTGGATTTTAATCGGACTGAAACAAGCAAAATACACACACTACGACAATTAAAATGTCAAATAAAATTAGTTATGGATAACTGCAAATAATAACTAAATGCTATTTATACAGTAAGTCGTATAAGTAACTACACTTTGACAAGTAGCCTAAATAATGCACATTTCATAATATAATCGCAATTAGATATATATCGTATAAGTAGGAGATGACACACGTAAAATGCGCTTATAAAGGAAATTGGAATGTGAATTAAATTAAACTAATTAAAATAGCTACAGATATTAATTATCTATTAAATGCTAAAATTGCACAAACAGTTACGTTTTGACAGATAGTCTAAATGATGCAAAATTACGTAATATATCCACAATTAAATATATAATATATAAATAGAGAATAACACACGTAAAGGCATGATTTCTAATGCACATTTTGCACAAATAGTCAAATTGCACCCTTAAGTTGAATTATAGCCAATTTTAGAAAAAGGAGGGACAAAATTGGGTGTCAACAGTCACGTGTGATACTACCCGTCTGGGGGACACAGCCCCTCTGGTTCAGGTGGGAGTTGAAACACCTAGTGTGACCGGGTTTCATTCACACACTCTTACCAGAGAGACAACTGGCTGGGGGACATAGCCCATAACACCCGCCAAGTTTGTTATATATGCTTATATAGCCATAGAATGCACCACATGACAATACATGAGGCTAGTTTAGATGTTCAGTTACCTGATTAGGGGGATACAACCTATAACACCAGACATGTACCACTTTAGATAACAGTTCAGTTATCAGTACCAGTTCTTAGTGTCAGTATCAGTTGACAGTTATCAGTTTCAGTTTCTAGTTATCAGTTATTAGTCATATCACAATCAGTTATCAATATAGTTTAGCCTAGCCTTTAGTTTTAGATTCAGCTAGGCTTTAGTTTATATTCGCATCATGTTTAGCTATTGTTTCAGATTTTTAGCTTCATTGCTATGCTCCCGCACATATTTACATATTTATATTCTAGCCTTACAGTTTCATTTAGCTATGATATTTTATATGCTCATGCCTTACATACTTTGTACATATCGTACTCACATCCTCTCTTGGGCGCTGTGTTTCATGCCTCACAGGTATAGAGAGATCAGACCTTGAGTCACATTAGTAGGCTATCTACCAGCTATTGGATTCACTCCGTCTCCTCTCGGAGTTTACTACTTTTGGTATGTTGTACAGACATCTAGTAGGTATGACGGGGCCTTGTCCCGCCCTTTATATATTCAGTTCAGCACTCTTAGAGGCCTGTAGATATGTCCTTGTATGGTTCAGTCAGTATGTTATGTATGTCAGCGTGTGAGAGCCTTGTCGTTTTTCCAGACTTTCTGTTTTCAGTATATTTGTATGTATATATAACCAGGTATCCAGCTCAACTTTATTATTCATAGATTATTAATCGGTTTAGAGATGATCGACACTCAGTGGCGGTTATCCGTCGCGGGCCTAGGTTGGGTCGTGACAACATGTCCATCCAAGAACTACTTGACTAAAACCTTAAGATAAGACATTCCGCCTTAGGTGATGATGTGTTTATCCACTATGGCATCGGGTTCCAATAGAATTTGACCATGAGTTGATAGAGTCATTGGCAGATGGGAAACAACAAGCTTATTTCCCATATGTTTCTTTACTAAGAATATAAGAAAGTACTATGAATGTTAGCATTTGGAGGGAGCTGCAGCTGATAAGCTACTTAGCCGACCCTCTTTATCATAGTGAAAGGGCCAAAGTACTTGGGGCCTAGCTTGTAATAGATGGTTCCCTTCAAGGGAAAACTTGCCTATAAGGTTGTATCTTTACATAAACCTGATCCCCAACTTGAAATTCAATTCCAGATCTCCTTTTGTCTTCCTAGGTTTTCATTCTGTCCTGGGCCACTAGTAGGTGATGCTTGAGTAATCCAATGGGTGCCTCTCTAGCTGCAAACACCTATCCACAGTGCCAATCATAGGTCAATTATATATCTCATGAATAAATTCTGCCACCAAAAAATTTACCCTTGATTAATAGGTCAATTAGTGCCCCATATGTTATACATAGCCACGTTTACTTATTTTATGTATATACATGGCTACTGTCACTTATAACCATTCTCTTTTAAATTTGACTTTATTACTCATGTCTGCATATTCAATCATAATAATATTAAGGAATCCAGAAAAGTTTTACCCTTGATTAAATACACACACTTATCTAATACTATGTACCACCAATAACTAAAATTAATTGATCAAGCGAACACTCATTTTGTTGTATTCAAATCCTCTTTAAAAATGAAAGTTGGAATAGGTTCTTTACTCCCTGAACTTGTCCCAAATTACTACTTTCCCATCTTATCTTTACGGCATCCGTTTCCCCCTTACCAATTTTCAAGTGATACTTACGCCAACCTAAAGGCTAACGTGGCAAGAAATCAAATAAAAAAAGGGCGAGTGAAATATGAAAATGGACCCCCTCCCTAGCCCGCCCACCCCCTAAATCTTCTTCTATCTCTTTTATCCAACCCCTCTTAATCATCACAACAACTCTATTGCTCCCAGCCACCCCACCAAATCTTCTTCTCTTTCTTTTACTCTACCCATCTTCTATTCCTATTTTTTTTTTAATCATCACATCAATTCCAGTGCTCCTTCCCGAACCCCCCCTCTTCCTGTCGTACCCTCTCCCCTCTTCATTTCTTTCCTTTACAAATCAACCTTTTGATAAGATATTTTTTAAAAATGGGTTTGGTTGTGATTTTAGTGGTAGAAATTTTTCTTATTAATGGTGGTGGAAAACATAAATATGATGGTGGGTAGTGGTGGTGGGATTTTCGATAGTTGGGTTCGGTTGTGATTTTTTGTGATTTGGAGGTTTGGTGGTAGAGATATTAATGATTAATGGGGATGAAAGACATGGATATGGTGGTTGGTGGTTATTATAGTGGTTGTGATATGGAGGCTATGGTGGTGGATAGTAAAATTAATGGTGGTGGTAGTGAATTTGGCAGTGGGAGGTGTAATTTATTATGGTTGTTTATGATATTTCAACTTTTTTCTCCTATTTTCCTATTTGGTGTGGCGGTGTTGTGGCGGGTGTGGCGGTATTGTGGCGGGTCTAGTGGTTGTGAGTGAAAAGAAGAAGACATTAGAAGTCAAGGGAATATTTTATTTTTTTATCTGACAAAGTGTTGATGTGGCTGCCACCTGTTGCTTACGTAGTGTGAGCGTAACACACTCTTCATAATGCAACTGGTCAAGAGGTAGTGGAGTGTGAATTAGTATCACTTAAAAGTTGTTAAGGGGAGCAAACGGATGCCCGTAAATATAATATGGGAAAATGGTAATTTGGGACAAGTTTAGGGGGTAACAAACCTATTCCCCCAAAATGAAACGTTTTTCTTTCTTGTATATAAAGTATTCATATCCATCGCCAAGAGCAGACTCATAGCTCCCATTATATTCTAACTTCCATAGTATCAGTCCGAGTATCCCATATATATTTATGGATGTATCTCAACAAATAAAAGGAACTACGCTTAAGAAATAACTTAAGAAGTCCCTTCTCACAATTTTTGGTAATTATGATTCTCGATCTAGTACTAAATGCAATTAAATCGAAAACTTTTATGGGGCATTACAATTTATTTTGAGAAAAAACTAGGTATGTTATTGTTAAAGGTTACAACATTAGTATTATTCGGTTTGGCAATAGTGGTTTACTGTTACAAGTAGAGGTGTGAGAAATTTCAAGAGAAGTTACCATTTCTACTGAAATTTGAAGTTTAATGTGACCATTGTGTTCTTTCATCTAACTTTTCAAGACTATAAGCCTTCATCAATGACCTATGATCCAATCCAACATGAGAGCCTATTTAAGGCTTTAATCTTTTTAATAAGCAGCCAACTGCATGTTCTTCAGATATATCTACTGAATTAACCAACTCATCAAATTGGTCAAGAAACTCTGGAAATGATCCCCTTTGTCTAAGGCTAATAAATTCCTCAAATGGGTTTATGTGAGCAGCTTCATTAAACCTTTGATACATTGATAAGAATATACTCATTCTAAGAAGGAAGATCACTTGTAAATCTTGTCTTGAGATACATTTGATGCCAATGTAAAGCTTTTCCTTCCAACTAGTTAGCTCCAACCTTCACCTTCATGTATATGGTGGTGAGCCATTAATTTCAAAGAATTACTCACATTTAAAAATCCACCCATGTACATTATCGTCATTGAATTTATAAATTGATTCTAGAGTAGTAGGTATTAACCTTATGATGAGTATTTTCTCATCTCACTTCATATTCCTCACCTCTGAAGCCACAACTTCAGCTTCCCCCTAGGGCTGTTTCCCAGAATTCATGAAAGTCATCATCATCTTCATCTCTGTTATGAACTATTCTTGTCGAGATGGTGCGTACTTGTTCCTTCAACACATCCACTTCTTTCCTCCAATCATTACAACGAACACTTTCTACCATGGCTCCAAGGACCATTGGTTCTGATACCAAATGAAATACCCTTTTATTAATGAACACAGCGAAAAAAATAAGATAAATTCTAAGAAATCCAACAGGGAAGAATTCCTTAACAAAAATACAATGGGGTGGGGGGGTGGGGGGAGGGAATTGAGGAGAGTAGAGACAGGAGTCTACAATAGAATGATCAAGATAATCCCTTGGTGAATCTATCTATACTATTAAAGCTAATCGGTATCTCTAACTACCATAACTAATTTCCGAATCCAGCTGTCCGTGTGAATTGACTATATTGCCGCTTTGTTATAACTACTTTTAACTAACTCCCTCTTTCTAAATTGGATGTGCCATTTATTTTCTAAATTGTGCTCATAACATAGTCATAATTTGGTTAACAACTTGGCAATGTTTCCCTATGGATCAAGTTTATGCTATGTTTTTGTTGATTAAATGATTATCTGTTTGATTGTCTCTTCATGTTTCTTTAATTGGTAAGATTCTTCAACATAAATATAATGAACTACTCTAACCCCAACTTGCATAAATCAATAGAATTACTAACAACTTAGTGATTATCAATAATTAGAAATGGGTTAAACAAACAATATAATAGAACTTCGAATAATTACCCAATTCACTATTAATATCTATTTCAAAAGAAGAAATAATTGAAATATGAAAACTATAGCTAATAACTCCAAGTATCAGAAATGGACACTTCATCCAAGCATACCTAAAATAAATATCAATTAAAAGCTTTAGTTCGAGTAATAATGATAATTTAACAAGGTGTTAATTAGAGAATTAAAGTGAGAGATATGAGAGAATTTAGAAAAAAAAATAGGAGAGATATAGAGGAAAAGATAATTATAGACAACACAAGGAAGAAGAGAGAATGAAAAGAGAGTGCGTTCTTTTCTGAATGATTAGTCCAACACAATAATTGAGATATATACGAAATTTTGTGTAATCATATCCCTTCGTTAAGCATTATCCTAGACATCCACGTGTACTCGTAACTAAATTTTAGCTCTGAGACTTCATGGCTTTGAGGGAGGGTTAGCATAGCCCTAAGCTTTTTTGGAATAGAATGTTTTTTTGACAGAGCTTCAACTAAGAGGGAGAAAGGCCCTCTTTTCGTCAATAGATCACTTAGTCGGAATAAGCGGGCTTAGGTTGATGCGGAATAAGAAATTTTTCCCCTATTTCTATGGAAAGGTTTCGAAGGAATAGGCACATTTAGAGCTTGGAGGCATTAATTCCCTTAAATCGTTAATCTCTATTCATTAACCTCAAACAAATTCGCTTCTTTAATTAATTTTATAAACTCTTTCTTGTTTTGAATCTTAGTTATAAATTCCACCCCTCTTGAATTCATTCATGTCCTCAAGACCTTGACTGCAACTGCATTGTTCTTCTTCAATATTCTTCTTCTTTTTTTTTTTTTTTTGGGCAAAATGGCTAAAGGTTTGACTAATATTTATCCATCTAGCCCAACTAAAGGAAGTTATTGTCATGGTATAACTGTTGGTCCTATTCTTTTCTAGGGGGGAAAAGACACATGGAACACATGATGAATCATGGCACTGCAAGGGAGTTTAAGCTTGTCTCGCAAACATTTCCCACATTCTTCTCTATCTAATATGGACCATAGTATTTAGGACATAACTTAAGTTGCCTTCTAAGCACAATAAAGGTTTTTTTTTTTGTACAGGTGTAACTTAACGTACATAAGTACACTTCCTGAATTTGTCTTTCACTTCTTCTCTGATCACCATACCATTTCATCCTAGTTTGTGCTTAGTTGAGATGATCCTTAAGCACTTGATGAAATTATACCCTATGTTGAAGTAGTTCTTGTACTGTCTAAACTGGTGTTGATAGTAAGGGTCCCAAGAGTAATTAGGGTGGGTCATACCCATATAGTGCACGGATGAAAGCGCTCTGTAATGCAATATGGTTGTTGTTCTTATACCACCACTCAGCTAAGTGTAGCCACTTAACCTACTATTTGGGTTTGCTCATTGTCATGGCCCTTAGGTAACCTTATAAATATTTGTTGAGCGTCTTAATCTGCCCATCAAACTATGGATGGTAAGTTTTTCTCTGCATAAAGTATTTCCCACTGGTTTGAACAGCTGCTGCCAAATTAGACTAGTGAACACCTTATCCCTATAAAAATAATGGTGCTAGGGAACCTATGTAACTTGTCGACTTCATTGAGAAATAGCTCCATTGTTTACATTGTTGTATCAGGATGTTAAGTGTGTATACTTGGTAAACTTGTCCACCACCACCAATGTCATGTCCTTTCCATCAGACCTTGGTAAACTCTCTATAAAATCCATACTTATGTCATTCCAAGCCTATTGAGGAATCTCCAAGGACGGTAGTAACCCTAGGTAAGCCACATTCTCGGACTTGCTTATTTTACATATGCCATAGTTAGACACTATCTCCAATACTTCTTTCTTCATTGTTGGCCAGAAATAATAAGTTTGAAACCTTTTAAGAGTGCCCTGTTTCGCTCAATGACCCCCTCCCTTATAGCTGAAGAGTGCATTATATCAAGAAGTTGTTGCCTTGGGGCTGTTGTGTTTCCTGCAAAAATGTTTCCCTTGAACTTTAATATTATTGATGTTAAACTAAAATCAGAATGTGCATTAGGATTCAGAGTTAATGCAACAATGAGTTCCTAAGTTCTCATCATTCTCAAAGCTTTTTTCAGCTGTTCCACCCGAGTTAGCTGAACTCAAGTGATGGCATTTGTCTCTCCTATCTCCTCAGGTATCTTAGACAAGGTATCAGCTACCCCTATTTCCTGCCCTCTTCCTGTTATTAAATTTTATTGTCCAACCCAAGTAGTTTTGTTACCATTGGTAACCTTTCATTATATGAAGTACATAAATTTGAAGTGGATAATTTTGATGACAATGTACCCTCCTTGCACATAATGACTCCGTTTTTCAGTGGTTGCTATCACTATCATGTACTCTTTTTCATAGATAGACTTCCTCAAATGTCTTGGAGCTAAATCCTTGTTGTAAAAGGCTATAGGTCTACCCTCTTAAGTCAGTATTTCCCTTACCCTACACCACTAGCATTAGTCTCTATGGTGAAAGACTTGTTGTAGTCTGGCATGGCCAAGACTGGTGTAGTGCTCATAGCTTATTTAAGTTGTTCTAAGGCATCTTTAGTACTGGTAAGAATTCTTCTTCAACAAAGTAGTAAGTGGCTTGATTATGCTAGCATAATTCTTAACAAACCTCTTATAATATTCAGTTAGGCCCTTGACACTTTTGGTAGTAGGCCAATTAAGCATATCTTCTACCTTGGATGGATTAGTAGTCACACCTTCCTGAGTTATAATGTGTCCCAAATATTCAACTTGTGACCTTGAGAATGTGCATTTAGACTTCTTGGAATATAGTTAGTGTTTTTGCAAAATTGCAAACGTCTTCTGTAGATGCTCCACATGTTCCATCAATGATTTATTGTAAATTAGGATGCCATAAAAAAATACTAGTATGAATGTTGACACCCAATTTTGTTCCTCCTGTCTCACTTTTACCGTATCTAATTCCAAAATACAATAGCCATTTTTCAGACGAACTTACACTAATCATCATACAATTCCCTATGTCACATATGTCTCCTACTCATATTAACCTCCATTTAACACACTCATATTACATAAATACGCCAACTAGGTCATTTTTGAAAGGCACTGCTACAAGCTACGACTATTTATAAAATTTTCACATTTAATTATTGTTTTTTGCAAATACACTGTATTTTCCATAATTTATCCAAATTTATTTTAAAAATTACTTATCATACTTTAAATCACTAATAATATCTTTCTGCATCTTATTAATTATTTTTTGGCGTTTAAAATTTAAATTTGCAATTTTATATACATTTTATACATATTTTATACACTTTATATACCTAACACTTAGCACCCCAAAACTTATACACATCAGCTCCACGTGTGCCCACGTGGCTCCATCTCGACCGTCCAAATATTTGATCCAACGGCCAAGCCCCCTTTTTCCTTTTTTTAATTACACTCCATCCCCAAAATCCTACAACACCCCCTCACTTTTCCCTCAACACACACGCCGCACTCACGTTACTTTCTCTCTCGTTCGAAACCCTTGCGACGCCACTACCAAGGCCATTTTCGGCCAATTTCTCCGTTGAAATGACAAGTAAATTACATTTTCTTACTCCCATCACCATCAGCAACAAAACCCCTACACCAATTACCCTAAACGACGGAGTTAAAAAACTCGACCCTTCGTCATCTCCGTCACTGTCACAAGAAAATAAGAACTCCGACGGAAATTTCGCGGAAACTTAAATATAGCAACCTGATAAAGGGAAACCCTCATGCATGCACAGTCGAAGAATGGTCAAGATGGATCCGGTCCAAATTCCAAACGGGTATCCCTTTCCTTTTTACAGTTCTCAAATTATTATGTGAAATACATGCCTAACTTGATGTTTTGATTGATTAATTAGACATTCACATACTTAAATAGTTAAATTGTTATACATTAATTAATTAGGGCAACGACTGTGTAATTATGCTCATCCTCGTTCTGATTTATGATGATACACTGCTAAAATAAAAGTTGTTTTCTTTTGGACATCCGTTGTGAGCCTAAGACTGTGAATGCCTGATTTTAAGTATGTTACAACTTATATTCCTTAATGATCCGTTGGTATTTGAATTTTAAATTCTCTCGATATGCTGAATAGAATTATAGTTGTTTGTTAATGTATCTAGCTCACTATATGATACAATACAAGCTGAAATAGTTATAGGTCCCATGCTTTTGAATTTCAGTAATAAGGAAAGATTTCGAATTTTGAATTAGAAAGGATGTATTTTAGGCTGGGATTAATTGACTGATTTGTGATTTGATTAAAGGAAAATCCTTGTTTAAAAGTTTGAACCTAGACTCTTTTATGAACAAAGAATAGGAGAACATATCCCGATGATTTCTCGGATTACATATAAGGAAAGCTTATGTGTATATGATTTGTTTTTCCTTCTTTAACTGAACTAAATATTCTCCTTTCCTTATACCCCTAACTCTAAGTTAATTAAGCCCTACTCCTCTAGTTATAAAAGGGCAGTCCTCCCACCCTTATGAACACACTACACACGCAGTAAATTCACAGAAACAACTCTCTCTCTCTCTTTCTCTGGTAATAGTTACTTTCCTAGCACTAGTTCTCAAGTTTTTCCTTTGATTCTCTTGCCAACACTAAGGTAGTATTTCAAGAAACTTGGTTCCTGAAACCTGATCATCCTTTTGTGTATGTATTGCATATTGTTTGTGTTTGTTTAGGCCTTTTGGCCACCACTAACCCCTGTATGCAGGTCTATTCTGGATAGTCCTATTGGACTATACCATAGTTTCATTTTGGCAGGGCTTAAGACTTGACTTAACAAAGTTGAAATAGGGAAAGAGCCCTAACACTTTTTGCAGGAAAGGCAACCCGTTAGTCCCTGTAGGAAAAAATGAACTTCTGCTAGTTCAACATGTGTACACAGGACACTTTCCTTGTCTTTTAACCCCTTTAGACCTTTCTATGTGTATTTGTTAAGAATCCTGCATGTATGTTTGTTAAAACAGGAAAGAAGTATGAGTTATTGACCCCTTAGAAAAGGGTCTGCAGCAAGTAGCCTAGTCGCTACTTATTTAGGCTATCCAGGGGCCTTTTCTAACTTCTACTCTCTTTGTATGCTTGCATCATTATGTAAAAAAAAAAAAAAAACTTGCATGTTAAGTCGAAGAAAGTTGTGGCTAAGTATGTCTGTGTCATCGTGCGGTAGCTTTAGTAGCTTTGATTGAATCTAACTTGATATCTGGAAATTTTATTAAACAGAGGCTATTTGTGCAATATCTGTCTGAACTAAACTGTTTCTGCTAATCTGAAATAGCCCCTTCCTATTTAAATACGGGCATGATCCTATCCCTTATTTTTTAAAGGGGTATTTACAAAAATACACATACATCCTATTTTATTTACATGGCTCTACCTATTACATTTATACCCATAACTTATTTACATGCTATACCCATTAGCTAATTATCTTCCCATATTGAGGCATAAAACAAGGAACTCAAGTCCCTCTCTCTCCCCATACAATATCTTTTATAATTTTTCTCTCATTTTTTTTGTCATTCTTTTATTATTCTATACTCCTTCATTTTAACATTTTTTCATCTTTTTTTTTTCTTTTTTTTTTACTTTTTTTTCTCCAATTCTAGCACTAGTCATGTTTCCTCAAAATTTTTTTATTTATTTATTTTCTTTCTCCATAATCTTATTTCACTCAATTTTTTTTTTACTTTTTTTATATTTTTTTGTTTGATAGCATTACACACTTTGATCCAAACACAAAAGAATATACCAAAACAGTATACAATATACAAAAAAGGTATACAACTTTAAAAATAATAAAAATTAAAATATCTATGTGTTTTGAAACATCTTGCACGTCAATCTGAACATAACAAGGTATACCGGAAGAGTATATAGTATACCAAAATGGTATACTTTGTTTAAAACAAATAAAATTGAAATATTTATTCGCTCAATAGCATCGCACACTTTAATTCAAACATAAAAGGGTATACCGGAAGAGTATACAGTATACCAAAAGATATACTTTGTTCAAAACAACAAAAACTGAAATATTTATTCGCTCGGTTGCATCGCACACTTTGATCCAAATACAAAAGGGTATACCGGAAGAGTATACAGTATACCAAAAGGGTATACTTTGTTCAAAAAATTAAAAACTGAAATATTTATTCGCTCGGTAGCATCGCACACTTTGATCCAAACACAAAAGGGTATACCGGAAGAGTATACAACATCCCAAAAGGGTATACTTTGTTCAAAACAACAAAAACTGAAATATTTATTCACTAGGTAGCATCGCACACTTTGATCCAAACACAAAAAGGTATACCGGAAGAGTATACAGTATACCAAAATGGTATACTTTATTCAAAACAATAAAAACTGAAATATTTATTCGATTGGTAGCATCGCACAGTTTGATTCAAACATAAAAGGGTATACCGAAAGAGTATACAGTATACCAAAAGGGTATATTTTGTTCAAAACAATAAAAACTGAAATATTTATTTGCTCGGTAGCATCGCACACTTTGAACCAAACACAAAATGGGTATACCGGAAGAGTATACAGTATACCAAAAGGGTATACTTTGTTTCAAAAACTGAAATATTTATTCGCTCGGTAGCATCGCACACTTTAATCCAAACACAAAAGGGTATACCAGAAGAGTATACAGTATACCAAAAGGGTATACTTTATTTCAAAAAATGAAATATTTATTCGCTCGGTAGCATTGCACAATTTGATCCAAACACAAAAGGGTATACTGGAAGAGTATACAGTATACCAAAAAGGTATACTTTGTTCAAAACAACAAAAGCTGAAATATTTATTCACTCGGTAGCATCGGACACTTTGATCCAAACACAAAAGGGTATACCGGAAGAGTATACAGTGTACCAAAAGATTATACTTTGTTCAAAGCAACAAAAACTGAAATATTTATTCGCTCGGTAGCATCGCACACTTTAGTCCAAACACAAAAGAATATACCCAAAGAGAATACAGTATACCAAAAGGGTATATTTTGCTCAAAACAACAAAACCTGAAATATTTATTCGCTCGGTAGCATCGCACACTTTGATCCAAACTCAAAAGGGTATACCGAAAGAGTATACAGTATACCGGGTATACTTTGTTCAAAACAATATAAACTGAAATATTTATTCGTTCGATAGCATCGCACACTTTGATCCAAACATAAAAGCGTATACCAAAGAGTAAACAATATACCAAAAAAATATACTTCGTTAACTATAATAAAAAGGTATATTTCTCATGCATTATGTTGTGTATATCAATTAATTAACAGTAAACACTAATTTTGGTATTTTCCTTCCATTTATTTTCAAAGTTCCAATGGCAATATGGATAGATCCAAATAACGTGGTGATTAGGTTACAAAATAATACTTCAATATTAGTTTGGACTATCAATAAACAAAGGGCACATATGCAATGTCTACCCTTATGGTATATGGATTTGAGCCGTATACCATTATGGTATACTTTTATGTTTCATGCTTTATTGATTGCATGATCTCCAATTCAAAGAAAACAACTCACTCCTATAGAAAATCACAAAAATAGTTACAATATAGCAATCTTGATAGATCCGAATTACGTTATAATTCAATTTCAAAGTAAAAGTTCAATATTTATTTGGGTGCAGTGGCGCAATCCAACTCCACCAGCGTCATAGGGTCCATCATAACAGAGCTGGTGGCCTACCATTTGATAAAAGAAATTAGAAGTTTATAAAGGGCTTCAAACACATTTTCAATTTCAAATGTTGCATACAAATGTTAGAAGAATCTTAATGAAAAAAAAGAACTGTCCACTATACATAGAGAAATATCTTCTTATCGAACACTGAATTTAGAAATCTGACTTCTTTATTTTCTTGTAATAGCAATGGATCCTACTCTCCACAAAAATCAAGCGAAACTTGGAATCCTTATCCTTTAATTTATGTTCCTCTCCAAATGCTTCCTAATAGCATCTGTCTTCTTAATCAAGTGATACAAATTCTCTGGAATCTCATGTGCAAGCCCTAAAATAATACTCATACGTCAACTCCACATTCATCTAAACAATTATTTCAATATCAAATACAAACATATATTACTAATAATATTGTGAGCTTTGAGGATACACAAGTGTTGGAATGAAAATTATTGCTCCATCAACATCAACATCAACATCAACAAAAATTCAAAATATGATTAAAAAATTATAAAAAATTTATTTTGCAGGTCACTCAGTTCAACGGGGGTAATCGATAAACAAACTAAACTCTTCTTAAAAGAGAAGCCTGCAATCTGGTATGTTGAGCTTGAATATCATGTAGTCGTCACCGTGACCTTTTCTTAATTGGAAAAAAATAAGAAAACTTTGGAAAAATAAAAAGGGGTTAAAAGAGAAATAAATAGAAATTAGGTGAGAAACATAAATTTACTCAGTGGTGGCAATCCAGTCTGTTGAGCTTGACATCTCCACAAAATAAAGTAATGGAGTAATTGAATTATGAAGATTCATAAAAAAAAATAAAAAAAATCAAGGACTCTAAACTTGTGTAGAGAACCTAAATACGAAGCTCCTTTTGGGACTATAGAATTAAGAAGATTGAGAGAAGGATTACAAATGGAAAGGGAGGGAATTGATACGGAATAAGATAAAGGAAGAGAGAATTAACTCTAAAAGTCTGGTACATTGATTAAGACTTCTAGTTTTAAGGGAAACTTACATGGGTTGAGAAAGGATGGGTAGACAAAGTAAATAAAATGGGCCGTATGGGTAGCTAATGTAAATAAAGTGGGCCGACTGGGTATTGACAGCAAACTAACTTTAAATGGGCACAAATATGTAAATTTTTTACTTATTTGGCACCCCATGTAAAAATCCCCTTTTTAAAAAAAGAAAACGGCCCTTTTGTGTGTTAAAATTTTTTTCAAAAAAGTTTTAAAATACACTAATTAATAATATATCTATATATATATATATATATATATATATATATATATATATATATATATATACACAAGATTTATCCAAAAGATCAAAACTATATCGCCTAACATGTTTTGCATGCTTATACAGTATATATGTATATTTATGTGTGAAAACCCCTTTATATGCATTTATGTGTTACGTGCTCCTTATTTCAAACAAACCAAAAACTGTACCTATCTATTCTTCAAAATCTTACCCCAAAAAGCAAAAGCCATTTGGAAAAATATCAAACCATTAATGTCAAAACACCTTCTTCAGAATGACTAACATTTCCTTGACATAATAATCCTCTGTTGCCCCCTAGAGTTGATTATGGTGGTATTGGAAAATCATTTCAAAATAGGCATATTTTTGCAACTAATCCAATTTTTGAATTTGCAGAAATAAATTGTCTCCACGTATTCCTTGCGTTTTTAGCCCTTTTGAATTGAAAGATAAAATTAGTGGTCAAAATTGCGAGAAGGTATACTACTGTTTGCCTTAATACTTTGCATGAAATATCCTTTACCCGCACAGCCTTGACCTTTTAGCCTTTTTGAATTAAAAAGTTACCCTTAGACTCTAAATTGCACTGTTAGGCTTGAAGTTAGTTATCCTTTGCCTTTATGACCCCTAAAGTTGACATCCCAAAAAATTAAACTCGGTTAGGAACCACTTTTGGTGGGACTTGGGAAGTACCTAACACCTTCTTCCCGAGTCATAAGGATTTCTTACCTAGAACCTCTGTGACTTCCGGAGTTAATCAAGACCTTTAGACATTTTTAGCGTGACCTAATACGCCTTAGATGAATTTATTAGGTGGTGACTCCAAAACCGACTCAACCGAGTCACCTAGTCAAAACCGATCTTTGACTCAATTCAAATTTTAAAAAAGGGGTGCGACAATGAACATTCTTAAAAATAGCTAAACAGTGAGTTCATCTAGGCCTAAAAGGTGGCTGGATAATTTGTCAAGGCAATAGGCATGACCCCTTAAAATCAAAGTGCCCATAGTTTGTCCTGAACCTAGTCTTGGGGATTTCTTATGTGTTCATCCTTATCTAATGGTATCCTTACCTTAGGTCCAACTTGGAAAAGTATTGAGAACTACCTAAGTTATCCAAAAGATCATCTACTATAGGAATTGAAAACGTGTCATTCGCAATTATCTTGTTAAGCTCTTAATCAATACAGAACCTCCAATTCACATATTTCATCTTGTCTTGTACCACAGGTGAAGAATAAGGTGAATGGCTAGGCTAGATAATGCCCATTTGTAGTATCTCAGCAACCTGCTTTTCCAATTCATCTTTCTGATAGTGATTGTACATATATGGTCTGAAACTAATGGGTTTATCTCCTAGTAGAATTGGTAGAGTATGATCATATTTTCTAAGAAAAGGTAGAGATATTGGTGCCTCAAATATGGCTGCATGATCAATACCTATTGCTCTTCAACTTTTATCTTGTTATTAGTGTTTAAATCATTACCATCTATAGTGAATAAATTAGCCACCATGGCGTGCCCTTTTCTCAGTAGCTCGCTCATTGACTTAGTTGTAATTTTGTAGAGCTCTCCACTTTTAGTGCCCCATTTCAATTGCACCATCTTTCCATCTTGTTTAAGCCTTAGGACATATGGTTCATAAATCAAGGTGATAAGGGAAAGAGCTCTCATCAAGTCTACTCGAAGTAGGATATCACAGCTTCCAAGGGACAACAAGCTCAACTTGTCTTCAAACTCTATACATTGGTTTCTGCATTTGATCCAAGCAGTACTCTGGTGACAATACATCAGCTTACCATTAGCTACTGTTACCTTGAGTAGAGTTTCAAGTTAAGCTACCACTCCCAATTCCTTGGCTGTTTGGGCATCTAGGAAACTGTTGGTGCTTCCTGAATCAAATAAAATGGTGATGGTGTATTTCTTAATCGTTTATTTGAGTTTGAAAGTGATAGGCAGTGGGGTTTTAGTCATTTCATTCAAATAGACTGCATCTTCTTCTATCTCCTACTGCTATTGTAATCAAATAGACTGCATCTTCTTCTATCTCCTACTGCTATTGTATGTCATCTACACATGCCAACTCTTCCATTATCTCTCCATTGTTCAGCTCCTCAACTACTTTTTTTTTCCAGTTGCCATAGCATTCAACTGCTTCTCCTTACACATATGACCCGGATGGTATTTCTCTCCACATTTCTAACAAGCCCCCTGTGATCCTCCGATAATATACTCTAGAGCCTGGTTATGTACCACCTTAGAGTTCCTTTAAATCACTGGTCTGTTAGAGTCCCTATCCTCTGGTGCCACCGCACTTTTACGCATCCATTTGTTCTTCTTTCCCTTGTCTTGATTCTCTCCTGCTTCCTATCCAAGGCTACAACATGGATCATGATGTAAGCTTTATGTAGCAACACAGTCTCTCTAGTTTCTTCCCTTAAGCCACTAATGAAACATTGTATGAGAAATCTATTACGGATGCCTTTGTAGGCCGTGTCTATACTAGACACATGAAGTGATTGTAGGGATCCGGTGTTTTAATTGCTTTAGGTTTCCTTTTATAGTTTTATTTATTTATATTACTTAGTTATTATAGAGAACCTAAAATATAGCTTCTTATTCTCTGTAACAAACTGGTCCTATTTAAAGGAGCATATTAATAATATTCAGGGCAAGAAGCTTTTATCAAAGAATTACAGAGATTTGGAGCTCTCTTCTCAACGAGGTCCAAGGTTTCAGGATCCCTTGTGATCTTGAGTGATAAATCAAAATAGGATGTTAAGGGGATAAGAACAAAGAGTTGGAAAATTAATTGGGTCCGACTTCACTGTCAATCTCCCCGTGACACGATCTATTTTCCATTATCCTAACAATTTGGTATCAGAGACGGGCACAATGGGTAGTGAAATCTGGTTGATGTTGCAACACGAGCGTACACAAATAAAAGCTAGGGTTTCTGATGTGGAGAGTCAATTGGGTAGTTAACTTCAACAACTCTCTTTGCAACTACATGATGATATTTTGGGCTTGAACAAAGCACCAAATAAAGAGGCTAAAATCATGACTAATAGCAGCAGTACACGAGGCGCGGTGCAAGGATATGGATTGGTGTCCAGGTACGCAAAACTTGATTTCTCAACTTTTGATGGTTTAGACGACCCATTGATTTGGTGACACATATGTGAGAAATTTTTCTCAAATCGAAGCATGAATAAAGCCGACAAGGCTAGATTGGCAACCTTTCACATGTTAGGAGAGGCACAATTTTGGTACCATCAATTAGAGTTGGAAAATCTCTCAGTGGATTGGCCAAATTTTGCAAACAACTGCTCCATTCGATTCGAACTTCCTGAGCGCAGTAATCCCTTAGGAGAACTAATCAATCATAAACAGTTAGGCTCCATTGCAGAATATGAATGCCAATTTCAAGAACGTTTGGCAAGGGCTAGTAGATATGTGAGAGTTGATCACATGTTACAGGGAGACTGGATGATTTAATCCAGCTAGATGTTGATATACAGAACACACCCGATTTGGTTCATGCATGAATCTTGCTAGAGCCTTGGAACAGAAGCTGCATGGATCACATGCTAATAATTTTCACAGAGTAATGTGCAAAGGAATTAAAATGGTTCAAATTCTACTACCAATCAAGTTTAACCTAGTACGAACAGGAGCACGCAAGTTGGAGCTACTGGTAAGATAACAAACCTTGTACAAAATTTGTTTATTAAAAAATTAACTCGGGCAGAAATGGCTGAGCGTAGAGCTAAAGTGCTATACTAAAATTGTGATGAAATATTTGGCAACCCATCAGTATAAGAAATTATTTTGGCTTGAACTGGAAGATCTTGCAGAGACGAACACAAATGAAGAACAAATTAGCAAACCTGAAATTTCAATACATGCTATTACTGAACAAAAAAATAAAAAGACCATGCAACTCCAAATAGTCATCTATGGATAACATTTATTATTTCTGGTGGAGCCATGAAGCACACACAATTTTATAAGTGCAACTACAGCTCAACGCTTAGAGCTTCAGATAGGCCTCAACCCAATGCTAGTGTATCATTTGCAAATGGAGAGAAGGTGTACAACAAGGGGATTCGCTCTCTGGTATAATTTTCTATTACTGGCCATGATTATGTCGCTGGCTTTTTTGTTATATCCTTGGATGGGTTTGATATAGATCTTGGAATCAAATGGTTACTCTAGGGATAACAGGCTGATCTTTACCAAGAGCTCAAATCAATGGGAAGGTTTGGAACCATGATGTCGGCTCTTCGCCACCTGGTGTTGTAGTTGTGTGGGCAAAAATACGCCACCTATGATTACAGGAATAGGAGTCCAGCTAGCGAGACTAGACTTAGCCTATAAGTTACCAGACACAGAGGATACACGCCTGCTCCTCAATCTACAGCTGCTTAGCTGGCACCGGCCATAGGATACAAGGTATATATCCCGCTGTCGTAGGGTTTACAGTCTCCTAGTTAGGGTTTAGTAGATACCACCGTCTTAAGTACACAGGCCCACTGCCTTATTAGTCTTTCTATTTTACCATAATTAGGACTTGATAAATCATAGCTATAAATACCCCTCCTTACATTGTATTGTACAATCAAGCGATCCACATAGAATTCGGATATTCTCAAGGAATAAGATTATTTACTTTTTTGCTTATTACATTTCTCTTAGTTTTCTTATTTTCCTACATATTTACCGTATTTCTTGTGACCCTTTCATAAATTTAATTATTTAACCTATATGACAAATTTTAGTCATAAACAGTTTCGCACCCACCGTGGAGCCCAGGAAATTGTAGATTTCTACGAACGAGGACGGCAACGATAACATTCAAAAGAACACTGTCGATGTAGTAGTCGACTCTACAAAAGATCCCAGCAATCCGAACGAACAACCAAAGAACATGATGCAATCCAATATGAGACAAGAAGTCATCCATCAAGAACCGAGCTAAGGAGATACGAAGGCTTGAGCTTTGGAGTAGAGCCTGGAGGAACAAATGAGTGAGGCTGCAGTTTTCTGCCAGGGTGGAGCACCCTTGAGTCAGGGTGAAGCACCCAAGAGTCAGGGTGAAGCGCCCAAGTCAGGGTGGAGCACCGCATAAGGTTCCAAGGATGGAGTGCCCTTTCCTCAGGGTGGAGCACCCGAGGCTCCATATTGTGAATTTTTTCTAAGTCTGAAGATGCCAACTCTCTGAAGTTTCCAGGGCTGAGCGCGCATGGCTCTAGTATTGTGACTTTTTGCTAAGTCTGAAGATGCCAGCTCTCTGTAGTTTCTAGGGCTGAGCGCTCATGGCTCAGGGCGGGCTGCCCAGTGCCCAGATTTCATTACGGGTCTAATTTTGTTTTTAAAATAATAATACTTTATTGGCCTTGCGTGGTCTTTTATATTTAGTCTAGTTGGGGGCTACTTCATGACACTTTAGGCGTGTAAGGGCTGACCTATAAAAGCCTTTCATTTAGGTTTATTTCATTAGTTACTTCAGAATATTGAGGATAGACATAGAAGAGGCGTTGCCTTCTTTGTAGAAGATTGAAGCTTCACTTTTATCTCTTAGAGTGAGAACCATTGGATATCATCACTAGTATGAATCCTTGATTGGTTCAAGTTTCTCTTTTTTCCTTGGAATCAATCTACATATGTGAGTTTGATCCATTCTTCTTCTATTTCTGTTTTTCCCATTCTTAACTTTCTTGTTATATTTTTGATTTATTTCTTTAACAGCTTCCGCGTAATCTATATTGCATAGTTGGAGGCAATGATTTGTTCTTACAATTCCTTGTCATGTTCTTCGTGCCTAGATTAGGGTTCTAGTTAGGTTTTCTTGATTTTCATTTTGATCAAAAAAAAAAAGAGTTGAAAACGTGAAGAAAAGGAGAAAAATGAATTGGGTTTCGATTCCCCAACAGAAATTGTTGTTGTGGGTTGTTGTGGTGAAGTTTTCCAGTCGTTCTATATCGTTGAAACAAGATTTGATCGTAGTTGTAGCAGTTCTTGATATATTGAACCCATTCTTGAAAACTCTAGTTGAACCTTGAGCAAAATCTTGACGTTTGAGGCTTGTTATTAATTTCCTAGGGTTTTGGATTAGTGGGTGTTGATTAAAATCATTAAGAACACCTTTAAACCTTGTTGGTGAAGGCAAAGACTTGTTAAAACGGCTGGAAAAAAAGTCAAAAACAGGGAAAACTAGGTTTGGAGAAAAGTTGTAGGTTGCAGGAAATTGCAGATTTCTGCACAGGATGGAGAACCCCAAGCCGATTTCTGCAGCTGGGTAGTTTTCTTCTAATGATTCCTTGTTTTATTGGTCAGGTAACTCCTAGTTAGTACTTCTTGGGTAATTATCCTACTCAATTGACACTAACTCTTAAGCATTTAGGAAGTCGTGTGCATTGAATCCTTCCAATATTCATAGAACTTTCTTGGCTTCAAGTGCGTACTTTAAAGAGCCGTCCGTCCATAGAGTCTCATAAACTCCATTCGAAACCAATACTTAGACATACTAGTTGGTGATATTAGCACCGTGGTTCTTAAGAGATAACAGTAATCATTAGGTGGGGGTATTTGGAGTGTGAACTCTAAAGAGTGTTGAGTGCCACAACTAAAAGTGAGGGAGTGCAAGTGAGGTTGTTTATATTAACCTTTTCCCTTTCCCTCATTTTGAGCAATAAGAGAGGTATGATTTGCTATGGAGAAAGGTTGGATGGATAGAGTTTTTACTACACTCCCGGGGTGACTAAGTCAAACCTCTCAGCCGAAATAAGGAAAATGGGACTAAGGTGAAGGGAGTGGGATATCGAGTTGAAAGTCTTACTACTCATGATTATTCGGTTTCTTACTTAGATGAAAGTAGGCGAAACCATGGATTTAGTAGATTTGACACTAAAGTTGATGGGTATGGAGGATTTTTGCTAAAGGTTAGTTGTACGGATGCCAACTGCATTAGCCCTTCATTAGTTGAGATACTAAGGACAATATGCTATAAATTGAAGCACCCCTATGAATATAATAGAGTGTGGGTTTCTGAGAAAGCCAAACTTCTCATCTCTAAAGGGGATTATAAGGAGTTTGTGTGGTGTGATGTATATCCTTTGCATTATTGTGATGTTTGGTTAGGTGCCCCATGGTTGCACAATAAGAAGTTTCAATATAGTGCTAAAGGGGATATGAACTATCTGAGCATGCGTCAAAAGGATTATGACTTTGTGCCTAGGGGAAGAAGAGTTAAGGCATCGACTAGTGAACACTCTTGGCCTAATCAAAAGGAAGGTGAGGTGAGAACTACCGAAAAGGTGATCCCGTAACCGCATGACTTAAAGTCAAGTAGTTTACCTAAGAAGAAGAGGGCATCAAGTGATGGTTCTCTAAGTCCTAGATTTTGGGTTGATGTAAAGAGTTCACCTACTCCAGCTAGGGGAATTCTCAGGACTCATCCCAACTCGCCCGAACATCAGAGACAAAAGATTGAGAGAACTAAGGGAGCGACTGGTGACAACTCTCAAATGGAAAAATGAGAGGATGTGCGTAGTGATGTGAATGGGTTATCACCTCAATCAAAACTCAACCTTGAAAGAAAAATGAAGGAGAAGAGACAGGGAAAAAGAATAATTGAGAGTGAGGGCACCCTTTATTCTATCGCTAACTCTTTATCTTCTTCTTTTACTTGTTCTAGCTATTCTGCAGCAATTCTTGGAGGCAAGCCGATGGAGCCTCAATCATGTTCTAAGGTGGGAAGGCAAGGTGATGAAGATGCTCATTGTGAGCTATAAGGTGGAGGAGCTTGTTATGACACTTCAAATTCTTTCAGTGAACAAGGCAGTAACTCGAGTGTAAGTGTTGGTTCTTCCCTCCATAAGCTTAATGATTCCTTATTTTGTGATAGTGTTAGAGAAAACTTAATACTAGTTGATGATTGTAGTGCATATAATGTATTTGCAACTAATGTAGAGTCTCAGCTTGTGTGTAAGCATGACTCACTAGTTGAGAGGGTTTGTAAGTTGCATGATGATGTGAGCTCTTTGTTCAATGAACCTCTCTTTAGTGAAGAAGTGATAGTTGACCTTTTTTGTGAATCTTGTTATGATACACCACCTGTATATGATAGGGGGAAAGATGAGGTGGTAGATGATTATATTATTTCCTTTGATAACATGTTTGATATTGGTGATCGTGTGTGTCGTAGTGAGGATGATATTAAATTTAGTTTAGATACTTCACCTTTGCTTGGTAGTAAATTTAAGATGCTTGTTTTTACTAATCCTTTACTTGAGGGCATCTTTAATGGGGGTGGTGATTTGTATCAAACTAGAGTAGAGTGTGAGATTGAACCTCCATGGTGTAGGAAATTTGAATCTTTAGATAATCCTTTGTTTAAGATTCCAAGTGAGATGAGTCATCTTGGTATTGAGTGTGATGGTACATCTTCTAGTAGTTCTAATCTTGATTGTGTGGGCTGTGATGATGATGAAGCCATAATTGATGCTTTTCTTGAAAGTTTGTATATTTAGGAGGATTGTCTTAGAGGCGAGGGTAATAGTGAGGAGGTATCTTTTGGTGTGAGTACGAGTGATCCTAAGAAGGGTAGTGGAGTGGTTGATGTCAGTAGTAGATTGATCTATTTTACTTACATCATCCCATATATTGATCACACCTTGGATAGTAAGCATGCCAAAACTTCGGAACCATATTGTGAGAACAATGCAATGGGAGTTTGGTGTGATAGTCATGAACTTAGGGATAATAGGATATTTGATTATTCGATATTATATGTTCCATGTCCTATTGATCTCTTTATTTGTTCATGTTTGGGTGCATTTCATTGGTGAGCCAAGAACTTGATATTTCCTTTGGAGACGTGGACTTTATCATTGTCATAGATTCTTGGCTGTATCATAAAAGTGTGTTTTATTCGCAGCATGCCCTAATCTGTCGTTTGGGTTGTAGTAGAAAGTTTGGATTGTGTCTGTCATTGTTTGCAGGGTTTGATGGTGTTATTTTGAGGACGAAATTCTTTCAAGAAGGGGAGGATGATGAATTACAATTTGAGACAAAAAGTCATCCATCAAAAGCCGAGCTAAGGAGATGCGAGGGCTTGAGATTTGGAGTAGAGCTTTGAGGAACAAAAGAACAAAGCTGCAATTTTCTGTCAGGGTGAAGCACCCTAAAGTCAGGGTGGAGCACCCTAGAGTATGGGTGGAGCACCCTAGAGTCAGGGTGGAGCGCCCCAAAGTCAGGGTGAAGTGCCCAAAATCAGGGTGGAGCGCCGCAGAAGTGTCTAGCTGCAGAATCTCCAAGGGCAGAGGGCTCTTCTCTCAGAGTGGAGCGCCCCAAGCTCCAATATTGTGAATTTGACTAGGTCTAAAGTTGCCAGCTCTCTGATGTCTCCAGGGCTAAGCGCACATGGCTCCAGTATTGTGAATTTTTGCTAAGTCTGAAGATGCCAGCTCTTTGAAGTTTCCAGGGCTGAGTGCCCATGGCTCAAGGCGGGCCGCCCCGGTACCCAGATTTTATTATGGGTCTTGTTTTGTTTTTAAACCATTAATACTTTATTTGCCCTGCGTGGTCTTTTATATTTAGCCTATTTGGTGGCTACTTTATGACACTTTAGACATGTAAGGGCTAACCTATAAAAGCCTTACACTTAAGTTTAATTTCATTAGTTACTTCAGAATATTGAGAATAGACATAAAAGAGGTGTTGCCTTCTTTGTAGAAGCTTGAAGCTTCACTTTTATCTCTTAGACTGAGAACCCATGAATATCATAACTAGTATGACTCCTTGATTGGTTCAAGTTTCTCTTTCTTCCTTGGAATCAATCTACATATGTGAGTTTGATCAATTCTTACTTCTATATCTGTTCTTCCACTCTTAACTTTCTTGTTATATTGTTGATTTCGTTTTTAATAGCTTCCCGTAATTTATATTGCATCAGGACCCTACCGGAGATCCGATCTCTATAGGCAGTGACAACGAAGATGATCAACCACGCGAAAACAACCCCAAACTCAAAGATTTCCTTGCTGGTATGATCGCTGATTCGTCCTAGAGGCAGCGTCCCGACGAGGACCTGCGCCCGTGAATGAGTCACCAACTTCCGTTCCCAATCGAAGCTCTGTTGTAGCCAGCAATCAAAGTCTCGGAGGAACACTTGTCATTCAGGACATCCTGAAGGAGCTAAAGTTCATGCACGATCGGATCGGTAACGTGTGGGGTGCTGCACCCCAGATTACCACCGTAGATGAGCAAAAGTTCTACAAACATACTTATATAGCGGCTGTTGCAGTAGTCCGCATACCTAAATACTTCCGCCTGCCTGATAACCTCAAGTACAACGGAACTACTAATCCAGATGAGCACATCGCGGCCTATTATACATCCGTCAAGAGCAAACTTAAGAAAAAACCCAATCTGCTTTGGTGAAGAGGTTCGGCTCGACCTTAACTAAAGGTGCCCTTGCATGGTACACCAAGCTATCTTTGGGATCAACCGATTCATTCACCCAGATGCTAGACCTATTCATTTCGGAGCCCGCAAGTGTGAGAAGTGTATAGAAGATATCTTTGAGATCCGGCAACACGACGACGAGTTGCTGAAAGACTATCTGGAGAGATTTCATAAGGAACCCATGGAGCTCCCTCCAGTTCCCGATAACATTATCGTGGTAGCTTTTGGCAAGAGCTTGAACTCCAGAGGTTTACTAGCTACTCGAGAGTAACAGTGGAGTCTCACTCAACACTCGGTGACATCATGGAATGCCCTACACCAGCGGTATAATGAGAAACTTCGTCTCGAGCCTGAGCCACCCTTAGAGCACGGTGAAAATGTACGGAAAAAGCGAGCAGGAATCCCGTCTTTGGAAGGAGAAGGCGGTGTGAGAAGGACGAAAGGAAGAACTCAATATGAAACAGAGTCTGGGAAGGTGCCAGAATATCAAAGTTGCTCTCGAGGAACCAGATCACACGAGAAGAGTTCAGAACATCGTAGCTTCAAATACTTTGTGCTACGGGTTAATGCAGTGGAGCTACTCACCAATCACTTTGAGAAACTAGGTTCTAGGGTGCACTGGCCACCCACCATTAAGAGCATGATCACAACGAATTCAACGGACTACTGCGATTTTTATCGAAGCAACAACCATGCCACGGTCGACTGTAAAGCTTTGATGCTTGAGATCGAACACTTGTTGAAGGAATGATACCTTAAAGACCTAATAACAGAGGGCCGAGAAGATCTAGAGCGCCCGATCCCAAGGACAAGCGGGGTGTCAATGCGATCTTCTCTATGCCCGAGCTCGATCAAACATGGAAGACTGTGGTACTAGAGTCATCGACCGGCCCAATCACATTCAGGTTGGAGAATGGAGAGGAAGACCACCAAGAAGTCGTCTTCGTGCCGATCAAGGTGCTTGACTTTCAGGTCAAGCGAGCTCCGATTGATCCAGGAAGCGAGGTCAATATCATTCGGTGGGAGATGGTGCAGAACTTGGTCCAACATCACCGGATAGCCCAAAGCCCCTGCAAAGTAACCAGCTTCAACAACATTTGTGAAAAGCCTATCGGGGAAATAACTCTACCGTTTCTATCCCAGATCTGATAAGTATAACACCTTTTCAGATAATGACTTACAGCCTATTGTATGATGTCATCCTGGGGAGACCTTGGATATATAGACTAAAGGGAGTACCCTCGACACTTCATCAAGTCTTGAGATACCCGACCCCGGGCGGGATCGGTGACTTGCGGAGTGAGCGGCCCTTGCCTAGAGAGAGTCAAGCACCCGATGAGAACACTAACATGAGTTTGAAAGCAGAAGTAAATATGATCGACCAAGAGCCACTATGGGACACATATATCGAGCGGAGGGCCAGAATAGCAGCAGTAGAGCTCAGAGAGCGGGTCTCCAGAATGAGTAACTTGGTCCCACAGGCAGCAGAGCTGTGGTATCAACTCTCTGAGGTACTGGTAAAACATGAAGATCTCGAATGGCCAGTACTCTGCTGCCAAGTGCTGACACATGTAAAGATGAACCTCCTAAAGCCTCCAACGATAATCGAACTGGTTCAGGGGGAGCACCTACTGCTGTACGTCACAATATCGGAACTGGCATGGAGCGCAGTCCTTACGGGAGAAGGAGGTGGGAGGCAACTTCCTGTACAATATGCTAGTAAGGGGCTTTTGTGGGCAGATACACGCCTTCCACTACCAGTCCAGTTTGTGGCAGCGGTGGTAATGGAAACGCAATAGTTGCGTCCATATTTCCTTAATCATACGGTCAGTGTGGTTTCTTCTATCCTGATATAGACCATTCTATCTAAATCTGAGCTCTCGAAAGGGCTAGCAGAATGGGCCGTAGAACTTAGAGAATATGATATTATTTAGCAGCCATGAACGGCTATCAGATCGCAAGCCCTGGCAGACTGCGCTACGGTTTTTAGCGCAGAGTTGGCGTCAGAAGCTGAAGAGGCGATGAAGAATGCAGAGACAATTGGCCCTGGATAGTTGATAATCCATTCAGGTGTTGTGCTCAATGGCGAAGAAGCTGGCCTCGACCTATGGATTAAAGCCCCAACCGGGAGGATCTTTTGCAAGGCTGGAAAATGCTTATGCGGCGAGGCAGAATATGAAGCCATAACTCAAGCTTTTGATTTAGCCTACATATTGGGGGCCGGGGAGATCAGTCTCTACAGCGGCTCCCAGTTTGTTGTCAATTACATTAATGAGTTTTTCACAGTTGAAGGTATCTGCTCACCTGAGCGGCTAGCAAAAATAAGAGCACTTCTGAAAGACTTTTGCCAGTGGAAGTTTATTTATCGAGAGGAAACCATAATAGCCGACGCACCAGTTGAGGATACCAGTATCAACTCCGGCGACCGGCTGACAGTGATCGAGCTTGATACCGGGCAATCCGTCACGAGAGCCTTTACTCGGAGTCAAGCCAAGGAGGTCAAAGAGGTGCATTTACACTTGGTGAGGAAAGGGTTCGAAGATGGAAGCAATTGGAAGACGTTCCGGGTGATTGTGAGTCAGGCGCCTTGCCAAGAAGAACCAGGCGCTCCGCTTGGGGAGCCAGGCGCTCCGCCCTGACCCATGTGCAACCAGGCGCACCGCCCAAGGGCCAGGCGGACCGCCTACCCAAATTTCTGATCAAAATTGCACAAAATTTAGGCACTCATGCTAAAGATCGGGCGCTCCGCCCAAACGCTGAAGGGGCGAGATTTTGGTTGTTCTTTTACCGTTTTAACCCTGTGTGGTCTATTTACTTAAAGCCTAACATGTGGGCATTTTAGACCATTGTCAAAGCTTGGGAAAACAAGAGCTATGCTCCTTTGTGTTGAATGAAACCTTTGTTTTGGGACTTGAATCTTCTAGTGGACCTAGTTGACCTTCAACCCCGCACGATCATTCTATTTGCGAGACCCAGGTATGTCACGAGGGTAGTTGCATAGTCTAGGCAACTCTTGACCTGAATCGAGGGTTTCACGGAACAAGTTCTTCGTGGATACCTCGTAGGGAGTTCGAGATGAGTCTCGCTCTTATCTTTACGTTTCCGCATTTTTACCCTGCATCAGAGCTAAACCCCGCGGACTTGATGAACCTCGAAATTCCAAACATAAGATCCATTCTAGAAATGCGACATGCATTAATTGAGTAGTTGGACAAGGGAATACTCCCTAGAAACAAGGTAGAAAGCAGACAGTTACGAAGGTAGGTAGTTCATTAATGTTTAATTAATGGGGAGCTGTATCATCGGGTGGTTGATGGCCCACAGGTTATACACCCGAATCCAACGTCGACCGGTGTGGGATCCTCAGAGAGTAGCTTCAAACCTCACGAAAGTCAGTTCTTCATCAAGCATGCAACAACACTATCAGGAAGATGAAAGCATCTGAAGACGTGGAAGGAACAGTCATTCCTAACAACTGGAACATCTCTTAGCTTCAGAAGTACTATTCTTGAAAGGTCAACTAGACCAGTAAATTCGAGACATGTATTTTCTCCTTTCTTGCTCTTTGTTTTCATCTTTACTTCTAATGGGAACTCAGCCCCATCGTTGTTAAATTTTTTTATGCGCCCCCTTTTATCAATAAAACTACTATTTTGCTTAGTCAGTTGTTCTAACAGATCCATCTATGATCAACTATTCATAGTCCTGGCACAAAAGCCACCAGGCATTATTCGTAAATTGAAATCATCAATTCAATAAATTACACCAACATGTCGGTGGGGATGCCAGCCCGCATAGTGCCAGTAAAGACTTAAGCACTCGAGTGGAGAAGCACATACATTCTAGCTTGAACAGAAAAATGCCTCGTTACATACAATGGGCTAAAGAAGTCCTTTTGCGGGCACGGGCCTTGCCCTAAAATCCATCTATCGCAGACACAAAATAAGCCATCACTTGTTGATACATAAACAGCGCCCAACAGAACGTAAACCCGTCTTAAAAAGAAAAATGCCAAGAAAGGCACCCAAATAATGATGCTTGACTACACTACATGTAATTATGCAAGTACACACAAAATATGGATAAACATCTATTTTCATTAATATCAAAGGCCCGTAAGCTTACAATACCCTTTACTAGAAGTCACCAAACCAATTCATGATGCTCACATTCACTTGGTGTGGCGAGGCGTGGACGTGGAAGATGACGGCTCCGGAACTACCTTGAAAATCATGTATTGGAGCACCAGGGAAGGAGGACCATCTAGACCACAAGGAGAGGCTCAAATGACACAAAGTGAGGCGCCTCAAGACGCTTCAGGAAGGGGCGGACCGCCTAGCCAATGTTGAACTCTCAGGACTTTGAAGGGGCGGACTGCCCCTGTACAATGGGCGGACCACCCACTTACCTGTGAATCTCTACCAAGCTAAGCAGAGTCGGACCGCCTCCTATTTTGGGCGGGGCGCCTAGTTCACTGAAGATCCATCCGAGATTCCCATTATTTTGTGGTGTAATTCCAAGTATAGCCCTAGTTTACTTCTATTGTTTTGAGCTACTTTAAGGGTGTTCTAGACATTTCATTAGTGATTGTAGAAGACTATAAAAGTCTTCAACTAGTCTTGAATTCATTACACAACTTTGAACACAAAACATTTGAGATAAACTCTCTCTTTGAAACCTATGAATTTTAGCTTGATTTCAATTGGAAGAATTCGAGTTGAACTTCAAACCTTTCGATCATTCTATTTGCAAGGACCTCAATTTGCATAGCGTAGGTGATTCTTTGCCATCGTTCGGGGTGTAACGAAACGTCGTTCTTCGTTGCTACTTGAACAATCGTGTGAGTCTTGTCTCGTTTCTTATCTTTTATCGCTTTCGTAGTTTCGATTGCATCAGTTGGTATCAGAGCAAGGCTAGGGTTACGTTCCTATGAACCCTCTTCTTACTCTTCGTGCTTGTCATCTTTGTTTCTTGTTTGTTTTTATGTTCTTGTTCTTGTTTATTTGAAAAAGAAGAAAAAAAATCAAAAACAAAAAAGCACAAAAAAATTACTAGTTGCTCTTGGTTATGATGTTTTCTTTGATGATTGTTATCGGGGAATGTTTGTTATCATATTCCCGTTGATTGGGTACCCTCAAAACACGGTTTAAGGTCGTGAATCGAAAAACTTGAAAATCAAATCCCCAAAAGTTGAAAACCCTAGAAATTGTTCAAAATTTTCTTGATTTGGATTTTGGTTGGTTGATTGTTGTTATAAACCTTTGGGGTTTGCTTGTAGTAGTTGAATACACATTGGGGAACCTTTGAATTGGGAAAACGCCTTGAAAACCTTGGAAAATTAGGTGCCAAAAACCAAGAACACGAAGTTGAAACTGTGCAGTGAAGCTAGTAGGCGGTCCCGCCCGAATTTTTGTCAAATCTCTGAAGTTTTGTAGGCGGACCGCCCACTCCTGGAAGGGTGTCCGGGTAGTTCATTTCATAGGTCTTCGTGTCTTGTTTGCTTCCGTTACTACCGGTTAGTACTTTGAGAGTAATTATGCTACTCAACTAGTACTAATTCATTGAGCACTTAGGATATTCGTGCATGTTGGTGGTTGATAACTTCCAAGAAGATCTGTAGAATTTCTTTGGCTCAAGTGCTCACTTAAAAGCCGAACGTCCATAGAGTCCCATTAACTCCACTCTTCCCCAAGAGCATTTAGAACTTGTTGAATTGTTTGGTCGTTGAAGTGGTTGTTCAACTCCGAGGAAGACTTTCGGATCAAGCTTGAGTGAACCTACCCAAATTTGAGTGAACCCGAGCGACAATCAAAAGGTGAGGGAGTGCGTGACGACTTTTACTCTAATCTCTTTTATTGTTTTTGATTGTTTGTAGGTACATGGCAGACGAGAAAGCAAAGAATACCATTGAAGTTCCAACCGACGTCTTGGCTAATCTATTGGCCGAGGTGAAGGCTTTAAATCTCAAAATGGAAGTTTTTGAAAAGGAAAGGACTCCGAGTGTCCACAAAGATGCCGGAGAAGGCACAAGTGATGATTCAATCATGAAACCGGATCAATATGCGGAGCTAGTTCGCCGACAACGGTTGAGGGATGAAGCTCTAGCTCGAGAAAGATTGTTGGGCAATCCCCAACGCTTGGGAAATCCCCAAGGTGATGTTCTACTCATGAGGCCCCGAAGAAACATAGCACCCCTTGAGCAAATTGATGAAGCTCAAGAAGGGGAGGCCCCTGGACTTGGAGACAATTATGATGATTATGATGCTCCCTATCCAAATAGGAGGGCAATGAATGGAGGCCGGGGTATAGATGGAGGTCGACGACCTCCAAGGGCTTTTGTGGGGAGGAACTTGAGGTGTGAATATGATGAAGTTGATGACTACCACGGGGGTCAACAGGAACCAAACCGTGGGGGTCGTGACAACAACCTCAATAGTGTGAAGATCACTATCCCACCTTTCAAAGGGACTAGTGATCCGGAAGCATTCTTAGACTGGAAGGTTCAATTGGAGCGGGTCTTTGACACAAATGATATGTCTAAGGAGAAGAAAGCTACTTATGCCATCGCTTCATTTGAGTCATATGCTTCCACGTGGTGGGAATCCGTCAAGCGGTCAAGGAGAAGAGTTGGGTTGCGAATGAACATTACTTGGGAGGAATTGAAAGAGGTAATGAGTAACAAATATGTGACACCCAAGTATAGGCAAGAACAACTCAAGAGGCTCTATGAGTTGAAACAACGCTACAAGTCCATTAATGAGTATTTCAACGAGTTTGAGAAAACCTGAATGGCCCTTGACATGGAAACGGAAGATGAGGAGCAAGCTATCATCCGTTTCAAGAATGGTTTGAGTCGGGAGATTGCTTCTCATTTGAGGCTACACATCTTTTCATTCTCTTCAAGATGTTTGTAATGCCGCGGTTGAAGCCAAGAAGTGGCTCAAGGAAGAGAAAGCTCCTCGCTTTAGGAGTAGAGCCCAAACACAAGTGGTGCAAGTGGCAGTCGTGATGTGAAAAAGCCTTTTAAGAAGGCTACCCCGAGAAGCGACTTCAAAGAAGTGGGATGTAATTCTAAAACTCAATTAAATACTTCTTCTTCTTCTTCTTTCCAATGCCACAAGTGCAAGGGTTATGGCCACTTTGCCAAAGATTGCCCTACCCAAAAAACAATAATTGTGATGGATGATGGGATGGTGTATGAGGAGGAAAGTGAGCCCGAGGGTGATGTTGTTTAGGAGAGTGAGGTAGTTGAGGGTGAAGAGAGAGCGGCGGAGGGTGATGATCCTAACATGTCTCTAATGGTACGTCGTAGTTTGAGTGCCATAGAGAATGAGGAGAAGGAGGATGAGCAAAGGGAGAACTTGTTCCATGCTAGGTGTAGAGCGAAGGGACAAGTGTGCTCCATGATTATTGACTCGGGTAGTTTTGCGAATGTGGTAAGCCAATCCTTGGTCTCACAATTGAAATTCCCTACCCTTAAATACCCAAACCCTTACCATTTGCAATGGTTGAGTGAATGTGGGGAATTGAAGGTAGTAAAGCAAGTCTTGATAAAGTTCAAGATTAGGAACTACCAAGATGAGCACATGTTTGATGTGGTGCCAATGCAAGCTTGCCACCTCTTTTTTGGTAGGCCTTGGCAATATGACAAGCATGTGGTTCATGATGGCCGAGCCAACACTTACACGGTCAAACATGAGGGCAAGAAGTATGTGCTTACGCCTTTGACTCCGAAGCAAGTGAGTGATGACTATAGGCGTATGAGGGAATTGAAGGAAGCGTCTAAAGCTAAAACCCTCATTGTGGCCAAGCCTTTGGCCGAGACTCCACCATCTTCTACCAGTCGCATTTGTGCCATGATGCAACCGGGTGAGTACTTGAGAGGTAATGATGGCACCAAAATGCTCATTTGCCTAGTGCACAAAGGTATGGTTCTAAACTCCGATTGTGATTATTTTTCTAACCCTAACCCTTTGCCTAGTGCTATTGAGAATGTTTTGAAGGTATTTGAGGACTTGTTCCCGGAAGAGATGCCAAGTGGTCTTCCTCCATTGAGGGGGATTGAGCACCAAATTGATTTTGTCTCGGGGTCCCAAATCCCAAACAAGCCGGCCTATAGGAGCAACCCGGAGGATACAAGGGAATTGCAAAGGCAAGTGGATGAGTTTCTTACCAAGGGTTTGGTTCGTGAAAGCTTGAGTCCATGTGCCGTACCGGTCATTCTTGTGCCAAAGAAGGACGGACATGGAGGATGTGTGTTGATTGCCGTGCGGTCAATAAGATAATGGTAAATTATCGTCATCCTATTCCTAGACTTGATGACATACTTGATGAATTGAGTGGTTCAAGTGTCTTTACCAAGATAGATCTTAGGTCCGGCTACCACCAAATCCGGATGAAACTGGGTGATGAGTGGAAAACCGCATTCAAGACCAAGTTTGGTCTTTATGAATGGCTGGTGATGCTTTTTGGCCTCTCCAACGCACCTAGCACTTTCATGCGGTTAATGAACCATGTCTTAAAACTGTTTATCAACAAGTTTGTGGTCGTCTATTTTGATGATATCTTGATATATAGAAAATCAATAGATGACCATGTGAGCCACTTGAGTCAAGTTCTTGAAGTGCTAAGAGCCGAAAAGCTCTATGCCAACTTTAAAAGGTGTGCCTTTTGTGTTGAAAATTGGGTTTGTTGTTAGTGCCAATGGTGTAGAAGTTGATGAGTCCAAAGTTGAAGCCATTAGAGATTGGCCCACTCCTACTACTATTTCTCATGTTAAGAGTTTCCATGGCCTTGCTAGTTTCTATGGGCGCTTTGTTAGACACTTTAGCACCAACGCCGCACCATTCACCGAGTTGGTGAAGAAAGACAAGGCCTTTGTATGGGGAGAGCCTCAAGAGAAGACTTTCCAAGAGTTGAAAAGTAGGTTGAGTACCGCCCCATTGTTGCAATTGCCCGACTTCGGGAAGGCTTTTGAGGTTGAATGTGATGCCTCGGGGGTGGGCATTGGGGGTGTTCTCATGCAAGAAGGGAAACCCGTTGCCTACTTTAGTGAGAAGTTGAAGGGTGCAACTTTGAATTACTCCACGTATGATAAGGAGTTGTATGCTCTTGTGAGAGCTCTTGCTCATTAGCAAATGTGATGGAGAACCTATTTGAGGTTCTCGAAAAATCTAAAGTCCTCGAGGGTTCCCCTGGCCAAGGACTTCTAAAGGTGACAACAACATCTTCCTTGCTCAAAAAACATGCGTCTCAACTTCTTCTTCTTTTGTCCCTAAATCTCCAATCCACGCTTCTACAGATTCGAAGAGGAAGAGACAATCTTCGAAGAAATAAATTAAAACAAAGCATCATCGAGGGGAGGTGACTTCGACTTCAGGTCCCAAGGCCATTATCGAGCCGCAACGGGGCCTGAGGGACAAGCCAAGCGACGTAGATGTCGAGGCTCCCAAAGAAATTGAGGTAGCAGACCTTGAGGGGTCTGACCACGTTACTGCTAAGGCCAAAGGCAAGGAAAAAGTTAACGAGGTTGAAATTCCTCCCCCCAGCTGAAAGGAGAGCTGCTGAGACCCCCTCATTTGTTAAAAAGAGAGTAGCGCCAAGCACCGCACGAGCCAACTCAGAACCTCCTCGCGCTTCGGCATATCAAAGGGACCTAGGAAGGATTGGAGTTCCTTCTGACTTGTGTCTTTTCGATGATACCATGGCAGTCCCCATGGGTCTTAGAGAATTTCTCGGGACAAAAGAGAAAGATCGTGTCAAAGACATGGTCTATGGGGATCTGATGGCCAACTCTGCCAAACGTGCTATTCATGTATGCTTTTACTTTTTACGATTTCTGTCCTTTCAACTATCTTCTTTTATCTTGACCTTCATACAAATCTTTTGCAGAGCTACTTGTATGCGATCAAGGCTTTGGAAATGGAAGTCCACGCAGCTTCTATTCAGCAGGTTTGAGATGCTTGGGACCGCCTAAAGTCGGAGCTTCAGTCCAAAATTTCGGAGCTGCAAGCTTAGCTGGCCTAGTCCAACCTCGAGCTAGACTAAGCTCGTGAAGCTGCCACTAAATCTGACCTTAAGCTGAATCAAGCTCGTGAAGCTACCACTGCCCTCGAGGCTCAGATGAAAGCGAAGGAGGAGAGCCACCGAGCTGAAAGTCAAAAGCTGAAAGAGGAAGTTGAGCGAACCAATGCCAAGTTTGTGGAGGTAGTTGAGGATTATCACAACAAACTGAAGGCGAAGATGCTCAAGATGAATGAATTGGAGGGTCGAACGTCGACACTAAAGGCTGAGGTTTAGACCCTTCGAGGCAAAGAAGCATCCATGGTGCGAAGCTCAGGGCAAAGGCCATAAGGGCTCATCTAAATAAAAGTTGGGCTATTATCAAAACCAGGTTGAAGGCTATCGAACAATGCAAAACCAAGGTGATAGATTTGGATAAGGAAATTGACAAGGCCAAGAGCGACACAGCTAATGCTTAGCTGATCATGGATAAACTCCCCTCAAGTGACAGCTCAGATGAAGACGAGGCTAAAGAAGATGAAGAGGACAGCGAGGACTCTGATGATGGGACGTCGAGCAATGGGGAAGATGACCCCAAAGCTTAGTTATCATTTTCCTCTTTTTTTTAATTCCGCTTTTGCCATGGTCCTCGAGCCATGTGATGTAAATAGTTTTTGAAGCCTCCGTGCCCTTGTTAATGAAACTTAGCTTTTCTTTCTTAAGTGTTAGTCTTTACTTTATTTGAAAAGCACGACATGTCTCTTAGAATATTTTTTACTTGCAAGACTTTAATAATTCATAACAAATCGATGCTAGCTTGGAACAGTGTCTCGTTCCTGGGCAATAGCATAAAGAGACAATCCCACTTGAGTAACATAACTTCGAGAATGAAACATTGAAACAAAAAGATGACGAATCAAGTTTGTTTCATTGATAAGCCATAACGGGCATTTACATAATCCTAGTCGAAGCTAGACTTAGGTAAATTTATGAAAACAAACAGCCACTATAGGGCGATAAAACAAGATACTAGGCTAATCTTAGGGAAACAGTCCCCGATTGTGGATAGCTAGTATTCGGGTCCGCTTGCAGTCCCTAGTATGAGAGGCTTCGAGTCAGTTTTGACTGCACACCGTCCCTTACATCCGCCCAATGTTCGAGTGCGAATTAATGAAGACTCGAACACTATACGCCATTCCCTCCGCTTCCTGAAACAGGTCAAGCAAATAAAAATAAGGGGTCGTTTGGAATTATTTCGACCTAAGCATTGGAGCGTTGACGGCTTGACACTGTAGGTTAAAATCTGCTGACCAAAGGTAACGTACCTTGATGTCAAAAATAGTAACACTTTAAATTGGACACATTCCAATTCGAAGGTTCCAATTTGTCTTCCAAGTCCTCTAACTGGTAAGATCCCTTTCAAACTATTGCGTTGACTCAGTAAGGCCCTTCCCAGTTTGCGGCGAGTTTGCCAGCATTCTTTTCCTTGGTAGTCTGGTTCGAGGCCTTTAGCACATAATCTCCAACTTTAAAGGCTCTGATTTTAGCCATCCTATTTAGATAATCCTCAATTTGTCTTTTCTAAGCCGTTAATCGAACCAAAGCCATTTCCCTCCGGCCTTCAAGCAAATCCAACTCTACACGCATTGCTTGCTGATTTGATTCTTCAGTTGCATCAGCATATCGAAGGGTGGGTTCACCGGCTTCCACAGGAATCAAAGAATCAATTCCATAGGCGAGGGAAAATGGGGTTTCACCATGCTGGCATCAAGCAGTCTTTTGGTTTCATCTTCGATAGCTTTCTTCTTTATGCCAGCATGTGGACTTTTCTTCTGCTTCACCGGAAGATGGTGGGGATCCATGTTCAATTTGTGCGTCATAATTTCTGGATCGATCCCAACCATATCAGTATGAGACCAAGCGAAGCAATCGTCATTTGCCTTAAGCAACTCGATAATTGCCTTTTTGACTTTGGATCCAGCTCTGAGCCAACGAACACCTTCCTTTATGGAAACTCCTTCGATTAGGAGAAGGATTCCAACTCCTCAATAGTCGAGTCCTCAGCTTTTTGCTTCCAAGACTCTTGTGTGCATGCCGGGATTTTTTCACCACTTTCTGAGAGTCCAATTCAGGGACCGAACTCCCTTCTTCGTTAGAGTCAAAAACTATCTCCTTACCCAAACCTCCTATTCGAGTCCTCTTCTGCATCTTAACAGAAAGTTTTGCAAACTTTTTTGCGGCAGTGAAGTTGATGTCGTTAACCTCTTATCCCCCCCCCTCCCCGTTATAACATTAACAACCCTTTTAGGGGATGGAGCACTTGGTGGTTGTGACTTGTGCGTCTCCCCTATTTTGTTACAAAGTTTTATTTCCCCTTATTAGTGAGAAACTCCTTTTACATGCTCTTCTTCAACAAATATGCCACCTCGAGGCGAAGAGCCTTGCAATCCTCTGTGACGTGTCCATAATCAGCATGGAATTCACAATACAAGTTGTGATCCATCTTCACCGGGGCTATCCTCATGTCCTTCGGCAATCTCACGCCTTGGTGGGTCATCCCCTTCAACGCGTTAACAAACTCCGTGGTTGGCACATTGAAGTTGTAATCGAGGATTCGGGGAAAGTCCTTCTCTTTAGAAACTAAGGATGGCCCTGCCGAATTCTTTTGATTAGCATTCGAGCCAACTTTTCCTCCGAGTCTTTGGCTCACATGCTTCCCCCCAGCCTCTCACTTACGTGCTACTTTTGAGAACTATAAGGATCATATCGACCCTTTGTAATTACCTAATTTTGGCAAAAATATTTAAAATTTTAATTATAATGGCCATGTTGATTTTCCCAGGACTTTTGCCGAATTTCCCTCAAATTTTACCATTTGTTTTAGCCATTTTTTGCTATTTTAGGTAGGAAGAAAAATATTGAAAAATTACAAAAAAATATATATTTGGTTGTGAGTAACGACTAGTTGATATTTTATTTTGATTTGAAATTTTCTCATACTTATATATGTGCTAGTTATAACCAATCATCTTAATTATTAACAAGGGTCAATTAGTAGGATTTGGAAGTCTTAGTGTTAGTAGGCCAATTTGGTTATTCAAAATTCAGAATGAGTAAAGAAGTCCAAGCCCAATATGGATTTGACCCGGCCCATGCTTTGGTTTATAAGCAATTTCATTGCTATTTTTGGTATTTTCCCACAAACTCAGTAAAACCTAAGGAACTCTTGCCAATTTTTCCTCTCATCGCCGGAAATCGCCCCACCATATCTCTACTACTTCTCTGTCGGCAGTCCACCCACCGCCGCCATTGGAAAACTACAAAAACACATCCCCAAACTCACCCAGACCCCCTCTTCACATATCCACCATTATTTTTGCCAAATTCTCGCTCACTCTTTGCAGATCGTCTTTTAAAGTCATACTCCGGCGATTTCTTAATTTTTCTCCGGCCAAAATTTACATGAACAGGCTCGTCTTCCCTCCCTCGTCCTCGTCGTGTATTGCGATTAGCCGAAATCATCCTTCTCCGGCTAAATCCAAATGGAAACAGATTTGAATCCCTTTTGCTTGTGTCTTCCTGAGTTTTTTCTTTCCATTCTTCTCTTGTTCTAGTTGAGACGACCCCAAATGAGGTCGTTTTAATTAGAACGAGAAAAGGATGATTAATTTTTGCTTTGACCCATCGTGAACAGTGGTGTTAGTCGCGGGTATGTAGCATCTGTTGTTTTGATTTGTTTCGACGGTGCTCGATGAGGTATGATGGCGATTTGGTGAGGGTGATGCTATGTTAACAGTGATGGTGATGTATGTAGTTAGTAGCTGCTGTAATGGTGTGTGTGTGTAATGGCGGAGTCGCTGCAGCAGTGGTGGTGCTGCTTTGGCGTTGTGAGTTTGAGTTCGAAGCAAAGGCGAGACAGTTTGTGCCGATGGCTAGGGCAGTGGTTTGTTTAGACTTGATCAAGGCAGGGGCGAGGAGTTTAGTATTAGTGTCAATTGGTTTGATGGCGAGGTTGTTTGAAGATATACCAGTGTTGTTTCAGATTTGGCAAGGCTATGATGCTGCAGCGTCGAGGCTGGTGCAACAGTGATGTTGTTTAAAATGTTATGGCTACGCAGTTTGCTTGATGGGTTAGATGGAGAAACCTTTAGTTTCTTTCTTTATTCCTTGCGTTGTTGCTTACACAATTAGCTACCCAAAATCATGTTTAGTATGACTCTCATGTCTCAATATATACATCCAATGCTAACTGCTCATTTTGATTGTTGTTCAAATTAAAGATCGAGTAGTATGAGGTATTAGTTTTTGTCAAGGATCGTTTGAGTGTAAGCTAGCACTTTCAGTCTTAATTTTGTTGTTCTTTTTTAATGAATGATTTGTATCACTGTCTAGACATAAATCTTGGTTTGGTTGCCAAGTGTTCTGCTTAGTCAAGTAACTAGACAGTTTTGCATTCGTCGTCAGCAGTTAGCATGATAGTCTATATAGTTGTGCTTGGTGATTGTCTTGAATACTGATTTTGTGCACCCTAACATGAGTAGGAATATATATAAATTCAATTGAGTACGCAAAATTGGTCCAAGGATTCTTATTTTAATCATGTCCAGTTAGGCTCATATGGGATAATCGTGAGATACAATCATTGTGTATGCTCGTTCTGCGTAGTTACTTTATCTTTGATCTGGTATCTTAAAGGCACGAGTGGTACCTATTTTTATTGATTAAGTTATATGCCAAGTGTGGAATATACTTGAGACTTTACTTTGGTATGATTAGCTTATGTTTTTGCTAAGGATTTATGTCTGTTGGAGTCTTTGTCCGGTTGGTTTAATTGTCTAAGTTGCCTCATTTTAATTTATTGAACTTTAATCTGAAAGCTCAAGCATATAGAATCAATTTCTTGTCTTATTCTTAGGGGAAATGGTAGCTAGTTTGCTAGATCTGAATTTTAAGTTGGAAAGAGGGGTAAATCAAAATAGTCAAAAGGTGAAAGCAAGGTTAAAGTAAAAAAGAAAGTACAAGGGGTGGCAGCAAAAGTAGAAGATTCTTCTGCCCTCTTTGTTGTATAGTGAAGCATGACTTCATGGCATTAAATTTTTTGGGGGGTTGTATTTTCACTTTCTGTAGCACTCCACCCCCCCCCCCCTTCTATTTAAGATGGACTTTTTTGGAGAGAAAAGGGGAATAGAACCAGATCTGAAAAAATATAGAGAGTTGAAAGAGAAAAAATATTTTGAGAAAAAAAAAGAAAAAAAAAAGAGAAAGAGTTGAACAGAGAAGAAGAAGAGGTCTGAGTATGAGCTTATTCTGCTAGTTAAGGGGTTAAGAGGTCTTTGGTTTGTCGGCTGATTTGCCGGGCTGTTGGTTCGTTGCTGGGAAGATAGATAGCAGTCACCATTTACTGACTTGGAGGTTCTACTTATTAGGTATTTTCCCTTGGCTTGAATATAATGTTTGACACACAAATATATTGGCATGTTTAAGACCCAAAAAAATGATAGTGAAAGCATGTTTTAATGATATCTCTATATTTTATGTTGCTCTGTTCATTTTTGTGTTTGACCTTGCCTAAGAGATGAAAAGAGATTTGCAAATTGCTAGTTAGTAGGATTTTCGTATAAGATTTTCTTCTTATTTTTTTGTAAAATTTTGACCACTGTTATATGCTTTCAAAGTAAAGATATTTTCATGACCTGTTTAAAGAATTGTACACGTTTAAGTAAGTGAAACAGATCTAAAAATATGAGCAACTTGTAAAAAAAAGGTAAAATATGAAATAAATAATCAATAATAGATACTCAAGTGCAAATCATTCTAAAGCTGGCAAGAAAGGGAAAAAACGAAACTAATTTGGGCCTGGCAGTTCGTCTATATAAACAAGATTTGCAGGACAGTCCATTTTTGAAAGATATTTAAGTTGAGGTCAAATGTTCAACACTGATGCAACCCAACTCCGTGCTGATCAAACATTCATTCCATCGAGGCCGATGACACGAAGCCAAGCCAAGTTGTTGCATGATACTCACATTCAATTGGCATGGTCGGGAGAAAGCAACTGCTCCGAAGCTGATTGGCCGAGCTCAAGAATCGAAGGCTTCATCTGCAAGCTTGAGCTCGAAGAAGGGAGCGACCGAACACTCAACATCGACGCTGAAGAGTGAAGCAAGCAACCGAAGGAAGAGCGTCTGATGTCAAAATGTCGAGCTGAACAACCAAGCACCGAAGTCAAGAGCTCGATCTCAAGTGTTCGAATGCAAGTGTTCGGATAAAGGAGTAATCGAACACTCAGTTTATTCAGCCCTGCGTGGCTTACTCCTATTGGTCGTCTGTGACCATTTTACTATTTTGCCCTTAGAATAGTCTATATAAACTCCTTTCCATTTGATTTGTAGAACCTAGATTTGAGTTTTGAATATTGAATGAGAGTAGCCGTGAGCACTTTTTCTTTTGTCTCAGATGTGAGCAAACCCGATGGGGTCCTTCGGAACTTGTGGCTTTCGGTGAATCCGATTGAACAATTCCTCTTTGATCATTCAGTTTGCAAGAGGCATTTTTCTCTTAAGGATTGTTGCATAGCTTAGGTGGTCTTTCCTTCTACTTGAATCATACCGAGACCAGTTCCTCGGTGTCGTTCAAGCAAGAAAAGTTGTATCTAGCTTCTATCTTTGTTTTCCGCTGTTGTCTTCGGTTGCTAAGTCTAATCTCCAATTAGCTTGCACCATCTTGGTATCATAGCACGGTTTGAGCTTGTTCTTACAACCCCAAATCCTGTTCGACGTTATCTTTATTTTATCGTGTGATTATGTCCTTGTTTTTCGTTTCGTGGTCTTGTTATTGTTCTTGTGTTGATACTGTTGCTGTTTTCAATTTTACAAAAAAAAAAAAAAAAAAAAAAAAGTGAAAAGAAGAAAATTAAAAAAAAAAAAAATTGGGTTGATTGTTGGTTGTTTGGATTAAACAACCATTGATTCTTACTCACTACTGCCTGAGGAATCGATTGAGTACCTGTCGTACACTGTTTTTCGACTAGGGTTTCTCGTCGTTTTGGACCGTTGACATGGTGTGGTGGTGTTTTAAAACCCCAGTTGATTTTGGTTGTTATCGTTAAAAGACTGGTGGTTATTGTTGATTTGGGTCGAAGTTTTGTGTTTAAAATCCAAAGTTCCGTCGAATAGCCACCGTCCGTACACCAGAAAATTATTACATTGTAACAGTGTACACACAAGTGAAGCTGTGTTGTTAGCTCGACTGGAAACTTAACTCTTCTCCGACGTTAAAAGTTACCGGAGACGACCTAAATCTTGAGCTGAATCTTGAAAGGTTGTCCGTATATCGGAGCTAAGTTCACGTTTCCATTGAAGAAGAAAGGGAAAGGCGCCGTGCCAAAACCCCAGGAGAAAAATTTGTCTCCAAGAAAAAAGAAAAGCGGATAAGGTTAAACCTTAATCCGTACCAAGGAGGGACCACTTTTTGACCGTACAGAGGTGACGTGTCCGGGAATTCCAAAAGAGGAAACGAAGGGTAGATTCTCCTAGGGTCTTACTTTTCTTTGTGTTCGAAAAATCTCGTTAGTAGATCTCTGGAGTAATTTCTTCTACTCGAGGTCGTACTAACGTATTTGAGCTTTTAGGGATTCGTGTGAGGGGTGACCGAAGTCCAAAATTTTGTAGAAAATTCTTTGACTTCCCGAGCGCAGTAAAAACAGCGTCCGTTCCATCGAGTCGAACATCACTTCACTCTTCCCGAAGAGTCAGTGACTATTGTCGAACTTGAAGGATCTTAGAGGACATTGATCAATCCGACGGAGCCACCGCTAACAAGTTCTTTGAGTGACCAAAACCTTACCCAAAATTTGAGTGGACTCGAGCGCCACCCAATAAAAGTGAGGGAGTGTGTGAGGTGATTTCTAACCTTAACACTTTATTTTTGGGTTCGTGCGGGTGCAATGGCTGGAAACGGAGAGAAGGAAAATACAGCGCCCGAGGTGTCGATAGCTGATCTCATGGCTGCGATACAAGGCCTCAGTGCCGAGGTAAAAGGAGTGAGTGCTCGAGTAGCTAACCTCGAGCAAAGGAGTGCGTCTGTGGCCATGCTTGGGTCCGGCACTGGAACTAGCAACTCCACTCCTATCTAACCGGAGCAATTTGCTGAGCTCGTTCGAAAACAACGGTTGAAGAACGAGGGTGTTCGAAATGAAGCTATGGGCAATCCCCAAGCGGAACAACAAAACTTGGGCAATCCCCAAGCTGGTCATCAACACTTGAGCATTCCCCGAGGTGATAGACTGCCACTTCCAATGGCCCGAAGACAAGTTGTGGTCGTTGATGAAGGGGTCGATGATTGAGAATTTCCTGAGGTCGAGGCTAAATATGAGCCACCATTCGTTCAACGAAGGCAAGTTTAACGAGGTCGTGAAAATTTCTGAGGTCGAGACCAACGCGCAAATATTGATCGATATTTTGAGCGCGAGGCTGATGACTATTACGATTTGTATCCAGAGCCGATCTGAGGTGCTGGTTATTCAAACTTGAATTGTCAAGATCACGATTCCACCCTTCAGAGGAACTAGTGATCCGGACCAATATCTTGATTTGAAAATTCGACTGGAACGAATCTTTAAAACAAATGAGATGACCGAAGAGAGAAAAGCTGCACATGCTATTGCTTCGTTAGAAGCATATGCATCAACATGGTGGGAAGCTGATAAAAGGTTGAGACGAAGGAATACTTATCCCGAAGTCACCACATGGGTGCAGTTGAAAAGAGCAATGGATACTAAGTATGTGAATGCCAAGTATCGGCAGGAACGAGTTCAGAAGCTCTTTGAATTAAAGCAAGGGTCCAAATCGGTTGAAGAATACTATGATGAGTTCGAAAGAATTCGATTAGATCTTGATTTGGAAGAAGATGACGAGCAAGCCATCATTCAATTAAAAAATAGCTTGACTCGAGATGTGTCATCTTAATTGAGACTGCATGTGTATCAAACTTTGGAAGATATGTTTCATGCAGCCGTTGATGCTGAGAAATGGGTGAAAGATGACAAAGCAAGCCGGTATCGATGAGTTAGTACTTCAACTCCTTTGAACCAAGGTAAAGAATGGAGGAGTCCGAACCCAACAAATTCCAACATCGGTCGAGATCAAAGGAAACCCTTCGAGAGGGGAGTGACTGTTAACCAATCCAAAAACATGGGAGGTAAAGCTCAACTCAATACTCCTAGTGCTTCAAAATTCAGTGTCACAAGTGTAGGGGTTATGGTCATAAAGCAAAAGACTGTCCGACTCGTCATATCATGGTAATGCTCGATGATGGAACCATTCATGAGCAAGTGAGTGACTCCGAGGAGGAAGTGATCGAGGAGACTGATCGAGCTGAATTTAAGGATGATGGATGTGATGCCACCGAGGTTGAACATCCAAAAGTTCTTCTAGTTGTTCGGAGGAACTTGAGTACCATGGTCATGGAATAGGAAGATGAAAATCAAAGGGAAAATCTTTCCATGCCCGATGTCGAGTGTAGGGGAAGGTGTGTTTGATGATCATTGATTCAGGCAGCTGTTCGAATGTGGTGAACCAAACTTTGGTTTCACAAATGGTTCTGCCTACGACCAAGCACCCCAGACCATACAAGCTTCAGTGGTTGACCGAGTGTGGAGAATTGAGAGTAGCAAAGCAAGTGTTGATCAAATTTCAAGTGGGGGTCTATCATGATGAAATGATGTTTGATGTGGTCCCGATGCAAGCTTGTCATTTTCTTCTTGGGCGACCGTGGCAATATGATCGATCTGTTATTCAATACGGTCCAACCAACACTTACACTGCTAAGCTTAGATGGGAGAGTTTTATACTCAAACCTTTGTCTCTGAAACAAGTCGGCAAGGACTATAAGCGGATGAGAGAGCTGAAAGAAGCGGCCAAAGCAAAGACTCCTATCGGAGTACCAATTATGGCCGAAACCAAAACTCCACCACCCATGGTCAACATCATCTGTGCAATCATGCAACCGGGTGAGTACTTATGAGGCAACAACACCGGTCGAATGATGATTTGCCTCGTGCACAAGGGTATCTTTCTAAACTCTAATGATGAATTTTCTAACAATAATCCTTTGCCTAGTGCTGTTTAAAGTATTTTTAGGACTTCGGAGACATGTTTCCCGAAGAAATGCTAGGTAGATTGCCTCCGTTGAGAGGAATCGAGCACCAAATGACTTCGTTCTGGGATCTCAAATCCCCAACAAGCCTACATACCAGTGTAATCCCAAAGACACCAAAGAGCCCTAAAGGCAGATGGATGAATTGCCGAACAAGGGCCTTGTTCAAGAGAGCTTGAGTCCTTGCGCCATTCATGTTATCCTTGTCCCGAAGAAAGATGGAACATGGCGGATGTGTGTTGATTGCCGAGCAGTCAACAAAATTATGGTAAAGTATCATCATCCTATCCCTCGATTAGATGACATGCTCGATGAGTTAAGTGGTTCTTCATGCTTTTCGAAGATAGACCTCAGGTCCGGTTACCACCAAATCCGAATGAAACCCGGAGACGAGTGGAAAACCGCATTCAAGACCAAATTTGGTCTCTATGAATGGTTAGTGATGCCTTTTGGCCTCTCTAAAGCACCGAGCACATTCATGTGACTGATGAACCATGTGCTCAATCCGTTCATAAGTAAGTTTGTTGTCGTTTATTTCGATGACATACTTGTTTATAGTAAATCTGTGGATAAACATTTCCAACACTTAAGGCTAGTGCTTGAAACCCTTAGAGAAGAGAAGTTATATGCTAACTTCAAGAATTGTGCCTTTTGTGTCGAGCGTGTAGTCTTTCTAGGATTTGTTGTAAGTGCTAATGGTGTTGAAGTCGATGAGTCAAAAGTCGAGGCCATAAATGACTGGCCGACTCCGACCTCGGTTCCTCAAGTTCGTAGCTTTTATGGCTTAGCTAGCTTTTACCGAAGGTTTGTTCGTGACTTTAGCACCGTGGCAGCTCCTTTAACCGAGCTGGTAAAGAAAGACCATCTGTTTGTGTGGGGAGAGTCCCAAGAGAGGGCTTACCAAGAGTTGAAATAGAGGCTTAGCTCTGCCCCGTTGTTGCAACTCCCTTACATCAGCAAAGCATTCAAGGTCGAATATGATGCCTCCGGAGTTGGGATCGGAGGAGTGCTTATGCAAGAATCGAAGCCGATCACTTACTTCAGCGAAAAGCTTAAGGGTGCAACCTTAAATTACTCTACGTATGACAAGGAGTTGTATGCCCTCGTTCGAGCACTCGCCCATTGGCAACATTATTTGTGGCCGAGAGAGTTTGTGACTAAAAGTGATCATGAATCTTTGAAACATCTCCGAGACCAAGAGAAATTGAACTGAAGACATGCCAAGTAGGTGGAATTCATTGAGAGCTTTCCCTATGTAATTCATTACAAAAAGGGAATAAACAGTGTTGTGGTCGATGCGCTATCAAGGAAATTTGCCTTAGCGACCACTCTCGCCTCGAGGCTCATGGGATTCGAAAGCATCAAGTTGATGTACAAAGATGATCCCAAGCTAAAAAGCGTCTGTGACGCAATCTTGAGTGGCCGATGGGTTGAGGAATATCAGTGGCACGATGGCTACCTCTTCAAAAATAGGAGGATTTGTGTGCCAGTATCATCGTGAAGAGAGCTGTTGGTTCGAGAAGCTCACTCCGGAGGCTTGATGGGACACTTCGGTGTCGACAAAACTCTTGGTATCTTAACAGAGCAGTTCCATTGGCCAAAATGTGAAGAGATGTGGAAAAGCTTTTCAATGCTTATATAGATTGCAAGAAAGCTAAATCGAGGTCCAACCCTTATGGTTTGTACACTCCGTTAGCTGTTCCTAATCGACCGTGGGTTGATATATCTATGGATTTTATTATGGGGTTACCGAGGTTGGGGGTGGACGTGTTAGTATCTTTGTCGTAGTCGAGCATTTTTCCAAAATGGCTCACTTTATTCCTTGCAAGAAATGTGATGATGCACAACACGTAGCTACTTTGTGTATTTCCAATGTGTTGAATTTGTATGGTGTGCCTCGTACTATTGTGAGTGATCGAGACTCAAAATTCTTGAGTCATTTTTGAAAATATTTATGGGGTGCCCTCGGCACCAAATTACTATTCTCAACGTCTCACTATCCTCAGACTGATAGACTGACCGAGGTAATCAACCGAACCTTGGGAGTTTTACTTCGAGCTATGACCCAAGGTAAGGTCGGCAACTGGGTTGATCGTTTGTCCGTGATCGAATTTGCATACAATCAAATATTGCATCGAATGATTGGAATGACTCCGTTCGAATGTGTGTATGGTTTTAACCTATTAATTCCACTTTATTTAACCCCATTGCCTTGAGATTTTGTTGTTGATTTTGAAGGTACTTGCCGAGCCACTGCTTTGATCGAGTCACATGCCAAAGTGAAGAAGAACCTCAAGGAAGCTTACGCCAAAGTAGCAACGAAGAAAAACAAGGGGCGCAAAAAGTTAGAGTTAAAGAAGGGAGATTGGGTGTGGGTTCACTTCCGAAAGGAACGATTTCCAAACCAAAGGAAAGGAAAGTTGGCTCTTCGAAGGGATGGTCCGTTTCAAGTGCTGAGCAACATCAACAGCAATGCTAATGTTATCGACCTCCCTGATGAGTATAACGCGTCCAACACTTTTAATGTTGCTGACTTAACTCCTTGTGTATTAGGCCAAGCATCGGAGACTGAGGAGGGCTTGATTTCGAGGATGAAATCTTCTCAAGAAGGGGAGAATGATACAGCCCAACTCCGTGATGATCAAACATTCATTCCATCGAGGCCGATGACACGAAGCAAAGCCAAGTTACTGCATGATACTCACATTGAATTGGCATGGTCGGGAGAAATCAACTGCTCCGAAGCTGATTGGCCGAGCTCAAGAATCGAAGGCTTCATCTGTAAGCTTGAGCTCGAAGAAGGGAGCGACCGAACACTCAACATCGACGCTGAAGAGTGAAGCAAGCAACCGAAGGAAGAGCGTCTGATGTCAAAATGTCGAGCTGCACAACCAAGCACCGAAGTGAAGAGCTCGATCTCAAGTGTTCGAATGCAAGTGTTCGGATAAAGGAGTAACCGAACACTCAGTTTATTCAGCCCTGTGTGGCTTACTCCTATTGGTTGTCTGTGACTATTTTGCCCTTAGAATAGTCTATATAAACTCCTTTCCATTTCATTTGTAGAACCTAGATTTTGAGTATTGAATAATGAATGAGAGTAGCCGTGAGCACTTTCTCTTTTGTCTCAGATGTGAGCAAATCCGATGGAGTCCTTCGGAACTTGTGGTTTTCGGTGAATCCGATTGAACAATTCCTCTTTGATCATTCAGTTTGCAAAAGGCATTGTTCTCTTGAGGATTGTTTCATAGCTTAATGCTCTTTCCTTCTACTTGAATCATACCGAGACCAGTTCCTCGGTGTCGTTCAAGCAAGAAAAGCTGTGTCTAGCTTCTATCTTTGTTTTTCGCTGTTGTCTTCGGTTGCTAAGTCTAATCTCCGATTAGCTTGCACCAAACACACAAGCCATAATGTAAAGGAACATAAAAGTAAAGGACTATTTGTTTATTTGATTTTTTTCTTTAACATCAGTTCAGTACATAGCAAAAATTAGAAACTTAACAAAAGTAATCCTACAACAATAATTCTAAGCCGAAGCCAAACAAAGCTTAGACTGACCAAGCAAAAATCATAGGTCTATGCTACTTCTACAATATTTTGAAACATAGCCACAAAGCTAGCTAGTCTTTCATTTATGTCCATAATTATTTTCACGGACAATAATTATCTATTAAAGATGAAAGGGAAGTGGCTATTTATTGACTAATGTAATAAATAAAATGACTCTTGTTTAACAATAGCGAATTATAAAGGCTATGAATAAACTACATCGTAATTGAAGTATTCAAACTAATAATAGCAAAGTTATTAATAATCTTAAGTTAGTTAAAGCGCAATCAATCAATGCTTAGACTATCTTAACCAAAATAAAAGGTCTGATGTTTACACGGGGTTCATTTATATTGAAAGTTCGAACGGACTATGTGTCCGCGGTTAATTTTTGATAGAGCCACCATCAATGAACAAGTGACTTTCACCCGAACCAAAGCTTAACAATTAACATGGAAAAAATAAAACATAATTCTAAAAGCCAATAAAACGACAATAAAAGCAATTGTGCTTGGCACAGGACTCGAGGGTACCTAATACCTTTCCGAGAGTGAACCGAGATCCTTACCCGGAACTCTGACGCAGACCATTCACGAGTCATAGGTGTTCCAAGGTACCTCTTTGATGACTTGGCACACCTTTAACTTGTCAAGTGGCGACTCTGAAAAATAATAAAAATCGTGGTACCTTTAACACCTGTCGCTTCCTTAAATAGAAAACCCTTAAAAATAGCGCCAAAATTTAATTAAAATTCCATAAGCGCTAAAACCGAGAATCCAATCAGTTACAAAAAAGGGGTGTGACAGCCTTGGCAACTCCGCTGGGGAAAGTAGAATCCCAGGCTTTAATAATTGTCGCTTTTAGGCTCGTAAATATTTGTTTGTTTGTTGTCATGTTTTGAATGTTATTGCTTTAATATTTATCTGAACTGTATATAAACTGTCTCCTCTCGCGAAACCCTCTGAGTCTCAGATATATATATACCAGTATTGCTTTCAGCATCTGGGAAACCTTCTTACACAAAATTGCCCATGATTTAGGAAGACGGTGTGTCGGGGTTAAGTCGGAGACACTGTTGCCGGACAACCTCGATGTGCTTTCCGCCAGGTTTGTCCACCGGGTTCTGAGCCAGTCTAGACACCGAGCCAGTTGTGTCACCTAGAGTTAAACCTTTAGGCCCGATTTATCTGCATTTCATTTGATTACTTAGTGAGGTGCGGTAAACCGGTACTGCACTTGTCTAGGCTGACCTCCTTTGTGTCAAGACGGGACCCACGTCCCAGAAAGACACATTTATGGCCTTTTCTGTGTTGCATATGTCCTGAAGGTCGTTATGCTGACCATTATTGGTTTGGGGGTCGGGGTATACTGAAATGGATACAAAAAGAACATAGAATTTTGTGTCCAAAAATAAAAAGGGTCATTATTTTTGCGCCGTTATAATGGCAAATTTTTTTAGAATCATTGTGTCAAAATCCATAAGAAGAGTTTTTCGAGTCATAAAATATATTATTGTGTCGTTATAATACCGAATTTTCTTTAGGACATTCGTGCTTAAGTCTCACAGTCTATCCTAAAAACATTAAAAATAATTTCTTGCACCGTTATAATGGCGAATTTTTTGAAGTTTGTGTCCAAATGTGTGTCAAAGGGTTCCTTAATTTCGTCCAATTTTTGCATCGTTGCGATAACTTTCCAAATTTGAGTTGGGATCTTGTCCCAAGGTGTCATATAAAACTGTCGTTTTAACGCCGTTGTAATGGCGAATTTTTTCTGTATTTGTGTCAATTTTATATCTTTGTCTTATGGCGAGTTGTCACAAAATTTTAAAAAAAAATATTGTTATAAATAAATAAATATATATATATATATATATATATAATATAAAATTAAAAAATTAAAAAAATATGTTTGTCCGTGTTGCATCCTTTTCTTTTGTGCCGTCATGACAGTAATTTTTAGAAGTCATTCTTGCGTCATAAGTTTGTGTCGGTTAGTCATCCTGAGTCCTATTTTCAACCGTTTGTGTTTTGATTGAGGGTTTTGTTTATTTTTTTCTTCATAGATTAGTATGATCTTCCTTTCGAACGTCGTGTCAAATCTTATTTTTTCACAAAATGATAAATAAAAAATATAGTTAAAAAAAATGAAATCGAGTCCTACTAAGTGTCGAGTCTTGTTTGCTTTATTTTTTGTTTAAGTCGTCCAAATTGTGCATTAATCCTAATCCATATTTTATTAGGTACTATGGCTACATCGTCCTCGAGGTCCGGGAAAAGAAAATACCCAAAAGATGTCAGACCACCCGCTATTATGATGATTGATAGCCCACCGGAGGAGTTAAGGGAGTGGTGGAAAACTATGCATGTTATGCAGAGAAAGCTTGTCACTGGTAAGATTGGGTGCTTGACTGATCTTTTACTTGATGATCCTATTTTGGTCCCACACCGTGAACTAGTTAATGCCCTCATTCCGCATTGGGACTCTACCAAGAACACCTTCCAATTTAACGGATTTGAGATGACTCCCACACTAGAGGAGTTAGCTGGGTTGGTCAAAATGTACCTTACAAAGAAAAGAATGTTAGCTCCAAGGTCCGTCTGTAAGCAATAGTTCTTTGATAACCTGAAGATGCCAGTGGACAACACAGTCGGTGGCATGGACAAAGGTTGGATTTCATTTGGGTACCTCCACAAGCGCTTTGGGAAGTCCGATGGTTATGAACTTCATCATCATGAGTTCTATCAAACTGTGACTTACGATGAGTTGTCCCTACATAGGGCGCAAGTGTTTGTGTTTGCTTTCTTCGGTTTAATGGTTTTTCCAATGAAGTGCAGGAGGATTTCCATTTTAGTGAGTTGGGTCATGACAGCTCTGTTCGATACGGAGAAAGATTTCACTATCATCCCGATGATTTTAGGCAGTATATATCATGCTTTGGATCAGTGTAGGAACAAAAATGTAACATTCTTCCATGGGTGCAACTTGCTCCTGCAAGTCTGGTTTATGGAACATATATGTCTTCATCCACCTCCTGACATGGTTGAGTGTTTTTCCACGAGCTACTTGAGCCATAACCCGAAACATGTCAAAAACACTCCTTTCCCGGACAGTGAGGATGGGTGGAAAGCATATCTGAATGACCTATCTTCACATAAGGTTTTGTGGCATTGTAGCTGGTTTGTGAAGAGTGAGATCGCGATTAGAAGCAGGGACCGTGATTTCTTTGTGTTGATGGGATTGAAAGGGGCTCAGCCTTATGCCCCTGTTAGGTTACTCAGGCAGATTGGCCATATTCAGGAGGTTCCTAGAGTTGAAAATATGAGTGCTTATGTTGTTGAGTATAAGACTGGTCAGTGCCGAAATAGAGCACAGTTTTGGAGATTGTGGGATAACAGAGTGTTCTTAGATGATCACACATGGACACAAAATGGGCTTAGGGGAGAGGTCACTCCTGAGTATGCAACATGGTATCGTCGCCAGCCCCCACTCATAGCCATGCCCGGGATGTTCGGGATAGGCACTATTAATATCAAGGAGATGATGGAGTTGAGGTTAGCTGACATGACGCGCCGTCTTGAGGAAAGGAGTCGTCTGGATATGGAGCGTGTTGTTTCTGAGAGAGATGCCGCCAGAGCAGCTTTGACTGATAGCCTGCGCAGAGAGAATCATCATCGTCAGGAGGCTGCAGTGCTCCAAGCCCGACTTGACAGAGCATTGGAGGATGGAGTGAGGATCAGAGAGCTAGCATTGGGTCGACTTCAGGGTTTGCAGGCTGCAGATCAAGTCATCAGGACAGCACATCACCAAGTTTATGATACTGCCGTGTATGTTGCACAGATGTGTGTTGATTACAGGAAGCAGCCCGTCGAGGAGTTAGTCAAGCACTTGCTGCCATTTGTCACCAGAGTTACAGCTGATTTGACAGGATTATGCCAGACTTTGGTAGGGGACCCACCAGTGGATCAGTAGGAGCCTCAGGAGGACATGTAGACGTCCCAGACTTGGGATTAGGATGTTGTTTTATTTATGAACTTTTGGACAAGTTGTACTTTTTATTTATATTTCAAACTCTTTTATTGTCTGGTACTTTATTCTCTAGGTCTATGTCGGGATGTCTTCCCAAGTTATGATGTCATGTATTATTTTGTGGGATTAGTCATTGTACCATTGATGTATTTTTAGGAGCTTAAATGGAATGGAACTTGACTTGGTCTTAAACTATGTTACCTTTTTGTCTCGTGTTTTGATTTTTCTTAAAAAGGCTAACGAAAAAAGATAAAAAATAGAAAAGTAAAAAGAAAATATGGATGCAAATAAACGTACTGAATAGGTAAGTCTTTTGGGTATACATTTGAAATATGTCATAAACCAATCTGGGATGACGTATAACGACCTTAGGCATTGGTTAAGCCAACGAGCAATTCATGTTCCATGCTATCTTGTTGCACTAACGTGTTTTGATCTTATTAGCTTGAGCAACTACCGTGCTGGCCCCACATTCCTACTCCACCAGAATCAAGGGACCACTGCCTGTTCCAGAAGTGGTTGAAGTACCTCTTCAGGAAATCACTCCAACAACGATGGCTGAGGAAACTGAAAACGCTGAGCTGGTTCGCTTAGCTGAGCAACAAGCCAAGATGGCCGAGGACTTTGCAGCTATGAAAGAAATGATGACGCAGCTGGTTCGTAACTTGGCAGCAGTTCAGGCACCTCCTGTTCTGCCAGATGCTGCTGGTTTCATGGCAAACACCCAGCCACCAGGGCAAGGGCAATCCACAGTGGCAGGAGACCCCCGTTACCCTCCAGGATTTGGTCCAATCCGGCAACTGACAATGCAGCCGGACCTTCTACTGTACAACTTGGGGCACAATTCCCACAGCATGGGCAACATGGCCAACCCCAGGTTCCTGCCGCAGCATTCACAGTTCCTGCAGGACACACTTTTCAGAGATCGAACAGTGACCCATAGTTAAAGGCCCATGATCAACAATTTGACCAAGCTCAGGGTAATGTCTTCCACCAAACCGAGTCGTACGATCGAGGACACCACCCAAAATCACATGCTGATATCGACAGGTTGGAAAACACAGAAGATAATGATTTTGCTCGAAATTGAAAAGCTTGGAGCAGTCTGTGAAGAACATACAGGGGCACGGGGGTAAAGCTAATGTTTCATACAAAGACCTGTGTTTGTTCCCTCATGTGCCTTTACCTGAAGGTTTTATCCTGCCTAAATTTGATCTGTACACCGGGCAAGGTGATCCTAGGATCCACATAAAGGTTTACTGTAACAAGATGAGGGGCGCTAGCAAGGATGAATTGCTAATGGCGTACTTTGCTGACAGTTTTGGAGGACCGGCAACAGAATGGTTCATCCTGCAGGACGTCTCGAAATGGGCTACTTTCGATGACATGGCCAATGCTTTCCTAGATCACTTTGAGTTCAACATTGAGGCCGCTCCAGATCGTGCTTCTTTGAAGACGATCACAAAGAAGCCCAGTGAAAGTTTCAGGGAGTATGCCTATAGACGGCGCGAGCAAGCAGTGCGTGTGAGCCCTTTGATACCCGATGATAAAATGGTTGAGGAGTTCATTAAGGTTCTTGATGAGACCTACTACCAAGGAATGGCCTCCGCCATAGGGAAAAGATTCAGTGAAGCAGTGAGAATTGGGGAGATGATTGAGAAAGAAATCAAGGCAGGCAAGATTGTTAGTCAAACAGCTTTGAGAGCCACTACCCAAGTACTAAAATTTAGGGTCAAGTACTTTTGGGAAGAAGAAGGAAAAGAAAGACGAAGTGGCAGTGGTTGGTCCTGGACCGAGAAGAAATGACAGAAGATACAATGACCGTCAAGGGTACATTCAGACACCCCCGCCACAACAATTCTATCCACCTCATGGCCAACAATATGCCATGCCATAATTCTCATTCCCTGTCAATGCAGCATCTTATTCTCAACCACTATCTGGTCCGCAATGGCATGCACCCCTGCCCCTGTTCAATATAACAACCAACAAGCACATGCTTAGTTCCCAACTCAGCAGGAGATGCCTTATCGACCACGGGGTCTACCAGGTTTTCATCAAAACATGCAGCAAAGGAACATGCCTCAAGAACAGAAGCAATTCACCCTGCTGGGTGAAACTTACACCAACCTATTCGAAAAACTGCAACAAGCTAACTTGCTGAAACCAAACCCAGGAAACATGAATCTGACAGGGAAGGTGGATCATTCTCGCCACTGTGCGTTCTATTCTGGGGCGCCTGGACATGACACAGAGCAATGTTGTGATCTAAAATGAGCAATCCAAGCAATGATAGATAACCATCACATAAAAGTTGTGGGAGACGAGACTCAAAATGTGAACCAGAATCCTTTGCTAGCTCATAATGTTAAGAATGACACACATACAGTTGGGATGGTATGCACAGAGGAAGATTTGAAAGGGAAAGCTGCCAAGCAGATTGTGGCGGTCGATCCCTTTCAGATATTAAATGCCAGGAGCCGTTCATTGTTGTATCGGCCGCAAGTCCAAATGCATCTGTTGTCAACAAAACAAAGCAAGATATGGCTATTTAACTAAGTTTTACAATCCCAACTGCAAAGCCAGAAAAAGTTCAGCCTGATGGACCAGTGTTTATCGTGCAAGGAGCATCAAGTCATAAGGCCCCGGTCGTTGAGGTTAAGGCAAAGCTGTGTGAACCAGTCATCATCACAAAGGCAAAGAAACTCCATGTTACATGTACAAAGGTTGTTCCCTGGAACTACAACAAAACAATCGTGTCTTACCAAGGGAAAGAGATTATGGAGGTCGTTGCTGATGTTAATAGTCTGACTCGCTCTGGAAGATGTTTCACTCCGGAAGAATTGGGAAAGGCAAAACCTGGTAATGAGGACCAAAGACCGATCAAAGAACCAGTGTCAGAGAAAGAAGCTGAGAAATTCCTAAAGAAGATGAGAACGAAGGATTACTCTATCGTCGAGCAGTTAAGGAAGACTCCAGCTCAGATATCACTATTGTCTTTGCTGATGAACTCTGAAGCACACCGCCACGCACTACTGAAGATACTGAATAAAGCTTATATTCCTGAACAAACGACTGTGGCTAATCTGGAAGCACTTGCAGGCAGAGTATTTGAGACCAACCACGTGACATTCACTGATGAAGAGTTACCCAAAGAAGGAACTAGTCATAACCGGGCACTTCATGTTTCGATCAAATGTGAATACTCTTATGTCTCACGTGTTTTAATAGATGGCGGTGCAGGTTTGAACATCTGCCCTCTCACCACATTGAAGAGCTTGAAGGTGGATACCAGTAGGATGAGAGCCAGCTCATCCTCTGTTCGTGCTTTTGATGGAGGGGTTCGAGAATCTTTGGGTATCGTTGATCTTGAGCTGACCATTGGCCCTGCAACATTCACCATTGAATTCCAAGTCCTGGAAGCTGATGCATCTTACAATCTATTATTGGGCCGACCGTGGATCCACATGGCATGTGATGCACCTTCTACAGTCCATCAGGCGGTTAAGTTCACTTGGGACGATCAAGCCGTCGTGGTTTTTGGAGCGGATGACTCGCAGGTAAACAATAGTCTGGATGTACCAGCCCTCGAGGTCGTCACCACTCGCCCAACCATTATGTATCAAGCCTTTGATGTGGTGTATGTGGAAAAAGTGATAGAAGGGAAATCCATACCCGCCCAAAAGTGTCGGATACGGCTATCATGATGGCCTCTAAAATGCTGAAACATGGTTTCTAATTTGGGAAAGGTCTGGGAACATCACTACAGGGCAAGGTGAATCCAGTAGAGCCAATTGGCGTGCAAGGCACTTGGGGGCTAGGCTTCATGCCAAAAGCAGCTGTTCGCAAGCAAGCAAGAAAGAAAAAGTCAGAAGTTTGGTCCCTCCCAAAGCCAATTCTGTGTCTTGCCCAGTCCTTTGTGGGCTATGTTATGAAGCCTGCGAAGTGACCAGCTTCAACATCACATATAAGAAGCCTATAAAAGAAATAGCTCTGCCGGGTTTTAGCCCGGACATGATGAGCATAACACCTTTTTAGGTAATGGCTTGCAATCTCTCATATGATGTCATCTTATGAAGACCCTGGATACATGATATAAAAAAGGTACCCTCAACACTTCATCAAGTCCTTAGATACCTGACCCCGTTCAGAATTAGAAAAGTGCGAGGTGAGTAGTCCTTATTGACAGAAGGTCGTGCACCCCATGCGGATACCAGTGCAAGTCTAAGGGCAGAAGTAAACATGATCAGAAGTAAGCCAGAATGGGATACATCAATTGAGCAAATGGTAAGAACTGAAATAGCAATGCTTAGAAAGCAAATTTCCGCGATGAGTGACCTGATCACGTGGTTTACAGATCTATGGTACCAACTTTCTGAAGTATTAGTGAAGTATGAAGACCCTGAATGGCCGATGCTTTACTGTCAAGCACTAACAGGGATGAAGAGCAACCTCAAAAGACCCCCGATGGTGACCGAGCCCGCTCAGGGAGAGCACCTCAACGATACACCAGTAAACGGCTCATAGACGTAGAAGCACATATTCTGCCCCCAAACCAGTTGGTCTCAGCGGTAGTTATGGCCACCCAAGAGCTACGGTCGTATTTTCTGAACCATATGGTTATTGTTGTCTCCTCTGTCCCACTAAATATCATTCTGTCTAAGCCCGGACTCTCAAGGCAGCTGACACAGTGGTCCATTGAGTTGGGAGAAAATGACATAATTCATTAGCCTCGCACAGCCATCGAATCTCAGGCTCTAGCAGACTTCGCTACAGATTTTAGCATGGAACTGATGCCGAAAGATGAGAGGGCAATGAAGACCATAGAAGGAGTCGGCCTAGGAAAATGGATAATCTACACGGATGTAAAGTTAGTCAATAGAGGAGCTGACCTCGACCTACAAGTGAAATCACCAACCAACAATATTTTTTGCAAGGCTGCAAGACACTTGTTGTCTATGCATAGTGAGGAAGAACATAAAGCTATAATTCAAGCCCTAGAATTATCTTACATATTGGGGGCCAGAGAGATCATTCTCTTTAGAGGCTCCCAGCTGGTAGTTAATCAGATAAACAAAATCTTCACAGTTAAAAATATCTGTTCACAGGAACCCTTAGCTAAAGTAGGGGCCTTCTGAAAAATTTCCACATGTGGAAGTTTATTCGTAAAAAGGAGGATACAGAGGCTGACGTGCCAACTAGTTCAGCGGCCGATGCAGATACAAGTTCAGGCAGCCTAGAGACGGTTGTCAAGTTTGTTTATGCCTAAATTTGTACGTCTCGGTTAAACATTTAGATTTATGAAGGGGTCACAAGCAATACGATAAAATACGACAAAAAATAAGTAAACAAAGAGAACAATAATAGACATGAAAGTAAAGAGCTTTTATTCGTTGAGAATAATCGGATTCAGTGGTGAATCGCTTGATGTACAATGCAATGTAAGGAGAGGTATTTATAGTAGTGGATACCCTGTCCTAATTATGGTAAAATACAAAGACTAATAAGGCTCATGAGCAAATAAACTCAAGGCAGTGGTTTATAAGAAACCCTAACTAGGAGACTGTAACCCTAAGGCGTCAGGATGTATGCCTTGCATCCTACGCCCGTGCCGCCTGAACGGCCGTAACTCATAGAACATGCGTGCATCCAGTGTGCCCGGTGGCTTATAGGATAAGTCCAGTCTCACCAGCTGGACTCATATCTTCGTAACAATAAGTGGTGTATTTTTGCCCACACAGTCAGTCCCCCTACTTGCTGAGTGCTGACGCAAGCAGTTAAGAAGTGAAAAGCGGTGTGAAAGATATCTCACTGACTCTTTGAAACCAGCAGTCCCTTTGACCAAGACTGATGCTGATTTATTCGAGAACCTTTATATGTTTTCATCTGATTGGCTGATGTCGATTCCGTGCACCTTTCCAAGAATACTATTTGTTGCGTTGAATCATTTCATATATGTGACCATAATTACGCTTGACCATTTAGTGATCCGTTCTTATCTTTTACAGCCTATAAATAAAGGCTTCGTGATAGTAGTAGAACTATAGCTCTTTTTCAGAAAAGTACTTTATCTTCTTCAAATTTCTTCATGAAAGAATGGTTCTTCTATCTTCAAAACTGTTTTCCTTTGACCCTGGTTTGACATTCCCAGAATAACTCCTTCATTTTGAATGGATGGTGCATGAGAAAATCTTAAGGAAAAGACCATCTGCGGTTTTCTTCTTCTCTTTCCCCATCCATGATTGGGTGAATGGAGTCCCCCGAGTCATGAAGTTTGATCGGGATTCCAATGATATTCTTCGGAATGTCTTCGTCATGGCATGTGCATTCGCTGCTGCATGCTCTGATTACTGTGATGTTCCTCTTGTCATGCGGGGTTTGTCAGCAGAAGAATGCCATCCCAGCGGTGCTCCTGCATCTGCTTATCTATTAGTCTTTGTGGGCCATAGTCCCAAAAGCACCTCTATTTTAAAGAGAAGGGGGTCCCAGGGATGTCCTCTCCTTCTTCGGGCGGTTTATACCCGAGGGCATTCTCCATACCAACAGCATTCAGGGTGGCTATATAGCTCTTCCCGATTCTTTAATTTTGGGGATTGCATCTGCTTCTAATCGCCCCGAAAGAGTGGGCAACATGGTATTCATGCGGTCACCGAGTGTTCCTCATTGGAGTCTCTCCAAGTGAAGTCTTGGACCACATTTTGCTTCCTCCGCTTTTCCACTGAGGGATTCCTCAGTTGGACGTATTTTCCCAACTCCCTTGGCGCAACGTCACAAAGATGTTGATGCTTGGGGTTTAATGTATGAAATTTCGCATTCCAAGTGCTGAGAGAGAATTCGATGCAAGAGATACAATCTAGACGAAGAGTCTTTCTCCGTGCAAATTTGAAGGAACTTGCGAATTTAGCTTTCTCTTTCCGAATTCTTCTACAATTATTATGAACAATGTTGTATTCAAAAAGATCTAATTGTATATTATGAGCCTATGGCCTGTTTGTTATTAATTAAACGAATATTTATTAATGTCTTTATGCGTACTTGTATAATTTAAGCAGCATGTTTGTGTGCCTTTCTGGGCTAGTGTCTGTAAAAGACGGGTGTGTGCACCGAAGGGCGCTTCATTTGCGTCAGTAGTTGACGGCTTATATTGCGCCTGTGATATACGGCTGTTTTGCACCCAAAATGGGACGACTTTAGTCCATCTGGGAATGGACACTTTTGCATTTTGATTCAAAACGTCGTTGCTTGTTTACTCAAGTATTTTAAGATTTTCTGGCACTATGCGGGCAGGAATCCCCACCGGCATGTAGGTGCAAATTTGTTGAATTGACGAGTTCAACTTACAAATACTGAGCTAGACGTGGTCTAGCTCTAAGAGAATAGTTTACCCTACTTTTTGTAGCGAAAGTGGGTGTATTACTCCAACTCAGGTCTGGCCGGGGCTATGAATAGTTGGATCGTAGATTGATCTGAATTGTAATTGTAAAACGGGCTAAGTAGAATAATAGTTTTCTTGATAAGTAGGGCATTGAGCCGTATAAAACATAAAGAATAGGGCTAAGGGCCCGTTATGAGATAACTATTAAAGAAACAGGAAAGGAGTACATACATGTCTCAAATGTATTGGCGTTGTTCGCCTTTCAAGAGTAATACTTTTTGAGCCATGAGATGTTCCAATTGTTTGGAATGGTTGTTCATTTCATGTCTTCAAGAACATACGTACCTTTTCTAGCTATGCCTCAGACTCTGTATGGTCCTTCCCAGTTCGGAGCTAGTTTGCCTGCGCTAGCTTGTTTGGTGCTTTGAGTAAATTTGTAGAGTTCTTCTCGTACCAAGACAACACTAACGGCGACGTCGGACACTACGAGATATAACAATTAGGGCTCTCCCTCGTGCAGCTTTGTTAGTAGCGAGGGATTGGCCAGATACTGTTTTAGTTCTCGAAGTGCCTTGGTGCACTACTCTGTCCGCTCGAAGGATTTTTTTCTTCTTCAAGACGTTGAAGAATTGATGGCACCTTTTGGAAGACCACGAGATAAAACGGCTAAGTGCGGCGATGCAACCGTTGAGCCTTTATACCTCCACTTCGTTCTTCAAAACTTATGGAATGGCCTCAATCGCTGAAATTTTCACGTGATTTGCTTCTATGCCCCTATTGGAGACAATGAACCCAAGGAACATCACGGAGGATACGCCAAAGGCACACTTATCTGGGTTGAGCTTCATACCGAACCTTTCCAAGATGTCGAACTCTATCTCCAGATGGCTGATGTGATCTTTGACGTACTCTGATTTCATCAACATGTCGTCGATGTAGACCTACATAGTTTTGCTGATCTGCTCCTTGAACATCAGGTTCTCTAGCCTCTGATAAGTTGCTCCCACGTTTTTTAAACTGAAAGGCATCATCCTATAGCAATAAGTCTCCCTGTTTGTAATAAAGGAAGTCTTCTCCTGGTCATCCGGATTCATGAGGATCTGGTTATACCCTGAGTACGCGTCCAGAAAACTTAGAGCCTCATGACATGCTGTTGAATCGATGAGTTGATCTATGTTAGGCAATGGGAAAGAGTCCTTTGGACATGCTTTATTCAAGTCTGTGAAGTCAATGCACATCCTCCTCTTCTCATTCTTCTTTAGGACAACCACAACATTGGACAACTAGTCGGGGTAATGAACCTCGCGAATAGAACCGTTGTTCAATAGCTTCTCAACCTCCTCATGCATTAGTAACCTCTTTTCGCGGCTGATCGATCATTTCTTCTTCTTGACCGGCTTGAAGTTGGGGTCAATATTTAATTTATGTGTAATGACGCTAGTTAATATTCCAGGCATGTCGGTGTGTGTCCAGGTGAATGTACCCGACCGAGCTTGCAGAAAGTTAGCGTATTCTTGTTTGGCTTTGGCCGAAAGCTTAGCCCCCATGTAAAATTTCTTGTCGGGGACTCCTTTATCCAAAATCACTAGGTCCAGTTCGTCGATCGTGGCCTTGGTCGACTTTTCTTCTTGGTGGTCCGAGGGCGCAACAGCCGATTCTCGGGATCCAACTGCTTTGAGAGCTCTGAACCCAAAGGGTATGCTAGTTACCAGGCAAGGCCCAAGTCATTTTTCCAGCTTCCTCTTTTGGTTCTCTGTTCGCCCCGACTCTCCCTCACTCCCCAAGGAGTCGGATACTTGAGGATCTGATGAAGTGTAGATGACACTGTGCGTACTTCATTGATCCAGGGTCTTCTAAGATAATGTTATACGAGAGATCGCATGTCATCACTTGGAAAGATGCTACCTTCACTACCCCTAGTAGGTGTACCTGAAGAAGTATCTCCACCACGGATCTCTCACTGGAACTGTTAAAGCTTCTTATAGCATATGGACTGGGGGTTACCTAGTTTTGCATCTCCATCTGGCTGACGACATTCTAGTAGATGATGTTCACCGCACTTACGGGGTCTATCAGCACATGTTTGACCTGGGTATCATGCACCTGCAAGGTAATTATCAGGGTGTCGTAGTAGGGGTATAGAACTTGATGTGAGTCTTTTTTATCGAACTCGATGGCGCTGATTCGAGGTTTCCTAGTTATCTCCTGATGCGCCTCACACACCATGACGGTTCTGGTGTTGGGACTACTAACTCCGGGTCCTCTAAAAATTATTTTTATTGGATCCTGGGCCCCCTGGACCGCCAGTATCGCTTCATCTACATCACTATAAGGCGCGGTATCCTGGTTGGACTCCGGCCATGACAGAGAATAAAAGGACGTCAACCTTGGAGATCAATTCATAGTTTCATCCGTATTAGCCAAGTTATGAAAAGGACGTCAACCTTGGAGATCAATTCATAGTTTCATCCGTATTAGCCAAGTTATGAATTGTCTGTCGGATCTTGATACCGGCATTCTATGTGGCGTAGCCGCTTTCATTTGACATGACTGCACCTTTTTTTGTAGAATACCTACAATTGCCTGGGCCCCACGGTGAGCGCCAAACTGTTTATGCCTAAATTTGTACGTCTAGATTACACACTTAGATTTATGAAGGGGTCATAAGTAATATGGTAAAATACGACAAAAAGTAAATAAATAGAGAAAACAATAATAGACAAGAAAGTAAAGAGCATTTATTCCTTGGGAATAGTCGGATTCAGTGGTTTACCACTTGATGTACATTACAATGTAAGGAGGGGTATTTATAGTAGTTGATACCTTGTCTTAATTATGGTAAAATACAAAGGCTAATAAGGCTCATGGCCTATAAATTCAAGGCGGTGGTTTATACGAAACCCTAACTAGGAGACTGGATGTATGCCTTGCGTCCTATGCCCCTACGACTAAACGGCTGTAACTTGTAGAACAGGCGTGTATCCAGTGTGCCCAGTGACTTGTTGGATAAGTCTAGTCTTGCCAGTTGGACTCGTATCTCCATAACAATAGGTGGTGTATTTTTGCACACACATAGTTAACTCACGCGGACCTTATGAACCTTGAAGTTCATATCATAGGATCCGTCTTGAAGTGGCATCATGCACTGATTGAATACTTGGATAAGGGAAAACTCCCTGAAGGCAAGGAAGAAAGCAGACAACTTTGAATGCAGACAACTCAATACTGCCTAATCAATGGAGAGCTATATCATCGGACAGTCAGCAGACCGCAGGCCATGCACCCAGGTCCTATACCTGCCAATGAAGGATCTTAAAAGAGCACCTTAAAGCCTCTTGGAGGCCAACCCTTCGCCAAGCACGGGGCAACACCACCAGAAAGATAAGGCTTCCAAGAGCACAGAAGGGACAACCATCACTTGGCTTAGCAAGTACAACTCTTGAAAGGTCAATAGGCTGACATACTCGAGACATGTATTTTCTTCTTTTCTTGTTCTTTCGTTTTACATTAACGGGTACTTAGCCCCGTTGTCGTTAGTTAAAGTTTACAAGATATTTATCGGCCTAGCACCCTCTTTATTAAATAAAACTACTATTCTACTTAGTCAGTTTTACAGTCAGATCCATCTACGATCTAACTATTCATAGCCATGGAAAAATTTTAGTTGAAGTAATACACTCACTTTTCAGCACAAAGATTGGGTAAACTACTCGCTCAAAGCTAGATCACATCTAGTTAAGCTAACAGGCATTATCGTAAGCTGAAATCGTTAATTCAACACTTACACCAATATGTCGGTGGGGACGCCTGCCCGCATCAATTCGTTAAAGACTTAAGCAATCAAGCGGACAAGCACAGCCGTTCTAGCTTTAACGCAAAAATTCCCTGTTGCATATAACGGGCTAAAGACGTCCTCTTGCGGGCGCGGGCCTTGCCCTAATTAAAGTCGTCTATCTCAGACGCGGCCTAAGCCATCACTTGTTGATTCATAAAATAGCATCCAACAAACGCACACTCATCTTTAAAAGACAAATTCCCAGAAAGGCACCCAAACAATGTTGCTTGACTACATTACAAGTAACTACGCAAGTAAGCAAAATTATTGGTGAACGCCCATTTTCATTATTATCAAAGGCCTGTAGGCTTATAATGTTATCAATTTCTTTCGAATACAATACTGTTCATTACAAGTGTTCTTAAGAAATTGAATAGTCCTAAAGATCGAGATTAAAAATGTCTTCTGAAATTCTTACTAGAAGATTGTCAGCTCGAGCATTCTTTAGTACGCGGATACTGATACCACTAATGCCCGTGGATGATATACTGCATATCGCCCTAAGCAAAGCACTTGGAAAGCGTCTAAGCACGGATGAGCCCTTCTCTGATCATGATGAAAGAGCTCAAAGATTTGCTTCAACCTCTACTGGTCAAACATGAGTGCACAACATAGGCGATCTTCAAGAACAATGGCGAACTTATTGAAGAGGGGATAGTTTTAGCTGGGAACCTGCACAAGAAAGGAGTTCCTCCCCAATCAGCTCACAACCAGCTACCGAAAAAGCATAATGACATTAATCCAGCTGGATCAGCCAAACAAGGACACAACCCCGAGCCACAAGCAGATTTAGAGTTTGGAGACTCCTTAATCTTTTAATGGTGTAAGGCTGAATACCCTTGCCAGCCAAGGAACAGAGCCAAGCAGTGAATCGTTGACCTAGCGGTGTAAAAAACGCCACCAGTACGATGAAAGCATCCTGGAAGAGAAGCCTCATGGCGACTGGAAGGGCTAAGTGACCTGACCCCGCATGACAAGAGGAATATCTCAGCAACTGCTGCATTAGAAAATGATTGCACCGTAATCAGTGCACGTGCCATAAAGAAGACATTGTGGAGAACGTCGTTAGAATCCCCATCAGACTTCATAACTCGGGGGACTCCATCCATCTTAATATTGCAAGAATGACGTGGAAGGAAACTGGTCAGAGTATCATTATTTTCAGTTTTCTAAAATAATATCCATTCCAAATGAAGAAGTTGTTATCGGAATATCGAACCAGAATCAAAGGCAAACATTTTTTAGAAGAAATGGAGTTATTCTTTCATAAGGAATTTTCAAGGAAGACAATGTATTTTTCTGAAAGATTTGTGGTTTGCATCTATTGTGAAGCCCCTTATTAAAGGCGGAATAAGACAAGGATGGAGCATGAAACGGTTAATATAATTATGGCGTGGAGATGTGACACGATACGGCGCACTAAAAGACGATTATGGGAAAGGTACATGGAATCTACAGCAGACAATCAGGTGAAGACGTGTGAGATTCCGGAAGATATTAGGTGTCTGTCTCCTTCAAAGAGACTGCGAGTTTCAAGGCGTCAGTGAAATATCCTTTCATGCATCTCTTTTGCATACCTCTTGCACTTCCTGACTGCTTACGTCAGCACTCAGCAAGTGGGGGGACTAACTGTGTGGGTAAAAATATACCACCTATGATTACGGGGATACGAGTCTAGCCGGCGAAGGCTAGACTTAGCTTACAAGTTACCGGGTGCAGAGGAAACACGCCTGCTCCCCAAGCCACGGCCTCTCCGTTAGCACGGGACCTGGGACGTTAGGCATACATCCTGCCGCCTTAAGGTTTACAGTCTCCTAGATAGGGTAAGTATATACCACCGCCTTAAGTAATAGGCCCACAACCTTATTAATCAATGGATTTTACCACAATTAGGACTGGGTAAACATATAGCTATAAATACCTTTCCTTCCATTGTATTATATATCAAGCGATTCACGTAGAATCTAACTATTCTCAAGGAATACAACTATTTATTTCTTTGCTTATTTCTCTGTTTATTACTTTTCCTCCGTATTTATTGTATTGCTTGTGACCTTTTTATAATTCTATATGTTTGACCCTTAAGTAAATTTTAGGCATAAACAAGGGCAGGATGATTCCACCCTAGGAGCAGGACGATCCCGCTCCTTGCATACATATTGAGGGAATGAGGATTCCGCCCTGGATTAGGAGGATTCTGATCTATTTATTAGGCACATGTGACCCCATTTCATCATGTTTCATTTATTTCATACCCTTATGTGTGTTTTCTAACTTTATATGATTGCTGCTTCCCTATTTGTGTATTGCCTATTTGCTGTTTGCCGTTATTTTCTATTTCCATTGCTAGTTTGACTATATCCTGAGATAAATTGTTTGTCCTCGCTTATTGAGTCCCTCCCTATCTATTTCTTATATTGTCTTTTTGCTTCAGCATATTCTGCTCCAAGACCCATCCAGCAGTGTGACTGAGGAGCAGGACGTTTCTAGTTGTCCACGATGAGCCAGCTTGTTCGTTGAGGCCACCAACTGTAGATATTCTAGTTCTATCTTATTTTGCTCCATTCGGGAGATGTATTCATCTTTTGGACTTCTTAGATATTTGATCTAGAAACCTATAGACTTATATATTTTAGGTAGATAGTTTTATTTATTCAGACAGCTTGTAAATATGTCAGTTTATATATGATATGCCTTTTATGTGCGTCTTTATATGATTCGAGCCGTTTTAATGTTACTTAAGTTGATTTCTAGTATTTTGAAGTAAAATTTATAATATTTATGTTGTTTTCATATCGTTCATCTTCGGTTAAGTTTATATGGTTTGCTCGACGGGTCTAGGGGAGGTGGTTGGGTACCTACACGGCCTAATCGGAGTTCCGGGTCATGTCCTGACTGCTTACGTCAGCACTCAGCAAGTGGGGGGACTAACTGTGTGGGTAAAAATATACCACCTATGATTACGGGGATACGAGTCTAGCCGGCGAAGGCTAGACTTAGCTTACAAGTTACCGGGTGCAGAGGAAACACGCCTGCTCCCCAAGCCACGGCCTCTCCGTTAGCACGGGACCTGGGACGTTAGGCATACATCCTGCCGCCTTAAGGTTTACAGTCTCCTAGATAGGGTAAGTATATACCACCGCCTTAAGTAATAGGCCCACAACCTTATTAATCAATGGATTTTACCACAATTAGGACTGGGTAAACATATAGCTATAAATACCTTTCCTTCCATTGTATTATATATCAAGCGATTCATGTAGAATCTAACTATTCTCAAGGAATACAACTATTTATTTCTTTGCTTATTTCTCTGTTTATTACTTTTCCTCCGTATTTATTGTATTGCTTGTGACCTTTTTATAATTCTATATGTTTGACCCTTAAGTAAATTTTAGGCATAAACAAGGGCAGGATGATTCCACCCTAGGAGCAGGACGATCCCGCTCCTTGCATACATATTGAGGGTATGAGGATTCCGCCCTGGATTAGGAGGATTCTGATCTATTTATTAGGCACATGTGACCCCATTTCATCATGTTTCATTTATTTCATACCCTTATGTGTGTTTTCTAACTTTATATGATTGCTGCTTCCCTATTTGTGTATTGCCTATTTGCTGTTTGCCGTTATTTTCTATTTCCATTGCTAGTTTGACTATATCCTGAGATAAATTGTTTGTCCTCGCTTATTGAGTCCCTCCCTATCTATTTCTTATATTGTCTTTTTGCTTCAGCATATTCTGCTCCAAGACCCATCCAGCAGTATGACTGAGGAGCAGGACGTTTCTAGTTGTCCACGATGAGCCAGCTTGTTCGTTGAGGCCACCAACTGTAGATATTCTAGTTCTATCTTATTTTGCTCCATTCGGGAGATGTATTCATCTTTTGGACTTCTTAGATATTTGATCTAGAAACCTATAGACTTATATATTTTAGGTAGATAGTTTTATTTATTCAGACAGCTTGTAAATATGTCAGTTTATATATGATATGCCTTTTATATGCGTCTTTATATGATTCGAGCCGTTTTAATGTTACTTAAGTTGATTTCTAGTATTTTGAAGTAAAATTTATAATATTTATGTTGTTTTCATATCGTTCATCTTCGGTTAAGTTTATATGGTTTGCTCGACGGGTCTAGGGGAGGTGGTTGGGTACCTACACGGCCTAATCGGAGTTCCGGGTCGTGTCATATTTATTTCACATTAGATCTAGAGTCGAAAGTTCATTATGTTCAAATAATCATCCAAATTTTAACAATCCATAAATCTAACATAATCAATTATTTAAAGAATGCTTGTCTTAAATTAGATAAATTCAATATTAAATAAGCATCAAATCTATAACAGATGTGTGGCTAAAAATCTATGATTACCGGGTGCTCAGGATACACGCCTACTTCACAAGCCAAGGCCGCTCAGCAGGCACGGCCTTGGGACGTAAGGCATACATCCCGCCGCCTTAGGTTTTACAGTCTCCTTGAATAAACATGCTGATGGCCTATAGTCATTGTATTTTACCATAATTAGGACTGGGGTAAATAACATCTATAAATACCCCCTCTCCTCTATTATATTATTCATCAAGAGATTTCCAAGAATCCAACTATTCTCAAGGAATAAGATCTCTTTATTTTCTACTATATTTACTTTTCCTTAGTATTTTTCGTATTGCTCGTGAACCTTTACACTTTATCTGTGTAATCTATTAAGCAAATTTTAGGCACAAATAGTTTCCCTCCCAGGCAGTTGTAAGTTTTTACCAAGGTGAAGCATGACCATATCGAACGCCAATGATGATGTCCCAAAGAACGCCACTTATGTGGATGGCGACGTCTCTAAGGATCTCTGCGACCCTGATCAACAGAGAAAAGACGCTTTCGAAAGCCCTGTACTTATTAATGGCAGCTGTGATGATAATCTGCCGCACGGATACAATAAGCTCTAAGACACTTTTTCCAGCTTTCAAACGGTTCATAACTCGACCAACATGGTTGAAACTATGACTAGGCATCAGGAAGCACTATCCACCGAACTGCCACTGAGGCCAATATCCCCCCCGAGGATCCATGCCCGAAAGCAATTTCCTAGAATATGCAACCCCAAACTAGGGAAACCGATAGTCTGTTAACAATCTTTGGAGGCCCAGGGGTCGACACGATCAAACCCGGGTCAATCATATTTTGTGAAGTTCACCGAGAGGTAAAAAAACCAAGCATTAGTTCAATTGAGTTCAGCAGGAACGACAGAAGATAACTCTTCTACCTACACCACGACGCCTTAACCATCATTCTCAAGGTACTTCACACCCATATCAAGCACGTACTGGTAGACCCAAGTAGTGATATGAATATTATCCGGTGGGAAGCCGCCTGTGAAATGGAGTTACATCACCAGATAATCCCGAGCCCATACATGATAACTAGCTTCAACACCTCCAGCGAGAGATTCGTTGGAGAACTGGTCCTTCTGATTCTCTTTCCAGCAGTAACGAAACCAACGACTTTCCAGGTGATGACATACGACCTCTCGTATAACATCATCCTAGGAAGGCCTTAGATTCACGACGTACGTGCAGTGCCTTTGACACTCCACCAAGTTTCAAATACCTAACCTCGTGAAGGGGTAAGGGAAATCGAGTGGAACATAAGTTATCCAAGAGCTTTTACGTGGTCGCCGTCACATTTGCAGTCAAGAAAGAAGTCAAGAACCAATAAAAACTGTTGGATAAGTTGATCGAACCCTACCTAGTGACAAGCATCCCTTTTGAGTCCGAGAAGCATGGAGGTGCCGAGATGACAGACTTGATAACACATAACAAGAATGTCGACCCCAGTTTCAAGCCGGTTAAATAAAAGAAGCACCCGATCAGCCGAGAAGGACCAAGCCATTCATAAAGAGGTGAAGAAGCTTCTAAAAAATAGGTCCATCCGAGAGGTTCATTACCCGAATTGGCTATTAAACATCATGGTCATCCCGAAGAAGAATAGTAAATGAAGAATGTTCATTGATTTCACCGACCTGAACAAGGCGGCCCAAGGAATCTTTTCCACTGCCTAACATCGATCAACTTATCGATTCAACGGCATGGCATGAAGCTCTCAACTTTTTAGATACATATTCCGAATATAATCAGATCCTCATGAACCTGGATGATCAAGAGAAAACCTCTTTCAGTATGGATAAGGGGATTTACTGTCATTGGGTGATGCCTTTCGGTCTGAAGAATGCAGGGCAACTTATCAAAGATTGGTGAACCTGATGTTCAAGGACCAAATCGGCAAAACCATGGAGGTTAACATTGACGACATGTTGGTCAAATCATAATTTGTAAATGATCATACCAACCACCTAGAAACAGTATTCGACATATTAGATAAATTCGGCATGAAGCTCAACCATTAAAAATGCGCTTTCGGCGTGTCATCAAGAATGTTTCTCGGGTTCAACATTTCGAACAGAGAAATAGAAGCAAACCCTACCAAGATTGAATCCATCTAAGCCGTACCAAAAGTACTAAAAAGTGAAGTGGAGTTAAAAAGGCTCAACGACCGGATAGTTGCTCTTAGTCGGTTTGGTTTATATCCCGATCTTTAGAAAGATGCCACAAATTCTTTAACATGTTGAAGAAGAATACAAGTTTCGAATAGACCGAGCAATGAACCCAGGTGCTCAGAGATTTGAAGTAGTCTCTATCAAACCCTCCGCTACTGACTAAGCCACGCGAGGGAGAAAAACTATTGTTATACTTTGAGGTATCAGAAGTAGTAGTAAGTGCAGTCCTCGTGCGAGAAGAGAAAGGAGTGCAATCTCCCATATACCAGCACTTGGAGAAACTCGTGCTAGCATTCGTAGTTGCAGCAAGGGAATTACTGCCATATTTTCATAGTCATACAATTGTTGTAGTATCATCCTTTCACTATGAAACATTTTGCACAAGCCCAAACTCTCAGGAAGGCTAGAGAAATAGGCCGTGGAATTAAGAGAGTATGACATTATCTACTAACCACGCACAGCTATCAAGTCACAAGTCCTTGCATACTTTGTGGTCGATTTTAGTAGCAGCATAGTGTCGAAGGCTGAAGTGGAACTGGGGCACTAAAGAAGCCAACGCGGGTAAGCTAGTCCAGAATTTAGAAAGGCCATAAAAGATCTGGGGCATTACTAGAAAAAGAGCGTACACCCTCGAAGATTTGAAAGGAACAACCATTTCAAACAACTAGAGCATCACATGGCTTAAGAAGTACTATTCTTGAAAGACTCGTAGGTCCTCATACTCAAGACATGTATTCTTTTTCCTGCTCTTCTTATTTTTCAGAAGGTATCTAGCTCCAATTAGTTTTATTCAAGTTTATTAAAATTTTTGTTTGTCCGACGTGCCTCTCTTTATCATTTGATCAAACTACTATTGCATTTTAGTCAGTTTTATGTTGAAGATCTTTCAACGATCCAACTATTCATTGCCCTCGACCAAATTTGAGTTCAAGTAAAACAGTCACTCCTCATTACGAGATTAGAATAAACTACTCACTCAAGCTAGATCAATTCTAGTTAATCCACCAAGCATTATCGTACATTGAAATCGTCAATTCAACAATTGCACCAACATGTTGGTCGGGACACCCGCCCGCATAGTGTCGTTAAAGACTTAAGAACTCGAGTGGACAAGCACAACCATTCTAGCTTGAACGCAAAAATGCTATGTTAATTACAATGGGCTAAAGAGGTTCCCTTGTAGACGCGGGCCTTGCCGTATCTCAAATACATCTATCACGGATGCAACTTAAACCATCATCCGCTGATGCATAATAATAGCATTTTACAAATGTATAAACATACAAACGTCTATAAATAGACAAATGCTACTTGACTATATTATAAGTAAATACGCAAGTATGCACAAAATATTTTGATGAACATCAATTTTCATTAATATCAAATGCATGTAGGCTACAATATACAATTGAGTTTTTTGTAAATACAATGTTGTTCACAACATATATTCTTAAGAAACTATAATTTTTAAGGGGGACTATGACTAAAAAGAGTCTTTTGGGCTTCATATGGCTAAGGTATTTCATCTAGAATTGAAGCTCCTACGCAGCAGACGTGTCGGTCAGATCATTCCCTCGGTGTGCAGAAGGCGACATTACCAACATAACACCTCGAGCAGCAACATCAGTATGTCGGTGTCATAAGGGCACCGAAAAATCAGTCAAATTAAGGAATCCCTCAGTAGAACGGGCAGGAGCATGAACACATCCCAGCAGTTTCAGTTGGCGTCAGATGGAGAGAAACCTATATTCAGTGACCAGCTATCGTAGGAATGTCAGATCAGCCCTCCTCTCCTAACCATTGGAAGCTGATACAACCTCCAAACTATAGACAAGGCTAGAGGTACTCAACTGCCCTGAGAATGCAACGGTTTTTTAGAAAGGTTACAGATTGACCACTTGAAACAGAGGGAGGAGTCGTTAAACCCTACTGCATCAGCACATCCCCAAGAGAACTGGAGAGTGGGCAGATGCAGAAGTATTACACGACCCCTGCATGACAAGAGGAATATCATAGCAACCGTTATGTTAGTAAATGAGCGCACCGTAGTCAGTGCACATGATATGAAGAAGACATTTCAAAGAGTGTCATTAGGATCTCGATCAAGTTCCATGACTCGATGGACTCAGCCCATCTTAATATGAATAGAAGGATGAAGAAGGAAAATGACCGGAGGTTTCTTGCTTTCAGTTTCCTCATGCACCATCCACTTTGAGTAAAGAAGACGTTCTAAGAATTTGGAGCCAAGATCGAAAATAAACATTTCAGAATCAAAAGTTGGACAATTTTCTTACAAAAGGAAGTTTATGAAAAAAGCCATTGTGTCTCTAAGAAAGCTTATAATCAAACATCTGCTAAGAAACCCCTTTTATAGGCGGATAAAGATAAGGATGGAGCACGAAGCGGTCAAAGTAATTATGATCAGGGATACGAAATAATTCGGCACAGTAAAAGCAGTTACGGGAAAGGTGCGAAGAATCAATGGAAGTTAACCAGATAAGGACGCGTAGAACTCTAGAAGCACCCAAGTGTCAGTTTTGGTCAAAGAGCCTACGACTTTCAAGAAGTAAATGAAGCATCCTTTCACACATTCTTTTTATGTGCCTTTTTCACTTCCTTACTGCTTACTTCAGCACTCAGCAAGTGAGACGACTGACTGTGTGGGTATAAATACAGCACCTATGATTAAGGGGATACGAGTCCAGCTGGCGAAGACTAGACTTCCTTTATAAGTCACCGGGCACTGAGAATGCACGCCTGCTTCATAATTAGGACTAGGGTAAATCACAGCTATAAATTATCCCCCTATTGTATCATTCATCAAGTCGTTCTCTAAGGTTCCAACTATTCTCAAGGAATAAGATCTATTTACTTTTTTCTTTATTTACTTTTCCTTAGTATTTTCTGTATTGCTTGTAACCCTTTATAAATTTTATCTGTTTAACCTATTAAGTAATTTTTAGGTACAAACAACATATATGTTATACTAATTAAAAATGAATAAGAATATATAAGACTAAGTTCAAATTTACATAAGTGCACATTCTCATATAAAAGTATCGGGTCACATAAAAAATAATACTAATTAAATGCACCTTGACATAATAATTTTTTTTGTAACATATAAAAACAATCACCACAATATACACATAAAATATGTATATGTGTTTGTATTATATACATATACATGTATATATAACTCTTGTAGCATAATGTAAGGATTTAAAGTCAAGTGGGTGTTTGAATTTCACTTCACAAGGAAAAAACCTTAAAGAAAAACTACCCTCTCTTTAGTAGTCCTTTTCCCAAATATCACTGCTACGTCCTTATAGGTTCTTAATCCTATATAGTATATGCCATGATTTTCCCTTTCATAATATAATAAATAACAATGAAGGAACTGGTGAGGGAGTTACGGAGCAGATTGATTCTTACAAAAAGAGAACACAAAATCCTTCTCTATTATATGCCTTATGGGAACACAAAGTCCCATTTTATAGGAAGTTTTGCTTTTGACTTATAAGAGCACCAAGCCTTTTGGCAAAAAAGCAAACAATAGCAACAACAAGAATCGATGGTACAAAGAAACTTTATCAAGGTCAAACATCAATTGTGCAACTGAACCAAGACAAATTCTAATTTTTCCGTGCTCTTGAGGGAAGATCAATCCCTAAAAATGCAATGACAAAGGCTACAAGGTGGAACATTGAAACTCTCTTGGAAAGTCAGAAAAAACCTTCTATATGTCCAAACCTTTCATGCAATAATCTAAAGAGACCAATTTTTCCCAAAAGTATCCTAAACTGTCATCCTTTTGCAACCCAAGCTTTGTTAAAATTTTCTTCCCGATTATTCCTGTGGGAGAATATTTTCTTTGCCTCGGCATTGCAAACCTGTGTCAATTCAAAATCCTTGGACATAAACACTGCTCGTAATTGACTCCATATCGTGATTGACTCCACAATAAGATAAATGCCTGAACCAAAAAGCTGTTTGGGTTAATCCTGAGTAAACCAACCAAGTTTTCCAACTTCTCCTTAACTACTTTCACTTCCTTATCATGAAAGTTTCTCCACCATAAAGTCAACTTCTCAAGAACTCCTATGACCATGTAGACTTTTCTAAAATGCGTCATTCTTCTAACCTACAAAACAAATTCAAAGAAATCTATAGGCTCTAAACCTGATTATGGTCAAAACTTGGGCGGAACACAAGATTCTGTTATCACATAGTACAAAATATGAATGTCACTGGGTTTCAAGAACCCGTTTACATAAGGGCAACTTCCTAATTATGGAGGTTGTACCAAGACTGGGTCCAAACTAAGGCATAAATGCATGCATGCTCCTACTACAGAAACTCTACAGTGGGTTTACCTATTTCGTCCGCGTTTGTGCCCACTTCTAGAATAGTTCTTATTCATAGTATTTAAGTTTGTATCCTATAACCAGCACTATCCAAGTACTTTCTGGCAGACAAAACTTTTTAAACCATCAATATCCCTACTTTGCTTCAACTCCCCACAGTGACCTAGCTTTTATATAGTACACATAGACCCATTGTATCCATAGCATATCCCTGTTCCTACTTAGACTCAATAGTAGTTTCCTTATAGCTTTCTTATTCCACGCCTGAACGTTCACCAAGTTCTTTCCTCATGCAAACTTAGTGATGCAGACCAGACTGATCAAGCAATTTTTGTGTTGTCAAGACCATCTATAAGAAGTCAAGCTAAAGAGCTTCATGATGTTCACTTGATCGTGTTGAAGTGTCAAGATGGCATGAGCTTTGGAGGAGCTGGCAGCTTGATAAACGGATCAAAGAGTACCTTGGTGAGCTTGGCAGAAGGGGAGGCATCACTTGGGAATTAAGGCCAAAACCTGGGAAGCCTAATGAACAAGTGGGTGAACTAGCTTGGGGCGTTGAGCTGCTTTGAGTTTCAGGAAGAATTTGGTTGCTCTCAACAAGAACCTCAACAAGCTCTTTTATTTTACATTGCATAGATAGTCTTATTTTAAACAATGACAGTTTATTGGCCCTGCGTGATCTCTTTAAAATTAGCCAATTAGGGGCTGTTTTGTTGATAATCTAGACGTGTAAGGGCTTCCATATAAAAGCCCTAACACTTATCATTTTTCATCGGTTCTTCCATCACAAGAAACGTGAATTTTATCTCTCAAACAAAAACCTTGTGAACATGTTACTTTTGGTGAATCAATTGAACAATTTCACTTAATTTGATCGTACAGTTTGCAAGAAGCATTTTCTTCTTGAGGATTGTTCATATGGCATAGGTGCTCTTTGAGTTCTCAAAAGAGGTAACAACTGATTTGTTCCATTGTTATTGTTTTAGAATACTTCAATTTGTGTCTTGTTCTTCCTATCTTGTTCGTATTACATTAGCTGGTATCAGAGCAAGGAACGGGTTTGTTCATACAATCCCAATCATATTCTTCATGCCTAGGGTTAGGGTTTCATAGTTTAGTTTCTTAGATTTTCGTTTTAATTATATTTAAAAAAAAGGAAAATGTGAAAAGGAAGAAGAAATGGCTAGCTTTAAAATCGTGGGGTATTGTAGTTGGACTTGTTGTTGTTTTAGCCTTGATTCTTGTATTCTTGACGCGTTCTTGGATAATCTTAGAGTTCTTGATTGAATTCTTGAGAGTTATTGACAAATTCTTGAAGAAAGTAGAGGCAGCAAGTAATTCACCGTGTAAAGACTTATTCTTGGCGAGTTTTGAGTTACTTCTCGAGGGTTCTCAAATCAATTGGTAGTGTTCTTGAGAACATTGTAGGGTGATTTAATCCCATAAAACATTGTTGAATCTTGTTAAGTATGGGGTAGAAGCACGCTAAAACTAAAGGATATAAGAGGAAAAATTTGGCTGCCACATTGAAGGGAAGAGGGAATAACCTACTCCTAGTTCAGGTAGAATAAGTATTCCATTTAAAAAATGAGAAGTTTAACCCATTTTACTTAGGAGAGTCGACTGAAATATAAGGAAAATCAGCAAGGGAAACCAGTTAAAGGTAGTTGGAAAAACTAGTAAAAGTTCTCCCAAGTTGAATTGGAAAGCAAAGTAGGAAGGGAAAACTTAGTCCATTCCATTAAGGAGATTTGGGCGTTTCTAAAAGGGAGGGAAATTAGTTTCTTCCTAGGATTTTTTGTTATTTGTAGAACTACTTCTAGTTAGTATTTTTTTAGTATTTCTTCTACTCAAATTAATACTAACTCTTGAGCTTTTAGGAAATTCATGCTTGCCGAATTTTTTTTCTCTGTCTCGTAGAAATTTCTTTGCTTCTCGTGCTAACTTTAAAAGTTGTCCGTCTAAAGAGTCATATCACTTCACTCTTATCCCGAAGAGGACTAGTGATTCTTGTAGAACTTGAAAGATCGTTAAAGAAGCTGTTCAATTTGAGGAAGCCACTTGTTACAAGTTTGAGTGATCCCACGCTACAATTGAGTGAACTCGAGCGTCACCCAAAAGTGAGGGAGCTTGTGAGGTATTTACTAACCTTAACCATATGTATTAATTTTTTACTGTGCATGTACATGTCTGGAGAAGGTGAAAAGCTAGAGGGTGTGCCCAAAATAATATTGTCGATCTTTTGGCCGAGATGAGAGCCATGAATACCCAAATGGAGTGTCTTGAAAGGGAACAGGCGACTATTGCTCCAAAAGAGGTCGGAGAAGGAAATGGTGATTCCTCCACCTTAAAACCAACTCAGATTAATGAAATTTCTCGTCAACAACGGTTGAGAGAAGAATCTGCTCGAAATGAATGGGTCTTGGGCATTCCCCAAGGTAAGGTACCACCACTTGTGAGACCCCGGAGGAATGTAGTGCTCGTTGGGGAAGTGGGTGAAGCTCATGATGATGGAAACCCGGAGAATATGGAAGATTTTGATGACTTTGAGCCGCATTACCCGAGGAGAAGGCACATGCAAGGAGGACGAGGTAACCAATCGGGCCGTGGATATTGTCGTGGGCCTCGTGAGGGTTATAAAGGAAGGACTTTGGAGCATGAGTATGCTGAGTATGCTGATTATTATGGGAGATATCTAGAACCAGCATGTGGTGGTCGTGATAACAACTTGAATAGTGTCAAGATCACAATCCCATCATTCAAATGGACTAGTGACCCGGACAAGTTTTTAGAGTGGAAGGTTCGCTTGGAGCGAATTTTTGAGATGAATGACATGTCGGAAGAGAAGAAAGCAACCTATGAAATTGCTTCATTCGAGGCATATGCTTCCATTTGGTGGGAGTCAGAAAAGAGGTCGAGAAGAAGGCATAACCAGCCCGAGTATATTACTTGGGGGGAGTTGAAGCAAGTGAAAGGTGCCAAATATTTCACTGCTAAGCATCGTCAAGAGCAACTTCAGAGATCATATGAGTTGAAGCAAGGCCTAAAATCAGTGGAGGAGTAATATGATGAGTTTGAGAAGATTAGGCTGGCCCTAGACACTGGTGAAGAAGAGGAGCAAGCCATTATCTGATTCAAGGGTAGATTGAATTGGGATTTGTCATCTCAATTGAGGCTACATATGTTCCATACACTCCATGATGCTTTCCATGCTGCCATTGAAGCTAACAAATTGCTTAAAAAATACAAGGCCAACTGGTATAGAGAGAGCACAACTTATACTACCATGAGCTGAAACAAAGAGTTGAAAAGACTGATTTCATATTGAGCTTGTGGAAGGCGAGAGGTGAAAAAAACCCTTTGAGAAGGGTATGGCTAAGACTGACTCTAAGGACTCGGGAGGTAGCAAAACTCAACTTAACACTCCTAGTGCTTCTTTCATTCCATGTCACAAATTCACGGGTTATGGACACTTTACCAAAGAGTATCCTACTCATAGGACCATGTTCTTACTTGATGATGGCATAGTCTCTGAGTAAGAGAGTGACCCGGAGGTTGAGGTAGATGAGGGGGCTGATCGTGTTGAGCGTGAGGAACAGGTGGCGGAGCATGATGGGCCTAATATATTTCTTGTGGTGCGTAGGAATTTGAGAACTATAAGTATAGAGGAGGAGGAAGATGTGCAGAGAGAGAGCTTATTTCATGCTAGGTGCAGGGTACAGAAAAAGTGCTTATTTCGCTGATAGTTGATTCGGGTAGTTGTGCTAATGTTGTGTGCCAAACGTTGGTTTCAAAATTGGGGTTCGCCATGTTGAAACACCCCATCCCTACCAGTTAAAATGGTTGAATGAGTGTGGAGAGCTGAGGGTGGTAAAGCAAGTATTAATCTAGCTAAAAGTGAGGGCTTATCAATATGAGTTGATGTTTGATATTGTGCCTTTGCAGGCTTGCCATTTGTTGTTGTGCAGACCATGGCAATATGATAGGGCCATTATACATGATGGTCGAGCCAACACTTATATGGCTAAGCTTGAGGAGAAGAGTTTCACACTCAAGCCCTTGTCACCCAAGTAGGTTAGTGAGGATTATAGGCACATGAAAGAGCTGAAAGATGCGGCTAAAGCTAAGTCTCCTGTGGGGGCTAAGCCTGAGGTTGTAACCCATGCCATCTCACCATCCAAGCTAGCTAATGTATGTGCCATGATGCAACCAGGTGAGTACTTCAGAGGTAATGATAGCACTAAGTTTTTAATTTGCATAGTACATAGGGGTTTTTATTGAGTTCTAATGATGATGTTGCTGCAAACGATCAGGATATGTTTTCCAGAGAGATGCCTAGTGGGCTACCTCAATTGAGGGGCATCGAGTATCAAATCAATTTTATCCTGGGATCCTAAATCCCAAACAAACTAGCCTATAGGTGTTGAAAATGTTATCTTTCTGGGATTTTTTATAAGTGTTATTGGTGTAAATGTCAATGAGTCTAAGGTAGAAGCTGTTAGGGATTGGTCTACTCCTACTAATGTGTCACATATTAAGAGCTTCCACGGCCTAACTAGCATTTATAGGCGTTTTGTTAAAGACTTCAGCACCGTGGCAGCACCTCTCATGGAGTTAATAAAGAAGGACCAACCATTTATGTAGGGAGAGTCTCAAGACCAGGCTTTTCAAGAGTTAAACCGTAGGCTTAGTTCTGCCCCATTATTGTAATTGCCCGACTTTAGTAAGCCTTTTGAGATAGAGCGTGACGTAACGGGGGTCGGGATAGATGGAGTTTTGATGCAAGATAGGAAGTTTATTGCTTACTTTAGTAAGAAGTTGAAGGGTGGAACATTGAATTGCTCTACCTATAACAAGGAGCAGTATGCCCTAGTGCGAGCTTTAATGCATTGGCAGTACTATCTATTGCCTAGGGAGCTCGTTATTCGGAGTGATCATGAGTCATGAAACACCTTAGGGGCCAAGAAAAGCTGAAGAAAAGGCATGCCAAGTGGGTAGAGTTCATAGAGAGTTACCCTTACATTATTTATTACAAGAAGGGAAAGGAGAATGTCGTGCCCGATGCATTTTCTAGGAATTTTTTGCCTTAGCTACCACTCTAGCTTCTAGGTTGATGGGTTTTGACAGTATTAAGTCGATGTATTTGCATGACCCTAGCTTAAGGGCGTTTATGACGCCATAGTGAGTGGGTAGCGGGTGGACAAGTATCAATGGCATGATGGAAATATTTTTAAGAATGGGAGAGTGTGTATACCTAAGCCCTTTTGGAAGGAGTTGCTGGTTCGTGAGGCAAATTGTGGGGGCTTGATGGGTCATATCAGGGTGGATAAGACCTTAGCCATTCTAGGTGTGCAGTTTCATTGGCCTAAGATGAGGCAAGATGCAGAGTGCTTTTGTAGCACTTGTTTAGACTGCAAGAGGGCTAAGTCTAGGTCTAGTCCACATGGTTTGTACACACCCTTGCCTATTCCTACTATACCATGGGTAGACATATCCCTGGATTTTGTGATAGGGCGCCATGGTCTAGGGGTGGTCATGATAGCATGTATATCGTTGTGGATAGGTTTTCACATTATCCCTTGTAAAAAATATGATGATGCACAATATGTTTCTTTTTTTTATTACTAATGTGGTAAAGTTGCAAGGTGTGCCTCGTACTATTGTGAGTGATAGGGACTCTAAATTCTTGTGTCATTTTTAAAAGTATTTGTGGGGTGCACTTGGCACCAAGCTGTTGTTCTCTACGCTTCATCAACCTCAGACGAATGCAAACTGAGGTTGTTAAGTGGACCTTGGGAGCTCTACTTAGAGCTATGACCAAAGATAAGGCTAGGATGTGGGCTGATAGGTTGCCTATTATAGATTTTGCATATAATTGTACTTTGCATAGAATGGTAGGTATGACTCCATTTGAATGTGTGTATGAGTTTAATCCTTTGATTTGACTTGATCTTACTTTGTTGCCTAGAGTTGTTGTTATTAGTGTTGAAGGTTAAAGCCGGGCAGCCGCGTTGCTTGAGCTTCCTGCTAACCCGAGGAAAAACTTGGAGGAAGCCTATGAGAAGGTAGCGTCCAAGAACAACAAGGGGCAGAAGAAGCTAGAGTTGAAAAAGGCATATCCGGTTTGGGTGCACTTCTGAAAAGAGAGTTCTCGAGCCAAAGGAAGGAGAAGCTAGCCTCGAGGGGAGATGGTCCATTCCAAGTGTTGCAGAAGATCAATAACAACGCCTATGTGATAGACTTGCCAGATGAGTATAATATTTCCAACATTTTTAATGCTTCTAACTTGACTCCTTGTGTTGCAGGTAGTGCCACTTTGGGGGATGATGATGGTTCAATTTCGAGGATGAAATCTTCTCAAGAAGGAGTGAATGATATAGTCCAGGCTGTTCAAGCCATGTTCGTGCCGTCAATACCATTTACGAGAAGTCAAGCTAAGAGCTTCATGATGTTCGCATTGATGGTATGGAAGAGTCAGGATTGTGTGAGCTTTGGAGGAGCGGGTAGCTTGATAGATGGATCAAAGAGCACCTTGGTGAGCTTGGGAGAAGGGGAGGCTTCATTTGGGAATTGAGGCCGAGACTTGGGAAGCTCAACGAGCAAGTGGGCGAGCTAGCTTGGGGCATTGAGATGCTTTGAGTTTTGGGCAAACTTTTGTTGCTCTCAACGAGCTCTTTTGTCTTACATTTCATAGACAGTCTTATTTTAAATAATGGTACTTTATTAGCCCTGCGTGGTCTCCTTAAAATTAACCAATTAGGGGCTGTTTTGTTGACAATCTAGACGTGTAAGTGCTGCCATATAAAAGCCCTAACACTTAGCGTTTTTCATCAGTTCTTCCATCATATGAAATGTGAGTTTCATCTCTCAAACAAAAACCTTGTGAACTTGTTGCTTCTCATGAATCAATTGAACAATTTTACTTATCTTGATCGTACAGTTTGCAAGAAGCATTATCTTCTTGAGGATTGTTTGTATAACATAGATACTCTTTGAGTTCTCTAAAGAGGTAACAACTGATTCTTTCCATTGTTATTGCTTTAGAATACTTCAGTTTGTTTCTCGTTCTTCCTATCTTGTTCGTATTACATCACTTGCGCTTGCACAATTCATTTCAAGCTTTCAAAGCCTTCTTAGTTGGGTTTGTACTCTCGATACATTCGAAATTTCTACAGATACCCTCAATATGGTGAATAATTTTCTTAGGAAGTATGAAGATTTGAGATAGATAGATTGAATAGCAATTCTCGCCCATTGGACAAAAACTTAGTAGCCCAAGAGTTAATTCTCTGCAGCATCCTATCAAGCAAAGTTGATACTAAACTATGGCCAATCTCAAGGTACTAAGAGGCACTCCTAAATATATAAAGGGTAGGTTTGCTTTAACAAAGTTCAGCTCCCTAAAATATTATTTTGAAGATCCAGCCTCACATCACCAAAATAAACAGAGCACTTCCCAATGTTAGCTTGTAAGCTTGGTGCATTTGAGAACTCCATGAAGCCCTTAAAAAGTGATTGAGCAGACACAACGTTACCCCTACAGAAAAGCAAGAGATCATCAGTAAAGATCAGTGGGAAATGTGAGGTGTACATATACCTTACCCCCTCTATGTGTGAGGTAGAGAGAATGTTCTCAATTTACCCTCCGCTCATAAAAATTATTTCAAAAATAGGTTGGAAAAAATATACGTGTGGAAAGCTAGGATGATAAATCTTGAAGAAAAAGAAATTGACAGAAAAATAGTCAAGATAACAACGATCAAATAAACAATAATAAAATAAAATAATAAGATAATAGTAGAATAATAACAATAGTATTGATAAGGAGAAGAGAAAGTAGATACGGTTGAGACTATCTTTCTAGAACTATGCTCTTCCACAAGAATTAGAGAAATCGCTCTGCTATCTACTAACCTTATATCTTAAACCCAAACCTCAATGATCTCCTGTATAGGTCATGTCCTAAGTGAGCTTCAGATGTGCCGTGTTATATCTAAACACCTCTTTCAAATTTTTCTTCGATTCACCCCTACCTTTCCTAAGACGTATCACTGTCAACCTCTCGCACCTCCTCACTGGGCATCTGTGCTCCTCCTTTTCACATGCTCGAACTATCACAACCTCATTTCTCGCATCTTTGCACCACGGAGGCCATACCCTCCTTACCCGTATATTTTCATTCCTAGTCTTATCTCTCCTAGTATGCCCACGTATCCATCTAAGCATCACATTTTTGCTAATTCATCTTTTGGATGTATGTGTTCTTGACTAGGTAACGTTTTGTCACAGACAGCATAGTTGATCTAACAACCACTACATACTTATTTGTAAGTCTTGACGATTTTAGTGAGGTATTTCATTGATAAAACAGACCAATGAGGAGTGACAAGATCCCCATGTCTCAGTCCCTTCTTAGTTGGAAAAGGTTTTATTGGGCTATCATTCACAATGATAGAGTATGATACTGTAGTTACAAATTTCATGACCCAATTCACAAACACTTCAGGGATTAATATGTGAAGTACTTGTTCTGGGTAAGCCATTACCTTCCTCATATCTATTTTCAGCATGCACTTAGGTGACACCTCTTTCCTGTTAAAGCTTTTGACCAGCTCATGATGAAGGATGATGTTGTCAGTAATATGCCTTCCTAGTACAAAAGCTTACTGATTATTTCCCTTTGCAACCTCTTAATACGGACCATGAAAATGATTTTGTAAAGAGTGGTGCAGTAAGAGATAGGTCTAAATTATGTCACTTTAGATGCATTCTTCACTTTTGGAATTAAAGTGATAGAGATACACTTTATTGGTTCAAACAATTCTCGCAATTAGAAAAACTATATTACAACCTCACACACATCTTGCCTAGCAGCTACACAAGCGTTTTTGAAGAAGCAAGCATTCAACCCATAACATCCTGAAGCTTTTTAAATCTCTAATTTATTTAACAACCTCATGAACTTCCTCAGCTATAATTAGCCTAATAAGATCTTGTTTTTGTTTTTTATTCAAAACATTACCATCCTATATGATAGAAGGATTAACAATAAGTAAAGATGGTCCTGCAGGTGCCAGTAGGTCCTTGTATAGTTCCAATATTTCATCTTTAATATCTGACTTAGGGCCATTATACCTGTAGTAGTGACCAAGGTTTGAATCTTGTTTTGAGCCAGTCTACTATTCATACTAGCAAAGAAGTATGATGTATTAGCTTCCCCAAACTCGGGCCATTGAAATCTTGACTTTTGTCTTATGATTCTTTCCTCTATATTAGATCATTTTCCCAAATCTTGCTTGAGTTGCTTTGGCATTATTGAGAGTTCTAGAATGAAACAGTCTCTCATTGGCTCCTGTACAGTTGCTAATTTACTTCAACTCTCCACCACCTTAGCATCCACACCATTTAACTCTTGCTAGGTTAATTACTTCAAACCATGATTGACCTGTTTAATGGTACGCTACACCCATCTTACAGGGTTGTTGTAGTTGTGACCACTCCAAGCTTCCCTAATCACTTCCCAAAAAGTTTGATGCTTGGCTATGTAGTTATACAATCCAAAAGGTTTTTTTTTCCTAGCTTGACTATCTCTATCAAACTGGATACTTATAGAGGAGTGGTCAGAGCAGCTAGGGTCCATATTGTGAATCTCTACCTATGGCATCCCATCATCTATGCAGCATTAACTAGTGCAATATCCAACGTACTTTGCACATGCCCATTAGACCAGGCATATGTTCTTCCAACAAGTTTTAATTCATTAACTCTAGTATCATTAAAGAAGTCCTACATATCATTCATTTTAGCTGATTAAACAGATTTCCTATTATTTTATCATCTGCATTATACTCTCATATTTCAATTTAAGGCCTTTGAGTAACATTATGCAGAACTCTTGTTTCAACCCATAATTCCTTACCTGCCTCTACTATGAGAAAATCATACCCAACAATGAAGTTGAAAGTTAGGCTTCTACTGGTAATAGTAACCACTTTATGTATGCATTGCATCAACTCATGAAGTACATTGAACTCAATGCTTTGTAATTCCCATATTATCGTAATCCTTTCTCTCTTGCTTTGGCTAGAATTATTACACCAGTGCCATTCAGGGTCTTTTTTTTTTGGCTTTAATAATATTCATCTCCTTTACTTTATGCTCTAAATAGCAATTAAGGACACTTAATTCTTTTTGATAAATAGCTTCACCTTTTTTTGCTTATACAAATTATTAAGTTCCCTGATATTCCAGGCTACTAATTGCACACTAAGCCTGCTTTAGTTTGTTTATATCCCTCTCCACCTTACGACATTCAGCAATATACTGGTTCCCTCTTCTAGTTACAGCATTTACTTGGGTAGCACTATTATTCCCGATGCGCAAACTACTAGAAGTAGGCATTCCTTAGTTGGACTCATATAACCAGACCTATTTCTAGTTGCTGCTCTTCCTTTATGCTCATGCCTTATTCCTGTATTGGTTGCTTGCCACTCTTGCTCCTTACTTGAGCTTGGATCAAACTTGGCTCAGCATTTGGTTAATCAATTTGTATGTGTGCTCTAGTGTTACCTATTGTCTTAGCTCCCTAACCTCCTTGTTGTACACGGTTCTACTTATCCGCACTTGCTTTAGATGTGTTGACCTAAGCTTGAGTTGTGATGCTGGTATCCTTTCAGAAACATGACATTTATGTCCAATATGCAAACAAGTTGGACAATACATTGGTTCCCACTCATAAGTTACTAATTGTTTAAACACCTTTCTAAGAGGGTTTAACACTTTGACGGATCTTGGTAATGGTCTAGTAACATCTATCTCAATTAGCATTCAAGCATAAGATATTCACTCTACTTTAGTTGTGCAGTTATAAGCATAAATAGGCACACCTAAAGTACTACCAATTCTGCTTTATGATTTAATTCCCCAGTTATTCAATAGAAAGTCGGAGAGCTTAACCCACAAAGGGATAGTTTGCAAAATTTCAGTGTTAAAATCAAAGTCAAGAGACCATGTCTTCATAATTATGGGCATATTAAAGATAGTATAATGCATTGAGAACATCACTACATACTTTATCTTCCATGGGTTTGAATCTAATCGAGAAATGCCCATCATTATGATACTACACCATAGGCTTAGGTGCAAAATTTCACTGACTAGCCATAAATGTTTCAATAGTTGTAATAGTCGGGGAATCTCCAATTGCATATAAAATTAATGCATGCTTCAATTTTTCTGTTTCACCCTCCACTTGTTTTTGTTAAATTCAACAAGCCTATCTTTCATAATAAGTGCAATAAAACTGAGATTCATACCCCGAGCCTCTAGTTTCCTATGAGCAACCCTTGTACATACTCAAGTTTAGTTCCTGAAGTAGATCATAGATTCGTCCTGCTAGAAGAGTTAGTACCCAGCTCACTGACCGCCATATCCTTTTATAGCTCACTGACCCCATATCCTTTTATTTAGCTACTAAGCTTACCAAGGTCAGTGGAGTAATACTTGTGCAATGAGATCGAGCTAGCAGTGGCCATTCATCAATGGACATTTGAGCTTCTGTTGCGGAAGCACAATATATATATATATAAGGGGGTGATTTACTCACCACTAATATAATAAAATACAGTTATTAAATAGTAAGTAGGACAACAATAAAAGGAACACCAGAATTTACGAGGTTCGGCAATTTAATTTTGCCTACAACCTCAGACACAACCAATCCAATATTTATTTCACTCCAAAAGAATACAAGTAAAATATTACAAATGAGAGAAGATTCAAATGCCTTTAAAGATGAGAAGGTAAGTGAGGAAATGTGAGGTGTTATTTCAAATGAAAGAATGGCTAGCTATTTATAGGCAAAAGCTTAACCCAATGAATGGCTCTGAATTCGCCAACAATGTCTTAGAATGAAAGGTCCAGAAGTTGCCAACAATGCTCCAAATGAAAGGCCCAGAAGTTGCCAACAATGTTATTTCTTCTGTGGCCCAAAATGCGCCAACAATGCGCTTTTCATTTGTGGTCCAAAATTGGCCACGTATCTTGCCACTTTCAACAAATCTCCACCTTGGCAAAATTCCCCATTTTCAAATTTCTCACGATGACAAATTTTGGTTGTGTCTTCAACTTCAACTTCAAAGTTTAACAACATTGATCAAGCTCAAACAATGTTGAAACTTGACCGCAGTTACCACTTTCGTTAACATATCAGCAGGATTCTCTGTAGTTGGAATCTTCTGTACCATGGCTCCACCTTCTTCTATAACTTCTCTGATAAAGTGATATTGAACATCAATGTGCTTCGTCCTTGCATGATAAATTTGGTTTTTTGCCAATTGGATAGCACTTTGACTATCACAATATACCGTGATGGTATCTTGTTTAGTACCAAGCTCTTTAAGCAACCCTTGAAGCTATATTGCCTCCTTTACAGCCTCTGTAATTGCCATGTACTCTGCCTCAGTGATAGACAAAGCAACTGTAGACTGTAAAGTAGACCTCCAACTAACTGGTGCGTTTGCAATAGTAAATACGTAACCAGTAGTTGATCTTCGTTTGTCCAAATCACCAGCAAAATCTGAGTCACAGTATCCATCTACAGACTGATTTTCTCCCCGCTCAAACAACAATCCAATATCTACAGTATGATGTATATACCGTAGAATCCATTTCACAGCTCGCCAATGTTCCTTTCCTGGATTATGCATATACCTACTTACAACTCTAACAGCGTGTGAAATATCCGGTCTTGTGCAAACCATTGCGTACATCAAGCTACCAACCGCATTCGCATACAGTACTCTTGACATATACTCCTATTCAGATTCATTCTTCGGCGACATAGCAGCACTAAGCTTAAAGTGGGGAGCAAGCGGAGTGCTAGCCGACTTTGTTTTCTCATCCATGCCAAATTGATCTAGCACCTTCTTCAAATATTCTTTCTGAGATAAAAAGAGTTTCTTTGAATGTCTATCTCTTGTTATCTCCATGCCAAGAATTTTCTTTGCCTCACCCAGATCCTTCATCTCAAACTCTTTCTTCAGTTGAATCTTCAGCTTCTCAATTTCTTCTTAACTATTAGAAGCTATCAACATATCATCAACATATAAAAGAAGATATATAAAGGACCCATCTTCAAGCTTTCGCAAATACACGCAATGATCGTATTTGCTTCTTCTATACTTTTGCCGCAACATATACTTGTCGAATCGTTTGTACCATTATCTATAGGATTTTTTCAATCCATACAGTGATTTTTCAAGTTTGCACACCATATTTTCTTTTCCTGCAACCTTGAATTTTTTTGGCTGAGTCATATAGATTTCCTCTTCCAAGTCTCCATGTAAAAACGCAGTTTTTACATCCAATTGAACTAGTTCCATATCCAACTGTTCTACTAAAGCCAACAAAACTCTAATGCAAAAAAGTTTTACGACTGGAGAAAATACTTCATTATAATCAATTCTCTCCTTTTGAGAATACCTTTTGGCCACCAATCTTGCTTTGTAGCGAACATCTTCTTGGTTAGGAAATCCTTCTTTCTTTACATATACCCATTTACACCCAATTGCTTTCTTTCCCTTCGAGAGACTGGCCAATTTCCATGCATAATTTTGATGAAGGGACTACATTTCTTCATTCATGGCAATCCTCCACTTATCTTCTTCTAAATATTGGACTGCTTCTTTATAAGTGGTAGGAATACCATTAGCTACAATTGAGGCTGCACAAGCCACCATATCTCTAAAACGACTAGGCTTTTTTATTGTTCTTTTTGGCTTGCTGGTTGCAATTGATTCAAGTTGCTGATGAAGTTCTATAGTTGGAACCTCCCTTTCAACTGGCTCTTCTTCTAGAGGAAAATCTTCTATTGTTTCCTCATTTGCTTCCAATGTTGGGAAAATTATTTTTCCCTCAAACTCCACATTTGCTTTGAAGCATCAGTTTGGTCGATATCTTCAACCGCTACGTTCTTTCTCATTGATGATTCATCAAAGGTAACATCCCTGCTCAATATAACATTTCTTGTCTCTGGACACCATAAACGGTATCCTTTAACTCCAGAGGTGATCCCCATAAATAAAGCTTTCTTCGCTCTTGGATCCAATCTTGACTCTTTCACATGATAATATGCAGTTGAGACATGTAAAGATTCATAATCTTCAGCAGATTTTCCATACCATTTTTCAAATGGTGTCTTACCACCAACAGCAGCAGATGGTAGACGATTAATGAGGTGGCATACATATGTTATTGCCTCAGCCCAAAATTCTTTGCCCAAGCCAGCATTGGACAACATACATCGAACCTTCTCCAGCAAAGTTCGATTCATGCGTTCTGCCACTCCATTCTGTTGTGGTGTATGTCTAATGGTGAAATGTCTAATGATGCCATCATCTTCACAAGCCTTTTTGAAAAGATCATTTTTGTATTCTCCTCTATTATCTGAGCGAAGGCACTTGATCTTTCTGCCTGTTTGAGTTTCTGTCATCGCCTTCCACTTGAGAAATATTCCCAACACTTCATCCTTAGCTTTCATCATATACACCCATACTCTCCGAGAAAAGTCGTCAACAAAGGTTACAAAATAGTGCTTCCTACTTAATGAAGGTGTTTTGGAAGGACCCCAAACGTCAGAGTGAACATATTCCAGAATACCTTTAGTATTATGGATAGCTGTCCCAAATTTAACCCTTGTATGTTTCCCTTTGATACAATGCTCACAAAACTCTAAGTTGCAAGTTTTAACCCCTTTTAACAATCCTTGATCTGATAGAATTTTCAAGGATTTTCCTCCAGCATGTCCCAAGCGCATATGCGACAGCTTGGTTGCTACTGCCTCCTTGTCATCACTGGATGTCACTGTTGTTGTCCCAATAATTGTACTACCATGATAGTGATACAAATTATAGATCTTTCGAATTCCCTTCATTACCACCAAAACACCGAAGCATATTTTCATTACTCCATTTTCTGCGGTGACCTTGAAACCCTTAGATTCTAGAGTTCCCACAGAAATGAGATTTTTGTTCAAATCCGGTACATATCGAACATCTGTTAATGTCCTTGCCATTCCATCATGGTTCTGTAATCGAATAGAACCAACACCATATGCGCTAAGAGGGTCTGTTGCTTGCCGTATGGATAACTCCATATTCTCCTTCTTGAAAATCAACGAACCAGTCCCGGTTGGGGCACATATGATAACTACAAGCTGAGTCCATCAGCCATATATCAGATGGTTTGGATGGCTCTGTTGTAACAAGTGAGAAATCTGAGTCAGCACAATCAACTACATTTGAATCCATAACGGCCTTTCCATTGTTATGTTTGGCGTTATGGTTCAACTTTGGACAGTCTTTCTTCCAGTGTCTCTTTTCTCGACAAAAGGCACATTCATCTTTGTTGGGTCGGGTTTTTCTACTTGGATCTCCCTTTCCTTGTTCTCTTTTGATCTTGAGAACAACCCCTCACAACTAGTGCTTCTCCTTCTCCGCCCTTTTGTTTTTCTCTCTTTCTTTGTTCATAGTTGTACAAGGCAGAACAAACTTCTTTGAGAGACACTTCATCCTTCCCATGAAGTAGAGTAGTCTCGAGGTGCTCGAATTCATTGGGAAGTGACCCCAACAACATTAAGGCTAGATCATTATTAGCAAAAGTCACATCCATATTTTGCAAATCTGTAACTAGCTTGTTAAAACTGGTGATGTGATCATTCAATGTGGTACCAGGAACATACGTGAAGCGAAACAGTCTTTTCTTCATGTGAAGTTTATTTTGACTATTTTTCTTCAAAAATTTATCCTCCAGTGCCTTCTATAATTTACTTGCAGAAGTTTCCTTTGTGTATGGATACTTCTGCTCCCTGGCAAGGTAGGATCGAATGGTACCACAAGCAACGCGGTTGATGATCTTCCAATCTTCTTCTCCTATAGCATCTGGTTTCTCTTTTTCAATGGCAAGATCTAGTCCTTGTTGGAAAAGGACATCAAGAACCTCGTCCTGCCACATCCCAAAATGTCCTGTTCCGTCAAAAATTTCCACTGCAAATTTCACATTTGACACAATTCTTGTCATAAGTGAAGATGCCAACGACGTGGTACTGACAGCCGAAGTGGACTCTTCAATTTTCTGTCTCCCATTTCTAATACTATTTAATAGCTGACAATACAGACCAAAGTAATTTCTTTCTGATGTGGAAGATCAGATTATGCTACAACCACATAGCACACTCAGAAATAACCTTGGTTCTGATACCAATTGTTGCGAAAGCACAATATATATAGTGGGTGATTTACTCAGCACTAATATAATAAAATACAGCTAATAAATAGTAAGTAGGACAACAATAAAAGGAACACCAGAATTTACGAGGTTCGGCAATTTATTTTTGCCTACGTCCTCAGACACAACCAATCCAATATTTATTTCACTCCAAAAGAATACAAGTGAAGTATTGCAAATGAGAAAAGATTCAAATGCCTTTAAAGATGAGAAGGCAAGTGAGGAAATGTGAGGTGTTATTTCAAATGAAAGAATGTGGCTATTTGTAGGCAAAAGCTTAACCCAATGAATGGCTCTGAATTCGCCAACAATGCCTTAGAACGAAAGGCCCAGAAGTTGCCAACAATGCTCCAAATAAAAGGCCCAGAAGTTACCAACAATGCTCTTTCTTCTGTGGCCAAAAACGCGCCAACAATACGCTTTTCATTTGTGGTCCAAAATTGGCCACGTATCTTGCCACTTTCAACAGCTCCATCTTCCTCCTTCGAGCTCAATTAGGAGAATTAGTCGTTGTTTCTACTCTAATCAACTTCCTTTAGCTTCCTCCCTACTCCGATCAGTTGTGGTTTTGGATTTTATTATCTTTTTCTTAGGTCGACACGAGGAACATTTTCAGTGGGTGCATATTAGAAAGTCACATTACCGTGCACCAAGAGCATTTTTGTTTGTCTCGTATTTTTCATCGTGTAAATTTGATGCGGGGGATACTACCTCAAGGCCTTTCACTAGAAGTCAAGCCAAGTTGACTCAAGACACTCATCTCCACTTGACTTGGAAGGACATGGAAGGAGACTCCGAGAGCGGCTTGAAGATCATGAATTGGAGTGCCATGGATGGAGGATCACATAGGCCACTTGGAGAGGCATCCGGGCCACATTTGGAAGCATTTCAAGAGCTCCCAAGAAGGGGCGGACCGCCTACTCAACTAGGCGGACCGCCTACTAATTATCAACTCTCTGGATCTCCAACCGCCTGAAAAGGGGCGGACCGCCTAGTAGGGCCGCCTACTCTCTCCTTCAGCATTGGAACAACCAAGCGGGGCGCCTAGTGCAAGGGGGCGGACCGCCCAGTCCCTGAAGCCTTGCGGGGGTTCTAATTTTTATGCTATGTTTTGACTATTATAGCCCTACGTGGCCTTTGTTATTTTAACCCACTTTGGGGGTACTTTTGGGCTTTCATTATGTCTAAGTGAAGCCTATAAATACTTCACTTGTCTTCATTGAACCTTAGCTTACTTTGATTATTATTGAATGATGAATAGAGTTGAACTCTTGTTTATGAAGAAAACCCTTTTGTTGGCTTGAATTCACAAGCGGATGCTAGTTGATTATCGAACAGACACCCGATCATTCTACTTGCGAGTCCCGGGTGCGACTCGAGGGTAGTTGCTTAGCGTAGGCTCTTCTTGACACCGATACGAGGGTATCACGGAACAAGTTCTCCATGGTTACTTCGTAGGGAGTTCGAGACGCGTCTCATTCCCTTTATCGTTCTTCTTGTCTTTTGGTTTGATCCTTATCATCTTGGTATCAGAGCAAGGCTCGGGTTTTATTTCTACAAACCCCCGACCCTTGATTCTTCGTGCCTAGGTTAGTTACGACTTTAGGTTCTTGTTTATTGTTATTGAAAAGAAGAAAAAACACAAAAAAAAAATAGAAAAAGTTGAAAAAACACCAAAAAATTTGATTGTATGTTCTTGGTTTGATGGACCCGTTATGTGATTGATATTGGGGTTTGTTCCTTATTGGAAATCCGTTATTTTGGTACCCTAAACACTTGATTTGAAGTTGAATCACAAAATTTGAAAATTTGAAACCCTTTGAAAATTTGAAAAGTTGAAATCCTAGCTTGAAAATTGATGAACATGGTGGATTGCGTGTTTTTTTTTAGGGTGTCACGCCCTAAAATTAATTAACTGCGAGTTGCGAAGTTTATTATTTAAAGGCTCGTGACTGGTGTTCAAAAAGGTACAAAATTATTTAGAGAAACTCGGAGTCGCCACTCGACATAGTTAAGGTGTGCCAAGTCACCAAAAGGTACCTTGGAACACCTCTGACTCGTCTAATGGTCTGCGTTAGAGATTCGGGTAAGGTTCTCAGTTGACTCTCGGGAAGGTATTAGGCACCCTCGAGTCCTGTGCCAAGCACAGTTGCTTTATTGTCGCAAATTTAATTTATTAAATATGGTTGTTATCTTTTGCCGTTGATTTGAATTTATACTTTGATTCAGAAACAAAAATTGTGTCAAGTAACCTACGAGGTATACTTAGAACAAATTTATATATATTTTTGTTTTTACCTAATAAGTAGATCACAAATCATACTTATAATATTGCCTAATCGAATTTGAAACTATATTTTATCACAAGATTCATCATTGATTTCTCTTAATTTAATTTGGCTCGTCTCAATTTAGTTTCCTTTTAACCTAACAAGTAGATCACAAATCATACTTATCGTTTTGCCTAATCGATTACATTTTGGTTATTAAATAGTAACTTTGGTTTTGAAATAAAATGACAAGAGAAAAGAAATGATATGAAACCCAAAATAACTCTATAAAAATTGGTGATATCAAAATAATGGCTGTCTATCCAAGACTTACTCAATAATAGGCTGTTTTTGCAAATTATTTGGCCCAGAAGCTTTCTAAAAATGACACGTTAAACTTTGTGCAGAAACAGCCCACTAATGTTATTTCCTTTAGATTTTTGGCCAAACTTTACAATTTCAATTTTTTTAAGGTCCACTTTGCACAATTAGGTTTGTTTTACATTACCATTTCTCAACGGTGGCTGTTTTGGCAAAGAAAAAAATAAACGTGGTTACTTCTGCAATTTTGTACAGCGGCAGAGAAAAACAGTGGCTGTTTCTGCAATTTTTGTGCGGCAGCAGAAACAACGTGGCTGCTTCTAAAAATTTAATTTTTTGTGCCCAGTTTTCTTTACATACAAGTTTCAAGTCCATTTAGATAGTATCCTATAGTTTGCCTAAATGTCCAAAGTTTTGAGGTTTGCATTTTGTAGCCAACTTTGTTATAAATCAAACTTGCGAGACTGATTTTGGGCTTTCTTCATTACATTAGTATATATCTAAGATATTCCATGCATATTCAATTCTTAAAAATAGTCATGCTCCACACAAAGTACTTATCCAATTTACACTTTCTTACCTATCAATGTTTTCACACTAAAAAAGGAATTTATCAAAGAATGGTAAACTAACAATATACATACATAATAAAATGTGTCATGGGTACTTAATCATGTTGGTTGTCATTTCCATTATTCAAATGCTAAAGATAATACAAAGTTGTTTGTGTTTACCTATTAGCAAAAACCTCAACAAAGCACAAAAATGAGGACTCCACAAGCTTAAAATGAGACACGAACGCAGCAAAATCAGCACCCGAACAGCCCTTAAACAGCCCCTTATGACCTCTTTTTAACTCTTAAACTAGTAGATTTATATCCCAAAAGACCCTTAGTATATAGGCTTTTGGTTCTAAATCTTTTCTTCAAAACTTACTATTTTTCTCAAGTGTTTTGCTCTCTATTTTCAGCTTGTTCTCAGTTGGTTCTTGTATTCAAAGAGGGCAATAAATGGCCCTATTTATGGCTGAAATTGAAGGCCAAAAGGTGGGGTATGGACTTGTACAAAAGTACAAACCCACACCCCTACACTTGAGTATTTTTTGGCTATTTTCAGCATAGTAGAGCAGCTGGAAAAAGACTATTTCAGCAACCAAAACAGTCCTAAAAGCTGAATTTGTACAAGTGGGGTCCTCTAAAAGGACACCCATTACTCATTATAGTAACTAGAAGAAACTAGGACCAACTAAAGCTAACTAAATCAGCCCCAAACTAACTAAAACTGAACCAAAGTGCTCCCAGCTCCTAATTCTGCCTAACAGTACAAACTTAACTAAAATAGACTAAATATCCCAGCACATAACTAGACTTTTAAACTCAGACTCGCAAACTAAATTCCACCTCCTAAACAGACAAAGTTCACAAGCACCCTAATCAACTGCCAATATAAGTTTAAGAGACAAAAATGAATAAGATTAGCCTAGCAGGGCATTCAATCTTTACTCCATACTTGTTTTACTCAAATTCAAAGTAAGGTCTTGATTGGAGCAAGGCAGCAAGTTCAGACCAAATGCAAACATGAAGATTATGAGGCACATCAACTTTCAATGCTCTATCCAATACTAATCAAACTGGCTCACGCTTGGCAATAGTAGAAATCGTTTTATTCGAGTTAGCGATTAGGAGCAAGAGAAGCATTGTTTCATGTTACCACAAACCAAAGGAGCCTATGGAACAGAATGTATATGATTTTCAAATGAACCAACTACATCAACACAGAAACAATAGTTTTTCCCTCTAACAGGTTACACATATATACCTATACAACAACACTGCATGCCCAAAGAGTGACTCTTATTCACAACTCGACAAGGAGAACTTCGAAATTCATTAGAGCTACAGTGATCAAGGCAAAGAGAAATCGGGCAGCTTCTTATGCTTGAGCAAACTTACAAGGTACCTGGACAGTTTTCAAGCTCCAACAAATAATAGCAATTAAACCAAAACAAGAGATAGGATTTCATGATCTAATCCACAAGACTAACATGTTTGGAGCAATTTCAAGCTTAAACACAACAAAGAAAGTGATGCAGCCCAAATTGCATCGACACCTACACTTGGTCTGGGAGTCACGGCATGGATGATATGAGCGCGGGAGACGACTTGAAGACCATGCATTGAAGCTCAATCAAAGTGGAAACAGGGCTGAAACCAGTGCAGGAAACAGGGGAGCCACAACAGGGCAAAACAGGGCAGCATTTTCTGAGCTACTGCCTGGCACCAAACATTTCCTCTGCGCGATCGCGCCACTACTCACGCGATCGCGAAGAGATGTCATTTGCCTTGCGCGATTGCGCACCCAAGGACGCGATCGCGAGCCTCTGTATTTTAGTACCCAGCGCGATCGCTATTCCATTCACGCGATCGCGAAGACCAGTGGAGCAGTGCGGACCAGAAACTTGGCAAATGTTGTAATGGGAAACTATAAATAGACCCCTTAGTCATTTATTGCAGGGGAGCTAACTTTGAATGTAGAATGATATTTTCTTTGAGTGAATCTCAATGTTGAACCCGTGAACGGGCATGATTTCACTTGGTGGATTCCAAGTTGAACATCGTAACCTCTCTGATCATTTTATTTGCAAGAGCCGGGTGCCTCTTGAGGGTAGTTGCGTAGTATAGGTGATCCTTGACTTCACCCGGGGTGTATCGAGACGAGTTCCTCGGTGCTACTTAGGTAAACGTTCAAGCCTCGTCTTGCTTTTTATCTCGATATCTTCATCGATATCGCCTATCTTGTTTTAGCTTCCGCACTTTTATATCGTTTGTTTGCTTCCGGCTATTTTCCATTGCATCAGTTGGTATCAGAGCACGGCTAGGCTTCGTTCTTACGAATCCTCGGTCTTGTTCTCGTTATTGTTATCGTTGTGTTGTTTGTTGTTCTTATTTGAAAGAAAAACAAAAAAATCCAAAAACTTGAAAATCACAAAAAAATTGCTAGAAATCGTAGTTCGTTGCGATTTTGTTGTTGTTTGATATTGGGGATTGTTTGTTATCATATTCCCGTTGATTTGGTACCCACGAAACACGATTTGAAGTCGTGAATCAAAATCTTGAAAACCAAATCTCAAAGTTGAGAATTCACAAAAATTTGATAGAACTTGCTTTGTGTTGTAAATTCTTGGTTGTTTGGTATCGGGGATTGTTCCTTATAGTTTTCCCGTCATTTTGATATCCCATATCGTCATTTGGAGTAGCGGACTGAAAATCGAGCTTTTGAAAATTTGAATTTCTTGAAAATTTTGAAGAACTTACTCCAAATTCTTGAAACAACTTGTTTGTTGATTGTTTGATTGGTAAAACCATTGGGGATTGTTTACCTTAGTTGAAAACACCCCTTGGAAGCTTTAGAACTGAACAACAAGTTGAATTGGGGTGATTTGTGTGCCAAAAACTGGGTTTTCTGTCGGGGTTCTGGTTCTGGACTGCAAGCCTGCGCGATCGCGCGCTGCTACACACGCGATCGCGACAACTCCCCAAATTAAGTCATCGCGATCGCGCGCCTTCCCACGCGATAGCGAAGAGAACCAAATTCCAGAATTTCCTGAATTGGGACAGATTGTTCGCAAAGCGTTCGTAACAGTTTCCGCTCACCAAAACTCCAATTGAATCATCAAAATTGGTGAGTTTGTAGATCACTAACCAAAAATCATCCAATTCCGAATCCGTTTAGTGACGATTCGATCTTTGAACATTTGATCGCGTCACTTCCGGTTAGTACTTTGAGGGTAACACTTCTACCCAATTAGTACTAATCCTTTGTGCGGCTAGGATACTCGTGCCTAGAAGGAGAGTAGAGCGCAAAGAAGACTCGTAGTATATTTTTGGCTCAAGTGCTCACTTATAAAGCCGTTCGCCCATCGAGTCCCATCAATTCCACTCACCCCGAAGAGTATTTGGTTCTTGTGACTTGAGTGGTTATTGAGGTGGTTGTTCAACTACGAGGAAGCCTTTGAGATCAAGCTTGAGTGATAAATCCCCCGCCACTAAATTGAGTGTACCCGAGTGACACTTCAAAGGTGAAGGAGCGAGTGAGGACTTTTACTGTAACCTCTTTCTTGTTTTTGATTTGTGTAGGTACATGGCCGGAGACGTGTATGATACCGTTGAGGACCCGTTAAGTACTTTGGCCTACATATTGGCCGAGGTAAGGTCTTTGGACCAAGGCTTCAGCGCCTTGAAAGAAAATGGACCCCGAGTGTCCAAAAGGGTACCGAAAGAGGTACTAGTGATGAAATGTTGGGCATTCCCCAACCGTTGGGCATTCCCCAACAAGTGGGCACTCCCCATAACTTGGGCATTCCCCAAGGTAATGGTGAGCAAGGTGATGAGCTTAAAACGACACTTGTGGTACGGAGGAGTTTGGGTGCCATGAGTCATGAAGAGTCGGAGCATGTGCAAAGGGAGAATCTCTTCCATGCTAGGTGTCGAGTAATGGGTCTAGTGTGCTCAATGATCGTTGATTCGGGAAGTTGTGCTAACATAGTGAGTGAGACCTTGCTTTCCCAATTACAATTGCCTACTAGAACACATCCACATCCATACCGTTTACAATGGTTGAGTGAGTGTGGCGAGTAGAGGGTGGAGAAGCAAGCTTTGGTTGAGTTTAGCATTGGAAACTACCGAGACAAGGTAATGTTCGATGTAGTCCCTATGCAAGCTTGCCATCTCTTGTTTGGGAGGCCGTGGCAATACGATCGGAGCGTAGTACATGATGGTAGGACCAACACTTACACGGTCTTGCACGGCTCTAAAAAGTATATACTCAAGCCCTTGACACCGAAGCAAGTAAGTAATGACTATAGGATTATGAGGGAGTTGAGGGAAGCGGCTAAAGTCAAGTCACCCATGGTCCTTGAGCCCGGAACCGACAATCTTATGGTCATGCCCTTGCGAGTTGAGAGTGAAGCATCATCCGGACCTACAATTGGCCTTGAGCGAAAAATGAAAGAAGTGAGGGGAGAGGAAATCTCGAGTGAGAGTGAGGACACACTTTGTTCTAACCATGATTTATCTTCTTCTCTTTCTATTTGTTTTGGCTTATGTGTAGGTACACTTGGAGGCGAGCTAGTGGAGCCTCAACCGGTTGATAAGGAAGAAAGACAAGAGGGTGGAACTCGACATTGTGAGTTTCATGAAGGAGGACTTAGACATGACACTTCAAGCAATGTGAGTGCTCACGGGAGCGACTCAAATGTAAGTGTTACCTTTCCTTCTCATGAACATGATGATCCCTTGTCTTGTGGAGACTCAAAACTAGTTGTTGCTTGTGATGCCTATATTGACCTTGCAACTAGTGAAGAGTCTAATGGTCAACTTGTGTTTGCATGTGACCTAGTAGAGAGGAATGAAAAGCCACATTACGATGTGAGCCCGATATTCAAAGAACCTCTCTCTAGTAAAAATGTGTTAGTTGACCTTGCTTGTGAACCTTGTTATGACACACCACCAATTTTTGATAAAGGGGAGGATGAGATGTGTGATCACACCCTTATTGATTTACTTGCCATTGGTGGACCTATGTGTTGTAGTGGGGAAGGTAGTGACCTTGAGGAGTCTCTAGAGTATGAGATGGGTCGATTTGTTTTCGATGACTCCTCAAGTGCGGATGATGAACCTAGCCATGATACTATGCTTTTGCTTGACCATGAAATTGAGGTGCATGCTTTTACATTCCCATTGTTTGAGAGCATTCTTAATTGTGGTGGTGAGATGTATCGAGCTCGGGTTGGAAGTGAGTTGGAACCTCCGTGGTGTGAGGGATTTGATCCCATAGACAACTCTTTGATTGTAGCTTCGAGTGAGGTAGATGATTCTTCTAGTGACCCTACTCTTGTTGGTTCGGGTTACGATGATGAAGAGGCCATTAATAATGCCTTCCTTGAGAGCTTGCTTTGTGAGAGGAGTTGTCTCGAGGATGAAATTGGAGGTGAGGAGGTATCTCTTAGTGTGAGTATGAGAGTTCTTAAGAAGGGGAGTGGGTTGTTGGGTGCTAATTGTGAATTGCACTACTTTGTCTATCCCATCCCATATGTTAACCACACTTTGAGACTTGAGCATGCCAAAACCATTGTGCCGCATTGTGAAAATATTGCATCGAAGGGTTGGTATGCTGATCATGAGCTTAGGGGTCATAGGCACTTTGATTGCTTAATCTTGAATGTTGCATGTCCTATTGATCTCTTTGCTTGTCGTGTTGATGAGTGCTTGTCCCTAGGGAGCCAAGGATTTATTGTCTCCTTTGGAGACATAAGATTTTTGATTTGCATTGACACTTGGCTCTATCACAAGAGTGAATTTTCCACATCACTTACCTTCACTCTTGTTGGACTTGCCTACTCGCATCGTGGGAAGTCTTGGTGCACTAATCGTGAACGTAGGGATTGTAGGGATTTTGATAGCTTAATCTTGGATTTACCATGCCCTATTAATCTCTTTATTTGTTCTTGTGTTGGGAGCACTTTGTTGTCAAACCAAGTACTTACTAGCTCCTTTGGGAGCATGAGCTTCTTTGTTTCCATTGATACTTGGTTGTACCACAAGAGTGTGTTTTCCCACACTTAGTACACTAACCTACTCTTGTAGTAGGAGTTTTTGTTTTTGTTTGCCTTTTTGATGTAGGTGATGATCCCTTGGAGGAGGACGCCTTAATTTCGAGGACGAAATTTTCTCAAGAAGGGGAGGACGATGCAACCCAAGTTGCATCGACACCTACACTTGGTCTGGGAGTCACGGCATGGATGATATGAGCGCGGGAGACGACTTGAAGACCATGCATTGAAGCTCAATCAAAGTGGAAACAGGGCTGAAACCAGTGCAGGAAACAGGGGAGCCACAACAGGGCAAAACAGGGCAGCATTTTCTGAGCTACTGCCTGGCACCAGACATTTCCTCTGCGCGATCGCGCCACTACTCACGCGATCGCGAAGAGATGTCATTTGCCTTGCGCGATTGCGCACCCAAGGACGCGATCGCGAGCCTCTGCATTTTAGTACCCTGCGCGATCGCTATTCCATTCACGCGATCGCGAAGACCAGTGGAGCAGTGCGGACCAGAAACTTGGCAAATGTTGTAATGGGAAACTATAAATAGACCCCTTAGTCATTTATTGCAGGGGAGCTAACTTTGAATGTAGAATGATATTTTCTTTGAGTGAATCTCAATGTTGAACCCGTGAACGGGCATGATTTCACTTGGTGGATTCCAAGTTGAACATCGTAACCTCTCTGATCATTCTATTTGCAAGAGCCAGGTGCCTCTTGAGGGTAGTTGCGTAGTATAGGTGATCCTTGACTTCACCCGGGGTGTATCGAGACGAGTTCCTCGGTGCTACTTAGGTAAACGTTCAAGCCTCGTCTTGCTTTTTATCTCGATATCTTCATCGATATCGCCTATCTTGTTTTAGCTTCCGCACTTTTATATCGTTTGTTTGCTTCCGGCTATTTTCCATTGCATCAGAAAGACGAGTATTCACTGAAAAACAAACTTCACTCCCCAATAAGAATTAAACGGCTTCGAACGAGCATATGATTCAAACTCACTTCAATTCAAATGAACAAGCACAAGTACAAGTATGTACGGGTAAAATTATGTGATTTTTCATACGGTAGAACCAAACTAACTTTCCTAACTGAACATCAAGACAAACGAAATTGCATAGTGGAAAACAACTAACAAAAAGGAAAAGGCTCGGATTTCTCTAACCACTGCCAACGGCTGCTTCGCCATCGCCATAGCAACGCCATCATCATCTTCATCTCCTCATCACAGCCTCACCAACATAACCAGTACACCCGCTGCCTCGTCCCACTGCTGGAGAAATCAGTTTGCATCGCAGCTCCATCATGGCCATCAACTCAATATTACCATCGCTCGCTAAACAAATCACCACCACAGCTGCCTCGCTCACAACTACTGCTATTATTTCCAAACCCAAATCCAAGCCATTATAAACCAATCCCACCTCCACTACTCATCAAAAACAGTAGCAGCGGTCAAAACAAACAGCCGCTCTACCAACAACGTAACCACTGTCTCCGTTCGACTGAAAACAGCCCCCTCCCCACTGCCTTATCAACACACAAATCACAGCCCTTATAACGACCTCGCTTCTGCCTAATCAACATTGAAAACAGCCCCCTCCACCACAAATAAAATCATCACAGTCACAAGATAACCCCCACAGCCTCCGAATTCGCTCCTAAACACCCCTCGCACTGCCTCGCTAAATAGCCTGGTGTCGCCACGACTCCCACTGCCTCAACACCAAAGAAACATCACCATCACAGCCTCCCCACTACTGCTACTATTTCCACCCCAAATCCAACTACACCAGCCTCAACATCAATTACAAACGCAAGAGACAGAGCAGCCACGCACCAAAACAGAGAAAGAAAAAAAATATAAGAAGAAGAAAACAAAACGGGAAACAGAAATGGGCTAAAAAAAAGGGACTGGGGACGGGTTATTTTGGAAAATGGGGCATGAGGGTGGAAGAGGGGAGTGAGAGGAAGAGGGGAAGGTAAACTTACCGGAAAAAAGTCAAGGTGGCCGGATTTCGGGTTTGACCGGGACTTTGACCGTCGATCTACTCCAAACCATTGAGATTTTGTAAAAACTAAGTTGAGAAATGGAATGGGGGGTCGAGATCTTTCGATTGGTGTATTTTTCATATTTTTCCGGCCACCGGAGGTGGTGGCCGGCGGCGGCCGATCGGCGGAGCAGCGGCGGAGGCACGGCGGAGGCGATTTCCGGTGAGAGAGTGGAAATTTCAGCATAATAACATTAGTCACATGGGACTTGAGGGGAATGAAGATAAAAAATGAGATTTTTTCATTATATGTGTAAGTCACGGGCCGGGTAAGGGACTTGGGCTGACGGGCCAACAATTTGGGCTATTATTTTTCTACACATGACCAGTTAAAAGGCACTACATACAAAATTAATCAACATACAATCACATAATCTACACTAACATTACAATTAAACATAGAATTACAATTACGCACGTAATAATAAATTTTTTTTTGGTTAATTTTCACATTTTACTTCCTAATTAATGAAAAATTTAGTTAGAACAAACACTAGAAGTCCAGAAAAATTTGACGAAACGTACTAAGAATCTAATACGACTATTATGAGAAATTTTATGAATTTGGTGCCAAAATTAGGTGATTACAGCTGCCCCTCTTTGTTCGGGAACACGAAGAGTTTTCGGACAAAGAAGTAATCGACAACTAATTTTGGCTTTTCGGTTCTAGCCGAGAGCATGCTTTTCAAGATGGTGACCGTACCTTGAATTTCAGTTCTAACCGAGAACAAAGTTACCTACTTATCCCCGAACTAAGGAATTAGGTCAGTGTATTCCTTACGTGTGGCAGCTGGGGCTACCGCATTCAAACAGACACCAGACTCTTCTAGACTCACTAAGACAAACTAGACACTCTAGACTACTAAGACAAACTAGAGACTCTTCTAGACACACTTGGGGCTGATACTAGACACTCTTAGGCACACAAGGGCTGTCGCTGCTGGTCACTGGTTGCTTGCTGATTGGCGGTCATTGCTTTACAGAGAAAATGAAAATACAATATTGAAAATGTAAAGTTACAATTCCTATTCTAAGTGTTCATGCTTCTCAAGATGAGCTTCTTGGTTCTTGCTCCCCTCACTTGTTGAAAATAAAACCACCGCTCTTACTTCAGGTGGGTCTTGCTCTTTGTAGAAAAGATAAACCCCCGATCTCGGTTCAGGTGGGTCTTCCCTCCTTAAGATGGGATTCCCTCGTTCTTCAGGTGGGCGCTGGAACGTCTTCAAAGTGTCCCCTCGTTCTTCAGATGGGTGCCTGGACTTCTCAAATGGTATTCACTCGTTCTTCAGTGGGCGCCTGAACCTCTTCAAATGTATTCCTCGTTCTTCAGGGGGCGCCTGGACTTCGCAAACGAATCCCCATTCGCCAGGTGGGTTCCCTGACTTACTCTAAACTCTCCTCATTCTCCAGGTGGGTGCCCTGACCTTCTCTAAACTACTCCCTCATTCGCCAGGTGGTTTCCCTGACTTCTTTAAACGACTCCCTCATTTCCAGGTGGGGTTTCCTGACTTCTCTAACGACTCCCTCATTCTCCAGTGGGGTTTCCTGACTTCTTTAAAACTACTCCCTCATTCCTCCAGTGGGTTTCTCTGACTTTCTTTAAACTACTCCCTCAATTCTCCAGGTGGGGCCCTGACCTTCTCTAAACTACTCCCTCATTCTTCAGGTGGGGTTCCCTGACTTCTTTAAAACTACTCCCTCATTCTCCAGGTGGGTTCCCTGACTTTCTCTAAACTACTCCCTCATTCTCCAGGTGGGTGCCCTGACCTTCTCTAAACTACTCCCTCATTCTCCAGGTGGGTTCCCTGACTTCTTTAAAACTACTTCCTCATTCTCCAGGTGGGTTCCCTGACTTTCTCTAAACTACTCCCTCATTCTCCAGGTGGGTTCCCTGACTTCTTTAAAACTACTCCCTCATTCTCCAGGTGGGTGCCCTGACCTTCTCTAAACTACTCCATCATTTTCCATTCTTTTGCTTTCTTATATTTCAAATGGCCTTCGACACAGAACATCATGCGGCCCAAATGTTCCAACTAGTCATTAGTCAAACTTTGTTAGGGACGGTATATTTTCCCTGACAGTCTCTTCTACGGTGCAAACCTTGGCATGTCACTCCAGATGCCAAACTACCTCATAGGCATTCCATTATCCAGTCGGGTCCTGACTGTGCTCTGCTACAACTGCAAAACAGGTGAACAATTTTTGCGAAACTTTCTTTTGCTCGTTTCGATGTTATTGTGAATGAAAGGCAGAAGTGGAAGAAATTTCGGACAAAGGACTCTGAATGAGAGATGCCTTTCAGGAAAGTAAAAGGACTTATCTGGAGGTGAAAGCGATGACCTCAATAACATGACGTGCATCTTGGCCTCGAACCCTGACCCATTCACAACAGTTGTCCCTCAACTCTTTCCCCAATAGAAACATTCAAATCAATACTCGTCAAGCCCCACTTGATGACAGTTACGAAAGCCCTCATTCGGTTAGCGGCGCCCCTTTCAGGGTTTTCACCGACTAACCTCTCTCTTTGTTCTTTGCCTAACTGTTTGTCATGTGGCACCCTTTCAGGTTCTCACCAACAAGACTTCATTCTTTTTTTTTTTCTTCTTTTTTTTTTCTTTTTTTTTTCCTCCCGTGGACCTCTTTAGTTCCACCCATTGATGATGATTTTTGAGCTAACTCTTGCTCGATTGACATTTTCAAGATTGGCCAAAACGGTCTATTGGACATTTATCTGAGTTTGGAAGCAATGTTTGGCCTGTAATTTAGGGTGCCTTGAGCATCTTCCCCCCTTTCAAGAATGAATGAATGGTACAACAAAATAGAAGTTTATTTTTATTTTATTTTATTGATAAAATAAAAATAAAACAAACTTCTGCCCCAGTTTAGCAGAAACCGCGGATTTTGGATTTTCTTGACTTTGGCCGCAAACTTAGAGGCAAGCTTTGCGTCGATGTGAGATAGAGAAAAGGATGAAATATCCCCTGATATGAAACTAGGGAACTTTAAAACTTCCTCAAATATGAAACTAGGGAACTTTTAGAACTTTCTTTGATATGACCGCACCTGAATGGTTGCCTACGTATCCTTTTGAGAGGAATCAGGTCAGACGTAGCTCTAGCAACTTAATGCCAACTTTGTTTTGGATCTTTCTTTCTTCATTTCATCGCAACTACAAGGATTCCCAATAAGGGTTTACAAAAGCAATACAAAGCCAAAGGCTAACAAGAGGGGTACATTATCTGGGTAAGGGAAACAAAGACTTTCGTTACTCCACCCAAGAACATCAAATGTAGTACCTCTTCACTGCATCAGCATTAACAATCATTTCAGCCATCGTGCCCTCGATGTCTGTCAGGAATAGAGCACCATTGGGCAACACCTTCTTCACCACATACGGTCCTTGCCAATTTGGAGCGAACTTGCCCCTTGCTTCTTCCTGATGTGGAAAGAAGTGCTTCAAGACTAACTGACCTTCACTGAACTTGCGTTGGCGCACTTTCTTGTTATATGCTTTGGCCATTCTCTTCTGATATAGTTGACCATAACATACTGCATTTAGCCTTTTCTCGTCAATCAAAGCCAATTGTTCCAAGCGGGATTTGACCCATTCAGTATCCTCGATCTCGGCTTCAACAATGATTCTCAAGGATGGTATTTCGACTTCTGCCGGAATGACCGCTTCAGTCCCATACACCAGTTCATATGGAGTCGTGCCTATTGAGGTGCGCACAGTTGTGCGATAACCCAGAAGAGCGAAGGGCAACTTCTCATGCCAGTCTCGAGATCCTTCCACCATTTTTCGAAGGATTTTCTTGATGTTCTTATTTGCCGCTTCGACCGCACCATTTGCTTTTGGCCGGTACGGTGTGGAATTTCTGTGCACAATTTTGAACCTTTCACATACCTCCCTCATCAAATGACTATTCAAATTAGCCCCATTGTCAGTGATGACGGTATTGGGGATACCGAATCGGCAAATGATGTTTGAGTGAACAAAGTCGACCACAGCTTTCTTGGTTACTGACTTGAATGTCGATGCTTCCACCCACTTTGTAAAATAATCAATGGCGACCAAGATGAATCTATGCCCGTTCGATGCCTTTTGTTCTATTGGGCCAATGACATCCATTCCCCATGCAGCGAAAGGCCAAGGAGCGGACATCGTGTGGAGCTCTAAGGGAGGCGAATGTGTCAAATCGCCGTGCATTGGACATTGGTGGCAGTTTCGCACAAACCTTATGCAATCTCTCTCCATAGTGAGCCAGAAATAACCTGCTCTTAAGATTTTCTTGGCTAGCACATAGCCATTCATGTGTGGCCCACAGATTCCAGAATGTACCTCGTTAAGAATTCTTGAGGCTTCTTGTGCGTCCACACATCTCAACAGTCCCAGATCTAGGGCTCTCTTATACAACACCCCTCCACTTAGAAAGAAACTATTTGCAAGACGACGGAGGGTTCTTTTCTGATTGCTCTCAGCTAATGCCGGGTACTCTCCATTCTTGATGTAGTTTTTGATGTCCAGGTACCATGGCTCACCATCAAGTTCTTCTTCAACCATATTGCAGTAGGCATGTTGGTCCCGGACTTGAATCTCAAGCGGGTCAATGTGAGTTTGGTCAGGATGACTGATCATTGATGCTAATGTAGCCAAAGCATCGGCCAACTCATTGTGCATTCTTGGGATGTGCCTGAATTCAATAGAATCAAATCTTTGGCAAAGATCTTCCAGACACTGCTTATACATGATGAGCTTCCCATCTCGAGTTTCCCATTCACCCTTGATTTGATGTACTAGAAGGTCAGAATCTCCGAGCACTAATAATTCCTTGATGTCCATGTCTATCGCCATGCGTAGACCTATGATGCAAGCTTCATATTCTGCCGTGTTATTGGTACACCAGAAATGAAGTTGCGCAGCCGCCGGATAGTAATGACCTGTCGGGGATATGAGAACGGCCCCGATACCATCACCTTTGGAGTTAGAGGCCCCATCAAAATATAGCTTCCAATAATGATCATTTTCAGAGGATAATTCTTCAATTATGTCAACCTCTTCATCCGGAAAGTATGTCTTGAGAGGTTCATACTCATCATCCACCGGATTCTCGGCCAAATGATCGGCTAAAGCCTGGGCTTTCATTGCAGTTCTGGTGACGTAGACTATGTCAAACTCTGTGAGTAGCATTTGCCACTTGGCAAGCCTACCTGTTGGCATCGGCTTCTGGAAAATGTACTTCAGTGGGTCCATCCGGGATATGAGGTAAGTAGTGTACGACAACAAATAATGCCTCAACTTTTGTGCTACCCAAGTGAGGGCGCAACACGTTCTTTCCAACAAAGTGTACTTGACCTCATAATCCGTGAACTTCTTGCTCATGTAGTAGATGGCTTGCTCTTTCTTGCCTGTGGCATCATGCTGCCCCAGTACACATCCAAATGAATTGTCCATCACCGACAAATAGAGGAACAAGGGTCGACCTGGTTCCGGCAGAACCAACACAGGTGGATTTGAGAAGTATTGCTTGATTTGGTCAAAAGTCGCTTGGCATTCCTCGGTCTACTTGACTGCAGCATCTTTCTTTAGCAGCTTGAAGATTGGCTCACAAGTTGTAGTGAGTTGAGCGATGAACCTACTGATATAGTTCAATCTTCCGAGGAAACTCATGACTTCTTTCTTGTTCTTTGGCGGAGGCAACTCTTGTATAGCCTTGATCTTTGCAGGATCTAACTCAATGCCTCGCCTACTGACAATGAAACCCAACAACTTTCCAGCTGGAACGCCGAATGCACATTTAGCCGGATTCAACTTCAAATTGTATCTTCTAAGCCTTTCAAAGAATTTCCTGAGGTCTTTAACATGATCCTCCGCCGTTCTCGATTTGATTATCACATCATCCACATATACCTCAATTTCTTTGTGTATCATGTCATAGAAGATGGTTGTCATGGCTCTCATGTATGTTGCCCCAGCATTCTTTAATCCAAATGGCATGACCTGTAACAAAATGTTCCCCAAGGTGTGGTGAACGCTGTCTTTTCTGCATCGTCTTCATCCATCAGGATCTGGTGATATCCGGCATAGCAATCCACGAAAGACTGGATCTCGTGTTTGGCACAATTGTCTATGAGAATGTGAATGTTAGGCAAAGGAAAATTATCCTTGGGACTGGCCTTGTTCAAATCTCGATAGTCAACACAAATTCTTGTCTTCCCATCTTTCTTAGGTACCGGCACGACATTGGCCAACCAGGTGGAATATTGAAGCGATTGAATCACCTTTGTTGATAGCTGCTTCATGATTTCATCGTGGATTTACTTGCTCACATCTGTCTTGAATTTTCTCCGAAGTTGTTTGACTGGAGGAAAACCAGGATTGATTGGTAACTTGTGAACCACCAAATCTGTGCTCAAACCGGGCATGTCATCATACGACCAGGCAAACACGTCTCTATAATCAAACAAGGCTTGGACTATGTCGTCTTTCACTTTCGGTTCAGCGTGCATGCTTATCTTGGTTTCCTTAACATCATCGGCACTTCCCAGATTTATATTTTCTGTGTCATCCAGATTGGGCTTAGGCTTATTTTCAAATTGTTCTAATTCCCCATTTATTTCACTCTCGGCTCTCTCCTCATCATATTCTTCCTCAAAACTTCCTTCATTATCACTCCCTTCCATGTCATCTATCTCCTCAACTGTCATTTTATACTCACTCCACCCCCATCATTAATTTCCTTGATTTCTGGTTGGTTCAATCAGACCAAGTTAAACTGTGTGTTTAGATCAGGGCGTGATTTCAGCATGCATGTCATGTTATTAAGGCCATCAGAGACGTAGCTACAGAAAGAAATAAAAAACAAAAATCAGGAAAGTAAAGAGATAGAATAAGGAGACAAGAAGCAACGTCTTGCTTTTCATTGAATTTGAAAGATAAAAGGGTTTGACATCATAACGAGCAAAATAAATATACTTGGATTACAACCCTTAGAATAATCCAGTATACAGAAAGGATAACAAAAACTTGCTACCAATAGCCCCTCCTAGTGGGGAGAGGTGTGGATTCCCAGTTGTTCAGCTTCACATCAGAGCCAACGTCCTGGATTTCTGCATTGCTAGGTCCTTCGCCAGTTTGCACCATGTTGATGCCAAAGACGTGCCTCAGGTCTGACAGCAGCTTCTTTTGTTCTTCAGTCTCCTCAGTATTCTTGGAAGCGGCCTTGCCTCCACTAGGCCTTGTGAAAGATTGAGCGAGGCAAGGGACAGGCTTCTCGAGAGACCATTCTTGTTTCTTCATCTTCCTAGCTCTTGCTCTGTCTGCAGCTGTGGGCTTGTATCCCAGACCCCAGGTACCTTGAATGCCAAGTGGACTAATTGGACAAGATCATTCCTTGTAGCGCTGCCCCGAGACCTTTCCCGGGCTGGAAACCGTGCTTCAACATTTCCGTAGCCATCATGACTGCTGCTTCTGACAATCTTGCTTGGGGTAAAGGCTTGCCTTCAGGAACCTCCTCCACATGGACCGCTTCAAATGCTTGATACATCAGAGTTGGGCTATCATTAGTGACCTCAATAACTGGAATAGACGGATCCTTGTAGATTGACAAATCTCCCTCTCCGTGTACCATGATCATCTCACGATTCCATTCAAACTTGATAGTCTGGTGTAAGGTTGATGGTACTGCGCCTGCCATATGGATCCAGGGTCTTCCCAACAACAGGTTGTAAGACGAATCCATATCAAGAACTTGGAAATCGATAGCAAAATCCACGGGCCTGATTGTCAGTATCAGTTCTATCTCACCAATCGATTGTCGTTTCTCTCCATCAAAAGCGCGGATACTCATGGTATTTGTCCGAAATTTGTCCATGTTGACTTTCAATCTCTTTAAGGTAGACAATGGACAGATGTTCAGACCGGATCCACCATCAACCAGTACCCTTGTGACATAAGAATTGTCACACTGGACAGTCAGATGCAGTGCTTTGTTGTGACCAGTGCCTTCCATTGGCAGTTCCTCATCGGTGAAAGTGATCCTGTTTACCTCAAAGATACGACTTGCGACTTCTTCAAGATTGCTGACGGTCATCTTCTCGGAGACATGGGCCTCATTCAGTATTTTCAATAGAGCATGACGGTGTGCCTCAGAATGCATCAACAATGACAACAAAGAAATTTGAGCAGGGGTCTTCCTCAGCTGCTCCACAATGGAGTAATCTTGCACTTTCATCTTCTTCAGGAATTCTTCCGCCTCTTTCTCAGTGACAGGCTCCTTGATGGGGCCCTGATTTTCTCTAGCCTGCTTTGCTTTTCTTAACTCTTCTGGGGTAAAGCACCGCCCAGAATGAGTAAGACCGCCAACTTGTGTCGTTTCCGCCACAACCTCTTTTCCCTTGTATGTTACCAATGCCTTGTCATAATTCCATTGGACAGCATTAGTGTTTATCATAGGAATCTGAGGTGCGCTCTTTATGACAACAGGCTCACACATCTTGTTTTGATCATCTTCACAGGGTGCTCTTCTTATAACCAACTTTGGTTTGGCCACGCAATCCGCCTCCTCTCCATTTTTGTTGGTCCTTTGGATCACCAATTTTGGTTTTTCAGTCACCTCTTCCTTTCGCTCAACGGCTCTTCTCAATGTCAACACTGGCTTGTTCGGCTGGATAGGATGCCCCACTTTCCCCGGCACAACCGAAAGAATTGGTTGCATCCTTTCCACTCCAATTGTTATAGCATCGACTGACACTATTGGCCTTGCCGATTCATCTTCAAATCCCCCTTCACATATACCCACCATGTGTACATCATGGACCGGCAAAGGATTGCGATTAATGTTTGGCGTTTCTGCATCTTCAATCACTATTTGGTTATTGTCAATCAGATCTTGCACTGCCTTCTTGAGATAATAGCAATCTTCTGTATCATGTCCTGGTGCGCCCGAATGGTATTCACAATGCCGAGATGACATGACCCAGAATCCGGTTAGGCCGTGCGGGCACCCGACATCCTCCCCTAGACCGGTCGGGCGAACCCTTACCAATTAAATCAGGAAAATAAATATAACAATTTACAAATAAGGACAAGACTTAAAATAAAAACACAGACATACTGATACCTCTAAGCTGTACAAAAGAAATTACAGCTGACTACCCAACATGCTAGGTTTAGGGCTATCCAGACCAGACATCTAAGAGTAAAAAAGAAGACGGATACCTCCTGAAGGGAGCAAAATGCAACTGAAATAATGAACAATAAACTGGTGGCCATCCGGAATAAATCTGGCTCACCCTGACAGCTGAAGTCGTCTTCGCTCCTGAACAACGCGGCGAACTCAATCCTGGAGCGAACCTGCCGAAACGAAATAGATAGACAAGAAACAAACAACAAATAAGGGTGAGTCAAAAGGACTCAATAAGTGGGGCAGACTAGCCACCTCAAAGAATAGGGTAGCTAGCCAGGGAGGAAAGAAATAGATAGACCAAATTCATTTTATTTAAATTATAAAAAGGCAGGGCCAGATAACAACCGGAAACACGTATGAAACCATAAACTCAACTGGGGATACGAGACAGAAACATATCAACTAATAAGCGATGCACGTATAAGCAGAACAGTAGTCATGTACCGCAAGTCTACACAATGGTATGAATTGAGATGAAATGAAATGAAGTGAGATGAAATGAAATGAAATGAAATGAAATGAAATATGATGCAAAGGGTCACATGTGCCCGTCCTCCCATCTCGAAGCGGAATACTCCTGCATTCGAGGGGAATCCAATCTGATAACCAACTGGAGCGGAATACTCCTGCTCCTGGGGCGGAATACTCCTGCACCCGATATAATATAAACCAGAGGCGGAATACTCCTGCACTCTCTTGGGGCGGAATACTCCTGCACCCGATATAATACAATGGAGCGGAATACTCCTGCTCCTGGGGCGGAATACTCCTGCCCTCAATATGATACAATGGAGCGGAATACTCCTGCTCCTGGGGCGGAATACTCCTGCCCTCAATATGATATGCAATGTAATGCATATGAATGACAAATATTGCATATGAATGCAATGTGATGCAATAATAACCCTTCACCGGTGCGGGACTCTCATCGACAACCGGGAAGTAGATGCCAACTCACAGCCAAGGTACAATGCTCAGATCCTCATTGCAATACCAACAATAGGACATAACATATAATATATAATGTAAATCCAAAGCTAAGGCATAATGAGTACGCCTATCGGCAGCTACACACGTAAGGAACACGTGGTAGAAAATCCACGAGGCCAGGTGCCTCCAAAGAAATGGATATAAACACTTACCTTGTTACAAAGTTAGTACAGCCACTTAATAACCGCTTAGTCCTTTGGTTTTCTTGCCAAACGATCTCACTCTATTCAATAAGCAGAAAAATATATCAATTTAGGCTAAAGGCTTCATTCCTCACATCTTAGGGCAATCCAGGTAGGAACCTGATACCCTATTCGCATACGCAATACGCAGGCCAGGCCTATATACAGGGTATAAGGCCACATAACCAAACCCCAAATAAATTACATTTATATGTTGCCCATAACTCACTGAGTATGAATATATAATCAATTTCATTATCAGAGTCCATTTGACCCGTTAAACTATTAATTGAACTTATTAAAACGATGTATAATATTCCAAGTTTTACCGTTAAAACGTATTCAAACACACATAATAAACTCAAATAATATAGTAGGATCATTACCTGAATGTTTTGGGGTGAAAATACTATTTTTCTCCGGCCCCTTTTCTTATTTTCTGGCATTTTTTTGTTTCATTTTTTAGGTGCTTCGTTCTGTTCCAATGTTTTTGTCTTGTTTTTGCATTTGAGCTTCAAAGTGAAGCTTAATTCGTAAGGGATATATACTCCCTTCCCACCGACTCCACTTTGACTTTTCTTTTTGTCTTTTTTTTTTTTTGTTTTTTTTATTATATATGTTTTTCTTAACGAAAATTAAAATAGTACCCTACGATATTCGAAATAATTCCAACTTTTGCATATAAGTTATAGAAAATGTATGTAGCATACTCGCGAAGGCGGATCTCAAATCAGACTCCCGTAACTCAAGATGCGAATTTAAATGAAAAGAAGTCAAATTATTTAACTTTCGGCATTTCAGCGGAAACTAGCCGAACAACATCGAAATTCACTTTCGAAAGTTCACAAAAGTCATAAATAATCATACGAACCCAACGGCGCTTTCGGATTTCGAATCGGAGCTCATTCGGCAAAAACCGAGCTCGAAAATCTCTTTTTAATATTTATCGCCAATAAAAACTGAAACCTTCTTCCGATGCCTACCAAACGAGGTCTGATTTAGCTAAAAATTTACAGACAGGTCCTAATGGACATTACGAATATTTTAAAATTATCGGCACGCCAATCAGAGTCCTAACTTCCGAAACGACTGACCGAGGTCGTTTCATTCTCCTCCACTTAAACTCTCGTTCGTCCTCGAACGAGCCTAAATCTAAAGCAAGATTCACACTGATAATAAAAGAACTTGCACGACCTTCATAAACTATCCCACGGAATTTTTTCTCATGATTACAGAATTAAAACTATAACACGAACACCGAACTCTTGGAATAAAATATATTTGGATAATATGATAACACCTTTGCCCGAATTATTCTGACTAAGATGATCCTTCCTCGATCACGAGAGAAGAGTTCTACATTTTTGAAATAAAAATATACGGAACTTTGAATGGGTTAACATGATTAAGTCGATAATCACCTCTTCGATATACCTTTCGATATAAAACAGGTCGATGGAACTAAGAATTAGCTCACTCTTGATACAATAGGGGAAGCTTTTGAAGTACCTTGTCACTACTCACTATAGAAGATCTGATGCAAGTTTTATCATATTTTTACGAACGCACTATGCAACATCTCAGCTGATGTTAGTGTTGTTCCGCAAGCTCCTTGTGGACATGTAGTTACTCATATCCCAATGTATGTCGAAGGTTCATCTGAACAGGGTCTATCGTATAAGAATAAGGATCACACAACTACTACGGGATAGTATGATGATGGAGACACATTATTCCAAATACAGTATTCATCCAGGTTCGACTAAGATGTACCATGATCTTAAACAGATTTATTAGTGGGATGGAATGAAGTGTGACATAGCAGAATTTGTGGCTTAGTGTTCTAATTGCCAGCCAGTTAAAGTCGTGTCATCTTTCCAGACTTTATGCTTTCAGCAGACAGGTACGTATATACGATCAGGTCGCCAGCTTATCTCTATCATTAATAGATTATTAGCTGGTTTAGCAATGATCGACACTCATTGCAGATTTCTACCGTGGCCTTACTTTGGGTCGTGAAAAAAGTGGTATCAACACCTCAGAGATTTAATATTATCATTCAGTATTTGGAGGAAGACTCCTCCACTTAAAGCACAAACTCATGCAGCCATTTGAATAGGAATAACCATCCTCACACAGTCTGCTGGACCAAAGAAGATTTAGCTAAAAGCTGAATGTAGGCAGACCTAAGCTACCAACCACCCTTTCGAGTTGCCAAACAGCTGCAACTCTCAAGTTCACAACTCCATACCTTTGCCGTAAACACCACCGCCTGATGGATGGTACTTTTATATAAAAATTTTGGCAGAGTTTCCCCTGAAACTGGATGATCCGCAAAAACAGAACCAGCACTATACTATACATAGGAATGGATACCCGGATAAACTGATATCCAAAACAATAATATGCTCACCCTGCTACAATAACACATGCTCTGGCTTAACACAGGAAACGTCACAAGCGGCTACCAATCGCCCAAGCTCACTAGTGCCGGACGAAGAAGAAATGGAAATGGATCGAGGATAGAAATAATTAGAGCTTCAGGAAGTTCATCTTGTTTTTTTTTTTTTTTTTGGCTTGGCTACCAAAGCTAGACTACTTCCGTGTCAGGCTAGCCAAAGAATCACAATTGAAGAGATAGACATTAAATAAGCTTTATGGAATGACATCTATGCCAATTTAACCTCCCAATAAGAAGGTGACAATTTGCCAGAAAATCCTTTTATAACTAAGACGAGCTCATAGAATAACTTGACTGTACTAGCGTCTTGAACCAAGATGATATACGTAGATCGAATATTACTTGCTAATCACTTTGTACCGAAGAAACGATAACACTTTCTGATGGTGACGAACTAGAATCCCTTCATCCAACCAATACGAAATTCCGAGAAGAGAGATAAACTGATTTGATATAATAAGAGAAGGTGGAACAACAAGATGCCAGGCAGAAAATACCGACACTTACTGCCAAATCTCTCACATTTAAACTAGAAAAATTAGTAAGGTCTCACAAATACCAGGAATAAATCATACCAGAAGCTCGCCCCTCTACCGCAACCGATTCTTGATAGAAACAATTTCCAATGAACCCATGGTAAGATAAACAAAGTCCAAACCGATCGGAATAATCAAATCTTACACATATTTAAGAGAAGAAGAAATTTCAGGGTCTACTACATCGAATACCTCATCATCCTGCCAGACTAGCAGTTCATAGAACTGCCTCTACAGCTGAGCTGAGCCACTACCCTGATAATCACCTTCTGAAGAACCACTATCACCACGCTCTCGACCTCTACTGGATGGTGGCATTTCTTTTGCTGATTGATATCTAAATAAAATCCCTGCGACTGTGCAGATTTCTGATGACGAGAGAAAAGACGACTGCTAATTTGTCGGAGTAAGGGAAAACTCCTCAAAGGATAACCAGACTCATGACAATGATAACACCTTTCCGCTGAAAATGGAAGCTGGACAGATTGTTGATAGCTACAAAGAGAAAAACTGGGTCTGATATTGTCGAACTACTGGCGCATTCTAAGAATCGCGTGACATACGCTGAGATAACCTGGAAGGTGGCATCCCAAAATAATCAGAACTTTTACCTCCAAATGAGGTACCATGGTTACCCACTAGGGCCACGGGATCTCTTGCTCTCCCGCTCTAACTCTTCCCGCTCTAACTTATGGTATGCCTAATACCTTTGAGCAATATCAACAACGACATCAAATAAAGTCCCAACCTCAATCTCTTGAGCTATCTGGGATCTCAAGGAAGAAGAAAAGTCATCAATAAATCTTTTAATCTCTCGAAAGGCTCATGGACTAGTTTTAATACATATTCAACCATTCTATAGAATTCAATCTTATATTCTGAAACCAACAGGCTAACCGACGGACTACCCTGTCAAATCCACTAAACTGGCAACACTTTTCATCTCGCTCGCTACTCGAAAGGAATTTTTCCACGAATCTAGAAGAAAAACCGAACCAAGTTAGCTAATAAGAGAGTGGCCCACCAATTCCAGGCTGGACCCCTGAAACTGGAAAGAAGAATAATCAACACCATACCGCTCGATATAATCAAGAGCCTGAAGGATACACTGACATCATTTTATTTTAAAAAGAATCACGAGGTTTATCTGATGCATTGCTTAAGAATATCGGAAGGTTCAACCGCGTAAAATAATGCAACCTCTTCGGACACTCGGACCGAACTGATGCCTCGGCTAGCTAACCAGCCAGAACAATTAGAGGCACAACACATGCTGCCTCCGGAACTTACTTTACTGCGGCAATATTAAGAACCAGAAAGGAGCTCCCTGAGATCGAGCGTCTGCACATGCGGCAACCTGATAGGCTGCCCAGCAAATAATAGGTTTTTTTTGCGGTATCTGCGTCGCCAAGATTCTCGTAAAGCATCGTAGAGAGCCAATGAACCACAAGGCCCTGCTCCCTTGCCCATCGCAAGCTCGTACAGCTGGGACCTCCGTAAATAGATTGTCAACACGATAAAAAAAACTCGGGGTTTCGTCAGTTCTAACCCCATGCCAGACCGCTTCGTCTTGAACTCATACCGTTTGCTGATTTGTCGCACGAGGGTTCACAATTACCACAAAGGAATTAACGAATTAACGAAAATACTTTTGAATCCTAGACCGACGCACGATCAGAATGAAGGAAGTGAAACTTCCTAAATGCCATCATAGCCCCTCGTAGATAAGTACGGACGTCTACGTACCCATCAGCGAGACTCTACTAGACACTGTCTTAGTCTGGATAGACTCTAAACTGGGCTCTGATACCAACTGACACGACCCAGAATCCGGTTAGGCCGTGCGGGCACCCGACATCCTCCCCTAGACCGGTCGGGCGAACCCTTACCAATTAAATCAGGAAAATAAATATAACAATTTACAAATAAGGACAAGACTTAAAATAAAAACACAGACATACTGATACCTCTAAGCTGTACAAAAGAAATTACAGCTGACTACCCAACATGCTAGGTTTAGGGCTATCCAGACCAGACATCTAAGAGTAAAAAAGAAGACGGATACCTCCTGAAGGGAGCAAAATGCAACTGAAATAATGAACAATAAACTGGTGGCCATCCGGAATAAATCTGGCTCACCCTGACAGCTGAAGTCGTCTTCGCTCCTGAACAACGCGGCGAACTCAATCCTGGAGCGAACCTGCCGAAACGAAATAGATAGACAAGAAACAAACAACAAATAAGGGTGAGTCAAAAGGACTCAATAAGTGGGGCAGACTAGCCACCTCAAAGAATAGGGTAGCTAGCCAGGGAGGAAAGAAATAGATAGACCAAATTCATTTTATTTAAATTATAAAAAGGCAGGGCCAGATAACAACCGGAAACACGTATGAAACCATAAACTCAACTGGGGATACGAGACAGAAACATATCAACTAATAAGCGATGCACGTATAAGCAGAACAGTAGTCATGTACCGCAAGTCTACACAATGGTATGAATTGAGATGAAATGAAATGAAGTGAGATGAAATGAAATGAAATGAAATGAAATGAAATATGATGCAAAGGGTCACATGTGCCCGTCCTCCCATCTCGAAGCGGAATACTCCTGCATTCGAGGGGAATCCAATCTGATAACCAACTGGAGCGGAATACTCCTGCTCCTGGGGCGGAATACTCCTGCACCCGATATAATATAAACCAGAGGCGGAATACTCCTGCACTCTCTTGGGGCGGAATACTCCTGCACCCGATATAATACAATGGAGCGGAATACTCCTGCTCCTGGGGCGGAATACTCCTGCCCTCAATATGATACAATGGAGCGGAATACTCCTGCTCCTGGGGCGGAATACTCCTGCCCTCAATATGATATGCAATGTAATGCATATGAATGACAAATATTGCATATGAATGCAATGTGATGCAATAATAACCCTTCACCGGTGCGGGACTCTCATCGACAACCGGGAAGTAGATGCCAACTCACAGCCAAGGTACAATGCTCAGATCCTCATTGCAATACCAACAATAGGACATAACATATAATATATAATGTAAATCCAAAGCTAAGGCATAATGAGTACGCCTATCGGCAGCTACACACGTAAGGAACACGTGGTAGAAAATCCACGAGGCCAGGTGCCTCCAAAGAAATGGATATAAACACTTACCTTGTTACAAAGTTAGTACAGCCACTCAATAACCGCTTAGTCCTTTGGTTTTCTTGCCAAACGATCTCACTCTATTCAATAAGCAGAAAAATATATCAATTTAGGCTAAAGGCTTCATTCCTCACATCTTAGGGCAATCCAGGTAGGAACCTGATACCCTATTCGCATACGCAATACGCAGGCCAGGCCTATATACAGGGTATAAGGCCACATAACCAAACCCCAAATAAATTACATTTATATGTTGCCCATAACTCACTGAGTATGAATATATAATCAATTTCATTATCAGAGTCCATTTGACCCGTTAAACTATTAATTGAACTTATTAAAACGATGTATAATATTCCAAGTTTTACCGTTAAAACGTATTCAAACACACATAATAAACTCAAATAATATAGTAGGATCATTACTTGAATGTTCTGGGGTGAAAATACTATTTTTCTCCGGCCCCTTTTCTTATTTTCTGGCATTTTTTTGTTTCATTTTTTAGGTGCTTCGTTCTGTTCCAATGTTTTTGTCTTGTTTTTGCATTTGAGCTTCAAAGTGAAGCTTAATTCGTAAGGGATATATACTCCCTTCCCACCGACTCCACTTTGACTTTTCTTTTTGTCTTTTTTTTTTTTTGTTTTCTTTTATTATATATGTTTTTCTTAACGAAAATTAAAATAGTACCCTACGATATTCGAAATAATTCCAACTTTTGCATATAAGTTATAGAAAATGTATGTAGCATACTCGCGAAGGCGGATCTCAAATCAGACTCCCGTAACTCAAGATGCGAATTTAAATGAAAAGAAGTCAAATTATTTAACTTTCGGCATTTCAGCGGAAACTAGCCGAACAACATCGAAATTCACTTTCGAAAGTTCACAAAAGTCATAAATAATCATACGAACCCAACGGCGCTTTCGGATTTCGAATCGGAGCTCATTCGGCAAAAACCGAGCTCGAAAATCTCTTTTTAATATTTATCGCCAATAAAAACTGAAACCTTCTTCCGATGCCTACCAAACGAGGTCTGATTTAGCTAAAAATTTACAGACAGGTCCTAATGGACATTACGAATATTTTAAAATTATCGGCACGCCAATCAGAGTCCTAACTTCCGAAACGACTGACCGAGGTCGTTTCACGAGAGTGGTCCACCTTCCCAATGGGTTGCATGTTTCCTTGAATTGGCTTTATCATATCCAAGGCTCTCAATTTCTCGAAGATACTGGTGTAAGATTCTCCAATTGGTGTAAATTCTCTCTTTTTCTCCTCTCGGGCTTTCCTGAATTCAGCTCTTGGACGGAAGCCTGCAGGACCTCTTGGTCGGTAGGTAGGGTTCGGCGGAGCCTGATAATTGTTAAGTGGAGCTTGGTGAATGTGATATGCAGGCTGTGGGGCCGGCGCACGCCATTGCGGATAGGATGTTGGAGCATATGGTTGTGCTGCATGTACAGAGTATTGGGGTGGAGGCATGGAGTATTGTGCATTTTGTGGTGGGTAATAGTGTTGTAAAGGGGGTGTTTGTAGAGCTTGGTATGAATTATGTTTATTGTATCGCTCCTCGTTCCACTTTCGCGGACCTGACCCTACCATGGCTACATCCTCTTTCTTCTTCTTACCAAACCCTGCTGCCCCGGTCTGCACAGCCTGTGTAGTCGCCTTTAGTGTAGTATGACTCACAATCTTGCCAGCTTTGACTCCCCTCTCAATCATTTCTCCCATCTTGACGACTTCACTAAATGGTTTCCCAAAGGCGGCGATCAATGCACCATAGAACGCTTCATCTTGCGCCTCAATGAACAAACGAACCATGTCATCGTCTGGTATTGCGGGGCTCACTCGAGCGGCCTGCTCGCGCCATCTGAGGGCATACTCCCTAAAGCTTTCACTTGGCTTCTTTTTTATCGCATCCAAAGAGGATCGATCTGGCAAAACTTCAATGTGGTACTTGTACTGGTCATAGAATGCCTGCGCCATATCCTCAAATGACAACCATTTAGTTAAATCCTGCCTCATGAACCATTCGGCAGCTGCGCCCCCCAAGCTTTCAGAAAAGTAGGCTATCAACAGTTTGTCTTTCTTGACCCCTCTCATTTTGTTGCAGTAGGTTTTCATATGAACCCTTGGATCTCCTTGCCCGGTGTATAGATCAAACTTTGGCACTATGAACCCATCTGGCAATTGCAATTCAGGGTAGGGGCAAAGATCCTTGAAAGAGATGTTAGTATGATCTCCATATCCTTGAATGGTCCTTACTGCTTGTTCTAGGCCCTTCACCTTTCGCAGAACCTCGCTCTCATCCAGCTTTCCCGACCGATCAACCTCAACCTGAGACTCGCGATGGAACCTCTGATCATATGAGTCACTGTGTCGGAAATTGGGTTCATGGTGCTGGTCATAATGATGATCCCCAGCCTGGAGATGTGGTTCACTGTTGGACCTGGCCATGGCAGGCCTAGCTGGGCCCCGAAAAACTGGAACCTGTGGGGGAGGTGGACCATACTGCCCTTGTGGTGGAGGTGGTGGTTGGGGCGCATGAGGGCGCACTTGAACCTCTTTCGTTGCACCATGACTAGGGCCAAAACCAGGGGGATAGGTCGGATCTTCGACTGCTGTAGATGTGCCCGGTGCCCGCTGGCTAGCTGTTGGCACAAGCCCATCTAGGAGGTTTGGCATGGGAGGAGGTGCCCGTCCCGTGGTTATCGCATGATGCATGTCTACCAGGAATTGCTTCAGAGTCAGGGCCTCTTCTGTCTTCCTATCATTTTCTTCGGAACCGGCATCAGATTTGTCTCCTTCAGTGGCCATGTTACCAAGTGGAATTTCAAATCCCTTTGAGTTAGTTGTGTAAGAGTGGGGTAATGCCAGAGCGCTGCACCAAATCACTGGTAATCTAGACTTGTCTGCAAACAAAACAGGTTAGAAGCACAATATTTATAAGCCAAGCGTGCCTACAAACCTAAGGTCGTCATGCGTCATCCCGAAATGGTTTAGATTAGATTCCTAAGTGTATCGTTTGAGTTCTCTTTTCTTTTCTTTCTTTATTTTTCTTTTTCTTTTTCAAAGAGAGGCCAGAGGGTGAAATAAATTGACACATAAAAATAAGCAAAAGATTTTCATTACTAAAAAAAGAAAGAGTACATACAGTGCTCTAAGGCACAACCTTAGAAACGTACAAATAACTGAAAAAAATAGAAATAAATTACCGCTACTAAGTTTAAAAAGTAACGTAAAATACAATATGCCGAGATACTAAATGAGTGACAAAACAAAACAATAAGCTGCATCATCTCGGACTGATGTATCCGCTAAGGCAACCCTGGCTCAGAATCAGCTGGCTCTTCTAGGTCAGACTTAGGTGGCTCCTCGGGATCTTCTTCTGCTGGTGACAAAGGCTGGAAAAATTGCCATTCTAAAGACGTGAAAAATTGACTCAAAATATTGTTGCCAAAACTAAACAGACGCTTGGACTTCCCACAAAATTGGGCATATCACGGTTGTCACAATGAGACTTAGCGATTTCCAAAAAATTTACCATTATAACGGCGTGAATTTGAACCAAAAAGAATCCTTGGCTAACTAAGGCACTTGGAAACTAAAAATATTTCGCCATTATAACGGTATCAAGACTAACTCCAGAAAATTTGACAACTTTGGTATGAAAGTATTTTCTTTCTTTTTTTCTTTTTTTTTCTTTTGGGAAAAATTCACCATTATGACGACATAAAAACTGACTCAAAATTTTTCCGACACATAAATCTTTGCAAAAATTTCTGTTTCGACGGCATGACCCGAAACAGGAAATGTATTAAAACAAGACATCTACAAACTGGAATTCACCCTACTTCCTCTCTTTCCTTTATTTTATTTTATTTTCTCTTCTCTTTTTTTTTCATTGCTTTTTCATTTCTTTTGAAATCCGCCCTTCCCCAATTCGGTCAGCATGATGACCCTTCCTTCTAAATGCAACACAGAAAATGCTTCGGACGTATCTCGACGCCAAGGAGTCATCCTAGACAAGTGCGGTACCGGTGTGCCGCACCTCACTAAGTCAAATATGATGCAGATAATTGGGCCTAAAGGTTTAACTCTAGGTGACACAACTGACTCAGTGTCTAGACTGGCTCATAACCCGGTGGACAAACCGGGCGGAAAGCGCATCAGGACCATCCGGAGACAGTGTGTCCGGCCTAAAACCCCGTCACGCCTTCCTCCTAAATCATGGGCAATTTAGTAAGAAGTCCCAGATGCCACAAGCAATCTGGTAAGTGCACGTGTGCGTATGTTTCAGAGACTCAGAGAGTTGCGGAAGAAGACAGTTTATATACAGTTCAAAAATATCAAAGCAGTAACATTCAACTTTTCATGTGATAACGGCAAGAATATAACAACCATTATTTAATAAATTAAAACATGCGACAATTTTATCAAAGCCGGAGATTCTAGTTTTCACTAATTTCTCCAGCAGAGTCGCCAAGCTGTCACGCCCTAAATATTAATTAACTGCGAGTTACGAAGTTTATTATTTAAAGGCTCGTGACTGGTGTTCAAAAAGGTACAAAATTATTTAGAGAAACTCGGAGTCGCCACTCGACATAGTTAAGGTGTGCCAAGTCACCAAAAGGTACCTTGGAACACCTCTGACTCGTCTAATGGTCTGCGTTAGAGATTCGGGTAAGGTTCTCAGTTGACTCTCGGGAAGGTATTAGGCACCCTCGAGTCCTGTGCCAAGCACAGTTGCTTTATTGTCGCAAATTTAATTTATTAAATATGGTTGTTATCTTTTGCCGTTGATTTGAATTTATACTTTGATTCAGAAACAAAAATTGTGTCAAGTAACCTACGAGGTATACTTAGAACAAATTTATATATGTTTTTGTTTTTACCTAATAAGTAGATCACAAATCATACTTATAATATTGCCTAATCGAATTTGAAACTATATTTTATCACAAGATTCATCATTGACTTCTCTTAATTTAATTTGGCTCGTCTCAATTTAGTTTCCTTTTAACCTAACAAGTAGATCACAAATCATACTTATCGTTTTGCCTAATCGATTACATTTTGGTTATTAAATAGTAACTTTGGTTTTGAAATAAAATGACAAGAGAAAAGAAATGATATGAAAGCCAAAATAACTCTATAAAAATTGGTGATATCAAAATAATAGCTGTCTATCCAAGACTTACTCAATAATAGGCTGTTTTTGCAAATTATTTGGCCCAGAAGCTTTCTAAAAATGACACGTTAAACTTTGTGCAGAAACAGCCCACTAATGTTATTTCCTTTAGATTTTTGGCCAAACTTTACAATTTCAATTTTTTTAAGGTCCACTTTGCACAATTAGGTTTGTTTTACATTACCATTTCTCAACGGTGGCTGTTTTGGCAAAGAAAAAATAAACGTGGTTACTTCTGCAATTTTGTACAGCGGCAGAGAAAAACAGTGGCTGTTTCCGCAATTTTTGTGCGGCAGCAGAAAACAAGGTGGCTGCTTCTAAAAATTTAATTTTTTGTGCCCAGTTTTCTTTACATACAAGTTTCAAGTCCATTTAGATAGTATCCTATAGTTTGCCTAAATGTCCAAAGTTTTGAGGTTTGCATTTTGTAGCCAACTTTGTTATAAATCAAACTTGCGAGACTGATTTTGGGCTTTCTTCATTACATTAGTATATATCTAAGATATTCCATGCATATTCAATTCTTAAAAATAGTCATGCTCCACACAAAGTACTTATCCAATTTACACTTTCTTACCTATCAATGTTTTCACACTAAAAAAGGAATTTATCAAAGAATGGTAAACTAACAATATACATACATAATAAAATGTGTCATGGGTACTTAATCATGTTGGTTGTCATTTCCATTATTCAAATGCTAAAGATAATACAAAGTTGTTTGTGTTTACCTATTAGCAAAAACCTCAACAAAGCACAAAAATGAGGACTCCACAAGCTTAAAATGAGACACGAACGCAGCAAAATCAGCACCCGAACAGCCCTTAAACAGCCCCTTATGACCTCTTTTTAACTCTTAAACTAGTAGATTTATATCCCAAAAGACCCTTAGTATATAGCCTTTTGGTTCTAAATCTTTTCTTCAAAACTTACTATTTTTCTCAAGTGTTTTGCTCTCTATTTTCAGCTTGTTCTCAGTTGGTTCTTGTATTCAAAGAGGGCAATAAATGGCCCTATTTATGGCTGAAATTGAAGGCCAAAAGGTGGGGTATGGACCTGTACAAAAGTACAAACCCACACCCCTACACTTGAGTATTTTTTGGCTATTTTCAGCATAGTAGAGCAGCTGGAAAAAGACTATTTCAGCAGCCAAAACAGTCCTAAAAGCTGAATTTGTACAAGTGGGGTCCTCTAAAAGGACACCCATTACTCATTATAGTAACTAGAAGAAACTAGGACCAACTAAAGCCAACTAAATCAGCCCCAAACTAACTAAAACTGAACCAAAGTGCTCCCAGCTCCTAATTCTGCCTAACAGTACAAACTTAACTAAAATAGACTAAATATCCCAGCACATAACTAGACTTTCAAACTCAGACTCGCAAACTAAATTCCACCTCCTAAACAGACAAAGTTCACAAGCACCCTAATCAACTTTCAATATAAGTTTAAGAGACAAAAATGAATAAGATTAGCCTAGCAGGGCATTCAATCTTTACTCCATACTTGTTTTACTCAAATTCAAAGTAAGGTCTTGATTGGAGCAAGGCAGCAAGTTCAGACCAAATGCAAACATGAAGATTATCAGGCACATCAACTTTCAATGCTCTATCCAATACTAATCAAACTGGCTCACGCTTGGCAATAGTAGAAATCGTTTTATTCGAGTTAGCGATTAGGAGCAAGAGAAGCATTGTTTCATGTTACCACAAACCAAAGTAGCCTATGGAACAGAATGTATACGATTTTCAAATGAACCAACTACATCAACACAGAAACAATAGTTTTTCCCTCTAACAGGTTACATATATATACCTATACAACAACACTGCATGCCCAAAGAGTGACTCTTATTCACAACTCGACAAGGAGAACTTCGAAATTCATTAGAGCTACAGTGATCAAGGCAAAGAGAAATCGGGCAGCTTCTTATGCTTGAGCAAACTTACAAGGTGCCTGGACAGTTTTCAAGCTCCAACAAATAATAGCAATTAAACCAAAACAAGAGATAGGATTTCATGATCTAATCCACAAGACTAACATGTTTGGAGCAGTTTCAAGCTTAAACACAACAAAGAAAGACAAGTATTCACCGAAAAACAAACTTCACTCCCCAATAAGAATTAAACGGCTTCGAACGAGCATATGATTCAAACTCACTTCAATTCAAATGAACAAGCACAAGTACAAGTATGTACGGGTAAAATTATGTGATTTTTCATACGGTAGAACCAAACTAACTTTCCTAACTGAACATCAAGACAAATGAAATTGCATAGTGGAAAACAACTAACAAAAAGGAAAAGGCTCGGATTTCTCTAACCACTGCCAACGGCTGCTTCGCCATCACCATAGCAACGCCATCATCATCTTCATCTCCTCATCACTGCCTCACCAACATAACCAGTACACCCGCTGCCTCGTCCCACTGCTGGAGAAATCAGTTTGCATCGCAACTCCATCATGGCCATCAACTCAATATTACCATCGCTCGCTAAACAAATCACCACCACAGCTGCCTCGCTCACAACTACTGCTTTTATTTCCAAACCCAAATCCAAGCCATTATGAACCAATCCCACATCCACTACTCATCAAAAACAGTAGCAGCGATCAAAACAAACAGCCGCTCTACCAACAACGTAACCACTGTCTCCGTTCGACTGAAAACAGCCCCCTCCCCACTGCCTTATCAACACACAAATCACAACCCTTATAACGACCTCGCTTCTGCCTAATCAACATTGAAAACAGCCCCCTCCACCACAAACAAAATCATCACAGTCACAAGATAACCCCCACAGCCTCCGGATTCGCTCCTAAATACCCCTCGTACTGCCTCGCTAAATAGCCTGGTGTCGCCACGACTCCCACTGCCTCAACACCAAAGAAACATCACCATCACAGCCTCCCCACTACTGCTACTATTTCCACCTCAAATCCAATTACACCAGCCTCAACATCAATTACAAACGCAAGAGACAGAGCAGCCACGCACCAAAACAGAGAAAGAAAAAAAATATAAGAAGAAGAAAACAAAACGGGAAACAGAAACTGGCTAAAAAAAAGGGACTGGGGACGGGTTATTTTGGAAAATGGGGCATGAGGGTGGAAGAGGGGAGTGAGAGGAAGAGGGGAAGGTAAACTTACCGGAAAAAAGTCAAGGTGGCCGGATTTCGGATTTGACCGGGACTTTGACCGTCGATCTACTCCAAACCATTGAGATTTTGTAAAAACTAAGTTGAGAAATGGAATGGGGGGTCGAGATCTTTCGATTGGTGTATTTTTCATATTTTTCCGGCCACCGGAGGTGGTGGCCGGCGACGGCCGATCGGCGGAGCGGCGGCGGAGGCACGGCGGAGGCGATTCCGGTGAGAGAGTGGAAATTTCAGCATAATAACATTAGTCACATGGGACTTGAGTGGAATGAAGATAAAAAATGAGATTTTTTCATTATATGTGTAAGTCATGGGCCGGGTAAGGGACTTGGGCTGACGGGCCAACAATTTGGGCTATTATTTTTCTACACATGACCAGTTAAAAGGCACTACATACAAAATTAATCAACATACAATCACATAATCTACACTAACATTACAATTAAACATAGAATTACAATTACGCACGTAATAATAAATTTTTTTTGGTTAATTTTCACATTTTACTTCCTAATTAATGAAAAATTTAGTTAGAACAAACACTAAAAGTCCAGAAAAATTTGACGAAACGTCCTAAGAATCTAATACGACTATTATGAGCAATTTTATGAATTTGGTGCCAAAATTAGGTGATTACATGGGGTTTGATAAAAGTTGTTGGGGTTTGATCTTTGAAACAACATTTGGGTACCTTCGGATTGCTAAAACAACGTGAGAATTGTTGGATTTTTGGGTGCTAAACCAAGAAAACACGAGTTTGAATCGTGCTGAAGCTTGCAGTGGGCGGAGCGCCTAGTCTAAGGGGCGGACCGCCTCATTTGTGTGAGCTCTCTGGATTTTTGGTGGCGGGGCGCCTGGTTGAAGGGGTGGACCGCCTACTCTCCACTGCAGGATTTCGGGCGGACCGCCTACTTGTAAAGGGGCGGGGCGCCTACTTCTGTGAAGTGTGGTTTTGGGTAGAATCTTCTAGGATTTCTTGTTTCTTTGATTGCATTGCATCTAGCTAGTACATCTTTGAGTAATCTTTCCTAATTGAATTGTGCTAGCCCTTCGAAGCTATTAGGAAACTCAAGCCTAGATAGGAGAGTAGAATTCGAAGAAGACTCGTAGTATCATTTGACTCAAGTCCTCACTTAAAAAGCTTATCATTCCAATAGAGTCACATCAACTCCACTCACCCCGGAGTGCATTTGGCTTGTGAATTGAGTGATTAAGTTGAGGTTTGTTGATCAACTTTGTGAAGCTTTGAGTCTTCAAGCTTGTGTAAAATATCCACCACCACTAAACGAGTGACCCGAGTGAAACACTTGTGAGGGAGTGAGTGAGGATATTACACTAACGTTTGCTTGTTTTGTAGGTACAATGGCCACCGAAGGAGATGATTTCACTAAGAATGCCTTTGCTACTATCCTTGCCAAATTGGATAGTATGAACTTAAGGATTGAAAACCTTGAGAGGGTGACCTCAAGTACCCTAGTTGAACAAGGGACTTCCAATGTCCAATCGGAGAAAGGGACCTCGAGTGTCCAAGTTGAGAAAGGGGCCCCGAATGCCCAAGTTGAAGGCGTTGAGGGCACAAGTAGTTCAAACTTTACTCCGGAACAAGTTATTGAGTTGCTTAGACAACAACGGGTAAAGGAGGACCGTGATCGAATTGAACAATTGTTGGGCAATACCCAACGAGTGACCATTCCTAACCTTATGGGCAATCCCCAAAGGAATGTTCCACTTCCCGGTCCAATTCGAAATGTTCAACCTCTTGAGCCAGTTGCACAAGCTCAAGAAGGGGAGGAGGATAATTATGGTGATGGTGGGTATGATGCTCATTATCAATTTAGGGGTCGGAATGCGGATAGGGGAAGAGGCTGAGGTCGAGAGCCACCCATGGGGTATGTTGGAGGGAATGCTAGGAGAGATTATGGTGGTTATGGAGACAACTTGGGAGACCAACCGGAGCCTTTCCAAGGGGGTCGTGACAACAACAATCTTAATAGTGTGAAGCTCACTATTCCTTCCTTCAAAGGGAGTAGTGACCCGGTGGAGTACATTGATTGGAAGTTGTCCATGGAGCGGATATTTGACACCAATGATATGCCCGAGGGGAAGAAGGCCAAGTATGCTATTGCCTCTTTTAAATCTTTTGCTTCTACTTGGTGGGAGTCAATCAAGAGGAATAGAAGGAGGAATGGTATGGCTATCAATGTGACTTGGGGAGAATTGATCTGTGTGATGGATGAGAAGTATTTGACTAACCAATACCGTGTGGACCAATGCAAGCGTCTCTATGAGTTGAAGCAAGGTTACAAGATGGTTGGGGAATACTTCAATGAATTTGAGCAAATCTGGATGTCCCCAGATTTGGATGAGGAAGACAATGAGACGGCCATGATCCGATTTAAAGGAGGTTTGAACCGAGACATAGCTTCACAATTGAAGTTTCACAAGTATGATGATCATTACAAGCTTTGTGAAGATGCGGTTGAAGCCGAGAAATGGCTCAAAGAGGAGAAATCCCTTCGCTACAAGAGTAGTACTACTACTCCCATGAGCAAGCCAAAGGAGTGGAAGACTCCTACTCCAGATGCAAAATTCCCAAATGCAAGTGGTGCAATTGCTAGCAAGGATGTGAAGAAACCTTATGAGAAGTCTACACAATATGTGGAGGTAACTCTAAAACTCACTTGAGTAATCCTACTTCTACTCAATGCTATAAGTGTAAGGGTTATGGACATATTGCCAAATATTGCCCTACCCGGAAAACTATGGTTGTTGTGGGTGAATTGGTGTATGAACAAGATAGTGAACCCGAGGATGAGGGAGTAGAATGTGATGAGGAGGTTGAAGAAGGGGAGGATGCAATGGAGGATGATGATCCTCATTCCTTCCTTGTTGTGAGGAGGAGTTTTGGAGCCATGTGTGTGGAGGATAGTGAGACTTTACAAAGAGAGAACCTCTTCTATGCTAGATGCCGAGTCATGGGTATTGTTTGTTCCATGATTATTGACTCGGGAAGTTGTGCCAATGTCATTAGCCAAACACTAGTTTCCCAATTGAAGATACCCACCTTGAAACACCTAAATTCTTACCGTTTGCAATGGCTTAGTGAGTGTGGTGAATTGAAGGTGGTAAAGCAAGTCATGATTAAATTCAAGATAGGGAACTATGTGGATGAACACATGTTTGATGTTGTGCCTATGCAAGCATGCCACCTTCTCTTTGGAAGGCCTTGGCAATTTGATAGACATATGGTTCATGATGGTCGTGCCAACACCTACACGGTGAAGCACGAGGGAAAGAAGTTTGTGCTTAGACCCTTAACTCCCTAGCAAGTTAGTGAAGATTACAAGCGTATGAGGGAGTTGAGAGAAGCGGCAAAGGCTAAGTCGGTTGTTGAGACTAGTCCTTTGGCCGAGAGCTTGGTGGTGACTCCACCATCTTCTACCGGTAGCATATGTGCCATGATGCAATCGGGTGAGCTTTTGAAAGGAAATGATTGCAACAAACTACTCATTTGCCTAGTGCACAAAGGGGATGGTGATGCCGGAGAGGAGGAGGTCATGGTTTCGAGGACGAAACCTTCCCAAGAAGGGGAGGATGATGCGGGGCATACTACCTCAAGGCCTTTCACTAGAAGTCAAGCCAAGTTGATTCAAGACACTCATCTCCACTTGACTTGGAAGGACATGGAAGGAGACTCCGAGAGCGGCTTGAAGATCATGAACTGGAGTGCCATAGATGGAGGATCACATAGGTCACTTGGAGAGGCATCCGGGCCACATTTGGAAGCATTTCAAGAGCTCCCAGGAAGGGGTGGACCGCCTACTCAACTAGGCGGACCGCCTACTAATTATCAACTCTCTGGATCTCCAACCGCCTGAAAAGGGGCGGACCGCCTAGTAGGGCCGCCTACTCTCTCCTTCAGCATTGGAACAACCAGGCGGGGCGCCTAGTGCAAGGGGGCGGACCGCCCAGTCCCTGAAGCCTTGCGGGGGTTCTAATTATTATGCTATGTTTTGACTATTATAGCCCTACGTGGCCTTTGTTATTTTAACCCACTTTGGGGGTACTTTTGGGCTTTCATTATGTCTAAGTGAAGCCTATAAATACTTCACTTGTCTTCATTGAACCTTAGCTTACTTTGATTATTGTTGAATGATGAATAGAGTTGAACTCTTGTTTATGAAGAAAACCCTTTTGTTGGCTTGAGTTCTAGTTGATTATCGAACCGACACCCGATCATTCTACTTGCGAGTCCCAGGTGCGACTCGAGGGTGGTTGCTTAGCGTAGGCTCTTCTTGACACCGATACGAGGATATCACGGAATAAGTTCTCCTACTTCGTAGGGAGTTCGAGACGCGTCTTGTTCCCTTTATCGTTCTTCTTGTCTTTGGTTTGATCCTTATCAAAATTTCACTTTATGTCTTTTAACTTTTCAACGTTAAATGAGAAGGATAACTCTTAAAACATTTTTTTTAGGCAAGACCTAGCATTCAATGATGATTTTTATAGCCAAATACGACTTGATTGGCATCAAGCCGTAGTTATTATTGTCATTTTATATATTCCTTTGAAGAATTAAATATTTTGCTCATTAAACCTGACTAAACAATGATCAATCTGGAAAAAAAAGGAGGGGTAATTCCTAATAAATAAAATGATGAGAAGAGTAATAGGGAAGGAGGATGGTATAATGTCTCAGCTTGTTGATAGTTTTCAGTTAGAAATTGTACAATCCAAATCAGATTTGAGAATATATTGGATCTCCGACATTGATAGGTGGTCCAATTTCCACGCTCGTGCTGATGAGAGGAAACTCTTCTTTAACTTTGAATATTACTATTGTTTTTGGATTGTCTAGGCTAAGGCAGGAGAAAAATAGTGACACCCTTCGTTTGGGAGGGCAATTGGGCGTAGAAGTTCTTTTTATTTTATTTTTTTTTTATTTTCTTTGCAAATTTGTTTTGAAAAACTTACTTGGTTAAGAGGATCTGAAAGACTTTTGATTGATTGAAAATGCTTGTAGAACTTCAGAAAAGAATTGATCCAATTTGAACAAACTTATAAGAAATTAATTATTTTGAGGTATGCATCTAAATGTGTGGCATAATCATTATTAAAATAAAAATTTAAAGGAGATCGCAATTCAAATTTTAACCGACAAAAACCTTAGATGATTTCTCTCATTTGCTTGAAGTATAGTTAGCGGAGTTATTAAACACTTAATATAACAATGAGCGACTACAAGCTTTTCTAGAGATAACAAGTTCATTATGAAATATACATATACAAGTAAATTGATTGGAACACTACCTTCACAAAAAATTGGTGCAAATTTATATGTGGTTATTCAATTATTGTTTCATTATCTTAAAGTCAATTTTATTTATTTTATAACTAAAAGTCGCTTATCTTATTTTTTGTACATACTAAAATTATTGTGGTCAATTTTCATTAAAAAGTGACAAGGAATTGATGTGGCATATAAAATTGCTAATTCTCTTGATAAAGGACCATTAATCCACTGTCTGTTATAGTAGAAACGTTATTTCAACAATATTTGGAATTTTACAGTTAAAGCACTGTGCAATAATGCGAATATTATAGATATAGAAAATTACGGAGGGTTACATAATGAGTTCATGCGGCTATTAAGAGATTCCGCATCCCGAATATTATATAAATTAGGACTAGGCATAGGAACGGCATTGAGCACATTCAAGTTCCCTAAAGTAGATAAAAAATTAAAATTACTATACGATATTTTAATAACAAAAGATGTGCCTACACTGTCTTCCAACAAGGTTTGCTGGACAAAATTAGACGGCACTGCATAATGAAAGGTAGTTCTTTTTTTGGACTGACTGGGACCTCCTTTTGCCAAAAGGTGCGCAACTCTGTTTCCCTGGCGAAAGTTATGCCGGGTTATTGGCATTTCCATATGTTCTATATCTATGCATTTCCAAAGTCATGCCGTATCACGAAATGAGAACTGTCTTTCTTCTTTGTACATTAATCAATAGTTATGTTCATACAGTACTAAAAGAACTGAATTTTTACCGCGCAATACATCAATAACACTAAGGGTGTGTTTGGTATCAAGGAAAACATTTTTAATAGTAAATGATTTCCTAGAAAGTGTTTTTTTGAAAAAAAAAAATCATACTTATTTTTTGGTGTTTGGTTGCCCAAAAATAAAAGAATTTCCTAACCATTTAATAAGAGGTAGGATGGGGTAGGAGGTACAAGGGATGCACGCCTGGGGGTGGGGGAGGGTGTAGGGGTAGGGGGTAGTGAGTGGGGTGAGAGGAAAGATGGTAGGGGGTGGGATAGGGGTAGGGTAGGAGTTAGGGTGGGTGGAGGAGGCTGGGGTAGTGTTGGGCTGAGGGTAGGAGGTAGGGTGGGTGGGGTAGGAAAAGAGGTGGGTTAAGGTAGGGGTAGGGGTGCGGGTGAGTGGTCGAAAGAGATAATTAGAGTGAATCGTACATCTGAAAAATGTTATCCATACTTTCATAAGGGAAAACATTTTATCCAATTCAAAAAAAAAATTAGTTGTTATACAAAATATTTTTCAAAACTTTTAAGCCAAACAAACATGAAAAAATTGAAAAATATTTTTTGTAAAATAGTTTACTTCTTACCAAACACACCCTAAATTACGCCCTAAGTTTGTTCCAATTGATAGTCAAAATTCATAAAATAATAAAATAAATGAAAAAGCAGAAACACGCCATTTAATACTCTAATCCCTTATCAGAATCGTACTACTATAGATTGAAGAACTTCAAGAAAATAACAGAGTACTTCTGAATTTTGATCGATTTTTTTACTTTTCTGGATTTTCAAATGTAGTCATTAACTCACATATTTATTACGATAATTAGCAATTTTATATGTTACGATTATTTTTCGATCATTTTTTGTGTGGGTAAAAGTACGCCAATTATAATTACGAGGATACGAATCCAACTGACAGAGACTAGACTTATTCTACAAGTCACTGGGCATTGAGGATACATACTTGCCCCATAGCCACGGCTACTCATCAGGCACGGGCCCAGTGCCATAAGGCATACATCCCGTCGCTTTAAGATTCGTAATCTCCTAGTTAGGGGTTATTTCGTACCACTGTCTTAGGTAATCAGGCTCACGACCTATAGAGTTAGTATTTTACCATAGAGGATTAGTGATTCTTGTGGAACTTGGAAGGTCGTTAAAGAAGCTGTTCAATTTGAGGAAGCCATTTCTGACAAGTTTGAGTGATACCCTATAAATTGAGTTAACTCGAGTGTCACCCAAAAGTGAGGGAGCGTATGAGGGATTTTCTAACCTTAACCTTATTTTCTAGTCTTTGATTGTGCAGGTACATGGTTGGAGAAGGTGATAAAGTAGAAGGCGTTGTCGAGGTATCATTGGCCGACCTTTTGGCTGAGATTGAGTGGTGAGTATTGAACTTAGAGGAGTGGGAGCCCGAGTTGAAAATCTTGAGCAAGGAAGGGCGTCTATGACTCCAAAAGCTGTTTGTAATAAGTGAGTATTGGACAATCATTGGTTGCTATGTCAAACTCAAGGTTCCACAAGTTAAAGGTGAATGTTTGTGGTTACAAGGGCTTTGATATAGAGCTTGATGATTTGAGTGAAGCCACACTTATTTCACCAGAAGTGGTTGATCTTTTACACTTGACATGGGTAAGAAGAATATATCCATATTGTTATGATGGGTATAAAGTTGAGTGGAAGGTCAAGGTGATAGTGTCACGTGGAGAGTACCTTGAAACAGTCTGGTGTGATGTGTATCCTCTTCAAACATATAACTTGTGTTTCGGGCAGCCATGGTTTTTAGACCACGACATTCCATATGTGCGAGATTGGATAAGATATACAGTGGACGACGAAGGTTGGCCTTTAATTCTATTCCCACTTACGAAGGAAAGTCTTAATAGTGCATATGCCTCTTCTATGCACGTAGAGAAGTATAATGCCAATCAAAAGAGAAAGTTTGGGTTTACTAATGTAGTGGGTCTGCCAAAAAAGAAACAAGAGGATGTAAGTGAAAAGATATGAGTGCAAAGAAAGAAGAAAAGAAAGGAAAGAAGGTTTTTCACTATAACACTTGTAATTTATTTTTTCGCCTAGTTGTTTAAATTCTCTTGCAGGTACCATTAAAAACAAGCTTGGGAGTGAGCACCACTTATTAGGAGCAAAAGAATATGGCACTTTAGGGGCTGCCCATAGTGATATAGGGTCTGCCCATGTCGACTCTAAGCTTGAGGAGGAAGAGAGTGAAGGTAAAGAAGGTCAATCTTATGATCTTCAAGGTAAGTTTACTACACTAAATACTCTAGGAGCTACTGAAGAGTGAGTAAATGATGTGAGTATGAGTAGTGGTATGTTTTGTTTGGACCATAAATCATCGCTGCCTTGTAGTAGAAATTTTGATAAGGTTTGTGACGATACACTAGTTGTTCCTGAATGTGCTCCTAAAGTTGAAACTACTTGCGAGTCTGATGTAATAAAAACTAGTGTTGACACTTGTGTTGAGGGTCTAGGTGTTAAAAGTAATGCTTCTTGGGATGTTATTAATGAAAGCTTGCATTCTGTCTCAGAAGTAGAATTTATTCATCACTTGTTTTATCCTTGAATTGAAGGTGTGCAGCCCTCTTGTCATCATTGTCAAAACTGAGCATGGTAATGAAACTGAATTATGTGATGAGTTTGGTTATGATGACGTCGATGGTGAGGTGAACTTGAGTGAGACCTTTCTTGTGAAACTATTCTTACTTGGAGATACTTGTTTTTTAGATAATAGGTTTGAGTTTGTTAATATTCTTTCTTGTGTTGGAAGTAACTCCTTGTTTGATAGTAGTTCACTTGGTACAGGGCATTGTCATGAGAAGGAAAGTGTGGATCTTTGTTTAAATCCTGCTTCTTCTCTGTGTTGTCCAAATGTTCAGCATTGAGCTTGGTTGTATTCATGATTATGAAAATATGCCTTTTGTTGTGGACACCATTGATAAAGTTACACTAGGTAACACTTTTCTTTACTATTTGTTTGCCTATGATGAGGGTCATGAGTGTGTTAGGAGTTGTTGGAAAGATACTCCTTACGAATTATATTGGTACATGACCAAAATTTGTAGACTCCATGAGGATGGTATGTTTTCTTGGCTCATGCTTATATTTGGGCTTTCTAAAGCCATGGAGGTTAGTATTATCGTCTTTGGCAATTTGGTAGAATTCTGGTGACATGTCATGGTTACGTGCTACTGAGGCTACTTAGTTATTGCCTCGTTAAGACATGGGAGTTATCTATTCTCATTCTTGTCCATGTTTTACAGGAATCGAATTCGAGGACGAATCCTTTCCAAGAGATAGAGAATGATGTAGATGTAATTCGTAGAGGAGAGTCCGTGAAGATAATGATCCATAGCTTTCGTGTTGATGATGGTTAGATTTTCAGGATGAAATCATTTCAAGAAGGGAAGGATAATGCAATCCAAACTGATGATGATCCTAGGAGCCGAGCTAAGGAGTTATTGGACCTTCATCTATCTTGGATGATAGCTTGGACTCAAGCGGAATGAGAGGATACTTTCAAGAATATTTGGCCGGGCAGCTTGTTTGGAGGGTCAACGACCACGATGGCAAGCCTTTGCATGAGTGGAGCGTTATCTGGGAGAGGAGGCCGAGACTTGGGAAGCTCAAGGAGCAAATGGGCGAGGTGATCTTGAGCATTGGAGGAGTTGGGCACTCCGGGTAGCAAGTACATCCTCTTAACGAGCGAGCTAGTGCTCAATTTAGGGTGTGAGAATTGTAGAGGACAGGGGCAGAATTTGGGTGCTCTCAACGAGCACCTCAATGAGCTCTTTTATCTTAGTTTGCATAAATAGTCTAGTTATGAATGATGGCACTTAAATGGCCCAGCGTGGTCTCTTTAAAATTAGCCAATTAGGGGCTGTTTTGTTGATAGTCTAGGCATCTAAGGGCTGCCATATAAAATCCCTAACACTTAGTATATTTTTGATTAGTTTTTTCAACATATCAAATGTGAGTTTTACCTCTCTCAAAAGAACCATTATAGAACTTGTTCAACTTGGTGAATTCAATTGAAAATTTCTTCCTTTGATCGAATTGTTTGCAAGAATCTGGTATTTTTTAGGATAGTTCGTATAGTATAGGTGCCTCATCACCTTCAATAAAGAGGTAACTAAAATCTTTCCTAGTTATTGGTTGACTAAGCGTTGTTGTTGTGTCTTGCTTCTATCATTCTCTTTAATTCTAGTTCGTATTACATTATAAATTCTATCCGAGCGTCTGAGGTTCTCTTCGTCAATTCGATGCCAAGGTTAGGATCCCCATGCAGATCAGAACCCACAGAAAACACCCTAGCTTCTTCGCCCAGACGAAAGATCGATTTAGAGACTGCCCAAGGAAGTTTAATGGTGGCCAATAATCCAGCACCCGAGGAGTCACCCGTTACTCAGGGTATACTCAACGAGTTGAAGGTGATCCATGATCGGATTGGTAACGTTCTGGGCGCACCACCTCAGGTGACCACGGTGGATGAGTAGAAGTCCTTTAAGCACCCATACAAGGTAAGTTTTTCACCAGTTCAAGTACCTAAGCACTTCCATCTGCTGGAAAGCCTTAAGTACGACGAAACTACCAATCCGGACGAGCACATAATACTATTCGACCGTCAAGAATAGTGAGATAACTGAAGAATAAACCAAGTCTGCCCTGGTAAAGAGGTTCGGTTCAACCCCGACTAATAGGGCCCTGACATGGTACACTCAGCTACTAGTATGGTCGATTGAATCTTTCACCCAGATGCAAGATCTGTTCAATAAAGCATACTCTAGTGCTCGAAAATGAGAGAAAAGAATGGAGAACATCTTTGAGATCAGCAAGCGAGAAGGAGAATTATTGAAAAATTGAGAGAGGGAACCGATGGACCTCCCTTCCATACCTGATAGTATCACCATAGTGGATTTTGGCAAGAGTTGAACCCCTAAGGTCCATTCGACATGCGAGAGTTACAATGAACCCTGCAATAGCACCCGTTAACAATGTGGGAAGCGTGTTACCAGCGGTATAATGATAAGCTCTGGATTGAGTCAGACGAAACCCAAGCACCTGAAGATAGCGACCAAAGGAGCCGGAAGTGCAAGCAAATGGATGAGCCACGGGTGGAGGATAGAGGAAAAAGGAGCAGAAAGGATTACAAGTCTGATACGCAAAAGCTTGTGGAAAAATGTGATGACTCCCGAAAAGCGACTTCTAATAGTCATAAGGGGTCAGTCAACATCGAAAGAGCTCCCAAAAAATTTGAAGAGCTAGGACTACAGATCAATGCAGTAGAGTTCGTGAAGTATCATATGAAGAATACCTCAGTCTGTTGGCCCAAGGATATGAGAGCAAAGAATGGAATGAGGGATTCAAACCTCTACTGTGAGTTCTACCGAGATCACGATTCACGAGCATGAAACCGCTGGCTGTAGGGCCCTTATACTAGAAGTCATACACCTCCTCAACAGGGGCCATCTAAAAGACTTGATGACAGAAAAGGGAAACAACCCTACGCCAAAGCAACTTAGAAGCTTCCTGGAGGGCGACTCGAGCTCGATGAATTTTCCTGGCGGTTTCTGCCTCTTCAAGGGACATCTTCAGTTTCAAACTTATCCGCCCAAATCTGGTGAAAACGATAAGTGTTCCGTGTGGTCCTGATCTCCTCTTTTTATTTCTCTACTTCGGTGAAAAAGGGCTGCAAGCTTGCAAGCTGACCTCGGAGGGCATTATTTTCATCCCTGAGGAACTTATTGGCTCCTCCATAATGGATTGCCTCCTAGCAAGCCATGACCGTCTGGGACAGATATTACAAAGGTAATCAGGCAAATAAAATAAAAATCATGATGGAAGCTGACGGCAAAGGAGGTAAAAGGCGTACCTGAAGGAATAATCGGCAGCAGTAATCAAGAGGTCTTGGCAATTGCAACTGGAAAGGAATCGCTGCTCAGATGGGCCGACCAGATCCAAGGTATGGTCAATAACAACGCCGGGGTCCTTGAATAAATTGACTCCCCTAGGGATGGGAATTATGATCTCCCGAGCCTCACTAATGAGGGCCTCTTCAGCTCTAGTTTCGTCAACTTAAGTCCCGACACCCTCACTCTCCACAACGACTGAGCTTGATCCAAACACCTTATTTCCAGGACGACGGCAAAGTGGAACGTCTAACGTTTTAGAGGCTTGGGCCGGGGGAACGGAATCCAAATCTATTTGATAAATGATAATCAACAAAGTTAGAAAGGAAAGGAAAGGCAATGAGGAATAGATGAAAATTCGGCCAACCTGGGACAGGATCTTCTACATGGACACAAGTATAACAATTTCATCCTTTATGCCAATCTCCTCTTCTACAGACTCAGAGCTCACTTCGATAAGGTGCCTTCGCTTGGCAGGAGTAGATGCCAAAGAGTCTACAGAATCAGCACCAGTAACAACAGCGGGAAAGTTAACAGATTTAGGCTTAGATGCCGAGGGGGCTTCAACATCCGACAGCACCAAGGGGGTGTCAACAACCATAGCCCTCACGGGCCCGCTAGACCTTCTCCTCTTTAAGGAACGTGAGCTTCTTGCCCGCTCAACGACCCTCTCAGTGGAGGCTAACACATTAGTTAAAGGAGAAATATATGGAGCAGTAATGGGAATTTCTTCCAACGCGGGCATGTTACATCAAGAAATACCTGCAGAAAGGTGGAAGGTCAGACATGAATAGAGAAGGAATTCGACAACTATGATAAAATAAGGGCGTACCATTATCCTTTGCCTTCGAGCATTTCTGATCTGCTATGGTTGGGATGTTCATGGACTTGGTGGGGTTTTTCATGAAGATCATGGTGACCCATTCAATTAGGGCCTCACAGGGAACCAGAGATTTAGTCAAAATGTTCACTGAAAAAATAGAAAGGATAAATATACGGGACTACAACCGAAACGAAGCACGAAATTAAAGCAGTGTATAGGAGCTTACAGTTTCTGTTGAAGACCTCTCGAAAGGGAAAATATGAGACAATTTTTGAATTGCGTACAGCTACATATCGAAAGCACTGACAACGATCATTGTAGCCCTCGCTCTTGGAAACAATGCATTTCTTTCCTCGCCTCTTATAGTTAAACATACCCGATTTAAGTAGACGAGGGATAAAAAGCATATAAATTCCAGAAAGTAAAATCTAGGCCCGCGTGATCGACCAAGTGATCAATAATGGTGATCAAGCGCAAACGGAAGGACCGACTTGGCCCAAGCAGTTATTTACTGACGGCACGCCTACTCAACAATCAAGTGAACACGATGTTTGTAGAAGAAAGTAAAAGAGTACGATGGACGAACGAATAATCGGTACGATGGGTAGAGATTCTCTCTGCTGCAATAGGGATGATTATTTTCATGTTCGACCTCCAACCGCAACCAAGACTGATGCGGCGAAGGTCTTCAGCCTTGACAACAGAGGGGTAAAGCTCGATAGATATGTTGTCATTTCCCCCCTCTTGCTTAGTTGTGTGTACTAGCAATTTGTCATCGTTCTTATAGTCTATAGTTTGAGGATTGTAATCCTAGGCCCTAAAGCCTTCAGGAAGGAAATTTGATTCATACGCCATCGTGAAATATAAGAGGCTTATGGAAGAAGGAGTTTTGATATCTAGGTTAAAACTCAAGTAAGAAGGAAATATGAAGACAATGATGAATGGATTAGCATTCTAGCACGTATATATAGCGTTGGAAAGAGTCCCATAAAGTAAGTGAATCGTTTTGAAAACGTGGGGTCATGGTAATTATGGCCTACATGGTAAATCCCTATAATTAGGGGATATGGCAGCGAAGCTACAATGTTGGCAAGACACGAACGTAATCTGCTAATCGCAAAGCTACACGCCATTGCACTCGAGTACTATCATCAATGCAAGACAGGCGAAAAGACAGGGAGTGTGTGCCGACCCTGATCAGGCTTTTACATCTCCTATCACGCCTCTTTCACTTTCTGACCGCTTACGCCATCACTCAGCAAGTGAAGGGACTGATTGTGTGGGTAAAAGTACGCCACCTATAATTATGGAGATACGAATCCAGCTGGTAGAGACTCGACTAATTCTACAAGTCACCAGGCACTGAGGATACACGCCTGTCTCATAGTCACAACCGCTCATCAAGCAGAGGCCCAGTGCCGTAAGGCATACATCCCACCGCCTTAAGATTGTAGTCTCCTAGTTAGGGTTTATTTCATACCATCGCCTTATGTAATCAGGCCCACGGTCTATAGACATAGTATTTTACCGTAATTAGGATTTGGGTAAACCTATAACTATATATGCCCCTCACTCCCATTGCATTCAAATCATGTGATTCGCTACGAATTCACATATTCTCAAGGAATAAGATCTCTTTTTTACTACTTTCATATTGTTTTCCTCGTATTTACTTTATTGTCTCTGACCCACTATTAAATTTATCTATTTAATTTATACGTCTAATTTTAGGCATAAACATCTTTAATAAAAATCGGTCACAATAATTTTGGTGTATATTAGAGATAAGATGAGTGAATTTTGAATAATAAAATAAACAAAAATAATTTTGAGGTAATGAAACAATATGCATACTGGTATAATTTACTCAATAAATTGTCTGTAGAAGTTTTTTTTTTTCTGAATAAAAAGACCAAGAATTACAGTATCTATTATGCAAAAGCAAATGAAAAGAATTCCATGAGAGCTTGTCAAGTGATCTTTGTGGTTTCACTTCCATGTTTGACTAGCACGAAACATCCGGTGCTCGGTAAAGAACCTCATTTTTATTATATAATTCAAATCTTATTCAGAATATTATTATATCCCCGACATAGGTATGTGGTCCAAAATATATGATGGAATGGTGATAAGAGCAAACTCTTCTTAAATCTTAATCTATCTATTCCAAGTTATATGGATTTAGTTTTGACTGAGCACAAAGTTAAATAAGAATTTTTTTTTTTTGAAAACTTGTTATTTTAATTAAGTCATAACCGTGTCTGGCTCTAATATTTTGAAATTTGTGGCCGTAAGGTGTCATATTATATGTGTGGCTAAAGGAACCTTTATAATTAAAGAAATATTGAAAATTCAAGTTAAATTATTTTTAAATTAAAAAAGGATCATTGTATTAACTGATTAAAAGGATAGATTCACATGAAATAAAATAAAAAAGACAAAAACGACGGAATACATATGTAGCCCCTAAACTTGTCTGTTTCTCCCATTTAGACACCTAAATTAAGAGTTGTACCAAATAAACACTTGAACCTGAATCATATTGTGTCTTTTAAATACTTATTTTATAACATGCCAAAATGCTTCTTGGGTGAGGTTCAAACGCTGGTAAGGTCATCATTATGACAAATCACAAGATGACACATCAGATTTTTTTAAAACAAAAAAGAAAAAATAACATTTCCTAGTACTAAAAAAGAAAAGAAGAAAAAAAAAAAGAATACTTCTCTTCTCCATAATATCTTTGTCTTCCTCTTAACTCCACCCCCCCCCCTCCCCACTCACCCCCAACCCCAGTCTACTCCTGTCTCCACCCAACATATCACTTATGATTATCAGAACAACCACAGTCGTCCGAAAATGTTTGTCGGGTTTGAATTCTTCATTAAAAACAAATCTCAAAAATGCAAACATAAAATCCTTCATTTTTCTTGCAAAATAAACATATCTCAGTTAGCCCAGCTCAGAAACTGTAGCCAGAAACATTGGAATAAAAATATGGTATCGATCTTTACACTTGAATCATTTCTGGCTAAGCCAAAAAAGAAGATAAATAGTGAATATTATACAACCTAATCAAGATTAGCAACATCTTGAGTAACTAAACTGACGAATCCAAGAATCTGATCCATCATATTACCAATATTAAAGAATTCAAATTTATGATAAAATCCTTAAAATTTTAAAAAATTGTCGACTTGTTGTAACCCTTTGGCTGAAATTCCTCAAAAATTCTTATGCTTTCGGTAATGCTTGGACAAAATAGGATTAGTTGTGTGCATCCACTCTGTGGTGGAGATGGTTGTAAAGGAAGAGGAGATGGTGGTGCAGATTTAGGTGGAAGGAGATAGAATATAAAAAAGAAAAAAGAGGAGAGAGGGCTGTTCACTCTCTTATAGGAGAGTGTAATACAAATGCTGTGACATGTCATCAACATGTGTTCAAAAGACACAATGTTGTTGAACACTAAATGGGAAAAATGAATAAGTTTAAGAGGCTGCATACGTAAAAAGGAGAAATTATTTTGTTTGGACATTCTAGAATTTGATTTTATTTGCTAAGCTTTTGGGAAGCCAATAATGCTTTTTTTTCTTAAAAAAAATATTTTTGAGAAAATTTGAGGTATTTGGCTAAAATAAAAAAGTACTTTTGAGAGGAAGCAGATGCAGTTTTTCTGCTGTTGGGGAGAATCTATAAATTTTTGTTTCTTTTCAGAAGCAGTTTATTAATTTTTCAAAACAAAAATATCCATACCATACTATTTCTAATTGGTTTAACCAATCAACAACAATAAATCCAGTGATACCCTACAAGTAGATTTAGTTTAATCAATATATCTCTCAAATATAAATAAAATTTTGTTCTCTATTTTCCTCTTTTAGTTTAACTTTATTTATATTGATTAAAAATTTTAATATTTATATTTTAATTCAAACTAAATGAAAATAAAAAATTAAAGTAAGTCTTTTATAATAAAATATTTAAATATTTTATAAGTTTTAAATAATATTAGTCACAAAATAAATCTAATTACTGACACCCAAAAGCACTTTTTGAAAAGATTGTCCAAATACTATTTATATTAAAAAATACTTCTTAGGTGAGTTTGTCAAACACAACTACTTATTTTTCATAAGTACTTTCACATAAATATTTTTAACAAAAGTACTTTTTAAAATAAGCAGTTTTTGATAGCTTGGTCAAACAGTTTTTAAAGTCACGAGTACAAAATCATGCTACCTTTACATTGGGGAAAGGGGGAAGCAGCTTAAAGATATTTTTTTTCTTTTCAAAAATTCAAATACTAATAGCTTGTTTGGCCAAACTTTTCAGAAGCCAAAAAATTTTCTTTTTCAAGAAAAAAAAACTTTTGAAAAATTTTAAAGTGTTTGGCCAAAAGAAAAGAGCGCTTCTGAAAAGAAGCAGAAGCAGTTTTTCTGCTGTTGGGGAGAAGCTACATATTTTTGCTTCTCCCCAGAAGTAGAAGTGGAAGCAGTTTATTAACTTTTAAAGATAAAAATATTCTTACCAAAAATATTTATTTATTATCCTATTTTTATTTATTTTAACCAATGTATCTCTCAAATGTAAGTAAAACTTTATTTTTTGCTTCCCTCTTTTGGTTTAACTTTATTCCTATTAATTAAAAATTATAATATATATTTTTTATTTTATTTTTCAAATTAAACTAAATGAAAATATAAAAATTAAATTAAATTAAATCTTTCATAGAAAATATTTAAATCTTTTGTAATATTAGTTGCAAACCGAATCTTAATATTATCCTTTCTTGTAATTTGACACTCAAAAACACTTCTTGTAAAGATTATCCAAACACATTTTATTTAGAAAAACACTTCTCAAACGAGTTGGCCAAACATAAAGTGTTTATTCTTTAAAAATGCTTATTTGAAAAGTACTTCTAATAAAAGTACTTTTCAAAATACGCAGTTTCTGACAGCTTGGCCAAACAATCTCTAAGAAGTTTCTGAAACACATACACAAGTATTACAAAAACTATGAAGCCGTTTGGCCATAAATTTTTTTTTCAATTTATTAATAATCAAAATTTGGTTGATAGAAAATGCATTAATTTTTCGATAACTCTTTAAATGGGGTTTTTAAGATTCAAATTCCGCTTCAGACTCGCTTTTGAATGAAAACTATTTATCTTAAAAAAAATTTATCTTAAAAAAATTTTAACTTTTTGTTTTCAAATGAAATACTTCTCTGACACAACTTTTGGAGGATGTTTGAATTGTCTTATTCTAAGTGTTTTTTGGACAAACTAGGAGCCCATTTGGATTAGCTGATTTAAAATGGCTAATAAGCATCAAGTGCTGAAAAGTACTTTTAGTAGTTGAAGCTGATTTTATAAATAATCAGTTACGTGTTTGGATGGAAGTGCCGAAACTAGTAATAAGTTGTTGGTGTGTTTGGTAAAAAAAATACTGATAAATATATTTTTTATTAAAATGACTAAAATGTCCTTTAAGTTATTTACGAAAAAAATAAATTTAAAAATATTTTTACATTAAAAATGACAAATGACGAATATATAATGAGGAGGAGGTTGAAAATTTTATTTTAGAATTGATACTTCATGGAGTACAAAATATTTTAGGGATAAAATAGTAAAATACTTGGTCAAACTAAAAGTGCTTATAAGCTAAAAAAATAAGTTGGGAATGACCAACTTATGGCTTATAGCTGATTCTGGCTTATAAGCAAAGTGCTTATAAGCACTTTTGATACTTACCGAACACGTAGATAAGCCAAAAAATATTTATAAGCTAGTTTGACCAGCTTATAAGCTTTAGAGCCTGTTTGGAATTGCTGCCAAAAACTGTTTATTTTGAGAAATACTTTTAGCATAAGTACTTTTTGATAATAAGCAGTTTGTATTTGGACAACTCATTGTAGAAGTACTTTTGATAAATAATTTGTGTTTGGCTAATCTTTACGAAAAGTACTTTTTGAGTGAAAGGACATTCAAGCTCATTTTACATTTGGACTAATAGAAACAAAAAAATAATCTTAAATATTTATTATAACGACCTTAATTAAAAAAATTATTTAGATAAAATGTAAAATATAAAGTAAAAGATATAAATTCAAGCTATTGAACAATATAAAATATAGTTAAATCGAAGTGAAAACGGAATTAGAATTTTCTAGTAATCACTTACTTTTATAAGATGATTTAAAGAATATGACATCCTATATACGGTTGATAGAAATACCTAAAAATAAAAATTAGTCCTAGAGGAAGAAGATTTGTAAAAGTACGTAGTAGGAAAAAAATAGGAAATAAGAAAAATATAATTGTATTTTGAGAGAGATATGGTTAATTAATAAGGAATAATTTGGTAAATATGAATTTTTGATAAGGATATTTTTGTCTTGAAAAAATTATAAACTGATTCTGCTTCTGTTTTTTCCAAGAAGCAGATATTTGTAGCTTCTCCACATTAGCAAAAAACTGCTTCTGCTTCTACCTAAAAGTACTTTTTTTTTTGTCAAACACCTCAAAATTCCAAAATAAGTACTTTTTTTGAGAAAAAAATACCGTTGGCTTTGGAAAAGCAATGCCAAACAGACTATTAGCCAAACACCTCTAGTTTTTAAGTACTTTTATGATGTTTGGGTAGAGTAGAAAGTTCTTTTAAGCTAAAAATATACCAAAAAAGGCCAAAAATTAAAAGCTCGGAGAAACCATCTTTTAGCTTTTAAGTTACTTAAATAAAGCTAATTCAAATACCCTCTTACTTTCAATACCATTTTTTAACCAGTTACAATTTTTTTTCTAGTTTCAACTAAATCTATGTCCATTTATATATATATATAAAGCAAAATATATATTCTGCGCAGACCTTTGCTTTATTAAAATTAAAATTAGAAAATCTCCTCCAAAAAGATGAGTCAATTTGCGTTTCAAAATTTTGGCCAAACCCATATTTCAAGGATACAAAAGCGATGTTTTTGTGGTTACTACAATTTTAAGTTCGATGAACATAGAGCATCCGGTAAAGAAGATACCCCACGTTACCCCAGATGGGCTTTAGCATTAAAAGCTGTGAAGTACTCCAAAGAGTCAACTGTACCTACCTGTCTCCAACCAAACGCCCAAAGTCCCTTCATAGACACACCACTCGTTCTATCCTCATCTTCCCAACTCAATTCATCTGACGGTACATTACTAGCTTTGGCATTATGTCTATCCAACCTAGTAGCGAAACCAAAAATCTTAAGAAGGGATTCAAATGCATGAAAGGTATCACACTTTTGATTTAAACTTGTAAATGTAAATAATTTTCGAATTCCTATGCTATCACATTTAAAGAAATAATTCATCGATTTATATACCGTATAAGAAATTTTTAAACATTACTATATAAGTTCTCAATGAATGAGGTTCAACTAAATCCCCATATTCCAACCCCATCAACCTAAATATAGCTGGTTCGGTTATGAGGTAACGAAACTCAATGGAACTATTCACTCATGAATGATTTGACTTTTTTTTTTAATTAAGGGTCGTTTGGTTGGTGGGATTGGATTAACAAGCCCTGGATTAAATTTTGGACTATAGTTATTCCATGTTTGGTCGGTAGAATTAGCTAACTGGGATAGATTTTGACCAAAATCATGGTACTATTTTATCCCATAGAGGGTATGAGATTATTAATTCCGGGATTATAATCCCGGGATAAGTGTAATCCCAAATTTAAATATCCTTGATTTTTAGTCCCGCCAACCAAACGACCTCTAAGAGTTTTATGTGTTTTTTTGGTAGAAATACGACTTGCATTAATTAGAAATTACGAAAGGTTACATAATAGGTTCATGCGGCTGCTAGGAGGTTCCACATCCCGAATATTACACATACCGATATTAGACATAGAAATGGCATTAAGCACACTCAAGTTTCCAAGGATAGATAAAACATTATCCGAAGTAGTGGTGACAAAAGAGGTGCCTACACTGTCTTCTAATGAAGCTTGCTGGACAAAATTAGGTGACACTGCATAATGAAAAGTAGAACTTTGTTTGGACTGAATGTGAGCTCCTTTTGCTAATAGGTGTGCAACCCTATTACCCTGTCGAGAGTTATGCCTAATTGTTGGCATTTTCAGCTTGATCATTATTGATCCGTAGTTTACAATGATAGAGAAATAAGTGGGAGTAGGTTTTTCAAGTAAGTGAATAATATCAGTAGAGTCAGTTCTACTTCTAATGGAACGTAATTTTGCTGAATAGCTAAAGATAATCCATAATGTAGGGCCAGAAGCTCAACATAGGTATGATTAAGACCATAAACTTTTTTATGAAAGCCTAGGATCCAATTTCTAACACTTTGTTTGGATCATTGTTACCCATTGTATTGTATTGTATTGTTATTATGATTACAACGTTTGTTTTGGTTGTTACTTTAATTTCGTTGTATTGTATTGTTAAGTTCCGTTGTTACCTAACAATGAAAAGACCCACTTTTTGTTACAACCGATTTAGTGGTTTTGCATTGTTACGCTTTTACACTTTTCCATTATGTCCTCAATTATAACCTTATAATCCTATTTTACCCTCTACCCTATTTTCTTATTTAAATACACCCAAGTAGTTATTTTGACCTCATCTCCCCTCTTCTCAAAATACAGTACGTTCCCTGCCTCTCTTATTACTTTGTACGTTCCCTATAAACATCTTGAAATATGATGTGATCGGTTTTGTTTTCCAGTATATTTAGGTCTTATATTTTCTTCTTTATCTTGTAAACATCTTGAAAATTTCATATCTTTGCCGTTAAATTATTGGTATTTGCATTTGGCCTAACAGAGCTCCAACATAAAGTGTAACAAAGGATAAGTTTAAACAACATAATCGGAAGTTGAGAAATAAATTTGAACATTTTATCTGAAGTATTTTGAAATATGAAATTAGCTTAATCCACGCTTGAGCACCATCAAAGTCAATGGCAAGTAGGATACAATTGCTAATGCAAAGGTGGGAATAGTTAAAAATTATATCGAAGAGTAAAATTAAGATATTTTCTATATAAGAAGATGTCTGGCTATATATCTGAAAATTTCTGCTATGACCTTGTGCAATATTATAGGAATAGTACTATCTTGTGCAATATTATATGTTCTTTTTTTTTTGATACAAAATATATGATGACACTTTTGTTATTTGTTCTCTTGTATCCATGAAGTTCATCATCAAAAGAACTAATATTTATTTATTTTATTTGCTCAGGTTTCTACTCTTGTTTACAACTAGAGGTACGTACTAAATTTTTTTCTTTCTTGTTTATCTAATAATTTTTTAGTTCTGACTCAATCAAAATTACATAATAATATGGTCTTACAAACATGATTTAGCCATGAATATATTTACTGTATTTTTTATGCATATATATGTTTGGTTTTGGTGACTTCACATGCATATATGAGTTCTTTAATTAGTACATGCATAATTTCTTTGAAAAGAAAATTTTGTTTACATCTAATATCCTTATTTTATAAATTTTGTTGTAAGTAATTTTTGGTTTAGATTTATTTTTAAGTTTAGTTGGTTGATGGTTCGCACATAATTTTATTATAGATGGCTGGTCTCAATAATCAAGATAACAGACAAATGTTACGACAAATGAGCTCTTTAACAACATATGTTGCTTGCTTAGTAGCTATTTGGTTTAGGACTTATGCATACGAAATTGAAAATGATCAACGTACGATCACACATGATTTACGGCTTGAAGGAGAACAAGTTAGAAATGAATTCTTGAGTCATTTATTCTCGACTGAACTTTGTCATAATATTTTAAGAATGAGTCCTTCGGCTTTTATCGGTCTATGTGAGATTCTAGTTAGAGATGGTGGTCTTAGACCAACACTTCAAGCTATAGTTGAAGAACAAGTTGCAAAAACACTCTACCTATTAGCACATAGCGTGACAAATCGGGAGTTAGCTTTCATCTTTCGGCGATCCGGCGAGTCGGTTAGTCGTCATTTTCATGTTGTTCTACGAGCTATCTTGGGGTTATATCAAACATTTATTAAACAACCTGATGGCTCCTAAATTCCTTTTGAGATTGCCAGCAACCAGAGATTTTTTTCGTACTTTAAGGTTAACATAATTTTATTCATTCTTCAAGTTGTAGCCAATGTCAAGATTTTTTAGATTTTAATTCATAATTATAATGTCAGGATTGCATTGGTGCTATTGATGGAACACACATACGTGCTAAGTTCCACAAAGTGAAGCACCTAGATATCGTGGGCGAAAAGATTATCCAACACAAAATATATTAGCTGCATGCACATTTGACTTAAAATTCACATATGTGTTAGCTGGGTGGGAAGGGACTGCATCTGATTCAAGAATTATGAAGGAAGCACTAACTAGACATGACCTATTAAAAATTCCGGAAGGTAAATATTACATAAAGTAGTAATGTGTAGGGACTGGTGTGATGAAAAAATAATAAAAATTTTTATTTTTTATCTTAGGAAAATTCTACCTTGTCGATGCTGGATTCATGTTGAGAAGTGGGCTTATTACACCTTATAGGGGGGAGCGCTATCATTTGAAGGAGTACTCAAGAAATCCACCTCGAAATCCTCGTGAATTATTTAATTTGAGGCATGCTTCTTTGCGTAATGCTATTGAACGAGCCTTTGGAGTCCTAAAAAAAAGATTTCCTATAATCTCCAGCTCAAGTGAGCCATCATATGGTGTTGAAACCCAAAAGCTCATTATTTTTGCATGTTGTGTTTTGCACAACTACTTAAGAGGTGTAGATCCAAATGACGAGATACTTGCACAGGTTGATGCAGAGCTAATCAATATAAATGATGTGCCTGAAGAACTTCCGAGTAGTAGTGTAAGTAATGAAGAGTCTAGGATAGGAGAGGTGATTTGAGATCATATAGCAACTGGCATGTGGGCTAGTTACCATGCTTAATTTTCTAGGAAGGAAAATTTAAATAACTTCTTTCGTGATTGTTCGTTTGATTTGGTAAAAGTATTTTGTAATGTTATTATTTTGGATTATAGACATTATGTGTTATGTTGTTTACTTTTTTATAACTTATAAGCATTTATATCTGACCCAACTTTTTGAAGCTATGACTTATCAATATTTATCTAAATTATGTAGTGACCGTCATGTCGAAGAGGTCAAAGCCTTCCTCAAGAGATATTAATGAGTCAGATAACAAAGAAGTTTGTGTGTGGTCAAATGACATGGATGATGCATTAATTGATGCATATTGTCATGAGCATACACTTGGAAACAGGGTTGGTGGAACTTTCACCACACACGCAGTAAATAATGTAGTGAAGGAGATGCAAACAAAATTTCCTGGTAAGGGTATTAACAAATTAAAACTCCACAACCGTATGAAGTTAATTAAAGGTAAATTTGGCAAGTGCTATGACACGTTTCAAAATGGGATGAGTGGATTTGCTTGGGATCCCAGCACAAATATGTGGGATGCTGAACCTGAAGTGTGGGATCAACTAATTGAGGTAAATTTATATTTATTAATTTTTTTGAAAAATTTTATGTTATGATATTTATCTCATTTTTCATTAATGAGTTGTCTTGTTCTTATATGCATTTATGTAGGCTAAGCCAGAAGCTGCTGAATGGATGAATAAACCAATTAGAAACTATGAGAAGCTAATAATGTTATTTGGAAAGGATAGGGCTACAGGAAAACATGCTGAGACTGGACAGGATATGTTGAAAAGAGGTGCTCGTGATCTTTTAAAAAAATCAAGTAATAGTTTATTGACCATAGATGAAATTGATGAAATGATCTCCATGAATGCTGCCTCTTTGGAAACTACTGAAGAATATGGGCAAGATGAACAAGTTCCCCAAACTCCTGATGCACCTAAGTCGAATGTCTACACAGAGGCACCAACTTCTCATAAGAGTAAAAAGTAAAAAAAAGACACTCTTGAAGGCATGGCTACAATGTTGAGAGGTGGGATGGATCAATTGGCCAGTGCTATTAATCATCTTTCAACTATGCCACCCATTCCAGAGAGCGAGATATGGCAAATGGTAAATGAGATGGGTTTGGAACCGATAATGGTCCCAAAAGCTTATATCTTTCTTTGTCAACATGCAGACTTGTGCCGCACGGTGATTGGATGTCCAGTTGAAGAACGCAAACTTCTTTTATTGACCATGATGTCCGCGGACAATTAAATTAGTCTAGTATTATTTATATTATAACTATATTTGGATAATATGATTGCTTGCATGTCGTTATGGAATATTATTTTTTATCTAAATTATTAATAGTGTGAACTTATTGTTATGTTTAATATTATTAACTTATTTTTTATTATTTTCATTATAATTTGCATGAATATATTTACAAGGTATAGTTGGTGATAAACTAGTAAATATAAACTGTCTCAAATTATATTAAAGAAAATTTGTTACTTAATCTAATATTTAGAACAACTAAGGGTATATTAGTAAACTTATTAGTTACAGTACAATACAATACAATCAAAACAAACAATAACAATGTTACTAAACAATGAAAAACAATACAATCAATTCAAATGTTGTTTTTATAATACAGTACGATACAATAGAATACAATACAAAACAATACATTATGAAACAATAGGTAACAATGATCCAACAGAGTGTAAGAGTTTTATGTTGTTTTCGACCATTATTGACTCGATTGAATTGAATTATTCAACCCATGATCGGTTTGAGTATGAATCTAACTCGGTATGCATCAAACTGAGTAGGAGACTAGCAAAATAATCTTAACGAAATTGAATTGAACTCAACTCATACCCAATTGGTAGAAACATATTTAAATTAATTCAGGTACAAAATCAAATGAACATTTAAAAGTTAATTAATATCTTAAGGTACAAACACATTTTAATTTATTATAAAATAATAAAATTTATACTCTCTCAGTCCCAAGGTTTGTCGTACTTTGCTTATTAATCTGTCCCAAAATGATTGTCATATTTTTAAATTTTGAAATAATTTTAACTTCAACATTTTCATTTTACTAATTTACAGTTATACAAATATTCATGGCTTATTTTAGATCACAAGTTTCAAAATAATTTCTTTCTTTATTAAATTTTGTGCCAAGTTAAATTATGATAAACAAAGTGGGACGTGGAGTATAGAAGTGCATGTGTTGATTTGATGGAGGCACCATATAGCTTGTAAGCAAATTTTTACTGTGTGTTTGGTGTGGAGGAAAACATGGAAAATATATTCTCATTTTCTCATGTTTAGTTGGTTTAAATGATTTGAAAAATATTTTTCCAGCCAACTTATTTTCCTCCAATTTGAGAAAATTATTTTCTCTAAAATTTGTTGGGAAAATATTTTCCTTACCACACACAAACCCAAGCCCACACCTATGTCGAATCACCTAACCACCCATTAACCTCCTCATTACCGCGGTGCCAACCCGCACCTTCCCGGGAACCCTATTAACCCCCCACTGTCGAATCAGCCTAACCCCCCTCACTCTAAACACTCGGCCTCTCCCCCCAACCACCACCCACTAAACCTGATGCAATCGAAAATACGAAAGCGATAAAGAGATAAAAACGAGACGAGACTCACACTAAAGTTCGAGTAGCAACGAAGAACTTGTTCCGTTACACCCCAAACGATTGGCAAGAATCACCTAACGCTATGCAACTATCCTCAAGAGTCACGTGGCTCGAGCAAATAGAATGATCAGAGACGGATTGAAGAGCAACTTGGATTCATCCAATTGATTCAAGCCAAAATGGTTACAAGGTTCAAGAGTGATGCTCATTAATGTTTTTGTGTTCAAAGTAAGCTAAAAAGCAATAAATGAGAGAGGGGTGTATTTATAACACCTCTTTACAATGTTTTCCTACATTCTGGTCCGCTTCAGCTTTTAAGTGTTCATCGCGATCGCGCAGAAGTATATGCGATCGCGAGGCACACTTAAAAGCTCTGCGCGCGATCACGCGAGACAAGACGCGACCGCGAAGACAAAACAGTTCCTCATCGCGATCGCGAAGGTGATGCACGCGATTGCGAAGAGCAAAATTCCAGCGTCAGGCAGTAAGCTCAGCAGGTGCTCCCCTGTTTTGCCCTGTTTTGCTCCCCTGCGTCCTGCACTGTTTCCTGCCCTGTTTCCATATGGATTGAGCTCCAATGCATTATCTTTAAGTCCTCTCCCGAGCTCGTATCATCCACGCCTCTCCAAACCAAGTGTAGGTGAGCGTCTTGTATATCCTTGGCTTGACTTCGAGTGAATGGTCTCGATGAAATTTGGGTTGCATCATCCTCCCCTTCTTGAGAAGATTTCGTCCTCGAAATTAAGGCGTCCTCCTCTAAGGTATCATTACCTACATCAAAAGAAGTCAAGTCACTAACATTGAAAGTAGTCGATACATTGTACTCACCGGGCAAATCTATCACATAGGCATTGTTATTGATCTTCGACAACACTTGGAATGGGCCATCGCCCCTTGGTGCCAACTTCCCTTTCCGTTGGTTGGGAAACCTTTCCTTGCGGAAATGCACCCAAACCCAATCCCCCTTCTTGAAGTCCACCTTCTTTCTTCCCTTGTTTTTCTTGGTTGCTATCTTCTCATAGGCCTCCTCCAAAGTCTTCCGCACCTTGGCGTGAAGTTCAAGCAATGCCTTGGCCCGAGCTTTACCTTCAAAATCAACAACCACATCCCTTGGCAAAGGGGTAAGATCAAGAGGAATTAAAGGGTTAAAACCATAAACACACTCGAATGGAGTCATGTCAATCATGCGATGTAAAGTGCGGTTATATGCAAACTCCATGAGTGGTAGCTTATCAATCCAAGTCCCGGCATTTCCTTTGGTCATAGCTCTACGTAGAGCTCCCAAAGTCCGGTTCACCACCTCGGTTTGCCCATCGGTTTGAGGGTGGTGGGACGTGGAGAAAAGCAACTTGGTACCAAGAGCACCCAACAAACACTTCCAAAAATGGCTAAGGAACTTGGAGTCCCTATCACTAACAATGGTGCGAGGCACCCAATGCAACTTCAAAACATTATCAATAAACAAGGAAGCTACATGTTGTGCATCATTAGTCTTTTTGCACGGAATGAAGTGAGCCATTTTGGAGAAACGGTCAACGACAACATAAATGCTATTGTGTCCTCCTCTAGTCCGTGGCAAGGCCATAACAAAATCCATAGAAAGGTCAACCCACGGACTAGTAGGTATGGGTAGAGGAGTGTATAAACCATGGTTATTGGATCTAGACTTGGCCTTCTTGCAATCCAAGCAAGAATTGCAAAACTTTTCCACAAGAGGCCTCATTTTTGGCCAATGGAATTGTTCTTTAAGTATGGCCAAAGTCTTGTCCACCCCAAAGTGACCCATCAAGCCCCCGCAATGCGCTTCTTGAACTAGCACATCTCTCCAAGAGGACTCGGGGACACACACTCTCCCATTCTTGAAAATGTAGCCGTCTACCTATTGGTACTTCTCCACTCTTTCCCCACTCACTAAAGCATCATGAGTGCTCTTGAGCTTTGGGTCATGAGCATACAATGATTTGATGCTTTCAAAACCCATAAGTCTAGAAGCGAGAGTGGTGGCAAGAGCAAATTTTCTAGAAAGCGCATCGGCCACAACATTGTCCTTACCCTTTTTGTAATGAATCACAGAAGGGAAAGACTCAATGAGCTCCACCCACTTGGCATGCCTCTTGTTCAACTTTTCTTGGCCTCTTAGATGTTTGAGTGACTCATGGTCACTCTTGATCACAAATTCCCGAGGCCATAGATAGTGTTGCCAATGGGCTAGAGCTCTCACGAGGGCATACAACTCCTTGTCATACGTGGAGTAATTCAAGGTTGCGCCCTTCAACTTCTCACTAAAGTAAGCGACGGGTTTCCCTTCTTGCATGAGAATACCCCCGATTCCCACCCCCGAGGCATCACATTCAACCTCAAAAGCCTTCCCAAAGTCGGGCAATTGTAACAAGGGGGCGGTACTCAACTTACTTTTCAATTCTTGGAAAGCTCTCTCTTGAGGCTCTCCCCACACAAAGGATTTGTCTTTCTTTACCAACTCGGTGAGTGGGGCGGCAATGGAGCTAAAGTCTTTCACAAATCGCCTATAAAAGCTAGCAAGACCATGAAAGCTCCTCACTTGAGTCACGGTAGTAGGAGTAGGCCAATCACGAATGGCCTCCACCTTAGACTCATCTACCTCCACTCCTTGGGCACTCACAACAAACCCAAGAAAGACTACCTTTTCAACACCAAAGGCACACTTCTTAAAATTAGCATAGAGCTTTTCGGCTCTCAACACTTCAAGCACTTGCCTTAAGTGATCAACATGGTCGTCTATTGATTTGCTATATATCAATATATCGTCAAAGTAGACGACCACAAACTTGTTGATGAATGCTTTTAGCACATGGTTCATTAGCCTCATGAAAGTGCTAGGTGCGTTGGAGAGGCCAAAGGGCATCACCAACCATTCATATAGACCAAACTTGGTCTTGAATGCGGTTTTCCATTCATCCCCGGGTTTCATCCGGATTTGATGGTAACCGGACCTAAGGTCTATCTTCGAAAAGATGCTAGAACCACTAAGCTCATCTAAAATGTCATCTAAACGAGGTATGGGATGTCGATACTTTACCGTGATCTTGTTGACCGCACGACAATCCACACACATCCTCCAAGTGCCATCCTTCTTTGGAACAAGGATCACGGGTACGACACATGGACTCAAGCTCTCCCTCACCAAGCCCTTGATAAGCAATTCATCCACTTGCTTTTGCAACTCCCTTGTGTCCTCGGGATTGCTTCTATATGCCGGCTTGTTTGGGATTTGAGACCCCGGGACAAAGTCAATTTGATGTTCAATACCCCTCAAGGGAGGCAATCCATCGGGCATCTCATCCGGGAACATGTCCCCATAATCCTTCAAAACATTTTCAAAAGCACTAGGCAAAGGGTTAGAAGAATAATCAAATTCGGAAGTAAGAATCATACCTTTGTACACTAGGCAAATGAGTAGTTTGTTGCCATCATTTCCTCTCAAAAGTTCACCCGGTTTCATCATGGCACCAATGCCACTGGTAGAAGATGGTGGGGTCACCACCAAGCTCTCGGCCAAAGGGCTAGTCTCAACAACCGACTTAGCCTTTGCCGCTTCCCTCAATTCCCTCATGCGCTTGTAATCATCACTTACTTGCTTGGGCGACAAGGGTTTGAGCACAAACTTTTTCCCTTCATGCTTCACCGTGTAGGTGTTGGCACGGCCATCATGAACCACATGTCGATCAAATTGCCATGGCCTTCCAAAGAGAAGGTGGCATGCTTGCATGGGCACAACATCGAACATGTGTTCATCCACATAGTTCCCTATCTTGAACTTGATCTTGCATTGTTTGACCACCCTCAATTCACCACACTCACTAAGCCATTGTAAACGGTAAGGACTTGGGTGCTTTAAGGTGGGTATTTTCAATTGGGAAACTAGTGTTTGGCTAATGACATTGGCACAACTTCCCGAGTCAATAATCATGGAACAAAGGAGACCCATGACTCGGCATTTAGAATGGAAGAGGTTCTCTCTTTGTAAAGTCTCACTATCCTCCACAAACATGGCTCCTAAACTCCTCCTCACAACAAGGAAAGCATGGGCATCATCATCATCCTCCATTGCAACCTCCCCCTCCTCAACCCCCTCATCATCCGCTACTCCCTCTTCTTCCTCGGGCTCACTATCTTGTTCATACACCAAGTCACCCACAAGAACCATAGTTTTCCGGGTAGGGCAACCTTTAGAGATATGTCCATAACCCTTACACTTAAAGCATTGAGTAGAAGTAGAGATAGGATTACTTAAGTGAGTTCTAGAGTTACCTCCCACTTGTGGTGTAGACTTCTCAAAAGGATTCTTCACATCCTTGCTAGGGGTTGCACCACTTGCATTTGGGAACTTGGTATTGGGAGTAAGAGTCTTCCACTCCTTTGGCTTGCTCATGGAAGTAGTAGTACCACTCTTGTATCGGAGGGCTCTCTCCTCTTTGAGCCATTTCTCGGCTTCAATGGCATCATCACATAGCTTGTAAAGATCATCATATTTGTGGAACTTCAATTGTGAAGCTATGTCTCGGTTCAAACCCCCTTTGAAACGGATCATGGCCGTCTCATTGTCTTCCTCATCCAAGTCAAGATTCATGCGGATTTGCTCAAAGTCATTGAAATATTCCCCAACCGTTTTGGGGCCTTGTTTCAACTCATAGAAACGCTTATGTTGGTCCACACGGTATTGACTAGTCAAGTACTTTTCATCCATCACACGGATCAACTCTCCCCAAGTAAGATTGATAGCCATTCCCATCCTCTTTCTATTCCTCTTCACCGACTCCCACCAAGTAGAAGCAAAGGATTCAAAGGAGGATATTGCATACTTGGTCTTCTTCACCTCGGGCATATCGTTGATGTCGAATATCCGCTCCATGGATAACTTCCAATCAATATACTCCACCGGGTCACTACTCCCTTTGAAGGAAGGAATAGTGAGCTTCACACTATTAAGGTTGTTATTTTCTCGACCCCCTTGGTACGGCTCCGGTTGGCCTCCAAAGTTATCTCCATAACCACCATAGTCCCTCCTAGCATTTCCTCCAACATACCCTATGGGTGGCCCTCGACCTCGGTCTCTACCCCTATCCACATTGCGACCCCAATTCATGGCTCTCCCATTCGGATTAGGAGCCCCGTATTCACTACCACCATACTCTTCCTCCTCCCCTTCTTGAGCTTGATCAACTTGCTCAAGGGGTTGAACATGTCGAATAGGTCCGGGAAGTGGAACATTTCTTTGGGGATTGCCCATTATGTGAGGAATGCTCACTCGTTGGGTGCCCAACACTTGTTCATTTCTTTCACGATCTTCCTTTACCAGTTGTTGTTGTCTAAGCAATTCAACAACTTGTTCCGGGGTAAAGGTGGAGCTTGAAGTACCTTCACCGGCTTCAACTTGGACACTTGAGGTCCCTTTCTCAACTTGGACACTCGGGGTCTCTTTCTCGGTTTGGATACTCGAAGTCACCTTCTCGAGGTTCTCAATCCTTAGGTTCATACTATCCAATTTGGCAAGGATAGTAGCCAAGGCATTTTTCGTAGAATCATCTCCCTCATTGGACATTGTACCTACAACAAACAAAAACAAGAAATGAAGATTAGAGTAAAAGTCCTCACTCACTCCCTCACTTTTGTTTGTCGCTCGGGTTCACTCAAGCTTGGGGTTGGTTTCACACAAACTTGAAATCAATGGCCTCCTCGTAGTTGCGCAACCTCCTCAAAGATCAATCCAAAATACAAGAACCAAATGCTCTTCGGGAAGAGTGGATTCAATGGGACTCGATCAACGCTAAGCTATTTGGTGCGCACTTGAACCAAACAATTAACTACGAATATTCTTTGAATTCTACTCTCCTTCTAGGCACGAGTATCCTATTTGCACAGGGGATTAGTACCAATTGGGTAGAAGTGTTACCCTCAAAGTACTAACCGGAAGTGACGCGATCAAATGTTCAAAGATCGAATCGTCACTAAACGGATTCGGAATTGGATGGAATTTGGATTGTGATCTAGAAACTCACCATATTTGATGATGCTATGGGAGTTTTGGTGGTTGGAAACTGTTACGATAGCTTTGCGAACATTCTGTCCCACTTCAGGCTTTTCTGAAATTCAGTGCCCTTCGCGATCGCGTGAGATGGGGCGCGATCGCGATGAAGTAAAATTGTTTTTGGGCGCTTTCGCGTGGGACACTGCGCGATCGCACAGGTCTGTGCAGCAGAACCAGAAAGTCGACAGAAAACTGCAGATTTTGGCACACAAACAACCCAAATTCAATTTGTTTCAGTTTTCAAGCTTCCAAATGGGTTTTCAACTGTAGTAAACACTCCCCAATGGTTTAAACAAACAAACGACCATCAAACAACTTGTTTTCAATGAATTTTGATCAAGTTCTTCAAAATGTTCAAACCTTCAAGAACCCAAAATTTCGATTTTCACTCCAACACTCCAAATGATGTTATGATGGTATCAAAACAACGGGAAAACTATAGTGAGCAATCCCCGATACCAAACAACCACAAAATCATAACATCAAACAAGTTTTAGCAAATTTTGCAAAATACCCAACCTAGGATTCAAATTTTCCAACCTTTGATTTTCAACTCCAAAACGTGTTTTGTTGGTTCCCAATTGTCGAGATTACATAAACAAACAATCCCCGATAATCAACACCAACAAAATCGTAACAAACAACAATTTCTAGCAAATTTTTGGGTTTTCAAGTTTTTGAATTTTTTCTTCTTTTTCAATAAAACAAGAACAAGAACACGAAAATAAACACGGAACAAAGATGACAAGCACGAAGAGTAGGACGAGGGTTCGTAAGAACGTAACCCTAGCCTTGCTCTGATACCAACTGATGCAATCGAAAATACGAAAGCGATAAAGAGATAAAAACGAGACGAGACTCACACTAAAGTTCGAGTAGCAACGAAGAACTTGTTCCGTTACACCCCAAACGATTGGCAAGAATCACCTAACGCTATGCAACTATCCTCAAGAGTCACGTGGCTCGAGCAAATAGAATGATCAGAGACGGATTGAAGAGCAACTTGGATTCATCCAATTGATTCAAGCCAAAATGGTTACAAGGTTCAAGAGTGATGCTCATTAATGTTTTTGTGTTCAAAGTAAGCTAAAAAGCAATAAATGAGAGAGGGGTGTATTTATAACACCTCTTTACAATGTTTTCCTACATTCTGGTCCGCTTCAGCTTTTAAGTGTTCATCGCGATCGCGCAGAAGTATATGCGATCGCGAGGCACACTTAAAAGCTCTGCGCGCGATCACGCGAGACAAGACGCGACCGCGAAGACAAAACAGTTCCTCATCGCGATCGCGAAGGTGATGCACGCGATTGCGAAGAGCAAAATTCCAGCGTCAGGCAGTAAGCTCAGCAGGTGCTCCCCTGTTTTGCCCTGTTTTGCTCCCCTGCGTCCTGCACTGTTTCCTGCCCTGTTTCCATATGGATTGAGCTCCAATGCATTATCTTTAAGTCCTCTCCCGAGCTCGTATCATCCACGCCTCTCCAAACCAAGTGTAGGTGAGCGTCTTGTATATCCTTGGCTTGACTTCGAGTGAATGGTCTCGATGCAATTTGGGTTGCATCAAAACCCATCAGAAGCACACCACATACCCGACGCCGAAAACGAAAAACCATTGGCCTCGCCGTCAATTGCGATGCCGGCGATGAAAATCTTCTGCTCGCCGTCAATCGCGACCGGCAACAAATACCTTCAGCCTCGCCGTCAATCGCGGCTCAAGCAATGGTAAACCCTCGGCCTCACTGTCGATCCCGACTCCGGCGACGGCAAACATTAAGCTAGGTGTAACTATAGATTATATTGTCTAGCGTGGGTGGTAAGGAGTTTGGCAGTGAAGTGAAGGGTGGGAGTGGGTTAGAGTGGGTGACATTTTTTAGGTGAAAGGAAGGGGGTGGTTGGGGTGGGGTGTCTGGGAGGACTAGAAGGGGGTTGGGGGATTTGAAGGGTAGGGGGTTTGGGTGGTGGATGGAAAGTGAGGTTAGGATGAATAGAATATTTTTTTAAAATATGTTGTTATCAAACATGGTCACTTATTTCTCAAAAAAACACTTTCCATAAAAAAGAATTTGTTTTGTGGAAAATATTTTCCGTGCTACCAAACACACCCTTATAATAAATTCCACTCATCTGAATTCTCATGCATCAGTCCATGGTCCAAACCTAATTCACACCCACATATCACTACAAATTTATTTCCTCACCTGTTTTTACCCAACTCAATTAATCCAACGGCTCATTATTAGCGGTTTGACTTTCTGCCTTCAACCTATCCCCAAAAGTCGTCCATCTTCCATTTCTACCGCTTTACCCGTTAACGGGTCTCCCACTCTTAAAACCTTTGGTCAATACCATTTTCTTTCTCTTTTCTCCAAAAGTCTACGTGTCGACTTGTCATTTGTTTAAACCATTGACAGGAATAAGGTCAAAAACGACAAGTCAGTCATTTGCATTGAAAAAGAAGAAAATAAAAGAAGGCATCAAAGTTTGACTCCCAATACATTAGAATACCCTTTTTTTTTTTCTCTCTCTCCTTATTATCTTTAGCTTTGTTCTTTCTCCTCATCTCTCTCTACTAAGAATATTGAGTTCTTTTCTCTCTTTCTTCTTCTTCTTCTTCTCTTTGTTTGATGTGTTGAAAATATGGCTGTAGATTTAATGACTAGTAGCTATAGAAACAACAACAATTACACATCAAAAATAGAAGAAAACGCCATGCAAGAAGCTGCCACAGCTAGTTTACAAAGCGTTGAGAAGCTAATTAGATTACTCTCTAAATCTCAACAACAACAACAGAAAAAAGGGTTTCAAGATCCATCTAAAAAACCACACCCCACCATAGAATTTTCACCAGATTATCTAGCAGTAGCTGATACAGCCGTAAACAAATTCAAGAAGTTCATTTCTATACTTGACAAATCAAGAACCGGTCACGCCCGGTTCCGTAGAGGTCCTATCACCAATACCCCTTCTCCTTCCCTTCAACCAAAACAAGAACCGGAGCTGATCCGTCAACCGGTAGCCAGTCAAAACCGGCCGGTCGAAGAAAATGAAAACTCACAAACCGGTACAAAAATCTATTGTCCAACCCCGGTTCAACGTTTACCTCCTTTACCCCATAACCATAACCAACAAAACCAACAACTTCTTAACCAGTTAGTGAAAAATGGGTCGTTGGAAAGGAAAGAGTCAACGACCACAATTAACTTTGCTGCCCCATCACCTGCAAATTCATTCATTTCATCGTTGACTGGTGACACAGAGAGTTTACAGCCTTCGTCCATGACTTCTTCTGGCTTTCAAATAACGAATATGTCTCAGGTTTCTTCAGCCAGTGGCCGGCCCCCGCTTTCGTCGTCTTCTTTTAAACGTAAGTGTAGTAGTTCTATGGATGATTCTGCCGTTAAGTGTAGCAGCGCTGGTGGATCTTCTGGTCGTTGCCATTGTCCTAAGAAAAGGTAAAAAGTCAACGCTAAATTTATCATTAATTAGGACCACCAATTATTGTATATATGTACTTTTTTTTCTTAATAGTATTACAATTTGACTGAAATTTTGTTGAATTAATTGTATTAGGAAATCAAAGGTCAAACGAGTGGTGAGAATCCCAGCAATTAGCATGAAAATGGCTGATATTCCACCTGATGATTTTTCTTGGAGGAAATATGGTCAAAAACCTATCAAAGGTTCTCCTCATCCCAGGTACTTATAAGTCATTTTTGTTTCAAAAAAAATAATTCAGTAGTTCTTCTGATTGATAGGGATCAATCAATTAATCAATATATTTAGACTTGTGCTAGTTAGAGTCGGTTATATGAATATTGATTAGAGTCTAATTTTATGAAAATTTTGCAGGGGATATTACAAGTGTAGTAGCATAAGAGGATGTCCAGCAAGAAAACATGTGGAGAGGGCATTGGATGATCCAAACATATTGATTGTTACATATGAAGGAGAACATGATCATCCTTTTTCAATCACAGAAACACCACCAGCTGCAATAGTCCTTGAATCTTCTTAAATCCTCACTAATCAAGGAGTCAGTTCGTTTACTTTTTTGCCTCACTAAAGAGACGTGAAGAATCTAAATCAGCAGAGAACAATCAATGTAAAAGCTTTAGCTTCATTTGGTCAACTCCTAGAGAAAAGAACAAGATGGAAGAGGCGTTTGGGGGTGTGTGAAAAGGAAAGGGTGGGGTGCGGTGGGGGGTCCATTTTATTTATCATTGTTCTCTGTGTATTGGCAGTTGAAAAACTTTTGATTTTGCGTGGAAAAGTAAAAGATAAATATCTCTAAGTTGTGGATTTGGTGGACATTGAATCATGCAAGTTGGGGTTTACTTTTTTGTTTTGGGGGAGTCGGGGAATTTCTTATGTTTTTGTCTTTTCGTCAACCCTCCTCATATACCTTACATATTCTGTTAAAAAATTTATATTTTTGTTGGTCTCTGCTCTCTTTCAATTAATAATAACATCTTGTGATTTATTTCAGCAATAAAATAAATATTTAACAGTGACTTTAATAAATTTATTTGAGTAATAAAATAAATATTTAACAGTGACTTTAATAAATTTGTTACGAATCAAATACGATGAACGTTAGAAATATTAACTTTTACTTCACTTGTTTAATACGCGTTAGGTGGCTCTAACGATGAAGTCCACTCGTTCAAGCTTGGAATCAAAAGTAAGCATCATAAAAGGAGTTATGTGTACAAATGCAATAGTTAATTGTTGCATTTGGTGCACCTTTGTAACACACTTGAGGGGTGAATAGTATCCTTACCTGATTTTCAAATTCTAAAATTTGCTTTTAACTTTCTGCGCCTAACTCACAAAGAACCAGGTTCCTTGCAAGTTTCACCTATCTCTGAAACTAAACAAATTGCAGAAACGTAAAGAACACAGAGATTTTTACGTGGAAAAATCCTTGCTCAAGGGATAAAAAATCACGACCCAAACTCTTGGGATTTAACTCTTCCACTAAAGGAAAATCCGAGCAAGTTTTAGACTACAACGTAATGTAATCAAGGAACTAGAACCCCCTAGTACCTAGACCTTCACAGCCACACGTTAGCTGGTAAGGTTACCTCTACTCAACCTCAAAAAGTAATCTCTAATTAATGCTTCTAACCAAGCGAATAGATTACAACTCAATAGCCTATAACAAAGAAACTGAACCAACAGACTTAACTATGAAACTGCTCCTTCAGAAGGTTCTGCTGCTTAGCCTTTGTTCTTGCACACAAAGCTTCCCACGATCAGATTGTACTTGATATGCTCTATTGAGATCTCTTTTGTGCGTTGTGAATTTGGCCAAATTAACTTGTATATATAGGAACTAGACTTAGCCGGATCCAACTAAGTTTAGGAATCCTTTTCCTCTTTGAAATCAGTTTAAACAAGGTTACCCATATTTCCTTATTTAAAACCTAGGTTAGTTTGCCTTATGTCCCAATCCATTTACGTTTAGGAACCGTGTCCTTCTCAGCACCACTTCTAGCTTCTTCGACTTCCGGTAGGATTGGAACTTTGACTCCAGCTGTTCTTTTCTTTCCTTGTTCAGCTCTGACTTGAATATCTCGTTTGAATAGCTGACCGTCTCACTTCGACTGTGAACCTTTTCGTGGTCCACATAGCACCAGGTCCTTTGTCATCTTCAAAACTCATCCTTCAACAAATTCTCCCTTTTTGATGATGACAAACCATGTTGTCTCGCCGAGGGTATATACTCTCAAGAACCTGTACGAATCAAACACTAACCACGAACCAGGGTAATGACAGTTAGGCGAAAATAGGTCACAAACATATAATGAACTAATCAACATCTAACTTCCCCCTTTTGGCATCATCGAAAAGTTTCACAGTTGTCAGAACCTGCTCAACTTAAATTAAGTCTAGTTGACTTTAGTGCCAAAGGCAGCAAGCCAACCTTTAAACGTCAGGAACCTGTTTCAGACAATAGACTACTAGCAAGCAGGATATTTATATCAACATAAGGTCCAAACCGACTTAAACATCCAAAACAGCATTCAAATATTACAAACCAAAATATAAGATTGTCTTAAAAACAGGCCATAAAAGAACCAGAAGGGGACTTAGGGAAAGGAACTGGTTCAGAATTGGGGAATATCAGGGATGTTAAAGTGAGCAAGCAACAAGGCGAGGCGACGCGACGCGAGTTTCCTTCTCTTTCACGCTCCAGCTCTGCATCCAGCCTTGTGTTTTCAGCATTCATCCAGGCCAGCTCATCATTTTGTCTTTCAAGCTGCCTCCTGAACCCCTCAATTCTCCTATCTACTCTGTTGTTCCTCCTTTCCTCAGCATCATCCTCCATAGGCTCTGGTTCATCAGCAGGTTCACCATCCAACACATAGTCACAGGTTTTAAGAATGTTCCTCCCAAACAAGTCATTATGGTCCGGCTCTGTCCACTTACCAGCAGGCACCCCAAAGAAATCAAATACCTTCCCCAGAAGAAACCCATAGACCAGCGCATGTTTGCCTAACCCCATATCAGCTACCCTACGTATATGCTTGATCGTCAATTCAGGCAGATTAATACGAACCTCTCGATCTAGCAGGTCCATATAGGTCATATCTAGAAAGTTGGCCTCACTCCTCCTCTCTGACCTCTGCAACAAGTTCTTCAGCACAAATTCAAAGAGCAGCTGGTAGAAAGGTTGCATTGCCTTCTTCTTAACTTGTGTAGCCCTTGCCAGTCTTGGTCTCCCTGCAAATTTTTGGGTCACCTCCAAAGCAGACACACCATCTCCTCTAGCCGGCCACGAGTTTCTCATATACTCGCTATAGCCCTGAGAGGAAACACCCAAAATCTCACCGAGTTCCACACTATCAAACTGGATTACTAGCCCCTTGACTATGGTTGTCACAATTCCTTTACTCACTATGCAATTGGAATAAAATTCTTGAACCTCTTGCTCCCTCAGCTGTCTAGCACCATCACTGAGTAGGTTCAACCAACCCTGAGCTCTCAACTTAGCACCAAGTTGAGTCATTCCCTCTAGCTCAAGGTCAGTGAGAATTTTACCCTTCACCATTGGTAGACCTCTAAAATAGGCCACCCTCCTTTTCTTGTCTTCCTTGTCATCTCCAATCACCAGCTTTGATTTGGAACCTCTCCTACGAACCTCAGGTTCCTCCACAATCTTCTCCTGCTGCTCTCTCATAGAGCCACGAGTTGCAGGTCTTCTCACAGGACTCCCTGTTTTTCTACTACTCTCTCTTATCCCCTCTGCATCTCCAGAACTACCCATTTTAGAACTACCTACAAATTCTCCTCCCTTCACTAACCTTCTTTTCTTCACTGTCTGTTTCTTTTCTTGAACCACAGGCCTTTTTCCCAACCTCCTCTGTTCCTCCACCACCACAACATCAGTCTCACTGGAGGATCCTTCACTAGCTTGAGGAGTGGGATTGGGCTCAGGCAACTCAACATCCAACGGCTCAGTAAATCCTACACCTTCTACATTCTCTTCCTCATAGTCATCAATATCTCTCAGATCTGCGTCATCACCTGCTACAGAACCAGAGAACGAACCAGGTTCTTTCTCAGGCTCCTTAGCAGGTTCAGCAGACTTTCCTTCTCTCTTGTCACTAACAGTCTTATCTACCATAGGAACTGTCTCAGGAATAGGTTCCTCAACAGTTTTCTCAGCTTCTCTAGCAACAACTACTACAACCTCTGTTATGTCAACTTTTTCAAGACTTTCTACAACTATTTCCTCCTTATCTCCTTCTACATTCACAACATGTACTTCTAAATCTACAGGCATAGAGGGCACACTAGTATCGACAACTACAGTACCAGTAGGAGAACTAGGGTTTACCTTTTCAACTTCTTGAACAGTTTCTTGAACCGTCTCTATGATTCTTTCCTCCGTACTGGTATCTGGAACACTTTCCCCCTTACTAGTTGCTTCCTCTGTCAACTTCTTCTGTCTTAGTTTTGCAAACTTTCTCGCCATAGCCACAGAACGACTCGCGGCTAGTTGCTTCGCCTTTTGATTTAGTTTTGATATTTTGAGTTTAGGAGAAGAAAGTTGAGAATCGACTTTGGAACCGGTCGACATTTTTGTTTCTTGAATAGAGAATTGTGATTTAGAGAGAGAAAATAATTTGAGAGAGTTTTAACCTTCCAAACCGATAGAAACAATGTTTCTTTGATCAAGTAGTGGAAAAGAGAAGAGTTTAGGTTTATCGAGAAGGAGAACGGGTTGATGGGATGCGAAAAAGCTGCTTTTTAATTATGACGCATAGGAGCTGACGCCATCAAGGTTCAAAGAATTTGAATTTTAAAAGCTTACACTAATCCGGCGCCAAGTAAGGGTGATTGGTAACAAATTAGGCCACGTAAGACAATGTTATATTCAGTAAGTGATATAGAATGTGTACCTGAATGTCCATGCACCAGTTTCTTCATTATATCCTAGATTTCAAAAATTTGCCAGTATCTAAGTCATGAAAATAGGTTCCAAACAGGTTATCAAGCAAAACACTTAAGTTTTCATAGTAGAATCAACTAAGCAAGTTAAGCTAAGTAAAACAAGGAAACTTCACTAGCCAATCATTGGGAGAACCAGGTGCTGCATCGTTCATTGTATCTTGGTCATCCCTAGCTCAAACCTGTTCTTTTCAAATTGTACCCTGTTTAATGCCTTAGTGAAGATATCAGCAATTTGGTCCTCAGTCCTGCAAAAGTTCATAGTAATTAGGCCTTTCTCAACATTGTCCCTTAGAAAGTGATGCCTAATATCAATGTGCTTTGTTCTCTTGTGCTAGACCAGGTTCTTGGCAATGTTGACTGCACTGGTATTGTCACAAAAGATTGGAACTGGTCCACACTTGATACCAAAGTCCTCCAGCTGCTGCTTGATCCATAATAGTTGTGAACAACATAGAGCAGCTGCTACATATTCAGCTTCAGCTGTGGATAATGCCACTGAGTTTTGTTTCTTGTAGCCCATGAAACTAAACAAGGACCTAGGAAGTGTGCCATCCCAGATGTACTTTTCCTATCCACCAAGTGACCAGCATAGTCAGCATCTGCGTACCCAATTAGATCAAAACTTCCACCTTTTGGATACCATAAGCCAAGATCTTGAGTTCCTTTCAAATATCTCAAGATTCTCTTGACTGCAGTTAAGAGTGACTCCTTTGGTTTTGACTGGAACCTTACACACAATCCCACACTATAAACAATATCTGGACGACTTACAGTTAAATACAGCAATGAACCAATCATTCCTCTGTACTTAGTTTCATCGATTGAAGCACCAGTTTCATCCAGATCTATCTTCGTTCCAGGAGCAATGGGTGTGTTCATATCCTTAGAAGACTTCATATCATACTTCCTTAACTGCTCTTTGATGTACTTCTGCTGGTGGATCATTGTGCCTTCCTGAGTTTGCTTGATTTGTAAGCCTAAGAAGAAATTCAGCTCACCCATCATGCTCATCTCAAATTCACTTCCCATCAGGTCGGCAAACTCCTTGCAAAGGTTCTCATTAGTAGCACCAAAGATGATGTCGTCTACATACACTTGAACAATCAGCAGGTCCTTGGCTTTCTTCCTTAAAAACAAAGTATTGTCTATTTTACCTCTTATAAATCCATTCTTCAATAAGAACCCAGACAACCTTTCATACCAAGCCCTAGGAGCCTATTTCAATCCATACAATGCCTTGTCAAGTTTGTAGACATGATCAGGGAACTCTGTACTTTCAAATCCAGGTGGTTGAACCACATACACCTCTTCATTTAAATAACCATTGAGGAATGCACTCTTCACATCCATCTGGTACAGCTTAAACTCCATGTAAGCTGCAAAAGCAATGAGCATCCTAATGGCCTCCATTCTAGCAACAGGTGCAAAGGTTTCATCATAATCGATTCCTTCTTCTTGACTATAACCTTGAACCATCAATCTTGCCTTGTTCCTTGTTACTATGCCATGTTCATCCAGTTTGTTTCTAAAGACCCATTTAGTACCAATGATGGACCTGTCCGTTGGTCGAGGGACCAGGTGCCATACCTTGCTTCGTTCAAACTGATGAAGTTCCTCTTGCATAGCAATCACCCAGTCTAGATCCTCAAGTGCTTCACGTACATTATTTGGTTCTATTGAGGACAGAAATGCAAAGAATGCACAGAAGTTCTTCAAAGCTCTTCTAGTAACAACTCCAGTGTTTAGATCAGACATGAGGTTCTCCAGTGGATGGGAACTTTGATATCTCCAAGGTTTAGGCTGAATCTGCTGAGTGTTGTTTCCAGGAGGATCTGAGCCATCTAAGTCTGCTTCATCTAGTTCTTCAGTTCCCCCTGATTGATTGCCTTCTAGTTCCCCCTGAGTTTGATCCTTATCATCCTGATTACTTTTAACTCCATTCAAATTCTCAGAGTCTTCAGCAGGTTCATTCCTTGCAAGACCAATCTCCTGATCATCATCTTCTTGTCTGTTTGTAACACTTTCAGATTCATCAAATACCACATGCACACTTTCTTTTACAGTCAAGGTCCTATTGTTGAACACTTTATACGCTTTACTTTGTGAAGAATATCCCAAGAAGATGGCTTCATCACTTCTAGCATCAAACTTCCCTAGAGGTTCTTTCCCATTGTTATGCACGAAACACTTGCACCCAAAAGCTCTGAGATGTGCAATATTAGGTTTCCTGCCTCTAATCAGCTCATAGGGAGTTTTCTCTAACAGAGGACGGATAGAACAGCGATTCAGCAAGTAGCAAGCGGTGTTGACAGCTTCAGCCCAAAAGTTCTTCGATAGACCGCTTGACAACAACATAGTTCTAGCCATGTCCTCCAAGGACCTGTTCTTCCTTTCAACTACACCATTTTGCTGAGGGGTCCTTAGTGCAGAGAAGTTGTGATCCACACCATGTTTATTACAATATTCTGCAAACTTAGCATTCTCAAATTCTGTACAATGGTCAGACCTTATACTCACTAGTTGAACCCCCAGTTTCTTCTGATTGACTCTGACCCAGTCCTCGAACATATCATATGCTTTATCTTTAGACTTGAGTAACAAGGTCCATGTGTATCTGGAGTAGTCATCAACTATTACCATTACGAACCTCTTACCTCCTCTGCTCCTTACCCTCATTGGTCCACATAAGTCCATGTGAACCAGCTCAAGTGGTTTAGAAGTACTAACCACTTTCTTTGACTTGAATAAAGATCTTACATGTTTCCCCCTCACACAAGCATCGCAAATCTTGATGTCATTGAACCTCTTGCTTGGCATTCCACGAACCAGGTCCTTCGACACCAACTTATTCAATTGAGTCAAGCTTGCATGTCCTAGTCTCTTGTGCCACAACTGACTAACATTCTCCAGCACATTCAGACAAGTCAAGTTATTCTCAGGAAGAGAACCTAACGTAGCCTTATACACATTATTAGCTCGTTTCCCTTTCATTATCACTTCACCAGTCTGCAGGTTCTTCACAATGCAACCTACAGAGGTGAAACTCACTGAGTTTCCTCTATCACATAGTTGAGAGATACTTAGAAGATTGTGCCTCAATCCATCCACACAGAGTACATTGTCAATAGCATGATTGAGGGATCTCCCAACTTTTCCAATACCAACAATTTCACCGCTCTTGCCTCCTCCAAAAGCCACACTACCCCCTTGAAATGCTGCGAGTGAGAGAAAGTTTCTTCTATCTCCTGTCATGTGCCTGGAACACCCACTATCAAGAATCCAGCTTGGGTTGTTCCATCTCACTCCAGCCTGCAAAAGAAAATCAAGGGTTAGTAACAGGAACCCAGACAAGCTTGGGTCCCTTTTTGTTATCGAAGGGATGAATCAAATCTTTTCTAGCCCAATAAGGTAAAACTGATTTTTTGTTCCTTTTCACTGCATCTTTTGCAACACTGCATTTATTCTTGATATGTCCAGTCTTACCACACAAGAAGAAAAGTTTGTTGCAAGAAAGTCCTACATATTTACTATTAGGATTCCAAGCAGGTAAAGGTTTCCTATGTCCTAATCCAGTTTTACCTCTATTATGATTTTCATGCAACCAATTCAAAACTTCAGAAGACTTGTTCCATTTAGTGAGTCTGGTTAGCTCAGAGTTAGCTTTTTCAACATTTTCCAGAAGAACCCGGTTCTTCTCAGTTTCCTGAAGTAGAACTTGATTTTTCTTTTTAAGCTCAGCTTCGAGGTTGATTTGAGCCTCACTAACTCCTTGCTTACCAGACACTTCTATCAATTTTTTATTCTCAAGTTCGAGTGCAGAACCTAGCTTTTTCTCACAAAGCACCTGGTCCTTTAATTGAAGAATTTCTAATTCAAGGGCTGAGATTTTCTGATTTAGTTCAAAAACTTGATTTTCACTAGCAGTTAATTCCTTTTTAAGATCAGATTTAGCTTTTTCCAAGTTTTTATTTCTCATTGAAAACTCAGACGCAACTGACATTAGTTGGTCCTTCTCAGAAAGTGCTTGTTCCTTCTCAGACCTCAAATTTTCAATTTCTTCAATTAAAGTCAGGGCAAGCAAATTTAATTCCCTAGAAGAGCAAGTATGAAGTCTAGTTTTTAGTTCATCGAGACTTACCTCAAGTGTATCATCAATCGAAGGTTCATTATCAGCCATCAGTGCCAATGGAGAGTTGTCTTCTGGTTCTTCTTCCTCTTCATCACTTTCGCTCTCAGAAGGTTCCCATGTTGCATAGAAGGCCTCTTTCTTCTTTCTGCTTAATGCTCTGAAGTTGGGTGGACGTTTGGTCTTCTTAGGTTCATTCTCCTTTGAAGCTCCAGACCTTTTCCACTCAATATCCCACAGTGGGCAGTCCTTTATAGCATGATCCTTCTTATTACACTTAAAACACCCTGAGTAGTCAGGATTTTCAATTATGTTGTTCTTGGCAGGAGTGGCTTTGGTTCTTCTTCTTTCGAAGCCTAAGGTTTTTCGTACTGCATTGACTAAAGCCATCTCATACTCAGATACTTCATACTTGGAACCACCAGTTGCCTCTAGAGCTAGGTTCTTCTCCTTCTTGGGTTCCACCTTCATCCTTGACTGTTTCATAAGCTCATGGGTTTTCAGACTACCAACGAGTTCATCTAGTTCAATCTTGTCCAGTTCCTTGGACTCTATGATAGCTGTAACCTTTGATTCCCATGAATCAGGTAGAATCCTGATCATTTTTTCGACCAAATCTTCATTAGTTAGAACCATACCTAGTGACTTCATCTCGTTCGTTATGATTGTGAACCTGGTCATCATATCCTGGATAGATTTAGATTCACCCATAGCAAACAACTCGAACTTTCTTTTCAGCATCTGGATCCTTGACTTCTTTACCCGTGAAGTTCCTTCATGAGCAATTTGTAGAGCATCCCAAATTTCTTTGGCAGTCTTGTATGAAGAAACTCTGTTGTATTCATCAGGACCAAGTCCACATATGATGAGCCTCTTAGCTTTTGCATTCTTCTCCACCATCTTGAAATCAGTATCTGTGTATTCCGATATCTCCTTGGGAACAGTTTGCTCATTAGGTGGCTGTCCAACAGTTCTGCTTGGGACAAGAGGTCCATCCTTGGTGATGATCCATAGCTGAAAGTCTTCAGCTTGAATAAAGTCTTCCATTCTGCCTTTCCACCATCCATAGTATTGGCCATTGAATTGAGGAGGCCTGTTGACAGATTGTCCCTCGGTGATTATCGGTGGTGCACTCATTATTCAGATCCTTCTCAAGATGTTAATCTTTCTTTGAGAGAACCAGCTCTGATACCACTTGTTGCACTTGGTGCACCTTTGTAAGACACTAGAGGGGGGGGGGTGAATAGTGTCCTTACCCGATTTTCAAATTCTAAAACTTGCTTTTAACTTTCTGCGCCTAACTCACAAAGAACCAGGTTCCTTGCAAGTTTCACCTATCTCTGAAACTAAACAAATTGTAGAAACGTAAAGAACACAGAGATTTTTACGTGGAAAAATCCTTGCTCAAGGGATAAAAAATCACGACCCAAACTCTTGGGATTTAACTCTTCCACTAAAGGAAAATCCGAGCAAGTTTTAGACTACAACGTAATGTAATCAAGGAACTAGAACCCCCTAGTACCTAGACCTTCACAGCCACACGTTAGCTGGTAAGGTTACCTCTACTCAACCTCAAAAAGTAATCTCTAATTAATGCTTCTAACCAAGCGAATAGATTACAACTCAATAGCCTATAACAAAGAAACTGAACCAACAGACTTAACTATGAAACTGCTCCTTCAGAAGGTTCTGCTGCTTAGCCTTTGTTCTTGCACACAAAGCTTCCCACGATCAGATTGTACTTGATATGCTCTATTGAGATCTCTTTTGTGCGTTGTGAATTTGGCCAAATTAACTTGTATATATAGGAACTAGACTTAGCCGGATCCAACTAAGTTTAGGAATCCTTTTCCTCTTTGAAATCAGTTTAAACAAGGTTACCCATATTTCCTTATTTAAAACCTAGGTTAGTTTGCCTTATGTCCCAATCCATTTACGTTTAGGAACCGCATCCTTCTCAGCACCGCTTCTAGCTTCTTCGACTTCCGGTAGGATTGGAACTTTGACTCCAGCTGTTCTTTTCTTTCCTTGTTCAGCTCTAACTTGAATATCTTGTTTGAACAGCTGACCGTCTCACTTCGACTGTGAACCTTTTCGTGGTCCACATATCACCAGGTCCTTTGTCATCTTCAAAACTCATCCTTCAACATTCATTAAACGTCACTAAAGAATTAATAAAATATTTACACCTACTCTTCCATTTATACAACAGTATCATCACTAAAGAAGTAATTCGTCATTGTCAAAGTGTTTTTAATTATAAAAAAAATATAGAATCTGCTAGTGTTCATGTTGTTTTCGACAATTAATTTTGTATTTAAAAATTTGTGAAATCAGTATCGAGTATTTTATACGCGTCAAGTGTGTTTAGCGGAAAAGTCGATTCATTCCAGTTTCCACTCAAAGACTAATTAAGGAGTTCTGTTTCCCACCGTAACTGTTACTCAATGGGAAAGGCAGAAAGAGGATTAAAGAATTGATCAAATTGATACATTAGAACGTCGTGTAAGCGGAACCTTTCGAGTGCACAGTGAGGTAATCAAAATTCGTGATCTTTAATAAGAAATTTCATGTTTGAATCTTGAGGACAAAGGATAGCTAGAAAACACTTTACTGAACAAAGAGATTATTAGGAGAAATTTTATTATATGTTTCACACGCAGTGGCGGAGTTAGCCTTTTAGGACGGAGTTCGGTCAAATCCCATAATTTTGACCAAATAATGTATATTTATCTTGAAAAAAATATTTAATATATATTAATTATTAATTTAGAACCTCCTAACTTAAAAGGACTAGAATTATGAACCCAAAACTCTAAAATTTGGCTTCGCCTCTGCTCACACGCCACGTCATATTTGTGTGAGCTTTTAATGAGTTAACAAGTGGACTCATGAGTCTCATCTTTCTCAAGGACAATAGACTAAAAATGGTAAGTTTTTAATCTACATTTATTGCTTTTTAAATTCTTAATTGAAAGACTAAAATAGCAACAATTTCAAAGAAATTATGATAAAAAGGAATTATTTTGACTGACGTTAATTGTTGGCTGGAATAAATAATTTCTCTGGCTTTGGTTAATTATGTGCTTCCGACTATGACCAGAGGTATTAATTATCATTATTTCAGTAATGTGCATGTATTTTTTTTCATATACTAAATTAACATTAGATAGTAAACTAGTTAGAGCTTAACTTATTTTGTCATTTTAAAAAGTATTTGCATGCTGTTTGAGATGATCCTTTTCTTAATACAGTTTTCTTTGTTTTAAAACCTTTGCAAAATTTTAAAAAATGAAGAAAAAAATATTACTTGCAATAATTTGAGCATTTTATTCACTTGAAACGAAACTAAATGATGTACATAATAAAAAATTTCAATGATATTTTATTACCATAATTTTTTAAAATGTATTAGTCCTACTATTTTAGTCTTTCAATTAAGAATTTAAAAAGTAATAAATGTAGATCAAAAAGTTACTCCCTCCAGTCTATATTATTTGATGTTTTAGATGTTTTCACGGGTATTAAGAAAATCACTTTTTTAGTATTAATTAGCAATGCAATTGACTATATTAGCCCTTATTCAAGCTATTATTACTTATCATTTTGTTTAAAGTCATTTATTAGCGAGAACTGACATTGTAAAATTTCATCTTGATTTCCGAAAAGATCAAATATTGTGGACAAAAAAAAAAGCTAAAACATCAAATAAAGTGGACCGGATGGAGTACCATTTTTAGTTTATTGTCCTTGAGAAAGATGAGACCCATGAGTTCACTTGTCAACTCATTAAGAGCCTCACACAAATATAACGTGGCGTATGAGACATATAATAAAATTTCTCAATTACTAGAAACATTTTACCTTTAATAAGCTCATTTCTTTGTGCAAGTTTTAGTAATAGAGTCAATAACTTTCAATTATCGAATGTTTAATTGAGGGAGCTTTTGTCAAACTATAAGCGCCTTGCTGTAAAATACTCCGTGCCTCTCAAATTATTTGTCCACTTCACTTTTTACACGTCTCTTAAGAAATTATTAATGAGGGAGAATTATTGACTATTTTACCCTTATTTAATTTTCATTGGTATTTGAACAATTATATTATTAACTAATAAGTGAGATTTTTGTGGTCTTCAAAATATTTACTACTATGGGTAAAATGAAAAAAAATGAGAAATTTTACCTTAAAATCCTAATTGGACAAATATTTTAAGACGATTATTTTTAAAAAGAAAGATAAATAATTTAAGAGGCTGGGAGTAGTACTAGTCCTGAGTCTTTGAAAACCAATATCCTATATTTAACTCAGGTAGGGATTTGATTTGGGGTGGAGGGGATTCAAAGTCAAAAGGGAAATAGTGGGGTTGATGATCAATTGATTACTTTATGACCTCGAGGGTGCCAACCACTACCATTCAATATATATTTGTCTATCAAAATTTTTGTCCAAGTCTTTGGATTCTTATGAATTATGTTATGTATAATTTACAGTTTCAAATGGTTTTCCCTTTCTCTATGATTATTATAATGTGTAGTGGGCATTTTGACAAATTTTGAAGTGTCGTCATTAGACAAGAGGATTGTTTCTAGATGGGAGTATATGGGTCACATGTGGCTTAGGGTTTCCGAAGACTTGTGACATGAACCTCCCCTAGATAACTTCGTCTACTGGTCTTTGTTTTTCTTGCCTTTTGTCTGGTCAAAACGCAAGAGCTTCCTTTTAGATGGTATATTGGGGATCCTATGCAACACTTTTGGAATGTTAATAGGACTTTGATCTAGTTTCGCGTTTGGAATGTTTTGGGACTTTGATCTAGTTTTGCGTTTGTTAATTATTCAATATTTTAAATCTATTAGCTCGAATAATATGTATTCACGTCGGGTATAATAATTAAAAAGGGCAAAAGCTAACGGCAATATCTTAACGCTAGCCTCCGGGAGAAAATCAAACAGTCACATAAACAGATAAGAATTTAGCTCCAACGACCTCCACTATTTTCGGGAATCAACTCTACCACGTCTTAACAACTTATCTTATTGTCAGGAGACGTGGGGGAAGTGGCAATTATGCTTTGTTTAGGACACTTAGCCTATAAATACCTCATTTTCCCCTTAGTCGTACCCCTTAGTCACTCTTGTTATACGAAATACACATTGTTGATCTGTTATCATCAATCACAACTTCTTATTATATTAGTTCTTGTGGTAGCTTGCATCCTTATCACCATTGGAGCACATTCGGCTACTTCAATTGTCGTCACCCATTTTTTCCCGAACAGGTTAGAGTTTAAAACATGATTCGACTTATTGGAACTCACGGTAAGACTTGGAGTCGCCACCTAACATATTTTTTAACTAAGCGTATTAGGGTACCTACTTTTGTTTCTAGCCAATTTTTACAATTAACTCCGAAATATGGTTTTACGAATTAGAAATTCTAGGTAAGGGTTCAAGTTAACTCGAAAGGAAGGTGTTAGGCACCTCTCGGGTTCCACCAAGTGTGATTACCGGCCGGACTTATAATTGGGATTCAAAAGATAAATTAAACTAAATCTAACAAAATAATTTCCACTATGGTATACAAGTTAGATATATATAATAATAAAAATTAAATAAAAGGTTCAAATTGGCTAATTGCTTCTTCCTTAGTGAACTTCATTTAAGTAGACATCGCAAAATAAAACCAATTAGTTAGTATGCCAATAAATTAATAACAATAAAATGTAAATTGAAAGAACGCAATAGTAAATTGTATTAGAAGCATTTAAGGAGTGTCGTCTCGAAAATATCCATCCAAAAGTACCTCACAAAAAATAAAGTTGATTAGTATAATATTTAATAATAATAATAATAATAATAATAAAAAAAGACAATAAAAAGAAAACTAAATTTTGTAAGAGTTTAGGCTCAGATTGGTGTATTGCATTAAGTAGAGGCTAGGGATGTCGGTACGGCTGAAAACATGGAGCCCGGGCCGGTTTGCCATGCCAAGCACCACAAATCCTACTACTCCACTATCGCTTATTTTGCAAAGTAATACGTATCGTCATCGCCTATTATTTTATTTTTCGGGACACGGAAAGGGACATTATATATAACGGGACGAGACTTATATTGGCCTCCAAGATGTCATTGGCCATGTAGTATCCGTTCAAATCAGTGTATAGGCCTCAAAATAAATATTTTTCATTGGCCAAAACTATATAGCCTCGTGTATAGAATCTGTTTATATAAGCATAGCCATTTCCGATCTGTACTGGTGCTCATGATCTTGGTGGTGTGTGTGGAATGATGTATGTTCTGCTGGTGATGCGGGGCAACTCGAGCAACCATCCAAAATCACCATCTAAGGCCAAGGAAGAGCTTATGCATTGGAACGCCATGGATCGAGGAGCCTAGGAGACACATTTCGGCGCGTTTCAAGGCTTGGCAGGAAGGGGCGGACCGCCCATTTGCAGAGGCGGACCGCCCAGTTGAAATCCACTCTCTGGATTTTGGGGCGCCTCTTTTCAGGCGGGGCGCCTACTGGGCCGCCTCCTACCCCTATTCTGAGAACAGGCGGGGCACCTGGTAGGGTAGGCGGGGCGCCTACTTGCTGTGAAGGTTGCGGGAATTCTAGTTTTTATCCTATGTAATTCCTATTATGCCCCTACGTGGCTTATGACTTTAGAACCTACTTAAGGGTACTTTAGGCCTTTCATTGATGTCTAAGAGGGGCCTATAAATACTCCATTAGCTTTACATTTTTCTTAGTTAGCTATTATGATGAATGATTGAATGAACAATGTTCGAGAGTGGATTCTCTTTGAATGAAAACCCTTTGAGACGGTTTGAGTTTACTAGTGGATTCTAGTTGACCCCCAAACCCCCCGATCATTCTACTTGCGAGTTCGTTGTTAACTCGAGGGTAGTTGCATAACGTTGGCTCTTCTTGACACCGATACGAGGGTATCACGGAACAAGTTCTCCGTGGTTACCTTGTAGGGAGTTCGAGACGCGTCTCGTTCCCTTTATCTTTACTTTTATCGTCTTTTCCGTTTTGATCCTTATCATCTTGGTATCAGAGCAAGGCTCAGGTTTTGTTTCTACAAACCCCCGACCCTTGATTCTTCGTGCCTTAGGTCGATTCCTATCTTAGTTTTCTTGTTGTTGTTATTGAAAAGAAGAAAAACACAAAAAAATAGAATAGTTGAAAACACCAAAAAATTGGCTTATCTTGTTCGTTTGATTGATTCGTGTTGTGATTGTTATTGGGGTTTGTTCCTTATTGGAAACTCGTTATTTTGGTACCCAACACACATGATTTGGAGTTGTATCCCATGAATTGAAAATTTGAAACCCTTGAAAATTTGAAAAGCTTGAAACCCTAACTATGAACATGATGAACATGGTAGATTGTTGAATTTTGATTGGGGTTTGATAAAAGTGATTGGGGTTTGATCTCTGTGATTGGAACAACATTTGGGTACCTTCGGATTGCTAAAACAACGTGAGATTTGTTGGATTTTTGGGTGCCAAAGCCAAGAAAAACGTTGTTGAACGTTGCTGGAATTTGCAGTAGGCGGACCGCCCGAAAAGTAGGCGGGGCGCCTACCCATCTCTCTGAAGTTCAGAGGCGGACCGCCCCTGTAAACAGGTGGACCGCCCACTCTCCTCTGCAGTGAACTAGGCGGACCGCGCCTTTTGACTAGGTGGGGCGCCTGTTTTTCTGGAAATTGGTTTTGGGTAGATTCTTCTAGGATTTCTTGTTTTGTTGATTGCATTGCTTCCGGTTAGTGCTATTAGAGTATAATCCTACTCGATTAGTGCTAATCATTTTGAGCTATTAGGATCATCGTGCCTAGAAAGGAGACTAGAATTCAAAGATGATCCGTAGTATCTTTTGATTCAAGTGCTCACTTAAAGTGCTTATCGTTCCAATCGAGTCCCATTAACTCCACTCACCCCGGAGTGCATTGGACTTTAGAAGTTGAGTGATTGAGTTGTGGTTCGTTGATCAACTACTTGAAGCTTTTAGACTCAAACTTGTGTGAAATATCCATCTCTACTAAACGAGTGAACCGAGTGAAACACTTGTGAGGGAGTGAGTGAGGTATTTTACTAACGTTTGTTGCTTTTGTAGGTACAATGGCAAATGATGGAGATGATCCCATGAAGAACTTCATGGCCACCATTATGGCCAAGTTGGAGGACATATCATTGAGACTTGAGACCGTTGAGAGGAATCAAGTTGAGACCGGTGAGAGGAGGACCCCGAGTGTCCAAATTGAATCCGGAGAAGGCACAAGTCATAGCACTCCTATGACTCCCGGACACTTTGTGGAGCTAACCAAGAAGTATGAACAAAGCAAAGTTGAAGCTCTACAAGAGTGTGGGTTGGGCAATCCCCAAAGAAATGCTCCACTTCGAAGACCCGTTAGGTTTGTCCCACCTCTTGAGCAAGTTGTTGAGGCTCAAGAAGAGGAGGAAGCCGAGTATGGTGATGAAGCCTATGGGTATGATGCTCATTATCAACCTAGGAGGCCAATGAATTGGGGTCAAAATGTGGATAGAGGTAGAGGCCGAGGTTGAGGGCCACCCATGGGATATGGAGGAAGGAATGCTAGGAGGGACTATGTTGCTTATGATGATTATAATGGAGGTCAACCGGAGCCTAACCATGGGTTACGTGACAACAACAACCTCAATAGTGTTAAGCTCAACCTTCCATCCTTTAAAGGAACTTGTGATCCGGAGGCATACATGGAATGGGTACTACTCATGGAGAGAGTGTTTGATACAAATGAGATGACCGAGGAGAGAAAAGGTACCTATGCTATTTCTACCTTTGAGGCCTATGCTTCTACTTGGTGGGAGTCCATGAAGAGGTCAAGAAGAAGGATGAATATGCAAGTAAATGTGACTTGGGATGAGTTGAAAGTCCTTATGAATACCAAGTACATAACTCCAAGGTATCGACAAGAGTAACTCAAGAAGCTCTATGATCTAAAACAAGGTGTCAAATCAGTGCATGAGTACTATGATGAATTTGAGAAGATCCGGATGGTATTGGATATGGATACCGAGTGTGTAGAACAAGCAATGATCCGCTTCAAGAATGGTTTGAGCTATGGTATAGCTTCTCAATTGAGGTTGCATACTTATCTTTCACTTCAAGATCTACTTGAAGCCGCCATTGAAGCCGAGAGTTGGCTTAAGGGAGAGAGGTCCAAAAACAACACTCCTACTACTACAAGCAAGCTAAAAGAGTGGAAGACTCCAAATGCAAGCTTTCCAAGTGCCAATGCTAGCAAAGAAGTGAAGAAGCCTTATGAGAAGACTACTCCACACTTGGAAGGTACTTCTAAAACTCGCTTGAGTAATCCTACTTCTACTTCTACTCAATGCTATAAGTGCAAGGGCTATGGTCATATTGCTAGGGATTGCTCTACCAAAAGAACCATGGTTGTGGTTGTTGATTTGGTGTATGAGCAAGAAAGTGAGTCCGAAAATGAGGGAGTGGAGGAGGATGAGGAAGTTGAGTGTGAGGAGGCCGTAGAAGAGGATGATGGCCCTCATATGTTCTTGGTGGTTAGGAGAAGCTTGAGCACCACTTTTATGGGAGAGGAGGTGGAAAATGACCAAAGGAAAAACCTCTTTCATGCTAGGTGCCGAGTAATGGGCCAAGTATGTTCAATGGTTGTTGATTCGGGGAGTTGTACCAACATAGTGAGCCAAACCTTGATTTCCCAATTAAAGTTACCCACTCTAAAGAATCCAAAATCATATCGTTTACAATGGCTTAGCGAGTGTGGTGAACTTAAGGTGGTGAAACAAGTGATGATTGAATTTAGCATTGGAAACTATAGGGATAAAGTCATGTGTGATGTGGTCCCGATGCAAGTATGCCATCTATTGTTGGGAAGACCATGGCAACATGATAGGCGTGTAGTGCATGATGGCCGGACCAACTCCTACACGGTCAAGCAAGATGGGAGGAAGTATGTGCTTAGGCCTTTGACTCCAAGGCAAGTAAGGGAAGACTACAAGCGAATGAAGGAGTTGAGGGAAGTGGCTAAAGCAAAGTCACCCATTGTACTTGAGCCCGAGGCAAACAATCTTATTGTTTTGCGATTGCATGATGAAAATGAGAGTCACTCCACTTCAAATGAGAGAGAAAAGATAGAGAGAAGTGAGGGAGTGACCGGTGACAATCCAAGAGAGGAAAAAGGAGAGGATTTGAGGAGTGATGTGAGGGGATTGTCACCACAAACTACACTTGACCATGAGGTAAAATTGAGAGAGAAGAGAGGTGAGGAAAGAAAAATTGAGAGTGGGAGCACCCATTATGCTAACAATTTTTCATCTTCTACTTTTTCTTGTGAAAGTTCTTGTGTAGGTACATTTGAAGACAAACCATTGGAGCATCAAAATGAATTTCATGAAGGGGGAGTTGCATATGACACTTCAAACCTTGTGAGTGATCAAGGAAGTACTACAAATGTAAGTGTTGCTTCACCTTTTCATGAACCTACTAGCTACTTGTCTTGTGATGACTCAACACTAGTTGGAGCTTGTGATGCATCTAGTGAATATGCCACTAATGAAGAGTCTAGTTGTCAACTTGAGTTTGCTTGTGAAACACTAGGTGGGAGGAGCACTATGCCACATCATGATGTGAGCTCGTTGTTCATTGAACCCCTCCCTAATGTAGATTTGATGGTTGACTATGATTGTGACCTTTGCTATGACACACCACCAACCTTTGACAAATAGGAAGATGGGATAGTTGATCATTCCCTTATTGATATTCTTCTATTTGGTGGGCCAATGTGTTGTGGTGAGGATGGTATTGACCTTGAGGAGTTCAAATTGCATGACTTGGACATGGTTGTCTATGATGACTCCTCAAGCGAACCTAGTCTTGACAACTTGTCTATGCTTAATCATGATATTGAGATGCATGTTTTCACCAATCCATTGTTTGAAGGCATTCTCATTAGTGGGAGTGACTTGTATCAGACTAGGGTGGGTGGTCAAATGGAACCCCCATGGTGTGAAGGGTTTGACCCCTTAGGCAACCCATTGTTTGAGAATTTGGGTGGGGTAGGTGGCTCTTCGAGTGACCCTCCTATTGCTTGTTGGGGTTATGATGAAGAAGAATCCATCATCAATACCTTCCTTGAGAGCTTGTCTTTTGAGAAGGGTTACTTAGATAATGAAATTGGAGGGGAAGAGGAATCTCTTGGTGTGAGTATGTATGCTCTAAAGAAGGGGAGTGGAGTACTTGATCCTACTTGTAGGTTGAGTTATTTGACTCATTCCACCCCATTTGTTGATCACACCTTGAGGATTGATTGGTGTGTTGATTTTGAGCTTAAGGTTCAACGGAATTTTGATAGCTTGATCTTGCATTTTCCATGTCTCCATGACCTATTTGCTCATTATTGTGTTGGGTGTATGTTAATCTTTAACCAAGTACTTATTGTTCTCTTTGGAGACTTGCTATTTGTGCTTATTATTGATGCTTGGTTATACAACAAGAGTGTGATTTCCACACCTCTTGCACTAACCTACTTTCAAAGTAGGAAGTTTTCTTGTCGTTGCTTGTAGGTTCTAAGCTCCATGCTAAGGCGGGGGAGATCTTGGAAGAAGCCTATATCAAAGTGACGATCAAGAAGAACAAAGAAGGTGAGTCTTGGCCACCCTGAGGAGTTGATAGAGCCATGAGAGACCAAGCCTTGATTTCGAGGACGAAATCTTCTCAAGAAGGGGAGGATGATGCGGGGCAACTCGAGCAACCATCCAAAATCACCATCCAAGGCCAAGGAAGAGCTTATGCATTGGAACGCCATGGATCGAGGAGCCTAGGAGGCACATTTCGGCGCGTTTCAAGGCTTGGCAGGAAGAGGCGGACCGCCCATTTGTAGAGGCGGACCGCCCAGTTGAAATCCACTCTCTGGATTTTGGGGCGCCTCTTTTCAGGCGGGGCGCCTACTGGGCTGCCTCCTACCCCTATTCTGAGAACAGGCGGGGCGCCTGGTAGGGTAGGCGGGGCGCCTGCTTGCTGTGAAGGTTGCGGGAATTCTAGTTTTTATCCTATGTAATTCCTATTATGCCCCTACGTGGCTTATGACTTTAGAACCTACTTAAGGGTACTTTAGGCCTTTCATTGATGTCTAAGAGGGGCCTATAAATACTCCATTAGCTTTGCATTTTCCTTAGTTAGCTATTATGATGAATGATTGAATGAACAATGTTCGAGAGTGGATTCTCTTTGAATGAAAACCCTTTGAGACGGTTTGAGTTTACTAGTGGATTCTAGTTGACCCCCAAACCCCCCGATCATTCTACTTGCGAGTTCGTTGTTAACTCGAGGGTAGTTGCATAACGTTGGCTCTTCTTGACACCGATACGAGGGTATCACGGAACAAGTTCTCCGTGGTTACCTTGTAGGGAGTTCGAGACGCGTCTCGTTCCCTTTATCTTTACTTTTATCGTCTTTTCCGTTTTGATCCTTATCAGCTAGCCTTGGTTTTGTATGTTGAATTGTGTGTGTATATGTTCTGATGATGGATGTAACGGGTGAAGAAGATGAGGAGGTATGTGGGGTGTGTGTACGTATTTGTACTGAGGGTGTGTGTATTAGTGGAGTGTTTATGTGTGTGTGTGTGCGCAAAGGGTGAAGAAGATAACCTCTTTTGATATGTTATTGTGTTGGTGTGTATAGAGAAGTGTATCTATGTTGGTCACCGTGTACGGGTGCCATGCCAAGCACCACCAATCCTACTACTCCACTATCGCTTACTTTGCAAAGTAATACGTATCGTCATCGCCTATTCTTTTATTTTTCGAGACACGGAAAGGGACGTTGTATATAACGGGACGAGACTTATATTGGCCTCCAAGATGTCATTGGTCGTGTAGTATCCGTTCAAATCAGTGTATAGGCCTCAAAATAAATATTTTTTATTGGCCACAACTGTATAGCCTCGTGTATAGAATCTGTTTATATAAGCATAGCCGTTTCCGATCTGTACTGGTGCTCCTGATCTTGGTGGTGTGTGTGGAATGGTGTATGTTCTGCTGGCCTTGGTTTTGTATGTTGAATTGTGTGTGTATATGTTCTGATGATGGATGCAACGGGTGAAGAAGATGAGGAGGTATGTGAGGTGTGTGTACGTATTTAACCTGAGGGTGTGTGTATTAATGGAGCGTTTATGTGTGTGTAGGTGCAAAGGGTGAAGAAAATAACCCCTTTTGATATGTTATTGTGTTGGTGTGTATAGAGAAGTGTATCTATGTTGGTCACCGTGTATGGGTGTGTGTAGTGTCATTGTTGGTGGTACAGTGTAAAGAGGAGGAAGATGAAGGTATTTGGATGTGTATTGTGTTTCAGAGAGAGAATGACCAGTGCCTTTATCCCCATTTGGTACTGTTTATATAATCATTACTGGAGCCTTATTTTGGAGAGGATTTGATTTTCAATTTTGAGTGATCATGGGGATTAGACCGTTGGGGAAGATTGAGGAGGAGGATTTTAGGGGATTGATTAGGGAGGAGTGATTTAAGGGATTCTGATTTTGAGGGATTGTGAGAGATTGTGGGAGATTTGGAGGATTTAAGGGTTGATGTATCTAGTATCAAAAGAAGGATAGATACGTTGGGCCTATATGATAATTATATGAGAGTGGATTAAGGAGTGATTGAGGGAGATAACAGGAGATATTATGAGGATTTGGACATCGGGATAATGTATGTTGTTAAGGATTAGGGAAAGATGTGAGATGTTGGGGATGACTCCATATTCAGGGATTTTGATTGAGAATGATTTATGAGATATTGGGGGGGAAGAGATTGGGGGAGTGATTAGAGGATATTAGGGAAATTGAGTGATATGGGTCTTGATTTGGGAAGTTGGGATTGAGAGATTGATTTTTTGGGAATTTTCTTTTAGTGGTGATGTATGTAGTCAAGAAAATGGGAGAGGAAAAAAGATTGAGATGATGGGAGAGATTAAATGATTTGGGAGATTATGGAATTAATTGAAAATATTACACCAAATAAGAATTTGAAATTCAAACAAAAGGATGTATTTGGCCAAATTCTCTGTCCAGGTTCAAGATAGGATTTTAATATAAAGAGAATGAAATATGCTAGATATTTTGAATTAAATAGAGATTAAGGAAATTATTCAAAATCAAAAGAATTTGAATTCCAAAAGGATATGATGCACGAGTTAAAAATAATGGGTAGGATATAATTAATCTGACTAATATTTAACTTAAGGTGCTGAGCAAGACAAAAGAAATATATACTGTATATAAAAGAAGAAAATATATACAACTTAGATTAAGTCAAATTGATTAAGCATAATTAGCCACCCATATTTACTAAATGCTATAAATGCACTAAATTGCACAAACAGTCATAGTTTTGACAAAAAGCCTAAATAATACAAAATTACGTAATATAGTCACAATTAAGTATGTAATACATAAGTGGAGGATAACACACGTAAATGCATGCCTTCTAATGCAAATTATGCATAATTAGTCAATATTGCACCTTTAGGTTAAACATAACCAATTGTAGGAAAAGGAGGGACAAAATTGGGTGTCAACAGCTGCCCCTCTTTGCCCGTGGATAGTGAAAAGAATCTTCGGGTAAAGATAGTTGACGAAGTAGCCAATATTGTCACGACGGCGGGTAGAATATTGGAAAGGAAAATGTGAGTTTTGGGGGGGTATTTTGGTCGAACTCCAGTTTCGGAGTTGCCTACATATCTAGGGTTTTATGTGAATCAGGTCGTGTGTAGTTCTAGAATGGCATGTTGCCTGTGTGAGATGTTTATGATGCACGATTTTGGATGCCGAGAGTAAACTTGTCCAAGTATGTAAAGGTTAGATTTGATGTACTTTGCCGCTTGGCGAGATAGATGATTGAAGAATAGAGTAGAAACATTATCGAAGACGAGATATCATCAATAGATCGAGCGTGGGAAAAGAGACTTATAATCATCCTAGTTATGAAAATGTGGTGCGCTACACACCCATAAAGAGGAGTTTATACGTACATAGTTTCCACTTCATCTCAATAAATGAGTCATCTTCCTTTCAATATTGTCTCGACCAAACTAGGAAATATCGGAAAGTAAAGCACGATAATTGTGCACGATTTAAACAGATGGGCACGATTAAGCACGAGAACACGCACGATTGACACAGATATGTCTGAATAGGAAGGAATACAAAACTGACACTCAATCGGCAAGGAAAGATTAGGTAGATTACCGGTGCAAGTATGAAAATGTAGATTTGAGCGCTCTGGAGCTCGGCTAAATAGATAGCTTGTGGGTATAGCAAAGACATTGTCGAAAGGACTAAGCTTCATGAATGGTGTTCCGGAATGGGGCATTGTATGTATTTGAGGTTTTGCGATGCGAAATTTTGTGTAGGGTAGTGATTTTTGGGAGCAAGTATAAAAGTACAGGAATTGACTCGAGGGTTTGTCCAGAGATCGGAGAGTTTCATGCAGTAAAATCAAGATAAGTCCAAACAAAGATAAAGATAAAGTAAAATTCCCTGTTGAGCTTAGTAGCTGTCTTGTCTTATGCTTGTTTGATATCTCGTCCCCAAATACGGACTCCATACTTTCCGTCTAGTGACGCAGATCATGTGTCTCTTCAATGTTATGCCCAAAAACGCAGACCCTATGCTTGTTTGATTGATGTCTCATCCACATATGCGAACCATGTACCTTTCTAATGCTATCTCCACAAATGTCGACCTTATGCCTCTTTCATAGTTGAATTGTCCACAATCACAGACCCCATTATGCTTCAATTTTGGCTATACCATAAACACAGACTCTATGCTACTGCAATTGCTGACTATGTCCATATACGCGGACCCTATAATGCTTTCATTGTTGAATGTGCCCACCGGCGCGGACTATATATGCCTCAAATTGCTGACTATGTCCACAAACGCGGACCTTATGCTGTTTTAAATTGGTGAACTATGCCCACAAACGCGAACCCTACTTTGCTTCAAACTGTTGAACTATGCCCACAAATGCGAACCCTACTCTGCTTTAAATCGCCAAACTATGCCCACAAATGTGAACCCTACTCTGCTTCAAATTGCCAAACTATGCCCTGCCCACAAACGCGAACCCTACTCTACTTCAAATTGTCGAACTATGCCCGCAAATACGGACCCTACTTTGCTTCAAACTGTTGAACTATGCCCACAAATGCGGACCCTACTCTGCTTCAAACTAGTGAACTATGTCCACAAACGCGAACCCTACTCTGCTTCAAATTGTCGAACTATGCCCACAAACGCAAACCCTACTCTGCTTCAAATTGCCGAACTATGCCCGCAAACGCGAATCCTACTCTGCTTCAAATTGCCAAACTATGCCCACATATGCGAACCCTACTTTGCTTCAAACTGTTGAGCTATGCTCACAAACGCGAACCCTACTTTGCTTATCATTGTTGTCATGTTCACAAATGAAAACCTTATATGTCCACGGACGTGGACTCTGTGCTTCTGTCAATCTGATAAATATTGCTTTGCAAGAGTTGTTAGGTGTACTCGGTACCTGTGTAAACCTGCAATCACAGAAAATTTGTGAGTTTTCTTTTGGGGAGGTTGCATTGCGTATTTGTTGTGTTGCACTCTGCTGCTGCATCTTGTATAATTGTCTCCTTGTAATGTCATCCTTTTTTTAGCATCGAACCTTGGTAGAGCTGTGAGAAAAAAGGGATAACGAAAAGCAATATGCGTGTGTTTTGAGAAAAATAATGTTTAAAGAGTAATGCAAATTTATCCCGTTGAATAATAGATTGCGACGTGTTGTTTGGACATAATCTCCTCTATATCCATTTGCCGCTCAAAGATCCTCCACTTTGAAATTTTGAGGGAAACTCAAAATTTCTGCCATAGTGTGCTGCTTGTAATTTCCTTGAATTTTTGAGGTCCCTCAAAAATTCTGCCCAAGTGTGTTATGATGCATTTTTCAAAGTTTTTTAGGGAAACTCAAAAAATTCTGCCCTAGTGTTCAGTAAAATTCTCTTATGATGTGACCGTGCCTTGAGTAGGCTGCCTATGTATCCCCTCTTAGGAATCAGGTCGCTACGTAGTTCAAATTTCATGACTTTGATTCGTAGTCTCTCTTGATTCTATCTGAGTAGAGGGATTTTGGTTGTACTTCGCGATCTATCTTTGCCGATATTAATGCTCCTCTTATCAATATTATGTGCATGATATAAGGATCTTGCTTTGTCTCGATTTGGATAATTCTACTTTAGGATCAAATGTCTTGCTCTAACTTCCTTGGTAAGTGCTTTTGCCATTCTATTGCTTGTTGTGTTTATACTTTGCTATCCATGAACGTCACTTGCTTGAGTATGCTTTTGATCCGTTCGGGATTGTCTAGTTCTGCTTCTTATATGTATTTCTATTGTTTCGCCTTGAATTGTAAGTCATCTTCCTCAATATGCTCTTGCCTTAGTCATCTGCTATATGGTTTCTGCGATTAACCATGAAGTTCCTTAAACGTCCTTTGTCGAATCATCATAGCCTGACCTGTACTCGTCGTTTCGGACTGCTCTCTCACATCGCAGTCGCAGAATCAATGGAATTAAAATGATTTTGCAGAAAGTGAATGATGGATATTCAAAAATAAAAAGTAGGAAATGCTTTTATTATTGAACTTGAGAAATAGTCTTCGAAAGGAAACAATGATGCCACAAAGTTGAAAAACAAAGAAAATAAAAGCTGACGACTCGGAGTCGTATTTTATTTAAGAAAAAAACTAACGCTCCAGCTCCACTAAGGTTCTCGGCATGCTCGGAATGTGCTGCAGGTTCAGCTGTTCGGCATAACTGGTCCTTTGGCTCTTTTCCTGTATTGATGCTCGGCCAGAATGCACAAGTCAACCTCAAGAGCGGGAGTAAAACCAACACATGAAAACAATAAGTCAGTGTTGAGGTAATCATTACCAAATGCAAAACGTATCACACTTTATGATGCAAGGGACCTTTTTTGTTCTGGAGGTAGGCCTAACAGGATCAACACACATAATATGCATGATAGGCGTCATTTGATGACGCTTTTGGACGAAGTTGGCTAATAGACTTTAACATGCCAGAGATGTTAAGCCTTCTTATGTTTGAGTATATTATTTAAAAATTGAACGTGTATTATGTGTCATCCCAATTATTCTCATAACCCAAAATGAACAAAAAATAATTTTATAAAATAATGGATTTTGTTGTATAAATATAGGAATAACGATTTTTTTTATAGATAAATAGAAATAAATAATTGATTTTGTTACATAAAAGTAGAAAAATTAATTTAAAGTCTATGTTTTCTTCGACCTTCTCAGTCTTCATGGCTTGTGACAACTTGCAACCAAAATAAACTATTAGACGACCCCCTTTTTATGAGAACAAATGGTCTACATTAGAAACGTTCAACTTGAAATGAATGCATGTAACATATCCGAACGTCACTTAGGGTCAACAACCCGTTCGGTCCATTCAAATATGGTAAACTAGTAGACTTAGATACGAGCCGAAGTCGAACTTTTCCTAAATATGACAGGATGCATGATTTCTAAACAAAGAGTAACTAAGAGTTGGGTAATCTAGACAAGGACATGGTTCCCCCAAGCGGACAATCGAGAGGTGGGAATGTTTAGAATTGTTGGTTGTACCACGGACCAACTAGATTCCAAATTGTTCCCCCTAAAGGGTATTTTGAGAGTGGAATGACCGTAAGACCAATATAATCGTTCATGGTGTGTGCAAGTGTCGATTTCCAGGAGTGGAGGAAGTGAGAATGACACAAACAATTGTAACCGAGCAATTTTAGAAAAATGGAGTGCCAAAACTTGAAAATCTAAAGATAAACCTCAATCCTACAAAAAAGGAAAGGAAGAAAAGTTAGTCTCGAAAAATGAAAAGAAAATTAAACAAGTAAAGAATCCCAATTCAAAGTCCATTATAGTTAGAACCATGATTATCCCCAGCGGAGTCGCCATTCTGTCGTCACCCATTTTTTTCCGAATCGGTTAGAGTTCGAAATAGGATTCGACTTATTAGAACTCACGGGTAAGACTTGGAGTTGCCACCTAACATATTTTTTAACTAGGCGTATTAGGGCACCTACTTTTGTTTCTAGCCAATTTTTGCAATTAACTCCGAAATATGGTTTTGCAAACTAAAACTTCTAGGTAAGGGTTCAAGTTAACCCGAAAGGAAGGTGTTAGGCACCTCTCGGGTTCCACCAAATGTGATTACCTGCCATACTTATAATTGAGATTCTAAAGATAAATTAAACTAAATCTAACAAAATGATTTCCACTATGATATACAAGTTAGAAACATATAATAATAAAAATTAAATAAAAGGTTCAAATTGGCTAATTATTTCTTCCTTAGTAAACTTCAACCAAGTAGACCTCGCAAAATTAAACTAATTAGTTAGTATGCAAATAAATTAATAATAATAAAATGCAAATTGAAAGAATGCAATAGTAAATTGTATTAGAAGCAGTTTTTGAGTGTCGTCTCGAAAATATCCATCCGAATATACCTCGCAAAAAAATAAAGTTTATTAGTGTAATATTTAATAATAACAATACTAATGATAATAATAATAATAATTATAAAAAGACAATTAAAAGGAAAACTAAATTTTGTAAGAGTTTAGGCTCAGATTGGTGTATTTCATCAAGTAGAGGTTAGGGATGTCGGCACGACTGCAAACACGGAGCCCGGTCCGGGTTGCCATGCCTAGCACCACCAATTCCACTACTCCACTATCGCTTACTTTGCAAAGTAATACGTATCGTCATCGCCTATGGTTTGTTTTTCGGGACACGGAAAGGGATATTGTATATAACGGGACGGGACTTGTATTGGCCTCCAAGATGTCATTGGCCGTGTAGTATCCGTTCAAATCAGTGTATAGGCCTCAAAATAAATATTTTTCATTGGCCACAACTGTGTAGCCTCGTGAATAGAATTTGTTCATATAAGTATAGCCGTCTCGGATCTCTACTAGTGCTCCTAATCTTGGTGTGTGTGTGGAATGGTATATGATCTGCTGGCCTTGGTTTTGTATGGTGAACTGTGCGTGTATATGTTCTGATGATGGATGTATGGGGTGAAGAAGATGAGGAGGTATGTGGGATGTTTGTATGTATTTATACTGAGGATGTGTGTATTGATGGAGTGTTTGTGTGTGTGTGTAGGTGCAAAGGAAGAAGAAGATAACCCATTTTGATATGTTATTGTGTTGGTGTGTATAGAGAAGTGTATCTATGTTGGTCACCGTGTATTGGTGTGTGCACTGCCATTGTTGGTGGCACGGTGTAAAGAGGAGGAAGATGAAGGTATTTGGATGTGTATTGTGTTTCAGAGGAAGAATGACCAGTGCTTTTATCCCCATTTGGTACTATTTATATAATCATTGCTGGAGCCTTATTTTGTAAAGGATTTGATTTTCAATTTGGAGTGATCATGGGGATTAGACCGTTGGGGAAGATTGAGGAGGAGGATTTTAGTGGATTTATTAGGGAGGAGTGATTTGAGGGATTTTGATTTTGAGGGATTGTGAAAGATTATGGGAGATTTGCAGGATTTGAAGGTTGATATATGTAGTATGAAAAGAGGGATAGATACGTTGGGCCTATATGATAATTATATGAGAGTGGATTAAGGAGTGATTGGAGAGATTGAGGGAGATAACAGGAGGGATTAGGGGGGATTTGGACATAGGGATAATGTATGTTGTTATGGATTAGGGGAAGATGAGAGACGTTGGAGATGACCCCAAATTCAGGAATTTTGATTGAGAATGATTTAGGAGATATTGGGGGGAAGAAATTGGGGGAGTGATTAGAGGATATTGGGGAAATTGAGTGATAGGGGTCTTGAGATTTGGGAAGTTGGGATTGAGAGATTGATTTTTTGGGAATTTTCCTTTGGTGGTGATGTATGTAGTCGAGAAATGGGAGAGGAAAAGCGATTAGTTGATTTGGGAGATTATGGAATTAACTAAAAATATTACACCAAATCAGATTTTGAAATTCAAACAAAAGGATGTATTTGGCCAAAATATCTGTCAAGGTTCAAGATAGGATTTTAATAAAAAGAGAATGAAATATGCTAGATATTTTGAATTAAGTAGAGATTAAAGAAATTATTCAAAATCAGAAGAATTTGAATTTCAAAAGAATACGGCGCACGAGTTAAAAATAATGGGTTGGATATAATTAATCAGACTAATATTTAACTAAAAGTGTTGTGCAAGACAAAAGAAATATATATTGTATATCAAAGAAGAAAAATGCATACAACTTAGGTCAATTCAAATTAATTAAGCATAATTAGCCACACATATTTACTAAATGCTATAAATACACTAAATTTCACAAACAGTCATAGTTTTGACAAAAAGCCTAAATGATACAAAATTACTTAATATAGTTACAATAAAGTATGTAATATACAAGTAGAGGATAACACACGTAAATGCATGTCTTCTAATGCAAATTATGTACAAATAGTCAATATTGCACCTTTAGGTTAAACATAGCCAATTGTAGGAAAAGAAGGGACAAAATTGGGTGTCAACATCAATAAAATTTTTTTTGCCTTATTTCTATCTTTACCCCATTATTATTTATTGATTGTTTAACTGTTATTATCTTGCAATTTTTATCGCCTAGATTACTCTTTGCACGTTTAATCACATTAAACACATAACTTTCACGCCAATACTCTTGATATAAAGGATTGTTTGTGTCCTAACAAATATAAATTCAACTGTTTGACCTAAATTTGGTATTGAGAAATACAATTTGGCACCCACCGTAGAACCCAAACAATCTATTTATGGCTTTTAATTCAGTCTATTTAATTCCTTGTCTTTCGTATAAAATGGCAGATGATGCATCACATCTCCCAGCTGTAAATGTCACTAGCACGCTCGTTCCATAGACTGAAGACTCAGCCATAGGTGGATTAGGTCCCGTTCTAGACCAACCTTTAGCTGATTCAGAGCAAAACTCGCCAAAGGCCCAAAGAGATGGAAAAGGCGTGGCAACCGATTCAGGATCCAGTGATTGGGGACTCTTCTTAAGGGATTATCTTAAGAAGCAGCAAGAGGAGCAACAAAAGTTTTTCACCGAGCAGGAAAGCATCAACGAGAAAGTACGTGCTCAGCTAGCATCTTTGTCCGGCTCTATTAACCAAAGAGCTCCCGTTCCTCATACGATTCTCCCCATAAGCATCCCAACCTCGATTCCTCAGGGTGTAGTAATAGGAGGCATATAGTGGAAGTCGGATCGGGTACGAACGCCATGGCTGCGGGAGCTCTGGCCACCGTGGTGGCAGAATCAGGAGAGTTAGTTTCACTCAAAGAGTCGATGGATAAGAAGTTTAAAGAAATTGAGACATTTATAGAGAAGCTTGCAAGGGCACCAAAGTTAACAAAGTCGATTGATATTAAGAAGTATACGAAGCAGCTATCCATACAAGCTGAGTGCTGCCCCTCTACCGGTCCCAAAGAAGTTCAAGTTTCCCGATTTGCCAAAGTATGATGGGATGATTGACCCCACCAACCACATCACCACATTTGTCACTACAGTCAAGGGGAATAATCTTTTGGAGGATGAAATTGAATCAATGTGTTTGAAAAAGTTCGCGGAGCCACTCACTTAAGCGGTATTGACTTGGTACACCCTACTGTCTAAGAAGTCGATCGAGTCGTTCGATGAGATGGCACAAAAATTTATCTAAGCACATACAGGGGCTCAAAAAGCTTGAAAAAAGAGTCGAGGATATTTTTGGTACTAAGCAACATCCATTTGAATCAATAAAGGAATTCATGGATCGATTCCAAAGGGAATGAATAACTTTGCCTTACATAGAGGAAAAATGGGCCGACATAGCCTTTGATAACAATTTGAACAATAGTGTTTCAACGACTTGTAGCATATTGAAGGAAGATTCACGGGAGCGTCCCCAGTAGACATGAGATGATGTATATCATGCTTGTAATACGAAGATAAGATTGGAAGAGGAAGAACAATATAATTCTAGCAGCGGGCATAACAAGCACCTTGAGTCTTTAAGGAGAGTTGAGTTTGACAGGCAAAATTCGAAGGTTCGATTCGAACCCTATGATTTCCCTCGTCAGACAGGTCAGGAAAGTGATAGGAGAGACAATAAGAATTCTAACTGAAGAGAGACGTCAGGCCCTTCATTGGCACCTAAGGATCCACCTGTGCCAAAGATTTCAGAGAATAATTTCAATCTATCAATGTCTGAGCTCGTAAATGGTTTCCGAGCGATGGGTGAAAAAGTAATGAAATTCCCAAGGGATATGAAAACTATTCGGCTAAGTAAGGTCATAATTTGTGGTTTGAGTTCCATAATGACCGCAACCATGCGACCGAGAATTGAAAAGCCTTGCACTATGAGGTGTTTTTTTCACTTCAGAAGGGGAGGTTGCAAGATTTCTTGATTGACAAAGGTATATAGAACCGTAATAAGAATAGAGAGGGGGAGCAGCCTCCAAAGGCTCCAGTCGCAAAGAGAAAAGTAACTGTCATTTATGGAGGATGTGAAGTCAATTGGGTGACTTTCAGTTCTGTGAAGAAGTATACAATGATTTCTATTACTCACGAAAAACGGACATAAAGGCGATATTAGAGATGAAATTATTTTCGGAGAAGCTGATATAGATGGGAAGCTATTTCCTTATCATGACACTTTAGTGAATATAGTGAGGATTGATGACTCATACATTAAGCGGGTGCTTGGTGATGTTGGGAATTTGGTTAACATTAATCTGTCTCGGATGGTGGAGCAGATGCAATTGACTAATAGGATTGTGCCAAAGTCAACTGTGCTCAACGAATTCATCAATTCGAGCAAAAAAATTCTTGGTAAAAGTACACTCACCACATATGCAGAAGGTGTCACTAAGGAGACCACTTTTCAAGTTTTTGAGTGGTGACATGGCTTACAATGTTATACTTGGTAGACCATGGATTCATGTAGTGGGTGCGGTGTCATCAACCTTGAACCAAGTGATTAAGTTTCTGACTCAATGGGGAGTGCGCGAAATCAAAAGTGAGCAGCAAATCACTCGTGAGTGTTATTCTGTGGCTCTCAAAGCCGAAGTCGTCCCAAATGCCTCTGATTAGCAATCACAATAAATAGAATCAACGACTGAAAAAACTCCTAAGGGAATCTGATGCAATCTAAATTATGAAAACAAGAAATAATGATAAAAGCAAGACGCGGATTGAAATTCAACAAAGGATTTAGTAGGAACTAGTCTACTCACCCCTTTGTTAGGATTCAAAAAGCACCTAGACTACACGAACTATCCTCAAGACGAACCTGTGACTTGATAACAATTCGATCAAAGAGAAAAAGCGTTCAAATCTGATTTCACTCAAGAAGGAACGATTTTCCAAGTGTTTGTAGGAAAAGCTCAAAAGCTGTGTTTTTACGTAATGTCAAGGAACTAAGGAAATAAGACTAAGTGTTAGGTTTTTATAGGAAAACCCTACACCCCTAAAATGTCAAAGACCAGCCACGAGAAAGGCTAAATATAAACGACCACGCAGGGCCCAATAAGTACCATGCAAAGTATCAAATAGGAACTCGGTAAGATGCTGCTCGAGTATGCTAAGTTGCTGCCCGTTTGTGAAGTTCTGCTCGAGTGGCTCTGCCCGTTGAGTATCTCACCGAGTAGTTCTGCTCGTGTAGCTCTGCTCGGCCTCAACTAACTCCAAGCATCCCTCCTTCTCCAATGCTAATCAACGCCTCTCTTGTCACCTCGATCATGCTGCCCGCTTCTTCCATCATCGCACAATCATAGCTCTTCATCACCATCAAATGGACATCATGCAGCTCCCTAGCTTGACTCCTCGTAAATGGTCTTGAAGGCACGAACAGAGCTTGATCAGGCTGGACTGCATCATTCTCCCTTTCTTGAGAGGATTTCGTCCTCGAAATCGAGCCATCATCATCTCTCAAAGCGGCACTACCTGCAACACAAGGAGTTAAGTCAAAAACATTGAAAGTTGTAGACACATTATACTCACCCGGCAGGTCTATAACATAGGCGTTATTATTGATCTTCTGAAGCACTAGGAATGGGCCATCTCCTCTCGGGGCTAGCTTCCCCTTCCTTTGGCTCGGGAACCTCTCCTTTCGGAAGTGCACCCAAACCCAATCACCCTTCTTCAAATCCAGCTTTTTCCGCCCCTTGTTCTTCTTGCTCGCCACCTTTTCATAAGCTGCCTCTAAGTTCTTCCTTACCTTAGCATGCAACTCAAGCAACGCGGCTGCCCGGTTTTCACCATCAATACTAATAGCTGCATCTCTAGGCAAAGGAGTAAGATCAAGTGGAAGCAAGGGGTTAAAGCCATAAACACATTCAAATGGAGTTAAACTAGTCATCCTATGCACAGTTCTATTGTAGGCAAACTCCATAGTGGGCAACTTATCAGCCCACGTCCCCGCCTTACCTTTGGTCAGAGCCCTAAGAAGAGCTCCCAAGGTTCGATTAACAACCTCAGTCTGATCGTCAGTCTGTGGATGATGAGACGTGGAGAATAACAATTTGGTACCAAGAGCACCCCACAAACACTTCCAAAAGTGACTCAAAAATTTCAAATCCCTATCACTAACAATCGTACGAGGCACACCATGCAGCTTTAACACATTAGCAATAAACAAGGAAGCAACATGTTGTGCATCATCATATTTTTTACAAGGAATGAAATGAGCCATCTTAGAGAACCTATCAACAACCACGTAGATACTATCATGACCACCCCTAGAATGAGGCAGCCCCATCACAAAATCCATAGAGATGTCTACCCACGGGCTAGTAGGGACGGGTAGAGGAGTGTACAAACCATGATTACTAGACCTAGACTTAGCCCGTTTGCAGTCTAAACAAGCACCACAAACACGCTCAACATCACGCCTCATCTTAGGCCAATGAAACTGCTCCCCAAGTATAGCCAAGGTCTTATCTACCCCAAAGTGACCCATAAAACCCCCACAATGTGCCTCACGCACCAGCAACTCACGCCATGAAGACTCGGGTATACAAACTCTCCCATTCTTAAAAAGGTACCCATCATGCCATTGATATTTCTCTACGCGCTTGCCACTAGCTATGGCATCACACACACTCTTAAGCTTAGGGTCATGCATGTACATAGACTTAATACCCTCAAAACCCATCAGCCTAGATGCTAAAGTAGTAGCCAAAGCAAACTTCCTAGAAAGTGCATCAGCCACCACATTTTCTGTCCCCTTTTTGTAATGAATTACGTAAGGGAAACTCTCAATGAACTCAACCCATTTGGCATGCCTCTTATTCAGCTTCTCTTGACCCCTAAGATGCTTGAGCGACTCATGATCACTCCTAATGACAAACTCCCTAGGCCATAAATAGTGCTGCCAATGAGCTAGAGCTCTCACGAGGGCATACAACTCCTTGTCATACGTGGAGTAATTTAAGGCAGCCCCCTTCAACTTCTCACTAAAATAAGCAATAGGCTTCCCATCTTGCATTAGGACGCCACCTATCCCAACCCCCGAGGCATCACACTCAATCTCAAATGCCTTGCTAAAGTCAGGCAATTCTAACAATGGGGCAGAACTAAGCCTATGCTTCAACTCTTGGAAAGCCTTCTCTTGAGGCTCCCCTCATACAAAAGGTTGGTCTTTCTTTACTAACTCAGTAAGTGGTGCTGCTATGGTGCTAAAATCTCTCACAAAACGTCTATAGAAACTAGCTAAGCCATGGAAACTCCTAACATGTGACACAGTAGTAGGAGTAGGCCAATCTCTAATAGCCTCAACTTTAGACTCATCTACCTCAACACCATTAGCACTAACTACAAATCCCAGAAAAACAACCTTCTCCACACAAAAGGCACACTTCTTATAATTAGCATAGAGCTTTTCAGCCCTCAACACATTAAGTACTTGCCTTAAGTGATCAACATGGTCATCTACACTTTTGCTATAAATCAGAATATCATCAAAGTAAACGACCACAAACTTATTAATGAACGGCTTAAGTACATGGTTCATTAGTCTCATAAATGTACTAGGTGCATTGGAGAGGCCAAAGGGCATCACCAACCATTCATATAGACCAAACTTGGTCTTGAATGCAGTTTTCCACTCATCACCCGATTTCATACAGATTTGGTGGTAGCCGGATCTAAGATCAATTTTAGAGAATACACTTGAACCACTTAACTCATCTAGCATGTCATCTAATCTAGGGATGGGATGACGATACTTTACCGTTATTTTGTTGACTGCCCGGCAATCAACGCACATCCTCCAAGTGCCGTCTTTCTTTGGAACAAGGATCACGGGCACGGCACAAGGACTCAAACTTTCACGAACCAGCCCCTTAGTTAGCAGCTCATCCACTTGACGCTGCAGCTCCTTGGTATCTTCCGGGTTACTCCGGTAGGCTGGTTTGTTAGGAATTTGTGACCCCGGAATGAAGTCGATTTGGTGTTCTAGCCCCCTTAATGGAGGCAGCCCACTCGGCATCTCCTCGGGAAACATGTCCACATATTCCTGCAAGACATCATTAACAACACTAGGCAAGGGGTGAATATTAGTAGAAACATCATCATTAGAACTCAAATAAACACCCTTATGTACAAGGCAAATTAACAATTTAGAACTGTCATTACCTTGTAAATACTCACCTGGCTGCATCATAGCGCAAACATTACCTGCTAGGGCTGGTGAATTAGCATGGTCTACGGCTTCGGGCTTAGTTCCCATGGGTTTCTTTGCCTTAGCCGCTTCTTTGAGCTCCTTCATCCTCCTATAATCCTCACTAACCTGCTTGGGTGACAAAGGCTTGAGTGTAAAACTCTTGCCCTCCAACTTAACCGTATAAGTATTGGCCTTGCCATCATGAATCACCCCCCGGTCATATTGCCAAGGCCTGCCCAACAACAAATGGCAAGCCTGCATCGGCACTACATCAAACATGAGCTCATCATTATAAGCGCCCACCTTAAACCTAATGAGCACTTGCTTCACTACCTTCAACTCACCACACTCATTCAACCAATGCAGCCTATAGGGATGGGGATGTTTCAACGTGGGCAGTCCTAGTTGTGACACCAACGATTGGCTCACTACATTGGCACAACTACCCAAATCAACAATTAAAAGAGCACACCTTTCCCCGCACTCTACATCTAGCATGAAATAAATTCTCTCGCTGCACATTCTCTTCCTCCTCAATGGTCATAGCACTTAAATTCCTACGTACCACTAGAAACATGTTCACATCCTCATCCTCCGCTATCTCTTCCTCACACTCAACTAATTCAGCCCCCTCATCTCCCTCAATCTCCTCATCACTCTCCATCTCTCGGACAGTACCATCATCAAGAATAAGCATAGTTTTTCGCGTAGGACAATCCTTTGCAAAATACCCATAGCCTTGACACTTATGACATTTAAAAGAGGAAGCACTAGGAGTATTAAGCTGAGTTTTAGAAGTACCTCCCGACCCCTTAGGGTCTCCTTTTGGCGTCATTTTTTCCGCTGGTTTTTTAACATCACGGCCCACACTTGCTCCCCCGGTACTTGGTGCCCTCCACTCCTTGTTTTGGATCATAGGAGTAGAAGTAGAACTACCTCTATAGCGGCCTGCCTTCTCCTCTTTAATCATCTTCTCGGCTTCAATGGCAACTAGCAATGCATCATGAAGAGTCAAGAAAGTGTGTAGCCTCAACTGATTTGATATGTCACGATTCAGCCCATTCTTGAACCGTATGATAGCCTCGTCCTCTTCTTCTTCTTCCATGTCAAGTGATAGCCGAATCTTCTCAAATTCACCATGATATTCTTCAACAGATTTCAGCCCTTGTTTCAAGTCATATAACCTCCGAAGTTGCTCCTGTTTGTGCTTTGGATTGACATACTTCTGGGTCATTACTTGTTTCAATTCTCTCCAAGTTATGCGCATGGGCTGATTGTGCCTTGTTCTAGATCGTTTCTCGGCCTCCCACCAAGTAGAAGCATAGGATTCAAAGGCTGCAATTGCATAGGTAGCTTTCTTCTCTTCAGCCATGTAATTGCCTTGAATGCGGGAATGGTAACTTTGACACTATTTAGACCACTCTCACGAGCACCACGGGATGGTTCATTATACCCCTCATAATATTCAGCATATTCATCAAATTCAGGTTCCAAATTTCTTCCACCATAGCCCCCAAAGCCTCCTCGAGGACCACGGCCAAATCCACGGCATCTCACATTACCACGACCCCCATATGCTTGTCTTACCCTTGGTTCTCGCTGCCCGAAATCATCATCATCATATTCCCCTAGCTCGGGTTGATCATCCTCATAGGCTGCCCGTAGTTCCCCCTCGGGTACTATGTTTCTCCGGGCTGGCATCAATGGTGGTATATTACCCTGGGGAATGCCCAAGGCCCTCACATTACGAGCATCTCTTTCTCTCAACTCTTGTTGACGAGCTATCTCAGCAAATTGTTCAGGCTTCACAGTCGAACCATCACTAGTCCCTTCCCCGGCATTTTTCTGAGCACTGGCTAATTTTTCAAGGTTTTCAACTCGTGTTCCAATGGCATCAATGGAACGTATCAAATCAGTCCTTATTGCTTTCATTTCGGCGAGAAGATTAATCATGTCAACCTCAGGAACACCCTCACGTTTATCTGCTACTCCAGCCATGTGCCTGCACAAAATCAAAGACTAGAGAACGTGTTAAGGTTAGTAAAATACCTCACCTGCTCCCTTACTTTGAATGACTCTTGGGTTCACTCAAATTTTAAAGTAGGATCTCACAATTCGTTCCAAATGGCTTCCTCAGAATTGATCAAGTTTCTCGATGACCTCCAAGCCCACAAGTTCACAAGTTCTCTTCGGGAAGAGTTAATTGATGTGACTCTATAGGCGGACAGCTTTTAAAGTGAGCACGGGAAGCCAAAGAATTAAACTACGAAAGTTGAAAATTCTGAGTTTTAGCACGAAGTCCTACAAGCTCAAGGATTAGTAATTAACTTAAGTAGAAGAATTACCTAAGAATTACTAATTAGAAGTGATGTTCACAAAGAAATAAGGAAATCCTACGAAAATCTGATTTTTCTACCCTTAAATAGGCGCTTAGAACAAACCCTTTTTGAGTAGGATAAGTTTTCCCTCTTTTCCCTTTCTTTCCAACTCTAATTTGGAGAACTTTACCCTTTTTCTACACTCCAAGGCCGAAATTTCCACTCCCTTTCCCCCTAGGATCAGCCGCCAAATACTCTCCCAAAGCCAAAGAAAAACTAATTCCCTTTCTTGGAAAGTGGGTAAACTTCTCCTTTTTGAATTGGGATTCGTTTCCCTCTTGAATTAGGCTTAGGGTTTCCTCTTTCTTTCTCTTATGTGCAGCCGTTCCAAGCCTCTTAAACAACAAAGAATTCCAGCAATCAATCTCACCAATTCAATGTGCAAGAGCTAGGAATTTTCAAGATCTCAACAACGCTTCCAAGAATGCAATCAAGGTTGTTTCAAGAATCTTTCTACACGCTCTCTTTTGCTCGTTTCTAACGTGTTCTAGTACTTTTGTCAAGAACTCTCAAGAACTCAATCAAGAACTTCTTAAATTGTTCAAGAACAATTCAAGAACTCAAGAAGACCAGTTCTACAAGTCCAAGAACGCAGCACTTATTCAAGATTTCAAGAAGCAAGGCCAAATTCTTCAAGGAACAAGTCAAGATTCAACTAAAACTTCAAGATTTCAAACCCTAAGCATGCAATATCATCAACCAATAACTAAACACGACTGTTTTTTGTTCTTTTCACGTTTTGCCCTTTTTTTTTGTTTTTTTTTTGATAAAACGAAAATTTAATGGAAACCTAAACTAAGAACTTAAAACTAGGGCACGAAGAACAGGATTGGGGTTGTAGAAAAAAACCCTTTCCAAGCTCTGATTCCAACTGATGCAATCTAAATTATGAAAACAAGAAATAATGATAAAAGCAAGACGCGGATTGAAATTCAACAAAGGATTTAGTAGGAACTAGTCTACTCACCCCTTTGTTAGGATTCAAAAAGCACCTAGACTACACGAACTATCCTCAAGACGAACCTGTGACTTGATGACAATTCGATCAAAGAGAAAAAGCGTTCAAATCTGATTTCACACAAGAAGGAACGATTTTCCAAGTGTTTGTAGGAAAAGCTCAAAAGCTGTGTTTTTACGTAATGTCAAGGAACTAAGGAAATAAGACTAAGTGTTAGGTTTTTATAGGAAAACCCTACACCCCTAAAATGTCAAAGACCAGCCACGAGAAAGGCTAAATATAAACGACCACGCAGGGCCCAATAAGTACCATGCAAAGTATCAAATAGGAACTCGGTAAGATGCTGCTCGAGTATGCTAAGTTGCTGCCCGTTTGTGAAGTTCTGCTCGAGTGGCTCTGCCCGTTGAGTATCTCACTGAGTAGTTCTGCTCGTGTAGCTCTGCTCGGCCTCAACTAACTCTAAGCATCCTTCCTTCTCCAATGCTAATCAACGCCTCTCTTATCACCTCCATCATGCTGCCCGCTTCTTCCATCATCGCACAATCATAGCTCTTCATCACCATCAAATGGACATCATGCAGCTCCCTAGCTTGACTCCTCGTAAATGGTCTTGAAGGCACGAACAGAGCTTGATCAGGCTGGACTGCTTCAGAATCCCACAACCAAGTGAGGATGAGTTTGCCTAAATTATTTGAAGATTTACCAAATCGAAAGGTGTACGTTGGTTTGGACTGACCCCCGAATCGAGAACAAAGGTTATTTCCTTTTTTAAGGCGAATTCAGACTGTTTTGCTTGGTCTCGCGCGGACATTGCAGGGAAAGACCTAGAGATTGCTACTCACAATTTGAATGTTGACCTATTCATCCTCATGTGAGGCAGAAAAAGCAGCCGAATACGGGATTCAAAAGAAAGCGATCGACGAAGAAGTTTCAAGGTTACTGATACGAGGTTAGATATTACTATATTTCCTATACTTTCGCCTCGTATTCATGCTTCTACTTGTCATATTTGTTAGCAGTTTGAGCTAAATTTCTCTTATTTGGTGTGTTTCATGCTGTAGGAATTATGTTGATGATATGAGGTATTCGTAGAGCAAAGTTTAGTGAAAATAAGAGTTTTGAAGTTTGTGTAGAAGCCCGAGGGTTGAGCGAACGAAGGCATGGATAAAAAATAATAAAAAAGTGAACAAGCAGTAAAATAAGCTTGTTGCGCCGCGCTGGGCGTTGCGTTGCGCGACGCAACAAGCGAGATCTAGAGAGATATGAATTTTGAGAACCTGCAGATTTTTTCCTACTGCACCACGCCATGCAATGCGCTGCGCGACACGGTAGGCTTAAATTTCCTGACATTTTGAATCCAAGTTTATTTGGATTCCTGACTTGTGTGGGTCTATGAGAACGTTATAAAAGGCATCCAACACGCTCAAAACATAACTTTTGACCTATTCTACATCAAAAGGAGGCAAGAAAGAGAGAAGATCAAAATTCAAGGCTATACTTCATCCATCTATCCATATTCTTGTGGTTTTGTAGTCGTATAATTATTTCTTGTCTTAGAACATGACTATTAGTGGCTAAATCACCTATTCTAGGGTTGATTGACCCACTCCACATGCTTGTGTGATGATAATTGTTGTGTTGTTAATAAATTTTGTTAATTCTTTCTATCTATGTTGTTTATGACTTGTTTACTATTAATTGGTAGGATCCCCAATGAATTGTCCCCTTTATCCTTGTGATTACTAGGAATAGATTCATGAGTTAGGGTTAAACACATAACAGTATTTCAGCCTAAAACAAAGGCTTTATTTAGGTTGTCAAAACGGTGAATTAGGAATATTGATCCTTACTGTGAACCATAAGTTTAGTCCTCCCTATCTTTATTAGTTAATTGGAATAGTTAATTAATGAAAGTTATGATTACTTAACTGCAGTGGGTAGTTGTAAACTTGGAGCACTTATTCAATAGGAAGAGTTATGGGAAATTGATAGCACAATACTTTAGCATAAGTTAGGAGTAGGGGAAATCAGTCCTAGATTTCCATCTCTTGAATCAAATCTATCTTTCTACACTTGTTATTTACTTTCTTGTTTAGTAGTATTAGTATAAAACTAAACCAAAGATATAAAATTGAAGTTGGTTGATTAGATAATTTAGCTAGATTAATTGCTAGGAGTCATGTTCTCTGTGGGATGCGACCTTGCGACTTTACGTACTGAGCTATATTTGCAGTGACCGCTTAGTCCCTTTTTTATAGGGCGTAGTTGGACGTGATCAAATTTTGGCGCTGTTTCCGGGGAACACGGTTTATTTCTAGCTTTCAGGATAGCTGAGTTGTTAGTTCAATTAACTTCACCTCTATACATATTTGTTTAGTTTATTAAAAATAAGAGTAAAAAGAAAATACTATGGAATCCTGAAATTACATGTGGCTAGGTGATGATTCATCTTATATATGTAATATGTGTGGTAATCAAGGTGGTCATCATTATGGTTGTGCTAATACGTCTTATTCTTCCCCGAGCCCCTATTATGATGATTCTTCTTTCTCTTATGATAATAGTAGGTGCTATGAAGTGGAGGATGATTAGGAAGAATATGATGTTGACCTAAAGAAGATCTGGAATAGACGTAGAGCACAACTATGTCACATAGGAGCTCAAGTGAATTAGTTGGTTGTATTATTGGGAATTCAACAACCTAGCCAAGAAGACATGGAATTAGAAGAAGAAATCATGGCTATTGTTGAAGATCGAAAACATGAATTTCCATTGGAGAGGATAAGGGATGAAAGTCAACCATCTAGCCATATGGTGTTGGAAGATGCTAATGATGAAGATGTGGTACTAGAGTCAGACAATAAAATTAAAGCTGAAATTCTAGTTGACTTTAAGTTGTGCCAGAAAGAGGATGTGCGTAACGAAACAAAGTGTGAGCGGGTTGCACAGAATTCTAGACACTTTTCAACATTAGTTTCAGAGGGAGACATGTAAATTGATCCTTTTGAGCCAGTGGAAGAGTTGAAGGATGAGGTGCATGGTGCTTACGTCATGGAGTTTTCACTATCATCTTGGCAAGATGACAATCCTCATTTGTTGTACAAGGAGAACACAAGGGTATATTTGGTGCTTGGTCAAGAGCATAGCCGATAATTTGAAGATATTCCTGAGTTAGCGGCTATGCGCAAAAGGATATGCTTAGTTTTTGGGATGCAAGAACTTGTGCCACCTCAAGAGCATAACCGGAGAGTTGAGTTACAATTGAGGAGGCAATACATAAGCTCAAGGTGGAGGAAAAAGTCTATAGTTATGTCGTGCCACGACATTAAATAAGGTGCTTCTCGGGAGACAACCCGTGATTATAACTGTATACAGGTAAAATAAAAAAAATAAAAAAATGGTTATCTTTTGAAGGATATTACTTGGTGAATTTCTTTGTTTTGCAGGTTTCAACTAGTTTGAAGTATAAGTGTGGGGTGTGTGCAACCTCACATGATTGGATGAGGATGTTCTGCTTAGGGGAAGTCTGAGTACCTCATCCTCTAAGGAAGCTCACAAGAATGTTCTTCGGGCTTAGAGCCCTAGGAAGTTTCTCTATCATCCTTTGATATTATTTTAATGCATTGAGAGCAATGCATTATTTTAAGTGTGGAGTGGAGATTCTTCTTATTTATGCTAATAATCCCCTTTGATTTTTCTTTGTGTATCGGTTCTTTTCCAAAAGTAGTTTGAACTGGGTATAGGTAGATTTTTTTTCTTTTTTAGGATTAGAGTGTAGTAATTGGATGGGAGAGTCTTGGCTCCATGATTTGACTAGTTTTATAAGGATACTTAATTTGGGGTATGTGAACTTCATGCATATATTCTTTCATAATCCACTTGCCTTGAGAAATGCTAAGTGTATTATTTGAGACCTATGATCATGATGTTGACTCTAGATTTACTTTAGAGTTTGCTTATATTTGCTTTGTTTAAGAGCGCGAATTGAGCAGTTTTGACTAGGTTATGTATCATGTGTGAGTGAGGATTTTGTTTTCTCCATGTTTAATATTTGATGTCTAGAACTTCCTCGGTGTGTGTGCAAGGCAAAATTAGAAGTTTGCTCGGTTAGGAAGTGATATAGGCATTCCTTTCATAGCCAATTTATTTGAAGCTTCAGAATTTGATGTTTGCCAGTAAAACTTTGATCTTAGCTAACCCTTTTGGGCCTGTAGCCTTTTCTTTGATAGCTATTGGGATTACTATTTCTTGTGCTGAATATCTGTGAGTTTTACTTGTGGTGTTATGAGCCTAAAAGGCTAGTTAGTGAAATGGAAAACTTATAATTGTTGGAGGAAGACAAAAGGTGCTTAGGAGGATGCTATTGGAGGGATTTACTTAAAAAAAATTTGGAAAATTGTGCGATAATTGAAATATGAAATATAAATTGCTCCTACCTTTGCTTAAAGAAAAATATTGGTGAAAGTTGACTCTGTGATGGTAAAAAAAAGATTGGTTGGGAGGAAAAATATTTGAAATAATCGTGGTGTATTAAATTGCTTGGGTTGGTTAGTCACTATTACCTAAATATATCCTACCCGTCCCATTACCTACATTACAACCAAAAGAAGTCCTAATTGATCGTAGCTGGGTAGATGGATATTAATCGAGTCTTACACTAAGGGGGCAAGCTTATGGTATGTCTTGTATTGCATGTGAGTTCTTTTCTAAGAGTGAGTGTCTCATATATATGTGAAATTTTCGTTCATGATCATTTTCTTGAGTGAATTCCTGCTCTAAACTTTGATTTGATTGTGAGGGAACATGATTTACAATAAGCGAGCTCTTTTATTAGTCTCTTGAATAGAGTGAATACTTGCATGACTTGTTGAGTGAGTCTGGAGTTGATGTGGGATTGGGAGGTTGATTTGGTGCACTTGATTGCTTTTTAATATTCTTGGCATGGATTTCGTGCGAATAAAGCATAATAATCCATATGCAACTTGTTAAGTGCCTATATAAACCCAAGTCATTGTGTGAGTGGTTTTGATGTGTCTTGAGTTCAAGTTATAAGTTGCTCGAGGACGAGTAAAAGTTTAAGTGTGGGGTGTTGATACGAGGCTAGATATTACTATATTTCCTATACTCTCGCCTCGTATTCATGCTTCTACTTGTCATATTTATTAGCACTTTGAGCTAAATTTCTCTCATTTGGTGTGTTTCATGTTGTAGGAATTATGTTGATGATATGAGGCATTCGTGGAGCAAAATTTAGTGAAAACAAGGATTTTGAAGTCTGATTAGAAGCCCTAGGGTTGAGCGAATAAAGGCGTGGATAAAAAATAATAAAAAAGTGAACAAGCAGTAAAATAAGCCTGTTGCGCCGCGCTGGGCGTTGCGCAACGCAACAGGGGCGAGATCCAGAGGGATGTAAATTTCGAAAACCTGCAGATTGTGCCCTACTGCACCGCACCATGCAATTGCGCTGCGCGGCATGGTAGGCTTAATTTCCTAATGTTTTGAATCCGAGTTTATTTTGGATTCCCGATTTGTGTGGGTCTGTGGGAATGTTATAAAAGGCATCCAACATGCCCAAAATGTAACTTTAACCTATTCTACATCAAAAGGAGGCAATGAAGAGTGAAGATCAAGATTCAAGGCTATACTTCATCCGTCTATCCAAATTCTTGTGGTTTTGTATGCTCATAGTTATTTCTTGTCTTAGAACATGACTATGAGTGGCTAAATCACCCATTCTAGGGTTGATTGACTCACTCCACATACTTGTGTGATGATAATTGTTGTGTTATTAATAAATTTTATTAATTCTTTCTATCTATGTTGTTTACAAATTATTTGCTATTAATTGGTAGGATCTCCAATTAATTGTCCCCTTTATCCTTGTGATTACTAGGAATAGATTCATGAGTCAGGGTTAAATACATAGCAGTATTTCAACCTAAAAAAAAGGCATTGCTTAGGTTGTCAAAACGGTGAATTAGGAATATTGATCCTTACTGTGAGCCATAAGTCTAGTCCTCTCTATCTTCATTAGTTAATTGGAATAGTTAATTAATGAAAGTTATGATTACTTAACGAAAGTGAGTATCTGTAAACTTGGAGCACTTTTTCAATAGGAAGATTTAGGGGAAATTGATAGCACAATTCTTTAGCACAAGTTAGGAGCTGGGGAAATCAATCCTAGGTTTTCCACTCGTGAATCAAATCTGTCTTTCTACACTTGTTATTTACTTTCTTGTTTAGTAGTATTAGTATAAGACAAAATCAAAGATATAAACTTGAAGTTGGTTGAGTAGATAATTTAGCTAGATTAACTGCTAGGAGTCGTATTCTTTATGGGATTCGACCTCGGGACTTTACATACCGAGCTATATTTGCCGCGACCGCTTTGTCCCTTTTTTAGGGCGTAGTTGGGCGTGATCAGTTATTTACAATGGTTTCATTCGAGAAGTAAAATATCAGGACTAGTTAGCTAGTACAGTCGTTGTACCAAAGAAGAATGAAAAATGGAGGATTTGTGTATCGTACAACGACATGAATAAAGCCAGTTCGAAAGACTCTTTCCCATTTCTTGAAGAACATGCAAAACACCTCTCTGAAAAGTAGTGACACGGTCGTCGCAATATAATTACTCACCTATGAGTCGGGGTCGAATTCCATAAGGAACAATGTGCTGCAATTAAGATAGGGGAGGAACTAAACCTATTGAACTAAGCAAAATGAGGGGTAGTAATTAGAGAACGATGCTATCAGCTGCGACTACAGTAGAAAAACATGTAAATATGATTAATGGAAACTCAATCAAGGGTGCAATGTAGTAGATCTTAGGGAATGCAAATGACCCAATATTAATCAATTTCATGTAAAGAGCCCTAACCAATCGCACACTATGACACACAAGCTATTTTACCTGGATGGTCCCTCTCGGGGATTGTGGGTAAAATACTACCTATGATTACGGAGATACGAGTCTAGCTGGAGAAGACTAAACTTACTCTATATGTCACCGGAAACTGAGGATACACGCCTGCTTCATAAGCCACAACCGCTCAGCAGGCACATGCCTTGGGACGCAAGGAATATATCCCACCGCCTTAGGGCTACAGTCTCCTAGTTAGGGTTAATTAGTATCACCACCTTGAGTAAATAGGCCCACGGCCTATAGTTGTTGTATTTTACCATAATTAGGATTGGGGTAAACTTATAACTATAAATACCCCTCTCCCCTATTGCATTATTCATCGAGAGATTCTCCAAGAATCCGGTTATTCTCAAGGAATACAATCTCTCTATTTTCTGCTTTATTTACTTTTTCTTAGTATTTACTGTATTGTTTGTGCCCCTTTATAAATTTTATCTTTTTAACCTACTAAGCAATTTTTAGGCATAAAAAGTTTTGCGCACACCGTGGGTGATGCAATATAAAATACGCGGAAGCAAATAAAGATAGATTTCAAGAAACAATGAAGAAGTAAAGATTGGGAAGGACAAAAATAAGAAGAAAGAAAGGATTAAACTCACAAAATAGTATTAATCCAAGGGAGAATAGTGGCTTGAGCCAATCAATGGAATCATTTTAGGGACGATCTCAATGGATTCAAAGTTAAAGAGATAAATTGAAGCTTCAAGCTTCTAGAAGAAAGGCAACGCCTCTTCTTTCAAAATTCTGTATACTGAATTAACTAGCTAATGAAATGAACCTAATTGTAAGGATTTTATAGGTCAGCCCTTACACGCCTAAAGTATCATAAAATAGCCCCCAAATTGGCTAAATATAAAATACCATGTAGGGCCAATAAAGTATTAATGTTGTAATGACTAAACTAATCCCGTAATAGAAATTTGGGCACTGGGGCGGCCGCCTTGAGCCATAGGCGCTCAGCCCTGCAAACTTCATAGAGTTGTCATCTCAGACTTAGACAAATTTCACAAGTTTGGAGTCTGGGGCGCTCCACCCTGAGTCTAAGGCACTCCACCTTGAGCTGGGGCGCTCCACCCTGAGACTGGGGTGCTCGACCATTTAGCAAGCTGCAACCTCGCTCATTTATTCCTCCAAGCTCTCTTCAAAAGCTCCTTCGCTTGGCTCCTTATCTTGAGTCTTGATGGTTGGCATCTTGGCCTGGATTGGATTGCATTAGTGAGGCCCAAGCAATTGTAGATTTTACGAAGGAGAAGCATGACCATGTCGAACGACAACGATGATGTCTCAAAGAACACCACTGATGTGGTTGCCGACCTATCAAAAGATCCCAGCGATCTCGACGGATAGTCGAAGGAAACGCCTAAGGGCCCAAATCTCTGTCGATAGTGACGACGATCCACTGCACAGAAACAAGAAGCTCAAAGACCTCCCTGCCAACTTTCTCAAAGCGCAAGAGGAGCAAACTGGAATAATTCGACTATCATGGCCGACAGTCTAGCCAAATGACTGGAGGCGATCTTCGATGGTTCATTTCCGAGGCCAGCATCCTCATGAGGAATAGAGCCCGTGGATAAATCATTAGCTTCTGTGCCCAGACGAAGGATCAACATGGAAACCGCCCCATGAAGTTCTACAACAGCCAACTATAAAGGCCTTGAAGGGGCGCCTGTCATCCAAGATATTCTCAAGGAGCTAAAAGTGATCCATGACCGGATCGGCAACGTACTGGGTGTCCCACCCCATGTTACGGCCGTTGATGTGCAGAAGTTTTTCAAGCACACATATAAGGCGAGCGCAACACCCGTCTGTGTACCTAAGCACTTTTATCTGCTGGATAACCTTAAGTACGATGGAACCAGAGACGGATCTAAGAATTGAAAAGTATGAGTGCACAGTAGCCTTAAGATAAAAAGTTTGTTTTATTATACAAACTTTTTCATAGATAACAACTTAAATTCGCAAAAAGTACTTAATTTCATTATCACTAAAAGACATCATTTAATTTACTACTACACTCGATGAGTTTTCATAGTTTAAAAACGATCTATAATAGCATCATTACTTACAGTTGCAAATACATTATGATCTATCATGCAAGCTAAACAACCATTTAAAAATTATCACCAATACTATTACGTAGATCATTTTTTATCAACTTTATTGAGGAGAACACTCTTTCCATGCTTGTTGTAGCGACAGGTAAAATCAAAGCCAGCTTCACAAGTAAATAAATGAGAGACCAAGTTTGATCTAACTTTACTTTTTCCATCATTGTTGCAAGATCTTTGATGCCTTTCAAGTTGAGAAACTTGCTATTACATTCTCACACATAGACAATGAAACTATCAAGCTCGTTATTGAGATCTCGAAGCTGTTATCATCAAAATCACTTGAGTAATACTCCGCCAACTTCATTATTCTTTTCAAAATTAGAAAATTAATCAACTGGATTCAAACAAGCCATACCAAAGACTAAGTCACTCGTCACGACATCAAAACGCTTATTGAACTCTTGAAGTTGCAAATCAATATCCATATTGAATAATTCCACATGAAAGTGATGTGAATATGAACGTTTGGACTTCTTATGAGGCCTTAGAATTTCAATGTCTTCGTCCTTTTTTGGAATCAAAATACTATGTTTATTACAAAATGAGTCGACATCATCTATCAAAGATTCTAGTTCACTTTATCTCAGTATTTGCAATCTTTTTTTTGCAAGATCAAGTAACCCCATAGCATTGACGATGTCTTGATATTTTTTTTGTAAGGCTTTGTTCAACTCATTTGTAACAAGCAATATCTTGAACATCAAGTGCAACAAAAACACAAATTTGTGTTTATTAAATTTGCTCAAAAGATTTCCCGCCGAAAACCTATCAAGATGATTTGGACAATCCCGTTTCATATGTTTAAGCACTTTAACAATTGAAGAAATTATAATCATGAAATTTTCCAAGGTTTTAAAATGAGATCTCCAACGAGTATCACATTGTAGGCCACATTCTTGATTTAGTCCTTGCCCGGTATGAACTTCTCCCGATTTAAGCAACTCATCCAACTTCTCTAGTTGATGTTGTTGAAGTAATTCCCTATGTATAAAAGATACTCCAATAGTATTCAATACATTAGTGACAATACAAAAGAAAGTATCCACGTCCCGGTTCTTTTTAGAAAGAGCCACAAGTGTCAATTGCAATTCATGAGCAAAACAACGAATACAATATGTAGACTGGGAAACTTGTATAATCAAGGTCTTTAAACCATTTATTTCTCCATGCATATTACTAGCTCCATCGTAACCTTTCCCACGTAACTTAGAAGGACATAAAGAGTGATCTAAAATCAAAGAATATATTGCTTCTTTTAATGGTGGTGAAGTTGTATCACTCAGATGGAAAATACCCAAAAAGTTCTCTATTACCTCCCCACTTTTGTTAACATATCAAATAACTAGGGCCATTTGCTCTTTATGTGAGATGTCCTTGGATTCATCAACTAATATTCTAAAACAATCACCATCCAAGTCATTGATGATAGCTTTAATTTTTTCTTTAGCACTAGAATCCACAATATCCTTTTGAATTGTTGGACAAATCATCATATCAGTTTCTGGAGCATTATGTAATACTACATTTCCCACATCCGGATTCTTATCCCCATGAAATTTCAAAATTTCAAGAAAAAGACCTTTGTAATCGGAATCTTCATGCTGATCATGACCACAAATTGACAATCCATTTCTTGAGAGAAACCTTACTACATTAGGAATTTAAGCGCATTAGATGATCATTTTTTGCTTTCTCACTTTGCTTGTCAGAAGAAGATTGAATCAATTGACGTCGATTCAATCAAATCTTGAATCTTATTGAAATATTTATGATGGATACTATATACATCACCAACATGTGTTTTAAGTCTTTCCGGCCCATGATTCCAACCCATAATATCATCTTTTGTAAATGCATCCCTCTTTTACTATGACATTCAAATCCAGTCTTGAATAAATAGCAACACCAATAGAATATATCATCTGCTTTTATGTTATATTCTAACCATTGAGAATATGGAGCCTTAAACCAATCGAGACTAAAATGACGCATTTTGATTCCAAACTTCGTATTAGGAAAGACATGACCTATCAGTTGACAAGGCTATTTTTAAATATAATATCTCCCCACTTTATCTTGAATATTAGCATTGTACTGAGAGATAGGTAATCTTTCTTTAGGACCGGCTTTGAGAGATCCTAATTCAAAAACACTATCAACATGTGAAGGTGTTGAAGAAATTGTCTCTCTTTAAACTTCCGGAGCTCTCTCCGAACTAATGGATGGCCTCTTACAACTAGAACTCGGTTGCCCAACTTTCTGCTTGATCAAATATCAATCTATATCAACACTCAAGGATAAAGTTCCTACAATATTATATTCTCTCTTTAATTCAATTTTTGTTTATAATCACAATCATAAACTCATAATAATAAAAGGGAATCACACCCTTACCAATTCATAATAAACAAAGGGAATCACACCCTTGCAAAAATAAAAAAATAGAACCACACCCTTGCAATTCAATTAACATTAAGGGACTCACACCCTTGCAAATCATAATAAAAAAGAGAATCAGATCCTTGCAATTTAACAATAAAAATAGGAATCACACCCTTGTAATTCAATCAACAAAAAATAAGGGAATCACGCCCCTTTCCAAGTTCATAATAAAAATAGAATCACTCCCTTGTTACTTAAATTAAAATAACATAAAAGTATAAACTATAAAAAAGTAGAATCAAAATTTAACTTGAAATGTTTTGTTACTTACCTTGAAAGTAAAGCCACTCTTTGAAAATTTCACTAGAGGTTAATCACAAGGCTTAATTAGAGCCACACGTTTATTTGTTTGGAGCAAAATTGCTAGAGCCAAAAGAGAGGGAGATGGGTTTTGAACTTTTGGTAAGCTTTTTAGGTTAGATAGTTTTGGGGGTGGGGGGAGTATTTAATTTAAGGACTTGGGAATAAAAGAATATGTTATAGTTAAAAGAAGTAAAAAGATGTGTTTCACATTGATATTGAAGGAATATTTAATTTAAAAAGAATAACTTAAAAAGTGTGTACACTTGTGGGTTTTGATTTGATAACAGAGGGTCCTACTGCTTGGACTATGATAACAGAGGATCGTAACTTAGTACATAAAAAAACGGACTGGTTTTCTTGGCAGCAGGACTCAAACCCGCATGTTCAGTGAGCAAAGGCAACGCTCCAACCAGTGAACCATTTCAGCATTTGTGTTTATGGGTGTCAACTGTTAATATTATACTTATTTTTTTAAATATATACATGGTATTTTGAATTCATTTGGCAGACTATGGGTTCCTGGAAACCACCACCTACACAGTGGATCTGCACCTGGATGGAACCACAGATCCGGACGAGCATACCACTGCATATTATATGGCCGTCAAGAGCACTGAGATCACATAAAAAGAAACCCAGTCTGCTTTGGTGAAGAGGTTCAGTTCGACCAACTACCTCTGGGGTTAATCGAGTCATCCACCCAGATGCGTGATCTTTTCAAAAATGCGCACTCCGGTACCCATAAGAGAGAAACACAGATGGAGGATATGTTCGATATCCGCCAGCATAATGGGGAGCTACTTAAGGATTATCTGGAGAGATTCTAGAGAGAGAAGATAGAGCTTCCTCCAGTGCCCGAAAAAATCACCGCAGTAGCCTACGATAAGAGTCTGAATTCCCAAGGTTCATTAGCCATACGAGAACTGGAATGGAGTCTAACATAACACCCAGTGACAACATAGATTCCCTATATCATCGGTATAATGTAAAGCTCTATCTTGAGCCGAACGCATGTTAGACGCTCGATGACAGTGCCCGTAGAGTTCTTGAAGACATCAGCCAACGGAGCCAAAAATGGGAGCAAGATGAATAGCATCAGGCAGGGGATAGAGCGAAGCGAAGCAGTAGAGAATACAGGGCCGATTCCCCGAAGCCTTTCGAAAAAGATGAAGACACCCGTAAAGCAACTTCGTATAGTCACAGGGGGCCGCTCAACATAGAGAGAGCCCTCGATAGGTTCGAAGGGTTAGGACTGTGCTGCCATATAGTGGAATTCGTGAGGGATCATATGAGAAATACCACAATACGCTGGCCCAACAACATGAGAGCGGAACCCAACAGGAGTGATTCAAACCTGTTCTGTGAGTTCTACAGAGACCATAGGCATGAGACTACTAGGTGCAGGGCCTTGATACTATAGGTGATGAACCTGCTCAACAAGGGGTATCTGAAGGAATTACTAATAGAGAGAGGGAAACAAACTTATGCCAAAAAAAGGAGCTCGACGGGTTCCCTAGGCGGCCCATGCTACCTGACGATCTCAAACAGAAGGGGATGGAGCTCAAGGGAGGTCATATCCATGATGAAAAAATATAGTTTGGTGACGAAGACTTTGCCACTTGTGATCTTCCCCATCATGACACCTTGGTCATTATACTAAGGATAGGAGACACATATGTTAAGCGTGTTCTAGTTGATGCTGGTAGCGCCGTAAACCTAATCAAGTGGGAGACCATACAGGCTATGGGAGTCAAAGACCAAGTGACCACGAGTACTTAAACTCTGATAGGCTTAAATAACACTTGCAAGAGGTTCGCTGGGGAAGTGAATCTCATAGTGCACACCCCTGGAGCTGATCCTACTACATCTTTTTAGGTAATGAAATGATGCATCCTCTATAATGCTATAATAGGATGGCCGTGGATCCACCAGATGAAGGCAGTGCCTTCCACCTTACATAAAAATCTCAAATACCCAACTGAATGGGGGATAAAAGAGATACATAGAGAGCAAGAGACAGCAAGCGAGTGTCATACAACAGCCATCCTCGGAGCAGCTAAACCCAACACGAAAGAAGGACCAAGCCTCCATGAGACCCAACACTACTTGCACTCATTCTTGTTAAGCTAACCTACTTGTGAAGTAGGAAACTTTTGTTTTGTGCTTGTTTTGAATGTAGGTTTTGATGGTTTGATTTTGAGGATGAAATCCTTTCAAGAAGGGGATGATGATGCAATGCAAATTGGAGCCAAAGCGCCAACCATCAAGAGCCAAGCTCGATAGCACAAAAAGGTAAGTCAAGGGCTCCGGAGGAGAGTTCGAGAGTGATTTGAAGCCGCATGCTACCATTGGTGTGGAGGGTGGAGCATCCCAAGATGAGGGCGGAGCACCCCAAGATGAGGGCGGAGCACCCCAAGAAGAGGGCGGGCGCCCCAAGCACTCAAAAATGGCTAAGTGTCAAGAACCACACTCTCTGGATTTTGAAGGGTGGAGAGCCCCTGAGACAGGGCGGGCGCCCTGAAGGGGAGGGTGGAGCGCCTCCCCCGCTCCAAGCATGACGAGATTTCCTTTAATTTTTATGTGAAATTCCAACTATAGCCCTGCATGGCCTTACTTTTTTTAACCCACTTTGGGGGTGTTTTAGACATTACATTAGGCATAAAAGAAGACTATAAAAGCCTTCCTTAGGCTCTCATTTCATTTAGCCTACTTTGAATGATGAACATGAAACTTGAAAGCTTGAGAGCATTTCAATGAAAACCCCTTGTGCGGGCTTGATTTCACTTGGTGGATTCCAAGTTGAACCTCAATCCTTTGTTGATCATTCTGTTTGCGAGGGCCAGGTGTCTCTCGAGGATAGTTGCTTAGTGTAGGTGTTCCTTGACAATCATCCGAGGTGTATCGAAACAAGTTCTTCGGTGCTACTTAGGTAATTCGTTCGAGCCACGTCTCGCTTTTATCTTTACTTTATCGCTTCCGTTTTTTCCGCTACATCAACAAATGAGACAAGTCTTGGTACACACCGCCATTTATCGGTGGAATCAGCCACGGTCTTTAGAATCTTCACTTTTGGAGACATTTCCTTTCCTCCCTCGCTTCTTGTAGTTCAGCATTCTTGCCTTATAAAGGCAAGGGGAGTAGAAGGCATGTAGGTGCCAGAGAGTGAAATCCATTTTTGCGTGAGTAGCAAATGGTTTGGTTAAGGACAGCGATCAGACGCTAGATAGAAGGCTCGAACTAGCCTAAACAGATGTTGTATTGACGACATACTTCCTCAATGACCGAATGTATGCGACTGTTGAAGCGAAGAGTGAAAGGGTAAGTATGAACAAATGAAACCTGGTCTATAGGAGGAAATAATCTCTGTGGCGGAAGGAATAATGATGTCAACAGTAGACAAACAATTGCATTCAATCCTGATGCATGAAATATCATCAGGTTGGACGGTAGTGGGGTAACACTTGATGGAACCATTGTTATTTTCACCCTCTTGTTTAGCCATTTGTACCTGCATTTTACCGTTGTTTTCATGATTCAACATTAAAGGAATGTACTCTTGAACTCTGAAATCTCTAGGCAAGAAATTTGTATCTAGAGTCATTGAGAGACAAATGGATTTGAAGACATCATAAGTTTTTGATAAGGTTGAATTGTAAAGGAGTATGTGGCAGAATGAAGACTCTTCGTGATTGTGATGTTTTTATATATATAAGAGGAGTCCCAAAAATCAAGTGAATCGTTTATAGACGTGTGACCATGATAATTATGGATTACGTGATAAATCTCCATAATTATGGGATATGGCAGACCAGTTGTAGCGTTGGGAAGATGCGGGCGTAACTTTCCAATCACAAGACTGCACGTCGCTGCAATTAAATATTATCATTAATGCAAGGCATGCGATACGATAGAGGATGAGTACCAGGCTTAGGCAGACCTCTTCGATTCGTATCACGCCTCTTTCACTTTCTGACCGCTTACATTAGTACTCAACAAGTATGGTGACTGATTGTGTGGGTAAAAATATGCACCTATTATAACAGGATAAAAGTCCATCTAGTGAAGACTGGACTTACTCTATAAGCCACCGGTCGTTGAGGATACATGCTTGCTCCATAAGCCATGGCCACTCAGCAGACACGGGTCTTGGGATGCAAGGCATACATCCCGCCGCCTTAGGGTTACAGTCTTCTAGCTAGGGTTAATTGGTATAACTGCCTTGAGTAAACAGGGCAACGACCTATAGTTATTGTATTTTACCATAATTAGGATTGAGGTCAACGTATACATATAAACATACCTCTCCCCTATTGTATTATCCATCAAGTGATTCTCAAAGAATCCGATTATTCCCAAGGAATACAATCTTTCTATTTTCTTCTTTATTTACTTTTCCTTATTATTTATTATATTACTTGTGACCCTTTATAAATTTTATCTGTTTAACCTACTAAGAAATTTTTAGGCATAAAAAGGTGACTACTTAGCCTAACACCTCTCACCCTCTCGGTGAATGTTGCATGAAGCTCAATCGATATTATGTCCAAGTAAGTCATGCCCCTCTCTGTATTCAACCCGTTAACCTGGGGTAACCGCAACAACACATACCCCCGGTACCCTGTTAATCACTATACCATTCCTAGAAATATCCTCTCGGTGTAAATCTAATACTTTAGGGCTAGAACTAACATTTACAACTACCTTCATGAGAATAAAAGCATGTACTGATTAAATATCCAAACACCCAAATCAATAATGGCAAAGGGTACTCAATATCTCAAAAGCACAAAGGTGTCAATTTATAAGCCTTAGCTCTACCAATCTATCAAATAAACATGTTCATAATATCAAGATTACACCAACAAGTCAAGATTAAGAAATACAAATCAAAGGAGTGAAAAAGGAAATGGATTTAACAATTTGAGCTCGTAATCTCCAAACCCGAGACTTGGTTGATGAACTCTTGCCCCCGAAGCTTGAGAAATAAGCCAAAGATGCTCCAAAAGTCATCCAAGGGGCTATTTATATGTTCCCAATTCAGCTGACATGAAATTCTATTTCTGATCAAGTCTACCTAGATGCATTACCATAATCACGTCTCAACCGGTGTTGTCGCGCTAATTATTATACAAACTCTTCACGGTCGCGTTCACTATGGCGCTATTGTGCTCCTTTCTCTAATTCTTCTGTGCGGTAGCACTTGCACCTGCACGTGATGAACAGATATTTTGGCAAATCCTCCAGATTGATCATTTGGCTTTATTTTGACTTGTTTTCATCCAATTCTCATCCACATCTCCAATATCCTGCAAAAAGCAACCAAAACATGATAACTGCACATATTTAATAAATAGAACACAACAATAGCTCAAGCAAGTATTTTACCCATATATCACTTCCACACATTGATCGACTGATCGATTCGACAGCAGGTCACGAGCAACTGAGTTTCTTGGATGCTTACTCGGCTTACAATCGGATACTTATGGAGCTGAAGGACCAAGAGAAGGCGTCATTTATAATGGACAGGGGGACTTTTCATATAAAGTCACTCTCTTCAAACTCAAGAATGTTGGGGATACGATTGGTCATCCGAATGTTCAAAGATCTGATCTGGAAAAATATGGAGGTTTATATTGATGACATGTTGGTTAACTCTTTGAAAGCGAAAGATCACTTCAATCATTGAAGGGAAATATTTTCAATCCTTCGGCAGTTCAACATGAAGCTGAACCCAGAAAAATATGTGTTTGGAATAGGATCGGGAAAGTCCTTGAGGTTTACCGTGTCAGAGAGAGGGATTGAGACCAACCCAGACAAGATCAAGGCTATAGAGGAGATTCTAGATGTGCTGACCAAGATCAAAGATGTGCAAAGACTAACTGGCCCAGTTGCATATCTTAGAAGGTTCATCTCCAGATCGTCTAATTGGTGTCACAAGTTTTTCTCCGTCCTGAAGAAGAACACAGACTGCGAATGGACAATGGAGTATCAGCATGCCCTAAAGGAGTTAAAGCACTACGTATCAAACTCTCCGCTACTTGCAAACCTGGTGGATGAGGAGGTATCGCTCGCTTACCTTGCAGTCTCAGAGGTGGCCGTAAGTGCAATCCTATTCCGGGAGGATGAAGGCAAATAGTACCCAATTTACTAAGTCACTAAAACTCTACTTGACGTAGAAACTAGGTATCCACACCGAGAAAATTGGCTCTTGCACTTGTAATAGTTGTACGTAAACTAAGACCGTATTTTTAGTGTCATACTATTTCTATTTTCACCACTTTTCCTCTATGTAGCATCTTACACAGGCCGGAGCTATCCAGAAGGTTGGCGAGATGGGCAGACGAGTTGAAAGAGTACGATATACACTATCAACTTCTCACTGCCATCAAGTAACAAGTTTTAGCGGACTTTGTAGCCGATTTCAGTGCTAAAATCCTATCGGAGGCAAATAAGGAAGAATTATTGATGAAGGGCCAAGACATCGAAGTTTGGACCCTCTATATGAATGATTCTTCCAACACAAAGAGTTCTGGGGTCAGCATTGTGCTCGTCGCTTCGACAAGTGAGAAATTAAGACACGCCATTAAATTTAATGTTGCCACTAAAAATGTGGCTGGATATGTGACTGTAGTTGCAAGTCTCGAGTTAGCTAAATAGCTGAAAGTTGAAAAACTTTAACTTAAAAGTGACTCACAAGTTGTAGTGAGTCAATTCAAAGGAGATTTCACATCTCGGGAACCAAGAAAGCAGCAATTCTTGGCGAAAGAAAAGAAACTTTTAACTCATTTATGGGTGGAAAGTGCTGCAAATTTCAAGAGAAGAAAACAGAGAGGCGGAAGCTTTGGCCAACTTCGGGTCAGCGTCTATGGTCGTCCACTTGGTCGGTTCGGCTTGGCCAAATCAGGATTGAGGTAAAAATAATTCAAACCACTTGGGACTGGAGAAGCAAGTCTGCGTCTTATTTGCAGGCATGTACTCTTCACGAAGACAAAAAAGAAGCTCGGAAGCTAAGGGTTCAGGCCACTCGCTATGCCTTATGAAAGGTGAACTCTATAAACAAATGTACAACGGACCGTTGGCTAAATGCTTGGGCCCTGGACAAAGCAACAATGTTATGAGAGAAGTTCACGAGTGCGATTATGGCAACCATACCGAAAACAAGTCCTTTGCACAGTCTGATAACAGCCGACTATTATTGGCAGGATATTGGGGAGGTTTCTAAGGCCTTTATCAAAAATACGACAAGTGTCAGTGCTACAGAAACCTTCTCCATCAACAAGTAGAGCCACTTCATTCGGTCATGTCACCATGGCTGTTCATGAAGTGGGGGATGGATATAGTTGGGCCGCTTCCAACTTCGCCCCGTTAGGTATGCTATCTGCTCGTTTTAGTTGACTATGTCTCTAAATGGATGGAAGTATGTGCATTCTCCAAAATGAGAGAGAAATAAGTGATCGATTTCGTTCTTTGCGAAGTGGGGGATAATAAGGATAAAATCAACACCTTATCAGCGAAGTACAAATAGACAAGCTGATTCTTCCAACAGAACAATCATAGAATACCTAAAGAAAAGACTTGAAGCAGAAAAGGGGACGTGGCAAGGGAGCTTATCGGTTTTATATGGGCTCAATAAACAACGGTGAAAAATAGCACCAGAGAAACTCCTTTTTCCCTTGTGTATGGATCGGAAGCCTTGATTCCGGTGGAAGTAGGCAAACCAAGTCTTCAGTATGCCTATTCCTCTAAAGAATCAAACGGAGAGGCTTTAGCGATCGACTTAGACTTATTGGAAGGTCGAAGAGAGCTAGCATTGGTCCAGATGGCAGCAAAAAAGAAAATGATGGAGAACTGCCTCAACAAAAAAGCTAGGCTTTAGATTTTCAACAAAGGTGACTCTGATTTTGCGGAGGAAGATACCAACCGGAAGAGACCTATGATGACAAGCTTGGTGCCAACTAGGAGGGACCCTTCCAAGTTGCTAAAGTTCTTGGAATGGGGACTTACTAGCTTGGAACAATGAAGTAAAAACTACTTCCACTCAACTGGAACATAGCCAACCTCAAGAATACTACTTTTGCGAAAATGGTTTCGTATTCATTTCCCTTTTTTGTTTCTTTACTTTCGAAGGCTTATTTTATTTTATACTAACACTTTTAGTTGATAGGCCACATTAGATCAAATGATGACAAACATCAGCCACAATCACTTGAGCCTGGAACACTTTGAAATCTGAGTCGATAAGCTGACAAAAGATCTAACGTTGTCTATTTATTTAAGACAACCCTCTGGTTCCCTCTCTTTACTTCCTCATTTCAGGAAAGTAGATTGAAGGGAATTCAATGATTAATTGATCTCCAGTGTTTGACTATTCATACTTCACACCCAAACACTGTTAGGGATGAAGAAGGTAGACGACATGCGAAACGGTTAAATAAGGACTGCCTGAAATTAGGGGCTGCCATCGAGTGGCTGAAGATAATAACATTGGAGACTTTGTGATAAAAAGAATGCAATCGAAGTGGCACTCACTGAAGGCTGTTTATATAAAGAGACGAGCACGCTCATACTAGGGACTGCTCGTCTATGGAATCAAGCACATGAATCTTTAGTTGAGGGAATGCTTCATTGTAGTTACAGTCTAATAGAAGCCGAATTTACGATATTGATAACTTTATGTATTAAGCACCCCATTAGCGCCTGAAAATTCTATGTACCAACCGGCAAGTAGCAACCAGATCGATTGGTTTCATTGAACACCTAATAGTGGTCGAAAGAATCATTGTATTGAGAGCCCGAGTGCGGCCTCTTTCATAATAATATGAATGATCTTTCCATTCTTCATGTATGCCTTAGTACTTAGCATATATGATCATAATGGTAGTTTGAACGACCAATCTACACTATGTTAAAAAATTTATTTATCGAACAATGTTAAAAAATATTTGTTCATACACATAAAAGCGAGACGTCGTTATTCATAAGCATTAAGACAACGGGCACGATTAATTTGATTAATTTATTTATTTCAATAAATATTAAATGCGAACATATTCATCATGCGCTAAACGATAAAACATTTATTTTGAATGCCAGTGTATGAATAAAGATTCAGTATAAATGGAAAGTAGATTTCATTAGAAGGCTCCAAGGCCTAAAATATTTATAAGACGGCCACTTGGCCACAAAAAAGTTCAAAAGAAATATCATATAAGAGAGAAAACAAAACATGATGGCTTTTGGCTGGTGACAACGCGCAAAACATCTCTTCAAAGAGTAGTGAACGATCGTCGCAATATAATTACCCAACTAGGAGTCGGGGTCGAATCCACAGGGAATAATGTGACGCGATTAATGTAGTGGAAGAACTAAACCTATTGAGCTATGTCGAACGAGGGGTAATAACTAGAGAGTGATACTATCAACGAATGTCTACACTAGGAAAGCATGAAAATGTAATTAATGGCAATCCAATCACAGGGTACAAGATAGTAGAGAATAGGGAATGTAAATTGACCCAATATTAATCAATTTCACTTAAAGAGCCCCAACCAATTAAGTTTGGGCGCACACTATAACACTCGAGCTATTTTATTTTAATAGCCCTCTTGGTGAATACCAAGCCTAACACACACAAACCCTTTCAGTATTGGGCATGTTGCATGAAGCTCCATCGATATTGTGTCTAAGTAAGGTACCCCTCTTTCAGTGTTCAAGCCCGTTTACCTGGGGTAACCACAAAAACACCTACACCTGATTCCTTGTTAACCACTATGGCAATCTAAAAACCACTATTTCAATGCAAATTTTTGGTACCAAAGGGCTAGAAATAGCATTTGAAACTATCAATTTATAAGAATTAAAACATGTAGTGATTAAATAGCCAAACAACCAAATCAATAATGGAAAATGACTCAACAACAAAAAAGCATAAAGGTATCAATACAAGCCATAGCTCTACCAATCTATAAACTAAACATGTTCATAATGTGAATATTACACCAACAAGTCAAGATTAAGAAACACAAAACCAAAGGCATGAAGAAAAGGGAAAAGGATTGAACAATTTAAGCTCCTAGTCTCCCACTTGGTTGATGAACTCTTGCCCCAAAGCTTGAGAAATAATCCAAAGATGCTTTCATAGTCGTCCAAGGGGCTCTTTATATGTTCCACATTCGGCTATTATGAAATTCCACTTCTATCCAAGTCTTCTAAGCCGTGCTACTGCGCGGTCATGATACAGCATGCACTCTGGCGCTGAGTATTTGTATAAGCTTCTGCGATCGCGCTATAGCTGGCACTATAGCGTTCCCTTATCTTTTCCTTCGCATGGTAGCGATGGAGACCTCGCGATCGCGATGAAGAGAGATTCAGGCAGATCATGCAGCTTGGTCATTTGGCTTGGTTTTGTTTTGTTTTCATCTAATTTTCTTCCACAGCTCCATTATCCTACAATATATAACTAAACCATGATAAATGCACATATTTAATCCATATAACACAACAAAAGCTCAAGTAGTAGGAAGCAATTTGTTGTATTTTATCCATACACATACCCCCAAACTTAAATCATTGCTTGTCCTCAAGTAAAGCACACTTCACTAACTCCAAAGTTGCAATTTTAATAATTCATACACTCTTTCACAAAGGCCATAACAAGTCAAAAAATCTTTTAAGATCAACAAGAAATGATATCGGTCGGTACCAACAAATAAACCAAGCCATGTGAACAAAACTTTTCTTATAACACAAACATTAGAAGGAAAACATGCCATGACACAAGACATTCAAAGTTTGCCTCTTTGTCACAAGAGCTCACTTCTTCTCTCTCACCTCAATTGGAAAGTGAAAAAAGTCCTCAACTCAACTTTATAAGTTCCCTCACCACACAAGAGAGTATCTTAAACACACAATAATACAATATCAAATACAAATAGGATATATGACTGAAGTACAACACACACATTAAAGATACCATAAGATTTTCCTTCATGTACATCTCCACTAATGTAGGAATGCCCGACTCAAATCAATTAGGACTTATCTAAGGTTGTAATATAGGCTTTGGTCAAATGTGGGTTATCTAAGGTTGTAATGTAGACTTTGGTAAAAGGTGGGTTAATATTTTTGGCAAATAGTGACTGTACATATCCTTGAGTACTACAACACAAAATATTTTAAAGCACACTTCCGTTTTCATGCAATTTCACCTTGCTAAATTGGGGATTTGACAATAAACTTTTCCTTTTTATTCGCCAACATCTACTTTTCTTCTTTTCTATCTTTTTCCTTTTGTTTTTTTTGTTTCATTTTCTTTCTTTGCATTTTCTTAATATCTTTTCTTTTCAACTCACTCTTATTTTTCTTTTCTCTTTTTTTTCAATCAATTTTCTTTGACTTCAATAGTTTCACCATCTAACTCGTGCAACCCCTAAACTTAGGCTTTTCCCTAAATTGCATGCCTTTCAATGTGCACAAGGAGGTTAGGCCACATGAGGATTAGTGCTTTAAACACTTAGAATTAATCCGGACTAATAATGTGGTTGCCAAAAGAATAGATATAAGGCACAAAAGGTTTGACTAGGATCATAACGCAATGGTGGGCTTTTTAGGTCATTTTTCAAGCCAAACACCACCTAGAATTTTGCTTCAAGGCACACTTAGGACAAGTTATAGATCATAAAGGGCACAAACAACACCTCACCGCGCATGGTACAAGCAAAGAGAGGAAGATAAGTATTTTCAAGTCCTAATTAGCGGCAATCAACTCAAAAGCTCACTCATGGTCTAATGAGAAGTAATTAGCGAACACAAGAGCCAAAAGTAAAATTTAAAGATCATAATACAATCTATCAATTTACTTTGCCTTTCACTTTCAAAATAACATTCATATGGCAAGGATCAAATAGTTGTGGTACCAAACATGCTAAAAATTGGCTAGAAAAAATCTATAACAAATCATCATTATTTATAACTAACTACTAAACTAGTCTTAGAAATGCCGATTGAAAAGAATAGTTTCCTTGAAAAAAAACCATGGCAAAAAAAAAAAAAAAACCCCCAAGGAGGTTATTTCTTACTACTAAGATATATTTACAAAGAATGATATTTACAAGGAGTGATTCAGGTTCGAGTGGGTTGTCTACGTATCACAAGAAATATAAATCAGAGAAAAAAAATAACATCCCAAGCGTAGTTCGTGGGAGTACCTTTTGTTTTAAACCAACTAGCTACTAGACATAGTAATAAACAAACTAAAACAATAACATCATAACTAGCATACAAACTACCATACTAATTTAATAGAAATATGACCATTCAGAAAGAAGCTTAAGTTGAAGAAAAAAGTCTTAAATACCACAAACACAAGACAACATCATCAATGCTACACCAAACCCAAACACTCCTAAACTTAAACAATGAACTGTCTCCAGTGCATAAAAACAATGAAATACAAGGGTATATGGGACTCTCTGAACACGAAGTCAATCTTATGTGGAGGTGGTGTTAGCACTGGAAGTGTGCGGGTAGTGAATCTCATCATCATCGGACTCATCCCTGGAGCTACACAGAGAGTTCAGCTTGCTTATCATCTTGTTCAAAATCCTGCTTGTTCTCTTGCAAAACTTCTTTTGCTTTTTTTTCTATTTTGTCGAAGCGATCCTTCATCTGCACCTGCTCAGGTACCACCAAATCCAATGAATGAGTGTCAGAAGGCCTGGAAGAAGAACCCTCTTCGTGTAGGGAAGAAGGAAGGCCTGCAACCAACTGACTGATATGTGCATCCACTGCTGAAATCTGGGAGAAAATATACACTATGTTGGACACTCTCGATGTAAGTGGTGCAACTGGAGTGCAAGAACCTCCTTCAGCAGTGGTAGTGGCTAAGAACTGCCCGAAGGATGGATCCTTAACATCTATTGAGAAGTCACCTCAACTTTCCTCTTTTTCTTATTTTAAATGGCTCCACCAACTGCTTCTTGAGCAAAGGGTGCTCAGGACTCTGCCAAATGACTGCATCATATTCCTCACCACGACATTCTTGCATAGTTGTGTAATCAATGATGGAAGAATAGGCTCTTTGATCTCTCTCATACTACCTCTTCAATCTCTCTAATGATAATCTTTCCCACATTCACCCGGCAACCATTAATCAGAGCTGCAACTAATTCTACCTTAAGCACAAGCACATCAGTCTCATTTGTTGAAGGCATCACCCTAGTGCAAATGTTAGGGAGACAAATCTTGGCTTATGCAGTCAAGTCATTGGAAACAACCTTCAATTTAAATCTAGACCAATCTAACTGTGTGCCCCCTTGGAGCAAAACGACTCCAACCACTAGTTTGCAGCCTTTGATAGAAGTTTGGGAGCTTCTCCTCTACATTGTCCATATTGATTCCTCGCTCCTGAATACACTTTTTCTCATTGATATCCTTGTTGTCCTGATCTTGAAATGCTCCAAAAAGAATGTTGTGGAGTCATAGTCCTCCACTTCTTCATCCATGAATTTGTGTTGTTAATCTTCTGATGCATGGGTAAAATACCACACATTGCCTCCTATCGTTGATCTTTTACTGTGTTATATGGATTAAATATGTGCACTTATCATGTTTTAGTTGCATTACATTGGATATGCCTGGGAAATTGCTCTTCGCGGTTGCGAAGGAGCAGACGCTACTGCACGGAAGAATAAAAAAATTTAGAGCGACTGCGCCAGTTCTAACACTATTAAGATTCTTTAAGGAAATATTCAGTGCGACAACGCCCTTTGTGACGCGATCGTGCGGTAGCATTTTTATGTGGACTTGGACAGTATGCAGACTTTGACAAAACTAGAATTTCACACCGGCTGAATGGAGGAACATATAAATAGTCCCTTGGACGATTTTGGGAGTATCTTTGGCTTATTTCTCAAGCTTTGGGGCAAGAGTTCATCAATCAAGTCTAGAATATGGAGACTAGGAGCTCAAATTGTTAAATCCTTTTCCCTTTTGTTCATTCCTTTGGTTTGTATTGCTTAATCTTGACTTGTTGGTGTAATCTTGACATTATGAACATGTTTAGGTTATAGACTGGTAGAGTTGGGCTTGTAATTGATACCTTTGTGCTTTTGATTTATTGAGTACATTTGCAATTGTTGATTTGGGTGTTTGTCTATTTAATCACTAAATGCTTTAATTCACATGAATTGATAGTTTTAGACGCTAGTTCTATTACACTCAAGCTAGTTTACCTGACTAGCCCCTTTTGGTGACTACCAAGCCTAACACCTCTAACCCTTTCGGTGCAAAGAGGTGTTGCATAAAGCTCAATCGATGTTGTGCCAAAGTAAGGCATCCCCCTCTCGGTATTCAAGCTCATTAACCCGACGTAACCTCAACTACACTACCCCCGGTTCCTGGTTCACAACTATACCAATCTATAAACCACTCTATCGATGTAAATTTCGATACCAAAGTGCTAGAACTAGCATTTGCAGCTACCAATTAAAAAGAATTAAAGCATGTAGTAATTAAATAGCAAAACACCCAAACTAATAATAGAAAAAGACTCAACAGCTCAAAGCTCAGAGGTTTTAATTACAAGCCTAGCTCTACTAATCTATCAACTAAACATGTTCATAGTGTCATGATTACATCGACAAATCAAGATTAAGAAATACAAACCAAAGGAAAAAAGAAAATGGAAAAGGATTGAACAACTTAAGATCCTACTCTCCAAACTCTAGACTTGGTTGATGAACTCTTGTCCCAAAGCTTGAGAAATAATCCAAAGATGCTCCCCAAGCCGTACAGGGGGCTATTTATATGTTCCCCCATTAGGCTATTATGAAATTCCACTTCTGTCCAAGTCTACACAGATGCGCTACCGCACGGTCGCGACACAACATGCTTTTTCGCGCTGAGAAGTTGTATAAGCTTCCGTTATCGCACTACAACTGGCGGTATAACGTTTCATCCTTTTATTCTTCTGTGTGGTAGCAGTGGAGACCACACGATCACGATGAAGATATTTCCAGGCATATCCTGCAGCTTAATCATTTGGCTTGGTTTTGACTTGTTTTCATCTAATTCTTTTTTGCAGCTCCACTGTCCTACAATATTCAACTAAACTGTGATAAGTTCACATATTTAATTCATATAACACAATAAAAGATCAAGCAACAAGAGGCAATGTGTGGTATTTTACCCACACATCAGCCGGTTCCTGTAGAGGCAGCTAGGGTAGCAATGGTTTGAGAGGTGGAAGGGACTGTTGAAGCTGTGGTGGTCGATTGAGCAGATGAAAAGGGGTGAGCTTGTTCATCTTAATTTTCTCCTTCTTCGACCTCCTAATCGAGCTCTCTAGTTCATCCTCCTCAGATTATTCATCTAGTTTGAGAGGGAGTCTCAGTTCGAGGTGGGCCACCTTTAACGCCTCCCTTGCCTAATTTAAATTGGAGCCTATTTGGGTGAGCTTAAAAGTGGCTTATAAGCTAATATTTCTATTATTAGATATTTGGTAACTTAAAAATTTATGGGCTTATAAGCCATTATGTGCTTAAAAAAGCCAAAAGTGAGAATTTAGGATATTCTAACTTCTCTAAAAGTTACTTATAAGCCACTTTTGACTTATAAGCTGCTTATAAGCCTACCCAAACAGGCTCTTGGCCTCTATGACCAGGCCTTTCTCGACCATTTCCTCGAGCAGATCACGCCTGGTTTCACAAATTAACAAATCTTTCTCAACCTCAACTTTTCCTTTTAAGGCATCTACATGGGAAGTGAGGCTGGCATTAGAAGCCGCAAGCACAACTTTCTCTAATTTCTCAACTTCCATGACTCCCTCCAAGCCCCGAATGCGCTTCTCTAGAGTGTTCATTTCAGCCTTGGCTGGGGAAAGCTTTTTAGTGTAGTCGGCTTCCACGCCTAGCCTTCATTTGAGCTACTCTGATTGCCTTCTATTCTCCTTCTCAAGCACAGACTCCCAATTGGCTTCTATGATTTCAAGCTCATGATATTTCACCACTAGCTTGGCGTGAACGAATTTGAGAACTTTGAAGTTCCAAAATAAAGCGCTCTCACAGGTCATCAGCACACCGAATCTTCGATTGAGATGTGAAAACTCCTGCTCGAGCTTCCGGGTTCCCTCTACCAACTCGATAGCCAACATGGCCCCCTAAGGAATAAAAAAATGAAGTTTTGAAAGATGAACAGATAGAAGATTGAAAGATTGGTCAAAGGCATAAGCGTAACTGAACCCTTACCCCGAGAGAAGCGAAAACAGCTTGGGATCCGAGCATCACATTGTTGTATTCATGGGCAGACCTATGCTTAGTGAAGGGGTATCAACTGATACCCCGTCGCGGGAAAATTGCACTGTGTAGATAGGTAAAATTTTTTTTTATGTATATATACTATATGTTGAGTCCCTTTAATTTTTTCGTATGTTATCTTGTTTATATTTTGATACCCCTTAAAAAAAACTTAGGTCCGCCACTGGTTGGAATGATCCATTCAAACTCGTTGTCCTAACTTAACAAGATCGTGAAAATAGTTGGCAACATGCCTTGAGTCCTTAAGCAAGTCAACCAAACAGGGTACTATGATGGGAATCGCCTGGTCTGGATCTTCACCGGTTTGCAATGCATGGTGCAAAGCAACATAACATGTTGCCTCTTCCCTAGCCGGAAGAAAGGTTGCTAGATTAGCATGCTCAGCAGCAAACAAAGAGGAGCCAGAGCTCTCTTCGAATTGAGACTTTGCCACTCCAGCCCCTCTACCAATAGGGGCAACCACTTCCTTCTTTTTCTTTTTGGAGGCGCAGACCTCACAGGGCTCACTTCGACCATAACCTTTGCATGGCCGACCTTTATCTCTGAAGGGATCTCAATGATGGTGTGTTGGTGCTCAACTACAAATGGGAGCAAAAGAGCTCCCAAGTCTTTATCAACTAGCTGCAAGAAGACCCCATCTCATTCAGTTTGGCTTAGCGCCTTTTCTTTCAAATCAGAGGCATCTCTAGAGTAAGATCAACTGTTACAATGGAATCAGAGGCATTTTGTTTGCCCGTTTCATCTACCTCACCGATCGCTTTGGCCGCCTTTGCTTAAGTTTTCTTCACCTCCTCTGCTTTTTTTACTTCCTCTTTTGCGTTTTGCTTCGTGCAGAGATCTTGGAAAACATTGGTCTTCTTTTTCTTCTTGGGATGGGAGGTCTCATCACCATCATGTGGTTCCTTAATAATCTCAAAGGTGATGCCTCCAAAAGAAATGGAGTCATGATTCTAGAAGTTAAAGAGGAAAGGAAGAATGAGTTTTTTAAGATTCGTCCAGCAAACCATGTTTTTTTCCTTTCAAGGTCTATGCGAAAGAGATCTACTTCTAAGTCCTCTCACTATCTTTGGACTTTGCCAAAGTATGACTCACCCAACCTTGTATGTCTCTTATCGGCTCGACATGAACTTTGTTTGTTGTGATCAAAATCGAGGAAGAAGAGTTCAATATGATAAATTTAAAGAATTAAAAGACTAAAAGATGTTGTTACTTACGGTTGGGATTACATTCCTCCAGAAGCAATAGGTTTTCGGGTGACGTCAGTTGTTAAGTTGGAATGTATTCGAATATTTGATCCTAATGACGGAGATCGTCATCATTTTTGGAGATAAGTCCTCGGCCTCCCCTTTTATTTAGAGTAAGCATCCTGGCCTTGTATATCTTGAGGGCGTAAAGGTTGAGTATTTAACCGATGGAGAAATCTTATGTCGCCTCCAAACAGAGATGACATACCATTTCTACCATCCTCCAAATGGATGGGGAAATTTGAGCTATACATACACTGTACATACGATACATCAACTCTATGAGAGGGTCGATCAGAAGTGAGAAAATGACTATAAATAGGTAAGTCAACACTGCAGAATAGCCTTTTCTGTGGTAGGTAAGATTACTATCAGGCTCCGCATACACAACCTCTATATTCATCCACCAACCGCAATCCTTTCAAATTTGGTTAAGGTGCTTCGGCTTGACGGTAAAAATCACATATGTGACAGGCACATTGAATTGCTTCTCCATCTGGCTCGCTATTTGGATTTGAAGCTTGCAATCTTCATTAGTGTGAAGTTTCACGGGCACAACTTTGTAAAACAACACCTCCGTGGCAGGTTTTTTTGGTTTCTTCCTCTTGTCTGCAGCCTTCGACGGATCAGCCGCTTCTACCGTAGCTTGTGGCGGCATACTGGCAACATTACTAGCAGTTGCCTCTAAGTCTGCAACGTCGATGTTGGAACTTTGAGTTGCTTATGCGTCTCCATAAGCCATTTAGAAGTAGTTGATGAAAAAGGAAGTTTTTTGATGAAATTTGGATGAAAGTCACGGCGGCGACAAACAAGAAATTGCTTTGAGAAGTTTTGTGAGAATTTGATAACATAATAACTTCATACTGTGAAGGAGAAGCCAAACATTGCCTATTACACCCTCCGTTCTACTTTATGTGTCATAGTTTGACTCGGCACGGAGTTTAAGAAAATAAAGAAGACTTTTGAAACTTGTGGTCTAAAATAAGACATAGATGTTTGTGTGGTTGTAAATCATTTCATTAATGGAAAAACTATAATTTTGAAGTTAAAGCATTACTAAGTATAGAATGCTGTCATTCTTTTTAGAGCAGACTAATAAGGAAATGCTGCCACATAAATTGGAATAGAGGGAGTATAAGAGCGGAAGTAATCATTACCTCTGTAACTCGCAAGGAATGGTGATCGCATGATCGCACTCACATGGACACGATGGAAAGTTGAAGTGACTGGCGTTATTTCATATTATGTGGGGCAGATGCAACTACGTCCTCTTTCCACTTAAAATCAACCACTTCCCGAGTTTACACGGAAACTCACTGGGCACGTGTTACCAAAGTGTTCGATGATGTGGAAGGGTTGGAGTGAAATTCGGAGATAGGTCACCCACAACTTGGCTTGAAGATAGAAATGAAGGGTTTAGCCCGACACCACTCACCAATTATACATCCAGAAGCTCATCCTCCGAGAGAAAATCAAACGGTCACCTAAGCAAATAAAAACTTAGTTCCAACGGTTTCCGCTATTTTTCGGAGGTTAACTCTATTACGTCTTAACTTCTTATGTGACTGTTAGAAGACATGGAGGAAGGGAAAGTTATGCTTTGATTAGGACTCTTAGTCTATATATACCCGCTTTCCCCTTCATTTACACCCATTAGTCAAATTTTTGATCCGTTAATATCAATCACATCTTGTTATACGTGTGGTGGCTTGCACCCCTATCATCGTCAAAGCACATTCGACTACTTCAATAAGATTTTCTGTCTTATTTTTATCTTTTCCACGTTATTATTTATTGATTGTTTAACTGTTGTAATCTTGCAATTATTATCGCCTAGGTTATGTTTTGCACATATAATTTCATTAAGCACGTGACTATCACACCAATACTTTTGATATAAAGGATTGTTTCTGCCTTAATAAATATATATTTTAATTGTTTATCCTAAAAATAGTTTTTAGAAAATACAATATGGAACTTTTCTAAAAAGAGAGGATCAGTTATTAAGGGGAGATCCAATTTATCGAATCGTTCCAAAGTATCACATCAATAAGTTATTTTACGAAGCCTCTCTGCGGCTCTGTAAATATGTTTTAGTTTGACTGAGGGCTTCATGCACATGGTAAGTTAAAATGGTGCTAACAAATAGTAATCAACAAGCAATGAATAGAGTACTACACTTTGCTACTATTTCTCCCCTTTTATATGAAACATCAACAAGCAAGTAAAATATTAAGAGGTCGTTTGATTTACTGTTCTCGGTGATAATACACACGGAATTCAACACAAATTTGTACAATGTTTGGTTAGTTTTACAAAAAAAAAATTAGCCATTGCATAACTTTAATACATTGTTTAGTTGAGTTTATTAAATTCTACACAGCTAATTATACAAGAATCTATATATTATTTTATGCGGGATAAAAGGTAGAATTAGTAATGTGGTATTAGCAGTGCATGTATTAAAATTTAAAATGATAAAACCAACCCTCATAATAATAAAAATATTTTTAAATCACTTACGAAGTAATTAACTATGTTAAATCTTAACATTGTATTAATTTATGATATATTAATGATTCAAAAATAATTTTTATATTATAATACATGCATAGCTAATACCCGCATACTAATTTCTGCATTAGTAACACCTGCATTATTAATTCCTACATTGCTAATATCTGCATTGTTAATCCCCACATTGCAAATACATGTAATATTAATACCAATATTACTAATACCTGTATAAAATCAATTTCAACCAAAACAATCCCTAAAAAGTGATAAAGTTAGAACTGCTTTTTCCATCTTCTTCCTTAATTTTTAACAACTTCGCATATTTTTGCCTCTATTCCGGCGGTTAACCATTTAAAAGTATGACTTGGTAAAAAATATATATTCATACAAGTAAAATTCTATATTATTTAGTAGGTTGAACTGACGAGAAAAACGAACTCCCTACATCAATAGAATAACATGGTAAAAAAATAGGGAGAATTACACAATTATGACACCTTAGGCAATGGTTTGCCTAACTAACCTCGCTTAAAATGATTTTCAAGAATGACCTCTACTAATTTTAAGTAAGTAGTACGACGAGAGCAACACTTCAAGTTATAAAATTAACAAGTGCTACTATGGGGACAACACTTCAAGTATAAATTGACAAGTGCTGCAAGTGCTGCCCCCGTGGTAGCACTTGACCTTTATCTCTGTCAACATGCTCCCCAGATAACTTGAAGTGCTATTACTAGAAATTAGGCATTTTCCGACTGCCAAACAGTCGGACATCAGTCGGATGGCAGACTAATATTCGACCAAACATGGCGGTCGGATAAACGCTGGTCGAAAGAAGGCATCCGACTGACTCGGTCGGACAAATCGACTGACAAACGGTCGGCTAGCAGTCGGATAAGTGTTCTTGGTGTAACAATTTCTGGGAAAACGTCCGATCATCGATCGGACACATGAATTTCTGAAAGTATTTTTGTTGATGTGGCCGACCGAATCAGCCGGACAGATGAATTTCTGGGAAAAAAATCACCCAGATTTCTGACCGATTCAGTCAGAAATCTGGGTAAAACCTGCAAAATAAAAGTTGTAATTAGAGCTCCACCACCAGTAAATTCTGTAAAATCCAACACCCAATAAACAATAGGTTTCTACAAGCCTTAATATTTTTCTAAACAAGGCTTATTGCCTTTAAACTAAAAGTCTAATAATTTACATAACATCAATACTTCATAACAATCAAACAAGTTGAACAAAACCAAGTACAAGTCTAACAATCAACAAAGTTTAACATGAACCAACCACAAGTCTAAAACATATGTCTAAAAACATCAACAATCCATTACTACTCCGTTTCCTTGGAACTAGGCTTGGACGACAAACTGTATTGACGTTTGGTCTTGCCTTTCCCCCTGCTCCTGCTCTTGCTCTTGCTCTTGTTCTTGCTCTTGCTCTTGCCCTTGCCCTTTCTCTTTTCCTTGTCCGAATTACCACACATAAAGTTCTGCATCATTTCCCACATCGCACTCATACTGCCTCAGTATGAAAACGATCTTCTTCGCTCTTTCTATTTAGCTCTTCGATTTCATTGCGCAGCACGGCTTCTACTGATGGATTAATTGAAGTAGTAGGAGGGTAAGTGCCAAATAAACCTGGATTCAGACGATCCGAGGTATATTTCGATCCAAGACCGTATGCACTTCCCTTCTTTACCCTGCCATTCACCTCCAACCATAGTGATGTTTCCTCCTCAAGTGTCATTGGAGCTGGGGTAGTGCGACCATATTCGGATGCCCGACTTGTCATTCTCGCTTCATAAGCCGCTGTAGCCTTTTCCTGCAAAAAATTTAATAACAAGAATTAGATGTACAAATATTGATGGATTATACAAACAAGTTTGAATTTAATAACTTACATATGCCTCTCTAGTGCGCTCCTCGACCAACACTTCTTCGCCTTTTTTGTTCTTGTATATATGTCTCTTCTTAAACATTTCGGGCATAGGTACTGGCCGCCCTTCTTCCTTTTCCTACAAAATTAAGAAGAGGACAAGTTAGATAAAATATTAATGAGAGTTACATTAAGCAATACATATAATATTTAATAAGTTACCAATCTCATCCGCTGAGTCGCTGCACTAACTGAACCCCCGGTGTGAAATGATCCACCCTTTTCGGAGGCTTGCGCTGCCTTTCCTTGGACACTCTTCTTCTTAAATTCTTCTCTCCCAGAAATGCATCAGGTTTTTCCAAGACTCCGGGTATATCCAATCAAGTTTCTTTCCTTTATCCCGACATTCATACATGGAACCTTTGACTCTATCTGCGCATTTGAAGAAGAAATTGCTTTGGATAACGTTATTGTAATAACCCAAAAAAAAATAAATAAATAAATATATATATATATATATATATATGACACGACCCGGATTTCAGCTAGGCCGTGCGGGAACCCGACCACCTCCCCTTAACCCGTCGGGCGTACCCTTATCAACTGAATTCGGTAAATGAATATAAATTCAACTCATAAATAAGAAGAAGACTTAGAAAAAGGCACATACATACTGGTACCTCTAAGTTGTACAAAAAAAATTACAGCTGACTACCCAACATACTAGGTTTAGGGCTATCCAGACCAGACATCTAAAAGTACGAAAGAAGACAGATACCTCCTGAAGGGAGCAAAATGCAACTGAAATAATAAACATGAAACTGTGGCCATCCTGAATAAAAGCTGGCTCGTCCTGACAGCTGAAGTCGTCTTCGCTCCTTCACAACATGGCGAACTCAATCCTGGAGCGAACCTGCCGAAACAAAATAGATAGACAAGGACAAACAACAAACAAGGGTGAGTCAAAAGGACTCAATAAGTGGGGGCAGACTAGCCACCTCAAAAAATAGGATAGCTAGCCAGGGAGAAGAAAAATAGATAAACCAAATTCCTCTTATTTAAATTATAAAAAGGCAGAGCCATATAATAACAGGAAACACGTATGGGATCATAAACTTATAAAAACTAGGGACATAAGATAGACAGAACATATAGGTTTTTAAGTATCCTGAACATAATACTGTCGTGGCGTGCAACCCGATCCACATATTCATGCTGTCGCGGCGTGCAACACAATCCATATATTCATATTGTTGCGGCGTGCAAATCGATCCATATATTCATACTGTCGCGGCATGCAAACCGATCCATATATTCATATTGTTGCGGTGTAAAACCCAATCCATATAACTAAAGCATATAAACCAATTAAGGACACTAAATAGCCAGAAACTTATAGGCAAACTGAAATATTTCCACAGCACAGTATACATGTCGCATACACAAAACACAGCAAGGTAGTCACACACTAGTCAGTTTGCGGTGCAATGAGATGGGATGAATACGGTATGATGCAATGCAGTCACATGTGCCTGAAACCTTCACCAGCTCGGGACTCTCATCGATTACCGGGAAGTATATGCAATAATGACCCTTCACCGGTGAAACGACCTCGGTTAGTCGTTTCAGAAGTTAGGACTCCGATTGGTGTGCCGATAATTTTAAAATATTCGTAAGGACCATTGAGACTTATCTGTAAAATTTGAGCTAAATCAGACCTCGTTTGGTAAGCATCGGAAGGAGGTTTCAGTTTTTATTGTCGATGAATATTAAAAAGAGATTTTCGAGCTCGGTTTTGGCGAATGAGCTCCGATTCGAAATCCGAACGCGCCGTTAGGTTCGTATGATTATTTGTGACTTTTGTGAACTTTCGAAAGTGGATTTCGATTTTGTTCGGCTAGTTTCCGCTAAAATGCCGAAAGTTAAATAATTTGATCTTTTTCTATTTAAATTCGCTTCTTGAGTTTCGGAAACCCGATTTGAGATCCGCCTTAGCGAGTATGCTACATATATTTTGTATAACTTGTATGCAAAAGTTGGAATTATTTCGAATTTTTCGTCGTGAAAAGAAAATAAAAGAAAAGAAAAAGACAAAAAATGAAAGAAAATGAAAGGTGACCAAATGAGGCGGTGGGTTGTTCCCTAGCATAACATATGCTAAGATCAAAAAGAATAGAAACAAGCAAAAGCAGTAAACGAGAACGGGAACCAAAGGAATTGACGAAGGGAAAAAATGCCAGAAAATGAGAAAAGAGCAGGGAAAATAGTAGAATTTTTATCCCGAAACATTCAGGTAATGATCTTAATGCATTATTTGAGTTTATTACGTGTGTTTGAATATATTTTAACGGTAAAACTTGAAATATTAGACATCGTTTTAATAAGTTCAGTTAATAGTTTAAAGGGTCAAATGGACCCCGATAATTGAATTGATTATATATTCGTACTCAGCGAGTTATGGGCAACATATAAATGTAATTTATTTAGGGTTTGGTTATGTGACCTTAAACCCTGTATATAGGCCTGGCCTGCGTATTGCGTATGCGAATAGGGTATCAGGTTCCTAATTGGATTACCCTAAGATGTGGGGAATGAAGCCTTTAGCCTTATGTGATATATTTTTTTGGTTATTGAACACAGTGGGATCGTTTGGCAATGAATCCAAAGGACAAAGCGGTTATTGAGTGGCTGTACTAACTTTGTAACAAGGTAAGTATTATACCAATTTTTTTGGAGGCACCTGGCCTCGTGGATTTTCTATACGTGTGTAGCTGCCGATAGGCGTACTCATTACGCCTTAGCTTTGGATTTACATTATATATTATATGTGATGTCCTGTTGTTGGTATTGCATTGAGAATCTGAGCAATTGTACTCTGGCTGTGAGTTGGCATCTACTTCCCGGCTGTCGATGAGAGTCCCGCGCCGGTGAAGGGTTATTATTGCATCACATTGCATTCATATGCATTATATTGCATATCATATTGGGTGCAGGAGTATTCCGCCCCAGGAGCAAGAGTATTCCGCTCCATTGTATCATATTGAGGGTAGGAGTATTCCGCCCCAGGAGCAGAAGTATTCCGCTCCATTGTATCATATTGAGGGTAGGAGGATTTCGCCCCAAGAGAGTGCAGGAGTATTCCGCCTCAGCTTTACATTATATTGGGTGCAGGAGTATTCCGCCCCAAGAGAGTGCAGGAGTATTCCGCCTCTGGTTTATATTATATCGGGTGCAGGATTATTCCGCCCCAGGAGCAGGAGTATTCCGCTCCAGTTGGTTATCAGATTGGGTTCCCCTCGAATGCAGGAGTATTCCGCTTCGGGATGGGATTACGGGCACATGTGACCCTTTGCATCACATTTCATTTCATTTCATCTCAATTCATACCATTGTGTAGACTTGCGGTACATGACTACTGTTCTGCTTATATGTGCATTGCTTATTTATTGATATGTTTCTGGCTCATATTCCTGGCTGAGTTTATGGTTTCATACGCGCTTTCGGTTATTATCTGGCTCCGCCTTTTTATAATTTAAATAAGAGGAATTTGGTTTATCTGTTTCTTCTCCCTGGCTAGCAATCCTATTCTTTGAGATGGCTAGTCTGCCCCACTTATTGAGTCCTTTTGACTCACCCTTGTTTGTTGTTTGTTTCTTGTCTATCTTTTTCATTTAGGCAGGTTCGCTCCAGGATTGAGTTCGCCGCGTTGTTCAGGAGCGAAGACGACTTCAGCTGTCAGGGTGAGCCAGCTTTATTCCGGATAGCCACCAGTTAATTGGTTATTATTTCAGTTGCATTTTCCTCCCTTCAGGAGGTATTTGTCTTCTTTTGTACTCTTAGATGTCTAGTCTGGATAGCCCTAAACCTAGTATGTTGGGTAGTCAGCTGTAATTTCTTTTGTACAGCTTAGAGGTATCAGTATGTCTGTGCTTTTTCTAAGTTTTGTTCTTATTTATAAATTGAATTACATTTATTTTCCTAATTTAATTGGTAAGGGTTCGCCAAACGGGTCTAGGGGAGGATGTCGGGTCCCCGCACGGCCTAGCTAGATTCCCGGTCGTATCGGTTGGTATCAGAGCTTGGTTTAGAGTCTATCCAGACTAAGACAATGTCTAGTAGTGTCTCGCTGATGGGTACGTAGACGTCCGTACTTATCTACGAGAGGCTATGATGGCATTTAGGAAGTTTCACTTCCTTATTTTCTGATCGTGCGTCGGTCTAGGATGCAAAAGTATATTCGTTAATTCCTTCGTGGTAATTGTGAACCCTCGTGTGACAAATCAGCAAATAGTATGAGTTCAAGACGAAGCAGTCTAACCTGGGGTTAGTACTGATGAAGCCCCAAGAGTTTTTGATCGTGCTGACGATCTAGTTACGGAGGTTCCAGTCGTACGAGCTCGCGATGGGCAAGGGAGCAGGGCCTTGTGGTTCCCTTGGCTCTCTACGATGCTTTTACAAGAATCTTGGCGATGCAAATACCGCAAAAATCTATTATTCGCTAGGCAGCTTATCAAGTTGCCGCAGATGGAGATGTTCGGTCTTAGAGAGCTCTTGTTCTAGTTCCTGATGTTTCCCCAGTAAATTATGTTCCAGAGGTAGCATGTGTTGCGCCACCAATTGTTCTGGCAGGTTAGCCAGCCGAGGTAACAGTTCCGTCCGAGTGCCTAAAGAAGTTGCATTATTTTACGCAGTTGAACCTTCCGATATTCTCAAGCCATGCATCAGATAATCCCTGTGTAAGTTTTTTTTAAAATAAAATGATGTCAAGCGTATCCTTCAGGCTCGTGATTATATCGAGCGGTATTGTGTTGATTATTTTACTTTCCAGTTTCAAGGTCTGGCCCTGGATTGGTGGACTGCTCTCTTATTAGCTAACTTGGTTCGATTTTTCTTCTAGATTCGTGGAAAAGTTCCTTTCGAGTAGCGAGCGAGATGAAAAGTGTTGCCAGTTTGAGTGGATTGGATAGGGTAGCCTGTCGGTTAGCCTGTTAGTGCTTCAGAATATGAGATTGAATTCAATAAGAACGACTGAATATTCATTAGAACTAGTCCATGAGCCTTTCGAGAGATTCAAAGATTTATTGATGACCTTTCTTTTTCCTTGAAATCCTAGATGACTCGAGAAATTGGGGTTGGGACTTCATTTAATGTCGTTGTTGATATTGCCCGAAGGTACGAGGCATACCATAAGTTAGAGGGGGAAGAGCGAGAGCGGGAGAGCAAGAGATCCCGTGGCCCTAGTGGGTAACCATGGTACCTCATTTGGAGGTAAGAGTTCTGATTATTTTGGGAGGTCACCTTCCAGGTTATCTCAGCTTGTGTCACGTGTTTCTTAGAGTGCGCCAGTAGCTCGTCAAGATCAGATTCAGTCTTTTCTTTACAGCTATCAACAATCTTTCAAGCTTCCATTTTCAGCGAAAAGGTGTTATCATTGTCGTGAGTCTGGCTATCCTTTGAGAAGTTTTCCCTTACTCTGACAAGTAGGCAGTCGTCCTTTCTCTCGTCATCGGGCACCTGCACAGTCGTAGGGAATTTCATTTGAATCTTAATCAACCAGGTAAATGCCACCATCCAATAGAGCTCGAGAGCGTGGTAGTTGTGGTTCTTATGGAAATAATTATCAGGGTAGCGGCTCAGCTTAGCTGCAGAGGCAGTTCTATGAACTGCTAGTCTGGCAGGATGCTGAGGCATCCGATGTAGTAGACCCGTGTATTTCTTCTTCCCTTATCTGTGAGTAAGATTTATTTTTCCGATCGATCTCTAAATGGCGTGTCTTATCATGTTTCGCTGGTTTCCTTGGATATTGTCTTAATTAAGAATCGGCTGCGGTAGATGGGCGAGCTTCTGGTATGATTTATTCCTGGCATTGGTGAGACCCTACTAATTTATCTGGTCTAAATATGAGAAATTTGACGGTGAGTGTCGCTATTTTCTGCCTGGTATCTTGTCGTGCCACCTTCTATTATTATATCAAATTAGTTTACCTCTGTTCTTGGAAATTCCGTGTTGGTTGGATTATGGGATTATAGTTCTTCACCATAAGGGAGTGTCATGGTTTCTTCCGGTGGAAAGTGGTTAGTAAGTAATATTCGATCTACGTGTCTCCTCTTGGTTCGAAACGCTGGTAAAGTCATGTTATCCTATGAACTTGTCTGGGTTATAAAAAGAGTTTCTGGTAAATTGTCAGAGTTTTCTTCTTATTGGGAGATCAAATTGGCATGGATGTTGTTCCATAAAGCTCAGTTAATATCTGTTTCTTCAATTGCGATTCTTGGGCTACTTTGACTCGTAAGTAGTCTAGCTTTGGTGGCCAAGCAAATAAGAAGATGAGCTTCCTGAAGCTCTAATTATTTCTATCTTCGATCCATTTCCATTTCTTCTTCGTCCGGCACTAGTGAGCTTGGGCGATTGGTAGCCGCTTGTGACGTTCCCTGTGTTGAGCCAGAGTACGTGTTATTGTAGCCGGGTAAGCATATTATTGTTTTGGATACAAAACTTACCTCTTCCAAAAGATAGCACTGCTAAGAACCACGGTAAAAGATGTCCAAAATAGTAGCACAAAATGTTTCAAAATCTGGAAAATTATTTTTATCTTCGGACAGCTGTTACTAGTTTGCGCATAACTCCTTGTACAAAATTGATATTGAGATGCTTCAAGATTCCCTGGAACCCTAAGACATATATCTAAAACTTTTATGAAGACTATGAAGTCTATAACTTTGATCTACACTCTGAAAATTAGGTTAAAAATCAGGACAGTGGTGCTGTCCAGACATTCTATCTGCAGATTTGTTATGTCATCCAGTTGTCTCATCTTGTTATCCATTTAACATGTTTATGTTATCAGTTTATCCGGGTATCCATTCCCATGTATAGTATAGTTCTGGTTCTGTTTGCGGATCATCCAGTTTCAGGGGAAACTCTGCCGAAATTTTTATATAGAAGTACCATCCATCAGGCGGTGGTGTTTACAACAAAGGTATGGAGTTGTGAACTCGAGAGTTGCAGCTGTTTGGCAACTCGAAAGGGTAGTTGGTAGCTTAGGTCTGCCTACGTTAAGCTTTTAGCTAAATCTTCTTTAGTCCAGCAGACTGTGCGAGGATGGTTATTCCTATTCAAATAGCTGCATGAGTTTGTGCTTTAAGTGGAGGAGTCTTCCTCCAAATACTGAATGGTAATACTAAATCTCTGAGGTGTTGATACCACTTTTCTCACGACCCAAAGTAAGGCCACGACAGAAACCTAAAATGAGTGTCGATCATTACTAAACCTACTAATAAGCTATTAATGCTAGAGATAAGCTGGCAACCTGATCATATACATACGTACCTATCTGCTGAAAGCATAAAGTCTGGAAATATGACACGACTTTAACTTGCTGGCAATTAGCACATTGAGCCACAAATTCTGCTATGTCACACTTCATTCCGTCCCACCAATAAATCTACTTAAGATCATGGTACATCTTAGTCGAACCTGGACGAACAATGTATTTGGAATAATATTCCTCTATCATAATCTGTCCACGTAAATCTGCAACATCAGAAACACAAAGTCTATCTTTATACATGAGAACACCGTCAGTAGTAACCCTATATGGTGACTCCGATTTTCCTCTGGCTATCTGTCTGTACTCAACTAGAACTGGATCCTCATATTGATGCTGTTTACTTCATGAAAATTTAGAGTTAAAGGTCTAATGCAGCTTGTCGTCCATCCATCATTGGCATATCTCCTTCACAGCTCAACTCTTTGAGAAGTTACTTTAGCATTATAAGTGCTCATGTAATCAACTTTGTTGCTAGTATTCTGCCTCAGCTCATGATCCAACTTCATGACTCTTTTATTTTCACTTTTCTCAAGTCATAATTTTTCCAATTCAAAGACAATACCCTGAAGTAGATGTTCAGTCTGGAGATCATTCCTGGTCTGTATAATACTATCCAGTAGTATTTGCATGATCCTTATCTTTATATAATAGATCCTGTTCAGATGAACCTTTGACATACATTAGGATATGAGTAACTACATTCCCACAAAGAGCTTGCAGAACAACACTAACATCAACTTAGATGTCGCATAGTGCGTTCGTAAAAATAATATAGCTTGCATCAAATCTTCTATCGTGTGTAATGACAAGGTATTTCAAAAGTTCCCCTATTGCATCAAGCGTGAGCTAATTCTTAGTTCGATCGACCCGTTCTATATCGAAAGGTATATCGAAGAGGTGATTATCGGCTGAATCATATTAATCCATCCAAAGTTCCGTATATCTTTGTGTTGAAAATGTAAAACTCTCCTCTTGTGATCGAGAAAAGCTCATCTTAGTCAGAATAGTTCGGGCAATGGTGTTATCATATTATCCAGATATATTTTATTCCAAGAGTTCGGTGTTCGTGTTATAATTCTGATTCTGCAATCATGAGATAATGTCCATGGAGTAGCTTATGAAGGTCGTGCAAGTTCTTTTGTTATCTGTGCGAATTTTTCTTTAGGCTTAGGCTCGTTCGAGGACGAACGAGAGTTTAAGTGGAGGAGAATGAAACGACCTCGGTTAGTCGTTTCGGAAGTTAGGACTCCGATTGGCGTGTCGATAATTTTAAAATATTCGTAAGGACCATTGAGACTTATCTTTAAAATTTGAGCTAAATCAGACCTCGTTTGGTAGGCATCGGAAGGAGGTTTCAGTTTTTATTGTCGATAAATATTAAAAAGAGATTTTTGAGCTCGGTTTTGGCGAATGAGCTCCGATTCGAAATCCGAACGCGCTGTTAGGTTCGTATGATTATTTGTGACTTTTGTGAGCTTTCAAAAGTGGATTTCGATTTTGTTCGGTTAGTTTCCGCTAAAATGCCGAAAGTTAAATAATTTAATTTTTTTCTATTTAAATTCGCATCTTGAGTTTCGGAAACCCGATTTGAGATCCGCCTTAGCGACTATGCTACATATATTTTGTATAAATTGTATGCAAAAGTTGGAATAATTTCGAATATCGCAGGGTACCGTTTTAATTTTCGTCGCGAAAAGAAAATAAAAGAAAAGAAAAAGAGAAAAAGACAAAAAATGAATGAAAATGAAAGGTGACCAAATGAGGCGGTGGGTGGTTCCCTAGCATAAAATATGCTAAGATCAAACAGAATAGAAACAAGCAAAAGCAGTAAACGAGAACGGGAACCAGAGGAATTGACGAAGGGAAAAAATGCCAGAAAATGAGAAAAGAGCAGGGAAAATAGTAGAATTTTTACCCCGAAACATTCAGGTAATGATCTTAATGCATTATTTGAGTTTATTACGTGTGTTTGAATATATTTTAACGGTAAAACTTGAAATATTAGACATCGTTTTAATAAGTTCAGTTAATAGTTTAAAGGGTCAAATGGACCCCGATAATTGAATTGATTATATATTCGTACTCAGCGAGTTATGGGCAACATATAAATGTAATTTATTTAGGGTTTGGTTATGTGACCTTAAACCCTGTATATAGGCCTGGCCTGCGTATTGCGTATGCGAATAGGGTATCAGGTTCCTAATTGGATTACCCTAAGATGTGGGGAATGAAGCCTTTAGCCTTATGTGATATATTTTTTTGGTTATTGAACACAGTGGGATCGTTTGGCAATGAATCCAAAGGACAAAGCGGTTATTGAGTGGCTGTACTAACTTTGTAACAAGGTAAGTATTATACCAATTTTTTTGGAGGCACCTGGCCTCGTGGATTTTCTATACGTGTGTAGCTGCTTATAGGCGTACTCATTACGCCGTAGCTTTGGATTTACATTATATATTATATGTTATGTCCTATTGTTGGTATTGCATTGAGGATCTGAGCAATTGTACTCTGGCTGTGAGTTGGCATCTACTTCCCGGCTGTCGATGAGAGTCCCGTGCCGGTAAAGGGTTATTATTGCATCACATTACATTCATATGCATTATATGTCATTCATATGCATTATATTGCATATCATATTGGGTAGGAGTATTCGGCCCAGGAGCAGGAGTATTCCGCTCCATTGTATCATATTGAGGGTAGGAGGATTCTGCCCCAGGAGAGTGCAGGAGTATTCCGTCTCAGCTTTACATTATATCGGGTGCAGGAGTATTCCGCCCCAAGAGAGTGTAGGAGTATTCAGCCTCTGGTTTATATTATATCGGGTGCAGTAGTATTCCGCCCCAGGAGCAGGAGTATTCCGCTCCAGTTGGTTATCAGATTGGGTTCCCCTCGAATGCAGGAGTATTCCGCTTCGGGATGGGATTACGGGCACATGTGACCCTTTGCATCACATTTCATTTCATTTCATCTCAATTCATACCATTGTGTAGACTTGCGGTACATGACTACTGTTCTGCTTATATGTGCATTGCTTATTTGTTGATATGTTTCTGGCTCGTATTCCTGGCTGAGTTTATGGTTTCATACGCGCTTTCGGTTATTATTTGGCTCCGCCTTTTTATAATTTAAATAAGAGGAATTTGGTTTATCTGTTTCTTCTCCCTGGCTAGCTATCCTATTCTTTGAGGTGGCTAGTCTGCCCCACTTATTGAGTCCTTTTGACTCACCCTTGTTTGTTGTTTGTTTCTTGTCTATCTATTTCATTTCGGCAGGTTCGCTCCAGGATTGAGTTCGCCGCATTGTTCAGGAGCGAAGACGACTTCAGCTGTCAGGGTGAGCCAGCTTTATTCCGGATAGCCACCAGTTTATTGGTTATTATTTCAGTTGCATTTTGCTCCCTTCAGGAGGTATTTGTCTTCTTTTGTACTCTTAGATGTCTAGTCTGGATAGCCCTAAACCTAGTATGTTGGGTAGTCAGCTGTAATTTCTTTTGTACAGCTTAGAGGTATCAGTATGTCTGTGTTTTTTCTAAGTTTTGTTCTTATTTATAAATTGAATTACATTTATTTTCCTAATTTAATTGGTAAGGGTTCGCCCGACGGGTCTAGGGGAGGATGTCGGGTGCCCGCATGGCCTAGCCGGATTCCGGGTCGTGTCAATCGGCTCGGGACTCTCATCGATTACCGGGAAGTATATGCAATAATGACCCTTCACCGGCTCGGGACTCTCATAGATTACCGGGAAGTATATGCAATAGTGACCCTTTACCGGCTCGGGACTCTCATCGATTACCGAGAAGTATATGCAATAATGACCCTTCACCGGTACGAGACTCTCATCGCCAACCGGGAAGTATATGCAATAATGACCCTTCACCGGCTCGGGACTCTCATCGATTATCGAGAAGTATATGCAATAATGACCCTTCACCAGTGCAGGACTCTCATCGCCAACTGGGAAGTATATGCAATAATGACCCTTCACCAGCTCGGGACTCTCATCGATTACCGGGAAGTATATGCAATAATGATCCTTCACCGGTGCGGGACTCTCATCGCCAACCAGGAAGTATATGCAATAATGACCCTTCACCGGTGCGGGACTCTCATCGGCAACCGGGAAGTATATGCAATAATGACCCTTCACCGGCTCGGGACTCTCATCGATTATCGAAAAGTATATGCAATAATGACCCTTCACCGGTGCGGGACTCTCATCGCCAACCGGGAAGTATATGCAATAATGACCCTTCACCGGCTTGGGACTCTCATCGATTACTAGGAAGTATATGCAATAATGACCCTTCACCGGTGCGGGACTCTCATCGCCAACCGGGAAGTATATGCAATAATGACCCTTCACCGGCTCGGGACTCTCATCGATTACCGGGAAGTATATGCAATAATGACCCTTCACCGGCTCGGGACTCTCATTGATTACCAGAAAGTATATTCAAAAATGACCCTTCACCGGCTCGGGACTCTCATCGATTACCGGGAAGTATATGCAATAATGACCCTTCACCGGTGCGGGACTCTCATAGCCAACCGGGAAGTATATGCAATGCTCAGAACCAGAGTGCAGTGCTCATATCACGGCCGGGAAGTGTATGTCAACTCACGGCCAAAGTACCATGCTCAGATCCTCAATGCAATACCCATAACAGGGCATAACATATAATATACAATACAAATTCAAAGCTAAGGCATAATGAGTACGCCTATCGACAGCTACACACGTAAAAAACACGTGGTAGAATATCCACATGGCGAAGGGCCTCCAAAGAAATGGATACAAACACTTACCTCATTTCACTGCCACTCAACAACCGCTTTATCCTTTGGATTTACTGCCAAACGATCCTGCTTATTCAATAAGCAGAAAATATATCAAATTAGGCTAAAGGCTTCATTCCCTACATCTTAGGGCAATTTGGTTAGGAACCTGATACCCTATTCGCATACGCAATACGCATGCCAGGCCTATGTACAGGGTTCAAAGTCACATAACCAAACCCTGAATAAATTACATTTATATGTTGCCCATAACTCACTGAGTACGAATATATAATGAATTCTATTATCGGAGTCCAATAAACCCTTAAAACTATCAATTGAACTTATTAAAACGATGTCTAATATCCCAATTTTTACCGTCAAAATATATTCAAACACACGTAATAAACTAAAATAATACATTAAGATCATTATCTGAATGTTTCGGGGTGAAAATTCTATCTTTCTCCGACTCTTTTGTCATTTTCTGACATTTTTTCGACTGTGTTTTCTCTTTTGCTTCTTCTGTATCGTTTCTGTTTTGTTTTGTTTTTTTCCCTTTAGTTATAAGTTGTATATCCCTTAGCACCACCGCCTGGACCTTTGCTCCTTTTTCTTTCTTTTCTCTTTTCTTTTATTTTCTTTTCTTTTCTTTACTTTTCGCGATGAAAATTAAAACGGAACTCTAAAAAATTTGAAATAATCCCAAATTTTACATACAAGTTATACAAAAAATATGTAACATACTTGCTAAGGCGGATCTCAAATCGGATTCCCAAAACTCAAGATGCGAATTAAATAGAAAAAGATCAAATTATTTAACTTTCGGCATTTTAGCGGAAACTAGCCGAACAACCTCGAAATTCACTTTCGAAAGTTCACAAATGTCATAAATTCATACAAACCCAGCAGCGCTTTCGGATTTCGAATCGGAGTTCATTCGCCAAAATCGAGCTCGACAATCTCTTTTTAATATTTATCGACAATAAAAACTGAAATCTTCTTCCGATACCTACCAAACGAAGTCTGATTTAGCTCAAATTTTACAGACAGGTCCTAATAGACCTTACAAAGATTTTAAAATTATCGGCACACCAATCAGAGTCTTAAGGTCGTTTCAATATATATATATATATATATATATATATATATATATATATATATATATATATATATAATAATAATAATAATTGCTATAATAATGATAATAATAATAATAATAATAATATAATTATAGTAATACATTTATTAATAATAATGACAATATTATAGTATTAGTCTTGTAACACTTTCCCTCATTAAATAAAAAGAGAATGAAAGAAAATAAAGGAATTAAATAAAATAAAACCTAACCACTAGTACTTACTAAGAAACTCTCAGCTAATAAGTAATAAGTAAATGGCGCCAATGATCAAGCTACTATTGAAATTAACATGAGTTTTTGGTGGAATAGGGGCAAAGCAACAAGAAAAAGAATCTTTCTTTCAATTTGGTAAGCATAATTGAATAATTTATAATGTCATTAATCTTTACCAATATGACTTTCTCTTTCTTATAAGATTAAAGTGTAAAACTTTAACCAATTGGAGTAGTGCCACTGTAGTAGAATGATATAGTAGGAAGATAACCTACGGATGGGAAGTGTTAATTTGATTTAATATTGGAACTATTATCACAATATATCGAGCTTAATAAATTAAAGCTGTCAAAGTTGGGGAAATCGACATCCGAATGTTAATATGTGATTTTAGATTATTGATTCCTTGGCTACTCGATCGTTGGAAGCAAGTTGGAGTTAATCGACAAGAGTATTGTGAGTGAAATATCTCCCGTAGTTGGTTTTCAACTATAGCATCTTTGAAACTCACTTTCTTGCATCAATATTTATTTTATTAGATTATTTTAATTGCACGGGACAAGCGCTAGTATAACTAATATGTTGTTATATCTGAATGTTATTTTGATACTTGAGTTGTGATACAATTGATATGTTTTGAAACTTTGATTTATTTGAGAGCTGCTACATACATATATTTGTAATCTGATATCTTATTAGAAAGTACAAATATGAGATATTATGTCATAAAGTAAATATTGTTTTGGGAATTAACTGAGCCAGATCGCGGTTATCTAACGTCGGGATCGTTAGGCCTGTATTTCTCCTCCACTAGTAGGAAAGAACTAGTCCACCCTCTAAAAGGGAACCCAGCTGACGGGGTAGTCAAACGGCCATGTTAAACTCATGCTGTAAGAAAGTAATATTCGACTCTGGCTTAGGAACCTCCCATTATGTAAAGATATGAGCTATAATAGTTGAAATATTTGATAATTTTTTTCAATTCAAGTATTATTGATTATCATATTTATGCATTATTTCTTATATATACTTGTCCCCGGTAAAAACACTATGATTGATGTTGTCCTCACTTAGTCTGTGTGACTAACCCTTTATTTTTCCACCCACAGATAAGCTAATGAGGTTGATACTTCGAGTCAGGGCGAGTGACAAAGCTGAAGTTTGATCCAGTAAGCCCCGCACTTATTCGCGAGGGCCATTATCTATTCTTAACTGCCTTAATTTATTATTTCATAATCTAGAGTTTGCTCCTTAGTCAGTCTTGGGATGTCGTTTTGGTTAAAGTTAGTGTTGAAGTACTCTATAGTTTAATTGTTGTCGTGGATAGTGTGGATTTGGTGTTGTTCAATATTTTTAGACTTCGCGTATGCGTTATAAGGTGATAGTTGTTTGTTAGATTGGTTCTGGTTGTTTTTCTATAGGTATAAAATTTTTGGGTTGCTTCCGGTACAGGAGAAACTCTATCAAATTTTCTGCGCGAAATCTGATAGGCTTGCTAGGTAAGCTTAAGCTTACTTAGCGTCGATCACGACCCTAAATAGGATCGTGACAGTTATCAAAGGCAGGATGTCACACACTTTGCCTGAAATAATTAAAATATTAGATTTAAAAAAAAGTGATACTTAACTAAATTATTAATAAATAAAACATAGTTAATACCTGAAAGTCTTCAAACATGGCCATCTTTACTTTGAATGGTACCTTACCCCAGAATGACCATGCATCACTCCATTTAGCTTTTATGCATACTGTAACTATGGGAGTAGCCACGTCTGAGGGAGTAAAACTAGATAAAATTCACTAGTATTAATAAATATACTAAAAAATTAAACTTTACAGTAGTATGAAATAGTTAAAAACTAACAAAATATAATACTTACCTACGACTACTCTCAGGATAAATCCTCACCCTCCCTTCTTCATCATATGTGCCTTGTTCACCAATGTAAAATAGCGAGCTCGGATCATAATGTGGTACAATAGGTGGTACCGAAGGGCCTACAGAGCTCGGATCAAAAGGTGGCACAGTAGATCTAGTAGGTGTAGATGATGAAGGGGATAGTGATGGACTGGAAGATGGCGAAGGCATGGATGAGCTCATGTCATGCGGACGAACAACATAACCAGGAGATGTAGGAAGTGGCATGCCAGGGGGAAAGGCAGCGGGTGGAGTGAAAAAACTAGGAGCATATGTTGACGGAGGAGATGTAGGAAGCACATGAGGTACCTGGGAAGTAGTATGACCAGAAGCAGGAGAGGCACTTTGAACCTTTTGTTTCCCCCTAGCCTTCCCCGTAGATGCCACATCTGTGAAATACGCACAATAAATTAGCACAATATAAGAAAAATATAAATTTATATGGAATACATTTATAAAGTAGTGCTAATAAATGTAGTAAAGTAACAACATAAAACTACGAACATGTCAATCATCATCATTCGTCTCAAGGTCATCGGCTATTTCTTCTTCCTTGCTTGTCTTATCGTCATCAACAAATTCTTCCTCGCTTGTTTCAACGTCATCCATATATTCATCCTCCTCGTTTGTCCTAGATGTTCCTTCTCCAAAATTAATCGTGTTTTTTCCACGTCTAACCACCGATTCATCAAACTCTTCATAGATGCCTTCACTATGTTGCAAATGATCGGCTAATTCAATATCCACAATCAAGGGAACAGTTGAAACCTCATTTTGAAATGCAACATCTAATATATCATCTACTTCCACTCTTCCCCCCGGCTTGCCTTTTAGAACGACCCACCAATTGGCCTTGGCTTTGGATTTGGCTTTATTCTTTTTCGGTAGATAAGGAACGTACCACACTTGCTATATATTTGGGAAAATGATGAAAGGGTAATAATGTTCATGTAACTTTCCGTGATTAACTTCAACTATTTTAGAAAATGGGTCTACCCTCGTACCCTTGGACTCCGATCAAACCACATGCACCAAAATATCACCAATCTTTTACAAGGCCAACCTACTGTAAACTCTACTTCTAAAATCTCCTCAATCATACCATAGTAATCAAAGTCTACATCCTGGTCAACAGTACCACCTTTCACACACGCACCGCTGTTGTTAGTTTTCTTCCCTTAGGACCATTCTTTAGTATGAAACTTGTACCCATTAAAAAAGTACTTAGACATCCCCTTGTATTTATAATAAGGCCCATAAGATATATCATGCAACAATGGGAAGTTTATGCCATTATCTGAATTGAGTACCTGTATATAGTTCAAGATAGTTGTACACATTATATATATACAGCAGCAGCGCCAAATTCTCCAACAAAGTGACTGGATGATGCGCCAAAAAAATTCTCATTAGTTAGAATAATGATGAAACTTTAATGTTAAGCATTAATGTAAAATAAATCATACTTGTAAAAAGGCGTGACATTGGGATAATTAAACAACACGTGTGTTGTAGCTGCTTTTCTGTCCCGGTCAGTGAACTTGCATACTTCGGTCATTAACTTTCCTCTACCAGGTTGATTGAATATAGAAAGTGGTGGATAATTCGGATCATTGTTGTCTCCAACATCATGTCGATCCAGCCTATTTCTAAAACATGCACATTCTGATCGAAATAATACAAACAGAAATGAGAAGTTTCTCTAGCAAGATATGCCTCGCATATTGACCCCTCAATTTGGTTCCTGTTTTTCACGTCCCGCTTTCACTTGCCGATAATTCTGCATAATACATTGCATTAATTAATTTACTTAAGATGAATAAAAAAACTGACCTAATGATAACTTAAGGGACCTTACCTCTCGAAAGGATACATCCATCTATAGTGCACCGGGGCCTCCCAGTAGTACCTCTTCCGCGAAGTGAATTGGAAGATGTTCCATTACATTAAAGATACCTGGGGGAAAGATTTTTGTCAACTTAGATGAGACAACAGGAAAGTTACTTTCCATCGACTTAAGATTCTCTTCCTTCAATGTCTTAGAATACATCTCCTTAAAAAATAGGCTCGTCTCTGTAAGGGGTTTCCAAACATCATAAGGCAAACCATTGAATATAATTAGGAGCAAGTTTTCCATAAAGATGTGACAATCGTGGCTTTTCATGGAAGTCAACTTTCCTTCTGTCATATCAACACACCTTTCTAAGTTTAACACATATCCATCAGGCATCCTCAAATTCTTTACCCAATCACAAATCATTCTTCTCTCATCCAATTCGAATGTGTAACTGGCCTTGGGCAGCCAAATCTTGTTGCTGACTGGAGATTAGTATAACTCAGGTAGCCTACAAAGTTCCTCAAGGTCCAACCTGGCCTTCACGTTATCCTTTGTCTTGTTCCTGAAATCCATCACAGTATTAAAGACAGCCTCGAAAAAATTCTTTTCAATATGCATGGGATCTAGGTTATGTCGAAGAAGATTATCCTTCCAATAAGGCAACTCCCAGAAGATACTTTGTTTAGTCCAATTATGGTCAATTCCATAACCAGGTGCTTTAGATGGCCGTTGGTCTGTTACCTTAGGATACACCTTAACCCTATCCCAAATTTCTTGTCCAAACAGTCTTCGCGGAGCTCATCAAAATCAACCTAATTCTTCATAAATGCTCTGTTGTTATTCCTAAACAGATGATCTATTGGCAAGAATCGACGGTGACAGTCGAACCATGTGTTCTTACCGTCATATTTTAAAGTGAATGGTTTTACATCTTCCATACAACAAGGGCAAGAAAACTTACCAGGAGTGGACCACCCAGATAACAT